>JBANMG010000006.1:0-1264069 GCA_037126485.1 Daldinia eschscholtzii
TAACCCCTAACCCTAACCCTAACCCTAACCCTTAACCCTAACCCTAACCCTAACCCTAACCCTAACCCTTAACCCTTAACCCTTAACCCTAACCCTAACCCTAACCCTAACCCTTAACCCTAACCCTTAACCCTAACCCTTAACCCTAACCCTTAACCCTAACCCTAACCCTTAACCCTAACCCTTAACCCTAACCCTAACCCAATAAAGGAATTTTTTCATAATAATTTCTAATACTTTTAATTATTTTGGGCAAAAAATTATTTCAAATTAATACATTATATAGTAAAAATAATTGAATAAATTGGTTTAATATAATTATTTAAAATATTATATTTAATTTTAAATGTTTATATTTTAAAATAATTTTAATTATAAATTATTTATAATGATGTAATTTTAAATATTTAATTTTAAAAATTAATACCATTATCCGTTTACCATGTAAAAATAATTTTAATAACGTTTTATATTTATATTTTCATATTTGAATAAATAAAAATAAAATTAATAAATTGTATAATTTAAATATTTTGTTTGTTTATTAATAATGTTATTTTTTTTTTAAAATTTCTCATTTTTTTTATCATTTTTATTTTTAAAATTTTTAAATAAAAATTTATACGAAATGGTAATATATATTTATTACCACAAATTTATGGTTAAATTAACCCCGAATAAATGTTAATTATGGTTTTTTAATAAATATTTTATTTGGTTTAAATTTTAAAATTAAAATTAACCAATTTAATATATTATTATTTTTTTTTATTTTTTTCCATTATATTATTTATGAATTTCCCATTTTGGTGAAATAAATTTCCGTGGGGATTTTGGTGGGGATTTTGTTTTTTTTTTTGTTTTTTTTTTTGTCAAATTTAACGATTTCCCGTAACCATATATACGGGTTACATTAATTTATTTTTTTTTATATTATTTCAATTTATTGTTAAAATGGTAATACCAATTATAAATATTACATTATTAATTTGTTTATTTTTTAAAGCATGTAACGATAAATGATTTGTAATTTGTTTAAAATGTAATAATTTTTATGGTAATTTAATATAAATATAATTATATCATGTTTGATGAAAATATTATAAATGTTAACGTATTTTATATTAAATATTTGTAAATTGAATAATTTTATGTTTTGGGTTAATTAATTATTAATTATATATATTAATATAAATAATTAATTATGAAATTTATTTATTTAAATTTAATATTTTTTAAACATTTTAAAAAAAAAATAATTTAAAATAAAAATTTAATTAAATTTTTTTTAATGTAAAATTAATAATTATATAAATTAATAATGCATATTAATTATTTAAAAATTAAAAAATACTTTTATTTAACATAAACAAATAATTTAAATATAAATTGGAAAAATTATTTTTTAATTAATTTTAAAAAATTATTAAAAAATTTATTAATTTACCCATTTTTTTATTTAATAAAAAAAAAAAAATTAATTTATTAAATTATATATTTTATCAATTAATATATATAATATATTACATAATTAATTTATTTAAAATTAAATAAATTAAAATTAAATATAATTTTTATATTAAATTATTATTTTTTTTATAATTATTATAATAAAAATGAATATATTATATACAAACATATTTAATATTTATAAAATCGGTGTAAATACAAATAAATATTTTTTATAAAATAAATTAATTATAAATAAAATAATTTTAATTTAAAAATGTATTAACATTTTAACATTTAATTTTTTAATTTTTTTTTAAATTTATTTTTAACATATTTATTAAAATATTTTTTTTCCCATTTAATCACAAATATGTTATACATTAACACGCATAAAATCTTTAATATAACCATATATTATTACATATAATTAATTAATTTAATTTAATCATAATTTAGGTAAATGTTTATAATAATTAACACATTAAACAAAATATTATAATATTCCAAATTTAATAATTAATAATTAAATAAAATAATTTATAAATATAAATATCACCAATTTAAAATTTTAACCAATTTATCCATAACCCCGCGTATAATTTTTAATTAAATTAATTTATTTATTTTTTAATTAAATTTTTATTATATTACCATAAAAATATACAAAAAATAAATTTTATCATTTCACATTTAGGTACATTATAAATATAAAATAATTTATCCAACTCAATTCATGTACCGTTGCCATGTAAATTTTTAAAAATTAATGTAAAATAGTTTTTTTAATACTTTATCGCTATTATAATTAAATAAAAACAAAAAATACAATTTTATATTAACATTTTACAAATAAATCCATATTATATTTACCACATGTATAAAATTATTTCAAATTATTTACATTATTAATTCATTATCATTTTAAATAAAATTAATAATAATTAACAACCAATCCAATTAATTAAAAAATAAATAATTTTTTAAATGTTTAATTTAATTAATATATTTTATTTAAAAATTTAATATTATTTTATTATTTATTAAATTAAAAATTTGCAAAATTAATAAATATATTCATTCCAAATCTTATATATTTTTTTTTATAATAATTAAACTTTAGATTTAATTGATAACAACGGTAAAAAAATTATTTTTCTTTATTAAAATAACAAATTGATGAAATATTTTAAAAATGATAAAAAAAAATGATTCATTTTTTATAAATATAATAAAACGTACTATTAGAAAAATTTAACAAATAATTTAAAAATAATTAAAAATAAAAAAAAATAAATAAAATAAATAAAATAAATAAAATAAACAAAATAAACAAAAAATAAAATAAAATAAAATAAAATAAAATAAAATAAAAAAAACATACATTTTTTTTAATTTCAAACCATTAATTTATTCAATTACACATAAATAATCATTAATAATATATATTTATTTTTTAAAAATATAAAAATGTTATAACTTTTTTCCACAATCATCCCAATTTTCAATTATTAATTTAATCATATTATTTTTAATAATAAATTTAAATTATATTATTTATTCAAATTATATAAAAATATTTTTAATAATTAAATTTATTATTCGTTAAAAAAAACAAATGAAAAATTATAAAATTAATAAAATCCAAATATAAAAAATTAAAAAAATTATTTTATATTTAATAAATATTGGAAATAATTTTGATAATTTATACAATTTTAATTTATTAAATTTTAATGATATTGGTATATTCAAAACAATATACATGTACGTCGATTTCGTTATTCAAACAAATGTATTGATAATAAATGTAAATGATTATATTATATTAAAAAAAATAATAAAATAAATAAATAAAAAAATTTATTTTAAAAAAATTTATATAATAATAAAAATAATATAAATTTAATAATAATTTAATAATAATAATAATTTAATAATAATTATAATAATATTATAAATTTATACAAATATAATAAAAAAATGTAAATTTATATTTATATATTTATTTATAAACTATATTAAAAAAAATTTAAATATATATATAAGTTTTATAATAAAAAAAAAATAATTATAATATAATATAAAATTAAAAATAAAAATTGGGAAATTAAAATTAATCAAAATAAACATAAATAAATTTTATAAAATAAAAAAAAAATAAAAAATATAATAAATATAATATAAAATTTAATATAAAGGTAAAAATAAATTTGGAAAAATTTAAAGATTTTATCAATAAATTTTTTTTTTAAATTTTCATGTTTTTAAATGTATAAAATATAAAATTGAAAATATAAATAATAATAAAAAATTAAATAAAAATCATTTCCTCATATTATATAAAAAAATTAAATATAAATAATATTATATTAAAATTATTTTTTTTAAAATTTTTTAATAATATTATTTTTATATATAAAAAAATATGCATTAAATAAAAAATCAAAATATATAATTTATTAAATTTTTAATTGGAAAATATAAAAATTTATATAATTATTTTTTTATTTTACATTATTATTACATTTTTTCCATTTTATTATATTTATGAAATATGTAATGTATATGAATAAAAAAAAAAATTTTAAAAATTTTAATAATTTAATTTATATAATTTTAAATAATGTAATTAAATTATAAAATGAAATATAAAATATTTTATATAATAATTATTTCTAATTAAAATATAAATTTTTTAAAAAAAATTTTATTTTAAATATATTCCATTTACATTATACGGTAATTTTGTTTTTTTTTATATTTATTCAAAATTTCACCATTTTATTAAATGAAATAATAAATCAAATAAATCCCGTTTATTTTTTGCAAAAAAATTTGGTTATGCCTTATATTTTCCCCATTTTATTTATTAATACCAAAATGGGATATAAAAATGTTCATTTTTTTTATACGTGCTAATATATTTCCATTCATATTAATTGTGAATAATTTTATTTTATTTATATTTTTTATTTTGTATTTTAAAAAATATTATTATAAAATTAATTATTTTAATAAAAATATAATGTATAACTAGGTTTTTTTAATAATAAAAATAAATTAAAATTTTTTTTTTATTATTTTTTTTTTTTAAATTTTTCATTTTTTTTTATTTTTTTATTTTTATTTTATATTATTTTTTTTTTTTTTTAAATATTTTTATTTTAATTATATTTTTATTTTTCCTTATTTTTATTTTTATTATATTTTATTACCATATTTTTAATTTTTTAATATATATTTATTTATTATATTAATTTTTATTTATATTATATTTTTTGTAAAAATTGTTTAAAATATATTTTATTTTAATATTCATAATATTAAAATAAAACTTTTATTTAAAAATATTACATAATTTCCATAAATTAAATGATATATTATTTTTATGCCGAAATTAAAAAAAATTATTATTTTATATATATAAAAATTTTAATTTTTTTTTTATTAATAAATTTTTATTAATATTTTATTAATATTTTAAAAAATATAAAAGTTTTAATTTATATTATTAAATTTATTAATTTTTATTTTAATAATAATTAATTTTAAATACTTTAAAATAATTATATCAACATTTTAAAATAAAATTTTTTAAATTATTAATTATTTATAAATTTTAAAAAATATTTAACCGTTTTTTTAAAATAGCTTATATATAAGTTCATAAAAGTTTATGTTTAATATGTGAAAAAATTTTTTTTTAAAATTACCAATAGGTTTTTAATTATAAAAAAATATTAAAATTAAGTTTAAATTTAACGTAAATATTTATTAGTTTTACATTATTGGAATGATTATTATAAAATAAATTCTTATTTATGCCGTAATAATATTTTATAATAATATTCATTTTATTTTTATTTTTAATATATATAATATGTTAAATTTTAAAAAGAATAATTTATAATAATTTAATTTTAATTTATTATTAATAATAAAAATTTTTATTATTAATATATTATTAAATATATATTTTTATTTAAATTAATTAATTTATTATTTAATAATTTAAATAATAAAATTTTTTAAAATTTAATAATTTATTTTTTTATTATTTTTAATTAAATTCCGGGTTAAATTAATTTTTTAAAATTTTAAAATAATGTTAAAAACGGTAAAAATAATTTTAATAAAATTATGGATGGAAATAATAATAATGGGGATAAAGATAATGATAATAAAAATAATATTTAATTAAAAAAAAATTTTTTTTTAAAACATTTAAAAAGTTTAATTATAATAATTTTAAATTTTATATATTATAAATTTATATATTATAATTATATATTATAAATAATAATAATTATTTATTAATATATTAATAAATAAATAATATAATTTAATTAATTTTTATTTTTTTAATTTTTAAATAGAATTTTTTTTTAAATTTTTATATAAAATTGATTTTTATTTTTTTGATTTATATAGAATTAATTTATACCCCCCCCGATATTTCCATAAAATTAATTTTTATTTTTTTTTAATTTTTATATAAAATTAATATTTATTTTATTTATAAAATTAATTTATATTTTTTTTAGTTTTTCCATAAAATTAATTTTTACTTTTTAATTTTCATTTTAAATTAATTTTTATTTTTTTTTTAATTTTCATATGAAATTAATTTTTATTTTTTATAAAATTAATTCGTATTTTTATTGGTTTTTTCGTAAAATTGATTTTTATTTTCCAATATATTAATTTTTACTTTTTATTCAATTTTTATATACAATTAATTTATATTTATTTTAATTTTTTTAAAAAATTGATTTTTATTTTTTTTTTAATTTTCATATAGAATTAATTTTTATTTATTTAATATTTTCATAAAATTAATTTTTATTTTTTAATTATTATATAAAATTAATTTTTATTTTTTTTTTTTAAATTTGTATAAAGAATTGATTTGTATTTTCATTAGTTTTTATATAAAATTAATTTTTATTTTTTATAATTTTTATATAGAAACGATTTTTATTCTTTTAACTTTTATATAAAATTGATTTTTATTCTTTTAATTTATATACAAAACTAATTTTTATCTTTAAATTATTGGTTTATTAGTAACAATCCGTGTTAAAAATTTAAATAACTTTAATAAAAAATTTTAATATAACCACAAATTTAAAAATACATAATAATAATAATAAACTTTTTAATTACTAATTAAATTATTAAATATAAATAATTAAAGCATGTATTTTCTTTTTTTTTACAATTGATTTAGATATAATTTAACGTAGAAATTATTTTAAAAATAAAATAACTGATATTTACCCCTCCAAATTTATTATAGGGCGAAAATGCCCATACAAATCAAATGATTCTTACCCTGGAGTGGGATTGCCTAATAGTTAGGTGTGTGTCTTTATGTCAAGTTGACACTGGCCGCTCGGATAAAACGGCTTAAACAAGCACAATTAGTGGCCTTGGTTAGTTTTCTACATCGTCATCGACGCCGTGCCAAATACTTAGTCTGCGACGTCTTTGGTTGGCTTTGGGCACGCCATTAGACAAGTATCGTCGGTTATCATGTCGTCAATGGATCCGTCAATTACAGTACGGACTTGCAAAACACGACGCTCACTGCTATCAACGGACAGAACATCACTATAACTGTGGTGGACGGAACAGTGTACGCCAATTCTGCCAAGGTTACTGTTCCCGACGTCTTGCTTGAAAATGGCGTCGTCCATGTACTTGATCAGTATGTTCCCTCCCATCATGTAGCTTTCTAATTGGCATTCCATGCTGACGCATGAAACAGAGTGTTAAACCCCGAAAACACATCTGCGGCTCCGGATACTACAGCTTCATCCGCCACACCTGCTTTTACCGACGCCAGTTCGGGGTCTGCGGGTGTTCCGTTCACCAGTGGTGTCACGACGCCGACCACTACTTTCCCCGCTGCTACATCGGCGGGAGGTGAGGCGGAGTCGTCCAGTTCTTCGGGTGCGGCGATGCCTATGAAGACAGGCGCGATGGGTGCTGCTGCTCTCTTTGGTGGTGCGGCTGTTATCGCGAACTTGTAAAGAACAGGAATGTTCATGCCTAGCTGTAAACTAGGCACAAAGAAATGAGATCATGTATGAGAAGACAAATTAGCGACGGGACATTCATTCCACAAACATAATAAACAACATTTACTTTTGCTAGATAGCATAAAATCTTAGTGATAATGATAGTTTTCCTAATCAATTTTATCAGTCGTACCTTTAGTGAGATGAGGCTCATGCGATCCAAAACCAAACCCTCTCCAAAAAGTTCCTGGGCTTCACTTCTGGCCATGTACCCTCCAAACGATCTACATCTGCCTTACCGCTCCATAGGTCCATATCGCTTAGCTTTACCAGTTTGGTTCGTTTGATTATCTTATATCCGATAAACAAACCGAAAAATATCGGAATGTCGATATATGGCGGTATGAAGGTTTTTGCACTAAATTTTCCGGGGAAGAACGCGTCGTACCCGTTAAAGAACGCGATGATGACACAGAAACAGATAGCGAAGTAGGCTAGGAATGGTTGCCAAGGTGACTTGTAAGGCAAAGAGTCTCGTGAGATCCCGTTATAACGTAAGCCGTAGTAGAACCGCAAGTAGGTAATGCAAATAGCCGACCAGACAATCAACGTCGAAACAGACGAGATATTCGAAAACCAGAAGAATACCTCTTCCCCTTTGTTGTTTAGGTTCATGTAGCATAATAAACTCAGGGCCGTCGTAGCGCCAACGCACGCGTACGGAACACCCCATTTCTCGTACCTAAGAAACTTGGGTGCTTTCCCATCCAAAGCGGCGGCATATAGAACTCTGGTTGATGAATAGAAGAAAGAATTACCAGCTGACCAAGCCGAAGTAAGGATGACCGCATTGATGATAGAAGGCAGGATTTTGATTCCGCCGTTCTCAATAGCGATGACGAAAGGTGACGCCGCGGCACCCGGAGCCGAATTCTTGATAGCATCCAGGAGACGGCCATCCTGGGATGAAACGCATAGAGTGATCAGGAATATTGCTAGAACGTAGAACAGAGCAATTCGCCAGAAAACCCGGCGGATAGCTTTAGGGATGTTACGTCGTGGGTTTTCGGTTTCGCCGCTAGCAATCACTACCATCTCGGATCCTCCATATGAGAACGTAGCTTGTATGAATACTTTCCAAAACGCAAGAAACTTTCCGAGTGATCCCGTGGCCAGATATTCGTTCATAGGTCCGGGGTCATTCCAATACCTAAACCCGATCCTCTCGCCGCTAGGTGTTCCACCCAAGGTGATGATAAACATGAGAAGTATCAGACCAACAATAGTTGTGAGTTTGATAGCGCCGAAGACAAATTCTGCTTCGCCGTATACGCGTACGGGAAAGCAGTTGATAACGACCATCGCCAAGAAGAAGACAGTTATTAGCACACCTTTGGGGACGTCATTTGGCCAGTAATCCACCACCACAACTGATACTGTCACTTCGAGCGGGCATCCAATAGCGAGCTGATACCAATAATTCCAACCGAGGACAAAACCCAAGGCCTCATCGACATATCGCGAGGCATATACGGGAACGGCACCTGGTAAAGGTAGATAGGTTGCCATCTCGCCCAAGCTATGGACCACGCAGTAGACGTTAAATGCCGTGATCAAGTAAGCAAGAAAAGCGGATAAAGGGCCAGCGAGGGATAGAACTTGACCGCTACCGACGAAAAGACCCGTACCGATGGCCCCCGACAACGCCATAAACTGGACGTGTCTCGACTTGAGTTTGCGATCGAGGGTACCAACATGGCGCGTCTCTTGTTCGGCTTTCAGGTCGCCGATAACATCCTCCTGATTATCTGTCTTAATCTCTTCCTTTGGCCCCGTTTCAATGTCCGCCATTTTTGATTACCTGTGCGATATGCACTCATTACACGGGAGGATATGTGAAGGTAAAAAAAAGGAGACCGCGTGGGAACGCGAGCTATAATAATCATCTTCCCTGTAACAAAGGAGCGTATATATCTACTCCGCACGTTGCCAACGTTTGTTATCGCGGGGAAGCTCGATACCTAATAAGGGAGGTGGTCGGAACCAAATACCACGTTACTGGGATGTCGCCGCACGTCAAGATGGTCTATCATGTCCTGTGATAGCATTACTTGTACTACTTTGGGCTATCTGAACGCTGATTTAATTACCACCAAGACCTTAACTGAATCCTTCAAAACTGGGCGCCCCATTCTGCATTCAAGGTAACAAGAAATCTGGGGAAAACTAGCTGGATTCGTACGCGGCGGGAATCGACGAATGGATGCTTACGCCCGCCATAAGCTTCTAATCACCCCAGGATGATTGGTGCTGAGCGAAAACCTTGTTATGGGTCCGCGACAAGGTTAGCTGGAGCAGCTGGGAGGTGCTAGTTCTTCCAGAACGAGGGTAGGGACGATGTAAGTGTACGCTTTTGGTAGTTTAAAAGAAACCAAGGCTGGGCTCTCTCCAAGATGACCAACGTTTGATTCATTATTTGAGACAGCGGGGAAATACGGTGGTGGATATCTGCAAATTACCCCTGAACATATTTGAACTAAGAAAATTCCAGTGCTCCAGGCGAGATACGTGCGTTTCCCCAGCAGGAATTGGTAACGTCTCTCCCAGCCTGAACGAACCGCACTCTACAAAATGTCACAGAGACGCGGTTCGACTATTCCCTAACGTGAAGAAAGGCGTTCCTCGGCTGTGCATTTACATATTCTCAGCAATATTTCGGTTCATAGTTTCGCCTTATTCGAATCGACATCGTGATTCCAACCAGGCATATCTGCAAGGTCCTTCGCAGCGGCCCCACGTATTGACCTCAGAGCATCACCTCCTGGCCGCCATCTCCACGCATGCGCAAGGTCTTCCGCTAGATTATCTTCTACTAACTCGACCACGTGCTTACCGATTATAGGCAAAAGCTTGAACGAATGTCTGTAGACGTTAGCGATCGTTTTGAGCGAGATAGTTTAACTGCTTACCCGCTGTCTCCTGTAGCAAGAATGAAGTTTTTCCATTTTGGATGCTCGCAGATTAGCAATGACGCATCCGCCGTGTCCGTACACCAACATAATGCTCGGTTGAAAAGTTCCTTTTGCTTAAACCGTGGCAAGTAGGTCGATATGGCCCTACGGATCGACTTCTCCGACGCGTCGGGATATGTGTCTGTAGGATGCTTTGCATGGGATCGAGGCACGGATACGCGTTTAGGACTTAAGGCGCCATACGGTTGATGCTGCTTGAAGCGAGTAAACCCGGGGAACTCATCGCAGACCTTGATGATACCGTCCCTGAAAGTTATTGGTCTTCTGCTTTGCGCGTCTTCAATATAGGATAGTCACATACTCGTTGGGCTCGAAGAAGAAACCAATATCACCATTGTACACCACAGGTGAGTTCTTGTACTCGGCAGCTTCTTCGGGCGACAATTGTATCATGGCATATACCCACGCCTATCATTGAACATTAGTATCATAGCATCTCTGCTGATGGAATGTTATAATACGCACTTTAGAACAGCACTGATCTTCCAGATCGATCAATGCGGGACTCCAAGCTCCAGCGGCTAGAACGACCTTGTGGGCATAATATTTAGTCCCATCCAACGTTTCAACACCGATGCATGTCTTTTCGTCCTCTGCGAAGAGTGGCCGTTTAAAAGACCCTGCACTATTCGGGTTGCAAGGTTAGCAACATAGTAGGTCGCATAAATAATAGTGTGCGATATTCTTGCTCACTCTCCAAATCCGAACTTGACCCCTCGATTACGTAGTTCCTGGCCGATCGCATTGATTGCCTTACCAGCAGCTAACCAACCGCCGTCTTCGCTAAATATCGCTTTCCATCCCTACGTTATATTGGCATCAGCACGTTTGATTACAAGGGTTCACCGACTGGAAGGTCTCACCTTAATCTGGTCCCGTTGCAGCAGCGGCATCTTTGATAAGATTGCATCTTCACTATCCAGCCACTCGTTGCTTTTCTCCAGGCCAACACCCGCGTCGAGCAGGTCTTGGTACTGTCGTCGAAGGGAAGCTATACCTTCCTCGGTTCTTTCGCAGTCAAGCTAGCTAACGTCAGTCTCGAAGATATTCGCGAGAGAGAAATGGTTTAAGTTACTCTGCCGGTATTATGGAAGAAGGGCTTGAATAGTTCATCATTCCTCCACATATCCCTCGCCTCTAAACTCAGCTGTATGTCAACTTTATTCCGTAGCCGGATGCCCATAATCTTATTGAGGTCATTCCCGGCGGATTGCGCAGAGGGGATGGGATACGTGTCAAGAACAGTAATATTCGACGGCGTATACCCGGACCGCACGAGATGCAAAGCGGTTGACGAGCCGATTGTGCCTCCTCCGCCAACGACAAGGACTTTGGTGTTTGCGCGAGACGTAGCCATATTCTCATACAGATGTATACGAAACTTTTAGGGTTTACAAGTCAATTTCTACCTACTTGTAATCACAATCAGGTACGAGGATTAAATAAAGAAGTGTCCTACGTAGGAGTCCTTCACCAAAGCGAAACATTGAACCCCAGTTCTTGAGTGGCACGATATTGATTGCGATGTGGGCTTATTCTTCCCTAGGGTATGTGGAATCGGTGTCCAGAAAACCGACTCCGGTTGGCTGGTGACAATGGGATATTTTCCAATGGCGTAGAGAAATACTCGCGTATTGATTGGGACTGCGGAGAGTGTGGGACGGCGGAGAATAGAGTCGTCTGCAAAGAGGCTTGAGCTCTTGTTAAATATCCACCCCCCACCAACTGTTATCATTGACTAACTGGGCCTTTTTCCTTTTCAAGATCATGGCCTGTCTGTATTAGTCCAGATAGCTAGATATAGAACGGGGTCGGCGATCATAAGGCTCATGAATTGACTCATTGATACCCATCGTACCCCTATCTAGGTGCTCAACAGTGTAGATAAGCTGGCGTTTAGATGACTACCTCCTCAGATTATTCCTTAGCTTTTACACTAGAGGCTCAGGAACGAACATATGTTCGGCCAACTACGAGGCAGCTGATGGACCCGCCGGTCCGAACTGTTACGATTACCAAAATAGGGAAAGCGAAAAATAATGACAAAACTCCCCAGCAATAACTTATCGGTACGCCGTGGATGCTATTGGCTAACGCAGAGTCGTATGCATCGGCATCGGTTCCCTAAAACTTCAAAAGAGAACCGACCCGGCCGGGGCTAGAAAACGAGGCCCAGGAGTTCGGGACTGGTATCATTTCCTAAGTTGGGTTAATGGTATCAAGGTCCCTACTTTGGTCTTCCCCGCGGTCAAATCGGAATAAAATAGATCACCACGGTAGATACGTCTTCCGATTCGCTCCCGCTGGCTAGCCGTGCAAGAACTATCATCCTAACCTTCAGGGTATTATTCACGTGGCTCTCTTGCCGAGATCTTATAACGTAAAGACTTTCTCAGTGTTCCGTGGGGCCCCAAGATATCGTTACCCCAGCTTGGAGAAGGACTACGCTATCTAACGACGCCATCTTAGCAAAGAATCCACAGATTATGGAAGTCTCCGCTATGATAAGCGGAGGAAAGGTTGATGCTCGGTATTAAGCTTCGCGATATGACTAGGGTACACATATAGATAGATTTATATATTAGGGACGAGATTGCGGCCATGTGTTCTGTGAATTATCATCTCGTCGCTGCACCGATCTCGCCGTAAATCGTCAATAGTAACAAGAGTTGAGACGCTGTAAAATCATGTCCAAGTTTGACGCTGCACCCCCTAATACGCACGCCGGTGGCGACGACGATGCGCTTCGAGGGCAGGGCTCGCTCCCGATGAACCCAACTAACGATGCCGACGAGAGGGTCGACATGGACACCTACGCCAAAACTGTTCCGTTATGGAAGCGGGTTCACCAACACAGTTTGACCCAGATGCTTCTGCTGAGTGTGGTACGTATGAAAACGTATAGAGTCGATATTCGAAACCTATACTTCTCCAAACACGTCACAGACTCGTCTATTTACAGCGGCTGATATCAGGTGCTTGATGTAGCAAGCATTCTGCGGTCCAGCAATGGCAGATGCTATCGCAGGTCTCGGTGGCGGCGGTCTTGCGACACCCCAGACATCTAATATAGCGTAAGTTCTTAGATCCAAACAAAAAAGAAAGGGCCAGTTATTAACGAAGAACTTCAAAAATAGCACTGCGATCAACTACGCCATGCTCGCCACCGTCTGTTTGTTTGGCGGTCCTATCGTCAATAAGCTAGGAACAAAGTGGGCGCTGGTCATTGGCGCCATGTCGTTTCCTATCCGTGGATCATCGTACTACTGCAACAGCAAGTTCGGGACTCAGTGGGTAAGAAATCCACCTCGAAGGCATTCAAATAATGCTCTACACCTTTGTTAGTTATGAGACCGTCGCTGATATAAAGGCTCGCAGTATCTCATTTTCGGCGGCTTTTTCACTGGTATCGGAAGCGGCTGCTGGTACGTCGCAGAATCAGGGTCCATCATGTCACTAGCACCGTCTGGTGCTCGTGGTAAATACTTGGCCTTGTGGATCGTTGCCAGAAATCTCGGGCAGCTGGTGGGCGGTGCTATAAAGTTTGTAATCCAATAACATTGGAACACTTTGAAAAGAGATGGCTAACGACAACATCTTCTCAGCTTGTCTAAGAACCACGTAAAAGGGGTCACTGGTGGAGTTACTCCTGACACTTATATCGCCTTCTTGATCATTGAAAGTCTCGCGTAAGTAACAATCAATCAAGTACAACAAGCCGCGCAACGAAAATGGAGTGTATTAACACATCTAGGCTACCGTTCGCGTTCCTAATATCGCCTCTCGAGAGGGTTGTGCGATCCGACGGCACGCGTATCCTAGTCTCTGAGAAGCTCACGTTTAAAGAAGAATTCAAGCTCATCAGATTCACCATGACATCGAAGCTTATCTTACTTTCGGCTTTATGGGCAGTCTGGTCCTTCTTTTACAGGTAAGTTACTTGGTTGACGCCGACGAGGCTTGAGACTAATCAAGAACGTAGCGGTACATGGTCTACTTATCTTGGTATCTATTTCTCAGTTCGTTCCCGCGCTCTATCTTCGCTTATCTCTCCATTCTTCTGCATGTAAGTTAACCTTCTCTTGCTTCCACGTTCGGGTCCGTTATTAACTGAAATCGTAGCGTCGGATGCTTCGGCCTTGGTTTCATCCTCGACATCAAATCTCTCAGCCAACGTCGCAGGGCACAGCTAGGGTTATTTGTTGTCGTTATACTGAACCTGGGGGTGTATATCTGGTCCATCATTATGCAAGCTAAGTTCAATACCACGAATCCGGGTAAGATCGACTGGGATGAGCCGCTCTACGCCTCGTCTTTCTTGCCGTATTTCTTCGTCCAAACAACGGGGCCATTGTCGCAGTCGTATATGTATTGGCTCCTGTCATCGTTTGCCACAGATGCGCAATCCAACGTGCGAAACGGAGCCGCTTTCAGGTATGCCTGTTGAATCTAATATGTCTCAGGCTATGTCTCGTAACTAACGTTTCTGGCAGATGTTTGGAAGCCGTTGGACAAGCTATTTCATACGGCATGAACACACAAATCAAAACCAACCCCTTGATCGGATTGTATGTGCTGCTTTTCCCAAGGCCAGCCACCAGTCTTTGCGCTAACATATATCTTGCAGCTGCGTGACGCTCGCTCTTATGGCGGCCTCTGTAGGACCAATGCTGGTCCTAGTCAATGCTACACCAGATCGTATTCCGGCCGATGTGATTCTTGAAACGCAAGAGGTGCAACAGGAGAAAAAGCTCGAGGAGCTCAAAGCTGAGGTATAGCGCGTGCTTCTTTAAGTGCAGGACACCTGTAAAATCAGAACATTAGCAAAATGTAACACCTGGCTGTTATCGTACGAAAGGATATTACAGTAATATTTATAACCACCGGACCGCAATCTCCCAATATATGCATTACTTGAGGACGATGTTAGGTACTTAATGTTCTGTACGTCGTAATTTAGTCCATACAATGAACTCGAGTTCCAGCAGGACGATTCACTATCGGTAATGTCTCTCCCTAATAAAACTAACCTGCTTCGCCATGGCCCAATAAGAGGATGGCCAAGCCCTATCTCAACGTAGAATCGGAGCATCGATTTATCGACAAAGTCTCAATATATTCCTAGTTGAACAAATCCTGTAACGGTCAGATAGTAGTCTATTCGTCCTCGTGGCGAATTTTATAGGGGGGGTCCAAAAGGATCGACTGCTTCTGGAGCGACTTTTCGTCTCTTCGACTCTCGTCCCTCACCGGTTCCGTTCCCAAAGACCTTCTCATCCGCGTCGGAGGCAATTTTAGGCTTAGGCTTTTGAGCAGCCTCTTCTCTTCGCGCCTTCTGCAGGGCGACTAAGTCGACTCTATCGGGATCTCTGCACTTAGCGAGCTTTCTCCGCAAAGCCTTGATTGCTTTGTTACTTTCCGGCTGTGGCCGAGTTATCAGTTCTCCGTTGATCAGGATCGCATCCGAGCTCACTTACATCAGTCCAATAGCTGGTCATCTTCTCCGGAGGTTCTTTCTCTAGCATTTCTTTACAAGTCCTTATTACGCTCCAAACCTTAGCTTTAGCCTCTTCGTTTTGTCCCGCGAATGCCTCTTGAAGCATACGCTGCACGAGTTCCTCGTCAGCAATGGCCAGCGCGGCGTACATTATCTGGCTAGGTGTGTAGTGAAAATAGGCATCGGTAACGAGAGGGCTGAACTTCAGGATATCTCTTGTTCTTTTGTGCGCGCGGTTTATCCTGTCGTCGTCGAAGTTGCCCAGTCTTCTTAGTTCCATTACCGTTCCCTCCAAGGCGCGGAACGGGTGCCTCACGTCGAATGCGAAACGTATACCCTGGCACAAGACATACTCGGCGGCCAAGATCATCTCGCCGGTTGTATTTGGGAAAATATCTGCAATCTTTTGTACACGTATAAAGTAACCCTCAGCCTTGCAACCAAAGAAGATGCAAGTCTTGATGAGCTCTTGGGGCGGGTAAGTCATCACGCTATTTGTGAGATAAAAGCGCCGTAGGAAGATAGCGGCGGTCGCCTGGATATCGGTCGGGAGTTGACAGTAAGGGGCGGCGCGCAGGAGCTCGAGAGTAAAATGATTTAAGATCATATATTCTTCCTCGGGGGTTAAGAAGTTAGGTAAAGGGTCTACTGGCGGATCTGAAGCGCGCAGACGGTTGGAAATATGAGTTCGCGCGAGTGTGTTAGTTTTCTCGCGAAGGGTAGCAAGATGGGACGGAGTGAAGGACCAGAGTCGATATTGGCTCGACTGTCTATATCGAGCATCCTCGGTCGCCATGTTGGCAGTCGGCGTTGATATCGTTATATTAAAATGTTGCCAAGTACCTATGTTGTTAGATTAATCTTATGGCCAAGGCGAGTCGACGTGCGGGAATGCTATAACTCGGCGCGTGATATGAGACGTGAGGTGCAGGGCGACGTTGTTTGAATTAGATAAACTGACTTGCAAGTGTGCGGAATTAAAATGAAAGGAAGTGAACAGTTTGTCAGGTTTAGCGAATTTCGATTATCAGTAGCTGTCGCAGGCTATCCAGTCACCTAATTAGAAGCCGGGCAGGAAGACGAAGTTGACGTCGGGAATGTGAGAGAAGCAAAGGGCAGGTTGTAAACAAGAACGTTACGTTGGTATCGTTATCGATAGGTTTCTTATAAACCACCTGGTACTCATTTAAAATACCTAGGTACCTAGGTACACAGAGACAAGTGCGCTATCAAATATTTTGAATTCTTAATTGCAAGATGCAGACTTCTTGTAAATCGACTCCAACTAATATTCAGATTCCCATGACGTAGTAACATGATATTTGGACCAAGAACACAATTAAAGACGAAATATCAACAAAAAAAAAAAAAAAAAAAAAAAAGATACACTATTTCCACGTGAAGTAATATCGAGAAATACTATAACTACCTAGAATCCATCGCGATCTTACAGGAAACAGTTAACCTTTTACGTTAGAGTATAGTTATAGGTTCATAATATCGTAAAGGATTTGCCTAACAGGTACTCATAAGGGACACTCAGGACTTGATATTCTCGCTGTCAAAGGCCCTGCCGTTCAATATGCCAATACTGCGCAACTATGAAAGTACTTCAAGTGGCTTTCATCACACGGGATCAACAAGACCGATGAGGTTGCTTCTTGACGGGAAATCAGACCAGCGCACATCGATAAAGTCGCATACTGGTAGCAAATCGATTTAACCTCATATAAGCAACCACCTTTCACTATCTATTAGTCCTCAGCCAAGCTTCCCAACTGGGAATTTACGGGGAGAACATATTAACCCCACAGCCTCTATAAATCTAGACAAAAAGTGCGATACGACGACGGGAAGACTCAAACCATAAAGAAAGTAGAGATCGCGCTCAGTTACGAGGTTACCCGTCACCCAGATAGCTTGCGATATCTTGCCGTCTGAACTATGAGATGACTAAAGGTAATTTACTTCTAGATTTGGAAACATCCACCTCTCGGTCGTAAGTGTTTCACACTCCTTGATGTATTCCTTACGTGTGTGCGATTCTGTCTTCTAAAATACCTCCATCAAAGCAAAATGAGAACTTGCCTTCTTGTAGCCGCTACGGTGTTCGTAGCAGTCCACGGGCACGGCGGCATATTCAACTATACCATTGATGGTATAGATTACACCGGGTAAGCAACCTTACAAGTCTTCTACCACAATCCCATTCATCTGTTTTCGTATCATCTCGGCACTATCCGTGGCTTCCTGAAGGTCAAGAATCAATATCGAGGCGAGCTTACAGCCTTTTTCAAATTGCGCCCAACTTGAGGTGAGTGGAAACGGAGACAAGTTATCTGGTGACGAATATCTGGTGGAATTTCCAGTGGCTTATAAACTTGACGACCCGGGTATCTATGTTACAGGCAAAATTTATATAGAGCTGGGACCTTGGACCTTGGACCTTGGATACGACACTTATGTGAGCTCTGTCTGTATTATGAACCCTTAATTAAGGATATATACTGATATTTCTTTTAGAACTACACGATGCCAGGACCGAAGGTGTGGGTTCCAAAGGAGAATTAAGGGCCCCCCCAAACAAATACCTAGCACACGACTTATAACGCCAGTCTCGGTATCACTTTACTATGTTACTCCTTCAATAACATGACTGATAAATAATGGAACGAATGTTAATATTTTTACGCGGCGAAAAGAGTACCATTCGGCCTTGGGGCGTGTATAATATTATTGACGCTTACTCCGTTCAAAGCCCTACAATAATGCTACAACACTTAATAAGGTAGCTATTAGTCCTAGGTATATTGGCATCATACCACTCACTCGCTCAGTCCCATTCGGTGTTGTGGTTTGCGCAGGTTCGTCACCTGTCGACGTAGCAGTACCGCCGCTCACGGTGGTTATCCTGCCGTCAAGCTTAAAGTCAATCGGGCTAGCCTTCCGAATATGGTCAACCAGTACTTCGTCCAAAGTATCGAGGATAACCACATCTTGGACTGGCTCTACTATATTGTCGCCGCCACCTGTTATGAAGTCAACCGTGACGACTGTATACTGGGCCTCCTTATCGACGGGTTTATCTCCGACAGTCAGCCGCACAAGGCGCTCACCAATAGCTTTACTTGGGTCATATTCGACTTTGATGCCACGGCTAATCTGAAAGAAACTGGTGACATTTCGCTGATTGAACTGGTTGACTCCGCTCACAAGACCCTCGAAGATTTTCCACAGGTCTGTCCCACTGTACTTGACCTCAACAACGGCGTTGCCGAAGGGAAATGACGTGAGTACCTCGCCGCGCGTAATGGGGCCAGCGTCGATGGTAGCGCGGATGCCTCCTGCGTTAGTAAAAGCAAAGGCTGCTTGGCTTCCACTGTCTACACGATACTGCAGGATCGAGCTGGAAACAGATGTTAGTGTGCTTTCGAAGGGGTAAAGCGAGCCGCCTCCAACCTACTCAGATACCAAGTCCCCTAAGCTACATTCCTGCTTCTGGCAAGTTGACTGATCAAGTACAACGTTCGTGGTACCAATCTCTTCCGCCGCAAACTCTTCAAACGGCTTCCTCCATTCTTCAACCTGCGCCTGCAGACCCTCGTCTTGCTTGGTAGTGTTGGTTAGATGAATCGGGGCGCCGTGATACGCGAGTATTTTCCCTTCTGGATCATACGTAACGTCGACATAACCCAAGTACTCCCCCCAGCGGTAAGCCGTGACGATGAAGACCTCATCGCCATCTTTATTCGTCTCTAGGGTAGGATACTTGCCTTCGGCACCCTCCATATCTCCTAGTAATGTGTGACTGTGGCCGCCCATGATGAGTTGAAGACCCGTAGTCTCACGAGCTAGACGCTTGTCCTCTTCGTAGCCGATATGCGTGATAGCCGCAATTCGAGTGATATTCGTCGTGCTGCGGATTTCGTCAATAGAAGCCTGAACCGCAGCAATCGCATCTGTGAACTTGGTGCCGTTGCCCGGATTGCTGATCCCGGCTGTTGTCTCGGTTGTCACGCCGATAACCGCTAGTTGGTACTTGTCGAAGATATGATACGGTTTGATGGTGGAATTCAGCTTCTCATTTTCTGATACGATGTTCGCAGACACGATCGGAAAGGTGAGGTTCTTTAAGAAGTCGCCCAACTTCTCGTCACCACCATCGAATTCATGATTTCCCAAGGTCATGGCGTCAAAGCCGAGCTGATTAAGAGTCTCAGCAATTTTTTCCCCGCCGTAGAACGAATAGAACAGAGTACCCTGGAACTCATCTCCCACGTTCAACAGTAAGCTATCGTTATGGTCTGGTCGCGTGTCTTCGATGACCGTCTTGATTCGAGCATAACCACCGTAACAGCCCTTTGAAGGATTGGTGCAATCAGTCCCTGACGACGAGAACTCGTCTAGATGCGCGTGGACATCATTAATGTGGTAGAAGGAGATATTAAAGTTGCCTTCCGTATCAATGAAGCGCTTCGTCAGACGCTCGCTATAGAGTGAATCCTCAGCCAAAGCCAGTCCAGCTAAACTGGCGGCGACGGAGAGGGCCGAGAAGGGAGATACGCGAACCATCATCGCGTAGCCGAGCCGATATATTTTCAACGTGTGTATGATTCCCGCCAATGACGAGCAGCGAAATGAAACGCTTCCAACTCTTACTCGCAAACTACAAACTAAGGAGAAATGGCCATCACCTACGCAACAGAACGAAGCTCGACGTGGAGTTTAAATAAGGTAGCTACGTAGGCAGGTATCTAGTCTCTTGTCTTCTTTTTGACGATATCATAATGAGAAGCAGTCTTGCGATGTTGTGTGGCACAGATACCAAGATAAATTCTGAAGGAGCTTCCAAGTTTGGCAAAGCCATGCTGATATCTGGGCCGCTTAACCCAATCAGCTAGGTAGAGGATATGTCTAGTCTTGGCGGCGAGCAGCAAAAGCTATCCAAATGCGAATCTCATTGGCACGTGGGAAGTCAAGCTCGAAAAGCCATGCACGAGGATGGCCTTGGCTTATCCTAGGGTCTTTCTCGATGGTTGGGTAAGCACTTTTCTTCCATTCTCTCCATTATTTCGTAACTGTGCCCTCAGGGTTTATATCAAATTTCTTTCGATTGGTGGAGTTCTTCAGTAACGAAGCGATCGTATCCCACGTGGGCTTGATAGCACCTCATAGATTTGTGCAACTAGGCATCTTGTTGGCGAAGCAAGAAAACTCGATCTCGTGGTAATTGTATCACGAAACTATTGTAGGCGTTGGCGTTTTGAGCCAGTAGTATAATAATCAAATCTATCGCGTGCCCTTATCGCGTTCTCGAGGACTAGATATCAGAACCTCTTCGAAGTTGGGACTAATCTACTCAAAATGATAAGGCAGCATTTCGAAATCAGTTCAGCAGATGTTGAATGAGGGTAGTAAATATACCAAAAACAAATGTGAAAAGCAGGAGTATGCTAAATGAGCTGCCCCCTTAACCTTAGGAAGTCCATTAACGGTGAAGCGGAAAGAGACGCGGCGGGCTACGTCGCAGATCAATAATTGGATGAAAGGTGATGCGTGATTGACAGCTAGTACGAAGTCTTCGCAAAAGCTTTATATGCTACCAGTGATTCTAACTCTGTTACATCTAGGTATGCCAATGAGTTGATGGTTCAAAGCTACTAGTTTTTATTGTTAAATACCAAGAAGCTTTTATACACTACGAGCTTCCATTCGAAGCTACTTTTTTATATTATACTCTGACATCCTGGTCTAAACCTCCATAATGTAGGTTCTATACTTTTATCATTAGCCCTTGGGTACCTAGTTATAGGAAGAACTAAAATACGTAGCTGATCACGATAGATTTTTATTTTGCCCTTTTTCAATTCTGGACCCTTTGATTATTTGTCTAAGTAATTTATATTGGTGAATCAACGTTACTAGAAATGTGTGTGGTGCCGTTCCCATTATGACTTATATTTAATATGTATTTCGTAAAAAAGACTCCAGTCTATGGCCAATTGCCAAGTAAGTTTTGGACATTTGCGTGGTTTGTAACAAGTTTTTTTTTTTTTTTTTTATACAAAACCTACCTACCTTATTACCTAGTTAGGTACCTACATAGGTATATTTATCTCCACAGTAAGTAGTAGTTGCTATAACGTCAACTTCTAAAATGTTATGTGTATTGGATCGTACGTGGCCCTTGAATATATTGGCAATCGTTAGTTAAGTATAATTCGCCTTGTACCGTGTATTATCGTGTCTTGATTAATTTAAGTGATAAGATATTTCCGTTGTTCGATCGAGTTGGCTGATGGCGTTTATCTCCACGTAAGTAATAATAGTAACACATCTCTTTTCTATTTCTGACACTAGGTACCTAAGAAATCGTAGCCGCTGGCTTTAAATGCGGTGTACCTAATTGTATCTTTCGACACGTGAGAGATTTGGCGCTCAGATAAGCGCCCACGTTAGTTGAATCAACTATTTGACGCCTATTTGCATGTCTCTAGGATCTACCTTAGGTAGAAGGTATTTAGTTGAGAGTGCCTATTCAATATTTCGTATATCGTATTTTGGTTCGATAGGTAGGCCGGGTAGGTAGGTAGGTAGGTAGGTAATGAATGCAGCAGTGCAGTTAAAAAAGCATCCAATATGGATGCAGAACTTGCCCCCGGTCAAACTATCGACCTGATGCGGTTTGATGACTCTACCGATCCTACCAACCAAGTCGCAATTCTGGAACGATTTAATCTCTGCAGAAAAAAAGAAAAACCAACTGGATAAGGAGGCACGCCTGTTGAAACGGGTACGACGAGGCGCAGTTCGGTGGTAATACGAATTAGCGGTTTGAACTGGATAAGGTACGGTTAAATTTACTGGATGTCAACCACTTCCGATTTTCGCGAGTCGCTATTAAATGGCGTTCAAATCACGTTGAACAATACGAGGTGGTGCCGTTAGCAACTGTCTGATCTTCAAGGTTCATTTATTTCACTTGAGATTGAGAGGAGAGAAATCCAGGGTCCAGTACCCAAGGGCTGCAGATGACCGACCCCGCGGTTTGGCTTGTTTACTAGGTTAGTAGGTACCTCTAGGTAGGTATTGTACATGTCGAGGTACCTAACCTACACCATCATTTTGGCGAGCATGTACCTATAATCCTTCGATAGGGCAAGTGGTTTAACCCCAATCTACCAATCAGGTATAGAATCAATAAAGGCTCCTGCCCAAAATTGGCAAGTTCGCATCTATTGCCATCCATCGTCTCTTCTCATCCAACAGCAATCTGACTGGAATCAAGGTATTTTTAGTGTTTCTGGATCTAGTACGCCCTTATTCGATACGAAGTAAAGTCTTCCATCTCTCTTCCATCTCATCGGGCAGGTTGAATGCTCAACTTTACCTACGTGTACCTGGTATTATATACCTAGGTACACCCAGATACTTCCATTAGGTACGTGTAATTACTGCAGACTCGAAGCTTTCGAATACCGGTTGCTGCATGTGTAGTATGCAGGTACCATACCTGCATGTAAGTACATAAGGTACACAATCATAATCGATAAGATTATGTGGTGTATGCTGTTTTATCCAATACGCGACCAAAACCCCTCTTCCCCCCTTTAGCCGCCTTCAATCGCTACAGGTACCTACATCCAAGGTTTGCATGTACGGATTAGGTACCATAGTACGTGTATGCAGCCCACTCTGCCACTGTAACCTCCTTTTTAGTTGCCACGCTACTTAAACCTCATAGTACCACGTTGATCTTGCATTGATAAAACATCCTAGTTGTTCAAGCAGAGAGCCAAGGTTCAAAAAACTTGTTTACCCTTTATACTTGGGAAGCTTCTTCTATTCTTCCTTTCTATTCCTCTCGTTTGTTGAATAAATATCCCGGAATATATAACAGTTTCCAACTAACCTCTCCATAAAAAAAAGGAATCTCGTCTTGTTGATTTTTTTTCCCCTCTTATAACGAGTCCTCGTACGATACTTGACTCTTAATTATTTTACGACCATAACCGGGAGCTCTCCTCCGCTTTACCCCCTTTTCCCCTTGATCTACATCGTACGCGTCTGGCCTAGATCGGTTCTCCACCGCGATCCACAACGTCGACATACAGCTCGTTCCCCATTCCAGCCGTTCCAGTGCCCGTAGCTCCACGCCCGAGACGCAAGGCCGTTGTCACCCCAGAGCTTCTCCTTGGGATCTGTTCTCTTTTCGACGAGTCTACCCCAAATAGATATTTTATACCAGCGCAACTTTTTCTTCTCGTGACTTCCCCTTCTTTCTGGTAGCAGGACTCCCATAACTAGTACATTCTATATCGTTCATTATTTCAGAGCATCAATTTCCCAGGAGACTTTCGTTAGGGACGCTACTAGTATGAATTTCACCAAGAAGATCGATCGCGCCTTTCAATGGGCTGGCGAAAAGATGGGCCAAGAGGCCAAAACTAGTCATACGGACGAATTCAGGAATCTTGAGACTGAAATGGCTCTCCGTCATGATGGTACGAGGCCCATACGTTATTTGTCGATCTAAGTAGCTAATTCTCGTCTTATTTTATAGGCTACGAACGTCTTCAGAAGTCCATGAACGTCTACGTCAAGTCGCTTTCTCGTAGAGGCGAAACATTCGATGACAAGGAGAAGGGTCTCCCCGTCAGTTACCTAGGGCGGACGATGATGAGCCATGGCGAGGATTTCGAGCCGGACTCAGAATTTGGCAATTGCTTAATCGGTATGTTGTAGTCTTGAGCCGAGGAGACATAAAAGTAATGATAGGCAGTAACTGACCACGTTATAATCGCATAGCCATGGGTAGGGCCAACGAACGCATTGCTGGTATCCAGGAGACATACATTGCGCATGCCACTTCTTACTGGCTAGAAGGGTTGGAGCGGTCGCTTGCTATGATGAAAGAATATCAGGTGTGTACCTCAACCTCTCATCCCACGTGAGTGTTGTACTTTGGGCAAGGCGATGCTGACTTCTCTTTATAGTCTGCCCGCAAGAAGCTTGAGAATCGGCGTCTCACATACGATGCAAGCATGATTAAGATGCAGAAAGCGAAGCGAGAAGACTTTAGACTCGAAGATGAGCTTCGAACTGCGAAAGCCAAATACGAGGAGTCATCCGAGGACGTTCTCCGTCGCATGCAGGATATTAAGGAGGCTGAAGCTGAGTCCGTTCGCGACCTCACGTGTTTTCTCGATTGCGAGCTCGACTACTACGAGCGTTGCGCCGAAGAGCTCCGGCGAGTGAAGCAGGAATGGATCGGTGGTCAAGGTCAAGCATCCGGCGGTTCTCGACCTTCCGAGCTTAGTGTCTCACGACATTCTACGAGGAGTAGGAGCAACACAGCCCAGTCGTATTCAGACCGAAACGATCGCACTGAGCGATGGACAAGCCGACAAGACAATCACGATCGAGACGAGCCAACCCCCGAACCCGTGCAGATGCCCATTCGCTCCAGCCCGTACCGTGGAAGTGGATCAGTAACTCCTGAGGCGCAACGACCTGGAATTAGTCGTGCGTCTACACATGCTGGTGCGTTCGATGGACCATCCTCAAGACAACCGTCATATCGCGAGCCTCCAGTCCCACCTTCCGAGTCGCTACGTAAAACATCTACCATTCCGCCGCCAACGATAGGATCTCTCCGCAATAATCTGCGCCCAGTAAATCGAGTTCAAACCAGCCAGAACTTGAGCCCAGACGTCTATGTAGATGATTATGACACGACTACCAGTAGCGGGAGCCCAGACTATGATCGTAGCGAAAGCCCTGCCACGAGCCACGGAAGTTTGAGTCGCAGTGCGAGTAACACGGGATTACGCACAATGGCGGCGGCGGGTGCAGTGAAGAAGGCTCCTCCGCCACCACCTCCAAGCAGGGCCAAGAAACCGGCGCCGCCTATTCCCGCCAGACCAGCAGGCTACTAAGGTGTTAGTAAATCGTATGCATCGCGCGTCCTTTTCACGCCGGAGTGTATTCCCTGAGTATTTGAAGTAGACATTTTGGACGATTGAATAAGGTGTAATTGCTTAATCTGGGATGTGTTTTATACCGGCAACGGACGGACCTGTGGTAAAAGGGGAAGAATTTTCATTGCGTGGCGTTTGGTGTGTATTATAGACGTCGTAGCGAGTATAACGCAGCAGGAAAGATACATGGACTGGATCCTTTGTTTGATATTTTATCTTATATCTACTACTATGCGTGGTTTCGTCTTGTGGCATTTGTAACTACCATGTTACCCCACGGTTATCCGTCTTCGCCTATGCCTTAATCTATAAGCTCACAACCGGATAACAGCACTGCGCATCGATACGTCGTGAAGCATATACCAGTATTGAATGGGCAATACGTCATACTCTATTCTCCTTTTTACGCATAATGACTGCCTAAGGATGAAAAGCTTGCTATCCAGGGCTATGCGAGGAGCGCAATGTGTTTTAATTCGCTGGGACAATCAGTATGAATGAAGAGAGTGATTACGGAACTGTGGAAAAATCTAGGAGACGGGGAGACTTGCTTCTGAACCTGCTGTCCAACTTTCATAGGTTCGTACTCGACCTCGTCGCCCTCGTTGCGACCAAGATTAAAATTAGCGGCGCGCACTTCCCTAGCACGTGCGACCAGCGTAGGGATAGGCGCCAGATCATAATCGCTACTCAAATGCCAGAAGAATGTGCTACTGATGCGCACAAGGGGTCGATCAGGGTAATTCCGCCGCCGTGCGGCAACCGTGTTGAGTGTAGACGAGTTGACCACTACTTCATGATAGCCGGCCTTGACTAGCCCGCCTGTAAGGTGCTCTAACTGCTTACCGGCCTGCACAAGGAGGTAGCTTCCTGGTGTGTTGGCGGAGGGACGTGGGATGCTAACCGGAATGCGACGACCTGTGTTCCGTGCCCAGATGTGAAGCCCGGGATATCGAGAACGCCCATGAATCGTTAAGAAGTTCAGATCCGTGTGAAAGCCGGCCAGGATAGTGTCTTTCTGCCCATATTTCTCAAGGTCAGATGCTGTTGGGGCCAGGAGATGCGGGCTGAACCGTCATATAGAAAAAGGTTAGAGCTTTGAACAAGAAATAATGATCTAGGAACCAGAATGAGGTAACCTTACCCATATCGCCCAGCGTCCGTAAAAGTTTCGGCGGGGAGCCCCATCCCAACGGCAGCCATCTCAGCAAGCCCCGAAACACTAACTCACGAATTCGGTTGTTAGTCGCCGTGACGCTTATTGTACTACTTGAAAAATGAACTCTCAAAGTGGAGGAAGCGAGTAGTGAACCTATACCATACTCACGCGCTCTTCATACTCTTGCCCCACGTCTCCATAATGGGTGTCCATCTTTCTTTGATTTCAGGAGCATCCGGAATCACATTCTCGGCATTCAGACCAGGGAATTGCGTATTGTAAGGTGTTGGCTCGCCCATACGCCACTACGAAAGGTCTAGTTAATATATAGGTACCTAGTTGATTACTTTGAGAAGATACTCATCTAGATTTGGAAATCTTCCAAAGCGTAGATGTCCGAAACGGAGAGAACTCCATGTAGCCCCTGAAAGGAAACAAAAGGGAGCTTCGTGGTTTAATTCCACTTACAAAAAAGCGGCATTTGGGATCTGGTTGGTGACCACTGATGTCAAGCGGCCGCTCCTCTGGGGCGAGGCGCTCGATAACACGTAGGCATGGTTCGTCTACGGCACACTTGGGCTTTTCGGTGTTTTCAAGTGTAACACCAACTTGGTAGCCCAACTCCGGTCGCTCATCCCGCCGCAGAAGCGCGGTTGGTTGCGCGAAATAGTCCTCGAGCAGGTCTAGGAATGCCTCGTTGTCCGATTCGGACACCCGCGAGTCGTGGAGAACTAATGCCCCGTACGTTGTTAGTGCCTGGGCCGCCCGTACGCATTCTTCCTGCACTTCGGGACTGGTGGCCGGATTGTTTCGGTAGATATCCAGATCGATGACAGGGAGGTCCATCGACGGCTCATCTGCTGCTACGAACTGGGCCATAGTCGAATTTTGCTTTTCCTTTTTGCGTTTCTTCGTTTGCAGTCTACTTCATAACAAATGGGAGTAAGATAGCTCTACATAAAGATCTTCCAACCGACCACAATAATCTTATCGAAGCAGTTAGTAGTTAGCAGATGAGATGCTGCTCTTTAAAGTTGCGAAAAGTGTAGTTAGATTTAAAATTAAGTCAACTCCTTGGCTATAAAGCTCGATAAGAAAACTACAAAGTAATCAGCTGAGCTTTTGATCGTTCGTGGCAGGTAGCAGTTTGTAAACGGATAGATCATGCGGACGGGGAGAACATCACCAATTGGAGAACCGAGAACTTGAAATAGAGACACTAACTTACCCGTGCTTGAATCGGAAATCGCCGGGTACAGCCGGTCGCCGCCTACCTTAGTAACTGCATTTCAGTTTTATTTGATTAGTTAGGTACCTCCTAGGTACCGTGTTGTATTGCGTAAGCATGGCTATTACGTACTTGGGATCTCAGGGCCTAGAGCCAGATTTTAGATTCTCAGAAAAATAAACATCAATTTACCCATCTTTCAGTACTAACTAACTGAACGGAGAACTACAAAATATTCTTAAATAACTACCTACCTAGGTAGTTAGTCGACAGTTAACTACCCGTACCTAAGATGTAGTTTAGGTTTAAGAGTTGACTTTCGTAATTAGGTACCTACATAGTACGATCATAGCAATGTTCTAGAACTCCGGACTAATATGTCTAGGCGGTGCCGCTGTCCATGCCACTGGCGATATGTATTTTTGTCGCCTCTCCACTCACCGTTCTTGTCCCCATCTCAACTCAGTTTCGTATCACGCCAACTGACGACCATTACAAAAATGCCATTCTCGAGAACGAGAACCGGTTGTTACACTTGTAGAGAAGATGGTTATAAGTGCGATGAGCAGAAGCCGTTCTGTGGAAGATGTGTTCGACTGCAGAAGAAATGTCAAGGATATGGCGTTAGACTTAAATGGCAGCCCCTTCAGGGGGGTCCAAAGTCGAAGCGGACGAGAAACGCACGGCAGCAGAAGGAATACTCCACCGATGAGGTTATCCCGACATTGTCCACCTGTGAGTTCACAGGTTCGATGGTAAGGTTTGATCCATCACGCATCATACCAAATAACGTTCATCCAATGAATCGTTTTCTCCTTAATCATTGGTCGACTACGCTGGCCACGATGGTATCCATGGTATCAACTCCCCGTAACCCATTTCTTGTTCATTTAACTCCAATGATATCGCATTCAATAGCCCTGAGGTCTGTCTTATGCTCAATTGCAGCTTGCCATCTGGCGATACTGAGAAACGAAAATTCGTTTCATACCTTGGCGACCCGCTACCGACTCACTGCTGTCTCATCGTTGCGGCAAACTATTCAGACGGAAAATCCAGAGCTGTCGCTCGCCGTCATTCTAATGCTCCAAGTGTCTGATAGACTCTTTACTGTCGATTCTGGGGTGGACCATCTGTCTGGAGCAAAGGCGGTCATCAGCCAGGCCGGGATCAGTAACTGGAACAGCTCGAGAGCTTCATTTCTCCTTAGCTTGTGTTCTTATCACGACATATTAGCCTCTGTATCTCGAGGGAAAAGTCCAGTTTTCGAGTTTGATGGCAAGTTTCCAATTGAAGGCATGGAATCCATGAAGGAGCTCACTTCCGTATTACGAATTGTTGGGCAGATTAGCAGGATGCGGGACCAAGACCCGAAACACCTCGATGCATGGGGCTATGCCATTGAAGGAATTCTAGATACACTTGATCAGCCTGAGGGGCCGATCGGAGATGTGGAACATACCATACAGGCGTACAGATATGCCGCGTATATCTACCTATACCGCGTATGGCATAATAAAGGTTCACCCGACCCGTCTGCGTTGAAGCATGCCCGAAGCTGCCTGGCTCATCTTGGTCTTGTTGCAGTTGACTCGCCTCTCGTGTCCGCCCAGGTGTGGCCGCTTTGGACTGCCGGATGTGAGTCCATCGAAGATGACCAACGTCAGTTTGTACGAGACAGGATTGATGCGATGTACGAAGCTCGCCGCCTTCCCTCGCTCCGAAGGATCAAGCAGGACATAAAGGACGTTTGGGATATTAAAGACGAGCAGCGAAATCTGATCGGAGTCGATAATGTTGATTGTATCAAAGCTATATTACGAAGTCGACAGCGAGAGGCCGACCTTACTTAACAATTAATGACGTGTCTTAATAAAGATATATTCGAGATATTTATCAGTACTCTACCCTCAACTTTATACCATCGATAACCTTTTGTACCCAGCCTTATATTAAGACTATAAAGTAATTACAGTCTAAAGTTAAGAACATTGATAATAGAGCTACTATCTCATAAGATGATATTAACATTATCCCGTCTTCGGAGACTTTTCGGAGACTTTTTACGTTAAGAGACTAAGTCTACCTACCCGGAATAAGCTAGGGTTAATAGTGAAATTTCTCCCGAGCTATAGATGATAACCCGACATCAAGGCCATTCATTATTGCGCAATTCCGTCCCCCTCGGAATTAGTAACCTATAACTTGCTAATATCTAACATGCTACGCTTCTTTTGGGGGGTTTTACCCATAATTGGGTAGTATAAATACGATGGACTGGGGGCTTAAATAGGTAAATCATGCCTGATTAATTGGCTAAAGACATGCTCAAGCGCCTAAAACATTTCGTTTCTAAAAAGAAAGGTGGTGAAAGAGTATACGAAATATCGGGCGATGAAACGCACAGACCATATTATATATCAACGAAACAGGGCCAATTCATCCGAGCTTTCTGCTTCTCTTCGGCCGACTTGGCGGCGTATATCTCGAATCGTGACATAAGAAGTGATTGTATTAAAGCGCCGGTCTTCCCATACAGTCTACTGCTAGGTTCTCTGTGTAATAAGCTCTGCATTCGCTCACAATCAGCATCATGGATAGCGTTGTAGAAGAACGAAGACGTTCTCGCAAATACGATATTCTCCTACTGGGAGCTACTGGTTACACCGGTTCACTGACCGCTGAGCATATTGTTCGGCATCTTCCTTTTGATCTAAAATGGGCCATCGCCGGTCGATCAAAATCCAAATTAGAAAGCCTTGCTAGCAAGTTAAAGGAGCTGGATCCGGAACGCATACAACCAGGTAAGCTGTCGTTTACAACTCCTTGTACCTAAATCTGTCATATCAAATTAAATGCCTAACTAAGAAGGACTGTTTAGATATTGAGGTAGTCAAATTTGATGACCCTCGACAACTTGGTTCCGTTGTCAAGAATAGTAAAGTCTGCATTAGCGTAGTCTTATATTGGCAGGTTGGCGAAGTCGTTGTGAAATCCTGTGTTGAAAACGGCACAGATTATATTGATGTGTGAGTCTTCTGCTCTACATTAGGTATAGTGGTATCTATTTGGCTTTGGAAATGACTAACTTCTTATAGAGCTGGAGATATCCCTTTGCTGCGTACATTTATCGACCAATATCATGAGGCAGCTCTCGATGCTAGGATTGCCGTAAGTGCCTAACTCTAATATTCTTCGATGTAGCTCATTCAAAGTGACTTTCTGGCTCACTAGCATCGAAAATAGTTAATTCACCTCTGTGGAGTGTTCACCGGACCGCAAGATCTTCTCACCTGGGCCGCAGCGAGAGAGCTGGCGCAGAAGGTTTCTCAAAAAACGAAGGAATTGGTTTTTTCATTAACAGAATTTGAGTAAGATTTGACCTCGCCAATTACTTCCGCTCACTATATTACGATCATGTACCTCTTATTAACTCTCTCGAAACAGGGCTGATGTGAGTGGTGGCACGGCTAGTTCAATGTTAGCTGAGAGCACTTACGACTCTCAATCTCTCAAGGAAGCGAAAGAACCATGGGTTTTATCGCCCATTAAGAGGTCACAGACTTCCGCACCCACAAACTTCCTCAACATGCGTAAAGACCCAACTCTCGGGTTGCTGTCTAGATCCTCATTTAGTGCAGAACAGAACCGGGCATTAGTACACAGGACATGGGCCCTGTTACAAGATACGGATCAAGCGTATGGACCAAACTTTGAGTACAATGAGTACATCAAAGTTTCTTCTGCAGTGGGTGGGATACTTCGCTTGCTAACGCTTGTACTCGTGAGAGGCGCTCTAAAATTTGGGCCCTCGAGGCGCCTGTTAGGACTTGTTCTCCCGAAACCTGGAGAAGGGCCTGATGTCGAAAAAGAGCGCGCATCCAGAATTAAATTCGAGGCTATAGCGACCGCAGACACCGGTAGTAACCCTGTACCTCGCGCATATGCAAGTTTCTCCTATCCCTCAGGCTCGTACCATACTACTGCCCTTTTCCTAGCCCAGGGAGCTGCGTCATTGCTTTACACCAGAAACCTGGCAAACCATGTTCCTGGAGGCTGCCTCACCCCGGCTTTTCTAGGCGAGGATCTTTGGAAAAGATTACAGAATGCAGGAGCGGTTCTCCGCGTCAACTTGCTTTGAGGACAATCTAGCCTAGAGCGGCATCTCACTAGACAAGACGAAGTAGATTGTTATTCGATGTTTTCTTTTTTCAACTCCTGATTTATACACATATTTTTCCCCCTCACATATCAACTCCTATTATCGCATGACCAATCCAGCCTCTGGAAATACGATGAAACCCTTTGCATAAGCCAGCCCGACTGTATAGACTTATGTTCCGGAGAATATATGTTACCGCTACCTTTTGTTATATCGCAGCTCCCCTGTAACCCTGAGGAATTTCCGCATTTTGAATCTGCCACTTGTCCCAACCTCAGCTCGCTAGAAGTTGAACAGCGTCCTCGCGTATAAGAGAATTGTACACATGTAGGTTTACTTTCACACGCGAGCCGACATTTCTCGAATGACAATCGGGCTTGTTGCTCAGCCAGAGGGAGGCGATCTCTTTCGTCGGGCAAGAGTCTTTCCATTGTCCTATCACTGTACTCAAGACCAAATGACAAATTGTCCCAACTAGCCCGCTTAGGTTTCATCTGATGATATACTAAGCGTTTGAATAGATCACGGAACGTCGGTGGGCCTATACCAGAATTTCGACGGAGACGTTCTTGCTCGAATTTCCACACAATAGTAAACTCTTCTTCTGTCATGTGATGGAAGGTCATCGGTGCAAGGCATCCTGATTGTTCGTTAGGTCCCAGCGCAGCCCAGTCAATGCTTGCAAGGCTGTTAACTTGTAAATAAGGGAGCGTCGGGACGATACTACTTCGCACGCGCTGGAGCGCGTGTCGTATAGTTATATCCCCCGCCCATTGCTTATTTGGATATTGATGCCACTTCGTCTGATAATCTCTCCAATATTCAGCGATTTCCTCGATAGCATGACGGCTAAACGCGAACCCCAAATTCTCGGAAGGAAACAGATCATCACTGACGTACGTCACACTCCCGAAATAATAAGCCTGTTCAGGATTGAATCTGGCAAGCCATTCTAATACGTTCTGCCATACCATGTACGTGTCCGCTTCCAGAAACACAAACCACTTCGCCTGCGGTCGGTGTTGTAATGCTCGTTCGGCCATCGGTAGGAGTTTCCATTGGTAGTGGAGTCTTCTTGCGTATGCGAGTTCTGAACCACCGTCCAGTTGGCTTGCCTGGTATTTCTGTCTTGGTCTCGCACTTGTGCGAAGACGGTTATACAATTCGAATTCGAAAATGGTGCTCCTCAATGTATCATTGACTTGGTTGAGGAAGTCGTAGATATAAAGGCCTTCAATTGTTGCTTCCGTGTCCGAGTATATGACATAGTTTGGTACGCAGCGAAGGACTGTTTCGAAGTGAATCGGTAATTTTTTATAGATATCAGTTGCATCCACCTGAATTACTACCAGGACATCGTTTTGAAAATCTGACGCGAGGCAGGTAGGTTTGCTAAGCTGTGATGGGAGCACTGAATTAGTCGGTGGTGGAATCGAGGCTGTTTTTGTGACTTGCGAATAATAAGCGAATAAAGCAAGAGACGAGAAAAGCAGAGAGAGAAAGACGATACGAGAAGCATAACTGCGCAACGACATAGTTCCAAAAGGTCTTTCAATAATTCGAGACTAAAATTCAGTTGCCTCATTCGTGTTGTAGTTGATGGTGTTGATAGAGATTATCTATGAAAGTATTTCCTATCTTAGTATACTAGGGAGACGGGTAAAAATCATGTCTTGCTCGCTAGATAGATTTCCCGATCAGGGAGAGACTACATGATACAGCGACCAATAATTTGTTTGTGTTGGCTATACGGTTCTGACGACGCGTATGGCCAATAGAGAAGATCTTCAAATCAAGCACCACCATGAATTGAGGCAGTGTTAGGCATAGAGGAGCGAACGCATAGCCGCCTCAGCTCGGTGGCTCCGCCTTAGGTAGGTACTTCAGGGGCCGTCTTAGACCCTCGTATAGCAACAACGTTACCACCCCAGTTAAGCATTAGGTAAAAGAAATATGTATAGTTGATTAATAAAAATCTCTGTATAATCCCATCTAGGGAAATCACTCGATCTCAATGATTTAGTTGAAGGTTAGTATCAAAGATTACTTCAAGGACCGAAGGACTTGGTAGATACAGCGATGGTAACTATTCAACCTAGACACCAGTATCACGGATAGCTTCATACCGGCTCTGCTACTCTAACAAGGTAAGAATTCACGATTATGGGTGGTCTATTCCAGGGTCATCAGTTTCAGATTTCGTGAGTGCTGGCGGGCTGGCAAACAATGAAACCACAAATATATGGAAAGAGTGGTTAAGGGGCAACAAAGGTATTTATTGAGAAGACGCCTTGCCGTATTGCCGCTTAGTAGGGTCCTTGCTAAAATCCCCTTTGTTGCTCCACGCAGCTTCAAATACCTGGGATTTAACATGATCTGATTGCTGTTTTATGAGAAATGGTTGCTATTGGATATCGAATAGGAGAGTAGATGTACGGTGGAAGTGGACTGTGCCTGTATGACATGTTTGGGGAAATATCAGCCCCATGAGAAGTAGAGGTAATAGATACCCAAGTAGTGAGTTAACTATTCCTAATGCTCCGTGAAGTTATCTCTTGCGATGATTTACGTGCGAAACTGGTCATATAAGGTACGTCCTAATCTTAAAATCTCCGTAGTGCAGACCCCTTTATTCGTCCTACGGGGCTTAAGCGTCTAGTTATGAGCTTAACGGCTATGATCTGAAATAAGTTCTTGAGAGGTACCTAGTTAGTTTATATGCTTTGGTGTAATTTTTGTCGATATCGTGGTAGAGAGCCTTCAGTGGCTGTTAAGGGTTTTCTCGAAGATAAAGGACTGCTCTCGTGTCATATCTATCCTCTAGTTAGTTCTTGACAATGTTGTTATTGGAATTCTCAACAATGTCAGAGACATCATCTACATCCACACTTATATCCTAAGTTGTCGATACCAACCAGCCAAGGATATGCATATCTTTGCATAAGAATAGATAATCAATATTAAAATATCATATACCCAACAGTCGACCCCGGATGATTAAATACTTTCTATTCAACAAGGGGTGATATAACCCTATTGCATTTGAAGTTTTAAACCCCAGATTGTTATTTTGTAGCTACGTTGGAATTACTGATGAAATTAGCCCAGAAGGATGTAGTAAAAAATGCTACCATTGCATCTTAATGGATTTCATAGACTTTGCTTATAATAACATGTAAGGTTTATTCATTGACCACTTAGTCAAAACGTCTCCAGCTTCTTGGTTTATATGTTTTTGTATGCACCGCCTTTTGTGCGTAACTGGTTACTCCTAGGTTTAGGTTCGCTACAGTATGGGAAATTCTACGTATAGAGAGCCGGTAACAAGCATCTGCAGGGTATGTAAGAAGTTATATAAATAATCTTGTATCTTTCAGCTATAATATCATAGAAAGATCGTAATAGTTGGGGATTGTTGGGTCTGAACAACACATACACTGACTGAGACAAGTCGGAAGCGTGGTTCATGATAACTACCTACCCAATTAGGTAAACAATAGAATGGTACCGATTGACTTATCCCGCGGAAACTTGAAACAACCTCAGTATAACTGCGCCTCCGCGAGCCGTAAACCACTCTCACGTCCTCCCCCGACCATTTTCTTGAGGCCAATATAGAGAGGCAGTACTATGGTCGATCGCTATAGTAGGATACTAATCGTAGGTGCGAGGCCATCCTCAGTATGGAGAAGGAATTCAAGAGGCTGTCACCTCGAATTAAATCCTCGTACATCCAGACGAATGATAACACTGGAAACAAGTCTCCATCTGACCGAGGATCAGACCACTGACAAACGAGGCCGGTGTTCCTTATTCCTTTTTTCCAGTGACAGTCTATATGAACTCCATTACTCTAATTCCATATCTACCTAGGTAAGGTACCTAGCTATTTTGTAAGCCGGGAGCCAGTGTCGTCGCTATCCAGTGTAATGCTCGCTATAGTTCTCATAATGCTCCCCTGATCCAGAAATAATAAGAAACAGCTGGTTTTCGATTCTTCAACGTCACATATACTTGGAGCTTCTAGCGTGATGGGAGCATACTATTATTTACCTTCGACTAAAAATATTAATTTATTTAGGTACCTACCTAGGTAACTGAGAACGCTTCATAATTTATACCATCTTTTAATCAGCATCTAAGCGATGACCTGGCTGACACTTTCTGCCTGGTATTATCCCAGGGCTACCTCGGCGCAGGACAAACTCGGATAATTTGTATTAGTGCTGTCTACGTAAACTCGACGACGCACCCCAAGGGGGTGCTGCGCATTGATTAGGAAAGCGGCCAGTAATTAGGGATTTTTCCGAAGTACTTCCAGATAAGTGTGCTTCTCACCTATTCCGATGTGTTTTTTAACAATCCATAACATTTCATAAAGCTTCATAATCTTTTGCCCTCTTTTAGAAGCTGACAAGGGTGGGAATAACCTCCTATTAGTCCCTTAAAGTTTAGTACGCTAGCCTAATTGCTGGCCGTTTCCTTAATTAATGTGCAGCACCCCCTTGAGGTGCGTCGTCGAGTTTACGTAGACAGTAATAATAGGTTATAGAAACTCCGGATACACGCCCATGTGGTTGAACATGTACCATCATACGAATTCGGAATTCGATAACGTGTACTGTTTAATTAGACTAGCTCAGATTCCACCACCTCCGCCTCTCGGAGATTCAGCGCTTGTGGGCCTGTTATAAGCTCTTGTGGCTTGACCTGCCCCATCTTCCCAGGTCTATACATATGTCATCTCGACGTATACCTATGAGAGATGTTCTCGAGGAATATGTATAATATTAATTTATCCTGTTCCATTATAAATGATGAAATCGATTGACTTATTAATTGGTCGGCCGTCCCCGGACTTGCAAGCGGCGGACAAGTTAGCAGCAGCGTCTCAAATCATCCTGTCGCAGCCTGAGAGATCAGACCTGGCCTTGACATACGGCCCTGATCATGGTGAAGACCATATCCGCCGACAGGTTGGGGCCTGGCTCAGCCAGAAATATCGCCCCGGACCCGGCCGTATCACCCAAGATCGGATCATCATTACTAACGGAGCCTCTGGGGCGCTCTCCAGCATTCTGCAGAAGTTCACGGACCCGTTATATACGCGTCGCATGTTTCTTGTAGAACCTACTTACTTCCTTGCCGTACAGACCTTTCTAGACGCAGGCTTTGGTCAGAAAATGCGAGGCATTCCCGAGGATGACGAAGGCATTAACTTGGAGTATTTGCGACGCCAACTAGAAGAAGACAGTAAGGCCGAGTGTATCCCGGATGCTGGCGCACCTATTACAAAATTCGCTTCTCAAGGATATAGGAAACTTTTTAAGTATGTCTTGTATGTGGTCCCAACACTATCAAATCCAACTGGGAAGACAATGTCGATGCACCACCGTATCGCCCTAGTCGAATTGGCGCGCCGATATGATATGCTTTTGATCGCAGACGATATTTACGACTTCCTTGCCTGGCCAGGTGACGACGATATCCCACATGAAGGTTTAGAATTGCCCCCGAGGCTTGTGGATATCGACCGGCAGATGCCTGGACTGAGTGAATGGGGAAATGCTGTAAGTAACGGTTCTTTCTCAAAGCTGGCCGCGCCAGGCCTGAGGGTTGGGTGGTGTGAGGCAACGCCCAGCTTCATATACGATTTATCTACGTGGTAAGTGTACGGACATCTTAAGCTTCCGAGGGTAGTTGTTAATAGACTGGATTCTAGCGGTGCAACCATGTCCGGCGGCTGTCAGGCGCAGTATACTTCATTCTTAGTCTACGAGCTGCTATTTTCCGGGATGCTAGAACGTCACATACAGAACACCTTAATCCCGATATACCGGAGAAGATATAGAACCCTCGTTAAAGCCATAAAGAATCATCTATACCCACTTGGAATCAGGATATCAACCGGGAAGCCATACGAAGTGTCCGGCACAGATAGCCAGGGTAATCGTGTGCCAACCACGTTATCAGGAGGATTTTTTCTTTACATAGATTTTCCAAGCGACGACCAATTCCCATCCGCAACCGAAATCATTCGCATTGGCCGCGAGGAGTATGGCTTAAATATCGCTCCAGGAGAAATCTTTGCTGTTAAGGGAGACATTGGAAGTCTTGAGAGGGCTGAGTCGACCTTTAATCTAGGCACTAGACTGTGCTGGGCATGGAACGAGGAAGCAGTCCTAACCGAAGCAATTGAGAGATTTGCGAAAGCTATTCAGAAGGCAAAGATGTAATAGCTTGGAAAATTTCTCTTTTACCCTTCCAGGATAAAGAGGGACTCAAGGAAGGCAGAAACCCGATATACATCCTAAGAAAACGCCTGATTTTGCGACTCGTCTTCGGAGATGCGGTGAAAAGTTAGATGAGATGTACTAAGAAGCGTTGATTTCCTAACTTCAAAATTATTCTAAATATTTAATTGCCTAAGATGCCTAAGCTAATAATGGTTCTTGAATTGCATTTATATCCGAATAACTATTACTTGATAAATTAACTTGACTTATAGCTATCTCTCTCTCCTGGCTCCCCATCGTAGGATGATAGGATAAAGGTGTATGCTATATGTAACCCGGGAAAATTCTACTTCCCTCTCGCATCAGCGTGTGTATTATGAGGAAAACGCTGCTGTTCGTGGGCAGGCGAAGGTATGGGCGTAGGAGCCAGGTCTCCAGGTGTAGGATGACTATCAAGCTTGCTTATGATGTCCTCATCAGCACGCTTGCCCTCAACCGCCTTGAGGACCTCGATTAGCTGCTTCCCGCCTTCGGGCCACATCACTATATCTTCCTTTTGATTCTTCGCGTTCTGACTACTATTCCCAACCTCACCTTTCAGGATTTTATCTACCCCGATCTTATCTACTCCATAAAAGGCAGCATTTGCATCGGGTCGCTGGACGATCACTGTACCGTCAACTTGCACGCCACCGTACAAGCCCCGCGACTTCATATAACTCCATACTGGCTTTGCCCCCTTTGCTAGAGGAGCCTCGACGCTTGTCCCGGCGCCCACAGGCCCCGCGACGACAGCAATTTCGCCACCCAAGCTCAAGCGCGGCTTGGTGAAAGCCTCAACAGCGGCGGGAGTGTTGAGAACACACACGCAATCATGTATGTCAATCCCAGCGACAATACCTGCACCTATAGTGTGCACTAGGAATCCTGCTGGCGGTGACCAGCTGCCGTCTGGTAACCGAGCAACAACGAGCCCTGAACCTCCCGCCCCAGAAATATGAAACCCAGTCCGGAGGGTGGTGAAGATGGCCAGCCCCTTCGCGTTAGCGATCGCAGATTGCGGAATCTTCACTAGAGCTTTGGATTTGCCGCTTGGACCGGACGACGAGGTGCTTTGCGATGACGGGGTCGCAGTTGTATAAAAACCGTCTCCTAACACATGTGTTGTTAGATTCACTTGCCCTAGATAGAAGCAATGAGATACGCATAGCGGTCAAGAGAACATACTGCAAAAACTCTTAAGAATACGCGCCGCCTTGTCGCATTCCTTGTCCATGCTTGAAGGAAAGAATGCTTCAGAACCAAGCTTGTTGGTTAGTTTGTTGATGGGAGCGCCGACCTTGGCACCCCATTCATATAGTTTGCGCCCGAAGCCGGCTTTCGTCGTAGGAGCAGAGGGAGCATCCGTGCTAGTTTCAGAAGGCTGTTGCTGCTGTTGCTGCTGTTGCTGGTGGTGGTGGGGATGGGGACCTGTAGCCGCATGAGGAACCGAGGTCTCGGTAGGAGGTGGAGGGAAATGTGGTGCTGATTGCCCTCCTTGCGACGAGAGGGGACGTGGTGGAAGGATTGGTGGCTTTTCGTCAGTCACAGTAAGGCCGGGTCCGTCTCCAATTTCCGAATAACTCGGAGGTGGTGAGTAATTTGACTCTTCCTGCGATGTATGAACCTGATTCGGAGGAGGACCCGGCGGCGGAGGCGGGTAATAATGCTGATCTAAATTAGAAGGTGGGGGACCTGGGGGCGGCGGTGGATAATTATCGTGAACTTGAGTTGCTGGAGGAGGACCTGGCGGTGGTGGCGGATAGTAGGTCGAGTCGGTGCCAGAAGACGGCGGAGGACCCGGAGGATATTGACCTTGCTGAATCGTACTGGATTGCGACGAAGCGGGCTGAGGAGCATCACCGACTAGCTCGGCATAGTAATTGGGATTATCGCCTGGAACAGGCGAATGGCTCGGATGAGCGCTCATTGCAGAATTGAGACGATTTACAACTAGTTACCGTATGTTTGCGATATGGGCCGGTAAGAAAAAAAGCTGCTGAATAGAGCTATAAATATAGTGAAAGATCTTGTTTCTTAGAAGAATGATCAACTGAGAAGCTTGAGGTAAATAGACAAGTAGAGAATCAGCCAAGAAAAAAAAAATAAGGAACTAAAGCTCGATTACACGTGAGTAAAGCGCAAGTTGCGATATAGACAAGATCGTGATCTGATTCAATATTGGCATAAGAGCGACATAGGTACCTACCTCCCAACCCAGGTAAAGGTAGCATCCAATTGGATAGTAGGTGAATATGTTGGAGGGGACAAACAGTATCTAAGTAAGAGCTCTGATGTCATCGCCACGTCTGAACATACGGCTATAACCAATAGTATTTAGTTTTCTGCGGCTTTACCTCAATCCAGTTAGATCACGATGTATAAGAGATATATGTGTGAAAGTTGATGTCGAAGAAATGATATTTAACCTTACCTTAGGTACTCGAGTAGTCTCAAAACGGACGGGTTTCATGATGCAAGTAAATTAGGTAGTTAAAGAGGCTAGGACATGTATACATTTCCTAACGACTGATTGCAAATCACTCTAGAAGACAGAAAAGAAGAGAGAAAAAAAAGGGGGTGATGCAACATTCATAACGTTGGCAACAATCATTGCATCTCCTATTATCATATATTTTAACCGCTACCAACGCTGAAGACGCCTGCCAACCGCAGCGTCATCCTCTCTTTGTGACTCTAGGCAATACGTGATACACTACAAGTACAGGCCTTCAGGCTCTCCCTCTTGCTTAGTTCGGAGGACTCTCTCTCTGGCGGCTCTGAAATCCGCCATCTGCACGCGCATCCGACGTTCGCGTAGAGCCATTAGGCCAGCCTCAGAGCATATGGCCTTGATATCCGCTCCGGATAGATCATCCTTCTGACTGATGAACTCATCCAGATCAACGTCTTCATTCAGACTCATCTTGCTCGTGTGGAGATTGAAGATCTTGCGCTTGGTGTTCTGGTCTGGATTCTCGAAGAGGATTTTTCGGTCGATTCGGCCGGGTCGGATCAGCGCAGGGTCTAGAGTTTCGATCTTGTTGGTTGCCATGATGACCTTGACGTCACCACGGTCGTCAAAACCGTCAAGTTGGTTAAGGAGTTCCAACATGGTTCGCTGAACTTCACGCTCACCACCGGATGTTGAATCATAACGCTTCGTACCAATAGCATCGATCTCGTCAATAAAGACAATAGAAGGGGCGTTTTCCGCGGCGACCTATCACAATATTAGCATAACATAATCTTTGAGGCTCCAAAACTGTAATCATACTTGGAAAAGTTGTCGCACGAGCCGCGGACCGTCACCCAGATACTTCTGAATCAGCTCACTTCCCACAATGCGCAAGAAAGTAGCTGAGGTCTGGTTTGCTACAGCCTTTGCCAAGAGCGTCTTGCCGGTTCCAGGAGCGCCGTACAGGATGACACCCTTGGGGGGCTTGATACCCATCTCCTCATACAGTTCGGGATGGAGAAGAGGCAATTCAACTGACTCTCTCACTTCCTGAATCTGCTGTTCCAAGCCGCCAATGTCGGCGTAGGACTCGGTTGGTGCCTTATCAAGTTTCATGACATTAACGGCAGGGTCGGTGTCGTCCGTAAGCACGCCGACAATGGAAACACTTTTGTGATGCAATAGCACAGAAGCTCCAGGCTCCAGGAGGTCCTTATCAACAAAACTCATGATACTGACGTAGTATTCGGGGCCGGTCGTGCTAGAGACTATAGCGTGATCATCGTCAATCATCTCTTCAAGCGTACCAACACCCATGGGACTTCCCCGCATGTCGTCGACCCGACCGCGCTCGTCGGCCATGCGGTCGGGAGCGTCAAGATCGGTAGCAGGGCCGGTATTGTCCTTAGCAGCCTTTGCTTTTCTTAGACGTTCCTGGTTCTCGACAAATTCTTCTTCGAGTAGCAGATGGTCGTGAATGCGTTGCATTCGGAGTAGGCGAAGCTTGCATCGACTAGTTGGGTAGACCGCGGGGAGCTTGGCAGCTGCGGAAGTGCCAGCAGCCTTTCTTTTCTTACGTCCAATGCGGGTTGTCGGGCGGGGTGGCGGTTCGTACTTTGGCTTCTCCTTCTGTTAAAAATATGTGGGTTAGATATTATGAGCCGTTTGGAAATCAAGCTTCAATGTTTGCAGCAAATGATCAACGAGAAATCATACTGCTACCGATATCACGACCATCATAATATAGGCGTATGTGACATTTATTGACGTACCTTCTTATCCTTATCATCTCTTCCATCCTGTCCGGCACCCCCCATTCCAGATTGATTTTGGCCCTAGGAACGTAAAAACGTGTCAGTAAGAGTGTAAAATACGTGAGCGTAGACAACAGCATTAAACATACCATCTTGACAAGCTAACTGCCCGGGGCGGGACGATGTGATATGCAAAGTCTTCCTCTATGAGCGCTGGTCTCTTGAGGATAGTGATTTATAGTGATTTATAGTGATTTATACGATAAATGGACAAGGGTCGCCGCTACGAAGCAAAATATTGATGGCTGGATTCGCTTGTAGCGGTGGAAACGGATAGAGAATGAAGTAGTAATAGGTTGACGTTTTTAGTTGACGTTGGAGTTGTTGGGCAGATTCCGATGGCAAGAGGCAGACGAAGCTTCCGCTGACGCTAACTAAGGTCTTTAGGTGAGTTTTAGCTGCTAAAAACCCAGTTGGTCCCAGCGCCAGTAGATTTCAGGCGCCAAAGAGGAAACGCGTTTTACATGCCAAGACAAGGTCCTCAGGCTGAAAGCTTACTAAGGTAAGAAATAAGTTACGTACCGAGATGGATATGGACGTCTATTAGGTAAGGTACCTAGCACATGCAACGAGATAACGGAAAGGACCGGAACTTACAAGGTGTAGGTAGGTAAACTTCTTAGATACTAACTAACCTACATGTAGTGGACCTGGGTATCCAAGGTACCTACGTACTTAAAGCATGTAACCTGGCAGAACAGAAAAAAAAAGGTGCATGTGGCCAGTGCATGTGCAATTACTGGGTAAGTGTCGATTTTGGAAGGAACTGCGGCATTACACAACAGAGTTGCAATTAGCTTTTTGATAGACGTTGAAGCTTCAACTTTTTTTTTTTCTTATCATCGTCAAAATAAAGTCTTTACGACTTTCTACTCCTTTATCTAACCCTCTACCTACGTTCCAACACTCGAGTTCCTCATCTGTTGGAAGCTTTTCTATAGCTTCTTATAGGTCAATTGCTGCAGGATGCAAGCCTTCTCGAGACATCTGCGGCCAGGTGCTGCTGTCCTGCGCCAGCTTTCCCGACGAGCCTACAGTTCTACGAACTCGCCTTATTCCCAGACCATCGATAACCTGCGCATTAACGGAGATACCAAGGTTATTTTCCAGGGCTTCACCGGAAAGCAGGGAACGTAAGCGCTCCCTATCTCTTTGAAGTTGCGGCGTGTCAGCGAAGGCTATCGTCTTCATCTCAACACCATCTCATATATCGCAACGAAAAGACAGAAACCAGCAACAGAGTCCATACTGACATTTGAACCCTGACAGTTTCCATGCTCAGCAAGCCATCGAATATGGTAAATAGGTCCTTTGCGCTTCACTCCCACGATATATCCCTATAAGATAAAGGAATATGTATCTAATAGGAACCTGCGAATAGGGACCAAGGTCGTCGGAGGCACAAACCCCAAGAAGGCCGGCCAGGAACATCTAGGTCTCCCCGTCTTCGGCAATGTCAGCGAAGCTGTGAAGGCGACTGGCGCAAACGCCACTGCTATATTTGTGCCGTAAGTATTATGTTTCCGTTGCTAAATGAGGAGTTCGATCATAACGACGCTAATTTCCGTTGATATCCAGTCCTCCTCTAGCCGCCGCTGGTATTGAGGAGGCTGTCTCTGCCGAAATCCCTCTCGTTGTCTGTATTACCGAAGGTATCCCCCAACATGGTATGTCAAAGCCTTAAAGCCTCGACGCTTTTGCCTTGTCTAATATAATCTTGCAGATATGGTCCGCATTACCGACATTCTCAAGTCGCAGTCCAAAACTCGTTTGGTCGGCCCCAACTGCCCCGGTATCATTGCTCCTGGTCAGTGCAAAATCGGTATAATGCCTGGCTTCATTCACAAACGTGGCCGTATCGGTATCGTCTCCCGTTCCGGTACCTTGACTTACGAAGCTGTCAACCAAACCACACAGGCTGGCCTTGGTCAATCCCTTGTTGTTGGTATTGGTGGTGATCCTTTCAGCGGAACAAACTTTATCGACTGTCTTAAGGTCTTCTTGAAGGATGAGGAGACGGACGGTATCATTATGATTGGTGAGATTGGTGGTTCTGCCGAAGAAGATGCTGCCGACTTCCTCAAGGAAAACAACACTGTCAACGGTGGCAAGCCTGTTGTTAGCTTTATCGCCGGTATTAGCGCTCCTCCGGGGCGACGAATGGGTCACGCCGGCGCCATTGTATCAGGCGGTAAGGGTGGAGCGGATTCTAAAATCAGAGCTCTGGAAGCAGCCGGTGTAGTGGTAGAGCGCTCTCCTGCGAACTTGGGACGCGCATTGAGGGAAGCATTTGTCAAGCGGGATCTTTTATGAGTAACCTGTTAATGCACAGATATAGAAAGGGGAGGGTCTCTAGACATGGCGTAGGCCTCGATGAACATTGTATGGGGAAACTGCCGGAGTCCATGGATATTAAACGCTGCGGCAGAACGGCGGGACAGACGTCTAAGCATTTGTGGTAGTTGGTAAGCTGGACTGCATTTGTTCCTAGGAGAACATCCTGGGAGTGTTTTACTTAGGTAACTTTATGATAGACGGAGAGAAAGGTCACCGAATAATGCATTGTATCTTGATACATTTGCCTCCTTGTCATCTCTACGACTGTTCCCAATCCATAATAACTTTTGAGTACTTTACGCCTACCCATCTGTCGACAGTGACCAAAAACCACCTCTACCAAATTAGCTATAAAAATGATGCCACCTGAATGAATTGGCAAGTAAGGTATCTCTGATATTTGACAGGTAACTCTGAAATTATATTAATACTCTACATTAAAAGGCCATAGTGATCGTTCTAGACACGCGGTGCAGGATGACGCCAGACCTAGAGTACGGAACCTTGGCTAACAGGCTTAGCTCGTATTACGCCGAAGCCGAGGTTGAATGATAAAATATAGGCTTTCTTTGGCCTTCCCTACAAGCATACATGAACTGCCATTGGTTATACGCCGAAGTCATAGGTATCAACATGGAGAGTCTTAGACCTTTCGACGTAACCCCGCCTGATAACCCGGTTCTCAATGAAGCATTAGAACTGCCGCGTGGGAATCTGGGGTCTCCGCATTGGCCCCTTGGAAATGGTTGGGCGGCTGTCAAGGTTGGTGCGAGGGCTTGGCCAGATTTGGAGGATATCGTCTAGTCTTCTACAAATCTAGAATGGATTGATGGAGCCGACGGTCCTTGTGCCTGCAAGGAATGTGTGGGTATGTGATGTGGGAAATGCCATATATTGATGTGATGATACAGACTGTGATCCGCGCGGTCTTCCTAACACGCCTTTATAAATAGCAATCGTTCTCTGGGCGTCCTGAGTCGATTATTGTCAACGGAGCCTGATCTTATCCCTTACTCGATAGTCATATTTCGTTTATAATTATGCCACCAGACACGGAGAAACAGGCTGCATCTTTGACGGATGATCAAAAAACAGGGCGGCACGAGGAACTTGAAGTTGTCCCTATCGAGCAAGGTGTAAGCCAGGAGCCCTACCGTGTCCATCTGAGTTGGAGATCATGGGTATGAATTATATTGACTTTCCGTTGTGCCGAACTATATAGATTAACAACTTGTGTGAACGTGTAGCTGGTGGTGTTCATAACCTGCTTCGCGTAAGTGCTGTGGCGTATTTACTCTTTCACGACCCTATCGCTAACCACACTGAACAGCGTCATGGCCCAGGTATTTGTGGTAGTAGCGGCGGGCTCGGTGATTGCGTTCATTATCCGCGATCTAGGTGACGCCTCGATAGCCGGCTGGGTTATCCAGGTGCATTGACCACCGCTTCATTCCCTGGTCGGCGCGGTAATAGCTAACGAGGAGACCCTAGGGCCCGCTGCTCATGCAATCCGTATTGTCGCCAATAGTTGGTCGTCTATCAGATGTATTAGACAGGAAGTTTCTTGCAACGGTGCCGCCACTCGCTGCATTTGTGGGCGCCGTTGTGTCTGCCAAAGCAACATCGATGAGTATGCTTATTGGCGGCGGTATCCTTATCGGGACCACGTTAGCCACAATATCTGTCGTGCAGGCTATCCCTTCTGAGATACTACCTTTGAAATTCCGTGCTCTCGCTAACGGCTTTGCTTTCGTTGGAGGTGCCGTAGGTGGACTGTAAGTATTCACTATTCCTGCTACTTCTTTTTCTATCCCTACACTCGTGCTTGGAATGCTAAGTAACTGCTAACAGTATCGGCTCACTCGGCGCTGGCGCAGTAACTAATGTTAATGCTGGGGGATGGCGATACATATTCTGGATGCAAGCCGCCTTTCACGGTATTACAGCAGTCGGGCTCTTTTGCTTCTACTGGCCTCCGAGACACGTCGAATACCCTCGAACGTCGTTACGAGACTGCATATGGGCCTGTGATCCAATTGGATCCGTACTATTTATCGGCAGCGCAACGCTTATGCTGCTCGGACTTGATTGGGCCGGAGGAGCGTACACTTGGTCAGACCCTCACGTTGCGGTTCCGGTTAGCTTAGGTCTGGTGTTGTTGGTCAGCTTTGCTCTGTACGGTAGGTGCTTACAATCAGTCTTTGGCGATGCATAGCGCGACTGACAATAATAGAATGGAGAGGACGTTCGGATGGTCTAGTAGCTCATGTGTTCTTTCGAAAGAATGCTAACTTCGTTTACTCCGTCTTCGCATTTGCCGTCGAAGGCTGGATCTTCTATAGCGCTGTAAACTCTGTTGTGCCTCAGATTGCGCTCAACTTAGGATTTGAAAGCAACGCTTGGAGAATCTCGGTCCGGCAACTCAGCTATCAGCTTCCTGTTCTATTTGCCTCCGTACCAATCACATGGTATGCGACTAGATTCAAGGACATGCAAGCGCCCCTTCTTGTCACTTTCACCATATTTCTCATCGTGTAAGTTAGATACCCCTATATATCGCACTCCTCAAATCGAAGAGGGCTATAAGATGCTAAACATGCCCGAAACAGAACCATCTGCTATTCTACCATCCAACCTTCATGGAGCTTGGCGCAACTGGGCTTTAATGTGCTTGCCGGTATTGGCCAAGCAGGGCCTCTGACACTTCTTGTAGCCTGCATCCAGTTCACAGCACCGCATGCTTTCTTGTCAACAGCGACAGGCCTCGCTTTTTCTGCGCGCGCTATCGGCGGCGCCTTCGGTTCTGCCGTTCTAAACGCCATTATCAATGGTCGTCTTGCTAGCCACTACGCAGCAAGTATTGAAAAGGCAGCCCTCGGTGCCGGCCTAGCAATAGAAAGTATGCCAGCCTTGCTGGAAGCGCTAGCCACCGGTCAGATAGGGTCAGGAGTCGATACGGCGACACCTACAGTCTGGAATGCAGCTGTTGAGGTTAGCAGATGGGAATATGCCCATGCATATCGATTAGCATGGGCTAGTGTAATCCCATTCGTTGTGCTAGCTATCGTGGCCGTGGCCCTGCTAAAAGGTGTCAAGGATTTAATGACGGAAGAGGTTGAGGCTACCGTCGAGCGGGTTGAATCATGAAGGTCATGTCTCCATACTGGCTAGAAATAGCCCTTGTCTGGACAGCTTTCCAGCTACTTTTCATATCGGGGACATTAACAAAATCGTGTAATATTTGGTACTGGAGTCAGACTCAATAGTGGATGTACCTGTGTTCTCATTTTTGCTAAAGCGACTTGGTTTTGATTGGTGATATAGCGGCGCGTATGCCTTCTAGGGGGCGTTTTAGCGGACAGTCTTTGGCAATATCGCTCCTTTGCGTGAAACTGGTGTTGCTAATAATGTCTTGTACGATCGTATTCAACAAACAGCCAGCGCGTTCGTTGTCTGCTGCGGCATCCGCGCCTGGTGCCTATTAACACACCAGACGCCTCTATAGACAGAGGTAGATTAACAAGGTTCCGAGCATACTTTCGCTCTTGAACTGTTGTATGTATTACTCCTTCGACTACGTTTGATTATCCCTTCTCCGGCAACTTCCTTCTAATACTATTGGGTGGGGGTTGGTCTAAGGATGGTGAGCAATTCATGAGCGTCTTGGAGCCTACCCCGTGACCTGCTTTGAACGTCCTATAAAGAGCGTGCTAGTATATTTCATTCCGACCTTACGGTTAGGACTGCTTTTGCGGGCGACCATCAAGCCATTTACTCATATAGGGCCCATCCAACCAATACCCAAGCTTTCTATAATAACTCCTCACGCCAACACCACTAATCACGCTAATCTTGTCACTTCCGTGCTCATCACGGGCGATACGCTCGGCCTCTTCCATCAGGAGGGTACCGAACCCTTGATGCTGAAACTTCTTAGGGTCTCTAGCATGTACTGGTACAGCAGTTCCGTAGACATGCAGCTCCCTAACCAAACTGGTTGGCTGGCTAATCAACTCTTCACGGTAGGTGTACTTCTCGGTGCATTTGCGCAGACGGAGTAATGCCACCAAGATATCCTGCTTGGGATCTTCGTAGGATAGGAATGTCTCCCATCCGCCATTAGCTGTATAATCCCGACGAATTAGTTCTATCTGGTTCGGTCGAATCTTGTGTTTAACTTCATTAATGCCGACCTCGCGTGTCCTCACGTCGCGGCATGTTGTACCGAAATCTTTCATCCTAGCTAGCGCTAATTCTCTTAGATTTCCGTTCTCTACACCCGAAGTGACTAGCGGCATCGGGATGTCCCTTTGGACTCGGTAAATCCTGGTCCACGGCGGCACCAGTGCTAAGATTCTAGCAACAATGTCGATTAAGTCGTTAGGAGTATAATTCTGGTAGCGGCCAGTACGCCATAACTCGTAAAGTCCCGTGCCCCGAATAACTAAAGTCGGATAGATCTTTAAACCGTCGGTCCGAAACGCTGGATTTTCAAAATATTCCCTAAACTGATCTAGGTCGCGCTCCATGCCTACGTTCGGTAAGTCAGGCATCATATGGGAGACGACCTTGAACCCGGCATCTTTTGCGAGGCAGAACGTTTCCGCGACTGCTGCAACGGTATGCCCCCTGTTGGTATCTCGCGCGACATCCTCATACAATGATTGGACCCCAATCTCTAGGCGCGTACATCCGTAGCGAAGCATATCCGTTAGATGGGGCTGTAAGCAATAATCTGGCCGTGTTTCGATGGTAATACCGACACATTTGACGTTGCTCATCTCTCCAGCCTCAACAGCCTCATCGACGTTGGTTGTTTGATAACCGCTTAGAGCATTATGTAACTGCGAAATAAACTCTTCTCGGTACGACACGGGCAGTGACATAAATGTGCCACCCATTATAATATACTCGACTTTATCGACTGAGTGGCCGAGAGACTTGAGCTGGTCAACACGGCCTCGGGCTTGTTCGAAAGGATCGTATCGGGCACGGATAGCTCGCATGGACGTAGGCTCGTAGCCCGTATAGGACTGCGTACTATATTCGAAGTCGGAGTCGGGTCCGCCTGGGCAGTAAACGCAAATATTGCCGGTGTAAGCGATATGAGGACATCTGTGAGGCTTACACATGACAGCTACAACGGCGATACCGGAAGAAGTGCCTAAATTTGAGTCAGCAAGGTTGGAAATAACACCTCCATGATCGTAGCATACGAATGGGCTTTGCGATAAGTTTCGGCAAGATATATTTTTTGTAGTGCTCGGGGACAGCGGCGATGATGGCAGTAAGTGGGGGCATGCTGGCGATTTTATGTTTTCTGGAGAATTTGGAGCGCAAGCTGTTGAGATTGATATCGCGCCTAGGATTCTTGGGATTCTTGGAGGCCTCGTGGTCTTCGATAAGAGCGTTCGCAATGTCGGCGCAACAGCGCAAGAATCGCTCATTTTCGGGAGGGAGGTTCGCCTCTTTCTTCCGGACCGTCGCCGTTATCGTTGTCGTCGCCATGTTGGCGTTCTCATGTAGCTTTTTAGGTATAACTACCTGTTATATGTTTTCGATGGTGTCTAGGATGAAGAGGTATGGAATGGAATAAGTGAGATTGGCCAGATAACTACCTGTCGACGTAGCACACCTTAAGGGTGGCCACTTTAGGTACCTAGGTAAGCTAAAGAGTTAGAGAGATTTGGTATTTGTAGGTAAGGTATAAGATGGAAAGATGCGAAAATGCAAAAGACGGTAGTAAAAAAGTGGTATATCGGATGGTGGGGTTCAGATATTTGAATTTAGAATTTAGTATGATTTATCCAATAAGATTGAAGAGAATCAACTGCAAGATTAAAGTTTGCATGCCCAAGCCCCGCCCCTGTATTCAGCAGTGTGTGATAGATTACATGTATTGATGTAAGTGCACATGTACGTACTCAGGTACACATTAAGAAAGCAGTACGTAAGTGCGGATATGTAACCCTTTCAAAAGTACCTACCTATGTCTATAGAGAGACCTTTGTTAGCCCCGATACGCACTGGCTAGGTTTAGTTACAGCTGTTAGTTGAAAAGTGTTATGTACTTTATTATTATTTATATATTTACTACGCAATTATCATGTTTATATAAATCGTAAAATATTACAATTGAATTTTCAATTTAAAAAGAATAAATATTTATTTAGAAATATATTTTATAAAATTTAAACTTTAGGTCTTAGCGAAAAGTTAATATAGTAAATTGGTTGAGTTCGAGACGTATATATACTTAGACCATACCTCACCATCAGATGGCGGCCGGCACTGGCTAGCTGCTGACGGTCTGACAGGGGCTTCCCTATGGACAAAACTTTTGAAAGGGTTATCCGTACTCGTCATATATACTGAGCAAATATGTCCGTGCACCATACTTATGACCTCAAGGGTACACACAACATATGTTGCTGACTGCGGGGTTCTTTCTTAAGCACATTTTTTTTATCACAAGTATGGTAAGTACCTGAGGTAGGTACTAATGTACTCATATCAATACATAGAACCTACATGTACCTAAGGTAGGTGTACATAAGTCTCGTAAGTAGGTACCTAACCTACTAGCTATAGGTAAGTAGGTACATAGGTAGGTATATCCTGGATGCAACTTGGGTAACTACTCAGGTCGGCGTTGCAACTCCTCTTTGCATGTAACCCGTCGGGTTCATCTCCAACTTGCCCTCTTATTTTCAACCCCTCTATGAATGTCGAACATCTCATACGTTCTGAGCTGTCACTGTCAGAACAGTCAGGTTCTGCAGTCTCTTTACTTTTCTTGCAGTCTGCACTGTTTCGTATCCAATAGTTAGATATTTGCTTTTAAATAAGTAGTGAATAGAGCAAAGCTATCTTACCTTGGCTTGCTTCTAACCCATTCTTCATCATTCTTCAGCTTCAACTCGTAACCCTTTCATCTTCATCTCTACCAGCCTCTTAGTTGGTCTTTCGACAACTCCATACCGTCCGTATTGTCAGCCACTAGCTGCTCAATCCCGCTTCCTTTCATTTTCTGCCCGACACCTTTATTTGAACAACAACGGGGACTAGGAAAAAATGGCGACGAGCAGGATGCGCAGGGTGGCCAAGGAGCTATCCGACATAAAAGCCGATGCGGATATATCCGGTATCACAGCCGCTCCCGCCGACGACAACGACGACTTTACCCACCTCAAGGCTCGAATACCTGGTCCTCCCGGTACTCCCTACGAGGGTGGACGTTTCATCGTGGACGTCAAGATTCCTAACGAGTATCCTTTTCGTCCACCCATTATGAAGTTCGACACCAAAGTCTGGCATCCAAACATTAGCAGTCAAACCGTAGGTCTACTTAGACGCTTAAGCGTGCTTCTATTCGTACCTACTAAAGTGGTTTTGCTAACGAACTGAACCTGCAGGGTGCCATCTGTCTAGATACTCTTAGCTCCGCCTGGTCTCCCGTCCTCACTATAAAGTCCACCCTTTTATCCTTGCAGGGTCTCTTTGAAAGTCCCGAACCCAAGGACCCGCAAGACGCCGAAGTAGCCAAGATGATGATAAACGACAGAGAAGCATTTAACAATAAGGCGCATGACTGGGCGGTACGCTACGCCCGTGCCCCTCCGAATCCCAGATACCAACACGTCCAACCGCGGACTACCATCGCGCCACAGCAGGTCGATGACAGCAGGTATGGTTTTGGGGAATAATCGACTGGTAGGGCGACGGTTAAACAACTAACTGGCTTTGCAGATACCAAGGTTACAACAAGGATCTCATTGATAGATTTGTCAACATGGGTTTTGATATCGACCGGGTCGTGGAGGCCTTCCAATTCGTCGGTATTGATAGACTCGACGGACAGGATTACGAACTAGAGGAGGCGTACATGGGCGATATCACAGCTCGATTACTAGGTGAACCTTAAGGCGATATCCGATTACCAACACGAATACTCAGGCCTCCGTTTTATTGATATCACATATCAACTCATCGTTCTACTCAAAGCCCCCCAAGTTGGCCTACACGAGATTCGGATACTAGCAACATAGCAAAGTTAAACCCAGGTGTACTGAGTAGTCACAACTGTCTTCGCAGACTTGCATAAGGAATTAGGCGTTAGAGGTTCTCGGTTAAGGTGCGCCACACTTGCATGAATTGAATTGCTCTTTTAGCTACGTCTTGTAGCAGGTACATTTAAACTACATGATTGCACTTGTTTTCAGCATGCAACTTCCCTGCTTTCTTCTATTATTCAAGTGGCTCTAATAGCAGCCGGCTGGAAGAAGAAGTTCCACCTTCGCCAACAGAGAGACTTGCCCCTTTATTACGAGGAGCAGTAACCTGGGTCTAAGGGGTTAGGTACTTTCTCGAATTATCAGGTACCTAGTAGCCTATGTGTAGCTGATTGCTTTGTTATCTACCTGGTTTGGAAATGTTGTCATATATAGTCTTATTATCCCATAAGTTAACTTGTTGTGTCACTGCGCGTCGTTATGGGGGAAAGAGTTCTGAAGTCTAGACTAACAAGGAGCTCGCGAGTGATAGGAAATGGGATATAAGTTTAAGGTGACGATGTGAGCGGCCTCTATCCAAATGCTATAGAAGTTTCACGACGTGACAATTCAATTAGCACTGAACGAACGAAAGAGCCTGATATTTGGCACGGTTTGAGTTCGGAATTCAGGTTGACGATATACCTCGGCGTTGGACGTGTCGATTTCAAACTTGACGATATCAATTTCGACGCCTGCCAGTGACAATCGCGTAGAGTTAATGGAACAATTTATACCACGTGCATAGGTAGGTAGCATACCATGAATACTACGTGATACCACCTAGTTTTCCCCTTTTCCTCTTACCACTAGACACAAATCGAGGGGAGATGGCTAACTAATAAGCATGCACCGATATCACTTGACGACTTGGACTATGGTTTTTTAGCCAGTCAAGCAACTTGACATAAAAGATGGAGTGTGCTGCATAAAGTATCAAGGATATCAGAACGAACTTATCGTGGATCGGAAAACGAGGAACGGCCCGCAGAGCGCAACCAAGATTCTGGGGTTCTAGACTTGCTTTAAGATGAAATAATAATAATAGAAGCCCGAAATAGAAAAAGAATCTAGACCCTATTATTATTATCTCCTCATAACCAAGATATTGCAGCTATCCATTCATGTTTAATGATAGTGGGTATCCCGTACCAGCCCTTAATACAGCGCCTAATAGGTATGGAAGCCTGGATAGGTTAGGTACCTACATGTAGGCGGCATGGGTGCACCCCACGATCCGCCCGCGTTCCGAAGTTCCGAGCTAAAATTTCCCACTATCCTCCGCTAACAAGAGCTAAGTAGAACTAGGTATATTAAGTAGTAACTGCATCCAACGTCATTATTTATACAAGGTACTCAATACGCTTTCGCAGTTCAGTTTAGATATAGGTGATTACCTACCTTACCTAGGAAATATAAAATATCTACCTCATACTGATAGTTGTACCTACCTTTTGGTAGGCAGTATGAACGGCATGTGTGTGTGTAATAGCGATAACTTAAAATTCATTCCCCTGGCAAGCGCTGCTTTCGTATGGTTTAATCTTAATATCATCAACTCCTCGGTCCCTGAGCCTTTTCTCCTCCTTTCCTATAATATTTTCATTTCTTCATCCTGTTTTCTTATGCTATGATTTTAAAGATGCAGTCGCAAGAAGTCATACATTAAATAAGTTGATTATCCATCATCTATCGAATCCATCCTTAACTCATCAGCCATAAACTTCGCAATCACCCGTCAGACGTTTCGTTCCATCTTCCAATTCCGAACGAACCAATTTGTGTCATCCCCTCTACAATTGTGATTATTAACCCCATCCGAAATGGCAGTCAACGACATATCCTCAAGCGCTAGAGCCAGGGCCAACGAGTGGCTTGCTTACAGCCAGCGTCATGTCGACCGCGTCGTGAGCCCGCCCACGCGACAAAAGGCCTACGACTGGGTTTACGACTTATCAACCGAGAGGCCTGTTCTGTTTGTAAGTTTCTACCAGGCGTTGATTCATTTATAAGTAAATAAACGAATTAAAAATAAATTACCTTCCTTCTCACAATCCCTTCAGTCATTCGTCGCCTTTCAAGTTACCCTCTCTCTAGCGCCTCTGCTTCTCTTTGCAGGCTTCGCGGCGACCACTATCGCTGTCTCTTTAATCTCCGCCGTCCTGTTCTCGCTCTTTTGGATCGGCGTCGCCACACTTTTCCTTGTACCGACCCTCTGCCTCGCCTTTACCATATCTACATTACTATGGGCCTGGGCAGTTGCCACTTTCTTCACTCTCCGCTGGGTCTATCAGAGACTGCCTTTCAGCGTTGATAGAGACGGTAGGATAGTTACTCACGACAGCGGCGGAAAGAAGATCATTTTCGCCAAGAAGGACGGTACTGGTTCCGAATTTGACGTCAAGGCCGAGGTTGTTGAGGCCAAGGAATAGATTGCCAGCGAGTTTATATGGATTGCGATGGAGTTTGGTTGGTTCATGATACACCAAGGCACCGTCGCGCTGTTGAAGCTTAAATTTTGGCTGTAAAATAACACAAGTCGACTAGTCGTTCTGCCAACAAGGATTGATAGATTATCGTTGAGTGGCTTTGCGTTGGGGTTTGGCTTGAGTGCTGGTATTAGCAACGATACGCAAAACAAGCGGCTGATGGCATTTGAGAATCATTGGGGTTAGACCTGTGTTTAGCACGCGCAACCATCATTACTGAAATAAAGTTATTATTGGAATATTTTACAGGCTGAGTTCGCAATGTAATTCAAGGCGGCGTCCTTCTCATTATACATATATCGTCTGCGATCCGCGACAGTGTACTAGATATCACTAAATAGTTTAAAGTTATGTCTCTATTTTACGACCATGAGGCCAGTGGTGGAGGCAGTCTATCGAGTCTAAAGCCTGTACCTATATAACCTTCATATACTTATCATTTATTCATTTGCCTTTGGAGAAGGATACCACAGCCCACTTACCACTCCATGCCCATTTCCTTGCACCACTATCTCCACCACCACCCTCCGTTGCCCGGAGTTCTTCGTCTTGCCCGGGCTTGAGCCCGACAACCACATCGGCTTTGCAAGTTCGGAGAGCAAGGACGTTAACTCCAGAGCCTGGACCGAGGGGTCCAATAGCTTCAGTGAATGGTGTCGATGGGTCCCAGATAGCCTATTTTAGTCAGTACACATAAACCTCAGTGGCTGATACTCAAGGAAGAGGGGTGGAAGAGGAGAGAAAGAAATAAAAGGAGGGACTTCACTTACGTCGCCAGTGAGCTTGCGGTAGTTTAAGTCACCCTTGAATATCACTACCTCACTCTCCTTCAAATCTTCGTATAGACTCTTTTCTACGCAAGGGAGTCTCCAATAACTTCCCGGATATGTCCAGAAGGAGTTTGGTCTAAGAATAAGCTGACCTTCGGCATACATTCGGGACCATTCCTGGAAGAGGAAACCGAGGTCCGCAACATCCTTATCGGAGAGAGCTGAAGGGGTTATATTTTGCAGTTTATCGTCGTCGGATGGAGTTTCGTAGAATTGCTTTGGGTTAACCAGTGCGTTGAGGAGAGCAGCGAAGTCCGCTGGCAGAACATCCGACACGAACCATGGAATCGACTTTGGATGTAGGACAACGAGCGTAGCCAACCCTGCCGACAGCAGGAAGCCAGCAAGGACAAGATCGACGTATAATTCAAACCCGGCATTATCCAGTACAATGTCCACGCGGCGCTCCTTCTTTCCTTCTTTCTTGGCCTTCTTCAACACGTCGTACGTCGCACCGAGGTCATTGATAAGGATATTCTTCTCGGAAGCCTTTCTTGCTTCGGAGCCTTGCAGCTTCTGAATATCCTCATACGTAAGACTAGTTAGGAGAGATAAATCTGTGGCATTCCCCCATAGACATATCTCACACATCTCGAAGAATAGAATCTTTTCTGCCTCATCGTGCTCGGCGCTAGTGGAGTCCTTATCGCGTTCCATCTGCATTATCAAGTCCTTGTATCGAGCGGCAAGCTCGAGCACAGCGGGTCGGGAGGATCGAAAGGTCTTGATCTTCTGCCGGTAGAATACATCGTAATTCTTCCAATGCTTAGAGAGGCTGAAGGATGTGTTAAGGCGTCTATATTTCTTGTCAGCTCTCCCCGTCACAAATCTCGAAGAACATAGGCATTGTCCTTATACGTTCTAGTACCTGTAAAGATAGCATTCGGAAAATAGCCAGGGCACATTGAACCAGCTAGGCGTTCCTAACTGTTCCAATTCGCGGTTATATATCGCTACATCCGCGCCGCCATCGTCTCTTATCGGTCTAGTCTATTAGTTAATAGGATTTGATCGTTAATTAACTAAGGTTAGTGTGCTTGTAGCATACGTGAGCTGCCGATCGTGTTGAAGTTCGTATTTTAGCCGCGCAAGTTCTTCTATGATCTTTTTTCCCTCATCCTGCTTTTCGGATTCTTTACACTCGGACACGGAGCGATATAAGTCGTCGATAGCTTGGGTCTTAACAATGGGAAGTTAGTCGGGGTGCCACTTGGAATAGAAAAAGAGCTCCCGGATTTAACAACTGACTATTATAACTGGCCACCGATCTCTAGCGGATACGTATGCGAAGGAGGACTTGTCGCTTGTTAGATATGGAGCTGATAAAAAGCGTTAGCTATGAAGCATTGTGGAACAAAACAAGATACTTGCGAGTTTTTGTATCAAACTCCATTTTGATGACTTAGGTAAATTTGGGTTTAAGATAGGAGTTGACAAGAATTCTTACTCTGGGCAGAGTAAAATGTTTTTAGGTATTTTTATTCTCGGGCGATATGTCTTCCTTGTCCCTATGCATCGGAATATTTGCACAGGCTTGAAGTATTAAGCATTATTATGTCACTCATAGCGCGCAGCACAAGGCCAATGGCGGGGCATCCTGGCGGGGTAGCTCCGATGCGATAGAATTGGGATGTAAAGCAGGTTACCTAGGTACCTACCTATGTACCTACCTACCTACTAAAGTATCTATGTAGCCTACCTAACCTAATACATAGGTACCTACCTAGTAACTAAGAATTATAAGATACATGGAAATATTGCAGTCCGCCTTGCATGCCGGGTTGACTGTTGGGTCAACTTCATTTCTTCAATCCCCCCTTAACAAAGTATTAATGCAGGTAAGTAAATTACAAAGTAATATAACTACTCGAGTTACCAAAAGATGAGAGACTTGCTCAAAACGTTTATCCTTATATTGCCTTATATTGTAAGACTCCTTTTCGACTCAAGTAAGATAAATATTGAAATTTTAAAGGTATTGTCGAATATTGCAATAGGTTTACATATTCTATTCTATGCCTCTTTCAAAGTCAGTACAAAGAATATAAAGGTTCATGGGTCGGGCTATTAATTTATTATCTTATGAGTTTAGAAATAATAAAAAGTGTTGAAGGCAAACTTCCCTTCCTAATTTCTTAGATATCGCACTTTACAATGAATATATACCTACCTACCCATACAATAATCCAGGCTAGGTCTCTCTATCTTAGAGTAATCTTATAACCCATGTCACTTGTTCGTCTTGTTTTGATCGCTATACTACCAGGTACAGATATGTAACGATCCACTCATCACTATAAACACCAACTGCAGTATTAGGTATTAGATAGTAGATGTAGCAACGTCGATTTTAACCAAGCTCTGCTCGTATTTCCCGTTGATACCATAGAAGTAAACGCTTCTTATAGTTTAAGTATCCGCCAGTTCTATGTTTCATATTATGAGTCGATTAGACAAGGTAGTTGAGCCCGCTTGGGGTAACGTGGTCGAACCATCAATCACCATTAAATTTTCTGTTCGCTATCGAAGTAAGCAGTAGATCTTAATTGCGCATGTTAGATAAACTGAAGGCTTGGTAAGTGCCTTTGAAATACTCCATGCCCATAGGATAGACACAAACACTCACTAGTTACCTAGGTAGGTATGGCTAGGCTAAACAATCAAGATATATTCTACAACATTATCATACCCGGCAACCTGAGAGGTCCCTATTGTCGAAAAAGAAGAATGGACTTCGCTCGATGATATTGTTGCTTCGGATAACACGACACAACACTATCAGCTCCACCGAAGGCTACCCTACGAAGAGCCATTGCCACCTCTGTATCCAGGTTTGCAATATATTAACCCCAGTTTTCATCGTCGTAAAACTCTTCATCGTCCTTCTATTTCCCTATTTCCTAATTCCACTTAACACAGCAGCGCTGGGTCGCCATTTTAGTTCATGGATATTCTACCCTTCCTCCGTAATGGATAGGTCTAGTGTTAATATGCCCAGTAATAGACGAACAAATCGGACGATGAAGGCCCTATGATGAGGCAACTGGCCAACAAATCTTTTTGCCTACTGTGCTCTAGCACACATAATAAAAAAATAGACATATAAATGGCTCATGAACGAATCGACGAAGGCGGGCTTCGCTACCATTTCGGGGCTATTTAAACCGCTGTGGAATGGAGATTTGAACTTGTTTAGTACATCTTGTATTAGAGAGTTACAGTAATCTAGACCCGGCTCGCCGAGCAGGATACTCTAACACCACTGTTTGAATAATATCTTTACCCCAAAGGTCTGTTTCTAATGAAGATGAACTCGCACAACGTAAAACAAGAGGCCGTGGGACAGACTTGGCTACCTGTTAAGAAGTATATCCTGTAGGTAAAATCCTCTCAACTTCCTCCCTTGGATATATCTTGCCCTAGTCCATCATCACCAAAAGAGCCGCCGGGCATAAATTTCAAACCAAGCAAATTTGATGTCTGTCGCTGTTAATGTCAATTGTGACTAATGCCAAGATACTAACGCAGTAGAGAACAAGAGGGTATAAGCAAGGCCCCTACGGCGTGGCTACGGATTCGGAGCGACGTGGAGCGGCGGGTAGATAATGCTACGTAGTATACGAATCAGGGCACAGACCGGACGTTAACCGTGATAGGTCACAGACGCCGCTTGCTATCGTATGCGGCAAGGATTGTCCTACTAGCTTCACACAAAGACCATGGAACAACCCCCACTCCATCATCTTATCAGATCATCTGATAAAATTTGCGATTCTCGATTGTCTGCGGCAGGTAGGAAGATTTCGGAAGGTGTTAAAATAACAGTTCGCTTGCCGGATTTATTACTCCTTAAGGGGAAGCGGCTTTGGCAAAGTTGTCGTTCGGATCCGCCTTCGGCCGCTGCAAACCTACTTGTTAAGCCTAAGATCAGATGTTAGTCTCTCAGCTGAGGGCGAAGTAGCAATTCTAGACCTTGGACAAGTAGGGAAGAAATATTGCGGTGTTGAGAAAATTTTATAGTCGTATTTGATTTAAATTACTACTTAATAGATGCCATTGACCAGCCTCTCCTCTTTAACCTAATTCCACACCTCTCACCGCCGCGCCTGCAATTTGGACACCATACGCGCGACTTACAACAGTCTGGGTTCACGATGACGACCATCTCTCCTGCTGAGGCGCCCGTCTCTACCAGCCGCGATGTCGAGAAGGACCTCTTCCCGGTCCAACCTCCGACTGAGGTACGTGAAGGCTCGAAGACTGAGTCAGACGACGACTCCGCGCACATGCAAGAAGGTGTCAAACGAGTCGAAGCCATCACAACCGTCTGGTCCAATAAATCCTTATGGTCTACATTTGCTCTGTAAGCTATTGATCTTCTTAAAAACTCGTACGATTGGGTTCTAACAGTATAGCCTTTGGCTCGTGTCCTTCGTATCCGCGCTACTATCATCTGTCGACGGCTCCTTGTCGCCATACGTTACGTCCTCCTTTTCCAGGCACGGTCTACTGGCAGTTATCAACATAGCTGCAAGAGTGATTGGCGGCGTCGTCACTCTGAGTCTCGGCAAAATCATAGATATTAGGGGACGTATGGAAGGGTTCGTTGGGTCACTACTTCTGATTACTGTCGGCATGATCATGAAAGCAACCTGCCGAAATGTTGAGACATATGCTGCGGCCCAGGTCTTCAGCTGGGTCGGTCATGTTGCCCTCGGCTTCGTTATCGATGTCTTCGTGGCCGATATCACCACGTTAAAGAACCGAATGTTCATATTCGCGCTCAATTCGACTCCCAATCTTGCGACCACCTTCGCCGGTCCACGAATTGCCGAGCTCTTCTATCAAAAGGTCAACTTCAGATGGGCATTCGGAGCCTTCGCCATCATCTTACTTGGAGTATCTCTGCCAGTTGTTGCTATACTCTTTTACCATGAGCGGAAAGCAAAGAAGTTGGGCCTGCTTCGCCCGAAATCCGGCCGCACGCCGATTCAGTCCATTTTGCATTATATCATTGAATTTGATCGTAAGTCCTACATAGGTACCTAGGTCTTTGGTAAGAGATGTCATCGATACTAATCGTTTATTAGTTATCGGCGCGATTTTCGTTTCGGCAGGATTTACACTCATTCTCCTCCCATTCAGTCTCGTGAACTCAGCCTCACACTCATGGAAAAGTGCAAGCGTTATAGTCATGATTGTCATGGGAGTGGTCAGTCTCGCTGCATTCGCAGTCTGGGAGAAGTTTTTCTCCCGTGTCAAATTTTTCCCTTTCGAATTTCTAAAAGACAGGACCTTCCTGGGAGCCGTATTGGCGTATTTCGTGGTTTTCATGACAACCTTGTTGGTTTCCTCCTCATTGTTGACCGTCAAACCGGGTCGATGCTAACACTTGATACAGTATATGGGATGCCTATTACAGCTCTTACCTTCAGGTCGTCCACGGCCTCAGCATCAGCATCGCGAACTACGTACTCAATGCTTATTCTCTTACTTCATATTTCACTGGCCCATTCATCGCCTTGTAGGAGCACCTAAAATACCTCAAAAAGCTATTGAGAAGTATGCTAATATAAATGTTTATAGATATATTCGCTACACAGGCCACGTCAAGTATCCCGCTTTGGTCGCTATCCCTATATATCTACTAGGTACAGCTCTGATAATATACTTCAGAGTACCCGGCGCTCAGGTCGGTTATCTCGCCATGTGCCAAGTATTCGTCGGCTTTGGCGTGGGCATGATTAACCAGATGTCTCAACTTATTACTATGGCATCTGTTAGACACCAAGATGTTGCTGTCGCCCTTGCTATTTATGGCCTGTTCGGCTCTGTCGGCTCTTCCGTCGGCTACGCCGTTGCTGGCGGCATTTGGACCAATCTTCTCCCAGTCAAGCTACACGAATTCCTCCCCGAGGACAGTAAGAACATGACTGCTGCAATCTACGGAGATATCACTAAGCAAATGGAGTACCCAATCGGGACGCCAATTCGAGATGCCGTCATCGAAGCATATGGCGATGTGATGAGGAAGATGGTTATTGTTGGCTCTGCACTAATTCCTCTGACCATTATTTGTGTTATTGTTTGGAAGAATATCAATGTTAAGAAGTTGGAAACAGTTGAAAAGCGATCTAGGGGAAATGTTTTCTAAGGTTGAGATTCTACAGGCTTGACAAAATAGGCGATAGATTACAATAAGCCTGTTACATAGGTAGGTAGGTAGGTAGGTAGGTAGGTAGGTACCTACCTAAGGTAATCATAGATATCGTGGGATGTAAGGAAACAATTTACATTGAGAGTTATATTGAAACGAGACACGTTATCACAAAACACCGCTCTCCGTGTGAGAAATAGCCACGATACGCGAATACGGGCCCGGTTAGACTATGAAATCTTCCATACGACAGCACTTAATACGCGTCAATCACATACTATACTAGTTACGAGACACCTGAATGTGGCTTAGAGTCAGCTACCTATTTGAATTGATATTCGTTACAATATCCGATTACCCATAACCATTTAGGAGTAATACGGCGGCTGGCTTGTGTCAATTTGCAATTTACAACCTTAGCTTTGTGGTCCTGGGCGTGGGAAATAAGGGAGGCATATACACAATCAGGGAAAACTCTCAAGAATGTAACCTACGGACTATTCTGCGAATTAATGAAATCAGCAGTTAACACCGGCTTACTATATTTCATGACGCGAGGTCCTAAGGTGGCTTGCGGTTTCTAGCATTACGTGGAAGAATCTCCGCTCCGATGCGACACTCAGAGTACCCAGAGTGTAATATGTATCATACGTGGCGTTTCCAGCGTATATTAGTGATAGATGGCGACGTGTAACAAGTATTAGATGGTTATCCTAGCTACCTGCCTAGGTACTTGGCGGCGAGATACTGCAATATCTAATGTTGGTGCTTCTACCTGAATTAAGCTACCTGGCTTATGTTGTTGTTTTGCAGCCCCATTTTGAATCTGTTCCGTTTTCATATTGTCTCTCATTACGATGGTGCACTGTATGAGAACTTAGTTGTTACGATTGACAACGTCAAAAGGATTACGGATGACCATAGCCTTTTACTACGGATGCTCGACGCACGAATGATTCGGAATACTCGGTGACTACAAAAACTCAAGTGCCACCACCCCTTTATGACCCAACGGGTGAAGCAAGACAGTATTACCTGCATACTTAATCACTCTGCCCCATTATCTCGAACCTTGAGGTTTATCTCCATATTAGTTCTTGCTGCCTTTGGGGCCTCCTCTTTTTTCGAGACCAACGCGACCCTCAAACGTCTTGGAACTACAGCTGCTTGGTATCGCCAAATCAGCGCCGCTGAAAATTCAAGGTTGTAGACTTCGTTGGGAATATCTTCCAAACTCTGTTTCTATAATTTTCTTCTAGACGCTTTCGAGTCACTCGCTATATTTGGGTGTCTTACACTTGTCTCGGGCTTCACCTCGATAATAGTAGTGACTCCTTATTATGCGAGCTCATATGGGCAGCGACCCCATGTGTATATCACGTCTAGGATAGAAATAACAGGGACGTGCATGTTGGACAGCAGTTTTCGATGATTTGAACAACACGCAAGTCCTTCGAAAATGTATCATATGAATACCATCATCGTATGTGATGGTATTAGCCTCGGTCACAATATGGGAAGCTCAGGAGCTTCCTCGCATGAGTCGACAATGATGGGTACACGGATAACCAAACATTAGTAGGGAGGTCAACAGACAAGAAGTCAAGTCAGGTGTCTAGATAGCAATTTAGGTCATTGAACCCTATAAAGTCTTCTCGGCGCCATGAAGGGGTCTTAGCTAAACCCTCGAGTGCAATCATTATCCTCGTCCGTTAAGAATCCCATGCAAGCCGTCATTTTGCCGCAGAGGGGCACCAGTCTACCTACTTAATTCTACCTGCAACGCAGAGAACCTTCAAGGTTGGTCTAAGGGAGCTGGGGGGTCGAACCGTACTTCTAAGGTCTTGGGTTATGCAACAGTTCATATCGCCACCAAACAGTCAGTTCTCGGCGTCAAAGAGATTCTTTTCCCAATCCAAGTCTAGCTTATGGTCCAAGATTTCATATACCTACCCGGATTGAGATATACGTTGAGTACCTTGGGGAGCAAATATGTGTACATACTACTATCTCCATTATCACCACTTGGCCCCCTGCACCCGGGACATTGAGTATGCAGTGCATTACTCTTTCTGCCCAAATTCGACGACGAATGTGTTGAGTGTGAGTTCCCTGAGTTCCTCTGGCGCGAGAGATGCGGAAAATGATGAGCAGCGGGTCCGACAGCCATGCGAGACGCTTACTTACGCCTCGGAGTACAGCCCTGTCGAGGGCCTAGGTTATGGCAACCCTTGCGTCGCTGGTAGCTGCCTTATCTCCCAAAAGTGCAGTACTGGAAGCTGTAGGCTGGAGGACGTCGGTGGGTGTTGGGTTTGTTGCCAGTGCAATCGTGGAGGGAACACCCTAAGGTGGTGCATTCGCCCGATGAAAAAGATCCCCGATGCTCTTTGCTACCATTCCATATGCCAGAACTGCCGCCCAGACCATGGATAGAAGGTCTACGCGCAAATTATAGCGAGAGGCTCGGATAGGATACCTGTCGACTTATTTGAGATATCCACCGTGGCATCCCTTCCATCATATTCTCCGTTCTTATCGAGAGGTTGGAACAGGAAAGCCGAGAGGAGCCTCATTATGCTAAGAGTTAGGAGAGTGAGACCGGTGTCGAATTTTGGAAGCCATGCTAGATTATATTGGTTGCATTATTGGGTTCTCATTACGAGATCGGCGACTCCGCCACGTGGTAGCTCGATCTTATGTATGACAGCTTTTGATAGTTGCGGTCACCTTGGAGAGAGCTGTGAAGAATATTTTTGCTTTTCTAGAAGTAATCTGTCTTTCCACACAAATGTGGCTTCCCGAGCGATCCTACATCATCTTGCGTGTACCCCAAGCGCCCCTGGATATTGGTACCGCGCGGATGGGTGCTTTACCCAGGTCTCTGGATCATCCGCCGCGTGGACCAGAGTGCCGGGACGTGATTCGACTGTAGTAGGCGAGCGCATCGCACTATCAGCAATGATCGTAATTTACACGTGGGTTTTAGTTCAATAATTCCAGATTCATGGAATAGACAGATACACTAGATTTTGGTCGCCGACATCTATACCTAAGGTATATCCTGAGAGCTAGATACGATGGAAACTAGGCACGTTCCATTGTACACTACAGAAAAATCTGGGACGAAGCACAGGTAGTCCCGGAAGATAAGAACCACGCATGTGCCGGCCGCCCAAGTGCCGAGAGAGAGAGCCAACGTAGTCAATATGATCCAGCTCTATCCCTTGTTTCTTTCTACTTAGAACCCGAAGACTCCCACTAAGAAACCGTACATACGGATCATGTGCACCGAGACAGCCTACACGCTCCGGTGCGAGCACGTCGTTACCCGAACTCTCTACTGCTCGGATGCCCCTTCGCCATCTCGACAGTCACGCAAGGAACGGAGGACCTGTAATAGGGTCATTCGAAATGCCGTGCCTTGGCCACCCCCACCCCAGTTTGGGACACAAGCCACATGCCCTCTGGCGAACTGTCCTTTCGAGGAACGAGGTGGTTATTGGAACTGCTGCTGGTGTGGCAAAGAGTGGAATGACCAAGGCAAGTTCGGCAGCACAATTCTGACCATGAGCTAGAGTTTCCTGTGGTTGCTAACGCTGCTGCTCCAGGTCGCTGTAGTTGTGTGATGATTATTGATAGACAGGAATATCGCTGTGGGCATATTTGTTGTGAAACATGCGAAGCAGCTACCGAGGCTCAGTAGGGAATGGGGCCTACAGAGATAATAAAGCCAGATATGTTAGCGAATTTCACGAGAGGAAGTTCACAATTAAGGAGTCAGGCCTCGATATCCAGCTCTACGAAACAAAAAAAGGGGTACGTAAGCTTTGCATGGGAAGGTGACTCTGAGACGTAAATTAGCTTCAAAATATCTTCATTGGAGTTGTGTAAGATATGGTTAAATGTGGCGGACCTGGATGAAAGATCAATGTTTTGCTACTGGAGCCACAGAGAACAGAATAGGAAGGTGACTTGAAATCAATAACATCCCACTTAAAGCCACGCGGGAAAAAAAACAATTTGAAAGTTATTGGACTATGCCGGAACTGTTGCGAGCCTTGAACACCTCCCGAGATCTTAATTCGATTACAAAATGCAACCCCGAAGGGCCTTTTAAGCTTGCGAGGTCTACTTCAAAGAGCCAGATGTGGAAAGTCGCTAGTCAGCATGGGAAGAAAAAAGAAAAGCAAGGATCCTTGGCCAACCTGATCCGGGTCCCTGGTTGCTGGTCGATCGCAGTGCCGTACATGACGCCAAGTAACTAGACACCTTCCGGGTCTCAGTCGTGAAAAGTAATTAGCTGGTCCCTCCAGATCGTGCGAGATCTATACCCACACAAGCCCACCCGCTCGGCAATATACGGCGTTGTACATGATGCACATATGTGTAAAGTAACCAATAGTGAGCCCGGCTAAGGGGGAGGAAGAATAAGCATAGATGGGCTGACCTAGAGAGAGCGCGAATATCGCGATTGGACTGTAGGCCGCTGCTGGCGGCGTCATAGTCGCACTAATTCACACTGCTACCCGAGACAAAGATCTGTACCTCGCCCAGGTCGCTGCCATCGCTTCTGGGTCTAGGGAACACGCTCGCCAATACGAAGGAAAGGGCTGCTGATCTTTACCCCCGGAAACCCTTTTCTCTCGACGTGTTGCAGAGCCGGGGCGTCCTGCTTGTGACGCACCAGATAAGGGGGGATGTATGTCTTCTTCATTATCGACACAAGGATGATCGAGGCTGGAACTTGCACGTTGTGCGTGGGAGAAAGAAAAAAACACCAACAGGCTGCTAGTACTAATGTTGCTCCCGGAGAAATACATAGGTTCCTACGAGTACGGGTAAGCATATAAAAGGTTGATGATGTCCGGTGCTTCGGGTTGAGGTCAACCAGTTCGCTCCCTTTGCCAAAACAATAGCCTTGTATTCATATGCCGTCATTTACAAGTCTTCGCACCAAGACCCGGCGAAAATGTGCCACGGCCACCCTCACTACCACCCCTGCTCTCACACATCGGTCAAGTGGCTGTACTGTCCGGAGGCCATGTTCGATCTGGACACGGGATATGAGACACCCTGCTCGAACCCGATTTACTCAACGCCGCAGCCAACCAACGTCGATTGTCCCCTGCAGAATTGCAACTTCAAAGCCCTAATGGGGAGCTGGAATTGCTGCGTCTGCGGGAAAGGTCCTAACACTCAGGGGTGGTGCACTTCATTGGGTCGGAGGACGGACTGGAATCCCCTAACAAGAAAGGTTGAGGAGATGGAGATGCCTTGCGGGCACGGATGCTGCAGCTCATGCAGCCCTTCCTGTACGGGTATGAACTACACCGCTGTGCGTATGAGAATTATATCCTCCTGACTATTCATAGTGACGTCTCGAGGTGCGAGTCCGGAAATATCGTTTGCAGAAGTTCGCAAAGGGAAGAGCAGCCGCAAGGCCCATAATACCGGGCGAGGCTCCGTACACAAGAGAGGAACAGCGTACGACTTGAGCCACAACAGTGGGAGTTGTCCCACCGTACCAGAGGAAAACGAACCGATCACTTCGCCAACAACTTCAAAATTCCAGGGACCTCGCCGGGCAAGCCACGACAACAACGCCGAATACCCCAAGAAATCAAAGACACAGAATGGGAAGAAGAAATCGCATAATAAAGCTCGCGCCCATCATTGAGGTGTTCGCGCACCTTAGGTGCGTATTGCAAGCGACTGCTCCAGGTCTCGATCCGGGGACTAGACAGATAGGCAAACACATGAACCCATGCCAACAAGGAAACAAAGGACCATAGTCTCTACTAGCTTTTGGGTTGACAGTTGGCCACACTCACTCGGTATAACAGTCAGTTACGTATAAAAGCGCTGTTGAAGGATAGTACCCTCATATATGGCAATGCCATATCTATAGGCTTATATGTGGAGAGAGAAAGGGGAGCTGGTGATACGTACCCAATACATCACTCGATCCTACTAGCATACTAGATCGGCTATCAACTTGCCGCCTTCGGACTTGAAAGCAAGAGTCGTATCGGATACGATTAGTCAGTTATGATATAGTGATGGCGGCTGGACTTATTGCACTTAGGGATGCAAAAATGTATTATGTCTTTTCACTGCTTTCGCCATCCAAAGAGTGTGTCGCATTCGTAGAGATGTCACTAACATCGCTAGCACAGAGTCAGTCGGCTCTGAACAATACCTCGGTATTAAGGCTCGCGAGGCGGAGTTGATACGTCAATATCTCTACTTTTCGCTAATTTGAACCAAGTATAGCCGAGGAGCTCGTACCGGTTTCAATATGAAAAGGTACTACTTCTTGCTTGATAACCATCAGCTGAGACAGCGATTCGTCTTTGATAAATGAGCGTCCTTATTCGCCCTAAGACGCGGGCCGCAACGGGTTGTAACCAGCTTGCGAGTAGCAAAGTGAGACCAAATGAAACCCGGGACTGCTAGCTGCTTTTGTTCATTAGGAGGTGAGGTGACTTATTAGAGACTGTAACGTAAAAGCGAACGTCCAGCGGGTGGGAGAATGCGCCAGAATGTAACAGTCAGCAATGTGCAAAAAGTTAAGTCGCTCGAGCGAATATTGCACATTATTTACCCCAATACTTAAAAGTGATAGTTAGCCTAAGGCGTATTGAGCGTTTAGTCTGCAGGTATAAAGTTCAGTGGCGGTTGAATTAAGAAATTCCATCTTCGCTCCGGGTCTCAGCCGTCGGTTGCCAACTTATCAACAACCAAATCTAATATCTAGCCTGGGCCTCATGGCCGACTAACCACCCTCCGCTGACTTTGGTACATTGCAGGTGTCAGGAGACATAGCGGGACAAAGCAGTATTAGAAACGGGTAAGTGTGAGAAGAGGCTTGAAGCCAACACGTCTAGAATGTCTACTATGTAGGCGACCCGCGTGGAAGTGAAATGAAATATCATTTGCATAACTCGCCTCCTATTCCGTGATGTGAAATAACAGACCCTTGCCGTCCGGAGGTTGTAGATAATACTCCAGGGTTACATTCAGCTTACCTTACAGCCACGTGCGCAACATGCAGGTCTGACGAAAGATATGAGATAGGCTGGACCAGACAGGGGATCCCTTGACCGTACGTTTTGTAATTAGCAACGATCCAAACTTGTGAAAGCGAAGAAAGGAAATTTCTCAATTCTGGTTGGCGGACTGGCGGAGTGATAGCTCTCCCTGCATGTGTCTGCATGTGTGATACATACCTCATATTCAGTTTCCTTTCCATATGAGAGACGCATGGCGCATATCTTCACCTCACCCGCAGTAGGGTGCCACCCCTCAACTAGGATACGGGTTAGAGCCTCGAACTTGTCGTCAGTTACCTACATTGTAGGTCGACGAAGGTCCTTCATTGCCTACACAAGGCTAGATAGAGACATGAAAAATCCTTGGCAGATCGGCATGATGATCATTGGCCACGTGCTAGTCTCCATGGAAGTCTCGCCGACGAAAGATAAGGAGGAGGGGAGAACCTTGCAAACACAGGTTGCCAAGCGAAATATATCTGGGCGTTGGAGGGTCAGGGCTGCCTGGGCTGTCCGGGCTACGGGGCTGTGAGTGTGTCTCGGGCGGTTTGCGGTTGGGAATAAGCCTAATAGATCTCCGCACGCCAATGCCATGGCTACCTCTTTGAACTTCCATCCTATATATAAACACGGTTATCTTACCGTTAGGTAAATCGCATGTAACGAAATTACTCGCCGTGACAAAGCAATGCTAATATATCGAGTATATCTAGCTGTTGCACGGTAGGTTAGGTACCTAAGGTACGCCTTCACGTACGCATAGCAGCGGAACTTGGAAGTAGGATCTGGTAGCGCAGTCGTTATGTTACATGATCAACAGAAATCAAGCTGAAAAAAGGACGTCGTTGGGCGGAGTCAACCAGGTATCGTTTTATCTGAACTTCCATTCCTATACGAAAAAAAGAAAAAAAAAATCGGCGGGGGGATTCTTGCGGCGAGAATGCCTAATATACGGGGTGGGGGATTATCAAAACTGAGATTATGGAAGTTGATGAGGTATGTAAAGGAAATAGCACGCGAGGCTATACAAACAATATTGTTGAGACGATACAATATTGTGTAGAGTTATGTAGAGCTGCAGGCCTGAATTTACTAGGTACAGCATTACAGGTAAGGAGTATCATACCTAGGAAGGTAGGTACCTAGGCAGATATAGTAGTAGATTAGTAGGTACCTACCTTAATGTAAGTTATAACCGATGCGCCTCCCTTGGTAGCTGACTGCATGCATACCTGGTAGCGGCAGGGCTCAGAGCCATGTGGCCGCCGTGACTCCTGGAGACTTCAAAGAGTTGGTTAGGTACCGGAAGAGTCAAAACTTCATGGGTAGGTACATTTACTGAATGATGTTAGATATCTCTATTTACGAAGCACACGTGTCTGTGCCACCCAAAAAGAATTATTATATTGTACAGGTGTTATAATACCGCTCTGATCGCTACGTAAATGATGATCTATCAGCTTTTCTTCACAAGGGGACATAGAACATAAAAACCTTACCCTTAGTTATGTATACTTATTACCAAGGTACAAAACACCTAGTTACCTACCTACCTATCTACCTAGGTAGGAGGTACTTGAAGTACCTCATTAAAAACAGGACGGACGGAACTTTACACACACCATCATCTCTTCTCCCCCCTTTTTTTCTAACGTACTTATTATTTCTCATCTAGCATTTTGTTTTTGCTTTTCTAGTAATTACTAAGTTACCTCCCATTTAAGAATCTTATTTGTAACTCATTCTATCGTATGATACTTGTCTCACTACAATTAACTACTCAATTGAAAGAAAATCAGCTTGAATTTATTCCTCGGTGCTACTACGTTTATAGAATAGTACGCGGAAGCTGATCCCCAAAAGCTTGAGGGCATTCCCATCGATCCAATCCCGTCTTCATCCGTTCCATCCCTGCATAGCGCCGTTTCGAACCTCGATCCACCACACCATTACCACTCTCTGCCACCCGCTGTCCACTAACCATCAACCATTATCCATTAACCATTATCCGTTATCCATCACCGTTACCACTACACTTCTGTTACCCTGTCACTCTGCCACTGCATCCTGCCCATTAACCTAAGGTATTAATCCTAATCAACTTTCAAACGAACGACTTAGGTTACTTTAGTTACCTACCTCTTCTCAAGTCAGCATTCGCAGTTAAATCTGTCACAAACCCACCCCGTTGTCATCTAAACGACCAGAACCCAAATTTTTTGTACAATACTATCCATATATATATCCATATATATATACCCAACCCCAAGGTACCTAACGTGTGGATTCTTCAGAGAACAATGCCTACCTCGTTAGACTCATCACGCCCTATCATGGCGCCTTCTACTGTACGTAATAGAAGCCTTTCTCTTTTCCAAGTCTTATACTACTCGCGTTCCCACAGCCTGCTTTATTGACTTGAGATTAATCTATCCTCGCTTGTCATATTCTATTTTCTATTCTATAATCTGTTACAAAGAAAGAAGAAGGGAAAAAACCCAATTAAAACACCTGAAGAGCTAACACGCGCCATTCAAAATATAGATCGGTTCTCCTCGCGCATCAGTGCGCTACAGCACATATAGCACAGCACCATCACTGGCAGCTACAGTACGAACGACCGATTCGGCGCATGCTGAGATCCGCGAAATCGAGACAGGACTCGCACGCATGGAGAACAGGGCACTGTCAAATCAACGTGTCGTCCTATCGGAAGAGAAGTCAGCCAACCTCAACAAGCTTGCACTAGGTGCTAAGCTCGACCGTGCCCTCGAGCGCCGTATGACAGGCCAGGATGCCGTCATGAGGCCTAGGAACCGAAGCGTCCGCGAGAAGGATCCCGAAAAGCAACACTGAATTGAGGCTATATGAATCGAGAAAAGATGAGACGAAAGCAACGTAATTGAGGACATTGGAGGATGATACCAGGCGAGCGTCATCTATAGCTCTATAGCTTTTTTTTTTTTTTTTCTGTTCCCTTTCCTCTTTGTCATCGTTAATCCCATGATGGATCTCGAGGTTAGATCTAAGACGGACATGCCATCTTGATTTATGTCTTTATGAGTCGGGTTAAACATTTTGGTTCTGCCTCTGAGAGGGGTGAGCGCACGAGGGAGGAGTGCGCTTTCTTACGAACCTCGGTCAGCCAGTCTACCGTTTATCTAGGGCAGATATGAACGGCGGGGGTTTTCTGCTGGAACTCGATGAGAAACAGCGTCAGAAATGCAGGAACCGTCCTCTCAGATTGTAACGATCATCAAAGGATTACAAGGCATGTGTATGGTATATCGTGGAGGAGTTAGAAAGAGGAGAGAGGGGGGGGGCTTAAACTAGAAACTGGCATGTTTTACTAATAGCTCAGTGACCAATCCATTTGCATGCCAAATATGCCTTGTCTCCAGTTGTGGTTACTATCTAGCTCGTCCTCCAGAATCGGGCGAGGCTCAACAATGTTCGAGGTCAATAAAAAAACGATATTAACAAGTTTAAAGTAATGATATACGCAGCCTACCAAACCAACACCATGGACGCCTTTAGAGTGCTTGACCTATAAAGTATGATCCGGCCTCCATCAATGGATGGGAACGTAAAGCCTAGAAATAAGAGAAAAGAAAAGAAAAGAAAAGGGCACGACTCCACTTTAGGAATTACTCTTTTCTTCCAATTTTGCGTTGATATCCTTCAACAAGGCGACCAATTCACCTTCATCGCCCTCCATCTCTAAACCCTTGCTAACCCATTCCTTAGCCTCGATAAGTCGTCCCATCTCCACCAGACACTTGCCCCGCCTCCACCAAGCCTTAGAGTTACCGACACGCTTAGCCTCGACGCTGGCCTCGGCATCGGCGGCACCCTCAGCCCAGCTCTGCAGAGCCATATGGGCCTGGGCGCGGTTGGCGTAGAGTGCGGCAACCTCTTCGCGTACCAGTTGCTGCGGCTCCCAAAGCGGTCGCGTCAAGGCCATCTGCAAACCCAGGGTGTAAAATTTGACGGCTTCGGCGTGTTTTCCCTTGCGGTACTCGGTGTTTCCGCTGTCGCGAAGTTTACTAACGTTGGCTGACCGCTTTGGGTTCACCGGGAGCGGCGGGGGTGGGACCTGGTTCGGGGTTTCCAGCGCGAGGAGCGAACGATGCAAGGCATTGAGAGAAGCCAGCTCGGCTTGTAGGGCGCGGGAGCCGGATGTCGTCGACAGCGCCTTGGTTTGCGGATCGATCTGCAAGGGAAGCATAGTGAATGTTTCAAGCTCGGAAGACATGTTGGCGGCGCGGTGCTACGGTTGCCGTCGAAGAATCGAGGTAGGGCCAGTAATTCGAAATAGAGTGGGAAGCGTAGAATCGAAGTGTAAGACTATCGAGCTGAGATCGTGGATAGCACCTAAGTATCTTAGATTGGAAATCTATGATGTTTCTCGCTTCATAAAACAACAATCGAGTAGAATCAGATACTAGTTATCCGGCAGGCCAAATAGCGTAAAGTTCGATTAATGTGTAAGATACAGTGAATGGCTTAGTAGGTAGAGTGTAGAGTGGAAGCGGCAAGAGAATTATCAAGATATGGTAGCAGAAGCAGTAGTGATGGCGGTAGGTTTGGGTAGAGTAACGAATTTGAGTTGTCGATATTTCTAAAATGCGATCTGGCGACTTTTACACAATTTGTCCCTCTTATCAGGTACTACATTGGGAGGTACCTAGGTACTAATGTACCTACTTTAGGTACGCAACAAAGCCGGATAAGGTACCTTACGTAGGTACCTAGGCCACAGGTGTATCGATAGGAAAGCCACCTGTCAAGATAAGCTGCCGTTACGTACCTAGGTAGGTACCTATGTACCTTCACATTCAGACATCATCTTCTTCGAACCTCGACAGAATATTAAACGCAACTAGTCTATTCATCGTAACAGATCATTCAAGCCCATTGACGATATTCAGTGACATGGTCTGTATAGCGTAATAATTGGGACCGTTGCTGCAGTGTAATAACTAGTAGCAGCCGTCACTTTCATCTCTTCTCTCCTCCCCCTTTTCAACCCGTTCGCGCATCACTATCAACCAATCTCTTCCACGATATACGCCATATTCTCAAGCATATGCCTCGATATACGGTAGGTATATATATATATATATATATATATATATATATATATGCCTATATATGCCTACCTAGGGAGTGACCTAACCGGCGGGACCCACATTTGGAACGAACCTACTTTTACAACACGTTTTACACCAAAACTACTACTTTTTCAACGTTGAATAATACAACCAATACTGACTCAATAGAGTTAGAATAGAAATGGAGTAATGGAAAATTGATTAAATAACTTGATATTTGAGGTTTCAAAAAATTAGAAAATTCCCTGGCGTAGGAATCGTAGTAATTACATGCGAATATTAGAGTACATGGACCCCACATACAAATTACATACAAAAAGGATGTCACTTTTATGATTTGAATCTTGTACAATTACTTGCTTTACAAGTTTTTATATTTTATGATACTTATTTAGAAGCTATATTAGGGCCTTATAAATATATGGACGAAATATTAAAGCTATAAAAAATTTGTGTGGTGAGATATACGGGTTGTTGTTTTTGGTTATGATATATTTATACGTAAAAAGGGTTAACCTTGAATATCTCAACGTAAACCTCTCCTATTTTGAATCTGAAACATATAATAGAATTAGATTAATATATTTTAAGTTTTGGCAAACTTGTATTGAAGTAGCTACTTTTGTTGTAAAGATATAACGTTTTTACGATATTGTAGGAAATACTTATTTTTATATGTAATTTGTATGTGGGGTCAATGTACTCTAATATTCGCATGCAATTATTACGATTCCTACGCCAGAAAATTTTCTAATTTTCTAAATCTTACGTATTGATAAATCCTGCTAATTATCTATTACGCTGATCTAGTCTCGAGTGTATAGCCCCAGTATTGGCGATATTATTCAATGTTGAAAAAGTAGTAGTTTTGGTGTAAAACGTGTTGTAAAAGTAGGTTCGTTCCAAATGTGGGTCCCGCCGGTTAGTGGCTTGTATATATGTCGACGTACGCGTGGATGTAGACCCTTTTCTACCGGCTGAACGTTTTATGTGGGCGCCAGTTTTCTTCAAACATCTGCGACACGAAGTAAAGGTCATTCTCCCAGTCTAAACTCTGCTCTGCTACTGTATATTATTCCTCGGTTAGGACTAACGTGATCGCCATAAAACAAAATGGCCATGTCTTTAGCCAGGAAGACCAAGATACTCACATTTTCCGTAGGCATCGCGCGTTTCGATCAGGAGTTTCGTCTCGCCAGCCCTCAAGGTTCCCCAGACTGCGTTCTTCCTATCATCAGATTCTATTTCCATCATCAAGGCGTTAACGTCCCGTTTGTAATAATGCCAATGGCTGAGGATATTATTCGCCCCCTCTTGAAGCTCTTCGACAAATTTGGCCAGATCATACCGGTATTCCTACGCATTAGTTCAGCCAAACCAGTTGTAAGCTCCAGCGTCACATCTCGGCACTAACCTTGTATTTGTTCTCCCTAGCCCGGCGTAGCCTATCGGCAGATGTGAACGAAACTTCATGGAGAAGCATGAAAACGACCAGATAAACAAAGTAAAAATGGTGAGGATTCTTCCCCGCCATTACCTTCCATAACCCCTCAAGCATAAGCTTTCTAGATCGCATAAGTATCCGGTGTCCGAGGGAGTCGAACTGCGCCGGGATCATTCGCGGTATTGGTATTGTCCCATGGTACGGAGATTCGGGGTCATCTACTGCCTTCATATCCAGCTTTTCCTCTCCCACGATGAACGCCGACCTCAGAGTATTTCCTAACCTAGATTAGTTATCCCACCAGGCCCGTAGGAACCGGTCACAAGCTACTAACTCGTCGCAAACCATAAGTAGAAGTATTGTTCGAGCAAGACTCCATTCTTTATTTCTTCGAGTCTCATCCAAGGCGACACATCCTAAAAACAGCTTCTTAATAGAATATCTAGAAACCGCATTTGTTGATCTCACCTTACACCTCTGAGCATAGTCTACTCTGTGGACGCATATCTTGAGATCAGTTTCCATATGATTTTGAGTTTCATATCAGAGGGGGAAGGGGGAGAGGCAGAAATCATCGAGGTACTAAAAGGGAAAGTCGTCTGCTTACGCAGCCTGGTAAGTCCTCCTAACCAGATCATCGACCTTTGGGTCTTGGGCATACTCTCGTACAGCCGGGCGCGCATAATCGTATATATACTCCTCGTATCTCTTAGCAGTTTCCCAGATGCTCGCGAGGGCATAGGGTTCTATATCAATCCTCCGCTTGTCTCCTTTCGAATCAACCCAGTATTTCCAAGTAATATCTGTCTCGTTGGGCGTGAACTTCTTAACCTTCAATATCATCGGATGGCGGCTTCCCATAACCATCTGGATCGTACGGACATCGCTATTATTAACCCAATCCCGTGGCCCAAGATCTTTCATCTTAGTCCCAACCCAGCGTTTCGTTAACTCAAGGCCACCCTCGCGGAAGAGGGTGACTTCGGCGAGCTTCCATCGCAGACACGGGAGCCTATGGATAACCTTCTTAGAGTCCATGTTGATATCGCGGCAAGTCAGGCAGTCGACTCCTCGGGGATCTTCCGGATCCGCCTTGCACTAATACTGACATGAGTATACAATATCTTGCAATATCACGTACGCTAGACGGTTTACCTACCCTTATTTTCTGCATACGGCATCGAATACAAGCCCATAAATACGTCAGCAAGTGACAAGACACTAGCATAATACGAACGGTATGGAAGTGCTAGGTTGGAAAGAGAGACAGAAAGGGGATCTACCTTTAACTTTCGGGTATTTCCTGTCTCCTTACGGTTCTGATCGCTCAGGTGTGATCGAGAACGCCTCTCGGAGTGAGACACCGGGGAATTTATATCGTTCGAGAGATCGTATTTACCGACAGCTTCCCACGAGTCTTCTAATGCAGGGCTGCTTTCGGCTGAGAGGTCAGAAGGCTGCTTGATACCGTTGTAGTCGCTAGCACTGTCTTTCCCTACTAGCTCTTCTACTGGCTCATCTACTGGCTCTTCTGCCGTCACCTCTACCGGCACCTCTACCGGTTTCCCTGCTGGTTTCTCTATCTCTATCCACCCTTCATCCAAGCGGTCGTCCGGATTAGTTTGATCACTCTCCTCCAAACATAGGGGATCAGGCTTGGCTAGTTCTCGCTCTCGAGCGGAGGTCCCACTATCTGGACGAGGTCGAAAGCGTAATAGCATGGCTGATGTGTCCAAAGAGTCCCAGGCAAAGGTAGGTAAAGGGTAAACGGGGTAGCTAGGGGTCGTTGTGAATGCGTTGCCTACGAGGTAGTTTCCCGGAATATTATGATACGGTGAGTGTTCATGCGTGGTCGTGGTTAGACAAGGGAGTGGCGGGGAGAACAGTGAAGGCTGGCTGCTGCTACTTGAGGTTAACTGGGTCAAGTTGCAAGACCAGTCATACGCATTCGGACCCTGCTCCTGTGCGAGGGTACGAGAAGAAGACAGGTTGAAGTGGTCTCTTTCTGCATCTGATACGATCGGCTCTACAGCGTAACCAAAGGACTCCGAAGGAACAGAATGGTCCCAGTTGGCATTGGAAGGGTGGTGCCTAAGATCGTCTGATGTTGCGGTGACGGCGGCAACTGAGGTGACAACTTCGGCAGCTAGTCTTCGTCGCTTGTTGGGTGGTGATGGTTTAGTCAGCGACGAAGGCGACAATGTAGACCCATTTTCCTTAGAGTTATTGGTTTTCGTGATCCGTGAGGAAGGGGGAGCAGAACTAGGATTATACTTGGCTGGAGAAGGGGGGATGTGATCCGAGACCGCTTCCCAGCCTTCCATGATGCCCGGTCAATTGGCGTAACCCCAGTAGAAGTTGAGCGGCGGATTGAAGGGGAGTTAACAAGTGTGGAAAGAGACTGGACCATAGAGACAGCGGTTCCATCCATGATGGGCTCAACCTAGTGATCTGATCTCATTGCTTAGCTAACAGTGACAATGGTGCTCGCCGGTGGGGTGTGTGCGTGTGTGTGTGTGCATGTGTACACACGTGTGCGTGTATCAGATTGCCGGTTACCTACTCAATGGTTACTTAATGGTTCGCTGTGCGTCACATTCACCTTCGACGGCCGGTGAAAGAACCTCAAAGTGGCGCAGGGGCTAATCGTTGCTCTACCAGCTCTCTCAATTCGAGACCGGCGAAAATACTGTGTAGCAGAACCATGAGTGGGTAAGTGCTGGTCGGTAATACGCAATATGGGTGCGGGTTTCTTCCCGGTCAGCTTGTTCTCGTCGCAGTAAAGGATTGGGTACGACAGGGTCTATCAGGATCTCTGGGTACCTTGGTTTTTCGCCGGGTGAAAAATAAATAATAATAATAATAATAATGATAAAATAATAATAAAAATAATAATAATATCTGGGCAGCTGCCTTAGGGTGATCGTCAAGCCGGAAAGACATGCGAAGGACTCCCCATAGTGGCTCAAGAGCTGTGCGATGATCTATTGCAAGACGTTGTAGAGAAGTAAGCTTACGCACCGCTTGTACGTTTTGGTATAATACCGTATATACCGTATACACATGACGCCCGACCAAAGAGCCGACCCCTCAATGGCCGTTGGAAGCCGGTCTGAATTTGTAGAAACTAACAAATAATTCGCACTACACCGAGACCTAGATAAAAGCAAAAGTCAAGCCACTGTGTAATAACAGCCACTATTTGCTTGTATGCATCGATTGATTCGAAAAGGAAAAGGGAAAAAAAGAAAAAAGAAAAAAGCCTAATGGAGAAAAAATATCATTAATAATAATAATGATAATAATCAAAAGAGAGAGAGACAGGAGATATAATCTCCCCGCCTATTCGAGGACCCCCGTCCTCACCACACCCCCAAAATAGTAGTCTACTGGTAGTTAATCTATTCTTATTTCTATTTTATTTATTATATATAGCTCCACGATGGACATATTCTTATGTATACCTTGGTCCTCCAACGTAAAATGTGTCTAACGTGTATACACTTACAAGTCACCTAACTACCTACCTTACCCTTACAACCATCAGCATAGACAATACGCTTCTCCATACACACAAAAGGAGACGGGGAGGTAATGACGCAGGGCCGACCCGTGTACTGTTATGCATGCTGCAGAGTTGTCTTGGATTGTACATTACATAAAGGCAAGGATGAAAGATCGGAACCTGCATGAAGGCTTCCAGCCTGGCTCGCAACAGCTGCCGGTCGAGTTCTGGTTGCTATTGTCATGGAACTATAGTCGGCCGACAAGTGGCGTATTTAGGTGGATATAAAAACCTAGAGAGGTCATGTAGCTGAAGTCATCTTCACCTTCGTCCTCTTACCTTGTAATGATTCGTGCGGACATGTCGCCGTATTATGCCGCAGGGTCACGGTCCTAGAAATCCAGGCTTTAGGTAGTTATCATATGCGAGCTCAAAAGTCGTTTCCTGGCCGGTCTCAATCCCTGCTCATGAAATGCTGGATCGCAACTCCCTTTCGACGACAGCCTCAATGCGCGATCGACACAAAGGGGACAAATAAGAACCAATCACTACAATCATTTTGTTAAACACTTCCTTTGGAAGCTCATCCGAGAGGTGCGTTGCCAATAAATGGAGCCCTTAGGAAGAGCCTTGTCCTATCTTAGTCTTGCCTCACAGTCCTATCCGGTATTTCCGGTCGCCACGTTGAGCATTATGTCTCCTGAGGTTCGTGGGGGAAGACGCGGGAGCGTGCCTCCGGGGAGCGGTTGCTCACATCATCAAGTGGGAATATTGTACTACCTGAGCTCGATGCTGTCCCTTTAATAACTCGAGGATGCCAATTTTCAGCAGCCTTAACCCATGGCCCAACTTGGCCCATACTCCATTGGAAACTTCATCCATTTTAGGATAAGGGAATTGGCGGACCGTATATTTGGGCGGCTCCAGCGCAGGTTTGACGAGATGTTACCTACCTTGACAACGAACATTGTGACGAAGCTTCTAGAGACCTTTTTTTTTTTTTTTTTTTTTTCCTCTTATGTGATATGCCAAATCACCATTCAAGTTTGGTATCAGGCTTCACCATACCCACCATCCCGCTTACCGCGGCGACGGCCCCCCTTTTCTCAAAGGAATGGCAGTCTACCTTTACAACAATGCAGTTTCTTCCCGGGATTCGTCCGATAGACCACAAGGGCTCCATGTAGCTCCTTGTAGTGTTACCACATCTATCGACGCTTCGTCGAGATGGCCATCGAAAAGATTCTGTTAAGATCGATGCGATAATTTTGTCGCCTCGTAGTTCGAGCCCAAAGGGCTATTTTTATTTCAGAATAGGAGTTAGCCCGAGCCAATGATAGGTAGAATAGATCATAGGTTTGTGTCATAGTTGAGTAAGGGTTTTGGACGATATTCTAAGGGGAATTCTTTTTAAGTAGTTACCATTATAAGTCGCCGGAATGATGATAATTTCTCCTCGAAAACGATGTCTGAGACTCTCCCGTAAGCGCACATCTAAAGTAAACGAAAATGACAACTCACATAGCCCTGCGCACACCCGAAAGCCCTGTCAGCCCGCAGCCCCGGACGCATCGTGAGGAGCACTGTCTTGCCGCGGATGTCATGTCCCGGCAGGAGGACGGCAATTCTCAGCCCCCCCGTAATTATCCAACTCATATCGATGGTCCAACCAAATGGTCCGGACAGGATTCTAACGAGGATTTCGTGGTTAATATTCATAATTCAGGTGTAGCTGAAGCAGAGAAAGGCTTGGAACTATTCCACGGTAAGTTATTACCAACCCTTTCCCCCCCTAACCCACCTAGTTTAACTGGTATCTGCCTAGAACATGAACTGGACGGTGACGAAATAACACCTCAGTGTTTCCCACTCCCAAGCCTTCGTAACAAACTCGAGGAATGTGCTTTAGAGGTCCACCGTGGCCGAGGGCTATGTATTATTCGCGGGCTGAAGCCAGAGAAATACTCGATCGAAGATAACATTGTACTTTTTCTTGGTATTTCCAGCTATATTGGCGACAAAAGGGGAATCCAAAATTCCAAAGGCGATGTACTTTGTAAGTTTTATATCTATGCTCATTCGTGCCGCCTATTAATACATAGTTCAGCCCACGTCACCGAGTCTAAGTCCTGGACTGTACCCAAGGAGAAACGACACGGGATTCATACAAACTATAGTTTGGTAGGTAGCTAATTTACCTTAACAAAGATCCAAAGAAAGTTTTCAAAGCCTAAGCTGACAGCCCTAGCCGTTCCATACCGATATGGGGTGTGAAATCCTTTCTATCCAGGTACGGGACCAAGCCAATGAGGGCGGGTGTACCTGTGTAGCGTCTATTGCCGCTATTTATAACGATCTGGTACTGACCAAGCCTTGGGTGCTCCACGCTTTGGCGAAGCACGACTGGCCTATTCAAGCGTAAGTAGGACCCAAGATCAGTACCCATGAAAAGCGAGATGTAGAACTGACATTCCTTAAGGAGCTTTAGGAGAGAGACCCCTTTCGTTTTATGCCCGTTGATAGAATACCACGCTGGAAACCTATGTGTTTCGATGGATCCAGCTCGTATCGGACCTCACCCTTCATATCGAAACGATTCGACCCCAGAACTTACACCAGAGCAACGGGAGGCACTCGTTGTCCTTCAAGAAACAGCTTGTAAGCACCAAATACGACTCGCTACCGAACCGGGAGACCTCTTATTTATCAACAATCTTGCACTCTTACATGGAAGAGAGGCATATTTGGATAGTAATACGTCCTCGAGACATCTGGTTCGGTTATGGCTGCGTAATACCCAGCTAGGTTGGGCCATACCTCCTTCGATGAACATGCCATGGGACGCTGCCTTTGGGGAAAGGGCCAGCAAAGTGATCAATAGGTATTATCCTATAATGCCGATGCCAAATTACATAGAGTGTAAATACTCTAGCGGAACAGCGGCGTTTGTTGCTGACGATAATTTCGATGAATGGAGTAGCTCTGTTTCTAGAGGTGAAGGGGACGATGGAGGCCCGCAGCTTGAAGAGAACGCTTAGGACGCAGGAATTTTTGTTAATTGGCGCATCGGTAAATTATGAGGATCAAGAATCTCCCGAAATCTACGCCGAGTTATATTGCAAGGACCGTGGTTTACGACGCATCACGACCTCGAGAGGACAACGTTGTTGAACTGGTCTAGTACTGAGGTAGCTATGTGTTATATAGATCTCTACCTATGCAAATAGCTTTTGGTTAAATCACCAGTTTTGTTATAGACTTCATAAATATTCTTGATATCTTGAACTTTATTTAGTTCTTCATTATCAATTCGTTACCTATACTTTGGAGCTGGATTTTACCCCTTAAAGTAGTTCGTTGTTCGATTTTGTGACCTCCTATCTTGTCTTTTTGCGGATATTTGTCAGGAAGACTGAACTAAAAGATATCTTTCTAAGTAGTTAATCACTAATAAGTTACCTAGGTTAGGTAATTATCGTTATTGAACCATCAGGTAGTTGGTTGCGAGCATATACGGCCGTGCGGAAACTGCAAGTGTTGATGAAGGGAGCCTCAAGTGCACGGTGCATAGTTGGAGAAATTAACTACCTAACTATCGTACCTACACATTTACAATGCGGATACTATAGGTATTTGTCCATGCTCGGAAAAGGTCTGTTGATATTAAGAGAATGGTAAATTACCTATATATGAATAGGCTAGTTATATAAATCTATACCTTCATATGTGAAATAACTACCTAACGTAGAAAGGCCAGTTCTATGAAGGATGACGGTGGCGCATTACAAATAATGTCCAAAGCAGATGATCCAATTTGGGACATGGTGAATAAAAAAGATCTGTTACGAGGGGACAAGCTAGGGACCAGGGGATGATAAAATATGCTAGGGGATTGTTGAGGTAAATCAGATCAGATATATCAACTAAATTGGTGGTGTGGGTTATGTAGGTAGATATCAGCCGTATCACCGAGATGAAAACGAGTAGTTATTTTAATGCGACCAGGGACGCAGGGACGGATATCATCACGCTGGCTTCCTGGTGTTTCTTTGGCGTGTCTGCCAGCTTGTTAGTCTAACCGGTCTTGTTGGTTGATAAGCCGGCGGGACCGACTTGACTGAACATTCGCACAAATGATCATCGGTGGTTCCACAATCTCTAGAACGGGGACGAAGCCTTGCTGCCGTGTCGATTCAAAAAGACGTGATGATGGCCGTTCGGCGTCGGGGTGCGGCTGTTGTCGAAGATCTTGCCGTGTACGGGATAAAATCCCGGAAGACATCTATCGGGGCAGTGTAATGCAATACCCATTCCCATTCTATTGGCGCGCTCGAGATTAACTGATTTCGATCTAGGTCCACACATTATGACAGACATGCTGAGGGGTGACCTTTTTTTTTTTCCTTTTTTTTTCTTTCTTACTTAGAATATCTCCCCCCCTTTCTGTTACGAGCCTCCCTAGTTCGCTCGAGATCGCGGAAGCGAAAGATTCCAACGAGGATAGATTATTCGTCCACAGTGAATCTTATCTATTCTACCACCTTTCTAAGATGGATAACTAGATATACATATACGTATATTCTTAATATATAGGCATATATATGGAGAAAGACGAGAGGCTGCGCGTGAGGTCATGGAACCGATACGTTCTCGAAACAATCCGAGTCTTGGCGCATGCACTGCCTATCAACTCTCACTCTAACCTGCTTAGGATATATTTGAGCAGAATGGGGTGTGTTTCGAGGTATTTGATTAGTTGTTAGGTTGCTAGGTTGCTAGGTTGCGCTAATGTTCTTAGGGTTGGGGGAGTTGACGATCCTGCTCGCTAGATAAAGGAGAAGAGTAAATCGTGGAAGATCGCTATCATCCCGTGCTCTTCATTACCTATTAGAGATAAAAGCAAGCTCACGACTGACGTGACCGATTGTCCTGTAAAATCCCCGTGTACTCGTTACATTAGTAGGTACCTAATCTACGTATTGTATTGATTGTATTTATCGTATTGCATTGTACCTATTGCATTGCATTGTATTGTACCAAGGTAAACACGCACTTACACTAAAGCTTGGCTGTCTGAAGGCTAATGTACCAGAAGCAATCAATTTACATATATTAGGTACATCTTGTAGGAAACGATGGAAGGATACTCCGGGCGGAACACGAGGCTTGGGCAACGTTGATTGGTGGTAGGGTGGTAAGCGGTAGTGAATAGGAACACTTATTCCAGTTAAGCCAGGTACATAAGTTTACCTAGGTAGTAGTTAATGAATTGAAAAATTGTTCTTTTCGAATAATTCTAGTCAATTAGGTTAGGTACCTAGTGTATAGAGATACCTAGTAGTTAGGTACCTAAGCAAGCGAGACGCCTCAACTGCGCATCAGCCATTTGAAGTTCTGAAGGCATCTACAAAGTAAACTGTTAAGTACGTATTTGTAGTGTAGTGTCCGGAGTGTAAGCGGGCTGGCGGGCGGCTAATAACAGAACCTGCGTTGAACAAAATAAGTAGGTGTTAACGTCTCACTATTCGCTGCTGCGCCTCGCTTGGGGAGGGAACTAGCAAACCATCAGGTTCCATTTTTGTTCTCGGCATTCTGCCGACAAGTTATTAGGCTACTTGGTTACGGGGATATTTGCCTAGTATTCTATAGCGTATTCGATGTACCTACATTATACAAAGTACCTAGGTACTCAAGGCTCCACTCCCCCTAAGATCGACAGGTACGAGGCGATATACGTAGTAGGTTAGGTACTTTAGTAGGTATGTACCTAGTGTACACCAGTAGAGCTAGCTTAATCGAGGTGTCATCTTATGTACCTTGTAAGCTAGCATAAAAGATGAAATCATTATTAAATCGTTGAAACGATGCCTCGCATGAGACCGAAAATGTTTGTATTTTCTTTGCACGCGCAAAGATACCTAGGATACCTAGGTAGGTACCTAACATTACATGCATACCTAGTAGACGATCCTATTTTATTTCTGTATTGTGGCGTTTCGAGATGAATCCTAACGGAAAGCCTTATGAAATCAAAAAAAGCCTCTTAACCTTAGGTACTAACTGTCCCAGGAGGAATACCACATGCCTCGTGTAAAGTGGATATCGTCAAAAATAGTTTCAATAGAAGCCTACATGCCTATTAAGTGCATGTACCTAAAGTAAAATACTAGCCGTTGGTCAGCGTCTTTTTTTTTCTTCTGGTTGGATTCAGGAGAAGTCAGGAGAGCCCCCCCTCCCCCCTGTCACCCCTAGCTGCATTTCATTGCCCCCCTGTTCATCTGTCCATCTACCCGCAAAAGCCCCAATCTTTCACTAATCTACATCGGTCTTTTTAACTGTGGTTCAACTATGCCCCCTATCCAATCAGAATTCTTAATTTAGTTGCCCCATTGGCTGGAACCAGTTTTAATCTCTCCTTTTGTACCGGGGTCCCTTCTCCTTTACTGATATCTCGTACTATGTTCTTGTTTCCCTTCCCTTTTTTATGAGACGACGCCTTTCATTTTTATGCCACAGTTCTCTCTCTCCCTCTTCCCTCTCTCCATCTGTCTCTAGCAGTTCTTTTTTTATTTCCTAGCCTTTGTAATTAATCGGCATCTGAAGGATATTAGGTATATCTGGTTAATCCAACTACGCACATTCATTGAAGCATTCTTCATACATTCATTATTACACCATTCAGCCTTATATTAGAAGAGAGAAGCAACGACAGCAGAAGAGACAATATCGAAACTATCGCTACGTCATCCACTGGTACATTTTTCACAGCGATTCCGCCAGTCATCCGTTCGGTTCAGAAGGACTCGAGATCCAGGAGATCAAGAAATCACTAGCAGATAAGAACCTCAAAGATGGGTTTCTTACAATCAGCCTTTACGGCATCCCTGCTGCTTGCCAGCAATGCCGCTGCCTTGGACCCTATCGTTATGAAGGTATGTAATACTATATGTACCATGTCCCCATCGTTTTGTTGAAGGATCGAGCATCTAACACGCCTAATCTTCTCAGGGTAGCAAGTTCTTCACCAAGAAGGGTGACCAATTTTTCATGAAGGGTGTTGCCTACCAACAAGAGGCCGGTGGCGGGCCTGGTGGTAGTAAGGATTCCAAGACCAAGTATGTGGATCCTTTGGCCGACGAGAAAATTTGCGAGCGCGATATCCCGCTGCTCGAAAAACTCGGAGTGAACACTATTCGAACATACGCTATCGACCCCAAGGCCGATCACAGTGCCTGCATGTCTATGCTCGAGAAGGCTGGTATTTACGTTGTTGCCGACTTGGGAGAGCCGGCTCTTTCTATCAACCGTGATTCTCCCGCTTGGAACGTCGAGTTGTTCGACCGTTACAAGGGCGTTGTTGACAACCTTGGAAAGTACGACAACGTAATTGGCTTCTTTTCCGGTAACGAAGTCACCAATAACAACACCAACAGTAAGTCGAATTGATATAATGTTTAAACTTAAGGTGCTAATTGTATGTTACAGCCGGTGCCTCGGCTTTCGTCAAGGCTGCGACTCGAGATGTGAAGAAGTACATCTCTGATAAGATGGCTAAGGGTGGACGATGGATGGGTGTTGGTTACGCCGCGAACGATGACGCCGAGATCCGTGCCAACATGGCTCAGTATTTCAACTGTGGTAAGCAGGAGGACGCCATCGACTTCTGGGGCTACAACATCTACTCTTGGTGCGGTAAGAGCAGTTTCACGGAGTCTGGTTACGACGTTCAGGTCAAGTTCTTCTCAAACTACTCTGTGCCCGTGTTTTTCGCTGAGTACGGCTGCAACACTGTTGGTGGCGCCGAAGGCCGTCTTTGGGATGAAACTACTGCTATCTACTCGAACCAAATGACTGGTGTTTTCAGCGGTGGTATCGTGTACATGTTCCACCAAGAGGACAACGACTACGGTGAGTTTGCTACCTGATCGCTTTTTAAAAATTCATGTCTGACCATGGAACAGGTCTGGTTAAGGTTAAGGGTGACACTGCGACTCCCATGAAGAACTATAAGGCTCTGCAGTCTAAGCTTGCCGATGTTAAGCCCTCTTCCACGTCCATGGCTTCGTACGATCCTACCAACTCTCCGGCTGCCTGCCCGGCTATCTCGAAGAACTGGAAAGCGGCTGAGGTTCTTCCTCCTACCCCTGATAGCTCTCTCTGTGACTGCATGTACAAGTCGCTCTCTTGTGTGCCTGACGATGATCTTGATGAGAAGGATTTCGGCGACATTTTCGGCTACATTTGTGAAAATGACGAGGCTGCCTGCGCTGGTATTAAGCACGATACTGAGGCTGGTGTTTACGGACCTTATGGCATGTGCAATGCCAAGGAGCAGCTCGGACACGTTCTCAACGCCTACTATACCAACCAGAACAAGGCCTCCACTGCTTGCAGCTTCAAGGGCGCCGCAAAGATCGTCAGTGGTTCTACAGATTCCAAGTGAGTATCCGCTGTATGTTGTTTTGTTCGCAAAAGCTAATATGAAATAGGTGCGAGGCGTCTTTAGCCAAGGCCAACTCAGCCGTCGCTGTTGCGGCTACCGCAACCGCAGGCTCGTCCACTAGCGATTCTACTAGCGACACCAGCGAAAACGCTGCTGCCCCTGCGTCTGTCCGCATGGCTCCTTTGATGACTATGGGTGACATGGTTGTCAGCCTCTACGTTCTGGTGGCCATGGGCGTTGGTGCTGGTATGGTTATGCTATAGAGGACATAATGTAGTCCGGTTGAATAGCGCTTTTTTATAGTGCCTTCAATATTTATATACTGGCGTAATTCGGCCGTCTGTTGCTTTCATCGGAGAGATTTATCCGTAGTAGTTATGTTGTATGGCATCAAGAAGATGCTTCGTTCCGTAATAGGCTCATAGAATAGTCAATCGAAACCATTGACGTTCACAAATTTCTAACTACATGGATTTAGTCTCTTGTCATCTCTGGAATACTAACATTATTACGTTGGTCCCGTTGTCCTGCGTGTATTCATGGTTAAGGGGGGCGGTCAGGACTAGCTAGCTATTCCTAGACCCTATTGTACTAGTACCTAAACATCGTGATGTTAAGAGACCTTTACGTCCCATAGTTTTTTTTTTTTTTTTTTTTTTTGGACGTTTTTCGACGTTGAGGAATAGCCGAAACGCTCCCCTCACCCCGGAGCCTAGTTTGCAAAGCCTTTTATCGCATCATCAAATCCTAGCCCTGTCTTCTAGCTGGAGCTGTACATCTGATTGATCCAGAGACTGACTTTTTCAGCAATGACCTCACTATGTTCTGTTTTGTGCAAATTCCATCTTAGCAATATTCGTATGGAGTGTGGGTTTGCCAACTTACTTATGCAAAATGCGTGAGGGATGTTTCCTTCATCCACTACGAGCCTTGTGCGTTCAATTTGCTTTTGTCTCTTCTGAATGAAGTCGTCCCGGTAGTGATTTGCAACCCAATGATCATGCTTGCCAAAGAAGAAAAAGAACTTGGGTATAACCTTATCATGTGTCTCTGCCTCATGGGCAATTTCCCACAACTCTTCATCCCAGTGGTCCTCGCCAATGACCTTCATCTCGTCCATGCCCATATGTAGCGCCTGCCACACTCCGTCCCGACTCTTAAGCCAGCGCGTCGTCACCTCCGCTCCGTGGACAGGGAATCCCATTATACTCTCTACGATCCACCGGAGAGCACCCCGGGGCAATAGACGCAGGAACGCCTGAGCAATCCGATAGGCATTGTCGCCAAGTATAGGCGTTCGGCGTAACAGGTCAAGTTTCTTCCCGCTCGGAGAGTGTGATATGTGGTGGATAGTTGGGAACAAGAGGATTCCGGAACTAAGATTCAGCTGTGGAGCCAAATCCGGATCTCGTAAGAGCTGGTGGAAAATCTCGAGGGCAATATACGTGCCTACGGAATGCCCAATGAGTAAAACCTCGTCGTATGGACAACCTTTACGCGGTCCGAAGTCGACGCGGAGCCCCTTTAGAGCTTCAAGCGTATGCTGAATTTGGTCCTCGAGGTCGTATGGTGTCCTCTGTGAAGTGAAAGGCTCGTGGTCATCATCAACAAAGCCGGCTAGGTTCTGGCCGTGAATTTGAAAGCGTAAATGCCGAAGCGATTCTGCCTCGTCTAGGAGACCTCGAAGAGTTGATAAGAAGGGCTTGTAGTAGTCAATCAGCCCCGGATTCCCGGGAATGAAAAATACGAGAATGTCACGGGTTTGTGAATTGTCGGTCTCCTTGTCGAGTTGACTCGGAGGAAAGGATAAGAACTGGGTAGTCGTCATTGGAATGGTGGTAGGGGGTGGTAGGGGGTGGTGTCAGTCATATGCTAACGGTCACACTCTTAGATTTTTGTGATGATTCTAATAGGGATGTTTCTAACTGGTCTTATATTACACCTGTAGACCTTGAACTTTATGGTATTTATAAGGAACTGTGATATAAGCTTTTTCCCTCTTGTAACCATGTGATGTTTTTGAAATTGTATAGAAGTAGGTACTTACAAATTCGATGTCGTGAACCCTCGACAAGAATCCCAGCCACTGCTTCTTGTGGCTTATTTGACTCTTTGACTTTTTGACTTCCGAAGATTTCCCGAACCGTGCACATACGTGTTAGGTACATGCCTACCTACTAAGGTACCTATCTGATCGGAACGTGATTACCTAAAGTACCTACCTTACCTACCAGGTAGGTACCTGGTATGAGGTATGTCTAGTGCGCACCGAAACCGAAGACGGCACGGCACCTACATAGGTACCTCGGTAACCCGAAGTCACGTACTAAAGGTACATGTTGTAGGTGCCTAGTAGGTACATAGGTAGGTAGGCAGACCCCGCGCGTGTCGCATGCCCCGATGTCATCGCCCTCGCTATCGACAATCCTACCACTAATATTCAACCTTTCCTAACATACTACAACATCGCAAAATACCTGTCTGCCTATCACACGTATTTGATTTACTACATGTATGAATCCACTTTGTGTATAGGTATTTACCTATCCACTTAATGTACACGCCTTTCATCGAATTACGCTCTACCTTAAATCTAAAAATGGCACAATACTTGCGATAATTTCAACATGGATCTAAGAATCTGACAGCGCATCATTTATCTCCGGAAAGTCGAGTTGAATTCCAAGTCCAGTGTCTGTAAGTCAGTCAGTTGCCTAACCTAAACCTTACATACCTTAGTAGGTAGGTAGGTAAGGTACAATACCTCTACCTATATCTATACCTACCTCTATATCTACCTACTAACCTTACAGCCTTCCCATCCGACCCTTGTATCTCCCTCTCCCTCTCCCTCTCCCTCCGTTTCTCACTGCCTATGCCCCGAACTGCACGAGGTCATCAGTTCTCTCGGTCTCGAAGCGGAACCCGAGAGTATTCGCTATTCTACCTATCTCCCTGCCTTACCACTCACTAACCTAGTCATCTTTTATCCACCTCCCTCCACTCTAGTCCATGTACCTATCAACGCTTATCACCTTAGTTCTAGTTATTAACTAGCCTCTATTCTAACCAATTCTTTTACATTTATGCGTCTAGGATGCCGAGGCGACCCCATATACGTATATATGTCTACTCGTGACAGCCGACTGCTATGCTTTCGAGGTACTCAACACCTACCATTCTCGATCCCAACTAAGTTCTAGGCCCTACGTTGCTTTACCGCACTCTTGAGCTCTTAAGCTCTTCTTCTATTCTTCGTGCGCTATTGCGCTTTGCTGCGGTGTATCGCCATGAACGCCGCAGAGCTACGGCGACATTCGCCATCGCTAGACCATGTTTCGAAACCGAAACCGACAACCGGCGCTCCCGGACCGACCTTAGATTCAAACACTGCTCATCCCGCAGGCAAAGCCAAGTATGGCCGCTTCAGAGCCTTTCTGCGTGCCGTCTCCGTCTTCGTCTATTTTGCGAGTGGCTGCTTGACGTATGTTCCCTCTCTTGGTGCTTTGCCTGGATAGAAGGAAACTGTCTGATAATGTGCCCAGCATACACGCTACCCAGATTATTGGTGCTCCCTTGTACTATGCTAATCGCGACCTATACTACGCGTACATGTCCTTGACCAAGGCATCTTTTGGCCTCTTAATAACTACGATGACCCAGTGGTGGGCGCCTACGGTGATTAGAATAAGCGGTGATGCTTCTGTTGCCGGGCAGCTCAACTTGACCCCTGATGGCAGGATTGAATGCGCTTTTCCAGAGCGCATGGTTATGATCGCGAACCACCAGGTCTGGCATTGGATTAATGACCCGCGCCGTCAAACGTGAGTGGCTAACAGATGATTTTGGTCGCAGATTTATACCGATTGGCTGTATCTGTGGTGGGTTGGATATACAAATATTCCTCACATGCATGGACACATCTACATCATCCTGAAGGAGTCCTTGAAACGAATTCCTGTACTTGGCCCGGGCTGCATGTTTTTCAGCTTCATCTTTATGTCGCGCAAAATGGCTGTCGATCAACCTCGTCTTGCTCACAGGCTTAGGAAGCTGAAAACTCGACATACGGGTCCAGACGGTAAAAGTTATTTGAACCCAATGTGGTTACTTCTTTTTCCGGAAGGAACTAATCTATCATCCAACGGTCGCAACAAGTCGGCTCAGTGGGCTGCGAAGATGGGGCTCCGAGATATGGAGCACTTGATGCTACCTCGAAGTACCGGCATGTTCTTTTGCCTTAACGAACTCAGGGGGACAGTGGACTACGTGTATGATTGCACGGTAGCTTACGAAGGTGTTCCGTATGTGTTACCCCTTGAATTTCCCTATAGTCTTATGTAGGTACCTAGCTGACACACCATTTAGCCGTGGTAAATACGGAGAAAACTACTTCACCTTATCAAGTACCTATTTTCAGGGGCGGCCTCCTAAATCGGTGAATTTCTACTGGAGACGATTTGCTCTGGCCGATATACCTCTGGATAGCCAAGAAGAGTTTGATAAGTGGCTTCGTGAACGGTGGTACGAGAAAGATGCTCTGCTCGAACAGTACGTATCGACGGGTCGATTTCCAGCAAATGCGGCTGGCATAAAGGGACATATCGAAACGGAAGTACGAACGCAGTATTGGTGGGAATTCATTAAAATATTCGTCATGCTTGGTTCGTTTGGTTTGATATTTAGTTTCTTTCTGAGAACCTTTCGTGCCCTCGCACGTGGTTAGTTGGCCTCCGACGGACCCTTGCTTGCTAGATCAAACCTGGGCTTCTTTAGAAATTAAATGATAGTAAAAACAAGATTATAAAGATTATCGTTAGATACCGACGACGGAATATTATTTATGGTACCGTAAAGTCCTCTATGTAACATAGAGGGCATAAGAGTGTTGGATCAAGTGAAAGTCTCTTTGTATGATAGTGCAGGTAGTCGAATGCACAACTCCACTCATAACTCCAATAGTCTAATATTCCAATACCACTCCACGGGATGGCGGGGATATTTAGTTAATTTGGATGTATGTCCTTTTGAGCCTACCTGCCCAAGACAGTGCTTTGCGCATACCTACGCTGGCGTCGAAGACTATCAGATCAGCGTTTTGCTTGCTAAAACATTGCGATGTCACGCATAAAAGAATTCCTTCAATATGCTTGGATGATATATTTGACACATGTATGAAGCTTTTTTGTGGACATTCTGAGCCTGCACAAAACTCAGACGATGCAATTAAAAGCAGAGCGGAGAATGTAGCCTAACTACGTCTAGACAAGAGACTTCCCCTAAGAAAGCTGGATCTCGCGCCGGTTCCTCGCGCTTTCTCTAATGGCTTCAATAATCTGCAGGACATCCCTCGCCTGCGATGCTGGGACCGGTAGATCCTCTTCCCGGTTCCGTACCACGGCCTCGCCAAACAGCTCAAAAAGCTTGCTGTAAGTCTGGGGCTCAACGTTTGGACAGTCTTTCTCAATGAAACTGCCGTCATCACCAACAAGAGTAAGCTTTCCGTTCCATTCCGGGCCTTCTCGTCCGAAGTTAGCGTCCTCCGTCTTCAAGCCGGACCTAAGTTGAGGCTCTTGGGTGTCGAGACCATGCTTGTGATAGCTGCCTTTGGTACCTCTAATCCAGAACCTCGGTTGGCGTACCTCGGCACTTACGCTGCCGATGCGCACTAAAACGATGAGACCATCGTCATAAAAGAGCTGTGCGGTAACGCTGTCGGGCTCCAGATCCGGATTCTGCGGGCCCAGGAGAAGCCCGTCCCGCTGACTAGCTAGTACGCCAAAAACGCTTCGTGGCATCCCGAATAGCACGTATGCCTGATCGATCAGATGGGTGCCTAAGTCATAGAGCGCCGAGCCTCCCTGAGCCATGCTGAGAGTGCCCTTCCAGGTGGATGGCTTCTCTAGCCGGAAGCGATCAAAATGCGTCTCGAATTCGACAACTCGACCGAGCGTGCCGTCGGCTAATAGTTTCCGCACCGTCAAGAAGTCACTGTCCCATCTGCGGTTCTGGTACACGCAAATCAAGCGACATTTTTCTCTGGCGAGCTTGATCAGGGCATCGGCCTCAGAAACGGTCGGGACGAACGGTTTTTCCACGAGGACATGCTTTCCTGCTAGGAGGGCCTGCTGAGCGAATGGGAAGTGTGTCTGAGGAGGAGTGCTGATGACGACCACGTCGAGATCCGCATCGGCGAGAAATTGGTCAAGAGAGGTGAAATGCTTGACGTCCGGGTGGTCATGAGGAGCCGACTTTCCAGATTGGCCGGGGTTGCGCTGGAGGATAGAATGAAGCTTTAGAGTGGGCGTGATTGCGATGAATGGGATGTGGAAGACAGTCGCAGAAAGACTGGAAGTAAGTGAGCTTCTAGCGGAGATACGGACGGGAATAATACCTAATAAATGAGTTAGGTATTAAGTGGAATGTCTTACCCGTAACCGATGACACCGACGTTGAGCGGTGAGTTGATGGTTGAGTTAGCCATGCCGTTTGCTTCTTTCTTCTTCTTCAAGTTCCCTCTTCAAAGGTTTATAGGGTAGGTAGTTGGAATTTTTTGGTCAATATATTCTTTGTGTTAGGTAGGTATTAATACTAATTTGCAAGAGGATGGATGCGAGTAACTCCCCGAGGATATCTGAGAATATAATAATATAATAAATATATATGGGAGACGTCGAGTGATTTAAGTAAAAATAGATTCTACTACGTTACGCTACGTACAATAGGGTTCGTTACATATGAGTATTGCATCTAAAATTGAGGTGACACTAAATGATATAATATCATCGGTGAATCGTTCACTAGAGATATGAGATATAAAAACTTTTTGATGTTGCGTGATGCTTTCACGATATCCAACTGGTCAACTGTTAAAGTTTCCTATTTCGATTTATTAGCGTGTCGAACGGTTCCATTCATTTTACGTGAACGTTATGCTATTTCGGCTTTACTCTGCCGGATATATCGATAAAAGTTACGTAGGTATTTAAATACCGTACCAACACCTAGTGATCCCAATAAATTGTGTTATGACCGTTATATTATAATACGAAATAATAAACGTTTAAAAATTTTTAAATAGTTGAACGAATATATTAAAATATAAATATTTAAAAATATTTTAATATTTAAAAAAAAATAAATATATAAATATATAAACGTTTACATTTTTAAATGTTTAAAAATTTTTTAAACGTTTAAATTATATAATTATTTAAATAATAAAAACGTTTAAATTATAATAAAAAATAATAATCGTAATAATAATAATAATAATAATTATAATTATAATTATAATAATAAAAAATTTAATTAAAAAAAAATTATTTATTTAATTTTAAATTCGAATTATTATTTTATATAATAATTTATTTATACGTAATTTATTTATACGTAATTTATTTATATATAATTTATTTATACGTAATTTATTTATATATAATTTATTTATACGTAATTTATTTATATATAATTTATTATTTATACGTATATAATTTAATTTTAAACGTATATTTATTATTTTAATTATAATAATTATTATAAATTACATATTACATTACACGTACGTACGTAAAATTATTTTATTTTAATATTTTAAAATAAAAAAAATATCATAATTTTTTTTTAAAAAATTTTTATATAATAAAATTTTAAAATATTTAAACATTTATTTAAAAATAAACCATTTTTAAACATTTAATTTAAAATAAACATTTTAATATTTTTTAAACATTTAATATAATTAAATATTAAAATATTTATAAATGTTAAAAATCTCAAATATATTAATATTAAAACTATTTTAACAAATTCAATTATATATTATCGGTTAAAAATTTTAAATTGTATATACACGGTTTATTGGTTCCGGCGGATCCCTGTAAAATATCTGTTGAATAAGCGGGTACTGTGCGAAGCTTGACAAATAAAACTTATTCGGTACTCGGATTTTCCCCATTTTTATTTTCTTTCCTTTTTCTTTTCCTTCTTCCTTTTCTTGCGATACGGAATACATCATCGCATCTTAAGAGCACAACGATCCCGATCCTTGCTCCTATTTATTATTGTTATTTTTTGCTTCTTTTATGACGGTAATCCTAGGAATACTAGGGAGGAAGCTATAAACGCTAAGAATTGGAAATGGTATAATCACCATCTGCTACCTGATCGCCGTCAACCAAAATAAAAAGAAGGAAAGAAAAAAAAAGAAAAAAAAAGAAAGGCTTAGCTTCTTGGTCATGGGGTGAAATTGGTTGAATGAGTGCTATTCAAAATACTTATATCTCATCTTCGTTTTTATTTTTAGTCTTTTGATTTAAACTAGCGAAGGACTAACTTCTAAGGCGCTATATGTTCTTTATCCATTTGGTATTTGGTGCAAGTCATGCGATCCTTGCGACCTACCACCATATCTTGCTCTGTCGTCATTGTACTGACTTGGGATAATTTGATAACCTGAACCACGACGGACGATATCTGTAATAGTAACGGCCTAGGAGTTTCCAAGGCGGAAAAGAGGGGTCGCAGGCATTCAGCCCTCGGTCTAGGCGAAGGCCAAACTCGACGATGTTGAGGCGGAATTTTCGTCTTCATCGGGTTCTTCTCGCTCAATGCTGCCAGAGTGTACGATCTTTCTCTCTTACCTCTTGCCGCCGTGAGATCCTCGATGTTTCTGCGCTTCCCGGGCGCGTTCAACCCAAGTACAAGGAGAGCTCGGCTTCCTCCCTGCTGTCTTTACATTGGCCAGAGCCGCCACGGAATATCCTCATTATCCCAAAGCTACACGCTCCTAAGGTGACCGCTTCTGCTCTCACCTTTGCGAATCATATCCATAGCGAGTACCCGAATCTAAATCTCGTGTTCGAGCGCCGAATCGCTACTGCTATTCATGAATCCCTCCCTTTCCCCATATACGCCTCCGATCCAAGCCAGTTCCCTGACAAGGTTGATCTCGTGACCACTCTCGGCGGCGACGGAACCATCTTACGTGCAGCTAGCCTTTTCAGTCTACATGCATCCGTGCCTCCCATCTTATCTTTTAGTATGGGGTCGCTGGGCTTTCTAGGCGAGTGGAAGTTTGAAGAGTTCAAACGCGCTTGGCGTGAAGTATATATGAGCGGAAGTCATATTGCCACATCCGATTTGCAGGGACCTCATACGCAGGTCGCTACCAACGGTCGGCCAGATGCGGACGAGGGCCGTCTTCATAATAGCTGGGAGGGTCTCCGAGGGAAGAGCATGGGCCTTACTCGGTCTAGCAAAATTCTCCTGCGTCATCGGTTAAAGGTTGGGATTTACGATGCTGCGGGTATTAATATAAACGAGCAACTCATACCTGCCCCGGCCACTGAGCCGCAGCATCCTACCACGCAAACTACTGACAGCTTGGATCACGCAAGGGGGGATGAGACACTAGCCGGGTCGCGACCATTTCATGCGGTGAACGAATTGGTTATCCACCGGGGCCCGAATCCGCACCTTGCTATTATTGACGTCTACGTCAATAATCATTTCTTGACCGAGGCGGTGGCCGATGGAATCCTGGTCAGCACACCAACAGGCTCCACGGCTTACTCGCTATCCGCTGGTGGTAGCATCATGCACCCCTTGGTAAAGACGCTATTAATCACTCCTATATGCGCTCGTAGTCTTAGCTTCCGACCACTTGGTCTCCCTCTGAACACCAAGGTAGTTCTTAAGTTGAGCGAGAAGAATCGCGGACGCGAACTCGAGGTCAGCATAGACGGAAAGCGTAGGGCTGCGGTAACCGTTGGTATGGAGATCCGTGTTGAAGGCGAGACTGTTGGTCGTACTTCGAGCGGCGGCTGGGCTGGAGGGGTACCCAGTGTTATTAGGTCTCCTATAAAGGGTGACGGCGAGCGAGATGGAATTGCTGAGGATGATGATGGGTGGGTTGGTGGATTGATCGGCCTGCTCAAATTCAACTACCCGTTTGGCGAGGGCCAGTGAAACTCGCCTCTTATCTTAGGGATCAGAATCCAAGTTTTGCAACATGAGTAGATGTCGGTTCGTAGTGAGTTGGCCGCAAGACTTGTAAATATTGTGGATGAATTAGAATACGTACCAAGCGCAAACTAGAAGGTAAGAGTATTCCACGCGTTCTTCCACCTATTCGATTCCTTATTTCATTCACTAGCACTCCATTCATCATCTTTTCAAAGAACTAAAAGACATAAGAGAAGAGATCGCATCCTAAATTTAAAGCATCGAAGTCGTATTAGTATTGTCGGGTTATCAAGAGCAGATATATCCTCTTGAATTGCCTTGAGCTGGGTTTAATTCAGCAACTACCTATCTATCTTATCTTAGATACCTACGAAGCTATAAAGCTAGAAGGTATATTTACCATACGCATACGCACTTGATCAGGGTCTGATTACATTAATTACATGACAGGAAAGCAATCATTTTACTATACCTGTCCATCCGAGTTTGCACCCTCGTCGCGTTGGTGGGTATCTAAGTCTTCAGCTGAACTGATTGACTCCTATGCAAACTTGAATCTTGCTTGAGGGGCTAGGCGTTCGCGTATCTCTTTCTCTCTCTGTCCCCCTCCTCTTTTTCCTTTTTTCCCCCCTCTTCTCAGGCTCATATGAAAAGCCTACCTCATATCCCTTCACATCGTCGGGTCTAAGCTCGATGAAAAAAAAAAAAAAGCTGTTTCTTAAAGCAGAGTCTGGATCTACCTTGCCATGCAGATCGATATCTAGCTTATTCATTCCAAGCAGCCGCTATTCTTGAGCGCCTTGCTGACGGAGTTAGCTGCATCTTTCAGGGGCGATTTGTTCCCATCCAATGCTTGTTTGATGAGATCCAAGATCTCCTTCTTGTTCGCGCGCAGGTACAACTCGGCTGTTTCCTGCCATAACGACTTCGTGCTTGGACCAGTAGCTTTGTTTTGATCCTCAACGTTTGCACCGAGTGTCTTTATCCAGGGTAGCTGGGCATATTGCATAGTCAAGATCCGAACTTGGTTGTTGTAATGCTCTGACTGTTCCTTATCTCTATTGCACTCCCGGCCGGGCTCGTTGTACCACGGCTCCTCGCAGAAAATCATGGACTGTATACTGACTAGCACCTGGAGTAGAGTAGACTGATCAGCTCTCCAAGGCTCTCCGGGCCATGTACCTAGTAAGGAAAGGCAAACTATTGGACCCATTGTTAGCAACTACCTCCTATCTCGCCGCTAATGTTATCTGTGAATTTTTGCATTGACGCCAATTCAAAATATGAAGCATGCGGGGCTTAATTAATGACACTTACTTTTTCCATCGTGGTATAGATTTGGATTGAAGCGCGTTCTGCTGCCATTTGGTGTCTTGAAAACCATTTTTGGTGGACCCTTTGGGTAGTCCACCGAGCAGTACAAGTCGAACTCGAACATGCCATGCTCGTAGGGGGTATGCTTGGGACCAATGATCAAGACCTTCATGATGTCAAGCCGGGAAGATCCATGGCATATGAAGATACCTTCTGGTAGTGAGGTTCGAAGCGTTGATATCTCCGTGATCAATCTCTTCATACGACCACGTTCTGGGCATATGGAAGCTTCCCTGCATACTTCCCGCGAGAAGGCAAAGTTGCGCAGGACCGCGTCGTCGGGGACGTCTCTGACGCAATTTTCTCGGTGCCACTCAGAAAAGTTGATATTAGGCTTGTCTTCCGTAATATCCATAGCAGTTTGGAGTCGGTGCATATTTGCGATGTGCTGAGTATATGTCTTGCTCAGACGTCGGCTAAGCGCCAGCAAGGCCCGTCCTTCGGGATTATGGAATTCACTAGGATTGCCTTTAGCATGCCGGAGAACAATATCTGACTGAGCCGCCAGACTCCCTAATAGTTCAATTAGAGACTTTCCTGTATCCCGTACAACAAGTCTCCCTTTGCTCTTCTCGGCCCTAAGAGAGGCCTCCAGGAGATTGCCACCATTTGCGTGATAGAGGTTACGGCCGGTGTATACTAAATCTGTGGTTACTGGATGGCCCCCTAAAGCGTCGAAGAAGTCTAACACTGCGTCATGAAGTTGATTTTTGCATGACATTTCGTCAATAGAGCCGTTGCTGAGCAACATTGCAGCGTTTTCTAATAAGGGGCTGCGTGAGAGCATATGGAATAGAAAGTTAGGTGGCGAAGCGTCGAGTGCAGATGTTCCTTTGCGGGACGGGAGTAGGGAAGCTAAGAGCCTGAAATAATTTTCGTGCAAAATGTCCTCCTTGGTGCCGACAAGGTGTTTTGGCATCGATCGCTTGGCGTTATATGCGCGCTGACCAAAGTAACTATGAGGGAAACCTACTGGCTCATCGCCGCCGTAGCCAATCCCCTTTGCGGTGGCCTGGATATGAGTCCCTCGTATCTCGTCGCGCATTACGGATCCCTTGGACTTTACTCTTCCTCGTACCTTGGTTATCACAGAACCGGCTCGCGACTTCGAACTCAGGATTTCCCAACCGCAAGCTAGAGCCCAGATTGCGGCCAATTTCCCGTCATCGCAGCACCACTGGACGGAAAACTCCACCCCGGAAACCTTTAGGACAAAGCTGGTCCCGATCGTGTTGCTGGATTTGAGTGCCTTTCCGCAGCCGAGACATGTGACCACTTTGCAATACTTCTCTTGGCACCTTAAGCCAAGGTTGACTGTCCCTATGTTACGTTAGAGAGTAAAACTAATAAACAAAAGTCATAGGCCGGTGAACAGAGCACAATATATCAAAACACCACGCTAAAAAAAAAAAAAAAAAAAAAAAAAAATAGACGCAATCGAAACTCACCCTTGGCGTTGGCCCACGATGTCGTCATGTCTATGATATCTTCAGACTCCATACTCTTCTTCTTATGGCATCCAGCACAGGCTTGACCAAGGCAAGCTCGAACGAATGATAGTAGTGGGCCCAGCTCTGTCATAACGGCCTCTACTGTAGCTGCGTTTTCGGAGTGTTGCTCCATATCTGTTGATTCGTCGTTATCTTCGACGTGTGTGGCATCTATTTCCGCATCATCGTCATTAGGTTTATGGTGTAGTTGTGCGAAGGGGGAGAGTGTGTCAAGTTCAGGTACTATCTGGGGCCAAAGTAGTGCCGCGTGTTGATCAAGAACAGCTTTGTCCAGCATTTCCTGGCCAAAGGATGACCCAGGGGGGCCGGCTGAGAGTCCAGACCAGGCAGCCGAATGAAGTGGATAAGTTTGGGCAGCCAAAGACTCTACCGGAGGTTGAGGCTTCGGAACATGAGGCGTTAGGAAATGGCCTTTCAAATATGCAGTAGACTTCCATGATTGATTCGAATTATTGTTGTATGTAAACGGCGGAGCAGGCTGCGTGTGCAGATAGGAAGGGCCATTTTGGTATGGTGGGAACCATGATATTGATTCCTGTTGTTTCTTAGCCGATGTTCCCGTCCCTTGAGAGGCTTTGAGGTAACTAGACGACGCCACGGAGCTCTGAGCCTTGTGAGGGAGTGTTTTACCAGGCGTGTTGATCGGGTTGAGGCCATCAGAGCCCGGGCTATTTGCTGATTTCTTGACGACCGGGGGGTGTTTTAGTGACATTGCCGGGTACGAAATCACAGCAGCAGGTAGTTGTGCAACGGGATGCGAGCTTAATAACGTAGATGGTGGCTTGCTCAAAGGTGTAGGCACATTTTCAGAGGGGGTAGAAAGCTGGAGGGGGGGTAGTAAATCGCTATTCTCCTTTTTCGGAAACAGGGCAAGTGGACGGTGTCTTGACCCATGCGACTTGGCCTGTGCTGGATGTGCTGGATGTGCTGACCGTTTAGCTGTAGATTGGTTGGGGGTCTCAGATGGGTTATCGCCGTCAATTGAATCTTTATCCTTGTGAGTTCGCCTGAAGCAGCTAATGCGGGCGGAGATATCTTTAATGGTATCTAAGTTAGGAGCCATTACGAATACCTAGGTTCCGTATGACTGTTGGGTTGTAATGAGATTCATCGAGATGGGGAATGCAAGTTTCCGGCTCTTGTGATACCAGCTGAACATATATACCTAATATCAGTAGGAAAGAAGCACTTTGTCACCGGTAGACGGTAGACAGTAGGCGGTAGAGGGTAGAGACGATGTCCTGTTTCTTTGGAGGAAATGAAGGTATGAACACTGTTAAAACGTGAATGGGTAAGAATACAACAAGCACCAATGAGGTATTAGAACAGCACAACTTACGTGAGGGTGGATGATAAAATGATTGGTGGTACGTGAATGTAAGTGAGTAAGTCAATGAAACTGTGTATGTACTTTTGGCTCCTTTTTTTTTTTTCTGCCTTGATGTCTACCAGAAATTTGGTCTTTCTGGGCGGGGTACAGTACATGTAACCTGTAAATACCTACCTAGGTATGTATATAAATCAGAATATTCCATCCATTGGACGCCTAACGTTAAAATAACTCAGTTTAATTGGTACTTACCTTGACTTGAATTCTGCCTTGCGGTTCCCCTTAGAAAGGGACTGGGTGGGAAGGGAGAGGAATAAAATTGTAAGGCTGTAGCATTATCGTACGGAGAAAAAAAATCGATTGAAATGTAAAAATAAAAATAAAAAAGAAAAGAAAAGGGAAAGAAAGGGGAGGGGTATTATTGAGAAGTGTAGGAAGGTTGCTCTAAAAGATACCCGGAACTTGGCCGTGAGAACAGACGCATATGTGCGTTTGTGTCTACTTAGTGTAGTGCCGGATCAGTTTTACATTTAATGAAATGACACAGAAGCACGCGGACACAGTCCTTAGAAGGTTTTCTGGAAAGAAAAGAAGAAAAAAAGGGGGGGAGATAAAAAAAAAAAAGATACGTAGCAACAGCCCAAGGCAAACCATCCACATGTTACTTACTACTTATTGCTTGCTGTTACGGACTTGACCATCGTACTGAAGAATGACGAGGTTTACAGCCTGCTTCCCGTAAGGTAGGTAAATAATCTTGAGTTGACATATACAAATATGAATGATGTGACGCACGTATTTTATTTTACCACCTGTGTAAGTACCGTGCTTCCCTAATCAAGTGGTATCTGCGTCTCTATTTCTAGTAATTATGTTTTCCAAGTTGTCGGCTTCGGATGTTCGCCATATCGAAAGGTGAATATTTGTTCTTCATTAGAAAGAAATGTCATTACCTTATATCAATTTTTTCTTAAACATCGTATTTAAAAAATTCATTTTCTCATATTAAAATCTTTATGACTAACTATATTTTAATCATTTCTTTTCTAATAACATTTTTTTGATTTTTATTCAAATATATTTATGTGAATAGATAATCTATCTATTATTTTCGTTTTATTTTAGGTAGGTATTCTCTTAAGTAGGTAGCTTTCAATTTAATATATAAGCAATACCTTGGTAAGCGCACTTGCCGGGCCTGCAGGTCATAAGGTATTTCGTTGTTTGATGTATTGTTGTATTGTACTTGCCCGCCGTACCTCAGCCGCAGCGGGGTAGCTTAACTTGACCCAGAAATAATATTTGTTTGTTGATTCTGAAGTTGCCGTGAAACAAGTACGTCACATGATATAACGGGTACCATAGTGCCCTCGGGGAGTTTAAGGTTCTTAAGGGTGGTACATAGATACGTCGCCTTTCTCAGAACTGGAAGTCACCAACGTGACGCACAGGTACGTAAAATACTTGAACACTCCACCCAACTTTTTGTTAGTTACATACTATAGCAAGTGATTACCTGTTATATATGTTGATAAGGATGCTTAAATTGATTAGTTGTTGATATGTACCTAAAATAAGTAATTAAAATGAAAATTAGAAACTCCGTAACTTGCAGACGAAATACAGTGTCTATCTAGGTAATTATTACTATATAATATTTAGCTCTCTTTGTGTTTGCGAAATTCCAAGTTAATAGAACCTTGGCTTGCAAATCAAAAGTAAACGCCAGGACTGCCAAGAACTCTTTTCTTTTGTTTTGGGTCTCTAGAGGTGACATCACACAGCTGGGAGCGCCACATACGTGGCCCTATGGTTTTAACATAAATTTCCCTGATTTATCGTTGAGAGACTCCTCTTTGGCTTGAAATCATTCTGCCTTTTACTGCACAAATCCATATATCTCAACAAGTCCAACAATCGGTCTCCGAAAACCCCTTTTCTGCATTTCAGTCTAACTTGCATTACTTCCTTTCATCATGGATTTCATTAACAAGATCACGGGCAATAAAGATAATGAGGAAAAGAAATCCCCAGAGGACAAGCAGCAGGAGTCGAGTGGCGGCTTCATGGACAAAATCAACTCAATGGCGGGAGGAGGGAAAGAAAGCGAAAAGAATGAAGATGTTCTTGACAAAGGTAGTTCAATCTGGATCCGTGAGATCTCATCTCGCATTATAGCTGACGCCTGTTGATATAGGAGTTGATTGGGTACAAGAGCACGTACTGGGCCAGGGAGACCAGAGCAATGAGAGCGCTGTTGAGCAGGCCAAGGATGAGCAGATCTCCGACTATATCCGTGACCAGTACAAGAAGACAACAGGCTCGGACTTCCCGGTCAAGGACAAGGACCGCTTCTGAGAGTCGTTCATATAGAACGGCATAAAGTATCGGATGTGTCATTCCGCAAGAGTGGGATAGATGCGGTCATATTAGGAGTTTATCATAACTCTAGGCAGTTCGTCGTAATATAATTACCCCGAAATATTGGATTTGTACATATTATATTGGTGAAGAGGCCTTTTTATAACCTACTGATTACCATGTCCATTCCCGTTTGCTTGGTGACCCAGCTACCGTGGACTTTCCAGCCCTGCTCGGGATGAGCCAACGCGGCATCGTACCGCCGGTAAAATTCCATTACCAGCTTACTTATCATCAACATGGCTATGTTCTTCCCGATGCAAGTATGCGTACCAGCTCCAAACTGTATCAACGGGGCAGTGTTAGTTTCAATTCTGAATCGTGCGGGAACATAAACGTGAAGGATCGAGTATATTGGTTTGCTTACGGAGAATAGACATCGACTCATCTCCAATACTTTCTCTTCGGTCGCATCTAGCCATCGTTCTGGTCGAAACTGGTCGCTGTCCTCCCCATACACCTTTTTATTATTGTGAAGTACCCAAGCATTAACGCCTACGATAGTACCTCCCGGGATGTGATATCCGTCTATGATAGCCCCTTCTCGCGGCGCTTTACGTTCGATAATAGTTCCGGTGTTGGGATGGACCCGTAAAGTTTCCTGTATTACGGCATTTCTTTGATTCAGTCCCGACTGTCAGCACATATTCACGGGTAAGGTAAGCATAGAACGGGAATTAGTGGCTTACAAATAAGGGAGTTTGGCGACAATGGAAAAGGGGACTATGGATGACGTTGAGTAACCTTCGCTAGCGGATCGTATTTCGGCTCGGAGCTTGTTCAGCACGCGAGGGTTCTGAGAAAGGTAGTACCATATTGCGCGGATGGTGATTGCTAAGACATCATGTCCTGCCGTTCTAGTGACGTGTAAGTACTTGGCGGCGAAAGGTCCTACGAGGTTACCCACAGGTTGATGAATATTGCGGCTGTGATCTCTGTGATGGACACCTTGTCTGGCTGCTCCAGATGAAGGTCCAGCAATCGGCCTAGCATATCTGTTTGGTTATGAGGCGACTTTCGCCTGGCCTCCACTTCGCTAAGTGTGAACTGGGGAGCACAAAAAATAAGCACTAGCTCCTATATGCCGAGACTACGGCGGAGAAAACTTACTTTTAGGACTGGCTCCGCCTCCTCCGCGGGTACTAGAGATCGGAGGAAGCCCAAGAGCCACTGGAGGATGGGTGCCTGGGTAAACTGGGAATCTTAGTCAGATACTATCGTATGGATACGTTCAGTAGGTAAGAACATAACGTACCAGGCCAACCATGAAGAATATCTTATCGGCGGATTCAATAGTTCCGTTCACGTCCTGGCCCCTCTCTAAGAACCCTAGCTTCTTTGATACGTTCATTTCGCTGAGGCAGTCGTATGCAAAAAAATGTAGCCATACCGACATATCGAGAATCGCAGGCTCATTTCTAGTTTTATCTGCTAGTTGTCTCATGAATAGTTCAATGCAGCTGTCTACTTGGGGTTCAAAGTCCTTCACTGCAGCCTTCGTATATAGGCCTCCTATATTCCGCCTCAAAGTGGCGTGGCGTTGGACGTCTCTAAGCGAGAATAGATTCTCCAGTGGCTCACCATGATACACGGGAGCTCCTACTTCGTAAAAGTCTGACTGGTTACCGTAGATGGTGATTAGCCTATACATGTGGAGGAAGAAATACTCTCTCACCTTTGCAAATGCCTGGCGTGTGGCATGAATTACTTGGAAAGCCTCCGGGCTGGCAAATGATACGTGGTTGGGGCCGATTCGCACGACAGGACCATACTTGTCATGCACCTTCATATTCCAACCGGGCATATCTTCATAGTATACGGCAGCGAGCTTCCAAAGATTACTGAAGCTTGCGATAAAAGGTCCAGGAATGGAGCTTAACTGCTTCCGGTACCGCGTATACAGGAGTTGGAGGTATACGATCAGGACGACCGCCCCGAGGGCATATAAAACGAAGGCCATTCTTTCTATGGGGGCTCGTAGTTTGCTTGTGCGAAATCGAGCTCTTCTTGCATTTTTGGGAGGTTATTAAATAATGCCTACCTACCTAACCTATACCTGACCAAAAGCCTGGTAGGACTTTTAGGTATAGCGTGATCTTATGTGCCGACGTACATGATCCTTCGGCGGTATACCATGTCTCATGTAACTAGGATGCAAAGCACTACTATATTCACAGTGCCTCTTTAACTGTGTTAGGTAGTTATACGTCGCAAGGCACTTTAAACGCGACTGGAGTCGGTCGTAGGTATCATATGGACTTATTTTTAGGGCATCTCCGCCTGGGGCCCAGCTATTTTCGTCATCGCCTCAATTATGATCTTGGATACGCTACGTAGCAGTAGGAGCCACACTCTTTCAGTAGCGTTTCTGGGCTTTACCCCTAGTAATAGTTGACGGTACGTATAACTTACCCGTCTCCGTCCCTGTCAGTGGAGGGATGTAGGTAAAATGACGGCAATATTTATCGACCTTGTGAGAACTATGAGTATATTCTGCCTAACTACCTAGGTAGTCATCTGTTATTTACGATTAAGTTAAGAGTTTACTGCTATGGCCCATATGCACATTTCTTTACGGGATGGCCTGTTAAAGGCGTTTGCCCACCCGTTCTTGTCCTATTTCTTTTACCTCAACGCCCTTATATTACGATTAAATGGCAAAAAGCAGCCCCAGGTAGTTGCGAAACCCTCGGTCCCGACAACCGCTGCGTTCCGGAGGGTGGAGTTGGAAGCACACCTTGAGTTGGATTACCACGCGCGATACTGGTGGAAATCTTCTGGGTACGCGCTGGCCGTCCTCCTCGAGAAGGCAGGATACTCTAGCCACGCGCAGTACGACATATTAAGATTCGTTAGGGGTATCACACCTAGCTTGGGCGCTGCTTATATTCCTGGAAGACAGCGGTGGAAAAGTTTCATGACAGACGACCATAACCCCATAGAGCTGAGCTGGGACTGGCGCACCAGTGGCAAGTCGCCTAAGATACGCTTCTCGATCGAACCTGTCGGGGTCCACGCGGGGACACATCTCGATCCCAACAACCAGTATGCTGCTTCTAGGCTCTTGGAGTCGATGCTCCAGCTACTGCCCGCAACGAACATGGAGTGGCTTGCCCACTTCAGGCAGAGATTGAGCGGCGAGGATGTGAAGGGTTCGGTGGAAGGCCACCAGTCAAAAGAATTCTACGCCTTTGACTTGGGCGAGGAGGGCATCATCAGCAAGGCATACTTCTTCCCTGGATTCAAAGCTATAGCAACACGGCGATCCAACCTTGATGTGATCTCAGATACTATCGAGACGGCTCCCGGCTGCTCTCCGGAGAAGCTTCAAGCTCTAAGGATATTCCGAGATTACGCCTGTGATCTGTCGAGCCCACAGCTAGAGATGGACATGCTGGCGATAGATCTCGTAGACCCAAAAGAATCTCGTTTCAAGATCTACTTTCGGATCCGCGATACTAGCTTCGCCTCTGTCAGGGATGCCATGACTTTAGGGAATCGAATTAGGACGCCAGACATGGAGCGAGGCCTGGAGGATCTCCGATCGGTATACCACGCATTACTGGGTCGGGGTACGGGCGAGGATGCTGATGACGTACAACTCCCCGCTAAGGATCATCGAACTGCTGGTATTCTTTACAATGTGGAGTTCAAGTACGGGAGCAAAAGTCCCAAGGTTAAGGCTTACCTCCCTGTCCGGCATTACGCGCGAAGCGAGGAAGCAGTCATGTCGGCTGTAGACGCGTATCTGAGCAGGGCGAGCTCCCTGACTAGGGTCAATATGGCCAATTATAGGAGTGCTATGGAGACAATATTGTGAGTAACTTACCCAATCTCTTTTCTTCAGGTCCTTTTCTGCAACCCCAAGAGGCCGTATACCCACCCCACTGCCATGTTTCCGTTTGCTTGCGTGGTCAATTACTAACGGCGGCAGCTCGCGCGATTCTTTGAGGGCGCGTAGCGGACTACATACCTACATAGGATGTTCGGTAGAGGTGGATGCCGAGCTGCGCCTTGTTTCGTACATCAACCCTCGTCAGTTGAAGTTTGCCCATGGTACCGAGGAGATCTAGGCGGCAAGGTTGTCGATTGAAGTCGTCCAGTTGAATTGTTGGAATGGGGAAATTCTATTTTCGTCCCCTTTCTCCAGGGACCCATGAAAGGTACCTAGGTACCCAGGTACCCATGAGTTACCACCGTTACCACCGTTACCACCGTTACCACCATGCCACCGCTGACTAACGAATGGATCTAAAACATGTGATTTACCGGCGATTTACCCTTATTTAGGTAAAACGCCTAAAGGGTGTCTCGCTCCATTCTCAGCCCTATAGATCCCCGCCTGCAGTGTTACCTTCCCCCAACGGTATTACTATGCCGTAACCCCTCCAGCCCCTCTTCAACGCCACTCTGAATGGTCTAGGCCTTTTTCACGTGGCCCGACATTGGGGACGTGCAAGGTACCTAACCTAACCTAACCGTACATGTACTGCCTCGAGTACCTAGCGTACATATTTTTTTTTCTTGTCTTTTTATTTTTATTCTCTTGGTATCTTCGGCGTACTTTGGGAAGGACTGGTATAAGGCGTAAGAGCGTCACGGATTTAGCAGCTTTAAAGATTCCCCACATGCACATTATCTATTTCAGCGTTGTATTATAGGTTGACTTTAGGAAGGTGGCATATTATTATCATAAACTTCCACTTATCAACTTGTCCAGACTATACCTGACTATGTGCAATGCACCACTTGTTATGAGCATCGAATGTTTGGCTAATGTCTGATGGTACCATCGAGGCTTTACGATGGCAAGCTGAGTAAATAGGATTTTGGGTCGTCTTCTCTGGCGTATGTACATCCAATACCACATTATACCCGCGGGGAGGATTGCTTACCCGGTCGAATCCTTCTTATCCAGGATTTGGGTCGCATCGGTGTGAATCTAATGCCATCTGCCCTGCTGGGCTCGTCTATGATATGTATATCAAAATGCTACGTCGTCCCTGCGTATTTCAAAGTCTTGTATTAAAATGACTTGCATCGTTTATTTACCTTTGGTTACCTAGGGAGGTATCATTCGCCAGCTCTAGATCATTCAGGACAAATATGGATCCATTACGCGAGGAAGCTATCCGCAATGAACGCCATGTCAAAGTCATCTGCGTCGGAGCAGGTGCATCAGGTCTATGTTTGGCGTATAAGCTCCGAAGGTCTTTTAGATCCTATGATTTTACGGTTTGAAGCATCAATCTAAAGCTCAAAAAAAGAAAAACCGGAATTGGAGTCTGACTGCCCGTTTAGATATACGAGAAAAACCCGAGTGTAGGGGGCACCTGGTACGAGAATAGGTACCCGGGATGCGCCTGCGATGTCCCTTCGCACAACTACGTTTACTCCTTTGAGCCCAAGGCCGACTTTTCCTCGGTCTACGCTGGTTCAGATGAGATTCGAGAGTACTTTGAGGGGTTTGTAGATAAGTACAACTTGGGTAAGTATATCAAGCTATCTCACGCGGTCGAGAAGACTACGTGGGTGGAAGATACAGGAAGATGGGAGGTAGAAGCCAGAAATTTACAAACCGGAGAGGTCGTTCACGACTGGTGCCATATATTGGTCCATGCGTGTGGATATCTTAACAAGCCATCTTGGCCGGAGCTACCTGGAATTGACGATTATAGTGGCATCAAGGTTCATAGCGCGGACTATGACAGGAGTATTCCACTTGAGGGCAAAAATGTGCTGCTCATCGGAGCCGGCTCATCGGCTGTTCAAATACTGCCAACGATTCAACCCATCGTTAAGAATGTCACAATCTTCATTAGATCACCCACGTGGGTACTACCAGATATCTCTACGGAGGCTGGCCAGTTCACTGAAGAAGAGATTGAGAAATTCAAAAACGAGCCAGAAACAGTCTTGGCGTTGCGACAAACTAACGAGAGGACTATGAACAGTATCTTCAGTATGTTTTCTTACTATGAAACAACAGGAGCTATACAATACTGATCATGGATATAGGTCTTTATCTCAAAGGCACAGTATTGCAGGAGCAGTGCAAGACTTTACTCAAAGGTGAGATGGAGAAGATATTCGACGATGAAGAATCTCGTAAGAAATTGATACCCAATTTCTCGGTTGGTTGCAAGCGAGTGGTTCCTTCGGGCTTTAAGTATCTGAGAGTGAGTAACCTGCAGCGATCTAATAAGGCTCTGCTAAATTTAATTTTCAAGGCCCTCAGGAAGGAGAACGTGATACCCGTATATAGTGGTGTTAAGTCATTTACACCATCCGGTGTTGTCAGCGACGAGGGGTCCAGCTACGATGGCGATGTGATAATCTGCGCTACCGGTTTCGACACATCGTATATATCTCATTATCCTATCTATGGCCCGGGAGGGCGAAACTTGCAAATGGAGTGGGCAGAGTCCATCATGGGGTACATGGGCGTTGGCGTGTCCGAGTTCCCCAATACGTTTACGTTCCTAGGTCCATATACGCCCGTCTCTAACGGCCCCACGCTCATTGCCATAGAGGCACAGGCCGATTATATCTGCTCCTTCATTGACCGTTACCAAACAGAGCCGATCCATAGCATTACGCCCAAGGTGGCCGCCTGTGCTGATTTCAAAGCACACGTGGCTAGCTTCATGGAGAAATCTGTATGGACGGATAACTGTCGAAATTCACACAACAATCATAAAGTAGGCGGTCGAGTGCCGACTACCTGGCCTGGGAGTACGTTACACTACCTCGAGGCGATTCGTGAGCCCCGATGGGACGATTGGGAGGTTAAATATTCCGGGAATAGGTTCAGTTGGTTGGGCAATGGAATCTCGCAAACGGAATGGGATCCCACCGCGGACTTGGGATACTACATTCGACAGAGCGATGATGGCGCATGGAATAGTTGGTGGAAGCGAAACGGAGTGATTAATAAAAGCGGTAGTTTACCGCCAAGGGTATTGCATCGCCAGGCAAAATTGGCTGTTACGGCACCGAGCGACAAGCCGGAGCCTGAAGAGGCCAAAATAATAGTTCACGCGGCGGCGGAGAGTTCCTAAGGAATAGATAAGATAGTGTTTCTTTCATGACGGATGATTATTATATGCTATTATATGCCACCTGAGTCGTAACTGGCTCGAATTTGCATTGCCTTTGCTGACCTTATTGGCCTTGCTGACCTTTAAATATTGGGTGATGATGAGAAGTACCTGATTGTAAAGTGCAATCTATGCTAAATGATAAAGTAATGTTTTTACCAAAAATACAAAACAAAAAAAGTTATTAACGTCTCTTGAAGTAACTAGGTACCTAACTAAAGACTACCTCCTACTAAAGTACCCAATCATAGAGTTCTGACTGTATCCTGAATGAATTTAGCCGCATAAGGTAAGATTCCAATTACAACAGTTGTCTAACTTCAAGTAGTCCTTTAACCTCATCAAAGCTACGCTAGCATTACCTAAGTACTAAGGTACCTAGGTAGGTAGGTATTTAAGCTAGGTACCTTAGTAGGCGCTTGGACTGAATTAGGCACGAATGGCGTATTGATTAGACTTCAACTTCAACTACCTAGGTCAGGTACATAAGGTAGGTATGCTTCAACTACAACGTAACAATGCCGATTCTTCTTGCTACCATCATGCCTTTTCCTTTCCCAGTTTTTCAAGATATTGGGCGGCGACGTCAACCACCGCACTCTCGAATGATCTCAGTTTTCCGCCTAGCAGCTTCTCTATATCGCTCGAGTCGTAATTAACAGGTACCGTCACAAGCTTACCCTTCTTGAAGATACCTTCCTCAACGGCCTTGGGGAACGCTTTGACAACATAATCGAATAATTTGTCGTAGTCTACCTTTGTCGCGATGCCGAAGTCTTTAGGTCCATCTGGCTGCGGGTCGAGGAACGCCACGCGTAAGTGAGCGTCTGCTACATCATCAATATGCGCGAAACCGCCATGGATTGGGAACGGTGGTTCACCGCCTAGTAGGCCAAGCATGAGGAAATTATTGGAGCTGTTTTGCGTCTGCACCATGTTGGCATCGAGGGCAAGCTCATTGCGGCCGAAGACATAGCCGGGCACTACGTGCGATACGGTAAAATGAGGGTTTTTCGTCTTGACGAACTCATCCGAATTATGGAGCTCAACTACCTTGCCCAGCAGATACGCCTCGAAGACATTGTTAAATGTGCTGGGGATAGGGTCAGGCAATGGAACGCGCGTCGCAGCCGAGACGGGGGTAGGAGGCGGCACCGGGCCAAGATTGGCGACGATAGATGAAGTGATGATGACTCGCTTCACGCTAGGTGACTTGAGGGCGGAGGATAACAACCCTCTAGATATCTTTATCGTCGGCTGGAAAATCTGCGTCGTTGGCTCGTAAGTCGGAACGGGCACCGGCGAGCCGGCGTGAATGACATGAGTAACACCTTGCAGGGCCGAATCGAAAGCTCCATCGACGGTAAAATCAGGTATGATAACCGGAGAGAGGCGTTCCCCGGGGGCGAGCTTTTGAACTGCAGGATTTGAAGAGACTACCTTGGCCTTTTCTTCTGATCGAACCGTATAACGTACATTATGGCCGGCTTCGAGAGCAGCAAGGAGGATGCGGAAACCGATCAAGCCGGTAGATCCCGTGATAAGAATCGTCGCAGCCATAATGTTTCGTCTTTTGGAGTATCTACCTGATATGTATGTCTAAGTGAGGTAGGGTTTGATGGGGAATGGGGTGGTTTTGTTCTTGAGCTGCTCAGGTAGTTCGCTGTTGAAGGTTTTCTTATCAATTCGATACTCCAAATTGGCTGTAGCAAGGAATGCGACGTTAAGGGAAGATAGGAGGTGTCAAAGAAAAATTAGAAAAAAAAAAAGGGGGGGGGGGGGGGGGGGACAGAGGCGAGAGGTAGGAAGAATAATGTCAGATATTTTGGTGTGCAATTGCAACGCTTTTAATGACTCCTTGTTTAGGAAATATTGCGTGCAGTGTATAGGGTATCCTTTGCATCCCTCCCCTCCGCAGGGGCTGTACGGAAAGCATCTCGCGGTGCAGCTTGCAGCTTGCAGCTTACAGCTTGCAGCTATCAGCTATGGAACACCGATCGAGGGGTTCCGGCACCAAGGACCTGACCTTGTACCAGTATACCTAGGTACCTACTAACCCTTGGTTGGGGGCTGCGGACTTACCATAAGTGTTAGGTACCTAATTCACTACGTGAATTGGATGACTGGCTATACCCAGGCTGTCAGGTCGATTTTAGTGTAAACCTTAATGCTTCAAAATTAGGTAAGTGTCCGTTAAGCGCGATATGGCCCTAGTGGCTTTTCTATTTCTAGGTAACTAGGTGGGTTATCAAGTATTGCTGTAACTACCTTAGGTAGGTAGGTACAATACTTTCCCCATATTCAACTTATTCAACTTACACTGTAGGTAAACAATATAACCAATCAAATTCATTTCTACGTTTAAAACATACAAGGCTACGAGGTGGATAACCAGGCATTTCCATCGTGCCCATCGTGCCTAATCGTAAGATAGGTACCTTATACCCAGGTACCCTATCGTGTCTTTTGCGTTCCAAGTTAAAATAGGAAAACCACGTTTTTTTTTTTTTTTCCCTCGTCTCGTCTCCACCTCCACTTCGTCTTCGCCACTTTCGACTTTCCTTCTTTTGATTCGTTTCCCTTCTCCAACCTAATTTTAGCGATTCAAACCACTAACCCCCCATCCCCTCCTCTTCTCTTCCAACCCCAGCGGCATAAGCGCTGCGACACCAAGTAGTATCATCGCTCTCGAAGGATTTACTATCATATATACATGCCCTAAGGGCATTATAGGAGTCTGGCCGAACTAGTACGATGGGTATCGGAAGGATTACTTGTGACGTTGCATATCATATCATCTAACGCGATATGGACGTTGAAGGATGCCTTGGAAGTCCTAGGTGGTTTGTCTCGAATATGATTTGGCCCTTTGAAACCGCTTTAAAATGCTTTATGTAGCTTGCACGATCGTGATTCGGCATCGCTCCTTAGGGCTTATCCTGCTGCCTTTTTTACTAGACCTACATGTAGTAGTGTACCTATCTATTAACCAAAGCATCAACCTTCTAACAAGAGTTCTGTCGGTAAGCTCATTAATACAATTGTTGGTCGAAAAACACTGGAAGCCTTATACAAGCCCCAACCAAACACGTTCGACATCACGTATCACCAACAATTCCAAAAGGCGCAGTTGAAAGCCTTCTAGAACCAGCTTCTATAGAATATGGCGGCTCCTCCACCATCTCCAGACCAATTTCCACCTGGATACCTAGAAGAAGATCACGGTGGTCGAGTGATTGCTGCAGTCACCACTATTCTAATTGTCACCACAGTTCTATTTGGTTTGCGACTCTGGGCAAGAAGCTTAACGACAGCGCAGCGAGGATGGGACGACCATGTATTAATTCCAGCTTATATATTCCTCCTCGCATTATTAGGGAGTCTGTATGGTAAGTCTAGAGAAACCTACGCGTTCATGTTCCTCGGAATAGCTGAACTTCCGCATCACATCTCTCTGCTCTCCTATGCTGATATCTTTATTGTAGCCGAGGTCATTCAAGCTGGGCTGGGTAGGCATACCGTGGCCGTTGTGATGGAAGACCCCAACAAAGTCACTAAATATCTCCTTCTACTCTATCTGTTGGATTGGTTCTACGTCCCGTCAAATATGCTGTCCCGAGTCTCGGTGGTTATTCTGTACTTACGTATCTTCACCGATAAGTGGGCGCGAGCTGCCTGCTGGGCCGTCATGGGATTTCTGATCGCGAATTGCCTCGCCACTATCATCGCCGCTCAGCTAGAATGTACTCCTCTCGCCTTCACATGGGACAAGAGCATCCCGGGTGGAAAATGCTTCAATCAGATACTATGGTATCAGCTTACCAACTTCCCCAACATCTTAGGCGACCTTATGATTATGATCCTACCGATCAGAACAGTTTGGGGACTAAAAGCATCCGTTGCGCGAAAGGCTGGAATTGCAACCGTCTGTCTAACGGGTAGTATGTAAGTGATGACCCCTTTTATTCCGCGCCTCGGCATTTGTGCTTACTTCTTCTCCAGTGGTATGATAGCTTCATGCGTGCGTACCAGCGTCTTCTACATGCAAGGAGATGTAATTCTAAACGACCCAACGTGTAAGGATTACCTCGCGTCGGTTTACAATACCATCAGCTAACTTCTGATAGTCGCCGACGAGGCATTTTCATGGACGGCAATCGAATGCGGCATGTACTTCTCGGCTGCCTGTCTGATAGGGTTACGACCACTCCTCTCTCGCCTGCCGCACTTTATCAAACTACGCGTCCTAAATGCATCCGACAACGCCGGAGGCACATACGCGCACCAAACTGATAAACTACGCCTAGGCCGGTATTACAACAGCCACTACGCTAGTATTGTCGGCGACGACGAGGCTGCCTTACGGAGTCGAAGCGAAATTCCGCTTCGACCTACAATGCAGCCAGCGCACCTCGCTCGCGATCCCTTCGCTAAGGATTTAAGCAATAGCGAAATACGTGTAGAGACTAATATTGAGATCAGGAGGGAATTTGACCGATCCTATCCTTGATATGATTGATCTATATGTTTTTTTCGGGATGGTGTTCTGTCTTTTGGGTGATTTTAGCGGGTTGAGATTACGATGTCTCTGTGTATGAATAACATCAAAATGTACATATTTAAAGCATATATGGCTCGATAATAAATCGAATTGGACTCTTTAATGAAATTGTGAGGAAGAAGAAGGGTGCTATCCGCCATGATATCTCTTAACCCCCTGTTGAACCTATTATATAGATACCTACCTAGGTACCTACCTAGGTACCTAAGTAGGTAGGTACTTATCGCCATTAAGAAAAGCATTGACAAGTATTAGTAAAGGTGTTGCGACTGTGAATAGGAGTAAACCCTCTAAGAGCTTCTAGTTGTTCGTCGAATAGGCGTCTTCGATTCCAGTCCCTCGCTTTTCGTAATTAAATCTGTTAGCTTTTAGATATTACCACTATATTAACCCGCGGCCTAGCTCCTGCCACTGCTTCATGAGCAGACCTTTTAACTACAGCTAGGTTTAAATTCTTCTATGGAAGAGCTTACAGGAGCTTGATTATTATATACACCTTTTCTGCCGCGATTTATCTCTTCCAGCTCGCCTATGTCAGGAGACATACTCTCGGGTAGGAATTAGGTTAATGATTCTGCTAGTAGAACTAGTCTGTGCTTTAGAACAAGCGATTGAAGATTTTCACAACAGCATTTCTCAAATGCGGTCTTTACCTAGGTAGGTACTAAATCTTACAAAAGTGGGAGCAGCCTATTAGTTATTACCTAGTAGGCTTTTACACCTCCACAATACATGTGCGTGCTCTTTTTGGCCTATAGAAACGGTTTAACATAGTCCATTGCGGTGGGGTTAAACATCTAAATTAAGTAATTATTTTGATTAGCAACCTCGTGGTAGAATGGTAAACTATTAAGATCACAGAACAGTATGTAGCTGCCTCTCGCCACAATGCTAAGTTAAAAGACGAAACAGAGTAGTTACCTAGGTAGGTATACATAACATTACATGAAGCTTCTGAAAAGTAGAGGTAATAGAATTTGCTTATTGCTCTACTACTTGTTGGTTTGTACTTTGCCGTTTGTAGCAATAGAGATGATGGTATGTGAGTAAACTCTCTTTAAATTCAGTAATTTACGGTCCGTTTAATCAAAGTCACTGCACTCTAGACTTCTGCAAACCGGCCGGACCGGGAGGGAGGAGTGCGGCCTCACGTATTTCTGAGTAAGCCGATCTGCGTATATGCACCCCTCAAAATGGTAAAGACGGGACAGCCTAACCTAGCATAGCAAATTCTACTTTTTCCATCCCAAGTTCATCTCACCTCACCAACATTAACGGATCCATATCGCAATCTCTATTTGGTCGATTACTATCTTGAGGACAGAAATTCCTTTCTGCTATGTCCGCGACTACCCAGAAAGAACCTCGACTTTGCAATGGCGAGGCTCCAGCCTCGATACAAGGTGGAGAGGAGAGTAAAAATAACTCAGCAGGTAATTACCAGGGCTTCTATATATCCACCCCGTCTAGTATTCTTCTAACAGAAGTAGGGGATGGCACAATAGTACAAGGCGTGTCACCTTCTGCCACTGGTTCCCACGACACCAGCGACGCTGATCTTCAGGGTTGGGAAATTATTGAAAAATGGGAATCCAACGACGAGACGTGTCCGAGCCGCGAGGGTAAAGAAAATCAGTTCCATTTCGATATTACCGTAGGCTTAGGACGATGGAAACACACACTAGTCGCTGTCGACTATGAACAAACTGTAACCCACCAAGGCCCAGGAGTAAACGGACACGAAAAGAATTTTAAAAACAGTGCACCCCAGAATAATAGGGAAGATCTAGAGAAAGAGACCTAAAGTCCCGTATCTGACGTACTATCTAAGTTAAACCGTGTTTTTGGTTGAATCCAAGAAGCCTTAGAATAGTAATTAGAATAGTATGCTTAGGATAACGATTCCCTTACAAGGATGCTTGATTATGGATAGTTCCAAGACATCCAAATATTAGAAGAGTAACTGAATGCGATGGTGTTAATATAGACATATAGCACGACAAGGCGCGATCCTGTCTCATAGTTCCCCTATTTGTGACTTAACGTGAGTACACACCATGGGGAACAGTACATTCAAACCCTTCCAATGTAAATCGACTTTCGACTTGTCACTTACATCTTCACTTGATATTTATAATTATCCGTCCGTTGTGCCCCATAAGTTGTATGTCTTGTATCCACAACGTGATGCAATTTCCCAGTCCGCTTGATATCTAGAATTGCTCAACTTCGGCTTGCTATCCGAGCATCAAAATGGTAGGTAAGCAAAGCTATAGCAATAACTTATAGAAAGATAGCTTAACATTTCGCGCATTCTTCCTCTTCATGGTTAGTACTCGTGTGCTTGTCTTATCGCAATTGTGTCTGTTTCTTGTTGAATACCAATGACGGTACTCAAAGGGCTTTCTAATGATCGTCTTGGTCTATTTGGAAGTGCAATACTTCCACGCTTGAATATTATGAATTATTGTATAAGTTATTATTTCTGGATAGAGGCGCAGATTGATAATGCATCTACCCGCGGGCTATTATTACTTTGATCTATCAAACTTCTGTCTGCTAGACATTGCCACTTGCTAACATAAAAAGACAACATTCAAGCTTGTACATTACTCCTAACTACCTAAGTTAAACGATTGGTCTTTTTTCTACGATTGATGAGGTAATGATCATGAGGTATTACGACCTATAGGCTTTCGGCTACAAATCCCTCAAATCGGAAAGTCGTTACAATGAGGTTGCACGATTGACGCAGAACCCCAAGATTCAATTAGAAGCTTCTCGTGAAGAGTCTTGGTGTGGATCACATACGAGAAATTCCAACCTGGCTTGAGAATAGCCGCTGATATGTGGGGAATCATTCTCGGTCTTTACACAGAACAAGGACGACCTCCGCTTATCCATGTCCATACCGTGGAGGCCGGGGGTCCCGGCAATCCCACAATCGGGAAGCAGAATACTAAGAACTTGCGGTTTCTTCACTTGGGGTTGTCCTTTGGAGCCCCAGGTTAAATAAATAGGGCTCGATCAACATGCCCCTCCAAGTTGCTGTTTCTTTGCTTTTCACCAATACCGCAGCAAGAGAGTCAGTACTGTGAGACCAGGTCGCCATGAGACTTCAATCTGCTTTGGGCGCCCTTCTTGGGGCTCAAGCTTTCGTTGCCGGTATCTTCGCCGCCTCCCACAAAGAAAATATAGGAACGGTAGTGTCGGACGATTCCGTTGTCCCAGGGGCGTACATTGTTGAATTTGATGGCAATGAGGATCCGGATGTACTCTACGAGGCTCTCAAAGCTGACGGTATTGAGGTAGAGCACCGAATGGATTTGAAATTCCAACTATTTCAAGGTGCATCGTTTCACTTCAGGGGCAATACTTCAACGGTCGAAGCCGATACAATTAAAATCGCTTCAAAGCCACAAGTCAAGAATGTCTGGCCGGTTCGAAGAATCGATTTCCCTAAACCCGACACCAAGTTAGCCGGAAGCAATGTCACGGAATTCCTCCGACGTGTTAAACGGCAAGAAGGTCTGGATGGAGTATTTACTCCGCATCTCATGACTCAGGTTGACAAGCTCCTCGCCGAAGGCTACACGGGTAAGGGCTTACGAATTGGGTTGGTTGATACGGGCATCGACTATAAGCACCCAGCCCTTGGGGGATGCTTTGGTGAGGGATGTCTCGTGGAATATGGTTACGACTTTAATGGTGATAATGATACCTCGCCTGTCCCAATTCCCGACCCAGATCCCTATGACGGTTGTGTGGGGCATGGAACTCATGTCGCTGGAATCATAGCTGCTCAGCTCAATGAACATAACTTTACGGGGGCCGCGCCGGGAGTCAAGCTTGGCATGTATAAGGCGACGGGCTGCGGAGGGGCGACAACTAATGAGATGCTGATTGCCGGATTCAACGCCGCTTTCGAGGCGGGAAGCGACATCATCTCTTGCTCGGCTGGTGATGATTCTGGTTGGGCTTCGGATCCCTGGGCCATCGTCGCTTCTCGAATCGCCGCTGCTGGCGTTCCTGTTGTCGTAGCTCCTGGGAATTCGGGCAATCTGGGTCTATGGTACCCATCCACGCCGGCATCTGGTGTCAATGTTACGGCTGTCGGTTCTGTTGAGAATATTGTTCTTCCGACGTTACTACAAGGAGCTGCCTTCTTTATTGATAATTCAACAAGGTCCGAACGTTTTGGCATTAGATTTGGCAGCCCTTCTTTCCAAGCGAATATTACGCTGCAATTATGGCCAACGGGCAACGATACAACGTCGGAAGCAGATGCTTGTCAGCCATTACCTGACGATACCCCGGATCTATCCGAAAGAGTTGCTTTACTTCGCATGCCGACAGCAGCTTCAGAATGTACTCCAGAAACCCAGGCTGCGAATCTTGCGGCAAAGGGAAGTCAATATATATTATGGTACGGCCAGTCAAATAGGTAAGTATAATATACGGGGTTATATGTATATTCCCTTCGGATTGAGGTACTAATATCTGGTCTACAGAGATATCCCCGATATTTGGATTTCTAATGAATCGGTAAAAGGGGTCGGAGCTCTATCTGCTAACCAAGGCGCCGAATTTATAAAGCTACTGAATGAAGGGAAGAACATCTTCGTTGATATCAATGACTGGACTTCTGCAGGGCTGTATATTTATAACCTGGATAACCCGTCGACAGGTGGTTACACGAGCCGGTCAAGTAGTTGGGGTCCAACTCAGGAGGTCCAAGTCAAACCCCAAGTCACAACTCCTGGCGGTGACATCTTGTCGACTTACCCCTTAGCCTTGGGTGGCTATGCTGTTCTCTCTGGCACCTCGATGGCTACCCCTCTACTTGCAGCTATCTTTGCGCTCATTTCAGAAGCTCGCGGCACTCGGGATCCTCAAATCCTTCGTAAGCTAGTGTCAGCTACTGCGAAGCCTAAAGTTTGGTTTGATGGTGAGACAGCGCATAACGATATCCTCGCGCCAGTCGCACAGCAAGGAGCAGGAATAGTACAGGCATGGGATGCAGCACATTCTTACACTCTTCTTAGTGAAAGCAGCATCTCGTTCAACGACAGTGACCACTTCGTTGGCGAGAGGACTTTTACGATTCAGAACACCGCCAGCGAAGATGTGACATATATCGTTGGCCACACAAAGGCTCTGACAATGTACACCTTCTCAAACAATCAAGGCTCCGTCCTTAGCACGACCTCGTTTCCAAATCCCACGGCAGATGATTGGGCCGAAGTGAAATTTACCCCTGACGAGATTACTATACCTGCGGGTGAGACTTCTGAGGTCAAAGTTGTACTCATACCTCCGCAAAACCTCAACGCAACTTTGCTACCTATATATAGCGGATACATCACAGTCAACAGTACAAAAGAAGAGTCGTTGGTATTGCCATACCTTGGAGTTGTCGGCAGCCTACATGACACACCTATTGTTCAGGCCGGCTATGACGGCGGAGTTTACCTTACCAATACCGAGGGCCACTTTAATATTCCAGTTAACGCGAATACTACGTTTACGCTTAATCACCCAAAGAGTAATTCTAGTTCTGGCGGCATTATCTACCCGAAGCTTGTAATATATCCCACCTTGAACGTACCAGAACTCCGTGCCGATTTGGTAGCCATAACGCCCACTGACCTACCGACGACTAACTGGAAAGGGTACGATATTGTTGGCTCTCTTCGTGGCTTTCCTTTATCGCTAGTCCCCCGTAATGGAGCAAGCAGCTACTTCAACGGTGTGTTGGATGACGGAAGCATCGTTCCAGAAGGCACTTATAAATTCGTTACCAGTGGTGTTAGAGTATTTGGTGACGCTGCGAAAGAGGAAGACTGGGATATCGTTGAAACTGTTCCTTTTATACTCAAGTATAAATCATGATTTTTACAATCGCAATAGGCAGGTTATCTCCCAACCCAATACAAACTTTATGACGTTTTATCCCTCGACTCGTCCTCGCGGATTAACCTATGCGGTGATCAACAGCATGATCTTACATGGCGATAAATACCTGCTATTACTACAGTAGACTACCACATAGCTCTTATAACGCACAGAAAAACAGAAAAACAGAGAAACCTTTCCTTCCAGTAACAAAATCAATAAATTCTAAGGCTTGTCGAGTGCACATGCGCAAAAAACTAGATGTCCATCATTGAAACTTTACAAATTAGTACCTAAAAATATGACCTTTGATCTTATTACACGATCTTAAACATCATCGATTTCAATTACAAGATACTTGCTTATTGGTGGAAGTATATTATTACGAAGGTCTCGAGCCGCCCCCATGTTGACACTCCGCATCTTCTGCTTCTTTTAGTTTAACCCTTGAATGTAGGTAGCAATGCAGCTGTACCGAGAAGCGCACATGTAACATGCCCCCATATACTTCTAAATTCGTCCACAGTTAACGCGAGCGATGTATGAATCAGGTCAACTTTGTATTTGGATCCCGGATGTATCTATATAGGCTGATAGCTGCTTAGGGTATAAAGAAGATCGACACAGCTTATATTTTCTAAAACCAAAATGGCTTCCTTTTTTATAAATTTGGTTCTCTTCTTAACTGCGACCCAAAGCGCGGTCGCAGCAGTGACTTTTACAATCCCCAAGCAGGCGCATACGGGCGGGTTTAGATATGCACCTCTGGATCCTGGACCAGTTGGAATATCGTAAGTTACAGGGATATTTAAATATCAGAACCCGCGATGTACTGACAACAATGACTCCTAGTTTCGAGTTCTTTGCCTTTCCATCTTATTTTACCAATGTGACCGCCACAAATCAGTGCCTGTCCAACTGGAAGGACTTGACAGGAGTTTGGCCACCAATACGCATTGGAGGCACCACACAAGACCGAGCGCAATATGACTCTAAAACCTCGGCCTATGTTGTCTATAGTGTTTCCAATCCAGCCGATGCACCTTCAAGCTTGACCTTTGGCTCCAGCTTCTTGACTCTCGCGGGATCATACGCAGGTAGTGTGGTAGTCGGGTTAAACAGGGGTAAAAATAAGATTCAGAACACGATTGATGCAGCTAAGATTGCCATATCCGAGGTTAAGAACTTGCTTGCTATCGAACTGGGAAATGAGCCGGAGTGTATGTTGAATACTATGTTATTATGCTATCATGCGCTAAAAGCTAATCCCTTCATAGATTACTCGAGAAATGGCCAGCCTATCGCTTCTGGAGGCTGGTCTCCCGCCATCGATGCCGCTTCGCAAAACAACTGGGCATTGGCGGTTGGGTCTGCTATCAAGAAGTCGTCAATAATTCAAGCTGGAAACTCCAACGATTCGCCGCCAACTTGGGGTGCGGCGGAATTAATCGCAACAGAAAACGCAACGGTTAAGGGTTACATTAAGACCTACGCCCATCACAATTATCCGGGAGGGAGTGTAACCTCACTCATGAGCCATAAAAGTATCTCCAGCAACCTCCATAAGTTTGATGCCGACGTCGCAGCTGCGTTGAAAGAGGGAAAACCATATGTTTTCGGCGAGACCAACTCAGGTAATATAATCTCAACCGTCCAGAGTATTTGACATAATGCTGATTATGCTTCTCATCATAGTATCCGGTGGAGGGGCTGCTGGGGTGTCTCCTACCTTTGGAGCAGCATTGTGGACGATGGACTATGTTCTTCGTGCTAGTTACAGTAACATATCGAGGACATATTTCCATCACGGAACTGTTGGCAACTGCCAATATTGCTTTTGGGGGAGGTATAGTATGGGGGCGCCATATTATGGTGCATACGCTGCAACCGCATTATTAGCAAAGGCGTCTTATCTCACGGCGCTCGACGACGGAAACAGCAACTACGCAGCATATGTCTCATTCGGCTCTGATGGTACACCTCTACGTGCGCTTTTATATAACTCGGACTATTTTAGTGGAAGTGGTAGCCGTACCAGCCAGACGTTCGACCTTCGCGGCTTATCTGGGAACTCCTTCAAAGCCAAAAGATTAACGGCAGAGAGTGCTATGTCCAGAGTTGATCAAGGCGGTAAGGTGACTTTCGGAGGTCAAACATTTACCGATGGTAGCTGCGCAATCGCAGGGACCGAAAGTACCGAGTCTGTGGCGGTTTCTAATGGTCAAGCAACGGTCACAGTAAAAGCCAGCGAAGCTGTGTTGGTTTATTTACAGTGATGGAAGCTAGGTAGACACTTGCCACTACGATAACATGCACTGGCCCTTTGGTTGACGTCGTCACCGACCAGCGACGTATGGTAATCTTATTAGAAAACACCTGCCAAGTAATTCTTAGGAAAAGGAGCCCCTTTTCAGTGTCTGAATATTAAGATAGGCTAGATGGATCGAACGTACTCTATCCTTGCATGTCTCAAAGCAACTTTTACATACCTACCTACCTAGTTACCTACCGTACCTAACGTATATCTCGTCATAAAAACATCGTAGGTACGAACTACCAAGACACCCCCTGTCTCTTGGGGGTCAATTGGTGGATGTCAAAAATACGAGAAGCAAATCGAACAAACACAACGAGCTCACCCGGGAGCTTTTAGTCTATGGATAATTGCTATTTACACAAGTGGGGTTATTGTCTTCTCAATCGATGTACATTATTCATTGGTCGTCCTATGTTCTAAACTTCGGCGAAATCACGCACCGAACCGAGTCGAGCAGGCTTATTTACATTATCTTCTGCTTCTTGGAACAGACCCTGCTCATCTGCGACGGCGCATCATTGATCGTCGCTGGTTGTTGCCTCCGTTGCGGCCACCTCTTCCAAATGCAAAGCCGTTACCATTGTTATTGGCATTGCCATTGGCGTTGTTGTTGTTGTTGGCGTTACCGTTACCGAAGCCGTTACCAAAACCGTTACCGTTGCCAAAGCCGTTCCGGTTGTTACCATTTCGGTTGCCGCCGTTTCGGTTGTTACCGTTACCATTCCGGCCGTTGCCATTGCCGTTACCCGCATTCCCGTTACCGTTGTTGCCATTGTTGCCGTCGTTGTTACCGTTGTTACCGGTATCGTCGTTTCCAGCTTGGTCCTGTGCAAGTCCGTCGGTTGCCGGGTCTGCCGCCTGGATTCCGTCTACGATAGCCGTACCGATCTCAGCATCACTGTCTCCGGATTCCGAGAGGGCCTTGACAGCCGCTGGAAGATCAGCAATATTCTGCTGGATCTGCTCGTTGATGCTCTTCAACGACTGAAATGCTTGGATGTTCTGCGGTGTATTTTCAGCGGGCGTAGTATCGGTTTGCTGTACTGCGAAACATCCGCCGAATTCATTCGCATTACGGCATCGAACAGTACAAACGTCGCCAGTTGACGCTAAAGAAAGACTTGTTAATTACCTATTGAGTTGAATGCACTGGGTTCATCATAAACTCACATCCGATACATGCCAAGTCGTCTGGCATCGTCACCTGCAGGGTAATTTCTCCGTTCCTGTTGGCCCTGCTCTCGGTGGTGGTAACGTTGACCTGGCCCGTGGCACCGGCGGTGTTGCCCGTGAAATCCATGTCGCAAGTATACGGACCGGCACCGGTCTCATTAACTTGGCGGATGGTGACATTGACTTTGCTGCCCTTAGTCACCTTAGTGACTTGGTTTGCCGCCAGAGCATCCTCGGTGGTGGCACCCACGTCGATATTTCCGGCTTGTAAAGTTCTTCCGCACTGGTTCACAACATTCGTCACGATCTCGGTTTGCGATATGAAGTTAGCGTCGGCCTTGTCGTCGGCATTGACTACGACACGTGTGAGTAAACTTAAGATCCAAGAACTGTATGCGACCAAAACATACCTTGTAGGCCGAAGCTCGCGGGTGATCCTCTGGCTCCCTGTGCCTTGATGATAACACCTTGACCGCGAGCCACTGCCAGAATGGCCGAAGTAGTAAGGATCTGTTTAAGGGAAAACATGATGTTCGCAGAACAGGACGAAGAGGAATAAATAAGAATAATATAAAATGAATGAGAAACAGGATGTTTGTAAGAAAATAATTACCCAAAGAATAGAAACAGACCGGCTGATCACACGAAGATGAACGGGAGATGAACGGGAGATGAACGGAAAAGTCGTAGATCAAAACGAGAGAGCCGCCTTTTTCAGCGGCGTCTCATCTTATACGGGATCTTCTACCTAGCAGCACATCATCTAAACAGTATCTAAACAGGAGGTCGTTCCACTGCCGTTGCGTGTGGGTGGGGGAGCCTTACCCCTGGTCCCCGGGCCCCTTGCCCGACCCCTTGAAACGTCCCGTAGTCGGGTTGAATTACCTTAAACGCCCCCCAATTGAAACTAAAACGACGGCTTCTAATGGGCTTCTATTGGAGTGCTTTGTCCTCCGGAGTTTGAGGAAACCGAATTACAAAACCACCCCCTTAAGTCTCTTAAAAAACCTTCAACCATGTGTTGAGTCTTTCTTGAGTCCTAATTCGTCACATCTTGACTTAATAAATGGAGAAATCGACTGCGGCCAACTTCTCCCCACATATTCGGAGATAAAATATTCATGTTAAATGAGAACGAATAACTATTTAGGCAGTATGGCCCGGATTGTTAAAACGTTATGACGCGGTCGACAACTGCATTCAAGTTTTTATTTTTTTTATTTTTGATTCTTTTATTCTTTCTTGATTTTGATTTCGTATCAGTTATGTAAACGCATATACCTTCAACACTTTGCCGTCGTCTCACCTTGCTCGTAGTTCAACACCCATCCATCCATCCGTGCACCTATAAGCGGGGGCTGTGGAAGATTTTCAGAAATCGCATGTAGTTAATTAATCATAACTACCTACCTACCTACCTAAGGTAGGTACCTACTTAATCAACAAAGTTGTTATTACCCCCTAAGCTAGGTAATAATAATGTCTCCCTGCGTATATGAACATGTCTATATACAAAGCACGACGCGTGTTTCCTATCCCCCGATTCCTGGATCTAACTTGCCTTTTTAACGAGTGCTTTCGTGCTGTGGCTTTGGCGAAAGGCCCTTCGTCAACGCAAATAAGTGTCCCATGATTTTTTCCTTATCCGAATCCTTCTCATGTATCTTATAGTCGAATTGTTCAATAACTGGTCTGTCATCTTCACTACCTATCCTATAATTGGCACCCTCGTCACTTTCGTCTGCTCTGGTGGCTCGACCATACATGGCCTTGCTAATTTGTTGGATAAATATATCTTTCGTGATGCCGTTTTCTGACTCTTCCGGCGCCCGGATCTCAATGACTTCACACGCTGTCTCGTTAATGTCACATGGGCAACAATAATGACCCACGATGGGCCATTCCGTTACCCGTACCTCGATATAAGTCCGCGGAGGCGAGAACAGTGCTTTCGGTATATTTTCAGCAGCCTCAGCTTGGTCTAGTATCTCTTGCCAGACGGCTCTCTGGCTCTGGTTATGCAGCTCACGTGAATCGCAGTTATTGTATGGCCTATCAGGTCTAATCGCAGCTGCAGATGCAGCAGTGTGAGTGCGAATCAAGTCGTTCAGCTGCGAAAATTGAAAGTTATGGTTGCCGTATGTATACCCTTCATGATCGGGTTGTTGCGGATCTAGCATCTCGGGGTCATTTTCTTCGCTGTAGCCGTCGTCCGATTCAACCACATACGTTTCGGATGATGGACTACTTGTACCTGTTGGTTGTGCATTGCTGTCTGAAGCCATCGAGGATGCAGCTAGTTAAGATAAATCAACAGCCGCAGGAACGCGAAACAAGATGCAATATGAGAACAGTCGAGTTATGTCTTATGATGACATGACTGTTTACTTAGGTAGTTATATAGTAACTATATCAAGTCGTGGGGTTATTAGGTAAATAAAGTCATTGTTGACAACTGTGAGATACCGGGTAATGACTCATACGGCCAGGTGGTGGCTTTGCGAAATAACAAAACGGTATGAAATAGGTGTCATACTTTCCCCCAGGATTGTGTCGTAATTAATATTATAGAGTTGGCTTATATCAAATTGATATGATACTTTACGAAAATACTTTGTCATGTTTAAGCTGTACGGTTTCTCATCATACCTTAAGTGGGGGTAGCTTTAGGTGACTATGCGCTATTCTTTACTCTAAGTCTGTACCTAGGTAGGTACCTAACTATGAATTCGGGCCTTTGGCGCTAACAAGTCCAAAGAATTATGAAGTAGGCATATCAAAATATTCGCTACCTACCTATTAATTCATTTAGCGAAATGATTTCCACAAATATGATCGTGTTCCATTAACCCGTTGATTCTTATCATATCGGCTCTGTTAGTTAAGCTTTCTAGAACGTTTATCAGCCGTTTCATCGGCGTGCTGGTCCGAAACACCAGCAGGGTTCCCGCGCGTCCGGAATCCATGTTCGACCATATCGCCTTGGCTGATCTTCTCATAGTCACGTAGAATTGGTGGAACGAAACGAGGTTAAATGTATGAGAAACGTTTAAGAACATTATATAGCCTACTCCCAGATCTTTTGATTTCAATATTTCAGCATTACCTACCTACTAAGGTATTTATTCGTACCTACCTAGGTACTGTAGGTATTCATTTTTAGAATAACTTCTAGCGGTATAAATCTACTAAGGTACCTGCCAGGTACCTAGCCCCTTACGTAGGTACAATACAGGTAGGTACCTACATACCTAGGTAGGTACCTGGTAGCTGCCTAAGGTGGCCTTTAGCACTCCCGCATTGGGATAATATAACTTTAACTAAAAGCTATTTCGCAAATCTATCTCATCAATAATCTCTTCTTATTTCTTAAACTCTTCTATATTATTGCTATACGCTATACTCCAGTCTACGCCTCCACCTTCGTTCTCACCACGCTTAACAAGACTAAGTACTATGTTCCTCTTTAGTAAGATGGCTGAGTAGCGACAAGGATCCATTCCCGCGGACGTGTATACAGGGTATCAGACGGCTTGGCGTCGCATCTAATGCCTTCATCGTGGATTCTTCTGAAGATGCATCTTTAATGCCCTAAACCCACCCCGATACGCAACCGTCATATCCTTGTGCGGTAGCGGCGATTCATTAGTACTACCTAGGTAGGTAAAGAGCAAGCGGCTCGATGGCGAAAGCCACATGAAAGCCGGTGGATGGTACGCGGGGATTCAACTGCGCCGCCGCTGGGATGACGAGCGACCCTGTACCTAGTACGGGGAACTTATTGGAGCAGTAAGTATTCACTAATAATCCGGACCCCGTAGTCCGGCGCCTTTACTCCTTGATTACATGTCGTTCGCACCTTGGGCAATGCGCTTTAAACAAAGGGGGGACAATGCAAGAGGCCGATTTGAGGTTCACGAATTCTCCGCTTGTTTCCCCGCATGTTTATTTCCCTCTTTGGACCGCCCAAGACGATGTCACGACCATAGGTAAAATGCTCTCTATGCGGAGTAGCTTGGAAGAGCTAACGCGGTGTAAATACTCCGACACCAAACCTCCCCTCTGCATGAGAACACCTCTTTACCTCCGCATCCTACATTTTCAAGATTTAAAGTGGACATCTAGCATACTAGTGTAGTTAGGACCTAGTTGCACGTATGACAACTACTTCTTGCCCGATGGCACTATACCTATTCTTAAGACTTCACCTCTCAATTCAGTAGTGAACTGTTCTGTATGTCAGATGTATCAGCGCCGAGCTGAAGCGGCCTGACAAGGATGAAAATCTTTGGCTGCAGCTGACGTATCTGCCGGCACGGAAGCTCGGAATTGGGATGGACTGATTTCTCCCAAAGGATCCATGAGATAAATAATAAATACGTGTGCGTGGCAGAGCGGGATTTCAACTCGACACGTTTGATCCCCCTACTTCTTTCGGCAAGGGAGCCTGGCAGAATGAGAATCCAAACACCCTTAGCCACGAACGTGGTAGGGTCGCTATTCCCATTTCTTGCGCTATGTCAAGACAGCGTGAATTGTAAGGCCGCTATTTTTCAAAATGAGAAATTGCCGTATCTCACCAATTAAATAGGGATTTCTGTCGGCGACGACGGCCGCTCATTTTCCCTGTCCTCCTCCAATATCTCGTATCAATTCCATGTTGATCCCTCAACACTGGATTTGATACACGATCATTGGGGCGCCTATGCAGCTGAGACAGTCCCCGACTTCAACGGCGTCGTATCCGGATGGGGTAGTCAATATACGTACCGCCGTCGCGAGTTTCCCGACCTTGGCCGAGGCGATTTCCGCGTTCCGGCCATTCATATTCAACACTCCGACGGGAACACAGTATCGGCATTCTCGTACACGGGATATGACACTAGTCCGGGAAAACCCTCTCTCCCCGGCTTACCGGCTACGTATGGTGGCGAAGGGGATGTATCAACGCTCATTATACACCTTTACGATGACTATTCCGATATCTCTGCCGACCTTTACTATTCCATCTTTCCTAAGTACAACGCCATCACCAGGAGCTTTAGAATTACGAACAATGGAACTCGAGATGTGACAGTGCTTCGAGCTAGCAGCTGGAGCATAGATATGCCGAACGAGGAATTAGAGATGATTGATCTATATGGCGATTGGGCGGCAGAGGCTCGTATCAATAGGCGGCCAGTTGTGTATGGGGAGCAAGGGTGGGTTGGATTTCCTTCGTTGCTCACAATCTCGTTTGCATTTAACAGCTTTGTGAGCCCTGGTCCGACAGCTCAAACGCGTCTAACAGTTCTACCAGCTTCCGCTCATCCGCAGGCTACTCTTCTCACTTCCATAATCCGTTCATTGCGCTAGCTTCCCCAAGTACCACCGAGTCTCTCGGGCCAGCTACTGGGTATTCGTTGGTATATACAGGCTCATTTTCTGCCGATGTCGAACGCTGGTCGACAGGGTGGGTAAGAGTGCTACTTGGCCTGAACCCTCTACACCTCTCGTGGCCTATAGCGCCAGGAGAAGCGTTTACTTCTCCAGAGGTGGTATCCGTCTATTCAGAAAAAGGCTTGGGAGGTATGTCCCGGTCTTTTCATTCACTTTATAGGAATCATTTATCTCGGTCAAATTACACATTCGAGACTCGCCCGCCGTTGTTAAACTCCTGGGAAGGGCTTGGTTTTGATTTTAACCAGTCTTCAATGGTCAAATTGGCCGAAGATGCTGCAGGACTTGGATGTAGCCTGTTTGTCAACGACGATGGGTGGTTCGGCACTGATTACCCCCGAGACAATGATACTCTCGGTTTAGGCGACTGGAGTCCTGACCCTGCCAAATTCCCTGATGGCCTTGGACCCTATGTTGAACAAGTGGATAAAATTGTCGTCCAAAACACCTCTGAGCACGTAAAGTTCGGTTTATGGGTCGAGCCAGAAATGGTCAATCCCGATTCTGATCTGTATAAACAGCATCCCGAATGGTGCATGCACGCAGGAAACCATAACCGTACACTCCAAAGAAACCAGCTGGTGCTGAACCTTGGCCTCGAAGAAGTCCAGGACTATATTATCACGACAATCGAAGAGATACTCGACTCTGCTTCTATCAAATACATCAAGTGGGATAATAATCGTGGTATCCACGAGATGCCATCTCCTTCTGCGAACCACGCTTACATGCTCGGATTATATCGGGTTATTGACAATCTCACAACTGCACATCCGGAGATCTTGTGGGAAGGATGCGCATCGGGGGGAGGCCGATTTGACGCAGGGTTACTTCACTATTGGCCGCAGAGTTGGACAAGCGATGATACGGATGGCTTAGAACGTCTCTATATACAGTTTGGTACATCTTACCCCTATCCGCCCTCAGCAATGGGCTGCCACGTCAGCGCCGTCCCAAATCACCAGACCGGGCGTACAACTCCTCTGGCTTTTCGAGCAGCTGTTGCCTCAATGTGCGGGTCTTTCGGCTTCGAACTGGATCCTTCCACACTTACCCAGGAAGAGCGGGATGCGATTCCCGTATTGATATCCACACAGCAGAAAATTAACCCTGTCGTGATCAATGGTGACTTTTACCGCTTAGCACTCCCAGATCAGTCAAATTGGCCTGCAGCTATGTTTGTCTCTCCTGAGCATGACTCCGCTGTCTTATTCGCCTTCCAGATTCGCTCCGCCCTGAAACCAGTACCGCCTCCGTTAAAGCTGCAGGGTCTGGACTCGAATGCAAAATATAAAGTGAGCAATGGGAGCTGGGAGCAGAGTTGGTCGGGATCAACGTTGATGAACACCGGTCTCAGTTTGAGTTGGCCTAACTCGGACTATGAAAGTATTATCTTGACATTTGATAGATACTAAGTAATTTGAAGTAGATCTTGCTGCAATACGAGACTTTTTTTTATTGTGGCTACTGCTGAAGCCCTTATATAATAGTCCCAATAAGAGTATCGATTAGAGAAGCAATGCGCACAAATATTTTTAGGTATCATTATACCGCTTAACTCCCAGTAAATATTAACAGACTATGAGGAAACCATTTAGCTAAGGTAGCTCGATCCTAGAGTGCCTTCCAGTCAAATTCCCTCTCCCACGCAGCTGCTACCTTTAGACAATCAACGTCTGCATACTTGCGACCTACAATCTGGACGGCAGTAGGGAGCTTTACAGTTGGATCCTCCCGAGCAGGAACAAAACCGACGGGTAGCGATAGAGCAGGATGTCCCGAATCTTTTCAGCGATATCAGTTAGCAGTCTCTACCCGAGGTAAATCAAGAATCTCATGACATACTGTTAAAAGGACAAGTATTTGCTATCAATCCTGTCGTCCTAGTGAGGTAGTTCAACGGGCCTTCGCTTGACTCGGGCTCAGGTAAACGTGGTGGTGGGTAAGGCAAAGTCGGCATAACTAAGACGTCGAACTCTTTGAGAGCTTTATCGTAGGCATCCTACATAACTCATAAGCACAGGTGCGTTGATAACAACTCCAGACGTGTATCTCACGCTGCTGGCTTTCAGAAGATTCATAGCTTTCCCCTGTATCTTTGCACCATATTTCTCCTGCATCCATAGATATCCGATATACATGTTGGATGCGCCAGGCCCTAGCGCGTCGAATTGAGCTTGAGATAGCTTTGGTCCTATTAGTTCAGCGCGGTCCGTAAGATATAGCTGCTTTCTCCCATCCATATCACCAAGAAGGGATTGGCGACCCCCTGACAGCGGTAACGCGCATGTCCATAGTAAAGGGGCTTCTTTGTGCAGCGGCACCGAAACGGGATTGACTTCCGCTCCAAGTGCTTTAAACTTGTTGATCGCAGACCTGACGGATGCTACAACATTCGGATCTTGCCCAGGGACCTCAAAGCCCTCATCTAAGACACCAATTCTGAAGCCTTCAAGCATATTCGCCGATTCCTTGCCAAGTATAAGGTCCACAGGATCCACAAACTTCAACCTTTCTCCGTCGAGGCCGAATGGTGGCTGGCGATCATCCCATCCATCTGGCCCTGCAATTGCCTCAAGGAATAGAGCGCAATCTCTCACGTTCTTCGCCATAGGGCCTACATGGTCAATGGTGGCATCTAGACTCAGAATACCCGTATAAGGTACTAAGCCCCAAGTCGGCTTGAGGCCAACAATGCCGCAAGATGAAGCGGGGATGCGTATACTTCCACCTTGATCGCAACCAAAGGCGAGGTCAACTGACCCAGTCGCAACAAGTCTTCCAGAGCCGCTACTTGACCCCCCAGCACTGTAACCTTTCTGGAATGGATTATGAACCTGCCCTGTGACGGCTGTCGCAGACATTCCCTCGAGACACGAGTTTTCACATGCTGTATTAAGTACCTGTGTCAATCATTTGATGCAATACTAATACGAAGACTTGGTAAGGTAGATTGAGATAACCTACCAGCTTTACCAATAATAGTAGCTCCTGCATCTAGAACTCTCGTAACAACTGTCGCATCAATATTAGGAGTCCAATCCACCATCGACGTCCCGTTTGTACACCGAACCCCCGCGAGTGCCATGTTATCCTTAAGCGCTACGGTGCGTCCACTCAACAAACCGCCGGCAGGTTTAACGCATTTAACAGTAACCTATTGTTTCTATTAGAATCTTCGCAAGACCAATTGCGCAGATCATGCCTTAGTTGCCCATGCGCCTAGCTCGTTGTCCTCAGGGACATGTATATCCGTGCGCGGGTACTTCAGGAGGTCAGGGTAAGGCAATATACTCTTATCATCCGGGAGAGATGCGATGGCAGCATCCAGCGAAGAAACTAGTGTTCTGTAGTCGTCTATGAGGGGGCCAGACAGCTCTAGTCCGGCTTTGGCGAGAACCGGTCGTAATTCATCTTCCGCAACTATTCTACTAGGTGTTCCTAGCTGAACGACTGACATTCTTGCTTTGCAATGCGCCGCTAAATAGTTCTCTCTCAGAGCAGATCGGGAAATTTGGTATGTCCTACTGGGTTGGGTACCTAGGTATGGAGTAAGATACGTAGAGTAGGGTGAATGAGGAATGATATATTTAACTGTGGTATGAAATGTTCGGAACGACCTTATCTCTTAGCTCTAATATCCACCCGCGGTAATGCAGGCGGGGTTGTCGTATCTTAATCCTTTACTTCGGAAGATCGAACAAATCAAAGCCGGCTAAGGGTGGTATCTAATAGCAGAGTATTGCGGCACAGAATTAAAAGTTACTACTTCTATAGTGCAGATGAAGCATCAAATGTATTTGCCCATAAGACTTTGTTTATTCCCTAGGAACAATAATATCCTATCTCTAATGTGAGTAACATCTTCTCTATCTAATGAGCCTTTTTGGTCCTTTTTTTCGTATGGAAACTTTGCTTTGCCCATTCGTGTTCTACGGTGCATTATATCTAGTTATATGTTATTATAAACAAGATTAGCCACAGGCGGCATCAAATGTAACTCAAGTATAAATATCAACTCTGTTAAGATTCCACCAAGGGAGAACGACTCTTAAAGACAGAATAGCAGCAGCATATCGGATACTATGATATATTAGTTTTAGAGGTCTATGAATCTCTTAATAAGGCCTTTGCCTTTGTACATAATACATTTCATTCACAATCGAAGTTGATAACAGAAATCGTGCCATGAAAGTGAGGCTGTGAGGTTCCCTGTAACTGATGTTGTGGGTATGAGTGAGGGGTTACTGGAAGGATGACACCCTCTTAGCAATAGGCATTCGTGTAGGCTGACAGGCAGTGCAGGAAGTTGAAAAGGGTCGAAGGGCAATGCTATTCTTCTTTTCCTCTTACTTTTGAATTTTATGTCAAGCATTGCAATGGAGCCGCTTGAGAATATCCAGATTTATGAATCGCTTCCTCCGGACGGTTCTCAAATCCGCCTAGTGACAATTCATCCAGGGGAGAAAACCGAAGGCATTCAATGCACAGTTGAGAATTTCCCCTTCGTCGAAAATAGAGACAGTCATGACTACGAAGCTCTCTCATATGTATGGGGTGACGCTACCAACACAACTTCTATCACCCTTAACGGAGCGCCATTCCAAGTAACAAGGAATCTCAAAGACGCACTACGTGCCTTGCGGCTCCAGGACCGAAAAAGAGTTGTTTGGATCGATGCGTTATGTATCAATCAATCCAATATCCAAGAACGAAATCAAGAAGTTCGTCGCATGGGTAAGATATACAGCCAGGCCGGGCACGTTATTGTATGGTTAGGTCCGGACGTAACTATTCAAGGCGAATGTACCGTTGACAAAACGATCGACCTTTTGAACTCGCTAGCGGATACAAGTCCCCAAGACTCTGAGGCTGCGGCCACGATGATGATCAAAACTGATGATGCATTACAATCACTACAATTATTACACAAATTTTTCTTTCAGCCGTGGTTTACTCGCGTCTGGATCCTCCAAGAGATCGTACTGGCGAAGGCTGCAACAATCGCCTACGGAGATCGGTGGATAGATTGGGATCGAGTTCTAGGAGCGGTAGATGCTCTGCGCAGGCTCCAACTTGGACAACACACTCATATCTGGAGACTGAGCGGCGCGTCAAGAGCGGATAGTGTGCAGAGATGTTGGACCAGAGTGCGTAACACCAAGTCAGAAGATGCGTCTTTCCAATCACTTCATCTCGAGCTAGTTGATCTGCTCTGGCAAACACGCTTTTTCGGGAAGAGTGAACCCAGGGATAGGTTGTACGGAATCCTTGGGTTACTAAAAACCGACGTAAGTAATGAAAAACTCCTCGAGGTCGATTATAGGAAACCCGTTGCGGATGTTTTTAGGGATTTGGCTATCTTTATGTTCAAGAGAGGCATGATATCCCATGCTCTTTGCTCTGTAGCGGACTCTATGAAGGACTTGCCTTCGTGGGCGTCAACGTGGACATCAGGATTAGAAGGCGACGGCGCTTCCAGGCTTTCTCCTGGAATCATGTCCTACATGCAGATTCATGAGCTAAAGGGAAAACTGGCTCCATCAAATCCACCACATTTCTCGACTGATTTCTGCCAAATCACGATCAGGGGTCATGTTTTTACCCCTTGCATCCAGCATATAGGCAGAAGCTTCAAGTCGCATGCATCCAAGATCACAACACTTGATGACTCGATTAGAGTCTGCCATATGCGGTTTATCGAATGGGAAGATGAGATGCAGCGCCAAGGATGTGCGCGCATGAGGTTTAAGACAAGAGATGAGCGACGCAAAGCCTGGAAATATGCCCTTCTCCATGAGCTACCGGGAGATGAGGCCGAGACGAGCGAGAATTACGATATATTAACTAATCGTAAGAGAAAGGTACCATCGGTAAGAGACGGTCCTTCAGTCGTTCGCGCCGTTGTAGACTTGAATTCAAAACTAGGAATAAATTGTGACTACCGCAAGCCCTTCATCATGGCTTCTGGTCTGATGGGAAGTACAGGCGCAAATCGGGACGTCCATATTGAAGATAGAGTGTGCATGTTTGTTGGTTCGGCGGTACCGTATGTACTACGACCAGTTGACAAATCCAGAGGGCTATACAAGTTTATATCTTGCTGTTGGGTGCCAGAGTTTATTGATCTAGATGTGGTTGATGGAGAAAGGAAGGGCCTTTGCGAGCTTGAAAATATCACCCTCATCTGATTGGAAGTGCGCCTGAGCAGGGTCATATATAGATTATAAGTTGAATATATTGGTGGTTGTATTACGTTCCTGTCGCTTCTAGTCGACCTATACCGGCAAGTCTGCAAATATTGGTGATCGCGACGGGCTATCACGACAAATATCTTCAAGGTGTGGAAGCGTCCTGCTTCGCAGCGTGCTGTCTTCGACCCTCCTCTTTTAATTTTTCGTCATCAGAACGGCTTAGTTCAACTTGGGGCATCATGAACCAAGCAATGACAAACGCTAAAGCAGCTAGAGACGCCCCTACAAGGAATATCACCCTGAATCCTCGGCGGTATGCAGGAACAAGGACTGAGCGGATCCTTAACGCCTCATCAAAGGGCAAAGACGACAAATAAGATTGCGGACTGTTGAGGAGGTCTTTTAAGTCGGTGCCATTAATGTCTAGTGACGAAACCGAGCCTGCTAGAATGTTATTCCTATGGAATAGGTCAGTTTAGAAGAACCATGTGAAAATTCGATCTGAGAAATTACTCACAGCACAGTACCACAGATAGCAAGGCCCAATGTTCCTCCTAAGTTTCGTACAAAGCTATAATCAAACTGTTAGCTATAAAAGAGCTTCAAATGGTAACAATAAGAATTCCTACTTTCTAAAAGATGTTACAACTGCCATTTCTCGCCTCTCTACTCCAGCTTGACAAGCTATCAGAGCCCTGTGCACCAAATGTTAGCCCCAACACTTCCATGCAGATATTAATAATTAGAACTTACGGCTGAAGCGTATTGCCGACCCCTACTCCAATAATGATAGCATATCCTATCTGCTTTCCCAGTCCCGAGTATTCGTCAAGTGTTGACATCAAACCAAGGCCAATAGCCCAGCACACCCATCCGAATAAGATGCATTCGCGGTATCTGCCAACCCAGTGAACCACTAATCCGGATAATGTGCTGCTAAGCGTTTGTATGAGCGTAATTGGAAGCAGCATAGCACCGGCCTTGGTTGCGGAGTATCCATAGGCGAGCTGATAGAATGTAGGAACATAGTAAACCTGGACGACGAAATTCCAGCCGTTGATGGCCATAGTAAGACATGCGCCATTGACTATTTTAGACTTGAATATGTGCACTATATTGATGGTTAGTGTCAGACATATGGAGACATACGCTACCATTGGATAGAAGGAGCATACAGGGTACCAAGGGGTATCGTGGCCCTCGCCATTGCCATAGCACAAAGGCTACGCATAGTACGAACCCGAGGACTAAGGTTATGATTACGGCAGCTGAATCCCATGGGTACTCAGAGCCGCCCCATGTCAATCCAAGCATTAGGACTGTAACACCTGCTAGAGTGAGGGCAATACCGAGAAAGTCGACTGCTTTCAGCTTTCTAGAAATATCTATTAGCATGTGACTGGTCTAAAAAGGGTATGAGGTTACCTTACAATTTCCAGTCACCCTCTACCTTCTTCAGGGGCATGATGAATACGACGCAACAAGTGGTCAACAAGGTAAGCGGCAAATTCAAACGGAATATCCAACGCCAAGAGTCTTCCGAGATAGAAGAGAGGGACCCGCCAATAACGGGTCCGATTCCATTAGCAATGGCAACGACAGCTCCCTAGTAAATCGGTTAGATGTAAAATCATGCTGGGATCGTGGACGAAGACTGCTAGATCTACACACCAGAATTCCTTGGTATTTACCCCTTTCCCTTAACGGCACTACGTCGCTGACAATTGTCTGGGCAATGGTCATCAGTCCGCCACCACCGATGCCGGTGAAAGCACGGAAAATGATCAACTGGATGACAGTCTGAGAAACAGACGATGCCAAGGAACCAAAAAAGAAGATAGCCAAGCCGATGAGTAGGATCACTTTGCGAGACCAGATATCTGAAAGTCGACCATACAAGAGTTGCCCTACGGTTGATGTTCTAGTAACAAGGTTAGATATGTCAACTCTCTATAAGTCATACTAGTATCCTTTATAATGGACAATGTAAACTCACATAAAATATCCGCTGGCGATCCAGGACGCCTGGTCGGTTGATTTCAGCGAGCCAGCGATGATGTACAAGCTTGCAGCTAATGTAGTTTGGTCCATTAGAGCCAAAAGATCCACACTAGCACATGCGAGGAATATCTTGGACCAATTAGCATCTGGGTATCATAAAGATAACTCTGCTCTGGAGATGCTTACCATGATGATGGTCCTCTTAGGGACGTAATTAGTCTGCTCGTTGAAGACATGGTGGACTTCAGTTTCGCTCTCCGAGCTACCCTTAGATTCTGGGAGTACTGCAGTCTCTTCTCTCGGCGTAACACCGAGAACACCGTCGACCTGGGACGGGTCTCCCGTTGTAACCTTCTCCATCACTAGTTGCAAGTTTGCGTGGGATACTCGCTGTAAAGGGCGACTCTATCGAGTATTTATTTTGTGACCGAATTATGTGGGTGAGCAGCTGATGAAGAATTACTACCACATAACCTGCTGGAGAAGATGACCCTTGTTAGTCTTAGATATGGTGCTGGATTGCTGGATGAATAGACCTTGATGGCGGCTGAGAGATCTACATGATAAGGAGATCCACTAGTAGGACGAAAAGGTCCTCATCCAGCGAATTTTTCTACCTTTTCGAAATAAACCTGACATGTCAAAACGCACTTACCAATGAGTGAGGTAATGAAAATTCAAATCGCCGAATAATTGAATCAAATTTTAACGTCATTCGTCTCTCAGCGACATAGGGAAATGGATGGTAAAAGTCCAAGTTCTCGGATTGCCGCTTCGGGACCAAAAGGCGGTGGAACGAGACGGCTAAGGTAGCTCGACGAGAATCCTTAGAGATGAGTTTCGGGTCAGCAAAGCACGCAATATTACAAACATGAGCTGAAAATAGTTAATAAAAAAAAACATACCACGAGAAACTTCACGTGTGAATGAGATGGAAGGTAGGTACCTATTAGGTTATACGTTTAAGTCCAGGCCACGAGGATATATGATTCTTCCATGATACTACCTAAAAGTAAGGTTTACCACCGTGCCCATGTACACACAGATATGGCCGGGGTCTAACGGGCTGACAGGCCAGTCTTATTGGCTAGAAACGACCTCAAAGTGCCTCGTACAGGGATCGGCGCTATATTGTAACCTATGTAACAACTACCCAGGATTGTGGACACAAAGTATGGACCTTCAAAGTTTATTTGCTCATGCCGAAGAAGATTGGATGTCAATCATTTATGAAACTTCTTTCCATCAGTCTTAGCGATGCTCACGACATGTCGATCAACTACGAGCCAAGAAATCCGGTAGACAGACCTTGTAGGTGACCGAGGAAGAAAGGAGTCTAGACTGACCTTCGTCCGCGTTACGCACCGAGGCGGAATATATGCTCAAACAAGATCCCGTTAGATAATTGGTCTGGGTATAGACTGCGACGCTCCTGGAGCTGTGGATGCGACTATGTAATATTGGAACTGTGCCTGAATCGTCAGGTCGACGCAGCTACGACCCTTGTGGTAAAGGTAAGCCTCCAGACGTCCGGGACTGGGTACTTACCTAGGTATATATATGCTGTCCCTCCTATAAGTCGCACTTTCAGGCTATCCATGATATGACTCCCGAGTGCTTATCATAGCAAAAGGGACTGGGCGTGAATAGACGGGATAATCTGTCATGTCGAATACCAATTACCTTAACGTCTATAAAGGCGCAAACTCGGTCCAGGATTATTTCAATCCGGACTCGGCTCCTCCTTTACCCCTAGTAGAGATCCCTGACCGACTCAACCCATACCGGCGCGATGGGGTGCGGATATACGCCAAGATGATGACGATGCATCCGGCCAATAATGTCAAGGCCATGCCAGGTAGGCCAACAGTACAATATCGCATACGCGTTTGGATATTGACACTATTTGTTAGCATTAAACCTCCTAGAAAAGGGCGTCGTACCGGGCAAGACAAAGACTATCATCGAGTACAGCTCGGGCTCGACTGTGATATCTATGTCCCTCATTTCCCGTGTTTTCCACGGCGTCCCGGATGTCCGAGCCTTTTTAAGCAATAAGACTAGCCTAGCCAAGTTGCGGCTGATGCAGTTTTTCGGCCTCGACATGTAACTTTACCCCTATTCTTCTTGTGTAATCATTGACTAATCTTTCGCCAGCACTCTCTTTGGCGGGCCATCCCAGCCAGAGCCCACGGATGGGCGTGGAGGGATCAGGGCAGCGAAGAGAATGGCCGATGACAACGAGTCTATCATCAACCCGAACCAATATGAGAATGACGATGTAAGCCATCCCGTGTTTGTTTAAAGTCAGCTAAGGCTGATTAAGAATAGAACTGGAAAGCACATGTTAGGTGGACGGGACCTCAAATCCTTAGACAATTGCCAGAGATTAATTTGATCTGCGCTGGTATGGGTACATCAGGTAGGTAACGTCGAGAATACCGCGACCACCCCCATAATCTAATCGCTTCTAGGTACCGTTACAGGGTTAGGAATGTTCTTCAAGGAGGCGAAATCTTCAGTCTTCCGTTTAGGGTTTGCACCCACCCCCCCCCCCCCCGATCTCATTCGTAAACAGAGGGCCTACTAACAGCTGACAGAGTGTGCACCGCACCCGGTGATAGAGTCCCGGGACCTCGTTCTTTTGCTCTGCTTGCGCCAGTCGAGTTCCCCTGGAAATCAGCAGTAGACCATATAGAGGAAGTCGGCTCACACGACTCTTTTTCCTTATCCCTAGACATGTGCCGCGAGGGTATCGTGTGCGGTCCCTCCTCGGGTTTTAATCTGAAGGGATTATTCCAATTCATCGAAAAGCAAAAGGCTGCAGGAAAGCTGGGAGAGTACGCGGGTGAAGATGGAGAGATCCATTGCGTCTTCCTATGCTGCGATCTCCCCTATCAATATATCAACGAGTATTTTGATAAGCTGGGACCGGAGTATTTCCCTTCCATCACAAATGAGGTACGGGTTAACACAACGATAATCAATAATAACACTAACCCGATGGCTGCCTAGGCACTGACAAGGGTTGATCTCTACCGATACGACGAGGCATGGGAGAAGGATGCCACAACTGCACTCCCCTTATTTTTGGAGGTCAAAAGACTAGGGACTGAAGAGGAAGTGTTGTCCAAACTTCCAAAAGGGGTCACAAAAGGGAGCAATCTGAGCGAAACAATCTCCCTCAAAGACGATGCGGTTATTATTGACATCCGGCAGCCCGGAGACTTCGGAGAGTTCAGCCTCCCCGGCTCCGTCAACTTGCCATTCGTGGAGCCATTGACCGCAAGTCCATTTTCAGATCCCGTCGTACTCGAAGCCCTCTGGCTGAAACTGGAGGAGTATTTCCGAGGACCACATAACGAGGTAGTTTCATTATTGCAGGGTAGGCGGATTCTAGTACTCTGCTATGATGGTGATAGTTCCCGAGTGGCAACGAGTGTGCTTCGCGCCAAGGGATATGAAGCCGATAGCTTACGTGGAGGCTTCCAAGGCCTAGGTGACCTGCAAGTAAGGGAGTCTAGGAGCCATTATATTGTTGCCAACGGGCAAAGATCCAAACAGGGAATAACAGTGACGCGAGAGGTTGAGCTCGCCACACCATCTTGACTGGCGGTGTCGGCGGAGCAACTTTAGCTGGACTGGCGAAAACAGTTAACCCGGGCGTAATGTTGTACGAATTCTGAATGATAGGTAATTAATCCCTGATCTCGTATCCAAACTCCGTATCATCCGAATTCTCTTTAGCGTTAGAAATAAGCGATTGGGAGAATTACCTGGGACTTGCAATGTAGTCAGCTCGGCGCAAAAAGACATATAAACCAGGACTTACCTAAGTATATGAAGGGTTTAACTAACTACCTAGTTAACACATTTGTTACCTAACCTAAGGTGATTTGCTAAATCGCCCTTTTACCTTTTACGATATCCACCTGATCAGCGGCTAAACTGAGATACGTGCGTTAGACAGGGATCTCGACCATTCAGCGCGTCAAGATACATTTTAGGCGAATTTTTAGTAAAAGACCCTACGCTCAGAACGCTTCGTGTAGGACCTACTGGGATAATCTCGAATCAGCCGCAAAGTCGTTTACGTTATATCCGGAGGAGTACAATCAAGTCAAAAATGGCTGCGGTAGAGAAACCGTTTCGGATCGTAATTGTTGGAGGCGGACTGGTAGCCCTCACTACAGCGCATATCTTATCCAAAACGGACATCGACTTCGTTATACTTGAACGGCATGAGAATCTGACACCCGAGATTGGCTCTCTCCTTAACTTATGGCCCCCAACTTTTCGCATCTTAGATCAGTTAGACCTACGAGATGTAATAGATCCTGTCCTCAATCCTATCAACCGTGGAATTACCATGTCTGCTGACGATGGAACCATCTTCACGTCGTGGGCTCCCGGAGATCTGATTGAACAAAAGTAGGTCGATCCCGAATAAAGGGGGGATATGTACCTAGGTACTTGACCCTGATTAAATACGAAACTCAGCTTACAATTATTGTGATTTAGTCACGGACATGGACTACGGGTTACTCATCGTCCACTCTTCATCGACGCCTTATATCAGAGCCTCCCCGATAGTGCGAAAGCACGAATCAAGGTCAAAAAGCATGTCACTAAAGTGAATGTTTCAGACGACGGGGTAGTTGTTGAGTGTGCCGATGGCACTATCGAAAGAGGCTCCATCGTGTTGGGCGCTGATGGTGTTCACAGCAGAGTCCGCCAATGCATGCAAGCGATGGAGGAAGGCAGGTCAGCTCCTGGCATATCAGAAAAGACCAAGAGTCCCTACCTTACTACATTTAGGATGGTCTTTGGGAGCATGCCTATCCCGCCAACGATGTCGAAAAATGTCAATCATGAATGCGCGTCAGAACGCGTGTCGACCCAACTTCTTACTGGTAATTCTATGGCGTGGTTTGGAGTATACGAGGCGCTTGACAAACCTACATCGGAACGCCTCAAGTACACCGAAAAGGATAAAGAGGAAGCCATACGGAGATGGGGGCATTTATATGCCGCTCCCGGCGTGAGAGTGCGCGATATCTTCGATCTTCAAAAAGGAGGCGTAGGCATGATCAATCTAGAAGAAGGCCGCGTAGACAAGTGGTATTGGAATCGCATTGTCCTCGTGAGCGACGCGGTCCGGAAACTAGAGCCTCATGCCGGATTAGGGTATAATAGCGGTTTAGCCGATGTGGTCGTGCTTGTGAATAAGCTGCGACATTTGCTCGAGACTGACGCGTCGCCTGATACGAAAAGCCTAGAAGCACTATTCGCCGACTACCAAAATCAACGAAAGAAAGAAGAGCCAATAGTCCACAAGATGTCTATGAGTCGAGCTCGGGTCTACGCATGGCTCAGCAAGATGGACGAAATCATGACCAGATATATCGTTCCCTATACTAACTTCGCAGTATACAGCACGAACCGTATATATGGACCAGTCGTCGCTAGAGCACCTATCCTAGATTGGCTAGAAGAGAAGTCATACCCCGAGAACGCGAGAATTCCTTACGTCCACCATCCTGTAGTTGAAGGGAAGAAGTCGAAGAATGTGTCATCAAGGAATAGCTTCTATAGTTTATCAAGCTTAACCGGACTGGTCGCCGTGGCTGCTCTTACGGCAGTGGGGTTCCAGCACTACCACAAAATCACGACGTTGATAGGGTCCAAGCTGGCCTAAGGATGTGGAAATAGACACCTTTTCTCTTTCTTTTCTTTCTTCTTTTTAGAGTTAATTATCCAAGACATAGACTGCTATGCCATGTAGAAAGGGGGACATGTGAGATACTTGAAAGTAGTTTGCCCGAGGCTGCATTCATGACATTAACACTATCTTAGATATTAGAATAGAGATTTTAAAAGAATGGAATACTTGAGTAACCTTCAAAATCGATGAAATCATCGATTTTGAATAGTCTGGTTCAAGTATTTTGAATTTGACCTCCAGCAAAGAAAAGGAGACTAAACGAACTGGAACTATGGAAACCTCCAAAATCGAGGTTTCATCCCTTACCATTCTTCTGTTTAATAAATTCAGTAAGTCGTACATTTCCCCCCTTTTTGTTTCTCATCCTCGCATACAGCTAATGCCAAAATATATCGCCACATGTGAATTTTGGTACACATAATATAAGATTCTTTTCTGAAAACTTAATAGTTGTGATAAATGAAATATTTAAGGAGTTATTAGTATCATCCCAGCATCTTGGACCAATTAAAGGAGAAGTCCTGGATAGTCTAAAGCTGAATATTTACTCAAGGGAACAAGAAGGGAAAGGCTAATAAAAATGTATTTTTGCAGCAAACAGAGAGGAGACGCTGAAGTTCAATTAAAGTGACTCTACCCACATTTGAAGATATTAACCTAAATAGCTGTGAAAAGAACATGATGTTTCTTCACGAAGTTTTGTAAGGATCCCCTGTAAGGTTTTGAAAAGCTAAATTAAATCAGGTATATAACCACGTGGTTTATACAAACAAGAGAGATAATTGTTAATATCGGTGGAAGATGCAGGCTATTTTGGAAGTCAATTATACCAGGACCGTAAGACGAAGAAAATAACCTAAATTATACAATTGCATCAGTATATAACTGCTTTAGTCGCCTCTATTTTGAAGTAAACCAAAACAGAAAGCCATGTGTATCGATCTACTACTGGATCTTCTCCGACTACCGGGTATATTCTTCGACCCTGAGTATATCTTCTCCTCCCCCAATAATAGGTACCTACCTTACCCTAAGGTACGTGAGAGTATACGAACAAGACGCTTCTTAGAGGAACTTATGCAACAGGGTTTATTGAGGTTTCATTTGGTCTTATTACTTAAAGTGCTAGAAAGAGGCAACTAGTACTGTTTTACGATTTCTAGACTCGAGGGGCGGATGATGATCTTCCAGCTCTGTGGAATTGCCGAAAGAACCCCACACAAAATTCATATGGCTATTCTCTTCGAGTGCGACAGTATCATCTCCTTTGCCGGCTTTGACATCATGTAATCATCTATATTTAGGAGGAGTTGCCCCGATTCAGCACGAATTGAAAGCAGATGCAGTTGTCTCAAAAAATTCCCTTTCACTTCTATTTGGTATCCGTGCTTCTTTAGACGAGATTGAAGATGTTAAAATTCACCCTCACTGTTCTAGGGTTCCTCGCAGCCCAGACGGCGGCACAATGCACCCGTGAAGACCTCATTGCTGCTACTGACAGTCTCCTCGCAGCACAGACTGCCGGAAAGCCCGATGCAGTCGCTCCTCTGGCCGAGACAGTGGCCTACTTGGAAGCATTCAAGACGGCCAACATTAATACTGGAATACTGTCTCACCCGCTGAAGATTGACTTCAACCGCAGTCTGCACGACACCACTCAATGCGCTACGTACACCGAGATCGTTGTCACGGATAGGACGCACCCATACGTTATCGGTACGCAGATGCGCTTCGCTGATGGAAAGATTGCCAATATCAGTTCCCTCGTCACAGACCAGGGAGACTGGCTTTTCAATGCTACTGGTACTCTCTACTGGGCGTCCCGGGAGAAGTGGGATCCAATCCCGGAGGACCAACGCGACACCCGCGAGGTGATACAGGCTGCAGCTGATGCCTACGCCGACCTTTTCAATGACAAGTCCGTACAAGTTCCCTGGGGACACCCATGTGCACGTCTTGAGGGCGGCTCATACACCGGCTCGGGCTCCGAAAACGACAGGTGTGATGTTGGCGTTCCCAACGGTAAGCCATATTGATAATGCGTCTAGAATTAAGTATGAGATTCGATAGGGCGCTGACACTCAATCTACAGGCGTCAAATTGAGCAACCGCCGCTATGTTATTGACGAGACTCTTGGCGCTGTTGATGTCTTTATCGACTTCGCGACCGTCCCCGACAGCCACGAGTTCCGAGTCGAAAAAGGCAAGCTTCGCTACGTCCACACCATAACCGTCATGGGTAATTAGTCGATAGAGGGGGGAGAGAGCTTCATTAGTCCTACTACAGATTAACATTGTGGGACGTTGAGTTAAAAAGGAACTGATCAAATAACTATAGGAATAACTAGTACATTGCGTATATCTCAGGTATCGTCAACAAGAAAATAAAATACATGCCGTACATGAATTTCATTATTTAATGGTCTTGCACGAAAACATGATAATAATAGTATGGGAAACACAAGAACCACAAAACGGGATTGATAGCGTAAGAATGAATTGTAACCAACGGAAGAGGCACATGGCAAACGGCGAGTCAGGGGCACGTTAGGTAGGTACACTCACCGCTATCGCCGAGATTTCTGACGATAGTGACAAAAATTAGGGTGGGTCTTTTCCCGGATCCACACCGTTAAGGCTGTTCTAGGCCTAGAAGCAATAATTCATCTCACCTTTTTTTTTTTTTTTTTTTTGTTCTTGTCTTCTTATGTTATCTCATAAAACCCTCACTAGTCGCTCGTTATCTTTTATATTTGCCCATCTCTCCTTTTATTTTTCTTAGGTCATCATAAAACCCGCAGCCGGACCACGAGTCTGACCTAGGACTCCAATGAGTCCAGCGGGTCATCTGCTGTCTCCCACGAGCAGCCTACCGCCTTTACGTTCATTAGCAACTCTCGAGGGGGAACAAATATTCTCGGCTTTAGATAACCTGCAAGAGTTATATTGCCCGGTCTCGTTATCGCGTGCAGTTAAGTCGCAACTCGCGCATGGGAAGGCCCACGATGATATGCCAGCTCAGCCAGTGGATTCCGGCTATGTCTCTGAGGATGATACAGTTGTTGAGCACGTAGATTCGGAATATGATCTCGACGAGCTACGCGCCGACATCTTTGAGCGCAACTTCGCCATTCGTTGGTTGACCACTTTGATTGCTAGCGCAGAAGAGCTGCCCCTGAGCGACGAAGACCAACGCGAGCAGGCCGTCGACAAAGCTTCCTTCATTCTCGCATCGTTCACCAAGCTTTTGGATGAAGATGACGAAGAGGAATCGGGAATTACACGAGATTTCTCTTTCGAGTTGGCGCTGCCGTCTAATGAGGATTCCTCTAGATCGAGGGAGTCTGATATCTCACAAAAGGTCTCAATAGACGTGCGGCTCAACGACGCGCCACAGACCACTACTGACCACACCGACGTTGGTCTGCAGAGTTGGGGCGCATCTATCGTTTTTTCCGAGTTATTATGTTCGTCACCTAGACGGTTCGGATTTAGTCAAGAAGCTCTCGGCTCGTCTCCACGCATCGTTGAGCTTGGTGCCGGAACTGGGCTAGTTAGTCTTGTCCTTGATAAAGCGATGCCCCATCTCGGTGTATCGGATGCCACACTCATAGCAACAGACTATCATCCGGCTGTCCTTGAGAATCTACAATCAAACGTGAGGCTTAGCCGAGCGAACGTAAAGACGACTCCCCTCGATTGGTCGACGCCTATCCTGGAAGCACCACTCGATATATCCGCAGACGTGTTAGTGGCTACCGATGTGATATATGCACATGAGCACGCCATGTGGCTTCGCGACTGCGCGACACGGCTACTCGCGCCCAAGGGTGTGTTCTGGCTTCTCATGACCATACGCCCTAACGGCCGCTTCGAAGCTGTGATCAATTCTGTCGAAACCGCCTTCGGGGGGTCACATCCCAAAGCCCCTGACGGCCGGCATCTTGCAATTCTCAGCATGGAGTCTATTGAAAAGCGCCGTGGTATTGGACGAGGAGACGAGAGCGGATATAAACTATTTAGAATTGGTTGGGCATAACTGGGTAATACACCAAAGTTAGAAGGACACTAGAACTATAGAGTTAGAACTATGGTTAGAGTTAGAGCATAGAGCGTTCAAGATCAGGATAGATGCGGCATAGAGGAGTCTCAAATACCTTGGTTTGTTTCAATTTACGATGATTATGCAACGTTTATATTGACAGGGAAATAGACATGTTAGGTACAGGAGGTACCTATCTATGTATGGACTATGTTACCTCTTCTACGTACCTTTTTCCACTGCATATGTAATGGTTCGGGAGATAGCTATCAAACCGCTACACTACCAAAAGGTAGAACGTTGTCAACTCGAGGGGTTGACGTTGCTATCTCGACCTATAAGGACCGTACTGTGACAGCATAACTCATTGGCTACATCGGTATTTTAAGCAAGGAGTCACAGTAAAGACGTATCATATTTCTAACACGTCTTAATATCTTATAAAGAATCTGTATATCTGATAGCATTGTGGAAAGTAACACTGCACCACACTGGAGTTCGGATCTTATTTGACTTGTCACACGTACAAATAGTAAATGGGCCATGATATGACATTCATGCATTGCTAAACACGCCACAAATATATTAACCACCATACCCTGCAATTCTAGAGGTCGCGTTAGGTACTCTCAACTGATCAGCGGACCCTGAAGTTTAAAAAGAAAATCATTCCGCTCGCTTGACGGAAAAGGGGTTAGGTGTGAAGATACCATACGGATCAGCTCTCTTCCTGATCTCTCGAAGCTTATCGTACTTAGCCCTGTCCTCGTAGTAACAGTTCCATACAGCATCCAGGTCCCAATTCCCGTATGAGCCCCAGAGCACGCGGCGATCTTCCTTGGAGAAGACGCCATTAGGGCCAATAGATTCTTCGTCATTCACTTTCTGCCAGTCTTCGGCCCGCGTCTTTGTGTCTTTGCCGTAGAAGCAATCCATAGTGCACACAATGCTCGTGTCTCGCCAGCTGTACGCCGTGCCGTTTCCAGCATTCCGTGTGAACATGGAATTCTTTCCGCCGAAGCATTGTAGCTGTGCAGACAGCCAGCACCGGTTGTGTTCGGGTCGAACGATAGAGTCGATGCGATTAACAACCCACTCGGACCAGCCATCTTTGGCAAGGGTGCGCGAGCGGGTAGTGTAAGTACGCTTAACGTATGGATGTTCAAACTCGCGTACGTTACGAAAGATCCAGTCGCCGGTGAGCTGCGACATGGGTTTCTTCATGACATCGCTTTTCCCGAGAATCCAGTCGGAACCCTCCTTAATACGGTCGAACCACGACTCATCGCACACGTCGCCACTCTCAAAGGGCACCCATTGAGCAAACACGACGATGGTACGCGGCCACGCAATCAGCCCATTTTCACCGTAGTACTCAGGATGTTTCCGTGCCATCCACTCATCTATTCCTGGGCATAGATCCAGGAGGGGAAATGCTGAGCTGAGCACGCTGATACAGAGGTCGTAGTTGCGAGGGAAGTTGTCGTTGTCAGACATCTCAACGAGGATGTCTACAAGACGCTTTAGGGTCTCAGTGTCATATAAATACATTGCTTTCATGCCCCTAGAACCGTTGTAGTCCTGGTCGCGATGCACTTGGATAGTGAAGTGAGTCAAGACGCCCAGGTTACCAGGGCTACCACCTAAGAAAGCCCAAAAAAGGTCCGGGTCGGTGGTTTTCGTGATCTCCTTAAAGTTGCCGTCGCTGTCTATGATCTCAAGAGATAGTACGTGATCACCAAACAAGCCGAAACTGCGGCCCAGTTGGCCGTAACCTATTGGCTGTCAGAGAGGCAGGCCTCAACAAGATCCAAAAAAAAAAAAAAAAAAAAAAAAAAAAAAAAAAAAAAAAAGTGTATCCAATTGGTCATTGTGAGACACCTTCTGGAATTCTAACAAACGGGATCTTACCGCCAGTCTGTACATGTCCGCCGACATGGACCTCAGTACATTGTCCATGGGGTACAAACAGTTTATGCTCGGCAACCCAAGCGTTGAATTCCCCAAGGCTCCAGCTCACGCTAGTACGGGCATACGCCTTTCCGTCTTTCTCGAAGATGGCTCGGTCTTCAGGGCCCCTGAACGAATGTTCTAGGTCCAGTTGGATATTTGGAGCGCCGGTGGACGAAGCTCCGCTATATTGATGACCACCAGTCTTGATAGCCACGGCGATTTTCTTCTCTTTCGCATACTTGAGAGCTAGCACGATGTCCTCTTTCGTCTTGGGTTGGACAATTAGTCCTGGGTTGAGGTCCCGTTCCTTACCATAAGTTGAGGTAGCGTACTGGTATTTGACTTCTTCGTATCCTTTGAGTCCGGGGATATATTGGTTACCGGTAATACCTTCGATAGTAGCCATTTTATATGTAAGTAGGTAAAATAAAATGTATTGATTTTCTGGCTGCTGGCATATTACCAAGCTTCTTCGAAGTGCATATACCTTACTACTTATACTTTTACGCGTCTTGGTGATACTCCGATGGGGTCTACCGACTGTACTCAAGAGCTTATCCCGCGCTCGACTCATCTGTCAGCTCATGTCGTACACTCCAGGATACTATTCCCCCCTTTGCCACAAGGTAGTTTATGCGGATATATCTTACTTGGTGTCACAAGGCTTCAAGTCTTACGTTAGCACAACAAAGGACATCAGCTACAAAGCAGAAATGAGCTGAACGTCTATTGCTGGTTGTACGTAAGCTAGTAGCCTATAACATAGGACTGGCTGATAGTTCTGACATACAATTATTATCACCCTATAATCCAATCTCTCAACACGCCTTTTTACGTAAGAGCGGCAGCGGTATACATATTATCACTTCGAGCTGAAAGCTAGTTCGATACCGCCAGACCCATATTGCCCCTCCGCTTCAAGTCTTGATAGAAAGAAGTAAGTACATTATTATCATACTTGGCTTAGAATAGGTGGCTTAGGTTAAGTACCTTACCTATCATATTCCGATGGCGCTGAGGAGATGACAAGCCCTCTCCCCCTCATTTAGAAAAGCAAATGATAAATTATTAGGTGACCCGTCAGCAGGTATGTTCCTAGGTATTAATATCGAGACTTAATCATCTTATATCTATCAAAACGCGTAGCTTAAGGCGAATAGCTTAAGTACTTACTTGTCTTGACCGCCTGTCGCCACTCTCTGCATGGCCCGATCACATATGACCAGTAGCGGGGTTATCGGTATATTCATATCGTGATCACCATAAGCCCCAAGAGATATTACTAGAAATGGATCTTGAGAGTAGGCAATGTTAAGCTAACTTCCAAGGCAGGGAGCTGTTCCAGAACAGCCTGCGTGGATTCCTTCTATATCATATCCACTCCGAAGTATACCTTACATAAATCAACAGCTTCCTGAAGCCATAGACAAATGGATGTACAAAAGAATCGTCCTAATACGGGACCTCATAACATTCTCGGATCAGTTCTGCCCAGTCAATCCCAGCATACTCGCTTGGAAAGCGATACTTATTATTGATGTGTCCAGTGCTTCCCTGCTGTCTGAGCCAATTTTCCCAACTGATACCAAGAGCATCATAGACCTCCATACTTGGTGGCCCTTCTGAACCCATCATTACGTACGGGCTTTCACGCCACGCATAGCAACCTTGGCCGCCTGAGAAATTTGTACGTCCGGCGCTCGACCACGGCTCCGAAATGCATTTACGACCTCCGTACTTATGATTGGGTATTGAACTTACTACGTCCTGATCAACCGTACTAAAATCTTTCAGTGAACCATAACTAGAACCTACATCTGAGGGACAACAGGCTCCGTCTATGTCGAAATACAGCGCAATAATCTCATCATCATTCAGTTCTACCCCTGTCCCTTGCGCCATTTCAAACTCTTTCTTTATATTTATACGGTAGTTATATCGTTAACTATTAAATCGAAGACCTTGCAATGGTATAAAGTGGGAAATCGCTGCCTTGGTTGGTATTAAGAATAAAGGAGTAGAATGTTTAGTTTTTGTCCCCCTTTTCCCCGTATACTCTAGGAGTTGAGAGCCTAACGCCGGGGATGAAAATTTGCGGTTATTTTCTGTAGCACGTAGATAGCCAACATCTCGGAATATAAACACGTCTCGAGTCCATTGTAAGAGTTTACCGAGTCGGCACTATACTCAAACCTATAATGAGTGCTGAAAAAGGACGGCGATAAATACCTATTGTTAAATTGATTTTGTCTGGACAATGTATTCTGTAGAAAGGGATTTATAAAGCCCCTTGTTTTCCTTGTTAGAGATACAATACCCAGAGAGAATAGCTTCACTTCATAAAGAATATTCTGGAGATGCATTGTCCGGATTGTTTACTACCTACCTAGGAGGTAGGTATTAATTGTTATAAATTGCTTAGAAGATGTAAAGTACCTAGGTACCTAAGGTTAGGTAGTTAAATGAATGTTTTCCTTGTCTTTAAACCGAGATTAGTCAGCCAAGCTACATCGGTACCTACCTAGGTACCTAAACCACTTGTACGGAAATTCATCCGCAGATCCGGTGGCCAGCGCCGGGCAAAGCAACAACAAAATCCTTGTAAGAAATGACATTTTAGTCTTTTAACCTAGGGGCCCAAGTACCCAACTTTTAAACCAAGATAACATTTAACTAGAGTGATTTCCAGTCTCAATGACGGATCCGGATCCGGACCCGATCCCGATCCCGAACGGAACGCACCACCCCTTTGTGCTGATCGTCTGCCATTCACTAACGGGACATCTCTCCCCCTTAATCCGCATAGCTTCGGCCCTTCACGCGCGAGGTTGGGAGACCTTCTTCTTAGGACCGACCGCACATCGCCAAGGCATCGAAGCTGCCGGCGCCGTCTTTTTGCCTTTGCGGGATGATGCCAACCTTGATGATAAGGCGTACTATGAAAACCCACCCCAGCCCGGATATGCAGCATTGCATTGGGCCGAGCGCGTGCTGATCGACTTGCGCAAGCAATGTCTCGATCCTCTGCCCACGCAATGGTCTTGCTTCGTGGATGTCCTGCGAGTGCTTCGGGCTCGTGACCCAGAGCGAAAGGTCATTCTATTAGCCGAAGCGTTCTTTTATGGCACGTTGCCGCTGTTCTATGGTGCACCACTGCCTGATGACCTGAAGCTGGAAGAAATCTTACTTGGATCCCTATGCGTTTCGGTGACGATACCAGCAATTCGTAGTATCGATTTACCACCTGCCGGGTATCCTTTCCCTTTCGACTCGTCGCCGGATGGCCGCGCGCGAAACGCAAAGCTCTGGGAAAGGAGTTGGAAGCGTAAAGCTAGCGACCTAACTGCGCTGCTAGATACCAAGCTACGTGAAGCGGGTGCTCGTCGTACCGTGAACGAAATATTTCTCTCTGGCGCAAACTATATGTGTCACGATACTATCTTACAGCTCGGCGTCCCAGGGTTCGAATATCCGCGCAGCGACTGGCCTCGAGGCTTCAAGTTCGTAGGGCTAGTACAAGGTCCACGACCAAACACCAAAACCCCCATTGGTAATAGCAAAGCTCCCAGTTTCCCCTGGTGGCCTGAACTTACGTCCAACACCGCTCTTTCTACCCTTCCACCCTCGGACCCGAGCCGTGCTGGGCAAAAGAAGGTTGTCGTCGTCGCTCAAGGCACCGTGGAGATCAACCCATACGATCTGATCGTTCCCACACTACACGCTTTTGCCGACCGGTCAGACGTACTAGTTGTCGCCATATTGGGGTGGAAGAATGCTAGCCTATCAAGCTATGGTATCGATATCGAGGTTCCACCTAATGCTCGCATAGCTGACTACCTTTCATATGATGCGGCGCTGGAGCATGCCGACGTCTGGGTGCATAATGCTGGATTCGGCGCAGTGAACCATGGTATTGCAAACGGTGTGCCTATGGTAGTCGCAGGCGAAGGGATGGACAAAACAGAAAACTCCCAGCGAGTGGCATGGTCCGGGATCGGGGTTGATCTCGGCTGTGCGAAGCCATCGGCTCAACATGTTAGAAAAGGCGTCGAACGCGTGTTGGAAGATGAACGCTTCGCAAAACGCGTGCAGGAGCTACAAAAACAGAGCCAAGAGATAGACTGTTTTGGCACGGTTCATAACGAACTAGTTAGAATAATGAAAACGTGCCCTGGAATAAGGCAACAAGGTCTGAATTCTTAATGTAAAGGGCTTGCATTTACTACCTGCTGCCAGATTCTGGCATCCGCATGTAGAATGAATGGTATCAGATCGATCAAATTACATACATCCCATACAAATTCATAGACAATCAAATTCCTAGCAATCTCCTATGTAGAGAATGCAGTCTATGAAAAAAAGAAATCATCTCATGTCCCCTTCCAGTGACTCCGTGGACTCGTATAAAATTCATGTTCTTTTCAACTATTAACCCGTGTTTGGTAACGCGGTGTTAAGTGGGTAAGATTTATCACGTTAACCATTTAAATAACCGGTTTATCAATGCGTGCCTGAAAATATCAACAATTCGCTGGCTCCAGAACAATGGGCCCGAATTCCCAACACGCAAGGCATAGACGTTGTCGAGATTATCGGGATGTATCCTGAGTCTCGGGGTAGTAACATCCACCGGCCAATACGAGATTCATACGGGTAAATTGAACCTTCATGACAGGCGTTTTCTTCGTCGGAAACGCGCTGATCTGGTCTGGTGTAATCATGACATCCTTGCCCTTCCTCTTGCCCGTACCACTAGCTGTACTACCGGCAGGTTGCGTTGTCTGCCCGCTCTGTTTGTTGTCGGCTTGTCCACCTGCTGCCACAATTGTATTGTCGCCCTCCTGTTGATTTGCGGGGCGATTGCCTTCAGCCGGCATCTCGACGTCCCAAACGCGCACAGTGTTATCCTGTCCACCGGATACGAGCACGTTGCTCTCAACACTAAAGCTGAGTGACCAAATCCCGCCGCGTCCATGGCCGCGGCAGCGCTTAATTCGAGTTGCCTTATCTATATCCCATAGAAAGATGTTACCACCAATATCAGCTGAGGCAAGGATTCTGCCGTTAGGGGCACATTCCATCGCGGATATGTATTCAGTATGACCCGTGAATATACGGACGCAGTTGCCACTAACCACAGACCACATGCGGATCGATTTGTCTGTTTCATCAGAGGCTGAGAACACATATGTACCATTGGGATGCCATGCCACAGCTGAGATGGCAGTGTCGTGTCCGACAAGGAGGCGCTGTGCTGATGCGTGGTCTTGTGACCAAACTCGGACAGTTTTATCCCAACCACCAGTCACGAAGTAATGGCCATGCGGGCTCCATGAGAGCGAGAATACAGGGCCGTCATGGCCTCTATAGATGCAGAGGCAGGCCCAGACTTCGAGAGACCATAATCGTACTTGGCCGTCGGCTGAACAGGAAAGAAGAAGTTTAGTATCTGTCTCCGGCTGAGGCGAGCCTTCGTAAATGTTACGATCTAAGTTAGCCACAGCATCTGAAAAGGCCACGGCATAGACGGGAGCAGAATGTCCGATCAACTTGCGGTTGTTAACTTTCATTTCTTTCTCTGGCGCTAGGCGAGACTTCAAAGCTTTGCCATCAAGAGACCATACGCGGATGTATGATTCTGTCGTCCCTACCGCTACAAGTTCTTGGTCTTTTGAGAAATCCATGCATGAGATACTGTATCAAGTCAATACGGAGCCCTACGCTAGCCAGCCAAAGAGACGCTTACCTTCCAAGATGATTGTGGAATGTAAACATACAGACGGAAACGCCTGGGCCTACACCGCCGGTACGCCCTTCGATCCTGAATCGGTCACGGTTCTCTCGAACTTTTTGCATTTCCATAACGACATCTCTTGCTCTTGACGGAGGGTATGGGATGTCTGTTCGTTGGGGAGAGTCGCCTGATTCTCTCTTGATCGGATGCATAGAATTGAATTCTTCTACTAACGTGGGTAGTCCCTCTCGAGGTGGACGGAGCCTATCCTCTTCTTCCAACTCAGCAACAACGTCGCTGCGGAGATCGGGGTCTATTGGAAGTGGCCCAAGCTTCAGAACGGCCGTATTGTCAAGGATGTTGCGGTTGGCAAGTCCACTACGGCTCGAGATGCCTGGGATACCCTCCTGGACATCGACCTCATCAAGTTCCTGGTGACGAGCGCGGCGGTAAATTGCCTCGAAGCTAAACGGCTCGATAGGGCCCCGGTCCACAGAATCGACACGGCAATGTTGTTGTATAATATCAAGGACTACAGCTCCACACTGTTCCAAGTCCCGCTCCAAGAAGTGGAATAAATGCCCCGTTAAAGATTTGCTGATTGGAATGACGTACTGGTTCTCCAGATATGCCTTGGCGAATGCGTTCTCCCGAACGTGCATGGAAAGGGTAATAGTAGACAGACTCTTCAACTCGTCTGGGTGTGTCTTTTCGAAGCGGCCACGGATTTGCTCCATAAGTTCCTGTGCATGAGAATAGGAGGCTTGGCTAACCAAGCGAAGGTAGGAGTAAATGAAGAGCGGCCAAAGAATCTTGCCCAGCTCAAACTATCAAAATGTAAGGTGACTGTCATATAGTAATCATCCAGGAATAATACGTACCTTATAAAGATCCACTCCATTATCGACCCATCTCGCAAAATGCTTAAACGCCTTTAGATATTTTCCCGCGGGAAGGAACTTGTTAGGAGCTACTGCTTCAATATTATCCCGGGGCTTCCCGTTCTCATTTATGTCCTTAACTTCCTGGCGGAAGATCTCTTCCGTGCGATTATACCCCTTCTTGATCAGGTAGTCCGTAACCTGAGCGATGGAGTCAGTCCAGTTTAATATTAAATGAAGAATTATTAGAACGAAAAAAGACGCAGGGAAGAGAAAAAAAAAGCAATGCAATACCCCCTGGCGTCGGTCTTTAGAAGATTTGTGTGTAGTAGGACTTGGGATCGAAGGTTGACTGAGGGGGCTGCTACCAATGGAAACTTGAGGTCTCTTAATGATCTCACTCTGGAGTGAAGGTCGATAGTCAGGGGGGTTGACATGGTTGGTAGTTCGTAAGTGCGCGATAGAGAGTAGGAAAGTAGTCTGAACGGTGAATGGGATTTGGCAGACAAGTATGCACTCGCGCGTTTGAATTGTAAACAAGGACACGATAAATGGATGTTAAATAATGGGTTGGCAATAGGCAGGTACCTTAGGTTAGGAGATACCCTATTGGTAAAAAGGATGGGAGAGGGGAAAGGAGTGTTTGTAAAAAATGATACAACCTCACTTCAAATTTGGCGACGGGGAAGTTTGCGAACACTCAAAGGAGACAACAACATTTAGGCATAAATGTTTGTTAAATAAGGGAAACAAGGTGTTACGGCTTACAATCTGATTGAGATTCTGGTTGCTACTCCCCGTCGCAGTGGAAGTTGAACTAGTGGGGGGGTTGTTAACAGCACCTGGAGTCGTGGTCGGCGGCTGTGGTTGGGGGGTGAAGTTATTGCTAGATGCGCCCCCAGCACTCGGCGGCCCTGTATTAGACATGGCGAAAATACAAAGGTTCGCGTATTTAATATGGTTATAGGGTTTTAATTCTTCGCAGAAGTACTACATTAATATTACGATGATTCCCATAAAAGCTGAATGAGAAGCTGGAGATAATGTTGGCATTATTTGATGAGACGCGACGGAAGTTTTAGAAGTTTAAGAAGTTTAGATGTTGAGGCTCAAAATCGAAAAAGAACCACAGGCTGATGCAGGTACGTACATTAATGTACATTAACCTTAATCCTTGCCGTATTAAAGGCCCCACCATTCCCCAGGTGCCTGTCTGTACTGGTACAATACCCTAGGTACCTAGGTAGTCTGTCCAGTCTGTGCATCTTCAATTTCTTAGGTAAGGTTTAGGTACCTGTACTCCAATAACTACATGCCACTTTAAAGCTTTAGTAGGCATGATCATCTCCATCATCATTATACCTTCCATTTCTCTACCCGATGCGTACCTAACGTAACATAACATAAATCATTACCTTAGTAGGTAGGTAACTACCTACCTTTTCTTTCGATGCGCATTTACCAAAGCCCACCAACGTCAATAGGTAGTATCCTCTATACCTAGATACGATTTTAGGAAGCCTTTTCACCACACAACAAACACCATCATGGAGACCGACGAACAACAACCCCAATTTGTACCTTTTACCAAGGCAGAGCGCATTGAGCAATTAGGCGAGATTGATCGAGTCGGTTGCCTAGCTTATAATAATCTTACCACTATTCTCGAAAGCTAATGCTTAAATAGAACATCGTTAGCCTGCTGCGGTCCACCGCTCGAGCCATTCAAATCCTCGGCAAACAACAATCCCAGAGCGAGGACACGGTCATGACAGAGGATAAAGGCCAGGAATCTCAGGTCTTTCAAGACTCTATGAACGACTTTCTCCGCACGTTACGAACCGTCAATGTCGGCATGAAGCGACAGATATGGGGCCTTGAAGAAGAGCATATCATATCCCTAGAAAGTAAAGACGGCCCGAACATTAGGGATGAGGGCGGCGAGGCACAGGGAGCTGGTAATCGCAATACGCCAATCAAGCCGGACGGCGATGGAAAAATTGGTGGACTCGATGTGGGCTGGCTTAACAGCCGAAGCGACGAGGTCGAGAGAGGTATGGAAACTGATCTTTGGGCCGAGGCTGAATCGTTCCTACGTCGGCTTTTAGAGCAAAGCGAGACCACAGAAAAGTAGAAGAAGTAGAAGCAGGGAACGGATGATAATGGGTTTATTTTATGGTTGACTGGGGCGTCTTTGCGTGTTGGGGGTTCAATGGAGGTCAACTATAGCATCCGGGGGCGTTTAAGGAATAATATACCACAGGGATATGAATTCTAGCTGATAAGGGGTTATTTATTATGAATGGCATGATTTAGCGATGATATTTACTCGTTCAGTTTGAGACCTTTATTATCATCATCATCTATAACCTATCTCTTACCCCATAGAGAATTCAGACTACGAGCACATAATAGAAGTAACTCATATTAAGTACCTACCTACCTACCTACCTACCTACCTACCTACCTACCTACCTACCTACCTACCTACATAAATGGAATTCGAGAAAGCTTTAAATATCATGTGCTCATCATATAAGCTCTTGAGCAGCTGCAGTGCCTACTTGTATAGGTGCGTAGATCCCTAAAGCCACCTATAAATTTAGCACATGCCAAAGCACCTTTAGCCCCACTATATGGGAAGTTGGAACAGGCTGCCACCGCCCGCACACGGCAAGCACCAACCGGAGGGTAAGGTAACACCTCCAATCGCCTTCCAAAAAAACATCATAGGCTCCATTTCATTTCATTTCATAGCTTTCATCAACCCTCCTACATGATTTACGACGCAACCCCCCTCCTTTCTACGCTCGCTAAGCTCTATTAATAACTATTAAAAATCCATCATGGATTTAGGAGAAGCAGGCGATTCTCCTTGGGGTGGTATGACTACCTTATTCTCCATTTGTTCAGTACAATTTGCTTAACAAGTTATCAGATGTCCCGTCTCAGTCGACTTCAAAATCACCTACCTTCGAGCAAGAAGGTCTGTTTATTTCGGCCCCCTTCACATCGTTCTATACGTAGATAGTCGCTAACTCTAAGTGTATCGTACAGAAGGTTCTACGAAAACCCAAGATGCCGAGTCCTCGCAGCAATCGCAATCTTCTGTCAAGCCATCCGCCGGTCGCCCTTCCAGGGGCCCAGTACGTCGCCTAGTAGCCCAACCGACAAAACTCGAAGCCGTCGATGATCCTCTGGGTCCTTTGGGTCCCCCTCGGTGCTCCCGCCGGCCCAGGCGCAGATGCGCAGGCCGATGAACCCCCAGTTCCGCCTCAAAAGGAACAGATGGTGATTCGAACGACTATGCCCCCCCTGGCGCAAAAGAGGTCGGGACCTGCGGATCCCCACCACATTGACGATGAAGAATTCGACCGCCCTCTCGGCCCAAGAGCCCCTCCTCCCGTGCAGGCTGCGCAACCCAGCCCGATCAGACCCACGAGTCAGCCCAGCGTTAGCATCGAACAGGCAGCTAAACCCAGCTTCCACATTACTGTCGGCGATCCGCACAAGGTCGGGGATCTGACGAGTTCGCACATTGTTTATTCCGTCCGTACGCAGGTATGACCAGAGGTCCACAGCTCATGCTTATGCCATGTATTGATCTAATAATACTGAACAGACAACATCGAAAGGTTACAAGCAACCCGAGTTTGAGGTTAAGCGACGATACCGCGATTTCCTATGGCTTTATAACACAATGCATGGGAATAATCCCGGTGTGGTTGTACCACCCCCTCCTGAGAAGCAAGCTCTTAACCGATTCGAGAGTAATTTCGTCGAGTCTCGTCGGGCCGCTTTGGAAAAGATGTTGAACAAAATTGCCGCACACCCTACGCTTCAGCATGACCCCGACCTGAAGTTGTTCCTGGAGAGCGAATCATTCAACGTTGACGTCAAGCACAAGGAGAGGAGAGAACCCATACCGGGAGAGAGCAAAGGTGTTCTGGGATCTCTCGGTATCAATATGGGAGGTGGAAGCAAGTTCGTCGAACAGGACGACGTAAGTTTGCAGATCTTCCTCTGGCAGCCAATTTCCTAACTGTCTATAGTGGTTCCATGATCGACGTGTTTACCTAGACGCTTTAGAAAACCAGCTTAAGGCGTTAATGAAATCTATGGATGTCATGGTCAACCAACGTAAAGCTATGGCGGAAGCGGCTAACGATTTTTCTGCCTCTTTGCATGCTCTATCAACTGTAGAACTAAGCCCTACACTCTCTGGACCGCTAGACGCTCTTTCGGATCTGCAGCTTACCATCCGAGACGTTTACGACCGCCAAGCTCAGCAAGATGTGTTAACTTTTGGTATCACCATTGACGAGTATATTCGATTGATTGGTAGCGTCAAACAGGCCTTTTCACAACGGCAAAAAGCATTCTATTCGTGGCACAGCGCCGAATCCGAGTTGCAGAAGCGCAAGTCTGCGCAGGATAAGCTGCTTCGACAGGGGAGATCGCAGCAAGACCGTCTGAACCAGGTTGGCGCAGAGGTAGCGGATGCGGAACGCAAGGTCCATCAGGCCAGACTTCTTTTTGAAGATATGGGGAGATTAATGCGGTCCGAGCTCGATCGTTTTGAGAGGGAGAAGGTGGAAGATTTCAAGTCTTCTGTCGAGACTTTCTTAGAGAGCGCCGTAGAAGCGCAAAAGGAGGTGAGTGAATTTAACGTTAAACTCTTCATGGCGGCAACGCTAACTTGTCAAATAGTTAATCGAGAAGTGGGAGACGTTCCTAATGCAACTGGACGCCGAGGATGACGAGACTGTATTCTACCGCCCACCTGTTTATCAGAGTAATGATAAATCTACTGGACGCGGTGACACTGCAGTAGATCGAGCACGAGCTACTATCGATCAAGACTCAGACTAATAAAAATTACATGGTCGTCTTTAAAAACCCGGTTTCTCTTTTTATCAATGCGAGTCAAATAGCGAAGATTCAGTCAAGGCCTTGGAAGAGATATATACATAGTTGTACAAATGCTATAGGGAGAAGAGGCATTGAAGTTGATCTATACTCCTTGAACGCTAGTAGCTCCCTCGTCACGAATGTTAGCATAACAAGACATCAGCTCCCACTTCGTTGCAGTACATCCAAATCCCCTTCATTCTGCCCCTTGAGCTTCGTAGATAATAGAGCAGATATCTGCTGAAAGGTCGGTAGAGACAAGCCTCCACTTAGTTTATCCCACGACTCGCGTCTCTACTTCTTCTTTTTCGACTCTTTCTTCTCCTTGGCGGGCTCCTCCTGAGCCGAGTAGATAGAGATTAGATCGCTCAGCGCATGATGGGAGTCACTCGCAGGGGCCTTGTTTGCCGCCTTTGAGGCACCGGTAGCCGGCTTCGCCGCATCTTCCAGACTAGCACCACTCTCGCCACCCTCTGCATTAGCAGGAGCAGCAGCATCGACGTCGTCCTCCTCTCGCGCGCCTGTGTCGGAATCCCATCCGCGTCCGAACCTGCCTCGGAAAGCAGCCAGCTTACCGGCCTCGTCGACCTCGACGTTCCTTAGGGAGCTGTCGGAGGGCTGCCACAGGACGTGGTTGCGCGTGTCCTTGGTGCTCTTATACAGCGCTATGGGTGACGTCGTACGGTGCGTGTACGTCGATCCGTCCGTCTGCTGGACGAGCTGGGTGAACATGTACGGCCGTCGCGGTCTGCGGATGATGGTTGCGGCGCGCGATGGCGTGTGGGAGAGAGGCGTATGCGAGGGTTTTAATATGGATGAGGAGGGTTGAGGAGTGTGGATTATGCTGGTTGTTATTATATTTGGACGCCGCGGTGCGACGCTTGGGAGTCTAGCCGCCATTGCGGTAGGTATGTTTTATATACAGGTGTTTGTTTTTTCCGACTTGTACGGAAACGATGTCTGTATTTTCGAATTGTCCAATATAGCGCTTCGTCGATTGGTAAGCCCTTCCGTTGTGATATGCTCCCAGTTGTGATATAACCGTCGTCTTGATGCTCAACCTTTTTTTTGGTGGAGTAGAAGTTGGAAATTTCAATCCGGTTCAGTTGCCGGTCCGGAAGCGGCTGGCGGGGTGTTGTTCAACTCTCGTTATCATATCGTTATCTTATCGGGATTTTTAAGCGCAAGCTTCTAAGTTTCCTCGGCCTTGATTTTTCATCTTTCTCATCTTTTCATAATATAAGAGACGAGAAAAAAAAGAAAAGAGCCAATTAGGCTTCAGCAGTAGCATTGGTCTCCATGGACTGAAATGAAGAGTCTTGATGGTCTACGGTGGACGTTAAAGTCTACAAGACCACTATATGCTTCCTTCAACATCATATCAACAGCTCAGGAAGCTCAGCTTAGCTTCTTGACTCGGAGGAGTTCCGGACCAACCGGTGAGCCTAATATGTGAATATCTATATTTTAGTATATACAAGCTTATAATGTAAACGCGGTAGGTTCCCCAAGATGGTCACATTCCAGCAAGACGTTTGAGAGGCCGGTGAAGCCCCAAAAGCCTACACAACATGTGCTATCACAGCCTATGCGCGCTGTCATGCGCCAAATCCCACATCCCGTAGTCGTCATCACGACTCTAGAGAACACACATAGTATAAGCGAGCTTGGGGATAGATCAAAAGACCAGGTTCCACCTCCGATTCCTAGAGCTATGACTGTATCGTCGTTCACATCTTTATCCGTCGATCCAGTACCGCGGGTCACCTTCAATGTTTCTCTACCGAGCACAACCTACCAAGCTCTTATGAAATGCGGGAGATTCAATGCTCATATACTCAGTAGCGACGATCATGGAGCCAGGATCGCGGATCTATTCACCCGTGGAAATAGGCTTCCGGCATCCGAAGAGGCGACCAGAGACTCAGGTGAACCAGACTTGGGTGTCCTCGCAGGGTTAGAAAAGCTCGGGATTCAAGTTTTAGGGCGGGAGAGATGGCAACAAGAATGGGAACAGGCCAGAGACTATCGGAAACAGGTCGCTGCCACAGGAAATACGGTCAAAAGCATCTCAGATGTTGACCCGCCACCATCAGGCACCCTACCGGTATTACAGGGCCAAGGCGTCATGCATGTACTAAAGTGCGAGTACCGTCATTTATCACCTCCCGTAGAAGGCGACTTTGACCATCATGCCATTGTCATCGGTGAGGTTCTAGATATAATATCTGGGGGGTCTGAAAGCGAGAACAGCATCGCACTTGCGTATGCAGACAGGGCATACCGCCAGATAGGACAGAAGCTGTTAGACAGGCCTTTACCTGACCAAGAGAACTCCTTAGGCAAGAAGATATGACGAAAATTCAGTTCATCGCGGAAATTTTGGGTGCTCAACGAAGTGGTTTGCCAACCTGGGTGCTGGGTTACGTGTATGACCTTTATAATTGTTAATTCCATTAGAGAAAACGAAATATACCCCCCTCGAATATGCGCCTTCCCTACTATGAGTACACAAGTTTACCTACCTACCTATATATGAGACCTTATGCCAATAGAATTCGTCATAGGAACAGTTTCTTACTATCTTAATATCCAGGTCTTCTATTCAGACTCGGCCCTTTCTGTTCATCATATTTTCGCTTTATACTCTTTCTTCGCTTTCTGCCTAACAATTCATACATATCTTACTCTAGTGGATTTTGATATGCCTAACGCACTCTGGATTATATAGACCCTTCATTGCTTTTCATACTTCTCCTTAATAGTACCGCAGGAAGCTAGTGCAGTCCCCACGATGAGTTTCATACATACAAGATTCATCAAGACTTAACATCTTAACATTTTAAATCTACAATGGATCATAGCCGAGCGCCTAATGGATTATGACAATATAATATAACACTAAATATGATAAGTGCCATTCCCACCCCCGAGCTTTTAGTTTATCGTGGTCGACGTTCTCAAGGGACTTTTTGAGTAGAGCACTGATCACTGCCCCTCCACAAAGTTATCATAGCAGCATATGAGTTGAATGATTGCGCTATTACTTAATTACAAGCTAAGTAGGTATCTAAAGCGTATTTCAAACATCGCTCAGCCCGCGTTTGGTCACAACTAATTCTAGGAACTCTTTTGAAAGACAAAATGCCACGTCCAACACTCCCCTGCCGTGGAAAAACGGCCACCATCACCTAGTGAAGACATACTTGAGCGAAGGTAATCTGTTGTCGCTTAGTTTCTGATTCCTATACTTCCTTTCAGGTGCTTCTCATTCCGAGTATTCGCTCCCACTCCCTTCCAGATCGGCCTGTAGGTTCAAGGTATAAGACTCTTTCAGGGGCCTCAGCCAGAAAGGATGGAGAAATATTGGCAGGTAGATGTAGTATGTGTACACTCTTCGAGTCGTTCCCGTGATGTGGGCACAAGTGCCCAAACGCTTCCGAATCGTGCAGTTAACAACTGCGAAAATAGACCATGATTTGCCCCGGGGGCGCGCACGGGGTTCTGTTGGCAGTTGCCCCAAGTGGCCGTTGGCCCCGTTGGTGTTTTGGTAGTCCATATTGGTATCTCTGGTGCTAGTGCAGTCTATATAGATACTATTCACGATGTTCTGGTCGGCAAGTACGTGGTAAAATATATGACCGAGTGCTATAAAGAGACCTCCTGAACATAGCTAAGTTATAGGATATCTGGATCGGAGTACTTTACAGAAGACAGTCAAAAACTGCTTTAAGTAGCTGCGACAAGGAGGGAGACTATATTAACGGCACGAGTTCAAGAGCCTTTCAGTAGTTCTCAGGAGGAACAATAATCTTGACTTCAATTCAAGAAAGGGCATATTAAAATGAAATATAAGAGGGCAAGTTCAAGTCAAGAATAGCGGTAAGCGTGTGTGAGCCTACTCAAATAGCATCCTAACCTATCACTCAAGAAATTTAAGTTTACACTGCAACATGAACAGAGCTTATATTTAGCAAGGAAGGCATCGCCGCCTGTTCAACCATTAACCATAAGATTAATTACATATTGTTTACCTAAAATGCCGAGTTTATATCATTGGCCCATTGATAACCATTTGATTACATAGGTACCATATAAGCTCGACTATACCAAGCTACTATCCTCTATAACCTGGAAAGGGGGCAGACATAAGACTCACAAATAATTAAGATGCTATGCGTACGCAAGAATAAAATTTGCAAATCTTGTAACCGTAACTCTACGTATCTTTGACCCAGACGTTAAGTTGTCAATAGCTGCAACTTGGTCACAGGCAAAAACACTGCATCAAAGCAACGAATCAAGACCCTAAAAATCTAAATGGCATCAAATATTGCAAACTCGACATATGATTTTATATTCAGTTGAGTTTCTAAGTCTACCCCCAATGCCAGCTAGGAGGGGTATCTGAAATCACCTAGCTGACAATCACGAGCAACACTTAATTCTCTTCTTCTAGCCCCGATGCAAGAGTCCTTGCGCACTCTAATATCGACCTAGGACACGTCTGTCCCCAATCGAAATCTTCGGGACATCTTTGCTACTCGAAACAAAACGGTAGCAAAGCCCTTGCCACCCCTAAGCAACGCACCAAAAATCGATAGTAGAATGAAGCAGAGGACAATTATACAGCAATAAGATCAAATTTGGATGCCCGCATTGAGGCAACCTGTGCTCCTTTGATGGATGAATGATTTACACGCCCTGCATACTCCGGAACGTTCTGTCCAAACCTGCTAACTCCGGCAACCCCTTTTTTTTGCAAGCACCGAAAAGAGAATAATTAAAACATTGCGGAAGGAGTAACTCGTCTGCATTTCCGCGGGGATGGCGGGTCGAGAGTGGTATATGTATGACCTTGTAGGATGACGCGGGAAAGATGAAATCTCGATGCGGAGGCGGGTGATCCGAAGACAAAAGAAAATATGATTAGCACATGCGATGTTGGTAAAAATAAAGCAACGCTGAATATGGCCGAGGTGCGAAAAGTCGTAACTTCGTTCAGGTGTAATCTATATCGTTTGCTCACGCTGATAGTCCGTGTGGATGGGAGAGAACCGGAGGGGGGATACCTGTATCAACCGTGCCGGGTTGGTTACATGACAACGCAGCAACCGCACCCAGACTTGCTTGGTTTTTCTTCTTCAGGTTCTTCTACTTCCGTCGGCACTCTAGGATTTTGAACAGCCTGGGTTGGCGGCTGCTGTACCGAACGCGGACTAGCAAGAGGGCTAACGGCAGGCGTGCCTTGGATCTTGGGCATTGTTGAATAAGAGCTTGTGCCGGGCCGGCTCGTATTTGGACTCTTGGCACCAGGGCGCAATGGCCATTCATCCTGTTGTTTCTCCTCGGTCTCCTTTGGCTTCTCGGCTTCGGGAGGTTTCAAGAAGCCCTCATCGTTAAGAGGGCGGAATTCCTTGTCGTATATATTCCCGAATTTGCCTTCCTGCTCCCACTTTTCCTGCTGTAACCTCTTTGCGACGGTAGGAAGAAGCTGCTGGTCCGGAGGCAAGCGGGGATCAGGTTTATACGCAGAAATCATCCACGGTGGTTCGCCTTCAGGTGCAGATTTAGACACAGATGGTGATAACTCGCCGGATCGGGTTGTGGGTCGCGTAGTAGAACCACTACGAGGTGTCGTACCTGACCGAGTCTTAGGTCGGCCCTGTGAGGTTGTCTTAGTCGATGCCGTGCCTTTTTTGGTTCCAGTGGACTTCGTTTTCTTAGGCGATCCTTCCGTTGCGGCACGCTTCGTAGGCTGGATCTTCGGAACATCACCCAGAGCATTAGTACTACCGCTACGTGACCGTGGCTGGGGCTTTGGTAATGCGATTGAAGGATCTTCGTCTAGCATAGGGAAGCTTGGCTTGCGCGTTGCTGGCGTATCTCGCTCGAGGTAGTCGACAGGAATTGGCGCTGGACTTGTCTTGGCTACTGGAATACGCGACTTGCCGCTATCGCGGGTTACCCAATACTCGCCAGGATCCTCCGCTATCTCCTCAGGGAGGCGTAAATCCCAGCTTGGTACCTCGATATTATTAGATCTTTCCAAACTCAATTCCGAGTTCTTTCGAGATCTCGTGACTGGACGCTCGGATGCATCGGTACCACGCCGGCGTCCGTTTGCTTTATCTGGGCTACGATCACGCCTTGGTCTGCTGTGAGCTCTCGGTTTGGGTAAAATAATCCCGGCGGCTTGAAGCTCTTGGTTCTCTATCCTAGCTAACTTGTCCCTGTGAATCCATTTTGAGTGTTCGTCGTCATCGGTTTCCGAGGGTGAAATATCAGCATTCGACCGCTTATTGTCAGATATCGATGCGGTTTGGCCTGTACGAATATACATTCTATTAATTAGGTTGCCCCCTCCTAGAATATCTTTTACAACGAAATGGGTAAGCAATTTCCTAGGGTAAGGGCCTGACTAACCTTTATTGGCCAGGTAATCATCTGTTGCATAGGGATCGTAGCTAGCATCCCCATTCCCGACACGGGAAGACCCTTTTAAAGAACCGTTGATCTCATGCCTATCTGTAGATAGATTACGCGATGTAGAGCTCTTCACGAGAAAACACACAAGATGTTAGTTTAGATTGGACAGAGAAAAACGTAGCCTAGGAATATAGTAGAATTTATGGTGCTGAACTAGGAATAAAGGGACTCACATCGTGATAACCGGAAGATGGGTGATTCCATCCAGAATGATTTGCGTGCGAACTAGTTGGAGGAGTGAGAGTAGTGGTGCCCGAGACCGCCGACATAGCCGCCATTTCAAATGTAGATTAGAGACAGCCAGGGTAACGGCGGACCCGTGGAACTTGAGGCGCTGCCGATCAAATCCAGTGTGGCAAGGTGTAACGAACTTAAGAAATCGAAGAGACGAGTGTGAATTAACGATGTGATATTCTATTCGAGGCTACGTCGTAGCGATAGAGAAAGTTGAAAAAGCGCGAATGCGGTTGTGATCTTAGCGATAGTAGCGACGAGGATATCGGTGGTAACAGAGGAGATAATCGTCGTAGACGTGTTAAAACAGCAGTCGCCAGCGGCTGTCAAGCTTTTGAATCTGACGACAATCGCGAGAATAGTATTTTTTTTTTTTTTTGTAAAGAGTGACGAGAGGGAGTTGACCACGAAAACGAGGTTGAATCAGAGTTAACTCCAATACTTATTAAGTTCGTTGTATTCCGAGTCAAGCTCCTGAAAATCTTCCACAATAGACTAGGCGACCTGGACAAAAATGCGCAATTCGTCGGTACTTTTCTTTCTTTCTTTGTCGTTAATCCTATCAAATTATGAAGCAACTTGATGATCACCCAACACTCGACTCTCAAGCCACTACACGTACACGCACACTCGATCCCTAACAGCTGCTTTCACGCGCCCTGATTTGGATCTAGTAGGATCAATTGCCTTCATGGGAATGCAGACTCCTAAGGGAGACGGGCAGGTGACGGCAACGATGACGAGAGAGAGAAAGAAAAAAAAAATTGAGGACACGGAAGGTCAGTGGCTGGGATTAGATTAGAGGTTGTTAAGGAGCCCGTCGTGGCCGTGGCGTGGCAGAGTTGCGAACTTGCAGACTGGCAGAAGCAAATAATGTGGTCCAAGTCTTGGGAGTCGGGGATTGACGATGGGAAAACGATGAGATGCATGCGGAAAGGGGATTGGTTGATTTCTTCTCATTTCAGAAATTCATTAACCAACTGCCTACTAGCTACCAAAATGTACCATTAAACCTTGAACTTGTCCCACTTCTGGTTATGCTCGGTGGTTGGTGGACTTAGCTGAATACGGCAAACTTTCACGCATAAAGTTCTCATTTAGGTACATACCCGGGACATTTTTTTTTTTTTTTTTTAGGGGGTACGCGTACTGTATTATCGCATGTGACGTTCTGTCGTTCGGTCATTGGCACATAAATCTCCAGGCTACCTAAGGTTCTTTACGTATAAAGTATAGATTACATAAATTTCACGTAGGTAAGGTAAGTCCAATGTAAGTCCTATACCAGGCACCTACGTGTAGGTAAAGATAGGTACATACCTACCTAAAATACTTAAGGGAGGCAGATCCGGTCCGGTGACCACATGCAAATGTTATAGGTACCTAGTACCTAGTGTATGCGCGTAAGGTACGTCCATTCCTTGCATGTACGAAATATTTCTTATGCGAAGAGATGGATCATAAGGTACTTCTTCTATGTTCTCCATACCTTACGTACATGCACAAGTCGCATACGATATGCGGAAAGGAAGCTTAAAATTCAGTCCCATCTCTTTCGTATATTTTTTTTTCTTTTCTTCAATTCGAGTTACCTCGAAGAATCGTATCTGGATAATCAGATATTATGCACGAAATAAAAAAGAAGGTGAACATTTAGAGCTCGGACTGCCCCTGAATTTAATAAATGGCACTGTGGAATGCAACATTGGAGTACCATGCCAAGCTTCAATCTAACAAGGTTCGGTTGGATCTTAGCCGCTTCATTGGTATTATGCTTACCGTCCGCGCGGGGTTCACAAGCGACGTTGCTGACATATTTTTGATTCTAATACTGTGTATAGCCACCATCTCTTCCGCCATTTATACAGTTTGAAGCTAGTGCAAAGGACTGTATTCTAGAATAATTTCAATGCAACCCAAGCCTTGTCTTTTAACATGGAAGATGGAAGCATGCACATTTTCATACGGGTCCAAGCTTCCAAGTCACACAGCACCACCTAGCCGGCCTAGTTAGGTACCTACCTACCTACCTACCTGTAATCCACTAAGGAAATCCGTATATTTCGTAAAACGCAAATTCTCACATCATCAACTTTAAATAGAAACCATGATACCTGGACAAACATCGACTCCTTCATATGCGTATTCAGTCATAACTACCTGTACCTATCTAGCTATATCTCAATTAGGGAATCGATACCATCGAATTCTATTATTAATCTCCTTGTTTGTCTTTTACGTTGGAAGGCATACCTTAACTATTCCATCTTCAATCTTGGTATGCCCGCTCATCGATTCCGTGAGTTATACTCGTGTCAAACACCGGCATTCTCATGGGACATCTTACCTACCTAGATGCCTACCAAGGCAGCCGTTATGACTTAAGACTAGTGTAAATGTTAGGTAGGTAGGTATCACTTAAAGACGCTTAGATAAACCCCTAGTTACAACAATTTATATAAGATTCGGCGAAGCCCGGAGGCACGAAAAGCACCACTCCTTGAATCTCCGGCAACATGGGCGATACATCCGTGTCCCCTTCCAAGGTCCCACAGCGGACTCGACGGACGCGCTTTGTCTGTATATCAGACACACACAACTGCACGGTGAAGCTCCCAAAGGGCGACGTGCTTATCCATTGCGGAGACTTGACGAATCAGGGCAGTTTTGGTGAGCTCTCGAAACAAGTGGCGTGGCTTGAGAAAGCCGACTTTGAGTGCAAATTGGTTATTGCTGGGAATCATGATGTAACGCTCGATGCCGATTTCTTCGAGCAGTATGGAAATTATATTCATAATAACAGCCCCCAGAATCATGTCGACTGCCTGAACTTATTGGCACAATCAAAGTCACTCACTTACCTCGAACATTCTAGTTACAATGTCAGACTTACCTCCCCGGCTGGACCACGGACCACCTTTAATGTGTTTGGTTCTCCCTATGTCCCTGCCTGCGGGATGTGGGCCTTTCAATACTCGCGGACGGACCTTGCACTCGCTGAGAATATATGGAGCGAGATCCCGCTCGACACTGACATACTCATTACTCATGGGCCGGCGCGTACACATAGAGATGAGTCCCGACATAGACAAGCGCTAGGTTGCGAGAGCCTACGGCAAGCGTTATGGCGAGTACGTCCGCGCATTGCGCTTTGTGGGCACGTCCATGAAGCTCGAGGCGTGGAACGTGTTCGTTGGGACCTGTCTAGCAAATCTGTGCGGTACAAAGAATTGGAAAACAATTACCGGTGGGATGATCCTGGCGTCGGGAATGAGAAGAACTGCCTGGTAGATCTCACTACCAAGGGTGGAATGCCCTTAGATAATGATGGCAGCAAGGTCTCGCTGTTATCATCCGCAACGGCGTGTACAGCTTCCGAGGCTGCGCAAAAGAATGCCACAGCAATCGAAACGAACATGACAACTATGCTAGTGGAAGGAACAAATCCCGGCATTGGGACCCGCGGTCTTGGTGGGAACCCGGCGTCCGCACGGAGTGATGGACCAGCTCTAGCCGGGCGTCTCGGGCGCAGAGAGACATGCATCGTAAACTGCGCTCTCCAGCAAACGAGCTACCCACACTCTGCTCCACGAAGGCTGCATAAGCCCGTTGTAATTGACATCAATCTCCCTATTTGGGACGATGATTCCTGAGTGTCTAGCCCCCTCTGAACTATCTGGATGTGGTCGCTTTCGTAAACGCGCATTGAGGCTATGCTAGACATTGCCTCAAACTACGTAAAGTAGTAGGTAGAAATGGCTTGGACTCCTCGAGCAGCTCCAGTTTTGTCGTCTTTGGTTACGAGAGATCGTATTCGTCACAAGTCGTCCATTTGCGCAACTTGTTTCTACTTGTGTGATATTGCGGGTTTTCTTTACCTGCACTTTTTATACGCCGCGGCTGCGCCGACCGTTGTAACGAATGAAGAAACAGCAACGTTAAGGATGGCCGTATATATATGCACAATTATAACAAGAGGCCTCCCATGATTCAGTGCCCGTCTACGCCGTCATTCTTCTCCCAAAGTTGTATCCATCTTAGATTCGTGCGTGTCATGCGCGAAAAAAAAAAAAAAAAAAAAAAAAAAACGCCACCACTGTCGGTAGTCAGTATGTCTCGGGTCTACGCTTGTAGACGTTTCTAATCTCGTGGCCCTCAGAACACACATGCGCAGGCTTTCAGCCTAAGGCCCTATAAGTATTATAGGGAGACGGATATTACAATCGTGCTACCTAAAGTCCATTTCTCTAAGAGCGTACCTATTCATCATCTTATGGTATCCAGCTACAATCAGTAAATGTCTATTTACGTTGCTTACCTATCTAAAAGGGGGTAGGTATTCATGATGGAACAATGCCCGCCTCAGTTAAATAGCTGAATGTTAAGCTAAAGCTGAGGCCAGGCATGCCCCATCATTATCTCAAAATGGCTACACATTTGGAATAGCAGACTATAATCCTAGAAGTTCACAAGCCATGCAGGGTAAGACAGACTGATGTAAAGCTAGGTAGCTTACGGGGCGGCGGAAGTCCATCCTATCCAACCATATTTTACAATTATGGTTTTTTCTAGTCAGATATGTATCAACATTTGCCAGCAATAAACTCCTACTCCAATCGGTGTTTGCTTGCATTGATTGCATGCCATAGCATGTACTACCACAATTTAAGGAGAGGGAAGATCGTAGAAGTTCTACACCTTCTATCCCACGTCCGATATCCGCTATGTAGGTAGACAGGCCAAGCTTCCAATAAGGCCGCGACAATCAGTGTCACACTTGGACTGCAAGACGGCGGGTGGTCCAATCGTTGGCCGGACAATTGAATGCGAATCCACCTGTGTGCTCTTATGTAGCTTATATCGCAAGTAAATATGGAGTATCTAGGCTCCTTACTGCTTTCGATGCAGTAGCGGCTGCTAACCGTGGGTATATGTATGCAGGACTTGTACGGGGGCATAAAAGGACCCTGATAAAGCCAGGGTTGGTAAGGCCCTTGATATGAAAAGGCGAAGGACCTAAACGCGGGGAAGATCACGTAAGTTGCGCCAGGAAAAAAGAGAAAGGAGAGGAAGGCTGCCAATAGAAGTCTTGGACCAGCTGTATATTTGCTGGATGCTATTTACTCGAAGTTGGCATCGTTAAGGAGCTGGACATTCTTCTTCAATTCCTCGCAGAAAGACGTGTATGACTAGATTGTTAGCACCGTTCCTCCAAAGCTTTTTGGTAGGATAGGGCGCTTCATCGTGTGATAATAGCGACCAATGACAATTCTACTTTGTCGTGTATAATAAATTTCTACCTATCACGATGTTAAGGGTGGAGAGGTCAAGGGGGCTCGCATCTGCAGCTATCCAATATCTCCGAATGGACCATGTAACGAATGCTCAATCCAGTCAAGAAGGAATAATATACTAGGTAGCTTAGGTAGATAGATCCAATAGACGAGAGAGTTGGTATCCCCTGAGCCCCTGTTTCTTCGTTAGCGGACCCTTTGCCCAACACAGGTGACCAGACTCAGCCAAGAGCTCTGAATGGCTCGCAAAGAGATGCATCCGCAACTACGTACTAGTGAAGATGGATGGGGACAAAGCGTGCCTAATCTACCTGTTATAATGCATAGTGCCATTATCTGCAGAGGCCGGGTGAAGGAGCGAATAAGTTGGAAGTACTGCATGTTCAAAATTAGAGAGCTCAAATAATAAAGCTTCACCTGCTGGTGATATGTATGCGATTGCCGGATTTATATGCGCCCCCAACGGGCACACATTAGGTATCCCTCACCGACCGGAAGCGATAGCTATCATGCACCGTGTTGCAGGACGGACGGGAAATCGACAGGCACACCTCCCGAAGAGCTGGTCTCGCACTAGCGAACATACCCGCCTGTTTCTTGTCACGTTGAGAGATCTACCAAGGATCATCCATACAGTTAAGCGGGCGGTGCCGTAGATGACGACGACAAGCTTGCCCATCAGGGGTGTTTTCTTGAGGCTTCTTTAGCTCCCAAAGCTTTGGGGGCGATCGCGTGCTAATTGTCGGTCATTTCCCACTTGAAAGGACAAGAAAACGAGCTTATCTATTGCTCATTCGTGCATATGGTTTGACGATCTGACGATGAACTCATCATCGACCCCGCCCCCGCCTCATACGTACCTGTAGAGAGAGGGACGATCGTGGAGACAGCAAGGATAATCACGCACATCATTCCGACATGAAACAGATCGGAAAGATTCACTAGCAGCAGAAGCCATAGCTTGTGAGTCAACCTTTAAAAATGATCAGATAGATAATTGTCTATACCATCAACTCCTGTCGGTCGTTTTAACCTGATCCCCACGGCCACGGTGAGTTATTTCAGTTAAAAGGGAGGCGACCCAGAAGGACCCGACACGAGTCCCTAGTTTAGCAGGCGAGTAACTGGATTCGCTGGCTAGATTCGCTAAGCAGCTGCATCATCGGTCATCCCTGAGCTCTCACACGTTGACCGCCGAGACTGGTTCAGCGTGCTTCGTTAGTGGAGTTCGGGACGAGCCAGTCAAGTAAATCCTAGGAGAAAAAGCTAGCCAAATTCATGTCCCCTAGAAACTGAGGAAAAGTACGAGAACGGTAAATCAAACCATACATAGACCCACAGAGCGTCTGGGCTACTGTACTGTATTTTACTTGTTTATCCATAGCTTCTTGTAGTTACGCTCTCCGGTAGGTTTTAAACTTGGTCCACATCATCCACTGAACAAGCCAGTCAAGCGCTCTGGCTGAGGCGTGAGCTAGTTCCATGGCCTCGATTCGTATCCACCAAGTAACGGATCATTGGCCTAGAGCGAGGCACCAGTTCAGATCCCTTATTAGCTGCTTCACCCTCCCTTCTCTAAGCCAATCCTTCCCGTCTGACCTTCAGACTACCAAGCTACCTGATCTCACCACACCATCTCTGATATTTCGTGGCCATATGGTGAAGCCTCGTGCAAGCTGCTTCCATGCAGGCTCGTGAATGAGAGTGCTGCGAGCCATAAGTTGCTTATTACCTAGATCGTGATCACGCCTCCTCACCATAGCAGCCGCACACCACCTTCTCTGCCATGTTCTACCATGCCGACCCATTCCCACCTATACCCATGCGGCACTCCAACTGTACCTGCTTCTACGTTGAGAGTCGATTGGTTCCCGGTTCCGTAGAGGGACCACATAAGCAGCCAACCTATTCTCTTTAGATGCGAGTGTGACAAGCAACTCTGCAGCTGGTCCTTGATAGTTGATGCAACCGAAAAACATTGGCGTAGTACTGTGGACTAAATTAATTGGTCGATGGCACGCGGGATCCATTGAGTCTCCTGCGCCTATCACCAGTTTAAACTTGGAGCACATAGCCTGGATTAATCCAATAGGCGCGAATTGCTACGAATTACCAATGAGGATTTCCAAGTTTGGGAATATATAGAGGACATACGTACCTGTCTAGGTATCACCTGGCTGCAGGATAAGAACTAAAAGGGGCAAGGCATTGTATCCCTCGCAGCCATACGATAACAGCCAAGTCGCTATTGTACTCATGCCTTAATGTTTCTGGGATCTTTGAGAATGCCACGGATCGGTTGCTTGATATGACAATGATGATGATGATGATGATGATGATGATGATGGTGATGATGAGATAAACACTAGTTACATTAAAAATTGACTATAGGTCACATGAGATGAAGTTATCATCGTGGCCCAATTCGCAGTGAGGGCGGGCCTGCAAGAACGGGCATCGTTCAGATGAACCCAGGAATAGACGATCATAGCACAACTATTAATGTGACTGGTTCTACTTCCCGACTAATAGTCCGGGCCTGCTATCGGACTCGAGATCCTAAACTAGTCTAATCATCTAAACAAACAGAGACCAAGGCACTAAATGAGGATTGTATGAAGCTAGAAATATCACACAGGTAGTCAATGCGATAGGCGTGGATAATTCTAGCATCCGTCTTATACTATCACGAGCGCGATGTATACTATTAGTCAATAAATCCCTCCGCGTTCTACCAAGGTCGATAGGAGACTTCCAATTGATCTTGTACGGGACGGACCTTATGTGAATAGCATAAGCCATTGGCGCGGCTATGCTTTTACTACGCGACGCTCAGGACTTGAGACTTTATTGTCTATCATAGCCCTATTTCTTCGCGATAGCAATAATTTTTTATTTACAACATATTACCTTCCATTGTATTGAAACCTCTACCTTCTCCATAAGTCAGCTGCTGAAGCTTTGATGAATATTTTATTTTTCATTATTTTATCCATTACCGGAAGATACACGTAGAGCAACGTAAGAAGTTAGAGGCAAGGAGCTGCTGCAGGAGAAGGGCATATGAAGCTTCACCGCTGGTTTCGAGACTGGGTGATACCAAGACCCTCCATACACAAAGCCTTGCACACTAGACATACCTTACGTACCCGAATACCTACCTAGGTAGCTACGTAGACCTTAATAGAGGAGATATCGCATAGTGTTGAGAACTTCCTCTTAACAGCCTAATGAAAACCCTCCCTGACCGAACATTCAGTATCCAGCCGAAGGTCTAAGCCGGCTAGTATATCATTTTGCAGTCAGATAGAAAAAAAAAAAAAAAAAGATATGACATTTGAAAATGTGCATCGAGCTTCTAATCCCTTTCTGCTAAGATTTGCCATTGCCGTGTTTGTTGCCACCTCTCCAAGTAACCCAGCATCTCGACTTACACGGAGGTAGGGAGAGGTCTAGCCCAGAGCTATTGGTTCACGAAGAGCCAAGCTAGCGATCGCAAACGCAACTCCCCAGTTACGAACCGGCAAGGCCAGCAGGACTAGCAGGATAGCATCGCATCTGCCACAGACTTGGTCGCCTCGAACAAATTGACAAATAGGCTACTTCAGCTTCAATATCCGGAACCCCGTGCTACCTTTTACCTAGTTACGGGTTGTCCTAAATGTCTTCATTTACAAGTTGCATTGTCGTCATTCTCGGGAACGCGATTTTTTTCTAATAGGTAAGTCAGTTCTCAATTTTTATACCTAAAGGTTAGCTTATAGCATTTGCTATGATTATTCGTCACCTCCGTCACCTCTGTCACCTATCACCGCATTGGTTGGTTTACAGTTACATCGAATAATTCTTTTTAACTACCTAACCTACTTACCTACCTACCTACATATTTATCATCCGTCATTGCCATTGTCATCGAATTATTCAAGTTCTTTCTCTTCTATTACTCCATTATCCCGACTTCTCTCCCCCTTTTTTTTCTTTTTTTCTTATTCATTTATTTATTAATACACTACACGTCTACTTATACGCATACGCTTTTCTCGTTCCCGAGTTTGCCCCTCCCTTCTTCCCCCCACGGATTTTTTTGGCCGAGACCACATCGCTTAACCACTTGTAACTGGCCAAAATTCATCCCGCTCTTATTCTATTCGTCTCGATCGGGACTCTGGACATCCCGTGAGAGATTATCTATCTAACCCAGCCTATCTTACTTTACGGATTGTCGTATACTACGATACCCTACATACATACCTAACATTGATGTACCCACATACATACTTACATACCTTCTTACTTACATACATACGACATAAAGTACGCACGCAATACGCCATACGCCATACTGCACACCACATATTACATTCTACGACGCAGAGTAATACATAGGACTTACACAGAGGACTGGTATTACCTAAGATTTCCAAGCCAACTTGCATAATTTGTGTACTTAACCACCCCGCGACTTTTTTTTTTTTTTTTTTTTTCTGGGCATCCCCGACGTAGTGTAATCCGGTTCCTGACTTCTCTTCCCTTCCCCCCTGGTGGATTTCCGTGCAAAGACCCTCGGCGAGGACGACAGGTGACGGACGGAGAGAAAAGAAAAGAAAAGGACTGGAGGGACGATACCACTCTAGACCTGGTGATTGACTTTGACCGTCTACACTATTTTGAGCTATTTACGCCGTTTATACCGAGCATTACTGTACATGGTCGGAACTTGTGACTAGCAACTTTCGCCGTTGATTCCGTCTCCGTCCATTCCGTTCCATCGTCGTGTCCGGTCTTAGTTCAGTACTAGGTACCTTACCGGGTACCTGTCGGTGCGACTACGGGTACATCGGTTCAACGCTATTGTGCCACGTTGAAGAAAGTCCTTCGGTACCCGCTATATTGTACAATACGCGAATACCTAACAAATATCCACCGTTGCAGCGCAGTTGCGGAACGGTGCAGTGCAGTTGCGGTGGAGAGAGAGTTGGCCTGTCTTCGTTTGCAGACGACTCGACTTCCTCAATTTACCTACACAGGTACCTCACTTAGGTACCTACCTAGTAGGAGCCCGGTACGTATCGGGCTGCATCTACTTGGTACATACTTCTAATATTTCAGGTAATAAGCCTTAAACATACGGCATCGTACCCTAAAGATTTAAGGAACCCCACCTTCCTATAGGGCTTCATCATCTGAAGCAGGACTTACCTGTATCGAGTTACGGGTACTTTATTCTACGATTATTTGTAATATCTACGCTTAGTATTCAGTACCTCCCAGTTAGGTGTTGGTAATTCCTGAGGTTAGGAGGTACATAACTACCTTATTCGAGGAAATCCCCTAAAGTATTTTCCCCCCTCTCTTGCCTCTTCAGGCGTATCTTCCCCCCTCTAGACCTTCCCCAGTAGCCTAGGCACGCCAGCGAAAAGCACGCTAGAAAGGAACCGGACTGCCCGCTTGTCATCAGGGAAAGGACCAGACGATCAAATTTACTGGATCCATCAGGCGAATCCTGAAAAATCCGCCATCATCCGTCGCATCGCTCTTGTCAATCCCCTCTCTTGCCAACCCGTAAGTGGAAGTGGCTAGAGTGGCCAGGACTAGCCAGGGGCCTTTCGAGTTGGTGGCTTCCCTCCTAACCTACATCTTTTTCTGGCTGTACTTTAGGTACGTACCTAGGTACATGTATTGTTGTATTTTATCTTATTTTATTTTAGTATTTTTTTTATTTCCCTTACAACATTGGAACTTGGGATGGGATCTACCCATCTATTCTAAAAAGAGCCAATCCGTCAAGCCTCAATAACGTTCTTGTTACTTTTGTCGCTCTTTGCGCTCTTTGCCTTCTCTTCGCCCTCTTGCCCTCTGCCTTCGAAACCCATACCAATGTACATACGGCATTACGGGCCATACCTATTCTGAGAAGCCCCCATCCCCCCGTCTATCTATCATCAACATCACCCCTTCTCATACCCCCTCCTTCTCACGTTCACACTCACACACTTGTCCTTATCCTCTCTCATCCTTCTCTTTTCTCCTTTCCCAAATTCTCAATCCGTATTCCGTGACCTCATCAAACCACCATTCACCCCCCCCCTAGTTGTGTTGATACACACGCCATTTGCCATTCTTCCGCAAGATTGACACCGACCATTCTCCGTTCGCCTAAGTGATGGTCCGTCATTCGAACTTCCTAGTCGTAGTCAGTTCTTAATTGAATCTGACTTCTGACTACTTTTATTTCTATATTTTTTTTTCCCTCCCCTTCGTTTCAACATCCAAAGCCTTGTGCAACTACAAACAGCTACTGTATTATTTTCTTATCATTATTATTGCCATTGCTACGATTGCTAGCATTGCTACCATTACGTTCAATCTATCAATATTTTATTCTCCATCTTACGAGCCCGCGTCTCAAGCCGGCATCCGATCTACCTTCACCGCAGGCCCGCCTAGTTATATGCAATAATTCTCCACTTTCCCTCGTCACCGTCTTTTCTGGTCGTCCCAGCGACTACCACCAAACAACAAATCCACCAGGTTGTCCTTCATTAGGACCGTTGCGACACGCTTCTTTCTTCCACTTTATCTCTACAGTTACAACTTTCAAACCATCATGTCGTCTCTTCCCCCTGACCCATACAAGATCCTTGGTGTATCCAAAGATGCTCAACTACCAGAGATTCGATCTGCCCATCGGAAGCTGGTGCTAAAATGCCATCCCGACAAGGTCCAAGATCCCAAGTTGAAGGAAGAGAAGCAGAAGGAGTTCCAGCAAGTTCAGCAAGCCTACGAATTGCTAAGTAATGAGACCGAACGGGCTAGATACGATGAGAAGGTCAAACTTGAAGAGCTGAGAAGAGAAAGGGGAATGGCGTCAGCCTCGACGTCGTCTCCTCGTTCTTCCAAGCGTCATGAGACCAAATACCACTTCGACGTTCGCGAGGCTGAGCCTCGGTCTACAACATTTGCGGGTTCACCTGGTTCCCACAATGTCTATAGCCACACGCCTCCATCCCGCTCCTGGGATGAAGATATTTACGCTAAGAAATACGACGAGATGCCTCGCTTCGCAAGGAAGGCGGCGAGCTATGAGCGAGAGAGAGAGAAGCCTTCTCGGAAAGACGAAGAGCGGAGGAGACGGAAAGAAGAGGAAGAATGGAACCGTGAGAAGGAGAAGGAGAAGGCGAGAGAAAGAGAAAGGGAAATTAGAGAAGCGGAACGGTTTAAAGAGCGCGAGGCGCTAAGGGAAAGAGAAAGGGGAAGGGAAAGAGAGAAGGAGGCTGCCAAGAAAGACAAGGAACGGCGCAAAGAGGAACGAAAGGAGGATAAGAAGCGGTCCGATAAGGACCGACGCAAAGAATCTGAAGAAAAACATCGTCGTCACAAGTCGCCCTATATAGAAGTTTGTCCGGAGGATGAAGATGGCCCCTACCCGAACTCCTCATCCAAGCCGGACAAGAAAAAGTCCAGTAGTACTCGGAAGTATGACGAGGTACCTGTCGCCCCGCCGCCTCGGGAAACCAGTCGCCCGCCACCAACCACCGACCGCGAAAGAAAGAATTCGGAGACCTTGGAATCTGCGATTCGATATCTGAGCAGGTCCGGTGGTAAACCGCCGACACTCAATCGGGCGCAGACGTATCATCCAGAATACTCGGTCAGACATATTGCTCCGATCGCCGTACCGACACCGCCGCCAGCTGCTGCTTCAGCATTTGCGCCACCGCCTATGGCCGATCACAGGGATGCATCAGGAGATGAAGACCCAATCAAAAGATCATCGGGAAGGACTCGCCGCATGTCGCACGACACTCCGCGCTCGAAGGAGAAATCTAACAAGAAGTCGGTGCCAACTCGAGAGGCGATCATCGTAGACGCCTCTCCAACGTCCGCTACCGCCCGAGTAATACCCTCTTTTCAGAAGTCACACTCGATTCCAATCCCCATACAGTCTGATGGTCACCGAGTTCCGCCTCTGAGCCGCTCGAATACTGATAATTACTCTCGACCGCCTCCGGCCCCCGGTCTGGAACGAGCATCAACTTGGATGCCAGGTTCCGAGCTGAACCGAGATCGGAGTCGTACACGCCATGCTCGTGTCTATTCAGATGAGTCCTCGGAAGATGATCGAGATCGACGTCACCATCGTGGCCGGCGTACACAGTCTCCGACTGCCATCCCAACGCAGACCAAGAAGTACACGGTGGGCTCAAGCGGAAGAGTTATCCCGGTACCAGACCGTTATTACGCAGAAGAATCGCCTAGGAGCTCGAAGAAGACTTCCCATCATACACCTAATACCTCCGCGCGGCGTACGGAACCTCGGCCGAGTTACTATGTGCATGAAAGCTATGAGGACGAGATACACGTACCATTCCCGAATGTCAAATACGCGAGCACGTTCGAGCCAGAAGATATCAAGTATACCGAGGTCCCTCACTCCACGTATCAAGAGGTGTATACATGACTGCTTGGAGGAGTCGAGGTCAGCTCTTGGACCAATCGATGTTCTGACATCAGACGAGATCTATCGGTAACGCAATCTATCATTGTTCCGATGTGAGATGTCAGAATGCCAGAATACCATGGTCTGCCATAATTACATACCCATGATCAAGAGCGTTTCCCATCGTTATTCTATTTCTATTTCTTTTTTTCCACGGCTCGAATTCGGCGTTCTCAGTGGTTCGGGCGTTTCAGATACATTACACGCTAAAAGAAAAAAAACCTTTGAAATGCAGTAACGATTTGATGTCTTTTTCGAGGGACTTAGTGAAGAGGCGAGATGAAGACAAGCCAGGAGAGATTGTTATTGAAGGGTCCCATGAGGTTTCCTTACGAGTGAGGGGCTTTTTGTGGTGCGGTTCGGCATACAGCTTGCCTGGATAGTTCGATGGGCTCCCTTACATGCGAGGCGAACTGGTCCTCTGAGGCTTCAATCGTTGTGAGCACGAGCGCATGGCACACCGAACTCAGTTAGCCAATCAGAAAGCTTCCAGAGCCGTCTCACCTACCTTAGGTATTTACCTAGCCTATTTGGCCCCCAATAGCGAACAAGCTTACTATCTCGCCTCTCTAAGCCCACGAGGTTTACGAGAGATGTTTACCGTTGTTGGATTTACGTTCTTTCAATGACTATTTCCCTACAATTTTACATTTTATATATACACACATAACTTGCATATTGAGGAGCGAGAAACCAGGAAACAGGCTGGTCGGGAGTGGGTTCTTTTATCATTTTCATTTTCCCTGCCTTCCGTGATGGATCGAAGCATGACGCTGTTTGATGTCTTTTCTTATCATTATTCATCTCGTCCCTTCGTTCATTTACGAGGCGTTATGTTGTCAAGGAAGGGTGGGAGCATTCGCGGCAGGTGGATGGGCAGGACACCATGATAGTTTGCCGCGCCCAATAGAGGCTAAGCATATGAAGGTACAGATGTATGCGACGAAACGCTACGTTATGGACGAAAATACACATCAGCAAGAACCTATTACTTATTGCCTAGAATACTTTGTGGTTATTGTGACAAATGACGTAGCTTTGATTACTCTTGTCTTATTTAAGGATGGATTGCATGAGCCGGTTTGTCTGCTGATCCGGATACTAATCGAATGATAGACCACGTATGCCTTAAACGTACCTACCTACCTAAGGAACGAAGTTGTCCTTAGACCATGTCTAGTAATCAATATTCGCTTCTATATGATATAGGAATATAGCCTACGATAAGTGACAATATCATTATTGTCTTCACAAACACGCTAATATGAAATTCCTCCAAGGGACCATGGAAAATTATGTCGATAAATAACTAATTAGTTTCCTATAACTATCGGTGATTAGATCTTATGAACCAACTTAGTCAGTGCTATAACTTCAGTTTCGTTTTCATCACCCCGAGAAAGTAAGTCGGGCTATACCTAAGCAAAGGCAAGTGAAAGCTTATTGCTATCATAATTTTAATATTCGAAGATAAGAGAAGGCACTGGTGTTTCTACTTGATGATTTCATAGAAGTCCAGATAGTCTAGTTATATGAAGAACCATTATACAATAATCCTATATATCATCTTATTTTATTCGCTCCCTTTTCAAATATTTTTCAACCTATAAGACAGATGGGAAGATTGGAATTAATCAATGAAAACAAATGACGGACCCCTTCTCCGAAAATTCTTAAAGGTCTTCAATTCAAGGAAACCGGATGATCTCATTTTTGTTTCTTATTCCTTCCCTTTCTTCCGCCTTCGGTATGTCCTGTGCTGTCTGCTGTACGGGGCCAGTGTTTTCGGATGCCGACTGGGCTCGCACACGTAACGTTGCTTGCATGCGCATACGTAGCTAGCTGTTTGCTTTGCCACATGGTCATTTACACGGGGGAGTTAGGAGTTTTGAAACATGGTTAAGATGTTGATGAAACAGAGGAAATGATGAAGATGATGAGAAATGTCAATGGGACGGCGTCAATGACTTGCTTCCGGCGCGCTATCCGACTGACCGAATCTAACCTATGGTTGCCGTGCCTCAAGTAAACAAGAGGCAAATTCATCACCGACTTTTTGTAAACAATCAAGTTGTGTCTTTAGAAGCACGGACACCGGGGGAGTTAACAGGTCCCCCTGATTGCAAAGTGGATTGTCATAGGTCAGCTGGACGGGAAATTTCGAACTTGGATAGGTCGAAGCGAGTATAATAACTAAGCGAAGGGGCCGGAGGGGAAGTTATAGAGTTCTAGACAATCGTTATGTATCTAAGGTAGCTAATAGATCTATCTGGTCGCCGGGTGAAAGCCGAGACCGCCTCGCGGAGAAGGAAACGCACGGTTCCCCCCAGGATTCCCCGTTCCCCATTTGCGGAGGCGGGAACGTGATCAACACAACACTATATATAGGGCCCATCGAAAAGACAATGCGTGGCCGAGCTTGGTGCCGTCTACGTGGATGGCTGGCCTTCGCCGCCGCACGTGCCTTGGAATGATGCAAGAGGGCGGATCTCATAGGATACCAAGGCCCGGGTTCCATTCTTTGCCCGGGTGTTCGTGTTTCCCCTGGGCTGCTGTTTGACGTAGCCCCCGCTGCCCCGTTCATGTATGATGACAGATGGGCAGGCAATCGTACGAATTATTGGTCGACGATGGCTTGCTTTGTCAAGTAGAAAGTTCGATAAGTTGTTCGATGATGTAGCCGCATTAGGGCCAGGCACCAGGGGTATTTCTACTAGAAACTCCACACTCCCCGGGGTGCCTCTTTGGGAACGTAGGTACACTAGTAACGGGAACCAAGAAAAGGGGTACCTTAAAGGTATCTATGAGAAACGTGGAGATTTTCCACTTTGTATACAGGCCCTATGCAGGTCTTAGGAAAGGTTCTCGGGGTCTCTCCCTAAAGTACCTCTTCTGCGGAACGCTAGTACATACAGCAAAGATGATTCGTCCTTTACCTACAAGTTTGCCGGTGCTAAAGGTAAAAAAGACATTTCTGCTTCCTGCATTATCCTATAAATCGACTACGATGTACCGAATAGGTAAATACAGAGCTCGCTCGGGGTTTACAACGGGATCCATTCTGAGGTATCTCTATCCGGATGAAAGGGACGACAAAAACCGCCTAGTATCATATACAAAAACAATTGAATTGTTGCCTCTCCACCTATCAAACTCACCGCTTATTTCTCTTTGTGAGTTTCAAAACTATTGTTCCAAGTGGAGTTGTCCTATGAGATGCTTTAGAAAACTCCGCCTATGCATTGACGAATAATGTGATGAGCATAGGTTTGCGAAGTACTCAACCCGAAATTACAAGTTTAATACGTAACTACCTAGGTAGTCACAGGATGGAAGAAAACAAAGTCTACGTTATTGGATGGCTTTGTGCCAAAAGCGATACGATGTTAAACTCTTTACAAGCTATGTGAGACATTGGGTATAGCCCCTATATTATTGCGGTACACTCAATATGGTATATCTTATATTGCCTTATAGTGTGGTAGGCAAATATTATCCATCTTTTGTAGGCCATTCTATAATCATATGAGTCCCATGCGGACTCCTAGATTTATACTACGAGGTGACACTTTTGAGTAAATTCTACAACTGCTCATTATAGTTCAGTACTTACATAGTAATCGGTAATACTGGCCTAATTCAGTACGTAGAGTCGATAGTATCTGATAGAATCAGTCTGTAATTACCTCTAGTATTATGCACCTATGTGGTATGTAAACGGCCATGCTAGAGACAAATTTGAAGAAGCCTGAGAGACAATAATATGTTTGAATAACCGCTGATATGAGATTATCTTGTTAATATGTTAATGCATAGCCTTTCACGATGTCTTCTTTTTATTAATATTGTTCAGATTTCTTTCATTTAATTCTATTTAGCTTCACATACAAGCTATCGTTATCGTTTCTGGTTCGCCAGAGAAAGCCACTCTTGGATCCTCTGCGTCGCGAAGCGTGGTAAGTCCTTGTACTTCTTCTCATCATACGTATCTTCGATAGCCTTCAGAAGGCGCTTTGCCTTCGAGATAGTAAGTCTTTTCGCGTCGAGATAATGCTCAGTTGAAACAAACTGGTCTGCGTCGTCCGCTAGATCCCTCCGCTTCTTGCGCACGGCGGGACTATCCGTCTTTTCTGCAACGCAGAGTGGACAACTGCATTCGAAGCCCCAAGTAGTCATTAGCGATGTTTGCCTCGCGTCGTAGTCGCTTGATTCATCATAGCTGTGGAAAATCTCCTCGCCGGCGGTGATGGGTCGGGTGGCGCGGAGAACCATCAGGTCGCCTATGTATTCCTTCTTGGCGTTGGCGACGCATGAGTGGTTAATATACGCGGCCCAGATCCAGAGGCCGGTGCTCGCGTTACTTACGCCTTCGTCTCCAAATTGACTTCCCGGGCCGAATGCGTTACGTGATACGATATCGTGAACCCGGAACGTATCGACTACGGGACCGTCCTCGGTCTTTGATACACCGCTACCGTCTCCTTGGTAGTCGCCATATAGATCCATTACTTTTTCGATCTGAGAAGGGTTGCTGAGGAGCTTTTGTACAATAGCTTTGCTCAGACCAACGGGTGATACCCGGATCCTGTCGTCCCTTACGTCGTAAGTCATTGCTGTTAGGGCCTCCTTCTCGTGGCCCCAAACCACACAGAAGGCTTTCTCGCATATGACAATCTCCCCGGCAGGAATATCACGTGTCGCAAATAAGCCACGGCCTCGTCCCTTGCTCTCCTCTACCTTGGTGTTATTCAAGAAACTCGCTGCGTCGACGCGCGGACGGGCTCTGGATAGGTTGGCTCTGATCTTCTTGAAATTATACGCTCCCGTCCCTTGCTCGCGGAGGCGCACCTCGATATTCTTCAAGTAGGCGATCGCAGTTTTATTTTCAGGGGTAAGCTTCAGTTGCTCTTCAAAGAAGCCTTTTGCTTCCTGATATTCGCCAAGGTTATATGCGGCAGAGCCAGCGCGGAAATAAGCCTTACTATCAAGGTCTTTGGAGCGCTCGTCTTCGTTTCCGATAAGAGCAGCCTTTGCGTCGCTCTTTGCCTCGTCTAGTTGATTTAGAAGAAGGTTGACGTGAGCTCGATTGCGGAAAAGATCCCGGGCCAAGTCCGGGCTCGCTTCAGACACGACGTCCTGCCTGGCGACTTTAAGGCCATCAGTATACTTTGCGTGAGCTAGGGCTAATTTATTCTTTTCGAGGGCAGAATTGCCCTTGTCTTTGCAGTTCTTCGCGGTCTTCTCCGCCTCTGTCGCATCTTTAGCGTCACATATTTCATCCCGGCAGACGATTAGATCCGAAGGGTGATCAACCCGAATCGTAGGTTCGCCTTGATCTGTGAGAGTAAAGTATGGCTCCTTTATGACAAAGCTAGATGCTGATTCTAGTACATCTTCACCGTGTCTTGATTTATGCAGACACAGCTCTAGACGCTCCATATCCTCTTCTCCTTCCTCCTGCACCATGGTCCACGGCCTTGCTATAAGGGGTACCACTGGGCTCGCGCGCTTCACGGTGAGTCGACGGCCACGATGATGGGTCTCCATTTGGAGATCTGCTAATTTGATGGGCTGTAAGTCCTGAAGCGGAACAACGCATGGCGGGTATACTTGTCCTACGGGGAGAGCCGGGAATGTGCCTGCTCGACCTTTCGTTTGGGCCAAGTCGGGGTCTGGCGCTCCCATGTCAGCCATAAGAGATGCGCCAGTCGCTTGCTGTTTGGCAGCTGTCGCATCTCTCCTTTCCCTAGCATTGCCAGCAAGTTCGGAACATTTCTTGAGCCTATTTTTGGCAACATTCCGAATACGCTCTGATTCCTGTTCGGTCATAAAGACCGTGTTTCCATCTTGCTGGGAAGCCATCGCGAAGCGCAGACAGTTGTGAATGCGACGACTCCGGACTTAACTTTTTTTCGAGGCCAATCCAATGAAAGCACTAATTTATTTTTAGTGGTATTATATTTCGAAGAAACCTTCTAGGTCACCATATAGGGAATACCGGTTGAGTTATTTTGGGTAGTAAAAAAGTTTTAGCGAATCAAGCGCCCGTTTGTCTATCACATACTAGACGTACTTTTCATACTACTATGTAAAAAATCGAATTAATGAATTAATGTATAATCTAAAATCTAAAAGCGGACACTTGATTCGCTGATACTTTGCGACAAAGTGCGGTTTGCATCGGTCTTTTATTTCTAGTACACTTTTGAGATCGTCAACATAGTACCTACTACCTACCTACCTCTATTGTTAGGACATCATTTTATTGTTGTAATAATTGTTGTATTGTATACTTTACAAGATTAAGGTACGTAACGTACGAAAGTATATAAGGTACTTAAGGTAGTATTCAAGCTAGAATATTAATACCTAACTTCACCCAGTAGGTAATACGTGAGCCGGCGTCCTCTTTTCGATTTTTCACTATTCAAATACCACAGGGAAAAAGGGGGCATCGTAGTTAATATAAATCAAACCAGTATAATATACACGCTAAAGCACCTATGTTATGCTAAGTCTACCTATGTATTGAAAACAAAAATATGAGAGTAGGGGTATATCCAAAATGACATGCAAAATTCGACTGATGGTATGATGTTACTAATAAATACGATTTGAGCGGTGTGCCCGAGTGCTTCTTTGAAATATATTTTATGCGACAGATTCCTACCATCTGAACTGACTTTTCCAACCCTTTATTCGCGAGCGGGAAGTTTCGGCTCCCCCCTTTATAATAGTACATAGAAGGGATTCGGATAAATCTAATTAAATTAGGACGTAGAGTGAGCATATCTATATGAGTTAGTATATATTCTCTCCCTTTAGGAACCGGGTAATGTAATAATAACTTACCAAGCTCAAGCCCAGGATCATACTACACCAGAAAAGCACGTTATTCGCCGTCTTATGGGCACGCACCCATTTCGTCCGCTGCAGGATGACAATAGGTAACTGCAACATCTGGCAAACAAATCCGTAGCCACGAATCTTCTTCGTGATGCACGCCATGACGATTTCGTGGCCGATAGCTGAGATTAGGAATGTAATGACTGTCGCATTGTTGCGGCCAATGGTGGGTTTCGATGTCGCATATACATGGCGCCGTAGGAACGAGTACACCGGCACATTCCACTCACGGCTGAACTCCATCCAGTCGGTGCTGTTCCACCAGTCGCTATAAAAGTGACGATCCGCGAACTTGGTAATCTCGGCGAAGGCACCTAAGACATACTCGAAGATAACGAGGAATACCAACAAGAAAGTTAGCATAAAGGGGAAGAGAAGCCACGAGATATTCTCAGCGAGGATGAGCAACTTCTCGGCTATAGACGAGGTGTTTTCCAAACGGACTGTTGACTCTTGCAATACGGGTAGGATGAATTCCTCCGAGATAACTGTCAACAGGAATATACAGCCGAAGGTCGCGATTATCTTGGCTATGAGTGATGTCCAGTTGATAGATTGCTTGCGCGGATACTCGAGCTCGTAACATAGCGTCGGACAGAAGAGATAGTCGATATAATTCGACCACGACAAGTTACGGGGGTATGTTACGTTGCCAATGGGGCTCGTCAACTCGCGAGCCAAGTCCTCGCGCAATTGCAACAGGCCCTGGTCATCTTCGTCACTATCGACATCCATATCCTTGTGCGCTAGTCTACCCATTGGGTTTTCCACCGACGGGTAGACGTATGCTGGCGCCTTGGAGGCGCCATGAGGTTCGTCGAGAGCGCGCAGTCGCTTTTCAGTTTCCGAAAGGTGGCCGTTATAGAAGGCATAAGAATGCATCTTCATGAGTAGAACCATGGTATGCAACAGGAAAAATACCTGGGCAGTCCAGGTCCAATTGAAGATAAAGGGTATAGCAACCCAGAATGCAAACCATGTAACTTGATATATGCTCTGGATGGCCATACCACCCTTCTTCCACGTCAACAGCCCTTGGCTATTCCTGAATAGTTTATGTAGCGGCAAGCTAATAACGGTACTAGCGACCATGGAGAAATCGGCGATGGCTAGATGGGACAAATTAATGGTGAACAGCGTCCATATCTGCACGCGCAAGGGATATCCAGTATCCTTATAGTTGCGCAACATGGTAGTGATTCCCATGATGGCCAGGCCAATCCAGAATAAGTTGAAGAATCCATGAAAGTCGCGATAGTCGGATTGAGGATCGAAGTGGGAGACGCGCGAGGCGAATTCGATAGTTGGGAAGATACGTTGTCGCTGTTCCGCTCGAACCTGTTTCCGTGCACTAGACAGAGCTTTCGTCGACGCGGGAGCATTTTCGGGGACGGGTGTCGAACGGCCACTAGAATAACACGAGAATCATGTCAGTTCAGATCTCTTCGATATACCTTATAAGAGTCGAATTGTAATTATCATAGTAAAAAAGTAATTACCTTGTCGTGCCCGAACCCGTGTCGTCTATCGGAGCATCGAGATATCCGTTTCCATTGACGGAGACACCGCTGTGCTCTTTAACAAGCTCGGCAACTTGGGCATGTTGGGGTTTTCGTGGTCGCGGACGTAAAATATGATCGTGACCACCATTCGTCTCGATGTTGGTGGAAGACATCGCGTCTTATCGCGTAGAGGTTAAAGTGAACCTTATTGTCAAGGTTTCGGGAGTAAACGGATAATCGATAGGATGACGGCAGCCGGTGCGAACTCTCCAATAATGAGGTAACGAAGTATCCAGGGATAAGGCTGCGATATGTTTTCAGGTAGTATGTAAGTTACGTACCATGTAACTAACTTTAGCGAGTCAGGAGGGTTTCGAGGTTAAAAAGGAAAGAGTATAGACGGCGTATAAACCATGCGAGATGGAGGTAAGGAGCGTGTGTGTATGTGTAACGTGTATAATGCAGGTGCTTCGTCAACGAAGAAATTGCATGTATCCAAGTTAAGAAATAAGAAAATTAATAAAAACCCGAAAAAAAAATAAATAAATAAAATAAAAGGAATGGAATGATATAAACGCTAGTGCGACGGCGTCATATATCGATCGATCGAATGCGAATGCGATTTTCGCCCTATTTCAAGGACCTTGAATTGCGACTCGACAGTGGATGGCACGGAATCCAAAAAAGGGAACAAACCGCCAATGTTGTTGAAGAAAATGCTGTCATTTGGGTCGTTTGGGTCATTTGCCGAACAGAGCAGCTATCGGTACCTGCGCTTATAGGCAATCTCCTTAGGGGTTACTAGGTACCCGGTCTGCTGATTCTAGCTTCTAAAGTCGGTGCCTAGTGAAATTCGCTGGGTGCTGGTCGCTGCTTCAGGGGAACCGAGGGGTATCTGAGGGGTGAGAGCTCGGCGCCGAGTCCCTTAATTCATACTAGCGCCGTATTACTTACATATGTATGTACAATGTCTCAGGTATTATGTAGGTATAGGTATGTATGTATGTATGTATGTTACACGTTTTGACGTCACGCTTAGGGAGAGCTTAGTCTCTTTTAGTTTTGCGCGACGTCAGAATGCATAGCTAGATCCAATACCCTTTCTCTTTACCAGGCATGACTTCCTTCAAAGCTTCGAATTTCCTTGGCTTAAACTTGCTTAATGTTCAAAGATTCGGTTCCCGGCACAGACTTCAACCTTACAACAACCAAATTTAGATATCTAATGGATTGGATATTGTGGCACTAACAGTCTGCCGGTCTGCGCTTATTACATACACCATAAGCCACGATCTTCCCTAACGGATAGGATAGGATAGGATAGGATATACTAAAATATTATTTTAGGTACACACACCAACTAGGTAACTAACAGCAGAGTTAACACGGTTTTCATATCCATCGGAGATTACAAACACGAAAACGACGCATTACCTAGTACGAAGTACGAAGTACGACGACTTCTACGATATCGTCCATTTATACTGGTAGCCCGGATGGTCGTTCAAAAGATGCGGCTGTCCGAAAAATACCTCCCGCGCTGTGACCCCTGGTCGCTCAGCCTCTGCTCGGAACAAGCCCCTTCTTCGTAATTCGGGAATTACAAACTCGATGATATCTTCAAACGAGCCGGGGTTTACCACATGCGCCAAGTTGAAACCATCCACGTCAGCCACGTCAGCCCATCTCTCTAACTCGTCTACGACGGTTTTGGCACTTCCTATGATTTTAGGCCTGTATAATTTAACCCGTTAGTTAGCTGAATCTGATCTTCCAGTTCGCATCGATCCCGGAATAACTTCACTTACATCATGCCTCCAATCGTTAGGAATTCCGCAATTCGAGCCTTGGTCCATTTCAACCCCTCCGTGCCAGGTACCGTAGTAGACCATCGATTAATCACAGAGCGAATAGCTGGTTTGTCGACAAGTACTAAATCTTCATCGTCGGAAAATGATGATAGGTCATTACCCGTCCATCCGCCAAATAGCGCAAGTGCGCCTTCGCGGTCGCCGTACGAAAGAAACTCCTTATATTTAGCCTGCGCTTTTTCATCCGTCTCGTCGACAATAACGGTAACGCCTGTAAATACTTTAATGTGGTCCGGGTCTCTACCGAAAGTCTTGGCTGTAGATCGAAGCGCGTCGACCGATTTTCGCACCAGTTCCGGAAGCTGACCACCCATGAATACGGCTTCTGCATGTTTCGCCCCGAATTCTGTTCCGGCTCTGGATGTTCCGGCCTGGAATAGAAATGGTGTCCGTTGGGGAGACGGCTCCGAAATGTGCGGACCCGGTACTTGGAAGTATTTCCCTTTATGGTTGATTGGGCGTACTCTACCCGCTACTGCGAACTGACCCTTCTCACGATCTCGAATGACGGCATCGTCTCTCCAACTGCTCTCCCAAAGCTTCAATTCGGATTTAGTAAGTATCTAAAATACATGAATCGCAAAGAAGGCGGGTTCATACCTTGTATACTACGTCCATATACTCCTCTGCAATCCGGTACCTCTCATCGTGCTCGATTTGCGTCTCCAGCCCAAAGTTCCTGGCCGCACTTTCAAGGTACGATGTTACAATGTTCCATGCCACTCGTCCTTCGGCTAGATGGTCCACCGTCGAAAAACGCCGAGCCAGAGCATATGGCGCATCGTAAGTAGTAGAGGCAGTAACACCAAAAATTAGATTCTTCGTTGCCGCCGCCATAGCTGGTACGGCATACAAAGGGTCATTAACTGGGTATTGCGCGCCTGAGGCGAGAACCGGGTCGACATTGGCTGGACCCTTGTAGACATCGTACGGACCCAGAGTGTCCGCGATAAACATTGCATGGAAATCCCCCTTGTCTAGGAGCTGCGCGAGTGACGTCCAAAAGCTGAGCTTATTATAGTCGTCTGTATGGTTACGCGGATGCTTCCATAGCCCCGGAGACAGATGCCCAGGAGTTGTCATCACGAAGGCGTTCAGGAGGAGTTGCTTCTTGGGCTTCTGCGCCTCGCCTCCGTTCTCGTTAGAAGATGCCATTTTCTGCTTTAAATTCTGTGTCCGAACAAAAGAGCAGCTTCAATAATGGTTCTTATCAGTTTCCTCGCGGTATCTAGGATTACTTCCAAGTCGCTTAAACACGATGGTTATCAAATACTAATGCGAAGTTCAAATTTAATCGGGACGTAGTTATTCTTTTGTTTATGTTTAGACGGTAGCTATCTATATCTATTTCTCTTCCCTGTGTGCGTGATAGACCCCAAATATTCGAGCTAGTCGGCCAGAGAGGTATAATAGATATAAACGTGGGAACTGAGAGTATCATTGGCCTACCCCGATTCTTCCATCATGCTCCGCGCGGATTGCGTGATGCGATTTCCGCTGTACGCTCTTCAATGTGACCCTCTTACGAAATACTGACTATAATCAAGTATACGCTTAGAAGTATTGGTTGGTGTGGTTTTTTATAGTTAGAATTGTGTTATTATCTAGTCCTGAATTTTCTTATAAGTCAAAGCGAATTGGTTAGGTGCTACTATATGAAGGATATATCGGGATTTTTAAGAGTTGATTTCGATTCTGCAAAAAATAGTGTAGAGCCTCCATTTGAACCATAATATATTTCCTTAACTTTCCTATATATACACGTGAGCTTCTATATATTGGTAGGTACCTATGTGTATATGCGTGTGCGTATGCGTTTTCTGTCTTAGCTCGTATAAAACGCGACTTCTCTATGAGCAAGTTATTCGTCGAGAGTAAGTGGTTGATGTCGTTAGGGAAAACCATGTCGAGGTACATATTCGTATAGTATGTTTGTGTTATTCTTGGCTACCTAGGTACGTCTCTCCGATTGATACTTTTCGGGTTCTAGGTGTCGATAACAGGGGTATTTGGTCTCTCAGAGAACTATATCAACTCGTTCTCTATAGAGTTAATAAGGGGGTAAGGTAAAGGAGAATAAATCTTTATCAATGTCACATTAAGTCAATATCATGATCTTTTCCTTCTTTAACAGCCCCAAGATGGTCTACAGGATCTTGAACGATTTACATAAAAGCGTATGTCAGAAGATGATCCAGGCCGCGATATCATTCGCTAGAGGAACCTAAGAGGGAGCTTCAATAAGTATGTCTGATTATGCAGTAGTTGTACGAACGTAATCCTGAGCTTCGGGGTTTGCTTTATACAGAGATCGGGAAGCGCACCACAAGATCCGCTCCTCTCCATGCTGAATAGGCTACGAGTACCCATAGGTAAATATATATGCTTGGAGCCGAAACACATCGGGTCGGGAGAAGACTACCAAAGGTCCTTAAACCGGCCTGTGAGACAGAAGGACTAGGCCATACGATATTGGAAGGATGGCATGGCAAGTCATGCTTCCGTAGTCCCCTAACCTTCGAACCAAACAAGTTATGAAATCTCCTCGCTGTGTGTCCCTTGTTTCTGTCGAGACTTCAGTAAGTGCTGATATGCTTACACGTTCGTCGTCCAATATTCGACGGGAATTTCCCTATGCAGTCTACAATTCGTATGCAACGGCGTCGTCCAATGAGCGCGTCGACTCTCGGTGGCTGCAGCCACACGAATATCTTTGAGGAACAATGGCATTCACGTCTGTCTCACACGGGGCAGTGGAAGAAACGGGCGGGGTGCATAAGGGCAAACGCTCGTTGCTTTTTTTAATCGGCCTTGTTTTGGGATATTCAGAACACCGAGTTTGATTATCAACACTGGAGTCTTAAGGACCGACGTATAAAGAGATGTGGATGATACTGTTGGCGAGAGCTTATGTACCAGGAACGAGTGAGGCTTGATCAGGCATGCCTTCTTCAAGGCGAACGATCTCACCAGAAAAAACCCGGGTGCGAGACACGTTCGTGCAAGAGGAAGTTTAGCCCGAACACCGCAGATTCAAGATCGCAACGTGCAACGGGAAACGCCTCATTTCTTGGCATTAGAGCGGCCATGTGGGTTGTGATTCGCCGGTGTCTCCCCCTGTGTCTCATCAACCTGCTTTCCGAAAGACTCTTATCATGGACTACAGTCTCGGCACGCTTTGGAGATGGCGCAGGTGACGAGCTAGTTATCAGCGCTAGCGATATAAGGAAATCCTATCGTTGAATAGAGGACATACGGAAGGGGTCCTCGTGATTGTCCAGAGACGTAGGACATCGGGATGTTGAGGAGGTTCAAGTCGCCGGCCATATGCCGATGATGTAACGTGAAAGACTTACATGCTCGTCTTTAAGTAAAGGGTTCCTACTCCCCCTTTCTTCGCTTGTCGTCGAGATAGAATTAGACTTGCACGTCGTAGGACTGCGTCGTACAACCGGCTAACCCACTGGATCTGGCGCCGCACTCCCCCGCAAACGACAGGTAGAAATGCGGGTTGCCATAATAGGTGCAGGTCCTTCCGGACTCGTGACGCTGAAGTACCTTCTCGCTGCGAAGAACGCCTTAGGGGTGGAACCCATCGAAGCCCGTGTTTTCGAGAGCGAATCAGGGATAGGGGGCACGTTTCTGGCGAGGACTTACGAGGATGCTGAGGTAAAGGACGAGTCTTTCTAATTAGGCAGGTTGACATAGCGCAATCAGCTGACCCTTGGCTACTAGCTAGTATCCTCGAGACAGCTCACTAGTTTCTCTGACTTCCGGTTCAAGAGCGATGAGCCAGATTTCGTCAGTGCGAAACGATATCTTCAGTATCTGAACGAATACTGTACTCACTTCAAATTATGGCCGTACATCGCCCTTTCGTGTCCGGTAAAGAGCGTCAAGAGTCAAAAGGAGGGCGGCCACCTCGTGACGTATTTGTTGAGAGGACAACAGGACACCTGGGAATGCGACGCCGTGGCCATTTGTTCCGGACTTCATGTCGAGCCTGATATCCCTTATATCGAAGGTATTGAAAGAGTACCAGTGGTGCTCCATTCGTCGCAGTTTAAAAGGAGAGATCAGTTTGGAGCCGGGAAGAACGTGCTCATATTAGGGAGCGGCGAGACTGGGGCTGATATCTCAGTCCTCGCCGCTACTTCGCCCACGGAGCGAGTAGTAATATGCCATAGGGATGGCTTTCACTTTTCACCAAAGGTAGGCCCCATCGTAAAATAAGAGGTAGGCAGAACAGCGCAACCCAAGCTTACCAAAGACGTAGAGAAATCCGAATCCGAGATTAATATTCGCGCGGCAACGCAGCCATCTGGACCGGCCTCAGGTACCAATCGATGTCTCCCGGGCGAGTCTTTTTGACACAGCATATGTGCACCCCTGGCTGAGGAACAGTAACCTTCTATGGATGTACTACGACTGCTACGTCAGATGGATTCTCTGGATTTCATGGGGTACCACAGACGGAATAGACCAGTGGATAGGGGGGAAGCCCAGAGGATGGACTACTTCGGAGAGTAGGTTTTTCGTGATTATTAGGCAGACTTATAGGTAAACTGATACTAACCTACACAAAGTCTTCTTCAATAAATCTGGCTACAAACTTAGCCCTTACATCGACGCCACCTGGAAAGCCAATGTGCCACAAGGACTCCTGGACCGCATCCGCTCGTGGATAGTTCGGACGCCGGTTACAGAAGAAATCCGCCCAGGTCGGCAAGTTGAAGTAGCCCCCTGGCCGGAGAGGATCGACGAGACTGGCGCCGTCGTATTCAGAGAGAGCGACCGACCAGAGTACGAGAAAATGAAGAATGAGACTATTAAGCCGGACGTAGTCGTCTTTTGTACCGGGTACACGCATCACTACCCCTTCTTGGGAGACCATAGGTACGACGAGGAGTACTACGAAGGCAAATTAGTTCGCAAGATATGGCTTCGCGACGACCCGTCCCTAGGCTTCATAGGTTTCGTGAGGCCCAACCTGGGCGCGATCCCACCACTCACCGAGTTTCAGGCCCAGCTTTGGGTGCTCAACCTCCTCGCACCGGAACGAGTGAAGCGCCCGCTACTCCCAAGTGACGAGCCGCACTACCAACTTATGCGAAAGAACAACGCGCGGATCCGTTATGGCGTCGACCACGAGAGTTACGCGTACCAACTTGCATTAGACATGGGATCTGCACCGTCATTTATAGACGTACTACGTATCGGCTTCTCTAGCGGTAATGGTGGCTGGTATAAGCTACCGCTTACGTGGGCGCTCAGTGCCAACTTCAACACCAAGTTTAGGCTTCTCGGGCCATGGAAATGGGATGGTGCACCCGGTGTTATGAATACCGAGTTGTGGGATACTGTAGCTAGGAGGCAGATATTCTTCGGCCACTTTACACTTTCGGTCGTCCCGATGCTCATTTTTGGGCCGATGAGTTTTATCGTCTTCCTCTGTGCCTCCCTGTATCAGTTTCTTAGGAATATATTTCGAATGTTGGCGCCAAACAGGTGGAAATATGGTAATAATCCAGAAAGGGGTTCTCTTTTGTTTTAAGGGGCCTAGTAAAAATAGGGGTAAGGGTCTAGGAATAACATCAATCGAATTGAAGAACAATTCGGGTCAATAATAAAATCGGGGGTTAAACCTTGCTCGATCTTCTTTACTACCTTATGTACAGAACTAAAATGAACAAGAGCAAAAGCAAAAAGAAAACTTTTGATTTAGGCTAAGTTTCCACCTTAATACCAAAAGGTCAATACACATACGGACCGAGGAAAAAGCAAAAGAAATGACCCCGACCCGATTTGAACGGATAACCTTTCGATCTGGAGTCGAACGCGCTACCGTTGCGCCACGAGGCCATGGATGAATTTAGGTCTGAGTTAAAGGTATATAGCGGATAATACACTTTGCCCGGTTCTGCATCCCCACCTCCCCGTGTCAGAAGAAAGAAATAACCATTTTCACGGCTTAGTGAGTGACTTAATGTAAATTAGGTACTTGCATCTATCTTAGAGAGATGATGTTGAGAATCCGAGAATATCTCAAGTGAGGGGATTTTAAAAGAGCACCTTAGTTCATGCACGTCACATCACGATACTACAAGAAATTCCACGACATATTTTTAAAGCAATTCTATTCGCACCGCTACCCCCGATATTAAGAAAGCATAAATACATCAACAACAAAAAAAAAGGAGACCTTATACCCTACCATAGGTAATCCTAGCCCAAAATCATAACTCATGATATCCTCGGAGGAAAAACAAAAAGTTAATCCTCCTAGTTAACTACATAAAAACCCGTAACTTTTTTCCCCCCTTGTCCCATACAAAAACAAAAACAAAAAAAAACAAAAACAGCATGTATGTGTAACTGGTATCAAAAGGGCAAATTATATCTAACGATGAAGCGTCTTAAGAACCATGTAGTTCCCGTCCGAACTATCCTCCCGGTAATCTCCCACCCTCGTCTTCCAGGCTGAAAGAATCTGGAAAACTATTTGGGAAACTATACGGCTTGTCTGACGAGAAGACCTTGTCGAAATGGGCCGTGAACGAATCATCCCAGAGCGGAGGAGCAGGCGGGTCATCCGTGCCGGCGGTAGAGAAGTCGATGGAAGGCACGCTGTCGTCTACGGTTGCTAGGGTTGACGTCGGACAATCCGGCGACTCGAACGTCCTGGCGGTATTGTCGGGATAATCAAAAGTCAGAGACGGAATCTCGGATAGCATCGCTGCTACTGATTGCTCCTGCATGCGTTCTTGCTGGAAGCGCTTGACGAGGTCGAGGCAGCCGTTGATTTGAGATGCGTCCTGGTTACCGTCATCTGCTAGACGTCGGTGGAGGAACGCCTCAAACTCGGCAACTGTACCGGTGTCGTTTTGATTATCCCTTCCTGCGCTAGATTGAATTTCTGTTGCATCACAGTCTGCAGAAGCAGGCATGTTAGCACAGGCTAGCTAGCTGGCTACCTAGGTAAGTTTGAATTGGTATTCTTGATCACTTACACGGTGATGGGACTTCGGAAGTTGGATCCAGCCTGAAGATGATCCTATAAATCTTCTTCCACTTTTCCTCTTCCGATATCCCGCGCTGCTTCTTTTGCATTTCGTGTTTCTGCGCTTCGTCAATCGTGTCAATATCGGCATGTGCATCCCGTATTGGACACCGCATCTCCGAACGACGGTGTCGCTGGAGATCGGATATTTTTTCGAACTCAGCGAAACAGCGGTCGCAGCGCTGGCGATTAGAATAGTGATTACGGTATATGTGCTCTCTATATTATTCTGTCAGTCTCTGGTGCTTTGTGAAATTCGTTAACGGCGGAGAGCGCCAAAACTGACTTCAATCTAGGTATCGTTCGGCCTTCAGGTACAGCGCATGCTTTCCAGGCCTTCGTGTTGTATTTCTCGGGATTCTGTTTGTAGAATGGACAGGCAAACATCTTCCCCTCTGCGGTAGGGCCTGAAGATTCTGCGACTTCACAGCTAGGTGCTTGGACTGGGTCCTGCTCTGGAATCTTTGGCGATTTATCCTTGGAAGGACTCCTGGTTGCAGTACCCCCTTTCTTACGCACCTTTTTCTTTTTCGGCTCGTCAATTGTTTTCCTGTAGCCGGTCATGTTGTCGGAAGTTCGCCTCCGGCTTGTCGGACTCCCATGAGCGTTCTGCTCGGGAGGTATCTGTCTCTTGGCGTGGATGCGTGGATGGGATAATGCACCGAATTGGTGACTACCCGATACACCCTCCATAGACATCACATTGTTCTGAGTAAAATTGAACATTTCACTGTCATTGATTATGCCGTAATGCTGTCCATCGAAGTTGGGCCAATACCCATCCTGATGAGGCATCGTCATTGAATCCGGGAGATTCAGTCCGTTTGAGCTTGTTAACTGGTCCATATTGAGACTAGTTGGTTGGGTCTGACTTTTCAAAGTTGAAGAATTGTCTTGGTAAAGGCTTGCGAGCTTTTGAGGTGGCCACGGTGGTTTCCGGGGCCGTGGGATGGCCACTGTGTACGTTGGATCCTCTAGACATCTCTGCCGAAGACATTGGAGCTTCTCTACAACCCGTGAGATGGTAGCTCTTGTTTCCCAATTCGTATCGAGAAGGTCATTGCGTGTGAAATTCATGAAGTCCCTAATATAAGGACTTAACGTCTTTTCCGTCGAGAGATTGTTGACCCACTGCGCTATTAGTAGAGAACCTGATTTACTCGTGGCTGTGAAGACTTACTAGAGAAACACCTTTTTTGAGCCGTGCACCTGATGACCCTCCTTGCCTTGCAGTGATACTAAAGAACCCGTCATCTCTTTTTCCTACTTTACTAAATCGTTGGTCTACGTCCACTCGGGAGAGGGCGAAAGATTGGACCCCTTCCCATCCACGACTCACCCATGTGAGAAGCTCGAGAAAGACGCACCCAAGTGACCATATGTCGTAGGCACTGTTAATTTCCCCCTTTAAGTCGAGTTCCGGAGCCCTATAAGTGGGCGAAAATCCAACCGGGCGATCGCCTCTTTTTTCCGTGTGGTGGTTGAGTTTACCAAGACCAAAGTCGCTGAGTGTCAAAACGGAATTTTTATCGGGATCCTTCTGGAATAGAAGGATATTCGAAGGCTTAATATCTCCATGCCGTCCGCAATACGATGATGAATCCGTTCTAAGAGAGTCAGGGCCGTGATGGATTTGACCCAGGGCAGTGGCAATCCCGAGACATTGTTCGGATATCCATCTTGAAAGAGAAGCGGTTGGTACTGGTCTTGGATTGTCTTTCCAGAAAGTGTGTAAGCTTCCTCCTTCGGCCCATGGGAAGAGCAGGTAGAACGAATCATCGTGCCGAAATGCTGCCAAAAGTTTGACAACGTGGAGATGTGGTGAGACCACGAATGGCCTCAGAGCGGCTACTTCACGCTGGAAATCTTCAATGTATTGCGAGCGAAGCTTTTTAAGCGCGAAGTATGGGTTGTCCTAAGAACTGTTTAGTACCAAGTTCACGCGTTTATACGCTGATTTCCAGTGCGTACCTGATTTTCCCCAAAGTCATGATGCCGGTGATGGATTCTAACTTTTCGAACGGCACTATAACCACCGAATCTGACGGGGAGCGTGGTAGCAGGATCATCCTCGAGGATGGGGAGGATAATTTGCGCAGGGAAGTTGTATAAAGAGACGTCTGTTTTTGGAGCGCTGAGAAATGGGGACAGGACCACCCATTGAGTCTCTATGAAAGCTTCGATACTGGATATTGTCCACTTGTCAAAGCACCGCCATGCGCCTTCACCGTGAATATGGACGCCGGCAATAGGAAGTAAAGAATCCGTAAATCCACTGGCAAGAAATGATGGGATCGTTTCAACTTTGCCAATGAGAACCAGGATCGCAAACGTTTTTACAAGTCGAGACTCAAGGCTCAACTTGTGCAAACTTCTCTCCTGGCCGGTAGCATTGTTGGAGGCGACACCCAAGATCTGAGCAGCGTAGTTGTCAAGAACAGATTCGGAGAGTGTTGGCATAGTTTTATTGAGCTCTCCCTTCACCAAGTGTGGTGTGATGGTATCGATACAGCTTTGTGGTAGAAAGGATCTTGATTTAGCGTCAAGACTTCTACACATTGACATGATGAGATGGGTATGGACGGGGGTAGGTATGGATGAGGAAACGTTAGAGGGTGAGGTATGCTGTTCATTGTCGATGAGGGCCTGATCCGCTTGGGTTGTCCTGAAGTATATGGCACTCAGTTGTGGCGGAGGTTCAGACCACGGATGGCTTTTTAAGTTTTTGCACTGCAAGCCGTCCGAGTCATCATCGCTTTTATGATCCATTGTGACCAGGGCCGCAAATGCAACAGTACCAGAATTTGACTATCATAACGCTTTCGTGGACCAATTGACTACCTGTCACTTAGGGGTGTTGAAGATGAGATGAGGGGTTCCTGTGAGGCTTAGAGGCAACAGCCTTTTTAAAGCAAAGAGAAAAGGAGTGACTAAGGCTAGGTAGGTAGATAATGGGTTGGTGATTTAGTTGATGAAAAATTATAAGTAAGAGTGAAGAGGTTGGGTTTAGGTGTGATATATACGTCTCATATGTGAGGCCCGAAGACGCATAACTGCGTTATTGCGCCGATGCGCAATCCATAAAGGGACTGCGTACAAGCCTTCTGATTCGCTCAACTCACTGCCCCTCAGTTCCTCTAACATGAACCCCTCGGACTGGGGGAACACTACTATGTACCTATTATATAGTATGATGGTAACTTATAGATACGGTGAGAATCGAGAGAATCGAGGCACGTTATAGTCAAATTTTAATTACTGACTTCAAGTAAGAACTAGTGAAAATTAGCGAGTCGACGTTGAATGTATGCCAAGTTTTTATTATTATTTTGAACTCCCTATATATACATAAACTTGGGGCAAGCAGACGACATCAACGACGCTCAAGACTTGTCTTATCCCTAATAGGAGCAAATCGAGACTAACAACGCCTTGCAGTTTGTTGCTCAGCCGTAACGCCAACGCTATCCAAAAGCAAATCCCAATAAGAGCAAATATGCTAACATATGTACAAGCTGGTTTACCTATTCCTCTTGTAGACTTTTAAATGGTGAAGTTTGGTAATAGCGCATCGTTCCAGGGGGTTCCAGATACTAGTGCAATATGCCTTTCTGACCTCTGACAAAATCTTTCGGTATCGCTTCCAGAGCATTTTTCCATCTGATATGCGCTGCGTCGGCTTGGTCAATATCGCCCGCTTCCCTATACCAATGTTCCAATCGTTCTAATTCACCAAGAAGGTATCCCATGTCGGGATCCCATTGACCCTCCATTACCGAGACGATCTGTTCGAGGTAGTGCACTGACAATTGATGGTCCGATTCCTTGGCAATTGGGTCTTCTTTGAGTAAGAATTGATTTCTGTGGTAGTGAGCTAGCGAAGTGAGCGCAATATAAATGAAGAATTCGGTATTGTATGCGATGCCTTTCGTGTTCTCGAGGACTGTGTTAGCAAGCTCGAAGACGCGGTCGCCTTGCCAAAGAGTCTGGTTTCCTAGGATGAGTAGTTCGGTTGCCTGGAAAACTGTCAGTTCCTCTATCGCCGTTGGCATGGGACCCTGCACTAGTCGCTGGAAGTCACAACGGCTTTGAAGACGACGATAAGGTTCGGACCGGTATTGGTAAGCTCGCGGAATGAACAGTATGGGATAAAGCCTTGGTAGTGTGTCGGCTGGGAGGCCAGAATGATGTTCTTCAACCAGGAGCAGCTTCTCGGTACACTCGAAAACGAATTCCCAGAACTCCTCATAGTCATGTGTGCTCAGGTATTTCCACATTCCTTGGAAAAGCCTCGCTAAAGGACCGTCGAGTCGGACGGCAGACGCGTATGCTGAGAGGTACCGCCAAATCTCCTTAACAACTCCTTTATTTGAGGCATCAAGCACGGTGATCAACAAATGTAATAATCCATATATCGACGGCTTTTTGAATACCAAGTGCAAAGACCTGAATCCTTGCTCGCACATCGCACCGCCTCTTTCATATTGCCCAACAGAGAAGAGCCAGTCCGCATTGGTAATATCTGTGATCGCACAACGTAACTCGTCTCCGCGATAATGAGCCGCGCAAGCGACTAATGGGGTATCCGGTGGACAGTACCAATTCCAGGCCAAATCTCTAGCGCACTGTAAGACGAGTTCTTGGAGCGAGAGATTGCCTGGGGAATGCAAGGCCTTGGGGCTTTCGGGGGGTGGTGTGAGGCAGCGTAAGTTCTCGGGAAGGTTTTCAGCTATACCGGGCTCCACGAGATCGTACTGCGAAATTCCTTTCCTTTTAAGGTACGCGTCAATGGCCACCTCCTTTCCATTGCGATGAAAGGCAGTTCGTTTCCCGACAGCACTTCGTTGACGTTGGACCTGTAGCATCGCAATAACGTCTTTCTTACTGTTATTTTTGCTAAACCCCCACTTGTCGAAGCGCGATTTATACATTCTGACACTGCCAAGGCGTCGTTAGCTTTCGAGTTGACAGCAGAAAAATATTAGGTTGGTAGCAGCTCACGTCGCTCGAAATCCCTTCTGACGCATTATTGCCATGACTTCTTTCAGTGGCCTATTCTCTTCCAGGTATAATCTTCGTATTTCGGCTTTGTGGGATTCCCACACTTGGGCCGAATGCTGCTGTGAAGGATGAGCCTCCCCGGTCTGCGATGAGAAGACAGTCTGCATAGGCATTGCCGTCGGCTTAATAGACTCGACATCATAACTCGAGGTGCCACTCGAATCAGCAGGGCTAGAATCGCTTGCAGGAGGAGACAGTTCTGGAGAAAGAGTCTGCATGATCGGGGTCGAGGAAGAACTGCGATAAGGTAACATCATGCCGGCATTGGGGTCGGTCATATAATTATTAACCGTAAAAATAAAGTCTCCATGCATTTTGACTTTAATATACCCTACCGAAGGTACGATTCCTTTTTAGCTAGCAAAAATCGTGATATGGATAGATCCTTGGTATGTTTTGCTACACCCTATCGTAATAACGATCGCGTTTCTTGATAGATTTGATCGAGTAATGGGCAAGACTGCTGACACAGTTCGGGACGTAAAATGACATAGAAGAGCTGATAAAGTTCACAAAAGGCAATCCTAGCATAATAGTCTAAATAATATTCTTGTGATCAAAGCAGAGGAATGGCCTGATTACCAAGCGGGCGGTAGAGGGCACGATAGAAAGGTTATCAGCCCTACATGGAGGCAACATAGGGCTAAAGGGGAGGGGAGTTGATACTGAGTGGGTATCGTTGGAAGATTTAATAAATAATCACAAAAGTTACATAGGTAGTATACCTATGTTTTTAGGAAACCCAGAGAGAGATGCTGGCGGGAGATCAGATGTCTTGCATTGACGTAGGTAACTGTACAATAGTAATAATCCTGTACCCGGTTAAGTGGTCCTGGGCTGGCGTGGTGTGCTTAGGGGAAGAAGCCGATGGTCGACTTCTTAGAGTATAAGTCAGTGGAGTGACGTTGCCTCGAGCGCCGTTTTTGTCCTAAAGGTTCAACCCTAGCGTAGGCGCGTTTCGACGTCTGCCGGCAATAGGAATGAGATAAGGCGACGGCCATGGCGATGACCATGGGTATACCGAGGCCGAGCAAAAAAAGGGGAAGAAGGAAGGGTCGTAGGCGAGGGGAGAAGCGTAGGGAATAGGCCAGGATGAGACTGAGCGGGATGTATACACCTAAGTGTGGAACTTAGTAAAAGAGAAAGGGTCGGGAGTGTGTCGGGGGTGTGTCGGGGCGTATCGTGCGTGGGTGCTATTCTTGCTGCTAAAATAATTTCAACTAGCACTTTGCCCTGTTATGGCCCTTGCTTACCTCTTAGCAACTTCGTTTTGGTTAGCTACTCGGCCGTTCGGTCTAGTCTTCCTAACTCCCTCTCCACTCCGACCCTCCACTCTCACCTTTAGCGCTGGCCCAACCGGCCTTTGATCATTTTGTATCCTTCGTTTGCCGCGGATCGCGGGCCCATAAGGTGTAGTTCTCAAGCCACTCCCGCCCGCTTTCTATAAGCTTAATCAATAGACTGCCGGCCGTATTTGGACCAATCGTTCAACAACAACCACCACCAATACGAACGATTTACATAGGCGCTGCTTCATAAAAGAAAGATCACAGACCCTTCCCCGACGTTGTGGGTAGGGCTGCGGCTGTCAGCTTTCCCCCTTGAATACTGCCACATGGATACATGTATGCAAGACACACACGGATACCATACGCGGTAATCAACGTCCGCGTGCGTTCATGTACGTCTGCGGTGCGGTTGTGTAGTATTGTATGTATGGAAGTGGGCCACGTGTTCTGGAGGTAGTGTATAGTTCCCAAGATCAGGTACGTCTAGATGAGATTAGCACATGCATTCATTTCCCTTGGTAACATGATGTAGTACTTAAATAAGTAATTGGTGCGCGAGTTGTGTGGCGCCATGTCTGCGAACCCGCTTACACAGTATATAGTAAGTAATTGTGAGGGTTAGTCTTCGCTACCTACTCCTTCGGTAGGGCGATACCAAGCGGTTCAGAATTGCCGGCATGTCAAAGAAACCAGGGGGTTCCCTAGTCCTAACGGGGGTCTCGGGTTCGTACTCGTCAACAATAGTGGGAAAAAAAATAATAATCTAATCTATTGATCAATCATGGCGGGACTCGAGTTGAGTGGATCTCTCATGTGCCGTTACTATCCTCTTTTTTCTCGGCCTTTTTATCATCTCTTCTCGTGAGAATCTCGTCTACGATGCCCATATCTTTCGCTTCTTGAGCCGTCAGGTACTTGTCGCGTTCCATCATATCCTCCACGTCTTTGAGACTGTATTTCTCATGATCAAACGCCGCATTTAGATGCTTCCGGTAGATTTCATTGACCTGTTCACGGGTGCGCTGTATCTGGTTTGCATAAATCAGAATGTCGCTTGCAGGGCCCTGCGTCCCGCCTAAAGGTTGGTGGATCATGATACTGCTGTGCGGCAGGGCAAATCGTTTTCCCTTTTCACCTCCTGTGAGTAGCAACGAACCCATAGAAGCCGCCTGACCTAGGCACACCGTCGATACCGGTGAGCGGATGTAAGTCATGGTATCGTAGATAGATAACCCGGCCGTGACGGAGCCTCCAGGTGAATCGATGTACATGGTAATCGGCTTATCTGGGTTGTCGGATTCCAACCACAGGAGTTGAGCCACTACCGAAGCCGATACCATGTCATCTATAGCCCCATTCAAGCATATAATTCGTTCCTAGTTTGTCAATTCAATTCAGTGCTGCAAAAAAGAAAAGGAATTTTAAAAGATAGATAGATAGCTTACATACTTGCAACAGTTTAGAGAAGATATCATCTATGATATTTCATCAGTAAGCTTGACTTGGACATTAACAAGTTCGAAGTCTATCTACTAACATGTTCTCCAACCACCAGACTGCCCAGTCAGCTAATAGGTTCTATTTGTACATATCCCGTTGAATTATCTTACAGTAACTTCTGTGATGTATGGTAAGGGAATAGCTCCTCGAGGAGCTTGAGCAGGACTCGAAGGGGGGAATTGTGAAAAGCGACGAGTTCCGAACCCCGCCGTCCTCGTCGCTGCCCGCCATAGAAACCGCTGGCAGTTCATATTGTTTGGAGGTAAAAAGCACACTCTATAAATTCAAAGACCGGAAATGGTTGACAGTTGGTGTTAAATTAAACTTTTGATGTTGAACCCAAGATTTTGGTTTTCGGAAGCACAGCTTTTACGCAAAGCTTGTATCAAGTGCTACCCATACTTAGCCCCATAATAATATATATATACGTACCCATCATATATTTAAAATTCTTACACCTAAAAAATATTTAAAAAAACCTAAGAAATATATTATTAAAATTAATATATTAAAAATTTATAACAATTAATAATTTTATGTTTTTATTCGTTTTTTTGAGTTTTCAAACCATAAAATCCAAATATATTAAATTAAAAACTATTATTTTTTTTTTATTTTTTCAAATTATTTTAATTATAAAATTAAAATTTAAACAACCATTTTTTCGTTTTTTAATTCATAATATTAAAAAATTTATTATGAAAATTTATTATTAAATAATTATAATAACAATTTTATCTTAATTTAAACATTATTTTTATTTTTTTTTTCATTTATAAATTTTTTTTATTTACCATTTTTTTATAATATAATTTAAAACAATTTTTTAAATAAAATAATTATTTTAATTTTATTAAATTTAATATTTTTATATTTTTTTTATTAAATAATTAAATTTTTTATTTATTTATTTTATTTTTTTTTTAATAATTTATTTTATTTTTTTTAAAATTTAATTTTTATTAATAATTAATAAATTTAAAATTTATTAAATAATATTATATATTTTATTAAATAAATTAATTTAATAAAATTTTTTTTAATTTTTTTACATTTTTAAAAAAATAAATTTTAAAAATTATATATTAAATTTTTTTAACCATTTAAATTTTTAATATTTTTAATAAAATAAAAATTTATAATTATACTTAAATTATTTATTTTTATTTTTTTTTATTTATATTATATAAAATTTTTAAAATTTTTATATTATTAAATTATTAATAAATTTTAAAATTTTTTTTAATTAATTTTATAAATTTTTATTTTTTTAAATTTATAAATTTTTATTTTATTAATTATTTAAAATCTTATTTAATTAAATAAATAAATTTTTAATTTATTAATATTATAAATTTTTTTTTGTTTAATTATATTATTTTAAAAAATTTATAATAATATATTTAAAAATTTTATTAAATTATTTATTAATTAATTTTTAAAAAATTAATTTAATTTTTTATTTTTAAAAATTAAAAATATAATTTAATTTATTTAAATTTTTAAATAATTTTTTTTTTTTATTAAATTAATTTATTAATTTATTATCACCATTTTTTTTTTAAATTAATTTACCCAATTTTTATTTTTTTTTTTAATTTAAAATTTTTAAAATTATTAAAATATTTAAAATTATAATCAAATTTTAAAATCAATTTTATTCATATTTAATATTTATAATATTGTTTATTAATAATATTATAAAAAATTTATTTTATAATAATCCACCATTTAACAATATCCATAATAATCCATTATTTAATAATATTTTAAATAATTTTATAATTTTTTTAATAATTTATATAATTATTAAAATTTTATTTTAATAATATAATATAATTAATAATTAATATAATAATAATAATAATAATAATAATAATTTTTTTAAAATTAAAAATATTAAATATTTTAATTTTAATATTAAAAATATTAATAATTTAAATTTTTTTATTTTTAATAAATATATAATTTATATTAATATTTATATTTTTATTAATTATTTTTTAAAATTATATTTTTTTTATAATAATATTAAAATTAAATAAATATAAATAATTTATTTATAAAAAATAATTTAAAATTAATTAATAATTAAATTATTTATTTTTAAAAAATAAAATTTATTTTTTAATTTAATTTTAAAAATTATTAAAATTTTTATTTTTTAATTTAAAAAATAAAATATTTAAATTATTTTAAATTTATAAAAATATAAATTTATTATATTAAATTTTTGTAAAAATAAAAATTTTAAAATTTTTATTTATAATATTATATAAAATATTAAAAATTATAATTTTTTTTTTTAATTAATTATTAAATATTTTTAATATTTTTAATTTTTATATATAATTATAATTATAAAAATTTATTTTTATTATTATAATAAATTAATTTTTAAATTATTTAAATAATTATAAATTTATTTTATAAAATATTATTTTTATTATATATTTTATTATATTTAAAAATAATAAATAAATAAATTATATATAATCATAATTTTATATTTAATTTATTTATTATAATAAATATTTTTAAAATAATTATAAAAATTATTATATTAATAAATAATATTATAAATAATAAAATTAATAATATTATAATTAAAATAATAATTATAATAATTATTATTATTGTTTATAATTAAATAAAAAATATTATAATTATAATAATTATTAAAATTATTAATTTTAATAAATATTTTATAATTAATTTTATTTAAATAATTAATAAAATTATTTTAATTAATAATTTTAATAATAATAAAATTTTTTAAATTAATTTTTATAAATATAAATTTAATAAATAAATTTTTTTTATTAAAATTAATATAATTATAATAATTAATAAAAAAATTATTATTTTAATTATTAAAATTAAAATTAATAATATTTTTTTTAATAATAAAATTAAATTTATATAATTAATATTAAAAAATTTTTTAAATTTAAAAAATATTTAAAAAAATATAAATTCCATTTTAATAATTATTTTTATAAAATTTATATTAAATTAAATAGAAATTTTTAATTTAATATTTTAAATTTTTAAAATTAATTTAATATAAATAATTTTTAATAATTTATAAAAAATTTTATTATATTTTTTAAATTAATTTTTGAAAATTTTAATTTTTTTTTATTATAAAATAATTTTAATAAAATTATTTATTTTAATATAATTATTTTTTTATTAATAAAATCTTAATATAAATATTATAATAATTTTTTTTAAAATTAAAATAAATTATTTTACTATTTTTATTAAATTTATTTAAAAATACCATTTTTATTAATTTTAACCTATATTATTATATTAAATATAATATTAATAATAATTTTATTTATTTTTATAAATTTTTTATTATAAAATAATATTATTAATTTATTTATTAAATTAATTTATATTTAATTTTTAAATAATTTTATTTTTATTATTATATAAATAATTATAATATTTTTATTAATATATTATAAAATTAATAATATTATTATTATTAATATTAATATTATTATTAAAATTTTTTTAATTTTTATTAAATTATTTTATATTAATAAAAATATTATTTTTATTTTTAAAATTATTAATTTATTTATTTATTTAATAATTATTATTAAAAATAAAATTTTAATTTTATAATTATTTATAAATTTTATGTTAAATTATAATATTAATTTTTTATATAAAATAAAAATTTATTTTAAATTTTTTATTATAATTAATTTAAAAATTAAAAATAAAAAAAATATTTATAATAATATTAATTATATTAAAATTTTTATAAATAAATTATAAATATTAAAAAAATATTTAAAAATAAAAATTTAATTTTATACCATATTTATATTAATCTATAATATAATTTAATATTAATTTTTTATTTTTAAATATATAATTATTTGTTTTTATTTTAAAAAATTTTAAAATAATAAATTAATAATTATTATTTTTATTAAAAAAATTATTTTAATTAATAATTTTTTTATTAAAATATTATTAAATATAAATATATTAAATATAAAATAAATAAATATTATTTTATTAAAAAAAATAATTATAATATAATTATATTAAATAATAATTTTTTTTTTAATTAATATAAAATTTTATATTAAATAAATATAAATAATAATTATTTATTATATTATTATTTTTTTTAAATTTTATTTTTATTTTAAAATTATTTATATTATTAATTTTAATTAAAATTTAATTTTTAAATTTTTATTAAATAAAATAATAATATATACCATTTTTTTTAATAATTATATAAATAAAATTATTATATAAAATAATTTTAAATTAAAAATTATTATTTTTAAAAATATATTAATAAAATATTTTAAATTTATAAAATAAAATTATTAAAATTATTTAATTATTAATAAATAAAAATTTTTTTTAATATTATATAAATTATTTTTTAAAAAAATTAATATTTATATTATTAATTTTATTAATAATTTTATTATTTTTAAATTAAAATATTTATATAAATATTTTTTTAATATAATTATATATAATAATTTTAATAAATTTAATATTTTTAATAAATTTTTTTCTATTATTATTAAATTTTTAAATATTTTTAAAAATAAAAATTTTATTAATATTATAAAAAATAAATTCTTTTATTTTAATTTAAAATTTAAATAATAAAATTTTATTTTTAAAAAATATTATTTTTATTTTTTTAATATTAAAAATTAAATTATTATTAATTAAATAATTAAAAAATTTATTAAATAAAATTATATTATTTAAACCAAAATTTTTATATTATTTTTTATATTTATTTTTATTATTTAAAAATTTTTATTTAATTTAATTATTAAAATAATAAAAAACAATTTTTAAAAAATTATTAAAAAAAATAAAATAATTATAAATATTAAAATTTTTAATAAAATAAATTTAAATAATATTTATTTTATAAAAATATAAAATATTTTATTATTAAAAATATATAATAAATTATATATTATTATTATAAATGTTTTAATTTTTTTTTATTAATGGTATATTTATTTTTTTATTAAATAAATTTTTATAATTATTATTATTAAAAATTAATATATTTTTTAAATTTTTATAATAAAATATAAAAATAATAATGTTTATGTATAATAATAAATGGATATTTTTTTTAAAAATATTAAAATAATAAATTATTATTATAATAATATAATTATAATTTTTAAAAATTTAAAAAATTATATTAAAAATTTATTTTTAATTTTTTTTTTTATTGAAAAAATATATTTATTAATTTATTAAAATTGTTTATTGGTTTTTTTAATGTAATTATTTTTAATAAATTAATTAATTTTTTTAATTTATTAATTATTAAAAAAAAATTTATTATTATAATTAAAATTGTTTTTTTTATTATATTAAAAAATTTTAAAATTTTTATTAATTTTATAAATTATATAAAAAATAATATTTTATATTTTATAAAATTAATTAAATTATTTAAATATTAAAAAATTTTATTTATTTAATTATATTTATAAAAAAAATAAAATAAATAAAAATAATAATGTTAAATAAATAATATATTTTTTAATATTTTTATTGAAATTAAATATTAATTTTTTAAAAAATTTAAAAAAATTTTAATTAAATATATTATTTTATATTTTTATAATTTTAAATATTTTTTATATATTAATTTTAATATTTTTTAAAAAAATATTAAAATTATTATTTGTTATATTAATAAAAAAATTTTATTTAATTTTATAAAAAATAATTATTTATTTATATATTTATTTTAAATTATTATTAATTTTATAATTTTTTTATTAAAAATTTTATTTATTATTAAATAAAAATATTAATTAATTAAAATAAAAATTTTTAATTTTATATAAATTATAAAAAAAATATATCATTATATAAATATTGTTTAAATTAATATTTATATTTTTATTAATTATTATATTATTTTTAAAATAATTAAATATAATAATATAATAAATTTTATAATAATAAATAATAAAAATTTTTATTTTATTTATATAATAAAATATATTAATAAATTTAATTTTATTATTTTATATAAATTTAAAAAATTATATATTATTTTAAATATTTTATTTTATTTACTTATTATTAATTTTAATAATATTAATTAAAATAATAATAATTTTAATATTTTTTTTAATAATAAAAAAAAATATTAAATTATTTTAATTAATAAAATTTTTTTTTTTATTAAAATTTTTTTAATTATTTATTTAATAATTAAAAATTTTATTAAAAATTTTTTTGTTTAATTTTTTATTAAAAATATTATTTTAATTTAAATATATTTCAAATTTAAAATAAAATTTTAAATAATATATTTTTAAAATTTTAAATAAAAATTAATTTTTAATATTATTAAAAATAATAAATATTTTATTAATAATTTTATAATTTTATTATTTTATTTTAAAAATAATTTATTATAAAAATTTTTTAAAATTTATAATAAATTATATATTTTTTAAATATATAATTTAAAAATTTTTAAATTAATTTATAATAATAATTATTTAAATTTTTATAAATTATATAAATATTTAATATATTTTATTATTAATTTTAAAAAATTTAAATAATATATAAATTTTTATTTAAAATATTTAATAATAAAATTTTAAAATTATTTATTATATAATTTTTTATAATTAATTATTAATTTATTTTATTTATTTTATATAATAATTATTAATATTATATTTAATATTTTAAAAATAATTAATAATTATAATATTTTTAATATAATAATTAATAAATTTTTTAAAATAATTATAATTATTATTAAATAATATAATTAAATTATATTTAATTAAATAAAAATTTATTATAATTTTTTTTTTATATAATTAAAAATTTTTTAAAATTATAATTTTTAATAAAAATTTAAAATTTATTTTTAATTTTTAAAAATATTTTTAAATTTATATTAATATAAAATTTTTATATATTATAATATATCATTTATAAACTAACAAATAAATAAAAAAATATATTTTATAAATTAAATTTATTTTTTATTATTATTTTTATTTTTTTAAAAATAATATTTTATAAAAAAAATATTTTTTATATTTATAATTTAAAATTAATTTTATTAAATTTTTTATAATATAATTTAATTTTTTTAAAATTTTATATAATTTTATTTTTAATAATATTTATTATTTATTTATTTTTCCAAAATATTTTAATTTAATTTTATAAATTTATATAAAAATATATAATATTATTATAATATTAAATATAAATTTATATTTTTTAATATTAATAATAAAATTTTATTAAAATTTTATAAAAATTATAATATTTTTTTAATAATAATATTAAATAAAAAATTTAATTAATAATATATAAAATCATTTTAAATAATAAAATATATTAATTATTTTATATATTATTTAAAATTTTTAATATATTTTAAAATTTATAATATTATTTTAATAAATTATTTAAAATTTATTTTTTTATTTAATTTTTTTATTAAATAATTTTTTAATTTAAAAAATATTTTTTTAAAAATATATTAAAAATAAATTATTTAATAATAAAAAAATAAATATTTAATAAAATATATTAATTTAAAATTATAATATAATAAATAATTTATTATAAATTAATTAAAAAAAAATAAAAAAAAATTATTAATAAATTTTAATATATATTATAAATAATATATTAAAAAAAAATTTTAATAAATAATAAAAATATTATTAAATTTTTTTTTTAAAAATAATATTAAATATTACTTATATTTAACTTTATAATAATATATATATACGTACTTATTATATATTTAAAATTTTTATACTTAAAAAATATTTAAAAAAACTTAAAAAATATATTATCAAGATTGACACATTAAAGATTCACAATAGCTTAAATCGTTTTTTAAGAAACAACCCTGATCCGTCAAACTGGAGCTATGACGCCCCGCGGGTCGCGGACTTTACGGGACCGTTACCTACCTCTACCTATGATTACTTAATGTGCAGGTGCTTAAAGATAAGCTGATAAGCTCAATTTAAAGTTTCTGTATGGGTGATATCCTACGTACATTTGCGTACATTTGCATACTTTTGCATACTTTCGCATACTTTCGCATATGTACTACGCAACCTGTATTCTACCTAGTAGTTCTCATTCACTAGCACTAATTTTACTTTTTCTTCCTAAAGCTTCATACCCCTAACACCCTATTTAAAAGAAAGTCTACCTAGCACGCCAATGTTATGAGACTATGTAAAGCACTGCGGCAGAACAGTGCCAGACTAAGCCGATTTACTACAACAATTGCCCCGCGTTCTGGTCGTCGGCACTTTGCTGATGATCGAGCTGCTCAACATGGCAACGGACAACTTACAAGCGATCGAGAAGATATCTTCAAAATCCGTCCTGAGACAAAGGTCGTAGAGACCGTCGCCGGCGATTTACCTCTGTCGCCTGTCATGGATCCTACGTATTGGGAAGCCGTCAACCGCCACCAAGTTCCCAAGGCGAAGCCCGGAAAGCCTCTGAACTCGGTCGAGCGTCAACTCCGGGCCAATCCCTTCGGTGCGATTGCACAACAGCTCCCTTAAATTGCTGCCCTTAGTTGCTAATTCTCGTATCGTATAGCCAAAGCTCTGGGATCGAAGCTGCGAATGTGCTCATTAACTCGCACACGCCTGCCCAGGGCTCTTCTCCAAGGCTTCACTCTTGTCGCCCATCCCGAAACCGGTGCCCCATGGTTTGTTCCCCAAAGTGAGATGTCCGACGAAGATCCTGCCGACGAAGAAACGGGTGCGCAGGACATAGCAGAGGCTATGGGCAAGCTACAGCAAGAAAACGCAGAAAACGCAGAAAATGAGAAAAATGCAGAATCTGCGCCGGCAGCCCCCCAAACACCGACTTCCACAACAACTGTTACCTCGACAAACGATGATAGATCGCGAGGCCCGAGTGTTTACTGTTTAGCAAGACGGGACCTTATCTCCGCCATTAGCACTAAGGGGTCGGGTTTTGATCATGCCCCAAAGCGATTTGCGGGGGCTAGTCAGCGATACAAATCTCTAACGGGTAAAGTCGTCTGGCGCAAGGATATGGACAGTTGTATCTTGGACATGATGCGGCAGGGAATTGCGGACGACATCTTATATCTGTCGGCACTGTGCGCAGAGAATAAGCGGTATTATATCGTGAAATGCTACGGCTGGGACGACGTACGGTACAAATACAACGGAGCTATTCTTTGGTTCGGGGAGCCGGAGGAAGATGCTACGTCGGGTCGAACTCGCGGCGAACCCGGTCCATTCGCCACGTTCGGCGTCGAGAAAACAGACATCCAGGGCACAAGATATATCACGTCTGTCGCTGTACATAATATGCCTATGCTTTTGGGGTCCGAGCAAGCTGATCGGATTAGAAAGGAGGCCGATACTCTAAATGACGGTTCCATATTCATGCTCGCTGGGCGGCGAACAACAGACGTTCAGTTGAAACTTTGGAAACTGCAATGCTACCTAGCCGACTACGCGAACGTATAAAAGTGTAGTAGAATACAATAAATATATATATTTTTTAAATTGGCTTCCCACCAGCTCTAGACGCTTTTAGATGTTGGGCTTTATACTGATATAGGCTTCATTGCTATTACGTATTACTAGTCGCGTAACAACCAAAAGTCAATTCATAAATCAAGTCAACTACACTTCACATAAGGGACTGCTATATTGATCGATCTACTTGTGCCCAACTTTTCTGCTGCCGAATATTGGGGTGAGAGTAATCATAGAAACTCCATTGACTTAAGCTTCTCTACTGTTAGCACCAAAATGGCTTATAAAACTTATAAAAGACAACTGAAAGCGACATACTCTCTCTCTACCAGCTCAACCTCTCGTGTATATTCTCAGACCCCCAATTGGGTTTGCTAATGTAGTTCGAGAAGCAATTCACTTGTATATATATTTTAGACGCGTGCCTTTTGATACACTGAATTGAATCTAGATTAAAACAATGAAAATATTTGACTTACGAAATCACACCGTAGGAAGATTAGAAAAAGTTTTTCTTTCTGTCCATCACGCATTACTAAGATCATAATCCATGCGTAGTGCGATAAGCATAGGTACCTATGCACCTAATCAGTGCGATGTTTATTACAAGGTCTGTCACACGAGTACGTTCAAGCATTAAGTTCAGAATATTGAACTTCATAAATAATCCATTTGTTGATCTACGGATTAACCGACCAGTATCTCTCATAAGGGCATAAAGTACATAAGCATCCGGAATGCAAACCAACTAGCAATATCTAAACCATGCTAGACATTATCTTGCCCCACAATCAGGAGGCATGAGGAATTATGAGAAAAAAAATGCCTAAAACACATCATCACCGGAATAGAAGCCCGAAACCATCCAACTCCGAAGAACTTTTGCGATTCCCGTTTCCTTTCCTGCCGTTTAATGCATTTAGTCAACCTCTTCCATAGCGCTGTCGCCAGTCTCCGCGGCAGCAGCGTCAGCAGTAGCCGGCGCCTCCTCAACCTCGGGTTCCTCATCGAGGTTCAAGCCTAGGGACACCAGCTTGTGGATGCGCTCCGCAAAGCCGGCAGGCTCCTCAATAGTGAAACCGGAGACGAGAAGAGAGGTCTCGAACAGAAGCTGGACAATGGACTTGACAGTCTTGTCGTTCTCGCCGTCGGCCTCCACCTTCTTCTTGAGCTCCTTGATGATGGGAGACTTGGGGGAGATCTCAAAGGTCTTCTTGGAGCTCATGTAGCTGCTCATGGAGGTATCACGGAGTGCCTGGGCCTTCATAATACGTTCCATATTGGCAGACCAGCCAAACTGGCCAGTTCGGATGGCACAAGGGGAACCAACCAGCTTGTGCGACACGACAACCTTCTCAACCTTGTCGCCGAGAACGTTCTTCAACGACTTTGCAAGACCCTCATACTCCTTCTCTTCAGCCTCACGGGCCTTCTTCTCCTCTTCGGTCTCCTCGAGGTCGAAGTCCTTGGTAATATCAACTAGCTTCTTACCCTCAAACTCCTTCAGTTGAGTCATGGCATACTCATCAATGGGGTCAACCAGGAAGAGAACCTCAAAGTTCTTCTCCTTGAGGGCGTCCAAGAAGGGAGACTTGGATACAGCCTTGATAGACTCGCCAGTGATGTAGTAGATGTTCTTCTGGTGCTCGGCCATGCGGGTGACATAGTCAGCCAGAGAAGTTTGCTCATCACCAGACTTGGTGGAGTTGAAGCGTAGAAGCTTGGCAAGAGTCTGTCGGTTCTGAGAGTCTTCGTGGATACCGAGCTTCAAGTTCTTAGAGAAAGCACTGTAGAACTTGTCGAATTGCTCCTTATCCTCAGCAATCTCAGTGAACAGCTCAAGGGCCTTCTTGACGATGTTCTTCTTGATGACCTTCATGATCTTGTTCTGTTGCAAGGTCTCACGAGACAGGTTGAGAGGGAGATCCTCAGAGTCGACGACACCCTTGATGAAACTCAACCACTCAGGGATGAGATCAGTGGCATCATCGGTGATGAAGACGCGACGGACATACAACTTGATGTTGTTCTTGGTCTTCTTTGTCTCGAAGAGATCGAAGGGAGCACGCTTGGGCACGAACAAGATAGCTCGGAACTCAAGTTGACCTTCGACGGAGAAGTGCTTGACGGCCAAGTGGTCCTCCCAGTCGTTAGACAGGGACTTGTAGAAGGCAGCATACTCCTCCTGGCTAATGTCCTGGGGGTTTCTGGTCCAGATAGGCTTCTGCTTGTTGAGTTCCTCCTCTTCAATGGTAGTCTCCTTGACCTTCTTGGTCTTCTTCTTCTTCTCCTTCTCTTCATCCTCGTCATCGACTTCCTCAATCTTGGGCTTCTTGTCATCGCCCTCCTCGGCTTCCTTGGTCTCTTCAGCCTCCTCATCAGGGACCTCCTTCTCGGTCTCCTTCTTCACGTGAAGGTAGATGGGGTACGAGATGAACTCGGAGTGCTTCTTGATAACCTCCTTGATCTTGCTCTCGTTGAGGTATTCAGTCTGCTCATCCTTCAAGTGAAGGATCAGCTTAGAGCCACGACCAAGGGGCTCACCATCAGTGTCAGGCTTGACGCTGAAGGTACCACCAGCCGACGACTCCCAGATGTACTGCTCATCATCATTGTGCTTGGAGATAAAAGTGACTCGGTCAGCCACAAGGTATGCGGAGTAGAAACCGACACCGAATTGACCAATCATGGAGACATCGGCACCAGCAGTCAAGGCCTCCATAAATTGCTTGGTACCTGATCGGGCAATAGTACCCAAGTTGTTGACAAGGTCCTAGCACTCATGTTAGTAAAGGGCTATTTGGAGTTGTAGATTTACCGAGTGAGCAACTTACAGCCTTTGTCATACCAATACCGGTATCACGGATGGTCAACGTCTTGTTCTCCTTGTCGGGAATGATGTCGATGCGGAGGTCCTTGTTGGACTCGAGCTTGCTCGGGTCCGACAGGGCCTCATAGCGGATCTTGTCTAGCGCATCGGACGCGTTCGAGATCAATTCTCGTAAGAAAATCTCCTTGTTGGAGTAGACTGTGTTGATGATGAGAGACAGAAGCTGAGAGATCTCAGCCTGAAACTCGAAAGTCTCAGCCATCTTGATTACGGGATTTGGTAGGATTAAGGAGTCTGAACAGATAGTTGGTTAGCTTGAGTTGATTAAAAAAAACGGGGATATTATCAAGGCTAGTTATATGGGGAAATGTTATGAAGAGTAAGAGGGGCAGAGGGGTACGATGGAGGGGTGGACAAGAGTTTCCCAAGAGATGTCAAGTACGTCCGATGGGAATTTACCAATAAAAATCTAGGCAAATCTCTAGGCAGATGCTCTTGTTTCTATTTCACTCTTGCAGGGTAATTAAGCCATGGAAGACACGGGTAATTTTGGTGGTGTTAAGTGGGAGGCAAAGGGCAAGGCTGATAAAATAGAGGTGGGGGACGATCTTAGAGTGACGGCGGGGTTTAGAACTTACCAAAAAGGTGATGAGATAATGTGGGAGATAGTGAGAGCGGTTTGGGGGTATCACAAGAGAAATTCTAAGGTTCTCTTCTTGTTAATATGAAGATGGAAGAAGAATGGATTGATCTGAGGAAGAAAAAGTTGAGAAGAAAGTTGAGGAGGGAAAGGGAAGAAGTATTGTTCACGAAATCGCAGTCTGCAAGCTAGAAATGTTCTTCGCAGCTCTTTCCTTTCGGTGCACGGCCCCACCGTGGTTTCTATTGAATTCTATGGCAATTCTGGTGCTAACCAACGGCTTTGAGCTCTCTGATTGGCTGAGATTTGCTCCAGGGCAACTACTGTGGACCATTGATTGGACGAATGCATCCAGTACATCCAGGGCACTGACATACCAGCCCAGGTTCCTAAACATCTCGAGCCTTCCATCTCTTTGCTGCCGGTGCCTGCAGCTTCTCCAAATTTCTGGAACCATTGGTGGTGCCTACCTCTGAATGGAAACATTACATGTAGTTAGCCTAACAAGTCGCCCGCTAGCTGCCTGGGTAAAAGTTATGCATAAAGATTTAGGTACCTCTAGTAGGTAAGTACTAGGTAGGCATTTGCTGTAGGACCCTGGAAATCCAAAAGTGGTGGTACAATTGGTTTGCAATTTAGTGATTTTAACACTACCTAATGCCTAATGGAAGTTCTGGCCCTGCATACAATGTATCTTTGATCTGGGCCGATAAGATTAGGTTATCTTACAGCTACCCGACATCCTTAGACGCCTATAGAATGTGTTTAGAAATTCCTACCACATTCGTGTTAAACCACATTCGTGTTAATCTTCTAATATTGCCAAGGTAATTCAAAGTTGGATATTCTCGAATTATCGAAATTTAAACATTCCGCCCGTGTTGGTATAGTTACTTACAAACTAAATTATACCTAGGTACTAAGGTATTATTCTTATTATATGAGGTACCTTACATAGTTAAGTCTAGTAGAAGCTTCCATGTCCATGTTCGAGGATAATCCATAATCCACAATCGTGGAGGCAATCGGGCATTCTTCCACATCCCCCACTTGCCTGATAAGGTAGTAAGGCTGACCCCCCGGACAAAGTAGTTTCGGTAAATTATCGGTGAGGCTAAAGCTGAGGCTCATTCTAAAGCTCAGCATAGAACTTGCAAGCAGTCGGTAGGTGTTAGAGAAATAAGTCTGATACTGATTAGATGTCTCGAGTATTACTTAGGTACCTAGGTAGGTAGGGAGATTATGAGCACGAGAACACAAACTAGCATTATCAAGAATTCATAGGGAGAATCCTCGGGTTTTTAGTTTAGATACTATTTCCATTAACTAAACGAAAGAAAGCCTCAACTACCTACTTAGGTAAATAACAATCTACTTAATTCTCGCATCACACCAGCTCATCACCCCTCTCCAACCGCCGTCCACTACCTATTTTACCTAAATGAGATGACCTTTGCAGAAATTCCAACCATTCATATATCACTACAAACCCCAGATATCATACGGCTTCATGAGCTCATTATTCTTTACGCCCTCGGGGAAGTCTTCCTCCCCGAGATGAGTAGTATGGGCCCAAGGCTTAAGCCCATTCTCCTCCCTAATCGTCTTGGAGAAGCAGTCACTCCACCCTTTGCGCGGATACACCTTATTCACGTCGTCCCTGGTGGCGGAGCTGATGATCTGCGGGTTGATACCCATGTTATCGTAGATGGTCGCCAGCTGGATCAGCTGGCCCAGGAACGTAATCTTCCCGACCGTACCTAGATCTTGGTGACGGATAATTGCCTCGGCTACGGCTTCGGCCTGGGCTGGGGGTGCACCAAGGTCCTTCGTTAGGTTTAAGGCAAGAATTCCGCCGTAGAATTCAAATGAGAGCAGCGTCGCCCGTAAGTTCTCGTGCGTAGTACCAATATCGTGAAGGAGGCACGTCAGCGCCCATGTGGACAACGAGAGCTTGTTGAATTTCTCAGGAAACTGGTCCTTAAGGATAGAATAACCTGGAGGTTTGGTTAAATTGAATTTGAAAGGGGATTTCGCATGTGGCTGCCGATAAAAATCATCTTACCCCAGTGGTAAACACGCATTGAATGATTGTAGGTCTGTTCGATAAGATGCTTCTTGGCGTACTTTTGAATCTCCACTACAATAGCATCGTCAGAGGGAAAAGGGATATCTTTCGCTGTCAGGGGCGTAGGCTTGTGTAGATAAGATTTTCCTTCGAGAATAGCATTGCCATCAACCGGGAAAGCGGTCCAACCGTGTCGGGCAATGTCGTCTGCTGTTGCGGCTGGTGTGGAAGTCATGATCTCTAATATTCAATGACCCTCAAAGCTGCACTTTGATACACTCCAGTTTAATATCATAATAAGACACGGGCGTCTATTTCCTTTTATATGATTTACAGTATCGATGACGGAATATAAACATAATTATTCTTATAAATGGTATTTGTCAGACTTTAGTAAGAGATAACCTACGTCGAATTATATCTCTTGTTCGGGCTTTGATCATGTATAATTAGGTTGGTATCATTCATTATGACTGTAATTCCGCGGGATTATAGTCCTTTGCTAGTCTTCTACATAAGCCTCTCCCTTACCCTCAGCTTTACCACAAGTTTGGTATAGATGAAGGTTTATCTGGCCGTGCTACGGAGCTATAAGTACACAGTTACCGAGATTGCTGCTATGGCATCTCCGGTAGTTATTAGTCCCTAGTCAGGATGCTCTTCGCGAATGGACCTGGTATGAGACTTTAAGCCAATCTCTCGGATTGACAGCGTCTACAATTATCCGTTCTACAATAAGAGAGTACAGCATGCTCTGATTTCGCTGATATCTCGGGATATTCATTGGAAAAGCTGGCCGTAACCCGGTTTGCGTTCATATGTCAAATAGGATATCGCCGCAAAGCGAAGAACGCCGTACTGAATTTTCCTGGTGTGTATGTGGCCAACTTTTTTCCGTCTAGCGCATCACGATCAGAACCTGCGCTGAAGGTCAGCGATCATGTCGAGGGCCCACGGGAAAAGGGAAACGGTTAAAGGAAGACCTACCGGATTTCGTAAGACCCTGCTCTTGTCATGTATCTGACCCATTTCACGCTTGAATAGTTACTCTTCTCAAACACCTTCAAGTATCGGACAAGGAGACCCGAGCTGGTGAACATCAGAAGACTGAAGTTTAGGCTGAGAGGCGGGCGGGACCAAGCCTTCTGGTTTGTCATGCTCGTGAGCTCCGCCTCGGCGCTCAAGACGAATTCGCTCTGGCCAGTAAATCGACCAATCTTCCAGATAATGTTATTTTCACTCGGCTCGTACTTAGCTTTCCCCTGAGTGCAACGTTCCGTGATACGAGCGGTGTTTAACGGAGTCGGGATACGAACTACGACGTTGGTTGCGAATAGTTTGCTGCCAAAATTCGCCTTGACGCCAATGCTATACTCTACTTTGGTCTTGCCAACCTCATTAACGATGGCGTGCACCTTGAAGGGTAAATTGACGTTCTCGGTTGCTCGGTATCGCATAAGCTCGAACTCGCCATCGGGAGGGATGAAGGAGATAATTCGGTCCGTGTCGAATTTGCCCAACTTCACGCATTGATGGAATTGACAATCTTCTAAGGTGACACTTCCAGCAGCTGCTTTTGTAGCTTTAGTCCCGAGTTTGTTACCGCTCGGTAGCGATTGGAGGCCGTCGTGGTCTAATAGGAGACGGTCGTTGAGTCCAAACTTGCATTCCGGAGTTCCCGAGAGATAGGCGCGCATGATAATCTGACCGGTGACGTCGGCACGAAGAACGGTGCCCGTTGCAGACATTAAAAGATTGACGTCCTCTATCACGTCGACGAATGCCTCATTCTTTCTGTACTTAACATCGGCTTTCCTCCACGATAGGGCGCCAGTAGCCTGCATGGTAATCTTGGCGGAATCTTCGGGTGCGCGTTCGGACTTGACGCCTTCGGTGGTGATGTACATCTTTAGGGTATCCGTCTCGGTGTTTTGAGGGTATCCAAAGTCAATGATCTCTAAAAAATAATATTCTTATTAGATGATAACAACATAATAATGTAGGATGGGTGTAGTAAGAGCTCACCATCCAGCAGTTCGTAAACCAGCACGAAATTGTTCTTAACGGCCTCCTCGTCGAATTTACCAAAGTAGCCTCTACCAAGCTGGATCAGCCGGTAGAGGAACTCGAACACCAATGCAGCATTGGCATTGCTCTTGGTAATAGCAACTAAGTAGATATTTTCATGCTTAACGTGGCTAAATGTTGTACTTCCGAGGGTAAGGATAGGCGAGCGGACTTGAGGGTTAGATATGACTTGAATTCGGAATACATCGGCGAGACGAGGTCGACAATCGTTACGAAAGGCTCGGAAGATGAGGTTTTCACCCTTTTGATTGAATATAAGGATGCCGGAAAGCATCTTGCCGACCTCTCGACTTAACCCTCGCCTAGGGGGGGAAAGGAGGGTATGACGAGAGTCTTTTTTTAGTTGTCCAAACTATTATGGTAAATTAATTAAGTTGAGAGATTGCGAACGTAGGCGGGAATACGGTGACGCCCGCGACGGGTCTGGAGCAATGGCGTTTCCTATCAGCGCGTTAAACACCTGGAGCCAATCAAATTAGGTTCACTAGCCACAGAACGATAAAGGGGTCCGGACCATGTTACAGGCTTGACAGGCCGGCAGGCTCGAAAATTAATGGCCGGGTCTTGGCATGCTCAGTTTACTGATTCTCAAAGATAATTGAAGATTATCCAAACAACAAGAAATAGTAAAATGACTAAAACACATATTGTAATACTCTTTAATGGACTTTGTATATTATTATCGACTTTTCTTATTTTTTGCAATTTTATTTCGCGGTTGTTGCAAGTGTCAAATATTGTAAAGTGAAATGCCAAGACCCGGCCATTAATTTTCGAGCCTGTCGGACAGGTAAGCCCCGGGCCGTGGTTGCACCTAATGAATGGGATGTTTTAGTGGGGTGCTAGTCTGGCTGGAGTATTATCTTTTAGGTGCATACATCCGTTATGTACCTAGGTACCTAAGGTAGGTACCTAATAGGTAATCCCGTCTTGTTCGGGGGTTTATTTCTTGGCTTCGTCAATACTTCGATTCGCGTCTTGGAGACTTGAAAGTCAAAACAATTTTCATCACATCACATCACATCACATGGAATTCCCACAACCGGGTTCAACTCCGCATAGGTTCCGGATTCCGAAATCTATCCCACTGGCGCCCTGAGTCTAGACCTGAGCAAAACCTAGTTTTATCAATGTCACCTTGTAATCCAAGGAACAGGTGAACTCACATGGGATGGGGTATGAGTATGTGTATGGGTATGGGAATCAAGACTCCTGGTCTAGATTATCACGAGGCTGGAATCTTCAGTAGCAGTCCTAGACGTAACTTTACCTAGTCCTCAACGAAGCTATCTCTTCAGTTCTCCATTCAGCGTACGACCTAGCGCATTAATAATGGAAGACAACTACGTTTAAGCCGATCCCCCTCACGGTTATGGGTTGCCTATTCTGGATTGTTCAAAGACAGGTTCCGAAATAACTACCAAGGTAGGCTAGATCTATTCCAACGCCTTGGACTTTATTATGTGGAACTTTCAACTATGCTCTCTTTCGATTGGCCGACTTTGTTTCCAAGAAAAACTAACAGTCTTTAGAATTCCATGGTCGTGAGAGATATCGTCGTCTCCAAGCGCCATGGCATCTAATGCTGGTGCTTGTGCGAAGTTGGCTCGCTACCTAATTACTGTTCGATTTAAGTCTGTTTTTACATGTCGTGAAGCCATACTCATTGCACGGAATCGTGAACCGCGTTCCCGTCTCGGTGAAATACTAGAGCGTACCTAGACCAAGTTCAAGAGACTGCCAAATGCATAGCTTCCGTGTGGGGTGATTCGAAGAATTCTACGATTAAATCCACGATGTCTTCGCTCCCGTCTATCCGATAGATCTAAAATCCGGGTGGTCTTCGATGATGATATAAAGAGTCATTGCTCAGGTTCGTTGATGAACTATTCTACTGCAGCACGCTCACAACTTGTCATCTCGTCTTCAAGAACAAATCAAGTCAACATGTCTGCAAAGAAGCTTCTTGTCGCTGCGTTGAGCTCTGTTGCTCTAGCAGTTCCTTTCGAAAATGTAGTTGAAGAGCGTCAAGCAGCTTGTGCCTTGGTTTGGTATGAATCGGCACACTTCTTTTGATAAATATGTTAACTAACATCTTCATAAGGGGACAATGCGGTGGTCAGGGATGGACGGGTCCTACGTGCTGTGCTAGTGGAAGCACATGCAACAAGTCAAATGATTATTATCACCAATGCTTGCCTGATGCCGCCGCAACTACTGGCACAACTACTCGCCCTACATCAGTATCTACTACTGCAAAGCCTACGACTACTACAAAGCCAACAACCACAATTGGAAGTACAACAACTAAGGGTTAGTCAATACAGCCTTAAGCTTTTCACAGGTTGTTTCCTACAGTTGCTATTCATTGTTGATCAACCAAAAATTGGCCATTGCTGTGAAGAAGCTTTGCTAACTGCTTAATATAAAATAGTACACACCACTACTGCCCCCGTTGGCAGCGGTACAGCAGGATGGTCAGGAAACCCGTTCACCGATGTCCAGATGTGGACAAACTCATATTATGCTTCAGAAGTTTCCGCATATGCCGTTCCTACTATGGGACCTGGTGCGGCGGCCGTGGCAAAAGTGCCTAGCTTCATGTGGCTGTAAGTAAAGACTAGCTTGATAATATCATTTTTGAAACTCGCCTAACACACAGTATAGAGATACTCGGGATAAGGTTGACCTGATGGCCGAAACTTTGGCTGACATCCGTGCGGCTAACAAGGCTGGTGCTAACCCCCCTAATGCCGGAATCTTCGTTGTATATGATCTACCCGATCGTGACTGTGCGGCGGCAGCGTCAAACGGCGAGTACTCCATTGCGGATGGTGGTGTTGAGAAATATAAGGCATATATCGACGCTATTGCCGATTTAGTCAAGACTTACTCCGATATTCGAATGTTACTCGTTATAGGTTTGTCTATTCGTGGTAGTTCTCACATTTTCTATATGCTAACCGTTTTAACAGAGCCTGACTCATTAGCCAACATGATCACGAACCTGAACGTTGCAAAGTGCGCCAACGCTGAAAAGGCCTACCTAGAATGCACGCAGTACGCAATTAAGAAGCTCAACTTACCTAACGTCGCTATGTACTTGGATGCGGGCCATGCTGGTTGGTTAGGATGGCCTGCAAACCTGGCACCCGCGGCTAAGATGTATGCTCAGCTGTACAAGGACACCGGTTCTCCCAAGGCGCTGCGTGGTCTTGCTACTAATGTTGCCAACTACAACGCCTGGGAGATTGATACTTGCCCATCGTACACTCAGGGCAATACCAACTGCGACGAGTCCCGTTATGTCAATGCTATGGCTCCTTTACTAAAGGAGGCCGGATGGGATGCTCACTTCATAACAGACACTGGCCGCAGTGGCAAGCAGCCTACTGGGCAACAAGAATGGGGACATTGGTGTAACGTCATTGGAACTGGTTTCGGCAAGCGTCCCTCGGCCGACACGGGCAGCGATCTTTTAGACGCCTTCGTATGGATTAAGCCAGGTGGTGAATGTGATGGTACTAGCGACACGAGCGCTGCGAGGTACGACTACCACTGCGGACTATCCGATGCGCTGAAGCCAGCTCCCGAGGCGGGTGCATGGTTCCAGGCGTACTTCGAGCAGTTGTACAAGAATGCCAATCCTCCTTTCCAGTGAAAGGTGAAATCTTTGAGGCTTGCTAGAAATAGGGCTTAATGATAATTACTATTTCTTTCGCTTTATGAAGCTATCCAGTCTTAATTTCTCCATGTATGCCTAAAGCCTGGTATTAATGACTACGTCTTATTACCAGGCCTGGACCCCCCAATCCTTACTTTCGCTTGATAACAGCAACCTGGCCTCGTACAGGCACATTCTCCTCCCGTCCCGGGCTCGGGAATCCGTCAACAGGCACACCAGCACGGAATAGCAAACAGTGAGATGAACCACCGAAGTGGAACATACCAATCTGGTCTCCCTTCTGTACGTGCTGTCCCTGGCCAACTGTGATCTCGCACGTGCTGACCTCGTCCATGCCCACACCTACAAAGGCCATCAGCCCGATCGCAGGATTATCGGCTTGGATGAAAATGACGGCACGTGTTGCCAGCGCAGTAAGGTATCCCTGGGCTACGCTAATACCGCGCGTGTCAATCTCGCCCGGCTTCTGCGTGCTGCGCTCGCCTTCGACATAACCGCCTGCGGGGCCTTCGAATAGCGGCTCGCTGAAGTAGGTGCCGTCCTTGACGAAGGCGCGCACGATGCGGCCCGAGACGGGCGCGTGCCACCGATGATACGAGAGCGCGGAGAGGAAGGCTTGGTATATGGTCGCGCCGTCGAATTGCGCGGCCAAGGGGTCGTGGCCGAGCATGTCGAGGACCGAGTACGGCTGGCTCTTGATCCAGAAGCGGTCGCGCAGCTTGGCGTGCCGCGCCACGTTGTACACTTTGGATTCGCAGGCGTTAGCGATCACGTCGTCGTTATCTGGCGAGGCGACGGGGCGCGCGTCTTCGCGTAGCTGTCGCGTGAAGAAGTCTGGCTGTAAGTTAGTCTTGTCTCTAACAAGAGCAAAAAAGGCAAGGCAATTGATTCTAGTCGGGATATGCTTACCATCCCATGAAGTATAACCGTAATGATTGGCCGAGGGATCGCAGACGTACATATCCTCGAATCTGTGAGAGGTCTTCAACGGCGCGTTGGCCACTTCCATCAGGTCTTTGAGACCATGTTGGGAGAACCAGCCTTGTTTATGAGAAGCGAGCACTTCTGCTGACTTCGGCGTCTGTTTGCGACGATCGTTGTTAGAATGGGATTCTTTCCAACTACGAGTTTTATGTAAAGCTTGGGTGGAATACCTTTAGGAATTTGCCCCATTCGTTCAAGACTTTCTTCATCATCTTATTGACTTCCGGATCTAGGAAGGCAGCGTGGCCACTATGTCATTGGGTTAGCTAATAGTCCAATGGTATACTCGAGTCCAGTATGACACCACACTCACCTAGGTGTAGCCATCACGTAGTCGAAAATGCCCACCATAGGGACTCCGACCATGCCGACGCCAAACGCGGCATCGGTCCATTGGGGAGCCTGTGTGAAGATGTGGTTGAGCACCGCGAGCATGTGTCGGTAGTCCCGGATTTGCCTCTTGGTTCCGGTCGGGTCTTTGTTATACGGCTTCTTCAGCGGTATCTCCTCCCACATCTGGTTGAAGTACATGTAGATGCGCGAGTTCCCTTCGATGAGCTTCTTGAAGTCTCGGAGGATTGGGATCAACTCCTTTTGAGGAGCTTTGTCGACATGTTCAATTTGTGTCTTGAGCCATTCGTGTTGTACTCGGTGATCTGCTGGAAGCCAGGCTCCATGACTATGGAAGATGTTTATTAATACAATTGGGTATTCTTAGTAACGGTATAGTTAAAATAACCTACCGTGGGATACGATGTTCCTGGGGAATATCGTGTTCGTCGCCGTGTTGGTGCACCATCTCGACTTATACTATATTAAACAACGATGCTAAGTCTCTAACGAAGTATTCGATGTGGGTATGCGGTTTGCATCTAGGACTGTTCCTGAATTGCCAAGAGTCATGGTCTTTCATGGTCTCATATAAACCGTAGGAATGCGGGGTACGTAATTCAAAGAAGGCTGTCATATTGGTGGTGAGGTTGAAGACTTGATCATGATGTAATGATACGATGGAGCTGCAGGGCGATCAGTAAGGTCCCTCCCCCCAATGAGGAGATATTTGGGTTTGATACGCGCCTCTAACGTCCAAGCTAAAGTGGAATTAGCCCCAGATTAAACGTTTAGGTTTATAAAATCATGGATAACCAAGATGTCACACGATGCTTGTTTGAATGGAACGGGTGACAGGGTTTCGTAAGAGGACGCCTAGTTTCTTGTATCGATGATGTAGCCTTTCTATGTTCTAACCAAGGCTACGGGTAGTCACTCGGGGCTTAGAAGAGTGCTAGGTGAAAAATATACGAGATCATTGATAGTTAAAACCAGTTGTAAAATACCGTATGAAAAAAATTAACTCCACCTAAGTGATTCTTGCGACAGTCAAGTTCTTGACTTCAGCAGAACAGCCCTACTTAAAATCTCTTGAAATTACTAGATAATAGCAGAGTAAACATGTAGAATTTACTTAGTCTTACGTTTTATTTCACGAATCGAGCGAAATGATTTATAATTTATAATTTAAGCTCAAGTCAACACTCCTCGTTGAGGAGCGGTATGTTCCCCCAAATACTTCCATTTCTATGATGTTCACCTGTCCGAACTATGCATGGCTTCAAAACTTTCTTCTCTCGGCCTAACACGGGCCTGGAACGATGTAAAGGTCTTCCCGAGGTCCCGCGGTCTTACTTTTGGAATCACTAGACAGGTCGTTCCCAGTCCACATTCTCGAGCCATTGCATGAAATCATTATCAGGCCCTAAGAAAGGTGCATCAATTCCGAAATTTAGATCGGGTATGGTGAAGTCGGCTGCGGACGGCATATTGAAGCTATAGTTTGAAGCTGGTTCATTTGTCGGAACGTTTGCAATTGTTTCCTCGACCTGCTGACCTTGGTCTTGATGTGCAGACGGTTCGCGAGAATCTTGTTGCTGCTTAGGAGGATAGGGAGGGCTCAGGATCCTGTCAAGGATATGAGTGATGACCTTTCGTCCTTGGTCACATATACTAAATGAGCCATCACTAGGGTCAACAGCTCCCAGCCCAGCAGCGAATACAGCCAAATCTTGAATTGTTTGACTCCTGGGTAAGAGAGGATTTTTCGGATAGACGGGAAGCTGTTCTTGTTTTAATAGTTCTACCGCCATGACGGCAGCGCTCCGCATGCCCTGTACCGCGAGAAGTGATGCGATATCCGTTTTAAATAGCGTACCCAGGTCGTGACGTTGATTTATTAACAATATATCCTTCAGAATTGAGCGCGCAAGGCGTATCAACTCCTCTGAGCTTGTACCGGCTTTGCGGATTAATACGCGCTGAAGCAGAAGTTGGTTCGAACGGAAGGATTGACGGATTACAATCATGAATAATATTTCCGTCGGTTGTCTTCCCTCTATTTCTATAGGCGAGTCTCTTATTTTCTTGATGAACGGTGGGAGTTCTTCTATATATCGATAATGTCTAGCTTTGATATCTTCGGCGCGCTGCAGGATCTCGTCGCGTGTATAGGAACCTAAGGCTAGGTCCAAAATGTCCTCTCTTTGGATGGCAAATCCGATCCATATCCTTATCCAGGTAACGCGACGTATCTTCCCTGACGTGTTGAACCCTTTCTCATCTAGACTAGCAAGTGCTAGGGTTAAATCGTCTCCTTCGAGAAGTAGCTGGGAGACCCCAAGGTCCAGAGGGGGCTGAAGGTTGCAGTAGCGGTGCGAGATTCGAGGTGGGCGACCCGTGAATGTTGATATGCCGATCTCTGCGCCATACATCTGGCAAAGCAGCCTTTTTCGCAGTTCTACTAGGAAGAATGGGAGACGATCGTCTTCTTTGACCCCCCTGTGTAAGCCCATCGCAACAGCGGAAGCTACTATCTCGCCACTTAGGGTATATGTACTATGGCTGGCTTCGCCCTTAATTTTGGCTGTCAGGGAGTAATTCTCCATTAGTAGCCAGGTGAACATGTCACCTAGAGCTCCGCATTCGCGGCAAAAGCTCAGACAAGCTTCGGCAATCTCGTTCATCTGCCTCGCAAATGAGGAATGTGCCGAATTGTGTTTCTTAGAACCACGGCCAAAAGGCTCGGGTGTGTTTGCCGACTGGCCAGCAACTACCGCAATAAGTCCAATGACCTCCCATCGTATCCTTGGCCCGGTGCCAGAGCGTGCCCACTTCAACACGTAGAGTTAGCAAAGAACCTTTTCAATATGTAAAGGAGATGGTTGAGTCAGGAAAATTATCGAGGCCTTGGTGTACTTGGAATAGGGGTAAGAAAAGGAATTATGAATCGCCGACAGATACTTACTTGCTTAGTCGTTGTTATCTCGTTAAAGGTAATTGGACTTTGGGTATTACGCCAAATCAATTCACATAATTTTCGAATCTTTTCGGGATTCTGATCTCTCAACTGCATGTTAGGTAGGATTAGCATTTCGTACATCTCCCAGGGCAGTCAATATCCGCTATACGCACAACATCCCCGTGATGCATCCCGAGACCCCAAAGCCACTCTTTCATTATGGGCTCTATACATATACAAGCCTCGTCCTCGCATATTTCGTACCAGCGTGATACCAGACGATTGATCATATGCTTGTCTTTGAGGAATGAGAGAACCTTACATCCTTGGATTATTCGGTCGTGCGATAGGCTCATTTCTTGGACTTGGGATGATTCTAGATCTGGAGAAGAGACATCGAAGCTTCCGAGGCCATCCGCAAAAATTGATACGTAAGAAGTTTCTCCAAGGAAGCCTATGCTCATGGTACGATTCGCAGTTCCATCACGGCATTGCAACGGCGGCGCGGATGCCGCTCGATGCACTTCACGAGTTGCCACTTCAGCAGAACGTGCTGGTTTAAGTTGAGATGTTATGACATCTGGGGGCTCCGCAACCGGCACTTCGATTGACTGTAAAGGAAGCTTAGGAACGCGGTTCCCTGTTACCGTGGATTGTGTTGAAAGAGTTGTCTTTTCTTTTCGACGAGCCTATTCCTCGACCACCACCACCGGGTTAATATTATGTAGGTATGAGCACCCATGGAAATTCACTAGCTAGTGCTTTCGGGTGCGATATAATCGGTATATCTAGTGACTAACCTGGGTAAGAGGATTAGGGTGGTAGATGCACTGGTCGGTACATTGTCTCTTAATACACCTGCCACAGGTCGGGACGATGTGATCACATTTTAGTTTAGACCGTCTGCACGGTTCACAAGATCTAGATAATGTGGACAGGATAGCAGGAATAAGTCCCAGCTCCCAGGCGGTGAGGTACATGGCTCGATGAAATACTAGATAATATCTAACTTACCCCGCGCCCCTAGGGAGTCCAAGACTAATTCCGCAGTATCCCTAGATGTAAGCGTGTGAATCTATTATGAGACGAGATGGAATAGGGGCAAGGAGGGGGAATGGGACAGTGATGGAACTGCGTACTGTAGTTTCCCATTGCGTCGGTATTTTCCCGTTAGAGCACGATGCGAATGCGTAGATTTCAAGTCTATGATTTGACCACCAAGTGGCTGCCGTGAACGATTCATCGAGTTACTAAGACTCCGAGATATCTCGGAGTAGGGGGTCCACTATGAATCGGAGTTGATGCGCTCCAAGCTAGAATAACAAGAAGAGCATTCTAAAATCGGCGAAGGGATCAATACCGTTATTGCTTTCAGCTATTGATGGCACAGGTTTGAGGCATCTCTGCTTATTGCTTACAGTAGACGAAGGAGTTCGGAGTTCAAGCAGCATCATTGACAAGCGCGGTGAACTCCGAGCTTTCTTAGATGCTGATTGGTGAAGAGACGGTTGTCTTTTCGGCCTTCGGCATATTGTCAAATTCAGTCACCTCGGTGAGATCCGAAAACTACAAGGGGGGGGGATTTGTGTGGAGAAAATGCATGATCCCATGTCATGATGCATCGTGGCAGTCATCACTTACACGCGCAGATGAGTCTGCTAAGTATAATGCAAGCGCTTTTAAATTATTCTTATCAAGCTAATTTTCAATATACTTAGGTAACTAACTGGAGGAAACGCGCGTCTGTTTGCGCAAGTCGTCATTGACCAGCTGCGCAAAGTGTACGACAACACGGTCGCGCATCTGATTCACCTTTGGCGTTTATTTAAACTAAAATCTGAACAGTCCGCAAATATTAGTAACTGAAATTCATATATATATATAAATATTTTTTCCAATAGTTTTTGGTCTTGTATTATAAGCTAAAATCCTCAAAATGCCAGCACAACCGTCGCATATTCCGAGAGAAGCCCTCCCGCGATGGCACCTCCTGCTAGCCAGAACCCATATCTGAACCACCACCAACAGCTTGCTGAATCTTTCAGCTCGACATTAGCGATCATTGCGCCCAGAGAGAGAAGAGAACCACCGCCAGCCAGAACGTGAAAGGCGAGCCCCATGTTTAGGAGACTTCCGCATGTATATAACAATGCGATCATACAACTAAGGAGCAGCCATAGCAACAGTTTGGTCCAGTCCCTAAGTAGGACAGCAATACTCTTTAAACCCACCTTGATGTCATCCTTGACATCTTGATGCGCATAGATCGAATCGTAGATAACCGTCCATAGGATACTCGCGAGAAAGAGGCACATGGTTGACGGCTCGATCCAGAAAGACTGCTTCCATGCATTGCTACCTCCAAAGGGCCCTCCTGTAAATGGCTTGAGACCCATTGCGCACGACCCCATGACAATACCCCAAGCTAAACAAAAACCGAGTACCAACTGCGCGAAGTTGGTGTGCCGTTTCGCCCAGGGGTAATAGAATGTACCAATAATATTCGGGACGGCGTAGATTGCGCTTCCGGGAGGCAATAGGAGTAGAAATAAAGCGGCGCCGACAGCCTGAGTGGCTGTGAATGTGAATGCGGCCCGGGGCGTAATGGCGCCTCGGGGGATGGGACGCTTGCTTGTACGAGGTATCGACTTGTCTATGGGCGCATCGATGAGGTCGTTCCAGCCATGAGCTGCGTTCGAGAAAAAGAAGCTACCGCCAAGCATGATTAAGCTCACTCGGACGACTTGGAGAATCGGTGATCGTAGGATAATGGCAGCGAGTATGATGCCGAAAAAGTGAGGGAAGTAGATAAGAAAGAGGGCTGCGGGAGGACTCAGTCTTGCCAGTTGGACGTAAGGAACCCACGATGAGGGTAAACGGCCAACCCAACCGCCAGCATGTCCACCGCCGTATTGCTGTGCGAGCGCATTATTTTGGAAATCGGCTGTCTCGTTAGCCGGACGTGGCTTTTCGTCACTCGTCTTACTGTTCATGATGGGGGGAGACAGTGGAACAGTTTAGAAGGACGTGATATGGATGAACAAGAAAGGAATCAATTTCTTTTTTCACTCTTTTCCCTAGACGGATTCTAGAGCGAGCGAGATCACTTACATTGTGTCCTTCCTGCCACTACTTCTAGTAGAAGACGCTAGTCGGAATAGTTTCAACATCGTCAAGGGTGGCAGGGACTACCATCCCGTAGGCGACAGCTAGGTGTATCCTTCGCCCCCCCACACAAGGAGGTTCCGGCTATCCCGTGTCTACGCCACCGGAAGAGATGGCGTTTTAAATACTCCTCATAGGGCTGAATTATGCCAATGAAGTGTAATCGATCAGCGTCACATAGCAGAGAGATATATCTTTCACAATGCCCATTCCTTAACACAGGGGACCGAACTTCTCCCAGTAAAAGCGTTAAGACTTTTGTAATGTAATCATCTAATAAGATTCGGCTTCTCATTAAGCCGGGAACTTTCGAGCATGCGCGGTGCATGAATAGGTAGGTACATATGAATAATCTCTTGAGTCGGCGTTGAACCAGTCGGTCCTATTACCATTCTGAATGTGTAGGAACTAAGGGCCCCTATCCCTGTCCATTCACGTAGTCTCCGGTAGGCATTTGAAAGTAGGTACACGCCTGTCAGGAGTAACAACTTCATCTACTAATTAAAACACTATATGCATCGTGAAAATTCCCCGGAATACGTACCTAATCTTTCGGCATGGGCTCGTATTTGGTTCCTGGGTCCCTCTTATTGGAAAAACCGACCGTGTCTCTAATCTGCCTGCACTGTCTACTGTGCATATGTGGATATGTATTGTACAGATATCGTCGGCTACGCTAGAGCGGTAGCTGGAGAACTAGAAATTTGGTCACCAGGGGTGAAGTGGTGCCTTATAAATTGGAGACAGGGCTGGAGAACGGAAGCTTCTCCTATAAGGCATGGTCTCCAGGCTGATCTATGGGAGGAAATATTGTCTATCTTGTAATCGATATCCATACCAACGCTGTCATAAAGGTAAACACCTAGATATATATATTACGAAATCGCGGGTATGAACAAGTTATTAGCAAACTTCAATTAAAATTATCGTCTGTTTAGCAATGTTACCGTAGTATGGGGGATATGGTAGATAGGTACCCCGAACACTTAGGCCTTTTCGTAACATGATAAATATACTTTCATCATGTAGTATTGATCTTAGGGCTTGATATGGTCCCATGATCTTCATATGCTTCAACAAGTAATACTGGGGTCTTCTGGGAGGGCAGATCCGCAGTGGACTAATTCTTGTACTGGGTATTTAAACTATGATACGGACGCTGAGCCGCATGAATAGCAAGAGCGAGAGATCCTAACCCCTCAGTTCCGGGCAAGTAAAAGACCATGGTTCGTCTTACTGTATCTCGGGCTCTTGTAGGTCTTCTGCTCCTTTTAAGTCCGACAGTAGAGGCCTCGCAAGACCATGCCGTATGCGACCATATTAAAACCCAGCTGAACAACGGGACAGTCCAGCCAACTTCAGACGTATACGAGGCTCTAAGTACAGAAAACTGGTATGAATTGGCTACTCCAAGTTGGGAAGACTAATTTGACTCATCTCTATTCTATAGGTCGCAAACCGTCTGGGCGAAACCATCATGCATTATCCAACCATCTAACGCCGAGGAGCTCTCGTACGTCGTTTCGACCGTGGCAGACTGGAAAGTAAATTTTGCCATTCGTTCTGGTGGCCACTCGGTAGTACCTGGAGCCGCAAACATTAACCGTGGTGTCCTAATTGACCTGGTGCACTTCAACTCTGTAGAGTACGATGCAGAGAAGAAGGTCGTTACCGTGGGTTCAGGTTTACGATGGAAGGAAGTCTACACCGCACTGGATCAATATAACGTGACAGTTGCTGGCGGTAGAGTTTTGGACGTTGGTGTCGGTGGCCTAACTCTTGGAGGTGAGTCTAGTCTCATTTAACTTTCATCGTCACATGCTGAGTATTGATTGGTGTTATATAGGCGGTCTTTCGTATTTAACGGATCTCTATGGCTTAGTCTGCGACAATGTGGTTAATTATGAGGTAAGATTGGAGCACTATCGTAGAACGCTGTGCAGTATTGACTGAGATTGTTGAATAGATTGTAACTTCAACTGGAGCTATCGTGAATGCGAATGCAGAATCTAACCCAGATTTATTCTGGGCTCTAAAGGGAGGTCTGAATAATTTCGGTAAGATTCACAAGCACAGGTACTTATTTTATAATAAGGAACCTAGTTTACTTACACACGAGTAGGCGTCGTCACTAAATTCACTCTAAAAACTTACGATATCCACGCTGCTTGGGGCGGCGTTAGAGTATACTCACTCGATGCTCTGCCGGCATTATTTGAGGCTATGTACCAATACCAGTCGGTAGACAACAAGGATCCATACGCCAATATTATGCTACAAGCTTTCCCTACTAACGCAACCATTGGTGCCATACTGAATATAGTATACCTAAAGCCGGAAGAGGAACCAGAAGCATTCGCGCCTTTCCGTAACATCACGCCTCTAGCCGATTTAACCAAACTCCAAACATTAACTGAACTGATGCTCGCTGCGCCTGTGCCTGAGCTGACACGGTAAGTTATAGTAACAATCCGGGATCCGGTCTTCCACTATACTAATGAGTTAATGTAGAGTTAATTGGTTCAGCTCGAGTTTCACCACCGACAAGGAACTCTTCGATAAAGTGGGAGATATCGTGACTAAGGCTCCGGAGTTAGACAGCCTGAAGAATTTGACTGCAGGGTCTTTAGCATTCGGCTGGCAGCCAATTTCTAGCAGCGCGGTACTCGCAGGACAAGCAAGTGGCGGTAATGCGCTTGGGCTCAAACCTGTCAACCAGACATGGCTCGTCCTCGACGTGGGTTGGTGGTCTCCTGAAGACGACAGCCTGGCGCACGATTACACGCAGAGTATGATTAACAAGATTGACGACGCATCCAAAGCCAGCGGAAATTACATTGATTATATTTTTATGAATGATGCTGCTGCGGATCAGCCTGTCATCGAACACTACGGAAAAGAAAACGTCGCAAAGTTGAAGGAGACGGCAGAGAAATACGACCCCAGCCAAGTATTCCAAACTCTAGCCTCAGGAGGTTTCAAGCTACCCAAGTCGTAGGGTCGTTATTTAGGCATACAGAAGACACAATTCGAATATAATGCTTTGTATACATATATTAATCGGGCGCTCTCTTACTATACGATGTCGTTTTTGACACACACAGAATTAGTCTTCAGCGAATGGCTGGTACCTGACCTGGCTACCTAAGTACTCAACGAAGCACATGCTCGGCGTCTCAAAATCTCGTCAAGCTAAATTGGTCCCGGGAATCACAGTAGCCGCTGGCGGCCCCATAGCTTCAACACTAAGCCCCTCGACCAAACAAGGAAATGTGTACCGGCCCTAGTAGAGTGTGGATTCCTTGGATTGCACTAATCACTTTAGACTGGCAAATAATTAGACTTTTGGCATGAATGATTTTGCGTGAATACGATAATATCCCCATGATAGACCGCGCCTTATAATAGACTGAGGTCAGAATTGAATTCACTGTGCCGCAGATTTGCCTTAGCTTTGCAAATCAACACGTTTATTCTACGAAGATGCACATCGTTTGTCAGCCGGTTCTATACTATGTATTACACCGTTGAAATTCCAGGGGCAGGGGAAGACCCAGCTTAAGGAACGGATGGCGTCAGTCAAGGATTGTGAGTACGTATAACTAACTCGAGCCTGGTCCTTCGTATGAGATCTAGTCCCTGTATGGAGACAAAGAATGTAACACAGTTTAGATCCTTCATAACCTGATTCAGATAGCCTCTTTCATGTGCCAGCATGGGACTTGGAACTCAGACGCTTGAGTTGCAATGCCGATGTTAGCTAGACTATCTAAAATAGTCTAGCTGCTGGGGCCGGTACTTCAAGGTATGCGATAGTTTTAATACACCGAATGTTAGGTGTTTAAGCGGAGGTTGAGCCAGGCGGATAAAATTACTTGGTACCTTGGTGTACCCAGCTTGTCCAGGGAGTATGAAAGACTCATGAGAAAGACGACGGCAGGAATCATTCAGTGTACTTATACAAGGTAAATGAGAACTTATTCCATTATCACTTAATACTAAGGGTCAAAGACCTATGTTAAGATGTGTAAAATATCTAGCTTAAACTGGATTCAGATCAAGCGTATCCACGCAGTGGGGTTCATAAGGAATAACATGAATATCGGATGATATTCCTAGAGCATACTTTTCTGACCACCCCTGGCCCCGAGTCTATGGCTTATTTTTGCTAATATCATACAGCTTAAATCATATACAAACCATCACTCATGACAAGGGGGCTTAATACCAGGAAAGTCGCACACCGTGAAGTATGGCTGAAGATCCTTATCTGGGACGCGTAATTACTGCGTAAGTTGCCCGCTCTATGAGTATGACTCGATGGTTACCTTGGGGGTCCTTTACACAACCTAGTAGCAATAATCTTGTCAACAATAAAACTCATTATCTGACGTGTGTAGGTTTGAAGGCGGGATAACTACGCGTGTGATCACTCACCCAGCTCATCCCAATCGAGCCTTCGCTTATGACGTGACCTTTCTCCTCCAGCACCCACGGGTCGTCGCGGTCGCGTCTGAAAAGCCCCCGCTACACTTTCATCCGCACCAGGAAGAGTATCTTCAGGTGCTCGAAGGACGTCTAGCCGTAGAGATCGAAGGCAAGGAACGTGTTCTTACCCCTGAGGACGGTGAGGTTGCCTTCCCTCCATGGACGAATCACAGATTGTACTCGCCGTTTACCGATGATGCGGATGAGAGCTTGAAGGTGACAAGATTCTTGCTTTCAGCGGAGAAAACTACCGAGCCATTCCGGCTTGATACTATCTTCTTCGAGAATTGGTATGCGTACCAGGACCAAATTGTGGTCAAGGGCAAGAAGGTCGACTTGATTCAGGTCATGAGCGTGAGTCATTCATCAAATCCCAAACCCCTAGGAATTTTTGTTAAATTATCTTTAGACGTTTGATGCAGGTGGTTCCTACCTTTCCCTGCCACGGTGGGTGCCATTTAGCAAGACATTGGCGTATGCCTTGGGTGTTGTAGTAGGTAGATGGCTAGGAGGAATCCTAGGATATCAACCGTTCTACCGGGAGTGGACGACAGACTGGCAATCAGCGTGTCACAAAATGGAGATGTCTATTTTCCAAAGACGGTTCGCAGACCGAGCCAAAGCCGAGTAGCATATCATTTGTACTATCTCACTGGGTTGAACGTCGCTTGCTCAACAGCCCTCATCCTCTCGTACATGTAAAACTCTAAGAATTCCCTTAGATGTAAATCGGTCATGATATTTTATAAATAAGATTTGGTATTTGACCACTTCATACTTAAGACCACGCTTCAATATTAAACCTCCACTTCCCCTTTCCCTCACCACCAACTAGGTCATATTCAAGGACTTATTTCGATGGCAGTTTCCTCTTTGCTAATCTTCGCCCATTCGGCACTTTTCACCCACAGTTTCTCCTGCTTATCTTCGTTGTAACTATCAGGAGAACTACGCTCCTTTTTCAACGTAAGGAGATAGCCCCGCTCTCCAGGGTAGACACTATTCGTAGCAAGGTCTATCACATCTACACCTGCCTCTGCTACTGAACGATAGCTCGGGTCTGCAAGACGAATGAGTGGCCGCATAGGTTGGAGTATAAGCCTTTGGACAGCGCGGAGGAACAGAGGCGTGTTCGTGCGTAGAGCTCGCGAATCAGTCAGATTGCCAGGATCAATTATTACTGCTGTGATGTTGCGTAGTTTCTCATCCTGGAAACGATGTTAGTCTCCTCATTTTGGCATGCTGGGAGATAAGGAATAATGAAGCAATAAAGTTGGGTATACCTTCTCGAGATGTCTGTTCAGCGCGTATCCCCACATGAGAATGGCCAGCTTCGAATTTCCGTAAATATGCATGCCTCCTGCTAACTTGTCGGGGTCCGGAGTAGCCTTCAATAGAGAATCTAGATCGTCTGGGATGGCTGGTGGATACTTCGCCAGACCATTCTTGCCGTGATAATGAGCATTACTGGTGAACAGTACAATACGGCCACCTTCAGGTCTGAAGCTGCCAAGTAGTCGAAGGATTATAGCAACGTGGGAAATGTGGTTTACTTGGATCGCCTTCTCGACTCCATCTGCGGTGAACTCTGGGTCCCGAGTCAAATTCCAATAGTAAGCATTGCACACAATGCTGGCAAGTGGAGGTAGTTTCTTTTCCGAGATGTCAGTAGCGATTGTGTTTGCAAAACTGTGCACAGCGGTGAGATCGGCTAAGTCGAGCTGGCGGATGGATGTTTTAGCATTGGGGAACTTGGCAATCGTCTCGCGTAGCTTATTGGTATTTGGATCCGTATTTTCAGTGTTGCGGACGGTTAAGACCGCTGTGTAGCCCGGATATTTGGTTAAAAGATGATGTACGGCGGGAATAGCAACAGAGCCATTTGCTCCGGTGATGATGATGGTGCCCGTCATGTTGAAGGTGAGTATCTAACTTAGACCCTGCTTTGTTGGATCCAAGGTCGGCTACGGACAAGCGTATAAGCTAGCGTATAAGTCGGTATTGGCAGCTTCGCCTGGTATAAGTATAATAATGATATATAAAGTAGGTACCTAGGTATGTATGTAAGTATGTAATACAGCTAAGAGGTATCTTATATTGGTAGTATACAAACTAATAGGCAGCTAAGATTAGGTAGTTATAGAAGACATGAGACTTTATAAGGCACGCTCTACGATAGTAACCCACATGATTAGCTTACCAATGTCAACTAAATATTTCCCTGAAGGATGGCCTTAATACTCGTATCACGGGGTAAATGGCTAACGGAAAAGGGTTTAATGAACAAGAACCCAGGTAGGTTTATACATACAATATTTAGAATAAATGTGCTTCGGAGACTTATCATTAAGTAAAAATAGGTTCCCCCGGCCGGGCCTCCGTGGAAGAAAAACTCGGACCAAATTAGTCATGCCATACCGTGGAGTTGAATATAGATATACTGTGTGGATACCAAGGGGAAACTATTCAGCTATCGGCTATCTCTGAAAAGCCAAGAAAGCTTTGTGGTTGATAACATGGTATGCTGAATGTACCTACGTACCTAGAGGCAGTTAGTGTAGAACAGAAGCAAGGGACAGCAAACAATCGTGACGAGACTCTAAGATAGTGAAAGGGCAAAAATATTATTTATTTTACATGTTTACCTATATATAATAACATGCCAGTTCCGTGGCTATGATATATTAAGAAATATTAAGAAATATGGTCAGTAATTTAGCTTTAACTAACTCAAATAACAAGTAGCGTTAGATTTACATATGATCTGCAATTAGGAGATTGTAACTCAACTCTATAATAGCGTAAGACCATCAATAAGTCTGTTGGTCGAAGTTCATCTCAGTTGATTTTGAGAACTTGTTGATCATCAAACTCCCTTGTTCGACGTTAGAAATAAGTGATTAATGGTGGACGAAGAGAAAAAAAAAATCAGCTGCGAGTTGAACTCGAAGTTATCTCTCCCTTGTCAAACAAATCCCTAGGGAAATGCCTCTCGTGACCGATATGACATGTCAACCTCCTAAGTAAAGCTTGTATTAGAAGGGGCGATTTCCTGCTGATTTCCTTGCGAGCCTGGGTATGGGATATCATGATCAAACTCTTTAAGCGAAAAGCCATGATAAGCATTGCTGAATGTCCCAATTACCTGTGATACTCAATATGAGATCGTCCTGCTCATGAAGAAATTCCAGGTAATTCTCACAAGGCACGACCTACCAAATATATAGAATATCTAGAATATCTAGAATATCTAGCTAGATATAAGATTATGCGCATGGACCTTTACTCGCTTATATGTGAAGTTAGGAAAAGATGATGAGAAGAATGAGTGGGCTTCGATAACAACCTAATATACACGCTACTAACAATCTTAAGTAGAGGTAGGTACACATTGACCTGATATCGTCCGTGAACCCTTGAATCTGGTGTGACGTCAATTAGAACCTTGAAAACACTTAACCTAAAGCTAACTGCACGTGTACATAGTACATGTAGCACATACCTACTAACCTACCTACCTACAGGTGCAGGTGCAGGTGCTTGGGTGATAGGTATGCGTTAGGGAGCATAAACGGGGAAACGGCGACGGAATCAACTAATGCCGACAGATAAGTTCAGGGAATAAACTTAAAGTGAACTACCTAGGTTTACTTTATAGAATGTATCTATTTTTAAAAACATACCTACCTACCTTATATATTATTATATTGGTCTTAGATTTTTTAGAGTGGTTGTCAAAGCTGTGGAATTAGGTATTACCTAGGTACCTAGGTAGGTAGGCTACTAAGACATTGATGTTGAATTCTAAGGTACCTAGTTGTTACCCATGTTACCTACCTAGATGTAGGCAGTGGACATGGTACGTGATGTACATGTAGTGTGATGTAGTGGCATGTGGGGGATGAACAACACAAAGCCTTATTGATATACGCATATCAACTTATGTCTGAAGACGTCATAATACTTTAAAGAAGTGTATGTTAGTTGCTAACCATAGTTTAATCATTCACCCCAGTCACCCTGCGATGCACACATCCTTGGTGATTCAATTGGCTACATTAATTTATTACCTGACAGCATTGAGTATGTCTGTCGAGATTTAATTCGCCAGTTTTTCGGTGGGGGCAATGCGTCAGAGTTTTGGTGTGCTTCAAAGGGACAATTCAATAAAAAAAAAGGATAGAAGCGTGTTTTTCCTGCCGTTGTCAATTCTAAAGTTGGTTGGGATGAGTACAAGAAAACGGTTCGCATTTCTCAGTTCGCGCCATGGAATATGCGCCGGCTCAAGCCGACCAGGTCTTTAGTTTAGGTATGTGTTAAGGTAGTAATTGCGGTAGTAGTTGCAGTACTGTAGTAAACTGTGACTGGGCAACTGTGACGGAGTCGTCACCTGCCCACAATAGTGTTGTGTATTGTACCTAACCCAGATATGATTGGATGTACAAGGTACCTGAGTACTCATGAAAGCCTGTAAACCCATCATCACATCACATACCAAAATAGTACCAAAATAGTAGCAGTTGCCCAAGATCGTAACCGCCCTGCTGCCAAACGTAAAAGTACCAACGTAAGTAGGCGGTACACACATCAATACCTCTTCTCATCCCTCCAATACCTTCAATAGCCCTCCACACTTCCAGGTTCTACTCTTCTTTGTCATTTTGTAGATACTGGACTTTCCATATTCTTCTTTCCCAACAATACGTTATAACCACTACCACTACCACTAACTAATTAACAAGCATAACTCCCTTATTAAATCAAAATCCATCATCGCAACTTATCCTTGACCACCCCTTTTTTTTACTTATCTTTGATCTTTTAGCGATTTGCATCCTTCTTAAATTCGAGTTAGGAAAGAAAGTGATCGCCGTTTTAATTTTTTTTTATATCCATTTATTTGTTCCCTTACTACTTTCCCGTTCGAATACGGGAAAACCTCTGATGGTCTGGCAATACTACCCCTCGATCCACCACCTCGTTGAATCCTTCCATATCGCCGCCATCGCCATTTTGTCAACCTCCTCCAGAGATCATCGACCCTAACCAACTCCGAATCCCTTCTCAAACAAATCGCGACGCAGTTTTCTGCGGACTTGTGAAAAAATGCGACCCCCGGCCCCTTCTCTCGATGTTATAGCCGCCCGCAACTCTGCTGCCGCGGCGGCGGCGGCCGCTGCTGCTACTGCTACTGCTACTACAACTACTACCGCCGCAACCGCCGTACCTAGCGAAGCCCCGGCACCAAACCCGCAGACAACGAGCACGCCCGACGACGCGAGGGATTCGAGGTCTTCATCATCGACAAACTCTCCCGTCCCCCCAGATAACGAAGAGTCCGACTTCTTTCACGTAGCAAATGATTCTCAGTCTTCCTTAGGAGTAGTACCAAACTTGCAAGATATGCAAGTGACCGACCCAGAATGTCTACCAACCGTCGCGGCCCTTCCCAGCGAAATCCTCATCAGCATCTTTTCCCGTATCAACAGCCCGAGCGAGCTCTTGAACTGCATGTTAACCTGTAAAAGATGGGCCCGCAACGTAGTCGAGATACTATGGCATCGTCCGACTTGTACCTCGTGGCCGAAACATCAATCCATCTGCGCAACTCTGGTGCTGGAGAAGCCTTACTTCACTTATACAGACTTCGTTAAACGCCTCAATCTAGCTGCATTGGCCGATAAGGTCAGCGATGGCAGTGTTATGCCGCTTGCCGTCTGCACCCGCGTCGAGCGTCTCACCTTGACCAATTGCAAAGACCTGACCGATGTAGGACTGATGCCCTTGGTGAGGAGTAACAAGAATCTTCTCGCTTTAGATATTTCCGGCGATAACAACATCACCGAACGCTCCATCCTGGCCATTGCCGAGAATTGTCGCAGACTGCAGGGTCTAAACGTATCAAACTGCAAACAAATCTCCAACGAGAGCATGGTTCAACTCGCGGAGAATTGCAGGTATATTAAACGTGTAAGTCAAGCCCACCTTAAAGGGTCTTCTAAGGTGTTTTTTATTCCCTAGACGGTTCAGGAAAGTACTCTTGTTTTGGAACAGTGCTAATTATGCCTGATATTTATCTGGTAAACAGCTTAAATTAAACGATTGCGAACAATTGAACGACAGCGCGATTCTTGCCTTCGCCAACAACTGCCCAAACATCCTCGAGATCGACCTCCATCAATGTGTGAACATTGGCAATGAGCCCGTTACCGCTTTGCTTGCTAAAGGGCGAGCTCTGCGAGAGTTACGACTCGCAAATTGTGACCTTATCGACGATGGCGCATTCTTATCCTTGCCGTCTAAGATATATGAGCACCTTCGAATCCTCGATCTAACATCGTGTACCCGGCTAACGGATCGCGCCGTCGAAAAGATCATCGAAGTCGCCCCGCGGTTACGAAACCTAGTCCTAGCCAAGTGTAGCAATATTACTGATACTGCCGTCTACGCCATATCTCGTCTCGGCAAGAATCTACACTACGTGCATCTAGGTCACTGTAGACATATTACGGACGATTCAGTCAAGCGCCTGGTGCATTGTTGCAACCGTATTCGCTATATTGATCTTGGCTGTTGCACCCATCTAACGGACGAGTCTGTTGTACAGTTAGCGAGACTCCCGAAACTCAAGAGAATTGGGCTAGTGAAGTGCAGCAGCATCACGGACGAAAGCATGTATGCACTGGCTGGAGCAAACCGCCATGCCCAGTCTCGACGTACTACGTCAGGAAATAACAGCTCCCGAAGGCACGATCATCCCTCCGGTAGTCTGGAACGAGTTCATCTCAGTTACTGTACAAATCTCACACTTCCGGTACATTCATTTACTTATCCCCACGCTTCATTCACTTGTGCTAACGCTACTATAGAGCATCATCAGGCTCCTCAATTGCTGCCCAAAGCTTACGCACCTGAGTTTGACAGGTGTGCCTGCTTTCCTCCGGGATGATCTGGATAGTTTTTGCCGTGATGCGCCTCCAGGTACTATACATTCTCTCTTGCATCCTATTTTCGCTTTAAAAAAAACTAACTTGCTACCTCAGATTTCACCGAACATCAGCGAGCAGTATTTTGTGTCTTCTCTGGTCAAGGGGTGATAGGTCTCCGAAACTACCTCAACACCCAACCTGAATTTGCCGAGTATCACATGCAACAAGGAACTCTGTTCCCATCGCGAAGGCAAGTCCAAATAAACCAGGACGTAGCCCAGGGACAGCTACCAGGATTTGTTCCCCTGCCGGCTCCTGACATGGACGGTTTTGATGATGTTGACGGAGTCGAAGATGACGACATGGGCGACGGTAGCGAAATTGCTCTCGAGGCTGGCAGTTTTGTCGGAAACGATAACAATACAAATGGTGCCAATCTATTAATTCCGCCGCCGCCTCCACCTCCGTCGCAAATTAACGGTTCATATCAGCCGCCTCGACCACATCCGCCGCATTTAGCTGCTGTTCCTATAGGTGTTACTACGGTGCCTGCGACTCAGGCCGGCACGGGCGCGGGCGCTCCTACTGGTAGTACACCAGGCCCTAGCACTGCGGGTCAGGGAATTTTCAACGCGGGCTCCTCCGGACCTAGCACGGCTTCTATGCTGGGAGACGTCGAGGAAGACGATAGAGGCGACCAGTCTTAGAATTGTTGCCCTCGAGTCGTTGTATGCAAACAGTCTTAACGCATACACCAGTTCATTTTAATGCATAACCCGCGTCTACAAGTCCTAATGCCTCCTATACTAGACTTGCCGGAGATAGCATACGAATTAGATGATGCATTGGTACTTGATATTCGCCTCATTGAGTCATATCCAACGGCTCAACGGATGCGAATAGGAAGTACTTTCAACGGTCGATCTGTTTGTTTTTTGCGTTGACTTGCGTGCATCTTCTGTCCCGGCTAGCTATATGAGACAGGCGCCACGCTGGTGTCTGCACGGCATGGAACGACGCTTGGCCTATGCCGGCGTATGAGTATACATCCAGCACTTCGAAAGTATCAACATATTGCTCGACTAGAAATCGCTGCAAAGACTCGCAACGGAGCTTTAGCTTAAGTACCTCTCGTCAGCATACAGCCGAGGTACGCACGCCACCTGCAAAATTAATTAGAAACTTTACTAGAGCTCGCAAGGCAACAACGGATTTGCGAGATTAATGATGAATGTCTGGAAAACTGTAATTATTTCTACGAGAGTTTTGACGTACCGAGTGAAACCTTAGCTGATTGCAACAGAACGATCACGATGATCCACGCGGTCTAGTGGGCATTTGCTCTAGTTGTTTTCTAGCAGGATCGCGACTGATTTGGCGCGGTAGGCTTGCCATAACTGGCGAGCTTATGACGAAACAGAAGGGGATGCTATGAATAGAATGACTTCTGTTCTCTTTGAAGCTAATTAGGCTTTATTCCGTAATATAATAAGATTCGCAAAGACTTTGAAAATTCTATGCGAGGAATTCGTAGTATAATTGTTAAATTCCCAGGTCACTGGAGAATCCTTTCGCCTTATTGCTTGTGTTCTTGATATCTTAATATGGAGTACTTTAAATAGAGCCGGGGGGATTATTGGCATGAAGCTCCGGACCGGTCCGATGGACAAGATATCAAGTCCCGAGTCCGGGGTCTTGATACTCGGGACCGAGAAGATGTCCGAAGTGTTATCGATAAAGCTTATCAAAGATTACCACCGTAAGAAAACCACCTTCTGGACCCGAATCAAGATGACACGGGAACGAAATTGATTTTATTGTGTAGCTGATGGAACTAGTGGCGATTTAGATCGACTCAGAATAGATGTATGACATGTTTCCCATAGGAGACACCGAACAACATCATCTGACATGAAGTTCCTACGACAAGATATATTAGACCCGTTCGCCGCCGTGTTGTCGGCCTAAGAAATGTTTCTTTAGATATTCTATATTGTCGAGAAATAAATCTAAACAGGAACTTATTAGAATTCCCCATATCTAAAAATAAAGAAATTCGTCTGAACTTATCATGTCAAAATCAATCCCCGATATCGCTATCATAGGCGCGGGACCCGTGGGTCTTATGCTTGCCGCCATCTTACATCACAACGGGATCAAGTCGAAGATATTCGAGCGCGAAACTAGCGCTACGGTGCGCGCTCAGGGCGGTACCTTGGACATTCATGCAGAAACTGGCCAGCGGGCTCTGGCTGCTGCGGGCTTACTGCCCGCTTTCAGGAAGATATCGCGGCCGGAAGGCGAAGCCACGCGTGTTGTGAAGAAGGATGGTACCGTTCTATTAGATGAGAACGAACAGCCGCAACAGCTACAGCCAGACCAAAACAATGGAGAAGAGGAGGAAGGTCGCGGGCGTCCGGAGGTTGATCGTAGGGACTTGAAAGACTTGCTTATTGCCGCCTTGCCTGAGGATATCATCCGTTGGGGCAAGGGCATATCATCCGTGAAGCCGGTGCCAAAAACGCAGCAGTGGAAATTAGAATTCATCGGAAGCGAAAGCAGTGTCGAGGACTCGGAATCCGGTCCTTACGACCTCGTGCTCGGCGCCGACGGCGCATGGTCCCGCGTTCGACCTCTCCTTACAGATGTCAGACCGCTGTACTCGGGCGTTACAGCGCTTGACGTGTGGATCTCGCCGGCGCAGCTAGCCGTGCAGCCCGATGTATCCGCGTTTATCGGCGAGGGGTCGTGCATGATGATGTCCGAAGACAGATTCTTATCGCTGCAACGACACAGCGACGGTAGCGCCCGGGCTTACGCAATGATTCGGACGAACAAGGAAATTGGCGGGGAGGCGCCCGATGCGAAGACGCTGCTTGGGCTCGAGGAGGAGGATGTGGTGGTGGTGGACTGGACAGATGCGAAAACGAGGGAGAGATACGTGGACAAGTACTTTGGCGATTACGTCCAGGAGGCCCGCGACGCGGTCCTGGCTATGACGGAACAACCTGCCTTACGACCGCTGTACATGCTGCCTATAGGTCACCGGTGGGAATCGCGTCCCGGTGTATCGCTCCTAGGCGATGCGGCACACGTGATGACGCCATTCGCAGGAGTGGGCGTGAATGTGGGTATGATGGATGCGTTGGAGCTAGCGGAGGGGATAATTGCTTACGTCAAGCAGCAAGAGGAGGGAAAGGGGGATCTGGCGAAGATGCTTAGGGAATACGAGAATGGCATGTTTGAGCGTTCGCAGAAGGACGCTGCGTTAACGGCTAGCATGTTGGAGGTCGAGTTCAGCGAGGACGGACCTGAGAAAATTGTTGAAGTTATGAGTGGTGCTGGACCGTCGTCTTAGGGCGACGGTGCATGGGGGATGCATTGTGTTTGGGTAAGGATGTAGGATACAAGCTGTACAGATAGTAAGAATCTAATTAGACCAAGAAGCTTTTATAAGAGGTAGGTAGGTAGGTGGCTTTGCTCCAAGTCAAAGGTAATAACAATTCATCATACTTAAGAGACTCGGAGTTTAAAGGCTTTATAAAAAGAGACAAGATTCATAGCGATCCTAACTTGTTCATATAATATTTGGATACAATAAATACCTAACCTAAGCTGCAACCTTGAATATGAATTATTATGTTGCCTTGATGCTAATATAGGGGGCGCCACTGACGTTGATGGTCAAGATATGGAAGCCTAGCTCGAGGAATATCATGAGCTACGGGTAGTGGCATGTAAGCAAGGGGGGTATGGGTAATAATATAGATACAAATATAACTTTTGTTTTAGAATATAAGCTGCAAGGTACCGACTATCTGGGAAGACTAGGGCGTGGCCATATGTAGTGTAGGAAATATCTTGGAACGATGATATACCTAGTGATAGAACCAAGTAACAAGGGCTATTATGACAGGTCATGCCGCACAGCTATTAGGATATTACGTACATTTTTAGATTACATCCTACGTTCACATCCTTAAGAGGGTACTCCAAATTTGAAGACAGCCACGGAGAGCCAATAAATGAGTTAGAAGGAGCACCTCGGCAGCCAATGTCACGATACGAAGTCTACCCCACGGGGAGCTTGGCCGTGCTCTGGCCTCGGTCCGGTACTCCGCGACGGACTTGGGTACTAGGACTTATAGCTTCGTTGAAACGCTCGTGATGGTAATGACGAAGCCTGATTAGTGGAAAAAACAATTCATATTGGGGTCCCCGGATTTTGACCCCCACACAGGAAGGCTATATAAGTATCGTGAAGCCTACCTTGTCACTACTGCCTGAGACTACTTCCTGCTACTCTGTAGCGACCAACCGGTTCACTATACATACGGCTACGAAAAAGACAACAAGAACACCCCATTCCATTTACGCGATTCTTCACTGATTAATACCGACGAATATCTCCAAAAAGGGTTCCATGCCTTAAGATACCACGGCCACATCCACACTTCGAGGGGATGGGTTGCCAAGTGATTATTACGATGCTACTGGGGGATATGCATTCATATGTCACACGCCGAATATGATATATAACATAAGAAGAATAGAGGTGTAATGCCGGATGCGGTGTTATGAAGTCGGACGGACATACCTCGGTCGAGTAAGACACGGTGTGATGTCGATTCCTATCCCTTACTCGATAAGGATGATATCGGCGTTGCCCTGACATTCCTGCTCCGCATTTCCCGTCCCGTCGGTATCTAACCACTACCCATCGCACGTGGATTCATAACCGAAAATCACGGATATGTTCGAGACACCATTGTCAGGGAGATTGAAGATCCGGTTCCGGCACGATTTGGTTACAGTAAGCTAAACATCAACAAACACATCGTCTTTACAAGCATGTCACAGGCCACTCTCGGTATCGCTGGAGAACCATCTAGATTGTCATCGGTCTATTGATTCACCGAAGTTCTCATCGTCGATCCTGTTTATCGAAGATAACCGAGCGAAGAGAAACGAAAGGGCGAAGGGAGAAGCGAAGAGTAAGGGCCAAGCCCAGTATATTCGTGATAGTGGGACGGGGGGTTAAGGGGGCCAGTGCGATCGCTGATTGCTTGAGAATCCTTCGAACTTCATGGCTAAACCATGTTAAAAAAGAAGCTTGCGATTCGCGAAGTACACGGAAAACCACGCTATTCCCCAGAACTAACAAGGTATTCCTCCCCAGCGCTAATAAAAGTTCTTTCCCCCCAGGCGGAGGTTTTGTTGTCCATCGTCTGGAGAATTAGCTGGAGAACTAAAAGTCTGGGCTGGCTATTAGTTTGAAGCAAGACACTAGACTATTATTGGTTAAGAATTCTGGAGATCAAGTAACGGGGATGATTGGTTCTTGGTAGGTTTAAGTTGCTCTTTTCGTACATCTCGGCCGGGTCTAGAGTCTTGGACCGGTTCTCGCTGTTTCTGGGGTTAAAGTTCGCGTTGGATGCCCACATAACCACGTAAGGGGGTGACAGCGGTGAAACTTGGCCTGCTTTGGTTCAGCGACACGTGTTGTCGCTTGTTTTTCTGATTTTGGTTATCCGTTACCGACGTGCTCTCAACCGTCAAAATCGGGTCAAGAAAATGGTTATAATTATGATCTGAGGTTTTACGTTTTGAAAATATAGAAATATCTTGATGGAATATGGTAATTTACCTAGGTAGGTATACCCAATATGTCCATATTATAGTATTAAGCGTGCAAGATTAGTTTGTATTCGAGTAACAGGTAGTTATAACTAGTAACCTCGTTCAAGGAGCGAATAAGAACAATACTCTTACTTCCTAAGGTATAGACCCAGCCAGACTCTCTATAAGCGTGTCAATGCTAAAAGAATCTACGTCATGTTCGCGCTGCAATCTTAGATCGCATAGTCCTGGTATCCGAATTGGATTAGAGTAAAAAAGTGGTCTAGATTCGGGGGAAACGATCTAGAATGTTTATCTTCAAGCTTGACTACGCTGTCGGGATCGTTCCGCTATGTCTTGAATGCCAGCGCTAGTTTGGCGAAAACATCGTCGCTTCTTCGACCTATACCATTACTAGTATTCCCTTTAAGCATAAAATAATCTAAATAGTTTGGCCCATTGCGGAGGTTTAATCGCATGCTAACCCTATTCTTGGATATGAGAGTCAGGGTATAGGAGCCGCGTAGAATTTTTCGATCTTTAGAGATGCTATCTATACCCACAGACTGGAACATTGTAATAATTATCTAGCATGAGATCTTATTATTAAGAGATTCTTTAATATGCTGCGCTCATAGAGTCGTAGTGCATGACAATAGGTCTCCACCGATAAATGATGCACAGGTATCGCGTAATTTTCACATATCCTACAGTATCACATTGAAAGAATCCCAAGACTGCTTTCAAATCCCGATTCTGAGCTACGCTGCAACCCTAATGCAAGAGGGTACCAAGGAAAATAGATGAGAAACATTCTTAAATATACGGTTCGGATGTTTGCAGTCGTACACAAGAATATGATACAAGTAAATTCCAACTTGGCGATGAAACTGCGTGTACATAGTAAAAATAAATCACGACGTCGTGCTTAGCAACTAGATCAAATATGACTAGCTCGCTCCGCACGGAGAAAAAAAAAAGACTTCGAGATGCTCCTTTTTCCCATGAGGGGTAACGATTTGCGCCACTATCGCCAGACGGAGGGTATTTGCTTTCCAGCTCGTAGCGGGAATCGCCCGTAATGGAATAGTTTGTTGCGGATTAACGGAGAAGTACTACTCTGACCTGCCTGCTTGATTCTAGTAGAGTAACATCTGGATCTCGTTACGTTGCACGTTCCAATGCGTATCCATAACCTGTCGCCGCCCGCTTGGACCTCACTGCTCTAAGTATAGTACACCGTTTACGCGTAATAATCTTGGTTTGATGATGGTATTTGGTACAGTCTATTATGTTCTCTTTTTTTCTTGTACAATGTAAGCTGCATTGGGATATTATGATGATCTGTGCCCTGCAAGGGTTAACGTGAGAAAGTGCCTTGGCTTGAGAAGCCTCTTGCGCCATTGCTCTCCGAACAGCAGGTTTCAACGCCTCTATGTTTTCTAGTCGAGATAAGCAGCCTTATCCTAGGTAGGACTTTATTTACTTTGTATTAAGGGATGACATTGTATATTACGACTTGGGGCTCGGCTATTCTAAGTTACACTACCCAGATACTTTGAAGATCAATCACGTGGAGTATATCACCACCAGGAAAGAGGATCAGGAAGATGTTGGCTCGACTTTATTAAGTGGAAAAGGAGGTGATTTCCCCCTGGGGTAAAAGAGAGGGATCGATGGGGGCAAGGGGGAAGTATACGGTAACAAATAATAAGAGAGACCTGTAAAATGATATGTGGGTAAATTGAAAGATTTCCTCCAATGATACTCCCCAGGTTACCATCTCCCAGGATCTTTTCTTGGGAGTGGAGTCCATCTTGGGTCTGAAAATTCCATATTTCACCGAGCCGAGAAAAACGACAGAATAAATCGACCCAAAGATGACCAACTCACGTGGACTCTGCATATTTACTGCGATCTTTTGACTACCTCACACACCATGATTAGCAGCCAAGCTAACAACCCACCGGACCAAGATCTTGACCGTAAATTCTATTTAGCGAAACGGATTTTATGGAGGCGGGGAAGGTGAGTACAATTAGGACGATGAGTAGGTACATTATGGGGAGAAATATCACTTGTAATAATACTAAGACAGATCGAGACTAGCGAAGAAAGAGTAGATTACAAGAAGCAGGGAAAGGAATGGCGGAGAAGATGGGGAAAAGAGGCGCGGCGTAAATTCTAGCAACGTGAATTTACACGAGCTAGGTAAGATGAAGGATAAACTCCATTCTCTCCATTATTCTCCTCTTGGTTTAACCCAGTTCCCCGCAGTGCCCGCACATGTAGACAATATGGGGTTGAAGCCATCGTCGTCATTATTAGGAGTCATCTACTCAACTTAGTCCAGAAGCGGTTTAACTTTCTTCTATTCTCCTTTGTTTGGAGTTCATTTTCCCCTCATCGTTTCGTCAGGTACACTATTTCCCCGGTCTCAAAACCTCCTCAGCTTGGGGGGAGGGGGGGGGGTGTATCGGTAACATAACTGGGTACCGGTGACTTATACGACTACCAAGCTGGTCTGCCTAAGCTGAAATACAACGTAAAATACAAGAGATTTGCATATTCCCAAAGCTAGACTAAGACGTACTTTGTCGTACTAGAGAGGTAGAATGTGTTATCTTACAGAGCCGCATACTACGGTGGAAGCGGTATCTTGGTGAGACATCCGCTTTCTATAGAAGGCAGATTCCATGTAAGACGGCTGAAAACCAACCGTCTCATTGGTCTGTACCACCACACAATTCGCGATGGCCAAGTGACACATAGCCTATCAAATAGCAGCAGGGCAAAATATGGGCATAGACGAGCTCGAATTCGGAATCTATGTCAGAGAAAAGAAAGAGAAGAGACATCTCAACGCCCGCCCCATAGCAGAAGTGTCGGACAAGACCGAGTTGTGCGGCAAAAGGGCCAAGACAATACCCAAAGGGCTTACCTGCGTAGATTGTATTCTTGCTCTATCACCTGATGTTGTGTTCACGCGAGGAAATGTTGTTCGTCAAACGACCAATCTGTCTCTCGGATCGTACCCTCTCACACAAAAATACGCATACTCTCTCTTGTTGTTACATATCCCAGTCTGCTGCCGCTAACCGGTTCCGTCAGCAAACACCCTTGCCCTGCTATAGAATTGGTCCATTCACATATCCACCATCATTCTCTGCCAAGATATACCCATGGTGGAGCTCGCCATGGCAATTCGACCGCTTAGCACACGCCTAGCCTCTTTGCCACAGCTTGATGGCAGGATTTTCTGCCAGAGAAAGAAGACGTTAGGCCGCCTCTGGATACCGGCACGCCAAATCCTCTCAGGTAGGCTAGCAAGCCATCACTAGCATCCTTCGCGTGTCCGCATCCTTGCTCCATGGATTATCCCGGCGCGCGACAATTCGCCTACCTATGTGGTGGGGGGCCTTGTACCTACGCCTTTGTATTGTACGGGGTCTCCGTATGTGGTTTTCGCGCGAGAGAAGATGGGCGTCGATCGAAGATGCTGGGATTGGGCCTTTCGTCGTGCTTACGCCTTGCTCGGTGGTGGTTCTTTGTCGCCAATATAAGGCTCGGGTGATACCCTTCTTCAATTTCTATTCTCGTCTTCTTCCCGTGTCTGCCTTTCTCGAGCCCAGGTCTCATTCCCTATAGCTGTCGAGACCAGGAGCAATTCATCCTTTCGTCTGCTACTGGTGGTTCTTAGTCCTCTTTGACCATTGGAGACTTACACCTATCATCTGTCATCTCTTAGACTCAGCAGCCATGTCCGAGAAACCTCAAGCTGACGTGTAAGTGCTATGCTCACCCAAGCTTATTCCAAGTGTTGCGCAATAGCTAACTCGCGACGATAGTATCGAACCCAAGGGTGTCGAAGGGCACTACCTTGAAAACGGTCTCGATACCACGGAACATATCGATCTCAACACCAACCTTGAAGCAAAGTAAGTGTTCAATTACTCTAGATATACGGACGTGAACGAAGTCGTCTTGTCGATCAGCGCTACTACCACGTGAAAGGTGTGACTAACATGTGATCTCTCTTAACAGGATCAAGAATCCTCTCAAGGGTATTCCTTATGAGCAGTTGATGCGCGATGTCGAAGCCTTCGCGCATGACAAGGGTCTCGTCGAGCACATCCCGATTCTGCGCCGGGGTGCGCTTGTCGCCCAGAACCCTCACGACTTCGAGGACCAAGGCGGCGAGGAAGCTCTTGACGAAGCTGAGAAGGAGGCTCTCCGAGCCGAAGTCACACACCGATGGCGAATGCCCGCCAAACTATTCTTGACTATCGCGACCTGCTCTATTGGTGCTGCTGTCCAGGGATGGGATCAGACCGGAACCAACGGTGCTAATATCTTCTTCCCCGAGGTGTACGGCATCGGTAGCGACAGCACGAGGGACAGACTTGTAAGCTACATATTCCCACATTAATCCCATGCGATAAGCTAATCATTCATTAAGTTGGTTGGTCTGCTCAACGCTGGTCCTTACATCGGTTGCGCTTTCATCGGATGCTGGCTTTCGGACCCCATTAACAACTTGATCGGCCGTCGTGGTGTTATCTTTGTCTCTGCTCACTTCTGTCTCTGGCCTGTTATCGGTTCTGGTTTCTGCCACACATGGGGACAACAATTGATTTGCCGTTTGCTAATGGGTATTGGTATGGGTATTAAGGCTTCAACTGGTTCGTCTTGCAACAGCTAAATGCCCCAAGTATATCTGCTAACAATCACTAGTCCCTGTTTACGCCGCTGAAAATGCTCCGGCTTCGATTCGAGGTGCTCTGGTCATGTCATGGCAAATGTGGACTGCCTTCGGTATCTTCCTCGGAACCGCCATCAATCTTGCCGTCTTCTACCACCCTCTCAACTGGCGGCTGATGTTAGGCGCTCCCTTCATCCCGGCCGTTCCCCTATTGTGCCTGATCTACCTCTGCCCCGAGTCGCCTCGTTGGTTGATGAAGAAGAACCGATACGCCGAGGCCTGGAAGTCGTTGGTTCAGCTACGAAACAACCCGATCCAGGTTGCCAGAGATATCTACTACATCCACGCCCAATTGGCTATCGAGCATCAGATCGTCAACAAGAGCAACTATGCCACCCGTTTCACACAGCTCTTCACCATCCCCCGTGTGCGCCGCGCTAGTATTGCCGCTTTCACCGTCATGATTGCTCAGCAAATGTGCGGTATTAACATCATCGCTTTCTACTCCACCACCGTCTTCGTCGAGTCCGGATACGACCAATTCCAGGCTATGCTGTGCTCGTTCGGTTTCGGTCTCGTCAACTGGCTCTTTGCTTTCCCCGCTTTCTGGACCATTGACACTTTCGGACGACGATCGCTGCTCCTCTTCACCTTCCCCCAGATGATGTGGACTTTGCTTGCGGCTGGTCTGTGCACTCTAATGGAACAAGGAACGGCAAGAACCGCGCTTGTTGCCCTCTTTGTCTTCCTGTTCGCTGCCTTCTACTCTCCCGGAGAAGGCCCCGTTCCTTTCACCTACAGTGCCGAAGTTTTCCCTCTATCTCACCGTGAGGTCGGTATGGGCTTCGCCGTCGCCACTTGCTTCTTCTGGGCTGCTGTCCTCGGCATAACCTTCCCCTTCATCCTCGACAGGCTACAGACTGTCGGTGCTTTCGGCCTATACGCGGGTTTCAACCTCGTGGCGTTTATCATGATCTTCTTCCTCGTGCCTGAGACGAAGCAGCGCACCCTTGAAGAGCTCGACTACGTCTTCGCCGTTCCCAACCACAAGTTCGCCCGATACCAGGTCACTAAGGCGCTACCTTACGGAATTAAGCGCTGGGTCCTGTTCCAGCGCAGCGCTACACTAGAGCCTCTCTACCACCAGGATGACGAGGAGCCTACTCCCGCCCGTGTGGACAAGAGAGCCTCTTCATAAAAGAGGAGATAATGTTGGGAAAAGGAGTGTGTACGCGGTGGACCCGTGGTACTAATGGTAGTTGGAAGGGAAGGGAAGGATTTACGTACCCAGGCTGGGATATAACAGTCGGGGCATAGGATCGTTTAGGTGCAAACTTTTACAAAATACCCCAATTTTATATTCTAAATTCTCACAGGGATTTCCTATATACCTATCTACATCATTATTTTTACATGAACTTGCACCTTCACGAGACATGTCTGCTTTTTAAATGTGACTAGTACCGAATGCGTTTTGATGCTCAATGATTATTACGAAACTTGCGTAATTCCCTATAGTTAATTAGAAGATGGCCATCCAGGCATTAGCTCGGCAGGACATCTAGGTAGGTACGCGGTCCCACGTTGATCCAAAAAGTGCCTATTTGGATGATGTATGGTCAGCCTTACGCGTAGATGCGGGCACCATCCAATATAGCAGCCCACTCCTCGGACGGAGTATCTAACGGTGTCTAACAACCTACCCCTCGTAACCAATTAAACAAGTAGGCTTGAGCAAAGGATTCCGCTTCTAGCAAAGCTACTATCTATACACCTATTAGGTTCCCAACGCAGAAAGTACCTAAGTAAGGTACAAATAACTCGTTGCACAAGTAACACCGACACAGTCAGCGTGCTTGTCTCCGACAGAAGTCATTAATTCTCTTCGACTTATATTTTAGCCTTTTGATTCTCGGTCTCCCACTTTTCTTTGAGGGCCTTTGCGCGTTCGCTATTCTTGGTGAAGCCTTCATACACGGCTGGCCATCCCCCGCCAAGGGTTCGGATGTCGACAGGACGGCTAGTTTTGACGTCCATATAAGTCACAGAGCCTTTCACTTCGGCAACAATAGCTTGCTGCTTGAGCGAAAAGAGGGATGTTGTTCCGGTGTTGCGCGTTGGCTCTATTATCTCCTGGCGGTAGGCTGCGATGAGCTGTGTATTTAGATTAGCGAACCTGGATCTGGGAGTGATACCAAGACGCTACTGACCGAGTCGGGGTATTTAACTTGTCTTCGAATATCCATGTTGTATCTTCGAATAACGGGAATAACTGTCTTAGCGGTAATCATGTCATTGTACTCCTGCTCGCTGAGAAACTCGTCATAACTCTCCATAACACGATAGAAGCATTGGCCGAAGAAGTGCATATACTGCGAATGCATGACATGTCCAAAGGGGTCCTGGTCTTCGGCCCAGACAACTCCGCGTTCAACCATCGTTTTGGGGTCGTACCCCATAGCCTCAAGAGTAGAGATCGCCTGGCTTCGGAGGGACGCGTATGGGTCTCCGGTAGGGTGGGGACCCGGAGCGCCGGCGGAGGAATAAGGAGACAGATATGCCGATTCGGCTAGTCGAGAACGATCGCGATTAGTACCATCCGCCATTATAAGGGCGTAAATATTGATTCTAATTGGTAAACGGATAATGTGGCGTAATTAGAGGCCAACTCTTCTATTGATTGATGTAGTATTTTATGGTGTGTGTGTGTGTGTGTGTGACCGCATGTAGGAATAGAAGACAGTTGCCAATGAACTCAGTTGACCGCTTTATATACAAGGAATCTTGCCGCACTCACGTCAACTACACCCCAAATATAAGTCTCATTTACGGCTTAGCTTAGGTGCATAAGTTTACCCATCATAAAACACGAAGCACCTAACCGCAGTACCGCGCGACGATGTCGTGTACCTTACCTATAGACCTATTCTCGCAGCTTCCAATAGCAATGCTTCGAACAAGACAAGTCTCGGTTATAGCTTGAGTGTAATCATTCAACTCCGGTGTTGTGTATCGTATTACCGATCACCACCTACTGCCGCCCTTGATAGATGGTCAAGAAATTGGGGGAGATACACACTCCTGGAGATGGTCTATGAGATGAATTGTCTTACCCTTTTTGGTATAAATATATAAGGTTTTAGGTTGGCGACATCCTATCATTGTATTAGATAGAGTCTTATTAAACCCATATCGCTGTTGTTATAAACATTGTATCGATACTAACTCTATACACTATCTCTTGAAGAATTTGAAATTCCCACATTTGCAAACCTAGTGGCCCGTAAAACTAAACGAGAAGATGCCTATTGAATTAACTTAGTTTGATGTCGATTTAGTCGACTAAGGTGGAAAATACATGGCTCTTATTACAAGTACTTTATTTACTTTATTACTCGGTATCTCAACTGGTACGCGAATTGCTACCATGATCTGGTTCAACAAAGAGAAACTTGGGATCGAAAATTACTTGATTATCAACTTATTAGCACCGGATTCAAACCACCATACAGTTCTATCGTTGAGGTTGTTGACTGCTGCGTACGTACTATATATAAACGTATGAAGGGGGTCGAATTGCCTGTTGTGCTATTTCATTTCGTTGACTCGCTAGTAAAGAAGTTATAAGATTCCTTTAAAGATATTAAACTTAGGAAAACGTACCACAGGATGAGAGGAAGTGTAAAATATTAGGTGGAATGATCTTGATTAAGAATATGTATTCCCATCCTTAGTTCGTAGAAACTTTCTCAGTTGCTTGTAAAAGCTACCTTAATCACGGATAAACCACGTGAATTTTTATCTCACGCATTATGACATAACCTTAATAATTTAATAATTCTGTTTAACTAGATTAAAACCCGGCCTGAATCGTTCCACACATATAAAAACGTAAAGATAATGCATACAACTACGCTCGATCCTTTCAGGGGTTCCCTATTCCAAGAAACCACCAAGGTATACTAGTTATATATACATCTGGATATCTCTTATTTCAACTCTGGGGATTCATATGTATAGTTCTATATACAATTATTCATGGGCTTCTCAAGCCCCTATCCCGTTAACCACCCCAGCAATGCCTCATGAAACCTGTCTGGTTCTTGAATTTGAGGCGCGTGTCCTAAATGTGCGAATTCTATCAGGTCTGCATTTGGTATGGCGGCAGCAGCCTGTTTCCCCAATACATCATAATGGCCTAATTTAGCCTGTACATCCGGTGGGCTCCATTGCTTGCCCAAAGCTGTGTTATCTTTGTCGCCTATAAGTAAAAGTGTGTGCGGCTTCAACAAGCCGAACTCGTATACCACCGGCGCACTCAAAGCCATATCCGTAACGAGCGCTTGGTCGAAAGCAAATGTAGACGCCTCTCTCCCCTTGTAGATATTGACTAGCATATTCACCCATACATCGTATGAGTCGTCCCAATGCCCTACGTAGTACGTCGGTTGCTCATATTCTCGGATGGACGTGTAATTGCTTGCAGACTCGAACGAGTATAACTCATCGATGCTTTTATACGGTACTCCAAGGGCCTTCCAATCTTCCAATCCAAGAGGGTTTACCAGGACAAGCTTCTCAACGATTTCAGGGAACATCAACCCAAAGCGCGCGGATGTCATGCCTCCTAGAGAGTGGCCAATCACAGTCACATTCTCAATTCCTAACGCATGTAGTAGGTCCCTCGTGTTATACGAAAGCTGTTGTAGCGTGTACTGATACGACTTCGGCTTAGAGGACTTGCAGAAGCCAACTTGATCCGGTAGGATAACCCTATAACCAGCCCCAGAAAGTTGTCTAGCGGTCGATTCCCAAGTAGGTGCGCAGAAATTCTTTCCATGTAGGCAGATGGCGACCTTTCCGTTCGGCTCAACTGTAGGCGCAACATCCATGAATGCCATCTCAAGCTTCTGACGTTGCGACATAAACTTGAACGTCTTAAGAGGGAACGGATACGTAAAATTCGACCCGTTTAACTCTCCCTTGGACGGCACGTCTCTTATTGAACCTGCATCGCAAGCAACTGCCTGTCGAACCAGTTCGACATATCCGGAAAGGATCACTGCTATAACCCTAATAATATTCATGTCGTTAGCGGAGCTTATTCTTCTTTATCTACCCTTAATAAGTGACTATGCATTGGGCCTCGCGTGCTTTTAGGTAAAGAAGTTACTAATACTAGTGTGCTCAAGTTTCTGCCTTTATTAGCCTACTTTGTAGCCAGTGTCGCGGCTATTAGCGTTGATGGCATGAAAAGGGGCGGCTGGTTAAATCTGGAAGTATTCGCTCTGCTGAGCACGTCGTTTCGGTGTCCTATGTTGTACTTCAATAGCAGATAATACGATTTTAACCCCTCACTATGGGAGCAACATCATCGGGACCCAAAAAACTAGCGTTATACCGAGCTTTGTCTACCTCCCATATATTCTTCATAATCTGTATACATGGTTAGACCACGAGCTTATAGTCGGTATAATGCATGGTCACGTATGCGGAGCACCTCCCCCTTTTGCAAATGCGTGCTGCATGACCTTTACCGTTCCTATATTCAAACCTATTGCTATGCCTGGTAGCCAAGAACTTCTCGAGGAAGTATATGGAACCAAGAGGCTTGCTATATAAACCCATACTTTCACTAATTCCAAACGGAACTGATGTATTATAAGCAAGTTCTATCAATGTTGTACAAATGTTTGTTGATGCGATAGCCAGCAAGCCTTTTAAGGGTCTCGTTAATGGTTCCGAGAAACTTCCCCTAATCGTCACATTGTCCACTGCTAATTAACTTACTGTACCCAATATCGATAATGAACGTACATAAATTGGTCTTGGCTCAAGTAGAGTTACAGCAGAGATATCGCTTAGTGGAGATGTCAGCTTCCACATTGCGTTATACCTCCGATGTAACCTTGGATCTCTAAAGCCTGAGAAATTGCAGGGGTGTAGCTTTAAGTCTGGCGCGAAGATCTTATCTACACGATGCTGGAGGCGATGTTTAGGTACACAGCAATGAAAGTCACCAAGTTCGGGAGCTTTGAGATGTGAAAACGGTGCTATGGTATAACTTAGAATAATCAAACCCGCCTGTGCGGAACCACAGCTACCGATAAAGAAATAAGCGGAATATGACTGTTTGAATAAGCATATTAATTTACTATGTTTCTGTGTCACTTTGCGAACGCATTTAGTTGCTTTGGGGTGTGAACCTATTGAATCTGGTATCGCCGCTTAGCTTTGCGGCGTGGCTGTTTGCTTGTTATTATCTTAATCTTGGGCGGCTGCTCTCCAATTCGCTTGCTACCACTTTAGGCTCTCAACCCAAAGTTGTTAGTAAATTCTCGTATCATCACCCTAGGGTCTAAATAATGTCTCCTCCGGACAGCATTCACATGATATATACTCCGTTAAGCAACTCAGACATCAGGCTACTTACGGTCGAAAGCCGCGACGAGGGGTTGATCAGTTGCTGTCTTCATAAAATCCCACTTTCCGTAGAATTGAAGTACACAGCGCTGTCATACGTCTGGGGAGATCAGAGTAGGAAGAAAGTTATAAAAATAAATGAACATTTTTTTCCTGTTGGGACTAACTTATACAAGGCACTGCAAGACATATTGCAGTTGGATTGGTTTACGAAAGACTCCTATCTGTGGGTAGATGCGATTTGTATCAACCAAGATGATAATATCGAGAAATCTAAGCAAATTCCGAGGATGGCACAGATTTACTCTTCGGCTTCTCGGGTCATCGCATCGATTGTCCCGACAGATGGCCTAACCGAAGACGACTTCAAGTTGTTATCGGGCCTAGCACAAGAGGTCAAGTCTGTTCGAGACGTCGGGATTGACCCTGTAACATTGGGGCAGTCTATGGATGAAAAGTCTGGCGGAGATAGTTGGAGGCAACGGCCTTACGACTTATTGATGGAACTAACCACCCTGCCATGGTTTTCAAGGGTCTGGGTGAGACAGGAAGTCGCACTTGCAGCCGAGTGGCCTACAATCTTAATCGGTAGATACCAGATGCCCATGAGTGACCTATGCGATCTGTGGTGTACGGTCTCTAACGAGAGGTTAATGTTCGATCAACCTCGGCTCAGGGGAATGGCTAACATACGGATGATGATTCACCATACCGGGGTAGTCTTGAAGGAACTTGGACTGGCACTTGATACTTCCGGGCTTCTCCTTCACGTGATGTTATCATATGGGGTAGCTAAAGCAACACTTCCGCACGATCAAATATATGGTTTGCTTGGTCAGGTTTACGCATTAATCGAAAAGACTAATAATCCACCCCTTCCTAGCCAGCTGACCCCGGACTACACCAAATCATACGAGCAGGTCTACCACGAGTTTGTAGTATACATCCTCGAGCACACTAGAGATCTAAGAATATTGGAGACCGTATCTCGAGAACTCGACGGAGTTCCGTCCTGGGTCCCTGATCTTCGACATTTGGGATCAGATATGACTTGGAACATTCCAAAAGTCAAGGCCAACTTGAAACTTTCAGAGTCTAAAAACGAATTACGAGTAGAAGGTGTCAGAACCAGCATTTTTCAGGCTTTCCTACCTCGCATGGCTAATGCCAGCCTATGTCTTTCAGACCTCAGGGACCGTGTCAACGATTTCGAGGAGAGAATTATTAAACCATCTGCGAGAATCACAAACACGCCCCTCGAGACAGTGCGAAAGAAATGGTTTGATAATGTCTCAAAGAATAGCAAACGCGAAGAAGAGGAACTGTACCAAAAGCTGCTAGCTATCATTGTCGAACCACCAGATATCAATCTATCTGAATATTCCCTCGTGATGGACGATGCTTCGGTTCGCTTCTTGGTATTCCTGGATAATATTTACGTCGTGTTTCAGAATGGGAATTTTGGTGTGTGCAATAGACGTGACGCTGCCATAGAAAAGGGCGACATACTCTGCTTATTTAAAGGTGCTCATCACCCTTCGATCCTTCGCCCTGTTGCTAGCGGATATGTGTTTGTCGCATCATGTACCTTGACCGACTACATATATAGCAACGATATAAGAGAGGAGTGGTTCTTCAACCAAAGCCAGTGCGAGGTATTCAATCTAATTTAGTTAATTCAAGACAGGATAAGCGGGAAGAGGAAAGGAAGCATTTAACCTATGAACAACAAAGGCTTCTCTCATTAACATGACCACGGAGTAGGTTGCCGTTACTTACCTATATTTCTAGGGGGAGGTAAACGTAAGTAGAACATGTTAACCCAGGAACTTTGAAGAACCTATTGTGCTTTCCGTCAAATACCTACCTAGACAATCAGGGGCTACAGGACTCGATTATTTACTATGTTCAAATAACAGCCCTTCAACTTGGGCCCTCATCCACCACGTTAACGTGGCGGTGCCTAAGGTGCGTCTTCGCTCGCATTCATTTGCGCTGGAATTGTCCCGAGAGCAACCAGTCTCCTTTCCTCACTCCATAAAACTTATTATAGGATCATAAAGGCATTAGAAGGTGGGACAGTAAGAGGACTCTGAAACAGTAGAACCTATATGGTAAGTAGAGTTAGACCGGCACGAGAAATCGGCACGTTCGAGATCATCCTGTAAGCTCTGCGATGGAGATCAATATATGAAGCCATAACGCTCGAGTGTGTTTATAAATCATCTTCGGGTTGTATCTAATCGTAGTAATGTTGAATTACGCGTACTGTGACGACTGAACGAAACCCCACGTTTTGACTATTGCTGCTCCATTTCGTCTCCCCTCTTGGCGCGAACCAGGTATTTGTTCTCACGCATTCTAGCCATGAAGAATGTTTCACCGGTAATTGAATGGCAGACGATAATTGCAGTCGGGAGATAAAGATATTAGCGTAAGGTATCTTAAGTATTCTCGTCTTCAATAATTAGACTCGGCAGACTCAATACCGAAGAATTTACAGCTGAGTAACTGGATCGTAATATCAAAACAACCCGTCCATCGGCCAATAAAATAGCAGAATCATATGAGGATACGACCATAGGCTCGTACTTTGGGGACACACCGATCCATATCGATTGCCAATTCGAGCACCCAATATCTTGACTATTGAACGTTGTAGTAATACTAGTACCTAACACTGCAACAGAATCTTCCCTTCTGGGCAGTTCGTCATGACAACTGCCCGGCAGAATAAAAGTATCGAACGCGAGCATTATATAACTACTTGGTTCACAGTGATTTATTTTATATCCTGGAGGATCATTAGCAATTTAATGTGTATTTACAACTGCGATCATGACCGGGATGATTTCACACACGGAGAGTAATGTTGTTGACATAGAAATTCCTTGTATTGTGTTTTTCGCCCTGACCCCCGTGTTTCTAGCTATACGAATACTCTCGCGGCTCAAAACAGGCTCCGGAATTGGATGGGATGACGGAACAATTATGGTCTCTTGGGTACGGTGAACCCAGGCCCGAAGAAGCATTGTCTGCGGTAGTTGACTCTTTCGTCCTCGAAGGCTTTCGCGCAAACTGTCTCGGGGCTTTTGATAGCTGCTTGTGAACACGGATTCGGTCAGCACATATATAATATTTCAGCCCAAGACCAAATCCTGGCACTAAAGGTACTGTGCACACGCGAATAATACCTAATAACTCACTTAGTCGAGATAGCAAGCTAACAAGACTAAAAAGTTCTACTACATCGCACAGGCATTCTATAAGCTTACCTTGAATCTAACGAAGGCGTCCATTCTCCTATTATATCTCCGCATTTTCCTCCAGCGATGGTTCAGGATCTCATGTTACGTCCTGCTCGGTATAATATTGAGTTATATGCTGGCAACCACTGCTGCGTCCATATGGCAGTGTACGCCAGTCCGTCGGGCCTGGGATAAATCCGTGCCAGGAACATGCATCAGTATCACCAGGAACTGGTATTCAAACGCGGGTTTCTCGATTGCTACGGATATTATGATCCTTGTGCTTCCCATGCAGCCCATCTTCCGATCGAATTTGCCGCCGAAGCAGAAGTGGGCGCTAGTAATTGTGTTTGCTTTGGGAATCTTGTGAGTGAAAATGTTTTTTTACTTCTTCCCGACACCGTGTAGATAGAGAGAAAAGGGGAACCCAGGAGAATGCTAATCCAGTTCACTAGTGTAACCATAACAAGCATCCTACGTACGCAGACAATCGACTTCTCGTCTACGAGCACCGACCCTACTTACGACATTGCCTCTTCGACCTGGACGGTCATTGAAGAGAATCTTGCCATCATATGCGCGTGTCTTCCTATGTGCAAGGGACCACTTAACTGGCTATTCCCTTCGGTATTCATGGCGAGTTCAAGGCGCACCTCAACTAGTTATAAGCCGAGTCACCCAACGAATAATTCCAATCGAAATTATTGGGCTCCAACCCGTGGTGATAGTGAGATGCTGAGTACGCGCGTTACCTCTGTTCAAGGGCGCAAGGCGACCGATGGCAGCAATAGTCAGGAGCACATGCTGGAAGAGACAAGGTCACTGGATCGTAATAGCGACGTGGAGGAAGTTCGGGGTATTCGGAAAGTTATCCAATATGATATTACAGTACATACATCCGATAATAGTAAAGAGTCGGTCTGAGTACTAGGCATATAATTACCTAGGTTTATAAGTTTATAAATAAAATAAACGAGGTATCATTATTATTCTTCTTCTAACTATTGTCAATAAGACAATAAAGATCAGGTGCCAAAAACATGAAAAGGGGGGATTAAAAACCAGAGGAGGTTTAAGTACATACAACGAGACATGCATGCAGTAAACGCGAATTATATATAAAGTAAGCTTGATGACGTAGCCTTACATGTATATATACCGAGGTACCTTTATGGCATTGGAAAAAGGATGGAAATAAGCTTTCGGGTTCAATTGAAGCTTCAATTATTAATTTTGCGAAAAGCAACATTTCTTTCGCCATTACACGCCGTCGCCCAAGATGAAGCCGATATGCCCCTCACAGACAGGTCTCGCAATAAAACCCCTTATATCGCGTCAATGCCTATATTCTAGTCGCCTACGATTCAATCCACACCAATGCCGTACATTCCTACGACCTCAGCGACCAACTCATCGAGCCGTTGAGAACCTCAATGTCAGTCGCATACGCACAGAAACCCAAGATTACTACGTTCGACGGCGAACTTTCCTCCTATGCGGCGCAGTTTCGGGTTTAGTGGGTATCTGCTATACCTCGTATCTTCTCTACCAAAGACTTCATAAACCGACAAAATTCGATAGCGGGTTACCGGATAAACTCGATCCTTTTAATACGGAAGCTGGCTCGAAGCGCAAGACAGTTATCCACGACGGAGATGGCAGGGAACTTGTGCCTACGGGCAACAGCACTGTCCCTACATTTCCACGGCTGCTCGACCTTGCGCTTGGTGCTGCAGAAGGTCAGGAGATGGTCAACGGGGTAGAGTATACCTTAGTCGGACTGGGCGTCAGGACCGTGAGCTTCTTGGGCATTCAAGTATATATGGTTGGGTATTACATCGCAACGCAGGATATCGCCGCGTTACAATCGCGCTTGGTCAAAGAAATAAATCCCATCGCAACAACATTAGTGCCGAGCGAGAAGGATGAATTACGAAAGGCGCTGTTAGATCCGGAGCGGGGAGAAAAGCTGTGGAACGACATACTGCAGGAAGTGCGACCGCGCTCTCTATTCAGAGTTGTGCCGGTGAGAGATACTGACTTCCATCACTTAAGGGATGGATTTGTGCGCGCCATCTCGGCGAGGTCGCAGGGTAATAGCCGCGATTTTGGCGATGAAAATTTCGGCGAGGCTATGAAGGAGTTCCGAGGTTTATTCAACCGAGGCAAGGTGCCGAAGGGGCGGGAGATGCTGCTGGTTCGCGACACTGCTGGACGGTTGACGATCCTTTTTGATGATGGCAAGGCCGGCATGGGTACAATTGGACGCGTCTCCGATGAACGAGTATCCCGATTGCTGTGGCTCAACTATCTAGCCGGCAGCAAGGTTGCATCCGAACCGGCAAGGAAGAACATCGTCGAGGGTATCATGGAGTTTGTGGAGAGACCAGTGGGCACGGTCGCCACACAGGTGGTATGACGCAAATGCCGAAATCATCTATAACTGGCGAAGTGTACATTTTGGGCGTTGAGCAGCTGTGCATTGGTGTATATTACCCCAGCATTCCACTTACTACTGTACCATCTAGCGATAGCATCATGGTCGTGTCAATATGCCCATCTTTACTACCCATCTACTTTTCGGTAATGCAAGATGACCCCGGGTGATTCAAGAGCATGCTACCTGGCCGGGTATACTAAGGTAGGCTAAAGATCCGAATGCGACGATATCTTATTCACCTCCTCGATCCGAGCTGCTTGGCTTTGTTTCATCATGACGAAGCGCACCCGTCGTTCTACCGGCGACGGTGGTTGTATGATAGACATGGCAGATTCGGACACGAACATGAAAATAAAACCTGGGGCACATCAGAGCTTGGACCTGATATAGATCAGGAACCGACATGGCTGTATGCTAGGTATGTAAATTAAATGGTCACGTTGTACCAAGTGTAAATGCAACCACCTGTCGCTGAAACCAGGAAAATTCAAAAGAACAGTTGACTATGTCGTTCGAACATATCTGTTCCTTCTTCTCTGTTGCGTTTTCCCTCAATGACAAAACCATCAGGGCCATCTAGATACTCTCCGGGAGACTCCTCTCGAACTCTCGGTTAGCCTCCAACATCGTCGATTCAGTCAAAACGCTCGATGGTCACCTTCTCCTACGTTTCCAATCGACAGGATGTTGGATACAGCAAGTACAATTGCTGTGATCCTCGTCCCTCTCGTACTGATTGCCATCATTCTAGCTATGTGGTACTGTCCCTTTCGGCACGTGAGCCACTCTCATCCTGGTGCACCAGATCCTAGCACTGCTACAGCGACCGTCGAGAGCATACCCCTCCCTTCTGAGACGCCCTCGTACGAGCTTGAAGCCCATCAATCCTTTAGGCTCTCGAGAATTTCTGAGGAAGGAGGCCCTATGAGCCATTCGGTGGTCCATAGGTGACGAGCTTTCTCTCCAGTGCCTATTCAGTACTCCTTTGTGCCTAAAAGTTTCAAGAGACTCTTTATATATGAGCTTAGAGACACGGCATACCTAGGTACTCGACACTATGACATTGCTATTCTTTTGGCTATGGAAATAGTATACGTGATCCTCGGCCAGTAAGAAATTTGGTCAACGGGAAATATTCTAATTAGCACAAATACTAATAGCTTTTCTAGCAATCCTTTCTAAATCACTGCAAAAGCACGGCTAATGAAGCCCAAAATGACATTTGATTCAAAGATTTTCCGCGGCTTTAGTACCGCACACCAATGTTGTCAGGAATGTTTGCCAACTCTACATTCAAGAAGTGGCAATACTTAAATAATAATCAGGTCGGCTTACATGCTGTACCAATAAACGTTAACCCTAAGGGTACACGCAGCAAGGGGATTTCGTGCGGTAGTTTTATATCTTGTCAGTCTCTCAATGTCACTTGTGGCTTAATTTGGAGATATTTGTTAAAATCTAGTGAAAGAATAAACTGGCTCGTTTGTAAATTGGTGGTAGAACGAATTTAAACGCGAAGCCCTCCATGATGTTCTTACTCGCAGAAATACTATCTTTCAATATTAAATTCCTACAGTCTACCTGTCACGCCGTAGAGCATTAGGTGAGGAAACAACTTCGTTGTTCCGTAAGGAACTCTAACTAGGATAGTTCTGAAGTCAGAGCTATATACAAACATCTTCTTTGTCTCCCAAAGTCCCTTTGTTCCCAAGTGGGATCCCTGACACTACCTACCAATCGAGCGTTTCAATTGAACATCCTCATATTTGAAAAGGAGGACTATATGATCTCGAATTCGACTGATACCTAACCGTTAGCCAAGAGACTTAACATAGACATGGAGTACACAGTCTAGACATTAGTGAATAATAAGGGATATAATAACAGGTTAGATAGTAGCTTAGGTGGTAACCTAGGGAGACTAGTATTGTTCTTGAATGTAGGCTATTTCCTATACATACCTAGGTACCTATATATAAAAGTTTGCTATCAATTATCGATATCATGAATTGCCGCTTCGTTGATATTAAGTTACCTAGGGGGATACTTATTAGATATATAGATAGCCTGGTCTTTATTTACAAGACAAGGGTACAATTCATCTTATTACAACATCCACTTAACATGTGAATTCAGTCGACTCGTAAGAGGGTTGCTTAATCAAGATATATTGCGAACCAGAAACCCGACTAGGTAATAATAGTCCCTAGAAATCTATTATGTCTATTGTGGAAGTGATCCGACCAGCATTGCTCATCTCCTCAACCCATGCCGTCAAAAGGAGTTATATTCCTTGGACGCGTACTCTTTAGGTATCGAAGACGGTTAACTCCTCCTTTGAAGGAGGTCTTAGTTCTAAGAAACTCGGAACTCGGCAGTTTGTAGTGTCATTCCATGCCCCTTCATAATCGCGACGGAGACCTATCTAGTCACAAAGCGCCAACTTCAGCGAGTAGGTCCTTTAGTTCCCCAGATTTGGCCTGTAAATCGGAGTTGCCACCGATGTGCTTCTTTCCGATCCAGATGTTAGGGACGGTGCGCTGACTCGAAATTTCCTCAAGCGCATCTTGGATAGCGGAACCATCAGGGACCTTGTCCAACTCTACCACCTTGTACTTGGCACCTAGACTGTCGAGCAGGCGCTTCGAGGAGTTGCAGTAAGGGCAATAGGACTTGGAGAATACCGCTGCAAAGGGTAGTTTTTTTTTTGGTCAGCGGACGTATAATCGCGCAAAGAACCGATGGAGTGTTGTAGCTAGTTTACTCTTGATAAAACCAATCTAGGGAAAATACTTACCGACGGCGTTCTCGTCGATGATGCTCTGAGCTTTTGTCTTAGCGTCGGCCATGGTTTGCGACAATGTAGATGTAGAGAAGAGTCGACGGACAAGAAACATCAAAAGGTTGCTAATGGATGTTGCTATCTTAAAAGGGTATTTATGAACTGGTGGGGTTGGTCAAGGATTTTTATAGTGTTTTTATTGTTGCACGCAATTAAGACGTGATGGATATGGCAAATTGTATTTGTCAACCGCCGATTTCGTCACAGGGTTGCGGATGTCGTCGGTCGAATCTGTGCCGCGGACTCGGGACGGGAATTAGGTATGTGGAAGGTAGGTACGTAGTTTAGGTTAGGTACTTTTAGATATGACGGAAGAATGGAAAACGCAACGGCAAAAAACGTGAGATCAAATTAGGTACAATCATAGATGTATTCAAGATTCCGAGATTTGACAGTCGTAATCAGAAAAGTACTTATTCATATAGATTTTGGTGAAGAGTACATTACTCGATTTTAGACGGGCCGGACAGGTAGAAAATGACGCAATTACCTAACATGCCTACCCAGGTACCCAACATGCTTACTTCATATAAAGAGGGAAAAAGAAAGGCGATTGAGCGTTTGTACCGGACTTTGCTGTATCTAGGTACGTACTATGTACAACATCTAAGACGTCGAGAAGTGGGGTAACCTACCTGTACCCAACTGCCCAGTCCGTCCAGCTAGCCTAACAGCCTAGGCATTATTAAAATCCATCCAATGTTGGTTGCTAAAAAGACGGCTTACATAAAAAACCACCTTGTTAACCCCGCCTAATCTAAAAATGGCCTAAAGGTGATTTTTCTCCTGAGACAAAAATCCACAGCCAGCCTTGTCTTCGTCTCAACCACTGAAGCTCCGACACCTGGCTCATCACCAATTGGTGACTGATAAAAACAAGGGCTCTAGATAAAAGTTACCCAATAAGTGATTCTTTTCCTCCCATATCCTACTGTACTTGTACATATCCATCCGGTACCGATATAAGGCCATTTTTTCAACAATTGGCAAAAAAGAGTTCTCGACCTTTTTATCACTCATGCGCGTGTCTGGCGGTTCTACTTCTAAACGAGTTGCACAACCCATTGATGCGATTTCTTAGCTGTGGAACTGGTTGGTGTTTGGTCCAATAAGAAAGAGAATTACCTAGACGATTCTTTTTACAAACAGATCCATAACCAAGCTCTTCTTCGAATCGCATGACCTTTCTTAGCAGCCTATCGTGGGTTCCTCTTTGACCGAACTTCTCCGTTCAGCAGCAACAACGCATCATCGATCCCGTTAGATAGTCGAAACATCATCGTACCGCATACATCAGAAAATAAGGGAACTAAAAGCGTACAAATACAACGTCTCTACACGGGATTATACATTTTCTAGAGCCCAGTACAGAAACCCAGTACAGAGCCCAAAGCCTACCAACCTTCAGCCCGTAGAGTCGTAACGGCAAATCGGCTTGCTTTGTTAAAACAGACGGCGGCCTATAAGGCAGTAAGACTTATGCACAAGTCCTAGAAACATACGTATGCACCGCTCCGTTCCGATATTACCTGCATCCAGTCAAACGGATACTTAAAAGATTGTCTGCCGCAAGTCTCGGTACGACTGGTTAGATCTGCAACTCTGCAGCTACTCAGCTACATTCTCCGCAAGTTAAAATAGAGAAACGTCGCTGGGTGTCCTCCGGGGCAACCTAGCTCTTCAAAGTGGCTTCGAATCAGGCAATCTTGGCATCGGCTAGTGCCATCAAGAACCTTACTACATTATTACCACCCGCATTACAGAATTACGTCCAAACAACAGTCGACCACCTCTCCGAAGCCGTCGCCGGATCTAGCGAGTACCTTGCTTCGCAGGGAGTTTCATATTCAACATTAGCCTACACTTCAGCCGCTGTTGCGTTACCTTTGATGATGGTGTCCCGATTTTGGGGCAGCAGCCGCAACAATATATCGCCATATGCTTCCCAGACCGACACTCAGGATGTGCCTCACGTCACCGATGATGATTTCAGCTACATAACGTCGGAGGATCTTGAGACTACCCTACCTCCCCCCTCTCGAGCCTACGACCCTCAAAGCCGACGGGCTCCGCCTCCTTCTAATCTCGACGATGACGTCCTCCTGATCAAGAATAAAGGCATCACTTATCCTGTGCACTTCCCTGCATATTCCATCGGCGATGGTAAACTGCTCGTGCGAGATGTGCGGGTTCGCGTGGGGTTGGTCATGGATCTTAGTGATCGTCGGACTCGTCGCATGAAGATGCTCTATAAGGGTCGTCAACTTACGGAACAGGACGTACCCATTCGCGACTACGGCGTAAAGAACAATAGCGAGTTGCTGGTTGTGGTACCTGAGGGGAGATCAAGCGATGAGGATGATGAAAGTAGCAGTGAAGAAGTCATCGTCACAGAGGATCCGCAGAAGTCTAAGAAGGCCAAGAAAAATAAAGGTCGGAAGAAGAAGAAGGATCGTATCGATCCCCGTGAGAGTACAGCAAATCTTGAAGTACCGGGGCATCGAGCAGAACGAGAAGGCAGAAAGCCATCACCAGATCCGTCTATCCATCCGTCCAGGGTACCCTCTCCCTCAGTGCCGGCTGGACCCAAAGACAAACTAGATGCAATCAGAAACCATTTCGATACGCAACTCCTACCACTTTGCCAGAAGTTTATGGACAATCCGCCGAGGGATAAGAAGAAGTTGGAAGACGAGCATCGAAAACTAAGCGAGACGATTATGCAACATGTGTTGCTGAAGCTAGATGAGGTAGATACGGGAGGTGACCTGGACGTTAGAGCAAAACGGAGGGAGCTCGTGAAGTACGTCCAGGATGTTTTGAAGGATATCGACGAGCGTCTACCTCCCTCAATTAGGCCTAAGGATAGGTGATCTATAGATACACCTCTATCTATCTGTTGGTTTTAGAACTATGTTATAACCATGCTATGCATTCAGACATTTCCCTTTATACCGGATGGCGGTTTAAGCTATTTCATCACGATAGCGTCTCATAGTTCCTATGCATGGTATATATATCTGATTAGCAGATAACCGGACTCGCGGGTTAAATGGTTTATCGATGCATTATCGTAAGGCGGGTTAAAGTTATTAATATTCACTTAAGGGACGGTTGACGGTTGACGGTTGACGGTTGACGGTTGACGGTTGACGGTTGACAGTTGACGGTTGCATAAGGAAGAGAGGGAAAACAAATTCAAATCAAATAAGTAAGGGAATGGCGAGATGCCTCGGTATATAGCAAAGTATATTATACACGCTAGATGACTTGTGGTAGATAATATACACACCAAAAAGACTGCGATGAAGCCATCGTGAGAAAATCACAACTCTACTAGAATCTCTCTTGTTATCGCAAGTACATGTGTACCTCATAGATAAGCGGAGTGCAGGTGACATGAAGGTTGGATGGAAATGCCGGGCCTGGGTACGTACGTCCACTACATGTATGTGGAATGTAACTAAGTACCCATAAAGTGGGTACTTCTTCAATGTGCACCAGCTGGAAATTCTCAAATTGGCGGAGGGGAATAATTGTTAATTGTCAGGAATATTAGGTTCTGCGAGCCCTAGGCACATTAGGCGATAAACCCTCTCGCTTCCCGCTAGAGCCCCACCATTCCATAATTGGATTAGCGGTATGGTCCCACTGTGCACACTCTACGGATTGTGTGCCCGATAATTTTCATCATCCTGTGATGAACCTTTCACATTTGCGACCCTCAACAACAACCGCGACTACTAACCAACAACAGCGAGGGATATTCCAATAGGTCTCAGACGCATTTCCCCATTGCGCTCTTGAGCTATTTAATTCCTCCTTCTTTCTCTTCTTTCCACATTCATTCTCTTCACCCCGCGAACCAACCGTGGTGACGATCCGGAAAGATGTCGTCCTTCGAGCCTGTTGTGAGTAGCCGACATTACATTACATTGCCCATTCAACATAATTCTTTTCTGGCGAGCGAAGGAGGAGCGTTTCGAGTTTGATCAGCTAGCTGGCGGTTGTCTTACGTTGGGAATTGGAATATTTACACGAATCATAACATAATTCCATCACAAGACCGAGACTAATTCATGTTTCTTTTTTCTAGGTCGTCATTGATGGCAAGGGTCACCTTCTTGGTCGACTCGCCAGTATCGTCGCGAAGCAGCTCCTCAACGGTCAGAAGATCGTCGTGGTCCGTGCCGAGGCCCTGAACATCTCGGGCGAATTCTTCCGCGCGAAGCGTACGTAACCTTTACTCTCTAATCATATCAATCAATCCTTCGGCAACTTTGTTGGGACCGCGTTGAACCCGAGGAAGAGCCTGGATATCATCTGATCGAGGATATTCGTGGTAGAAGATAGCAGCTAACGTGAGAAACAGTCAAGTACCATGCCTACCTTCGCAAGATGACCCGATACAACCCTACCCGAGGTGGTATGTTCGAATCCTCCCCCGCGGCGATTCTAAACAAATCGCAACTCGAACTTCGACGAATCCAAGGTGGCTAACATATCCACTAGGTCCCTTCCACTTCCGTGCCCCCTCAAGGATCTTCTACAAGGCCGTCCGCGGCATGATTCCCCACAAGACCGCCCGAGGCGCCGCCGCGTTGGAACGACTCAAGGTCTTCGAGGGTGTCCCCCCTCCCTATGACAAGCAGAAGAAGATGGTTGTACCCCAGGCCCTACGCGTTCTCCGGCTGCAGCCCGGCCGAAAGTTCTGCGCTGTTGGCCGTCTAAGCCACGAAGTCGGCTGGAAGTACCAGGGTGTTGTTGAGAGGTACGTCGAACTTGAACGAACCCCGCCATATCACGCTCTCTCCGTGATTTCGCAGGAGGTGATCCCACTTTTACGCGACACAGGTTATACTGACATATTTATGATAGACTCGAGGAGCGCAGAAAGGCAAAGGGTGCCGCGTACTACGAGCGCAAGAAGCTGGCGGAACGACAACTGTCGGAGGCCAAGAAGAATGCCAAGGTCGACAGCAAGACGACCGAGGCTCTCAAGTCTTACGGCTACTAATTGTTCCTTCATCCTTCTGCATTTTTTTCCGGGTAACCAAAACAAATACCAGGACAACTCCGTCTCATATTGCAACTAGATCCGGCGTGTGGGTTAGGGAAACTTGATCATCATATTTGCTCTTGTCATACTGCGCAATTCGAGGAAAGGCAGGTGCGGTCATAGGGTTGGGGATATGTTCACCGGCTCTGGTCCTGTGTTCTACGAATTCGTCGTCTAGACACCGAATGAGAAAAACGAACTCAAGAAAGAAAACCCTCTTGATCCTGGTCTATGATGTGTTTTACGTGATATCATTTTTTTAAAGTTAGCCACGCAATTAATTGCACTAATGGTTTTGAGGTTGATAACCTCGAAAAGAAACAAGATCGACCCCTTTAGCCGATTTAGGTCTCTTCCTGCAAATTCCCAATTCGAATCTATCGAATTGCTTCCATCTGACCACTTGCCTTGTACGAGTTTTTGAAGGTATAATTTAACGCAAGTCTGTAATTTTGCCATACTCTACTCGGTGACACCCGAATACACGTTCGCCGTAACCCCGAGTACCTCGGCTTTGTGATGTCCCTATATCTTGACAGCTCCACGTTACTCGTCTACTTGACAAGACGATAGTAGCCGACCGTGAAAGAAAGAATCGCTTGTAGGTTTAATGTAGCTTATTGATTTGTGAATTATTCTAGGATCTAGTCTACCTAGATAAGCTTCATTGTGCAAAACACCAGGGTCTAAACTATATCAAGGCGATGATCAGTTTATACATTAAGGACCGATAGATAATGAAAGCATACTTATAACACGATATCCTGATGTACAAGCTATAGCATAGTAATCTAAGGGACTAACAAACTATTTGGAAGGCTTAGGGAAGATAGCTATCGAACCGCTACACTACCAAAAGGTAGAACATTGCCAACTCAAGGGGTTGGCGTAGCTATCTCCACCTATAAGGGTCGTACCGTGACACTACTGATTGCTATGATTCCGGAAAGTCTCTTACTAGGAGTTCTCTACGTGAAGTGATTCGAAATTTATCTTTTTCTAGACAATTACCCGCGTTCTTGATACTAATCTAATGGTACATTATTTCGCGAAGAGCCCTGAGTTCAAGGCAACGATAGAAGCTTGAGCTGGTTAGTTGTATATGTTAGACCTGAACTTGAATCCTAGATGTCCCATCCCAAATCGTAACATGTCTACCTCGAGGGTTCATCTAAAGTCTTCGTGTCCTCCTTGATATGTTATCAAACAACCTTATACTTACCCATGGGTTTGGACTGAATTTGCTTGTTTCTTATAATAGATGATATTCATCTTAGATATCAGCTCCGAGAAAACCACATTACCCTTGTTTATTATGGTTTCCGTTTGTTAACTCTGGGATAATGGACAGTAATTTTGAGTAGTTCGCCCGAGGCATCAAGAACGTTACTACCTAGATTGAATTGTATCATTTTGGTGGAAAGCGGTAATAGGTGTAAGTTGCTTATCAGGCATCAATTTCCCTGTGTACCTTCTATGACTTCTATATAGGTACCTACGTTTAGGTAGCTACGAATCTATTTTCTGCCTAAAGAAACCTAGGTACCTAACCACTTATATCGGTACTTTAGGCACATGCACGGAATGAACTTGAATTCTTCAAGCAGGAGATAGTGATACTTTGACGAACGCGGCTGCCGAATACCTTCAAAACTACATGTACCGCATACCACCTCAGTCAAATCTAATTATTTTAGGTACTTACCTTGCCTTAGTACGCAATTCCACGGCAACCTGGAACTACCTACCTAGGTAGGGTAACGACGAAAAACATGTGACAACACAATGTTTTCTTCAGTTGTATTTGATCATCACACAGAGAATACCTCCTATCTATTCTACCAAATCTATTTAGGCTGCCTAGAGCAACTGAAGAAAGGTTTTCTTTTCGCCTATTCTCTTAGTATTCAAGCACGACACGATTACCTGCCTGCATAAACAGACATACAAACTTGATTACTGAGCAGCAAATCACAGTAAGTTAAACTCAGGAACATTTCACGATGTTATTCCTGTAGCAGCCTATCAAATCAAAAGCCTTTAAGTACAGGCCTTCCCCATGTGGGAAGAGTTTATCATTATATTACCACGAAGTCCAAACATTCCTACTAACTTGACATAGACTATCGCGACAATTTAGATTTACCATGGCCAGCGACGAAATAACCAAACCAATGGCGATGAACATATGTCATAGCATATAGTCTGAGAACACTCAATACGACTACTTTGGTAAACGACAGCTTGCGCGGAACCAGTGCGCTCTTATTACTAACTACAACTGTCAACTATGGATTCGGCCTGTACCGTTTGACTGTGAACATTAACCAGTCTTATCACCGATTCGAAGCATAGAGCCCTATAAATTATATACCTCGATTCCCAACAAAGTGGTTAAGAGATACCCGGATTGTCAAAGACTATTGACGGCACTGTGGCCAACCCTATTTCGCAGAAGTCCATATTAGCGAAATATTAGGGCAACCCATGCTCCACTGTCCTGGACGCCTTATCTTTTTACTACTAATGGCGAGTTTATCCCGAAACTCGATGGATTCTGACGATTACGGATAATTTCCCGCACATGCAAATGCCACAGATGCCGGTCCTCCCGCCTATACCTGTCCTGCCAGATAACCATGAATTGCCTTCAAGGCGAGTGCATTTTATTCCAACATTGACGACTTCTGTTATCTTCTTCAATCACTATGACACAAATCAACAGCATTCCTCATAAATGAAGGGAAGGAATTCGCAGTTATCGGAAGCCTGATATTTTCCTATTCCAGCCATACTGCTGTTCGATAACCTGAAACTCTTTAACCTCTATTTCCCCTTGAGTCTTTTATATACTGGGGTCTGATTTGGTGCAGCGCCGCCCCTGTATATCGAGGGTTGGGTAACGAATATTACTCAAAAGTAAGGGTGAAAGTCGATCTCCACCTAGCAGTCCGGGGTGGTTTCTACATGCCTAGGGCCCGCGGTTTAATCAGGAGGTCTTTGGTGCAACAGTAAAGCTGGGTTCTTATTTATCAGCTAAGCCGTTATTGTGGTTTCTCTTGATCGGAGATACATTAATTCTCTGGTTTTCGCAAGTACCTTAATCTCAAAGACTACTTCGGGGTCCAATATTGAGCTACAGATGGGACACTGACTGAAAGCTACTGAGGAAGAGACTATCATAAAGGTAGTCTATATACTACCCTAATATCTCTTAAACGGGGTAAACTCATAGGGTCGCATGGTACCGTTCGTTACGCCAGCCCTTTGATACCGAATTAGCGAATGCGAACTGAAGTCATAATTGGTATAACAGTAGCTCACCATTTCAAACTTTCAAGATATCGTGAGATGCTACTCTCGAGGTCAGAGAGCGTTGTGTCGGTCCGCCAGATGGCTCGCTATTAATAGTTATATCACCAGTTAGCTATTGACCGGCCAAAGAGTTCGATACGAGAACACAAGTTTCATAGGCACCCAATACCTCGCGGGGAAGGGAGAGAAGGCGAAATAAGAAACAGACGAAATATAATACCAATGGTGGGAGCAGAGGTGAAGAGGAGAAGGATAAATACACCAATACTTACACGATATTCAGCGCCCAAAAAATGGGGGACGAAGTTTCCAGATCGCTCAGCGGAAAGAATACGCTTGACTAAGTCATTCAAGCAGCTGATGATACGCATAGCGATGACAATGTCACGTGGTCCCATGCCATTCTCGTGACCTTTGAGGTTTGTTGAGTTGAAACAAATGGCCTCGTAGAGATACTGTCGAATCTTAGCCGTCTTTATGAGACTGAGGCTCATATCAAAGTGTCTCGGAAGACTCTGGGCAAAGTCGGCGTAGACGTTGCAAATACCTTCTGCCGTGAGGATCAAGTTACCGTCTATTCCAACTTCCAACATCGATATTGCACGGGCAAGGGCGACGGAGGGTGCGGGCTTGAGAACCCGATTGAACCAGTCGAGTGCCTGGGCGTTGACAACTATGCAATCATCCGCAATGGTGATGGACCCAGTATCCATAGGATACCACCACGGAGCAGCGGGATTAAGAGTACTGTACTCTGATACTGGGAGGTCCATGGTGAAGTAAAGAGATCTTGCAGTAGAATGATGAGGTTGGAGAATGATTCAGGTGAAGGAGTTACAAAGGGATGAGAGATGTCAATAGTTGACAGCGGAGCAAATATGGCAATTTGTACTTCTTTCTGTGTTGCCTCACAACAGTTCTTCAGTTGCTTCCACTGATATTGCAACAATGTTGTTGCGGCGATGCACCTTCCGATCTTTGATGGTAACTGAAGTGGTATGCAATTTTACTGTGAACTTCACGGTGGATCATAAAGAATTCAAGTTGACTTGCCAGAATTATAGGCAGTTAGCAAACCATAACACATTCGAATAACACATAACTGTGATAAAATTTTCACGCGTCTTTGACTTGATCGAACCAGAAGGGGGCTCACCTTTGTTCTGGGAGCAGAGTAGGTGCACTCAAAACCAGTCTTTGGGTTGTATGATAGTGGCGGTTGATTAAAAAACCGGCGATTCTCTCTGAATTTTCAAAGGCTCCATGTAAGAGTTTATGAATGGGAGAACTTTGGATATTTTGGTTGCAAATGTATAAGTTGAGTTGTTCAAAAGCCAGGTCGGCGGTTGTGTTGGGCAGGTACATAAAACTTAGGCGGGCGACTTCCCCGAGTGGTAAAAACATGTCGGAAACTTTCTTTAATTGAAAAGAGCTAGGTGAGTGACTCCCTAGGAAGTTGCGAGGTTGCTGTTGAGGATTTCGGCCATTCCTAGGCAATTACGTCGCCGGTCAAAGTGGAGCGTACGGCCCGGCAACTACCTTGGATTCGGAAGGAACTAGCTAACCTAGTGTTGCCAAGTACCGTGATAACAAAGGGGCTATCGGCGGAAAGAACGCTAAGAAGCTAAATTGCACCAATTTTCACTAGGGGGATGAACACTAAAGCGAATAGTGAGGCATATCCAATAAAACGCGCTCAATGTATGCACTAGAGGCTTTAGGGGCTCAAGGGGCTCAGGGGTTAGTTCTGCTTAAAATAGTTCATAATTCATATCTGATTGGTATCTAGGCAAACCCATGTGGTTTAGCATTTGACATCTTAGATGGAGAACGTTAGACCTCCGTTGGCAGAGATCAAACTCCCTGTGCACCAGCCCGCTTCGGGACTACATAATATAGCAACCATACCCGCGATCTCGTGATCATATGCTGCTCGTCCACCTAGCCTCCTTCCAAGCTCTTGTACCTCCGGGCTATCAGTCGACCGCACTGGTGCTAATGGAGTGATAGGATTCCATTGGGCGAGCGACTGCTTGACATCTTCCGAAACCTTTAGGTACATGTCCGTCATGACGGGGCCGGGATTGATGATATTAACCGTAGCGCGCTCCGCCAGCTCGCGGCACATGACGCGAGCTGTGGCTTCCAGCGCGCCTTTGGTGCCGGAATATAGTGTCGTGGCTACCGTGCCGATCTTGCTGTTGATACTGGATATCATGACGATCCGGCCGGACCTGTCCGTGGGCAGGTACGGCACGAAGAGCTGCGTCAACAAAATCGGACCCAGCACGTTGACGGAGTACATCGTGTAGAAGTCTGCCTCCGTTACCTCTTCGAGCTTCCCAACGTAGCCGAGTCCGGCATTGTGGACGAGGATGTCAAGTTGCGCTTTGCCGGTCTCGGGATTGGCGAAGTGAGCGTTGGCTGCGTCTACAATCTTCTGACACTCCTCCCTCTTACTAATATCGGCCCTAACCGAGATGGCTTTCACACCATGGTTTGTTCGCAGCTCGTTGCAAATGTCAGCGGCTGCTTGGTCAGATTTCTCCGTGGCATAGTTCACGATGATGTTGCATCCTTTGCTAGCAAGGTTGCGTACAATGGCAGCACCGATACCTGCATGTTGTCAGATGGGGCTCGCCGCATTATATAATAACTATTAATAATGTTGGGAAATAAAAAAAAAGGAAAGGAAAACCACTTACTTCTCGCTGAACCAGTGACGAGTGCTAATTTCCCCTCATGGACTCGGGGGCTGCTGGTTTGAATTGACCCCATTCTGAGAGGTAGTAATAGGGAAGGGGTAGTTAATGGTTAAGGAACGTGTCAGATTGTTGGAAATGAGTTCCTCGTGTGCATGGACAGAGAAGCGAACGTGCCATGGTCAACTTTCTTTATACTATGCAGCAGACACGTTTATTCCCCCTACCATGCTGCAGGAGCTGCCGAAAAGCGCATCAATTGGCACTATTACAATGTTGTCAGGTCCACAAAAAGTGTACCCTTACTGGAGTGTAATTTTTGTTGTTGGCTTCAAGATACCTACATCTAAAACATGCCACTCGTTGATTTGTATGTTGCTACGACGAACCTGGTTTCTCCCCATATAATAATATGCATGTAGAGACCGGGTTTAGGTAGTTAGTAAAGGTCTGTAACTTTGTAAACTATGAAACTCACCGCATACTTCTGCAGTCCACCTGCGCCAACCTGCGTTATGAATAATAGGTACATAATATAGACTATTGATGCCCATGCGGCGCACATGCCCTGATCTACTGATAAGAATCTCTCAATCTAGAAGGGATGATGCAGAAGAACTCATGGCTCGCTTAGATACCTAGGTAGTTTTACCACGCAGTAATGGACCCGTCTGATTTACCACGAGGCTTTCCAAAGAGAAGAATGAGTTCTAGAACACGTCACGAATTTAGATTAACTAATCAAGTATACCTACAGATTCGGTTACGTGCATTGAGACATATCAATTCATTAACCTTATGGGCATTTGCTATCTGACCCAACTTAAAATAGGGGTCGCGGATCGCGAGGTGTCCCTTGTCTCTGTCTATCCCCACGTTATGTCGCCAAACAACCTCCATCGATGGGTAGACAGACACCAGTAACGTAAGACGAGGCGTCCGACCCCAGCCAAAGAGAACCCTGCGCGACTTCCCGAGGCAGGCCAAAGCGATTCAAGACGCTAAATTTCTTAGAAAACTCCTCTTCTGTGATTCTCATGGCTCTGATAGCGGCAGCCGACATATCGGACTTTTGTTTCGTTTGCAGTTAGCGTTTGAGTCCCCCCCAGCCGTGTCTTGAATGCAATCAAGAAAAAATCGGGAATACTTACGTAAATGGCACCGGGGGCGATGGCATTGACCCGGATGTTATGAGAACCTCCCTCCATAGCTGCGTGCTTGGTTAAGCCGATCAATGCGTGCTTAGCGGCGGTGTAAGCCGGCATGGTGGGCTGCGGCTTGAAGGCGTTGATAGAAGCAATGAGGATGATACTGCCGCCGCTACCTTGCTTAATCATCTGTTGCATTTGCCACTTGCAGCAGAGGGCTGTGCCCTTTAAGTTGATATCCGTGATCCTGCTCCAATAGTCCTCGTCGAAGTCGATAAGCGGCGTAGTGTCCGGGGTTAGAGCCGCGTTGTTAACCGCCACATCAAGCTTGCCGAACCGAGCTACGGTCTTTTCAACTAAGCCTTTTACTTCTTCCGATTTGGATATATCGGCTTTGACGAATATGACTTCCCCGAACCGGGAAAGGTCCTTGGCGACCTCTTCTCCTTCCTTCTCCTTGATGTCGCACATAACGACTTTGGCTCCGGCTCTGAGAAAGACTTCGACCGTAGCCTTTCCCATGCCTTGCGCCGCGCCGGTGATTATGGCAACTTTGCCCTTTAAGACAGGGAAATGTTCTACTTCTGGAACGACGGGAGGCATGGTGGAAGAGCTTGCGAATGGTGTTAGTAACAAGTGGAAAAATTAGTCTGGACTTGGATTGGTTAACTCAGGTAAAATGTGCTCGGGTGACTACGTAGATATACTACTTGATAGCTCGCAAGGAGTTGTCGATAATCATTGAAAAAGCCTAGGGACCGAAGTTGACAGGGCTCGGGCGGGACAGTTCATAGCTAACACCTAACCGCTATTCGCATATACGTGGAGACCTTTCAGGCCCAGCCATGCGTCAGTGTAACCCTCCCTTGCTCCGTCTCGGGACTCTAATGTCTAACAGTTACATCGAACCAAGAGCCTCCCCGGTACGGTTCGAATATCAAAATGAGCAAACGTAAGATGTTGGTACATAGTATGCCATAGTATGCACTTGCGTACTAGCTATAGCAAGTTAGACAACATGATGATGATGTTAGCTCCTAGAATTCTGATGGTGTATAGAGGTCGCGCGCCTTCTCGCACCTTTGTTTAACTCTCATCGACATTATCGTCCTCCTAATGTCTGAAAAAAATGGCTTCTGTTGACGAGTCGAAGAGTTCTCCCACCAGCCATGATGTAGTTACAACTACCACCAATAGTAGTAGCAGAGCAAGCAGTACCACGGAAGATGTCCCAACTCACCTTCGAGGCACAAGCAAGCGGGCCATCCAGGTGACTGATTATTAGATCCTGTCATTAATGCAAGATAATTCTGACCCTCATAGGTATGCGTTACTGCGGCAATGGGCGGCTTTCTCTACGGCTTCTCAGCGAATGCCATGAGTGGGACGTTAGCACAGACAAGTTTCATTGAGCTGTTTCTAACGGCACCCGACGCGACTGCGCGAATGGATGGACTACTAGCGAGTTTCCTTGGCGGCGCTTTCATTGGGGCCGTCGTGCAAGCTCCCATTTCGAACAAATGGGGCCGCCGAAAAGCGAATCTTGTCGCTGCGCTCATCGCGATCGTCGCCGGAATCCTTCAGTCGGCATCTTATCATATCGCCATGCTTCTTGTGGCCCGTGTTCTATGTGGGATCGGTGCGGGAATGGTAATGGCCAATAGCCCAGTCTACATGAGCGAAGTGGCACCCCCTCACACTCGTGGTTTATTAGTCGGCCTTCAAGGCGTCGGTATCGTCACTGCCTACATCGCATGCTCTTTATGCGGACTGATATTCAGTTTCGTCCAAAATCCTGTTCAATGGCGCCTGATATTCATAGTTCAAACCGCCTCGGCGCTTGTCTTCGCATGCTCGCTCATGTTTGTGCCGGAGTCGCCTCGATGGCTCATGGAAAACGGTAAAGAGGAGCAGGCAAGAGTTGAGCTCGAGCGGCTACATAGCACCAAGTCAGATCCGAATGGCGCTCTTGCTCGCGCCGAGGCCATACAGATCAAAGCTCAAGTCGAAGCAGAGAAGAATCTCCCCAAGGGATATGTCTACATTTTTACCACGCCACACCTTCGGAAACGAGCTTTCTGTGGGATCTTACTCTGGGTTATGGGACAAGGCACTGGGATAACAGCCATTGCTAATCTAATACCTGTTCTAATGGGCGGTCTCGGATTTGGTACGACTCTTCAACTGGGATTGGGTTGTGCATGGACAGTTGTTTTGATACTTGGGTGCGCCGTCAACGTAACTTACGTGGATAAAGTCGGTCGCGTCAGACTCCTAGGCAAGTACCATAAACTTACTCGCTCTCTATCGCATTTATTAACGATCTCGAATTAGTCATTGGAGGCATAGTCAATGCAGCAATTCTGGCTGTCATGACGGCGCTGATCAAATATTATCTCGACACCACTTATCAACCCGGAATCAACGCCATAGTTGCTCTATACTTTATTTTTGGGTTCGCCTTCACCTCCACGATTGAATGCACGGCGTATGTTTATGGCTCAGAGATATGGCCGACCCATCTCCGGAGTGAAGGATCTACCCTTGCCTACGCGTCTTTTTTCGGCAATGCCCTTGCGTACAGTGCCCCTGTCAACTTGGCGCTGAAAAACATTGGTTGGAAATATTATCTCGTCTTCATAGCCGTGACCGTGGTATCTACAGCTATTCTCGCAGTATACTTCCCAGAGGTAATGTTTTCCCCATTACTCAAATGAAGTGTTGGTGATAACTAACTTGTTTCAGACTAAGAATTTAACGCTCGAAGAGATCAATGCTAAATTCGGTGATGAGGTGGTCGTTGATTTGAAGGATGCCATTACAGCTGAAGCCCGAGCTGAGTCTGGAGAAAACAAGACAACAGTCTAAGACAATGTTCAAAATATTTGTTAACGTAGTCGAGATGATTTGTAACGAAACAAGGGGGGCGGATTAAGAACGCGTCCTCTGATGCGTAATGTTAATACTGTATGAATATTAGACGTGATGGTCAATTGATTGGCACATTTCGAATGATAATCCAATTCTAATCTGTGCCACCGTCGCTGATACCTTTCTATGTATATATTCTAGGTAAATAGGAGTACGATATGGTATCATTAATGAAACTGCACTAATGTTCTATAAATAACTAACTATAGCAGATTGAAACTAATTAGTTAAACATAATGATTGATAAAATAACTAGCTGTCAACTAACTTAGGTACCTGTTACACGATGTAATGGTTCGGGAGATAGCTATCAAACCGCTACACTACCAAAAGGTAGAACATTGTCAACTCGAGGGGTTGACGTTGCTATCTCGACCTATAAGGACAGTACCGTGACACACGATGATATTTCTTGTTCTTCCTTTTGCCTCCTTTTCTTCGCCTTTGCTACCCGAATATTGCAATTACACTATAATTATAGGCTGGGGTTCCGTGAATAGTTATGATATGAAACATCTTTTTACGGAGACGCCGTCATGCTCAACAAGGTTTGGGCTGTTATGTATTATCTCTTTCGTACGCGATCATCGCCTTAACAGGTGATAGATTTTGAATATCTTAAAACTTGATCATAATAGTAGCCTATAAATCTACGATTCTTCACCTCGTACAAGAATCTAATAGAGTTCCACGCGACGCTGCAAGGAATGCAGGGGCTCGCATACGTAGTAGTGTACGTACATATGACGACCAGGTTATCCCCAGTGTAGCGGTGTGTGGTAGCGAGAAACGAGCGCTCGGGATGGTCAAACGATTGAACGAGTCCTATTCAACTAAATTCTAAAGCTTCATGAATTTACCTACCTAGGTCAGGTAGGTTAGGTAACTGAGTATGGTATGTTAGGAAGTACACAACTTCTTTTCTTTCTTTTTGTTATTGGTATCATGTTGAACAATCATGGGTGCTTTACGAGCCCTGTAGCCGTATATTACTTCATTAGGTAACCTGATCGTCGAAACCGACATATGAAATTTTGTTGTTCACTTTATACAGCATCTTTAAGTCATTTTGCTAACTTTAAGAAACACATAATGTAGGTAGTTATAGTGAGAGGTAAAAGTTACAGTTAGGTAAAGAAGAAGCTTGGAGAAGTAGCGTAGAAGGAATGTCCTCGCAAGGTAACTAGTTGATTCTTGGAAGTGTGATGTCAAATTTGAAGGTAACCGAAATGGTCTAGAAAATAATCCCCTTCTCGCTTCAACAAAGTGAGCTGATTGAGAGATCCCTGTCAACCAGCACTGTGGGGTTTTTTTTTTTTTTTTGACAGCCAACTAGGCTCGGTCCGCAATGTCCAGTCCCATCATAGCGTCGAAGCGGCTCAGGGATTATGCAGCCGTCTCCATTTATCAAGACCCAGTTTGCAATGGTTAGCAATGATTGGACAATGCACTTCACCTGGAGCTCATCATTATCCTTTACGACAGAGAAGTGCCGCGAATTCTGGTTTTACGGTCTGTGACAATGTAACAATGATTTTCTAGGTACAGTGCCGAGTCACTGTTCACCTATTGACCTAAAGGAGTAACAAAATCTCGAATTTCTGGGACTCGCATGGCACAGGGCCAAGTACGTGAGGACTTGCGCAAAACATTTGAGATTTTGCTTTGCTTTGTTTTGCTTTCCAAGAGGAGTTATCCCATAGTAAGTAACTACCTATCCACAGTACGTTTCAAGATCTTGATTTAATCCAGATCCTAGACTCATACTAGTTCCACTAGAGAATTACCAAAATGGCGCCTTTGTAGCTGAGCTCCCGAGACTAAGCCCTACGTACGGTATTTATCCATAAGTGAGCATTTTAGGCTTCCTTGATAAACAGGAACTCGCTCCACGGATTAAAAGCTACATCTCTTAGCCATCTACCTTAGGAGCTCTTCATGCTATTGTGTTTTCAATATATCTCATTCGCTGTCCTAATATTTCTTCTATGACGAAGTATGCTAGCCTCAGGAAAGATACAAAAGAAATTCCAGCGTACGTCCCATTCTACCAGAGGCACAGTAAACAGCTGCGGCTGTAATTCTCAGCGAATAAGCGGGTTGATGTTGGTGTTAGGATCTGCTGTTTTGTCTGGGGGTTTTCATGCTTGTAATCTGGAAATTAGACAGTGAAGAGTTTTGACAACCACTGCCCCTGCTCATACCCCGAGGCTTAGGCCATGTACAATACATCTGGTACCTTAAAGGGTCAACAATTCCCTTGTATTCAGTAACCTGGTGGGTAAGTCAAGAACCACCATATGCCAATGACTTTCATAAAGGTTTCTGCAAAAAATTAAACTGCTAATATCTTTACTTATAGTCATTTTCGATCTTCTTCAGTAATCTTCAACTACTGGCCGGTCCATCAACCTATGAATTCAGCTATCTGGCAATCGGTGGTGCCCCGGGGTGTTTTTCTCTTCGGTACTTAGAGATCACGATTCAAGATGCCTCTTGGAGGTATGGGCCCGGCAGTCATCGGGATCTTGTGCTTCGAAGTCTTGCTCTCTGGAACCTTCATTTCTTTGCGAGTTGCCGTCCGTAACTCGTCAGCTAAAGGAGTTGGGGTTGATGACTGGGCTCTCATAGTAACATGGGTAGGCGCAAACAAATTGGACCTCTAAACCATTCGGTATTGACAATCAACACTAGGTCGTTCAAGCTATATTCGTATGTCTTATGATCGTATCTTGTATATATGGGTTCGGCCAACATAACGTCGATCTCGACAATCCGGATAAGCGAATGGCCACTAAATTAGAACTTGCTGCTCAATTCGTTGTTTCGTGGGCGATGGGACTCAGCAAGGCAGCCGTTGGTCTGTTTCTAATGCGCATCGTTGTTAAGACATGGTAAGAGATCGGACCAGAATTTTGACTTGATAATTACGCTGATAAAATATGGATAGGCACAAAGTACTCCTGTGGTTCTGGATTATCACAATGATGGGTTGGTCTATCATGCTTGCCATCACAGTATTCGCGCAATGTGTTCCATACGAGTCGCTCTACGACGAACGTGTCCCTCGACAATATTGTAGGCTAGATTTGACCAAAATTGCATACATCATGTGTTGTAAGTATCTACTTATTTATATAATGTGACATAACCAAAATTAATCGTATACAGCTTGGTCTGCCGCAATGGACTTTTTCCTGGCAGGATTTCCTTGGATGGTCCTTTGGAAATTAAATATGCAGAAGAAAGAAAAGGTTACAATATGCGTTTCTCTGAGCTTAGGAATACTGTAAGACACGGCTCCACGATGTACCTCCACGTTATATGCTAACTATGAACAGGGCAGGAGTCTGCGGAGTTATCAGAACTCTGGGTCTCGGTGTGCTAAGCGTCACTGCAGATTATCTTTGTAAGTTGAGAACCCGCCTTCTTAATTTCGTGTCTAACAGGTTGCGCAATTGCAGATGCCACCGCCGAGTCAATAATTTGGACCAGTAGCGAACTTACCATTACACTTATCTGCGTATCCGTTCCAGTGCTGCGACCAATCTGGGTTCGAATCCTCGGCGGGACCAACTCAGATAGATACTACAAGCAGAGCGACGGGTCACAAGGGCTGGTTACGATAGGAAGAATGAGAAATTCAAGGCCTAGGGATACAGAGATAGGCTTGGATACTATCCGGCCCGACGTAAAACACGCGAATATGACGACAATTGGTGCTTCCAGGCGGAATTCAGATGACGGCAGTGAGCGAACTATACTGAGGGATAATCAGGCTATTCAAAGAACACGAGAAGTTACTATTGCATACGAGGATAAATAAGAGGTGCTCCGAATAGCTACAAGCGATTTATGGCTTATTCTCTATTGGGTCAGAACCCGTGATTGATGAAAAGGCCCACCGCGGTGCGGGCTACTGTGGTGTTGTGTTGGATTTCGGTTAAGCCCAGCATAAGACCCCTACCTTAGGTGCCTGCCTGGGTATCTTCCTGGGCAAGGCGACTAACCTGTTGGAATATTGTACAATATTAAAAAGATACTTAATAAATATAATGAAACCGGTAAGCCAACCCACATTGTTGGATTTGGACAACATAATTTAAATATACCAGATAAATCTCACCTTCAACACTCGATATTATGGAGTTCTAACTTGATTTGACCATTGCAAACAACCCTATCAACAACAAGGGTTTTCCGTTGGACAGTTAAGGGGCACGTTCATTCCGTATTCAACCCCGTCACCATTCCTCCCGCAATCTCATCCAGTTAGACGCGGGGTGTCAGGGATCCCACTTGGGTGCAAAGGGACTGTAGGAAACAAAGAGAGTGTTTGTAGATATCTCTGACTTCAGAGCTCTGTTAGTTAGGGTTTCTTACGGAACAACGAAGTTGTTTTCCTACCTCATGCTCTACGACGTGACACGGGGTTAAGCACAACACAATATCAGTAACCCCCACAATAGTCGCAAGAAGGCCCGTTGATATTACCGATAGAATTATTCACCAGCCAGGGACGAGTTGTGTATCTAAGCTTTCCTTCCACCAGAGTACATATATAGGTTAGTAGATGCTGTTTACCAAATGACCTACCTAATACCGTCGATGGTCACGTTTATGTGACGTAAGGAGTTACTTGAGCTTCAATAATTTTATTCCTACTACGGCTTGGCGATATGATGCCAGAACAGTGCACTGAAGAATCAATACCCTCAAATAAATGTTAAGTATGGGATCGTATATGGTTAAACGACTCCCAGGCAGTCATATCGAGTGAAATACCAAGGTCCAAAGGTCAAATCGGCAGAGAAAGTCTATGATTCTCCCGTTGTGTTTGAGTGGCTTGCAGGCTTAATTCTACTACGAGAGGCCTTAAACACTTGATCTCGTGCTTTCCGAATATCTTTCCTAGTACCGATAGGCGATAATACATAGAATGAAAAATATTTACCTACCAGGGGCTATCCAGGTTACACGATACGTGTAGCCACTACTTTCCTTGCGTCACCGGCTCGAGAAATTCATCTAAGAATGGTGAAAAGCGGTGGTTCAGAACGAGAAAATGTTCTAAGGATTGAACTTTGTTGCTTTGAAATAGTAAGAGCTAGCTAGTTTAACACAATGTAAGAAAGTATATCCATTTTGAACTATGTTGAACAGAGATATAATTAATTGCGCTTGTAAAAGAACTTGTTTTCTTGACAAAAGTAACGCTTATAATTAAACAAAGGAAACCTCCGCGTTGAAACAATTCGATTGTAGTGATTCACGCAACTTCATTGTATAGCCGGGGGTCGATTAATATATATACCAATGCTCCCTCCGCCCTTACTGACTGAAATTTCCAATCAGAACAGAACAATCACTTCCTACGCCGCTGCAAGTATTGTCAAGCCCTTCCATCCAACTGCCTACTCATCCAGGAAACATGCAATCCACAAACAGTAACTTTCCTCTTGTTGATCAGGCCAGTTACAGGGACAAGATATACTCGTGCGCATGCCGGATATGCAACTGCATTGATAAGGTGGTTTGGCCAGGAGATTTGTGTGGCTATTGCGTAGTAAATCACGTATAGGGTACATAGAATACCCACATAGGTGCCTCGTGTATGGCACTCTGGGGAAGTTACTTGGATCGTCTAGGGGGTAGTATCCTAGCATCACCGATGTATGAGACAAAAGAGAACCTCGAATTCAGATACCACCCTAGATACTTATTAATGTAATCAGGCATCTTTAGGGAACCGAAATACTTACTATATTAGTTCTTATGAAGTGTCTCACTCTGTTGTCCGTTAAGTATCAAGTTGCGAATGCTCTATTACCTATTGTGAATTATGTGAAAGGGCCCTCTACCTAGAAGTAGCTAGGTGGTCACCACTTATCTTTTGGCTTACAGGAGCAGCAATCCCAGGTAACTACCTATATAGGTGCGTATCTACCTACCTAGGTATTTATCCAATGAGTTGTCGAAACAAATAACACAAAACCTGAAATTTCTACGTGCAGGTAAATCTAAGTAATTCTGGTTAGGTAAGTTGTATACTGAAGTCATAAACCCGACGTATTGGTTTTACATGTGCTACACCTATGGAATGATTATGTGGATCCAGAAACCAGTTAAGGTAACTTTTACAGCTTTTGAAACTTTGAAATAGACCACGGAAGCTAGTAATTATATAGAAAGTACGTATCCTTGCTTCCCGAGGTGTTCATGGAATCCCAACGACTCTGAGACTTGATCTCGAATGTGAATGTATGATTCGATTTATTGTCTCCTATTCACTAACCAGAATTAGGCGTCATAACAAATGACATTGCGGGCACTGAAAGATGCTAAGTATCGGTACTCAGTGATATTCATAGGTAAATTATTCTTACCTGAACATGGTCTAGCTGTACATGTATCTGACTAAGGTTAGAAGTCAGTCACTAACTGTAGAGCATTCACTTTGAGGCATTCAAGATAGGTCCTTTCCACATCAATACCGGGAAACGTTAGGTAGTGAAAGAATTAAGTGTAATTTCTTAGCATCTTTAGGATTAGCGAAGCGTACCTTATATATTTAAAGGATTCTTGCTTCCATCTCCATTGCCCAAAACAAACATTACCGCAACAGCAGCCAGCCAGCTAGCCAAACAATTATCTATCAAAAATCTTAGCATCCACTATATTTATCATCCAACATGAGCGCGGAGAAGTATCTTGAAGACACGGCACTCGCCCAGCTTAGCCAGCTTGCAGCCAAACTTACGGTGCTTAACAGTATCAACGTCGATTCCGCGGCTTTGACAAATGCGCAAGTAGAGCAGCTCAGCGGTTTCATCGATTGGGCAAGCTATGCGAAAAATCACGTTTCGCTCGCTGCAATTGTTAGCACCAAACCTGATATCCAAGATGGTATGAGGAAGCTGGATGAATTTGAGAACTTAGCAAGATGGAAGAAGGAGAGAAATGAGACCCTCAATAGTTCAGGGAGGAACTAACTACATGTTGGGGGCTAGAGAGGCGCATGGTCCTTAGGGTGGTGGCAGAGACCGATATTTGCACGCCATTCAAGAACTCACCTCTCAACAAGGTTGTCTAGGGACCTACAGACCTAATAACGCGCGATAAGTCCTCCCTCTTGAGATCTAGTTGCCCTTATGGATGGCTTTTTTATGACTTCTTGGACTAGTGACCGCAACAGCGTTGCTGTCTTATGTCCTGGGCGTCACTCCTTTAATATCATATATTATCCCAATTCTTCCCTTGGTTTGTTCATGTACACGTGACAACTTTCTGCTATCGAAAACTATACTCAGAGTTCTCAGCAGTGATAAAATCTGTGCTTTGTACAGGTCCCGATATTAATTAGATTTTATGTCGGTATAAATTTACCTCCTCCCCGTATTATTGTATTGAGGCCAGGATGTTCTCATAGGGGTCTAGATACAATTCTCTGGTTTACCATGCAGACACTTTAGGACTCGACCCTTAGCTAATCACTTGAACAAAGTATCAAGTTAGGTACCTACCTACCTAGATAGACTTCACCGCACGATCAAGTATACTGACGATACCTACAACAGGCCTTAAGGCGTATAAATTTTAGCGATAGCTTTAACCGTTGGAACCGTCATTTAAGACTGGCTGATGCTAATGCTGCTATTATCTTCTTTCGTAGGATTACCAACCAGCTGAGCTTTGAGCTACCTACCTGGTTTATGATGTGAGCCTAGCAAAGCATCGAGGCACATCCGATTGACTACATCGATACCTACGAAATTATTAGCGCCGTTTATAATAACAAAATGCATTATTCTCACAAATCCAGGTATATACTTGCAAAATCTATCATAGAAAAATGATAGTCCCAGAGAAGGTATACCTGTCTCAAGTCAAGCCAGCACAGGAGCAAACGGGAAATGGGTGGTTATAGTGGTTATGGCCGTTTGTGTTTGTGCTCTAATACTGTGATCATCGTTGAGTGTAGAGCCCTACTCGGGTCTCATGGTCGCTCGTTGTGTTATTAGAATGATATACTTTGCATAATCGTTATCCTAAACAGTGAGCGGCTCAACTACCCACATATGCAAATCGTACAACTTTGTGAGCTTCGGACTAAGATCATACGATTCAACAAGCGTCTCACAGTTACGTATGAAAGAGAGGTAGACTTATTATATGGGGTGAGCTTATCGTCCTTGCTCATGATATGCAAGACAGAGTATCTTGCATGCCTTGAAAAATTTGTCAATGCATTAGTGGCATATCTAATGCAACTATTTGCGATATCGCTCGCGATATGTGACGGAAAAATGCATTTATATAACTGGAGACTATGGAATGGCGCATAATTACCTAGGTACTTACATGCACAACTCGACAATGGAAATTTTGGCGAATAGAAGAAGCGTTATATAGGTATTTATGATTACGTTAGTGGTGTCGGTGAACATTTAATGTGCTGATTCAGACGAAGATTAGGGGATGATATATGATCTGATATAAATTGGAAGGAATTCGCTTGCATTTTTGGTGAGGCGGGAGAGGACAAATAACTTTGATGGTTGCTGGAAGCTTTTCAACGTCGCAAAAGTTTAGTTAGAAAACGAAACACAATCACAAGCCAAGCAAGAATGACCACATCCTTGCAAAGTCTTAGGACTAATAGACAAGAACCAATCAACAGGAACTAAAGATCTTCATAATACCTTAGTCAGTCCCACTTACAGAAGTTTACTGGAATCGCTGCTAGGAACCTGCGCAAGAGAACAGGGGATTTAGTATTAGCGTGGGGTTTGCGCTGGTGAACTAAGATAACTCTAAACTCTATTATTCCTTGGGAAGTACCTACCTAGGTACATAGGTACCTATATTTAGGTATATACCCCTTTTTCAAATACATGTAATTGTTAGATCACGATACTTTCTAAGATCCGATTGTGCTCTATGATATGGTAAATAGCATAACTCGTAGCTTAGCTAAAAGATGGCGCGCAATATGCTTGAGTTACATTTTAGTGATAATGAGTTATCAAACGGAACAACCCCACGCAATCTTCGACATGGTTCCCTCTCAGGATCAACAGAATGCAACACAACCTACCGCTCAGATCCTTGTCTACACGCCCGTAAGCTGCATGTATAAGTAGATCTGATAAAAGATCGAGAGTGTGGTATTTGTACTACACTCCAACCGAGGCTGATAATGTTATGACCTGTAACCCTGGATTCCCGACTTACCTACCTACTGCCGAATTACCTAAAATAGGTACCTAGAATATAATATTCCTTATGTGAAGAACGATATGCCACTAATTCACATGTGGCTGCTTACCAGTAATATGCGCATACGATGTCCTACCATTATCTACGTAGTTGTAATGTCAGAATGAAGAGATGCTTATCCTAGAATGAGGCCGCCTTTTCGAGGATTCTCACGATGACGTTAATAGAGCATACTCTATGTAGTATTGTAGCACATGGGTTTTTCTTTTTTCTTTTTTCCTTACGAAAAAGAGGTAGAGATAGGTAATTGGAAACCTCAGGTACGTACCGGCAAGGGTTTCCCTATGACGCTCCTAGGAGCGTAATAAGTTATGTTTCTCATAATTGGAAACAGCATATCCTAGGTACGAGCGTTCTATGGGCACCTAGAGGTATCATATTCGGTATGCCGGTTCAGTGCCTAGGGCTTTAGGCGGCTAGTAGAGTGGTAGTTTCACCAAGTCGGCCCTGATACTCCTCCAAGTCTCTTCCTATCACCAGTGACGGGTGATTTCAGTGATTCAAGCGTCCATAAAAGGTAACCGGATCACGATGGGATTCCTTTCAACAAGCCAAAGTAAGTCACACGAGGGGAAATGATTGCCTAAATGATTTATTGGGTGGTTCAGTTTGTGGGGAGTTAGGACCAATGACACTGGTGTGCGGAACGCTGGTATACCTTGTGTTGTTATCAAAGTACAACTGCCACTTAACTAAGACTAGACTCGTGATGACGGCAAAAACAATAATAGGGACCTTCTCTAATACATCCCTCAGCATGTATTCACTGCCAACTTCACGGATGATCTTTTCCAAAACAGTAATTCTATTACAAGCTTCGCCCTATACGCCTTACTTCCATGAGAGGAGCGCATAAATGGGCACATATACGCGGAAACATAAGATAACTAGAGTCAGCCTTTATAGTTTGAAACTAGTATGTAGGCAACATTTTGCCCCGTATTCTAGGAATTGTAGGTTTAACTGGTCCATGTGTTGCGAGCTGCCTTTTATGGTACCGGGACTCCCCCACTCGAGCGGCTACGTAGGCCGCTGTTGATAACCCCGGCCATCAGCAAACAACCCAATTCTCTCTATATAGTTGCTAGGGGTTCATTTCCCCAGGGGGTAAAATGGATCCCAAAGAACAAGTTTCCTATCTCCGATGAGAGAGTTATTTCGTTGGGAACATATACGATACTCGCTGCGTCGGGCCCACCGGTTTACTAGGTCCACCACAGAGTCCGACTGGCTCCGGACCCTTGAAAAGCTTGACATATTGCTGCAAGAACAAGAGTCAAGATATAAGAGAACGGGACAAGTTCTTCCGCGTATCTATTACGTCGAATCAATTCCTTATCTTGCTGCGGGAGAAGCTGGGCAAGAGTTCTGAAGGAGTTGACGCTTTGTATGAACCTGCTCGGCCGTAACAGTGACGTCCCAGTGCCTCTAAATGTTGGCCAGTGTTGAGATAGGTATCAAGAAAATATAGGAAGGCAGAGAACACCCGTGTATAGGTGTCCATTCTCTGAGGATGCCCTAGTTGGCCTAGACCGCAGATAATCCTTAGCATCAGCATCTGTGGCGATGTGGACAACAACGCTAGATCTGACATCAGCACCTTAGCGAACAGAATTGAAGCAAGAATCATGCCGCATTTCCTTACGAAGAAAGAGGAATGGGTGAAAGGAAGTCCTATATGTATACCAAGCCTAGCGAAGTCCGAAGTTGGGTAAACCAACCAATGATCTGCCCCGGACGTTACAATTTCAAGTTTTTTGAATTATAAAGCCAACCTCGGTTACTGACTAGAGCGCTTCTACAAGATGCCTGCCTACATAGGTCTAATTGTTAGTAAATATGTAAACGCCGTGCCGTCGCAATAAAATTTGAAATTGTGAATGGGGGTCGGGCCGCATTGGGAAGGACCCGGCAATTTGGCGGCACGTCAACTGATAGAAACAGATAAACGAGCGAATGAGGATCGTAGATCTAATCCATACGATGACTCGAGAATTCCATGCATGTACATCGTATACTTCTATGACTAAATTTCTTAAATCCCTATTTCCCACGAGAGGAACCCATTCGCTATCCCATCACAGGGGGTGGACTGAAACGTCAATCCTCCGTTCCAAATTTCGATGGCGTAGGGTATTAAGTGTGGGAAGCCACCGAAGTCGGTTCCGAAGTGGCACGATAAATCTTCTAAAGCGATTATCTCTGTATTATGATCATATCCACTTATCCGATGTCATCAGGGGTTTAGAACTTCGAGATACAGATAGGGGTACAGTGTTCCCAGAATATCTCCTTTTTTACCTCTTAGGTAAGGAGTAAGCTAGTCTGAATAAATGCAAGACTTGCAATAAAACCTAGAGAATCGCGTTAATTCACCTCTTTTAGAAATGACAGGCAGGTATTAAAACCAATCTCCTACGTATCCGACATGCCTCTTAAGGTGATTGTCGTTGGCGCCGGCATTAGCGGCCTATGCACTGCTGTCGCACTTCAGCAAGCTGGCCACTCTGTGAAGGCAGGATTTCCCGTTTACTAATGACCTTGAACTGAGTCGATTAGGAGTGCTAACAGAAGATAGGTCTTGGAGAAGTCTCGTTTCGCTGCTGAAGTGGGTGCTGCAATCCTCGTAACCCCTAATGGAGCGCGAGTGCTATCTCGCCTTGGTTTTGATTTCACCAAGGCTCGAGCTGATGATATGACATGCTTCGAAGTACTGAATGGTGTCACTCTGGAACCACTTCATCGTGCCGATTTAATCAATGCCAAAGAGGAGTTCGGAGCGCCGCTCTATACGGTCCATCGTGTAGATTTACACAATGAGCTTTTACGTCTAACTTCCGCCTTAGATCTCCAATTGGCATCAAAAGTGGTATCGGCTAACGCAGAAGAGGGATTCGTCCTACTTGAGGACGGAACGCGGTATGACGCGGACCTTATCATCGGCGCTGACGGACTGCATTCAGTGCTGAGAGGTGTCGTGCTAGGCGATCAAGAAGCGGCCAAGTCTACCCCCTCGGGACTAAGCACATTCCGCTTTATGATACCAACGTCAGATCTAGAGGATGATCCACACTTTCGCGAGCTACAGAAGTCTAAAGGGAGAGGTAACAGTGTATTGGCAGATACAACCTCTCAGATAGAACGACATATGGTGTGGTACACATGTCGAAAGTAAGCCTTCTCGGTGTGTATAATTGATTACGAAAACGTATCTAACATTTAAATAGTGGTCAAGTCCAGAACTTTGCAGGAATTCATGGAAGCACCCATGGTGACGACGCGGGTAAGTACAATACAACAATAAGATGTTCGCATATCCTGACTGAAACTCGGTAGACCTGAAGTCTCTTATGCTAAAGGAATTCGGTCATTACCACCCCAGCATAACTCACATCATCAAGTAAGTTCAGACTCCCATTTATATTCTAGAAAGTCTGTAAATCTAACGGGATGTTGAACTCAGCGTGGCTCCAAGCGTCACTGACTGGCCCCTTTCCTATCACGACCCCCTCAAAACTTGGCATCGAGGGAAAATTGTGCTTATCGGAGATGCCGCTCATCCGGTATATGAGACCCATCATTTCTGATCAAGTGTGATTCGACTAATAGTACCTTAGATGCTCCCATTTGGTGCCCAAGGGGCTAACCAAGCCATCGAAGATGCCGGAGCGCTAGGTGCGCTTTTCGGTAACGGAGAGTGGGCAGCGGATGTTCCCAGCCGCCTCGTCACGTATGAAAAAGTTCGTAGGCTACGCGCATCGAGGGTTCAATCCTTATCTAGAGTTCGGCTCGGCAAGGAGAAGGAGGTTGAAGATCGAGTTCGCCTTTATGCTGACCCTCCTGGCTCTGGTATGCATCCCCAATACCCCCCAACTAGACGACTCGATATCTATCTTTCATACCCCTCGTAATGTTGGATAATGCTAACCTGGCTAGACGTACCGACTTCATTCGCTGAACGTCTAAAGCATGATTACACGTAAGTTTTACTCAGCCTACAACTCGTTGAAAAAATATGGACTGAATCCTCTAGGGTCGACGTGTTTGAAGTATGTAAGGAGGCGTTAGCGAAGGAAGATGCGGCGGTTAAAGGTTGATGAGCAATCCATACAGTTATCCCTACTAGTATCCTGGGATTTAATTGATCTGTATTATTTCTACGTAACTTATTATTGATATAAACTATACGCATTGACCTAATCACTCAACACTTGTACATACGCTGTATAGGTATGTAGTATATTGTGCAAGAATAAGAATTGAGGGGATAACTAGGCTTACTCATCTATAGCTTCCAGGGTTAAAGATTATATGATTTAGCCCTTAAAATAACTAGATATAAAAGTTGTTGCCAACTTGAAACTCAATGACACCGTTACAACGCAAACCATGCTTTTCTACTCGATCCCGGATAACTATTATTTGCTTTAGGAGTAGGACAAGATACGAATGAAATGAGAACCCGCTTTTCGCAAAGTGAAGGGGGGATGGTCTAATCTGAGGCACAGATTCCGCGTAGTTCTAATTCGAACATCCATGCTTACCTATCTAGGTACCTAACCTTTTTTTGACATATCAGAGTTCCGTGATATCTGTGAATAGTAGGTAGCCTCGCAGGAATGCAGACTTAAACGATGTCCAATCAACTTTCAAATCACCAATGTATAATTGTATTCCAGATCTGATTGGTGGACATATACACATATACCCCTGCAATTGATAAATTCGCGCTAGTTAAGATAAAAGATCAAGGGAGATATGACTATAGCTACGCCGTACTAGTTTAGCGCATACATACCTACTTGTAATAGACTTCAAACTGCCTACTAGATACCTACTAAGGTAGTTATAGAGATGCATAGCTCTTATCACGAGTACCTAATGTACCTATTTACTAAAGTGATACTTCATACAAGTTATTGTTGCACATAAAATAGCAAATTACTTCCTTATATTGACTTCAAAGTTTAAAGTTCGTCGCTATATGTAGCGGGCCGGCCCGGAACGATCTATCAGAGGTCATACCGCGCTAAAAGGACCCTAAAAGAACTTTATTCAAGATAGATACAGGTACCTTAGGTACCTACTTTAGGTTAGGTACTTACTTAGGTAGGTAGGTAGTTGGATAAGCTGGAGAAAGGGGAAGGACCCTTAGGAATATTTCTCAAATACTTAGGTGTGTATACGTGCTAAGTATCTAGTACCATGCTAATTATCCTGAAATTCACGAATCTTGAAATCCAAATTTCAAATTTCATGGGGGTCAGAGTTGAACCCTTTAAATCCTTTTAGGATTCTGGTCCGAACTTTTCACGTGTTTGGGCAACTAACGATGCAGGATCCATAATATCATACGCAAATCGCAAGCGTATAAAATCTCACTGCATAAGAAGCCCCGAGACGGGATATTTAGATTCCAAGGCGGGATTGCCAAAACTTGCTCGGGGAGATTTTATTGATGATCGTGCCGTAAGTTAGCATGAGTTGTTCTACCGTAGGTACTTAGGTACCTACTAAGGTACATACTAGATAGCGTCATGGTTAGCCGCACATGCAAAGTGACCCAACGGCTTACTTATTTTCATCCGCCCGCCGTCACACGAAAGGACAAGGAGAAGAAATAAAAAACTTGCTGACCAACCAAGGACTTCCGTCCCGGAGTATAAAATTGATGCATCTCACATTTTACGCATTTCATATCGGGACGCGTTCAATGATGGCCCCCGAAAAAAAAAAAAAAAAAAGGTCAGTGCCTTACCTTATAAGGAAGGCCCCTCATTACTGGGGTTTAATTTAATTTTATGTGGTTTTTATTTCCTTCTCTGGTTTGTGCTCCTAGAAGTATCGGCGTACGCTTATTTCGCAAACAGTGATATTGGATCTCTACCTCCATAAGAGGTACCTGAGGTCGATGTAAGAAAAAAAGATAAAAAAAAAGGACTTCTGACCATTTCCTTGGCCTGCCCTGTATTATCTCGTATGTGCTTTGAATCTGTTATTGATATAATACCTTGATATGGGTTAAAGTCGGTCATTGAGACTAATTAACAGATAATTACTTACTACGTATAGCCTCCTATCATATCACTACGCCAACGATCAGAAAGATTGTTGATGTGTTCAGCAATGGATGATCTAAACCATGGATATGACTCCCCATCATGAACTTTGGGGTTACATTTCCCTTGAGAGAGTCTCGCAGCCTTCCTTTCACGATACTTACAAGGATTGAATTAGATTTCACCGCTGCACAAATCTGCAAGCTTTTTTGGCTGTACCCCAAGGGGTGTATCTATTTTGGTAGGATATCCAGGTACTCCGAGGGGTATGTTATGTGCCACATGCTACGGGAATCTTGACTATTGAGTGCTAAATGAGGAAAGTGTAGAGCAAAATTATAAGCATGGCACAATTATCCCAGCCTAACGCGTGCAACATTAGGTAGACGGGGGTCGCTTCGAGCTCTATATGCTGGATCTAGATGCTGAAACTCCTGGGGCCGTAGAAATATTACTACTCTTGATAAACCTCCTTAAGGCTATATCGAAGGTGTAAGTGGCTAAACATAGGAAGCCGTTAGCGAAAGCGCAGTTATGCAAGACTAACGGGCCATACAAGTGGAGGAGCTAAGCGACGCTTGTACATTGTTCCATAGGTACTCTATCCACGTTCCCAGAAGAACCGCGGAACTGGATGTCCTAGCCAGGAGCGGTGGCGATAAACAGATTGGATTGATACTATCGCCTTTCTTACCCTAAACTGCTTTGAAGATGTTGATCGTTCAGAAAGTACCTTCCCCTAGAGATAGCCTATCATGTAAACACAATGTCCAAGTTCGCTGACCCGCTATCTTTATAAACACCGTCCTCCCAGCCCCTTAAACATGCCCAGCAACCTAAAAATACCTACGTCTCAACACGGCACCTGCATGAATCAACTTCATGATCGAGACTCGACAGCCAATATTACTTAACGTAATACATTTAGAGGCTCACTTACTTAAAGAGCCCGCCGTGGCCTTGAAAGAACCTCTCCCCTTTCGTGTACTAGCGTCTTCAAATATCGATATTTGAAAAATGTACGCAGCAGACACGAAGTCGGCCGCGAACAACCTCTTACTGTTCGGGCCTCAAATACCTCGGTTCATACCATCCCGTCTTACAGACCTTCGGAAAACAATCCTAGAGGACCCTAATCTAGGATTCCTCGTTCAGATTGTGAAGGAATTGCCTTCATTATGGGAGACTACGATTCAACCGAGCTCTCCCAATTTCAAGCGTCTCGCAAACGCTAAGCAACAACTAGAACTACTAAGAACATTCGTTGAGAATGAAAGGGAGGAGGCACCGCGGTTAAGCGGCCCCTATAACTTACTCCTTGTTCCTCTAACTGTCATCTCTCAAATCGCGGAGTATATCCGGCTAGATGAGGGAGGTACTGTCCAGGGATTCTGTGTTGGCTTCTTGGCTGCCGCCGCAGTAGCAAGCACGCGGGATAGAGCCGACTTAGAGAGGTGGACGGCTACCGCAGTTCGTTTGGCGACATGTATTGGAGCCGTAGTGGACATAGACGAGCTGGAACGCTCGAATGGCAAAGCAGATTCACCTCAGTGTAGTTCTACGTGGTCCGTCGGGTGGTCGTCAATCATTGAAAAAGAACATTTCGAAAGGACGCTGGCGTCTTTTCCAGAGGTAAGTTTATGATACCATCCCAGGATGAATACCTATTCTTTGACTTAATCGAGTGACTTACGGTTTATAGGCATATATATCCTGCGTGACTGATATCGACAGAGTCACACTCACAATATCAGAGGGTCATGTTGCAAGCTTCAGCAGACAACTTGCAGATGGCGGCTTATCCGCTAAACCAGTTGGCCTATCTGGCCGATATCATGCGTCCAGTCCGGACCGGGCTGATGTTGTGGAACGATTGAAGTTGCTATTCCAGCATAACGAAAAGTTCCAGTTTCCAGCAGTTGACCAGCTGACAGTGCCACTAAGATCTACGTTGGACACTGAGATTATTACAAAAGGGTCCCTTCATGAGATTGCTCTTGACTGCATTCTGGTGGATGTATGTAGGTGGTATGAAACAGTGCAAGCAGCCCTCGATACGTGGGACGGCCAGCCAGTCAAAATAATACCCCTTGGCAGCAGTCCAGGGGCTGTTCCTCGGTCTCTCAAATTTGCTACCGCCACCCCCAATAACGGATATGCCGATCAGCCTTCATCCGCGGAAACAAGCTCGCCGTCTAGTGGCATAGCCACCGGGAACTTGGCTACTGGGCAGACAACACCAAATAGTTCTCTTCCCCCGACGGCGGTGGGGACAGCTGAGCCTATCGCAGTCATTGGTATGGCGTGTCGATATGCGCAAGCTGATTCCCTTGAAGACTTTTGGTCTCTGATCAACTCTGGTAGAAATGCCACTACGCCTGTACCTGAAAATCGGTTCAAGTCTTCGGACTTGTGGCGCAATCCCAAGGGCCCCTTTTTTGGGAACTTCCTAAGGGATGCTGACGCATTTGATCACCGCTTCTTCGGCATGTCTGCTCGCGAAGCCGCATCGATGGACCCCCAGCAAAGACTCTTACTCCAGGTGGCTTATGAAGCTATGGAATCAGCGGGGTATGCAGACGGGTCGGAGACTCCGCATCGTCCAGTAGGATGCTACATTGGTGCCGGTTACGTCGAGTACGAGGATAACATTGCTTCCGAAGACGCAACCGCGTTCTCAGCAACTGGGGCTATAAGAGCGTTTATTAGTGGTAGAGTCAGCCACCACTTTGGCTGGACTGGCCCTTCTGTCGTATTCGATACGGCATGCTCGTCTTCTGCCGTTGCTATTCATCATGCTTGCAAGGTAAGCATATCCGCACCTTGTCCACATAGCGTTGTATATTACTAACTGCTCCTCCTTTCCGAAAAACTAGGCCCTTCAAACAAATGACTGTTCCGTCGCTATTGCTGGCGGTGTTAACGTGATCACAAGCTCTACTTTCTATCAGAACTTAGCTGCTGCCTCTTTCTTGAACACGACAGGTGCTTCGCGAGCTTTCGATGCCCAGGCAAATGGATACTGTCGCGGTGAGGGTGCCGGTGTTCTGGTCCTCAAGCCTCTGGCACAGGCCATAGCCGATAACGATCACATTCTTGGTACTATCACAGGTACAGCAGTTAACCAAAACTCGAGTTGCAGTCCCATCACTGTACCAGACTCACAGTCACAAAGCGACTTGTACCTCCAGGCTCTTGCCGGGGGTGGAGTGTTGCCTTCGGAAGTTTCCTATGTAGAGGCTCATGGAACGGGTAAGTTGAAATGCCCCAGCCCTTGACTTACGCAGGATCCATCGCTTCTTCTGTTAAACTATGCTAACAAAGGGTAAATTCTAGGAACCCCCGTTGGCGATCCTATTGAATGCGCCAGCATTAGAACAGCATTTGGTAGTCCAAATCGCACACAAGAGCTCGTAATAGGATCGGTGAAGGATGTAATTGGCCATACCGAAGCCGCATCAGGAGTCGCGGGAGTTATCAAAACACTGCTTATGATGCAGTATGGCACCATTCCTAAGCAGCCCAACTTTACTCGTCTCAACCCGAAGATCCCAGCCTTGGAGCCAGACAAGATGGCTATTGCCACACAGGCTCGTCCTTGGAACACAAGCTCCAGGCGGGCAGCCCTCATTAACAACTACGGGGCGGCTGGAAGCAATGCCGCCATCGTAGTTCGAGAGTATCGCCGCAGCTCGGTGACTGAAGATGTTATCAGTCAATTACCAGAGAATATCAAGATTGAATACCCAATCTTCATCTCGGCGAAGACTCCAGAAAGCCTTCGCGCATATAGCGCCGCACTGAAAACATTCCTAGATCGAAATCCCTCGACTAAACTGGGTGACGTGGCGTATAATTTAGCTCGCAAGCAAAACCGGACACTCGAATACGCTTCAACATGGACTACCTCCAGCCTTCCCGCCTTCCGCCAAGATCTAGAAGCTATTGTCTCTGGTTCGCGCCCTATCACCCAGAGGGGCATAGACAAGAAAAAGAAGACCGCCTCGACGCAATGGCCGGCACCGGTAGTGCTATGCTTCGGTGGCCAGACGGGTCGCAGCATATACCTCTCGCAAGATCTCGTCCAGAATACACCGCTACTGCGGCTCCACCTTGAGACCTGCAACGAAATATGCCGTAGTTTAGGCTTGCCGTCGTTCTTTCCGCGCATATTCGACCCAGCTCCCGTGGATGATTTAGTTTTCTTACACGCCATGCTATTCTCAGTTCAATATGCAAGCGCTCGAGCTTGGGTGGATGCTGGGCTACAGGTAAGTAGTCTGATAGGCCATAGCTTTGGCCAACTGACGGCACTTGTGGTATCTGGGAGCTTGGATCTTACCGACGGCCTCCATCTGGTTACGGGTCGCGCTCGCCTCATGGAGAAACTTTGGGGTGAAGATCCTGGCCTCATGTTGGCAATCGAAGGCGACGCGGATCGCCTGGGTAGCTTGCTCAATACCATCACCAAGACGCTCCCTGTCGATGTCGCCTGCTACAATGGCCCACGCAATATCGTACTTGCTGGCGATGAGATAGCGGTGGACGCTGCCGAGAAGTTCTGTCGGGAAACGCCGGGCCTGAAACTGGTTAGACTGGCTAACAGCCACGCGTACCATTCTCGCCTTGCCGATCCCATTCTAGATGATCTCCAAGCCTTAGCTTCCACGCTCACCTGGAGAAAACCATCAATTCATCTAGAGACGTGTACGCCCAACCAGAGTTGGATAAATACTGACGGGGCCAAGATTGCGAGACATACTCGCGAACCTGTATATTTCGGTGAAGCAGTTCAAAGGATTGCTAGCCGGCATCCCTCGTCCGTCTGGCTCGAGGCTGGTTCGGTATCCCCAATTATTGGCATGGTTCGCCGTGCGCTACCAACCACCCGAGGCAGTAATAAGGACGTATTTTTATCAATTGACTTAGGCAAAAGCAACCCCTGGAATAGCCTTGCTAAAGCGGCTTCCGGACTTTGGGGAGCTGGGTCTAATGTAGACTTCTGGGCGTTCCATGGTACACGAACGGGTCAATATAAGTGGTTAGATCTACCCCCTTACCAGTTTGCCAAGACAACACACTGGATACAATTCCGACCGTACGGACCACAAGCAGTGGTCGAAACGCCACCACCAGCCACGGGTCCGGCACAGTTGATACGAAAACTCGGAGACGTAGATGGAGAAGCTATATTTGCTATAGATGCCTCGCACGAAATCTTCGAGCTAAGTGTCAAAGGCCATGCGGTTGTTGGTCAGAGCCTATGTCCGGCAGGCTTGTACTTCGAGTTGGCCATCCGGGCCGCGAGAGCCCTCCAAGGCGCCGAGGCGAAGAACAGCTCACAAGTTCCCCAAATAGAGAATATGCACATCCTTTCGCCTCTAGGATTAAAACCGAACGGATCTCTTCGCATCAGTCTCAAAAAGGAGAGTAACGGCACGAAATGGTCTTTTCGCTTCTTCTCAACCCCTGAAACGGGGGACCGACCTGCGTTACCATCTCAGCGCACCAATCATGCCCAAGGTACCGTAGCCCTACTTGACACGGACGTAGCCTCTACTCGCTTTCAATCTCTGGGGCGGTTGCTTGGAAAATCGCGATATGACCAGATTGCTTCGTCCCCCGAAGCGAACCGACTTGCTGGTGATATATTGTACAAGATATTCAACCGGGTCGTCACTTACGCCCCCTACTATAAGGGCGTCCGGAATACGATCGCTTTTGATGGAGAAGTCGTTGGTGATGTACTCATGCCGCAGGGCCCCGAAGCAGATCTTCTCGCTTCTGCGATTTCGGACCCCTTAGCGGTTGACAATTTCTTGCAAATTGCTGGTATCCATGTGAACTGCCTGCAAGAAGGCGGCGGCGATGATGATGTCTCTGTGTGCAACGCCATTGGAGAAGTACTATGGAGTGAGTCGATACTGCAGTCAGTTAGTCAGGACACGTCTTCCAAAAAGCGGGCATGGAGAGTATATTCCAACATGGAGGCCAAGGGCAAGAACACACTCGTCAACGACGTATTCGTCTTAGACCCGGCGACAGGCTCTGTTGTTCTAGCCTTCCTCGGCGCCGAATTCTCTCAGGTATCTCTCAACTCGTTACGAAGAGTCTTGTCTAAAATAAATGGAAATACAACCGCTCCTGCGCCTTCCAAGCCGTCATCGCTTCCATCGACCACAGATAATATTTTTGCCAATGCCGCGCAAACACAGCAGCCACAGGCCTTTGTTACAAACGGAGCAACGCAGAATGATAACCAGACCACGGCGGTAACTAAACACGATACCAGTGCTACTAGCTCCACCACCTCCGAGGTTAGCCAGTCGGTTCGCAGAATGCTAAGCGAAATCTTCGGAATGAGTATCGAAGAAGTCCAACCAGACGCTGACCTAGCCGACTTGGGCGTCGACTCGCTAATGATTACCGAGATATCCAGCGAGATCCAGAAGCATTTCGGCGTGACTCTATCTATTGACGACCTGCAGGATCTAACCGATGTCCAGTCCCTAATTCGAATCCTAGGAGGCGAGTCATCTGCTCCGGCTCCAGCTTCTACCGTACCGGATATACCAAGAGAGTCGGTAAGACCAGACGACGTAGCAAGCGGCTACTTGGATCATGAGGAAGAAGAAGGGATTACAGACGATGGGGGCGTCGCAGCCGTGGCTAGCGACTGGCTCTCTTCAAACGGGAACACTTTCGACGAGGACGCGAGGGAAAATGATCTCATAGGGTTCCGCGAAGGCGTCTATCCTGCGCAAGCGCAGTTAGTCGTTGCCTACACCATCGAAGCATTCGCCGACCTAGGCTGCGACATCCGCACTCTCCGCGCTGGAGACTGTCTCCCCAACTTCGAGTACCTGCCGAAGCACGAGAAGCTCGTGGCGCAATTGCACAGAGTCCTGGAGGACGCGGGATTAATAACGCTGTTCGCAGACGGTAGCGCCGCCAGGACGGACCAGGAGGTGCACCGTGCTTCGTCTCGGGAGTTACACGACGCTATCGTTCAAAAGTTCCCCAAGTTCGCAATCGAACACAAGCTCCTGCGCAACACTGGCGCCCGGCTCGCTGATTGCCTTGCGGGTCGGGCTGACCCCTTGGCTATTATGTTCGGAGATGCCGAGGCGCGCAAGTTGATGGGAGATGTATATGCCACCGCGCCACTATTCCGAGCCGCCACGTCCTTCCTCGCGCGGTTCTTGTCCAACGTCTGTGAAAAGTTCCAAGGCAAGCGGGAGATCCGCATTCTAGAACTCGGCGGCGGTACCGGCGGCACGACTAAGACGTTGGTAAATTTATTCAACCACAGCGACGTAAGGCACAAGATCTCATACACTTTCTCGGACCTCTCAAGATCGCTGGTAGCTGCGGCCAAGCGAACGTTTGCCCAGTATCCGTTCATGGAGTACACTGTCATAGATATCGAAAAGGAGCCTCCCGCAGAGCTTCAGGGACGATATGATTTGATCCTCTCAACTAATTGCATTCACGCGACGTCTAATCTCATTCGGTCGTGCACCAATTTGCGTTGCTTGCTACGCGATGACGGATTGCTGTGTCTCGTCGAAAATGAGGAAAACCTGTTCTGGTATGACCTTGTTTGGGGACTGGTGGAAGGATGGTGGCTGTTTGAAGACGATCGCACCCACGCGCTCATCCCTGCAGCGCGATGGAAAACGAAGCTTGAAGCCTCGGGTTTCCAATGGATTAATTGGTCGGCTGGTTTCAGCGAGGAGAGTAAAATATTACGTATCATAGCGGCATCACCATCCGCCCAACTTTCAAGTCCAAAGGTCAACGACTCGGGACAAGAGCTAGAGATAGCCCTCGAGACGCAGGAGACCGTGGTGTTTAAGCACGCCGGATCTCTACCACTGCAGGCCGATATTTACTACCCACCAACGCGACAGACTAGTAGCGATGCACGCCCGGTCGGTAAGACACATTAGTAACCCATTCTCATGCGATTGTTCCTTTTGCTAATTACGAAGGAGCGTAGCTTTGATGGTACACGGCGGAGGTCACGTAATGTTATCAAGAAAGGACATCCGTCCGAAGCAAACCCAGATCCTGCTAGACGCCGGCTTCGTCCCCGTCAGCGTTGACTACCGTCTCTGTCCGGAGACCACCTTGGAAGAAGGACCCATAACAGACGTCCGCGACGCTTTGGGATGGGTGCGCAATACATTACCCTCCATATCCAGGAAGCGATTCGACATCCGAATCGACGGCACCCGCGTAGTCGCAGTCGGCTGGTCGACAGGTGGCACCCTGGCTCTCAGCCTGGGCTGGAGTGCCCCCTCAGCAGGCCTACAACCACCGGAGGCTATCTTAGCATTTTACTGTCCTACCGACTACGAGGACGAATCTTGGTCGCGAGAAAATAAGCCCTACGGAGACGCAGTCATGAAGGAAACTTACAACTTATTAGACGGAGTACAAGACTCGCCTATTACCGCATACAACCCGCCCACAGGCGCTCGTGCGGCAGGCGGATGGATGGCCAAGAACGACGCCCGCTCTCGCATCGTCCTACACATGAACTGGTACGGCCAGACGGTCCCAGTCCTAGTCCACGGGCTGAAGAAGACCGCACAACAAAACGGGCTGCCGCAACTCCCAACACCCGCACCAGCTCAGGTACAAGCCATCAGTCCGCTCGCACATATCCGAGACGGAAGCTACCGCACCCCGACGTTTTTAGTACACCCGTACGAAGACGACCTGATCCCCTGGCAGCAAGCCCAGCGCACAGCCGACGAGCTGCGCAGCCAGGGTGTGGAGTCTGAACTAAGACTTATAAGTAATACAGCGCATCTGTTTGACATGTACCGCAGCCACGAAAGCAATGAAGAGGCCGTCCGGGCTATCAATGACGGTTATGTTTTCCTATCTCGTCATGTTAGCCGTGCTTAGAAGGTGTGATGGGTAATCTAGAGTGGTGGATCTTAATGTTAGTGATGTGTTAGGAGTATTATATTGTACCATAGTAGCGGCCTTTAGGGCAAATGTTTCTTACCGATAAATTAAGTGTTCCCAGGCTCCAAGGTCATGATTTCATCTTGTCGGATTCTTGTTGATTGTTATGTTTGCCTCGGGTGCTCGCCTTGTATTCTTCAGAAATCCCTAGGTGTAAGGTTAGTGCCTTCAAGAGTATCCCAGTCGTATATAATCAGATATCACGTAACCTAGGGTACATCGATTTCCTAGTGATAGATCGTTGGTCAGCTTAATTTTCTATGCGCAACCCCCGGGGGTGAACATTGTGGGGTTGCCAAAATAGGCATCTTGCCAGTGCAGCGCGAGCGTTCATTGGTCGCCCTATAGAAAGTAACACAGAACTAAGATCCCGACAACTACACCACCCTCTTTATATACAGTCAGTCTGTAAAATCAACACAAATTTATTAGATACATGATCATACATGAAGATGAATACCTAGACACCCATCCTCCATCAAGATTAATACAGATTGGTGAAACAGTTAAATGAGTACGAAAGCAATAGTAATATATAGGACGCAAACCAACAAGTACCTATATTCAGGCACTACCACAATCCTCTTATCCACCGGGAAAAACTGACAATATACTGCTGGTCTTGTAACCATCGTCATCTTATATATCGCCTTGTATATGGCTACCAAGGCACGCCGTCGAAATCCAAATCTAAATCCATAGCCCCCCAATTCTCGGGCTGGTTCGGATGGAAAGCGTACAGATCTAACCCCCCGGGCTGGTCCGCTTCTATATCTTGGGGCTGTACTTCTTCGTGTAGAGGAGGCGGCAAACTATGCGCCAGTCCAGGATATTGACCGTTGCCGTCCCTTGCCCGGCGCATATTCCACTTCTTGTGCTTGTCGTATTTCTCTCTGTTCCGTGTGTTATGCCGTACATCGTTGTTTCGGAGACCGACGAAGACTCTGTTCATCTCCGAATACATCTTGTGAGCGAGTGTGTTGAGGTGGGCGATATAGACGCTGTCCTCCAAATTATATTTCTGTCGATCGAGGTACTGGACCTCGGAAAACTTCCCCTGGAAGTTGAAATGTCGGACAACAGCGTCGGCGCACCTTTCAACGGCGTTGGGCCGGGGCGGCGGATCCGCCAAATGAAGAAGCCAATCCGCTTCACTTACTGGCGTGGGCAAGCCATTATCCATCCAGAAATTTACCAGGGGTCGCATCATTGATGGAAGAACCTGCTTTGCCTGGTTGTAGCATGCTTGGTGAGGTCTATGGGCCGGTGTCTCTCCCGAAGGAGACTCTAACACCCATGAGTTCTTAGCATGTCCCAGAGGTTTTCTTGATAGTTCTTGAGGTGAAGGTAAGAAAAGGCGCCGGGGCATCTCCGCCGAACTTCGCGACGCTTCTGATTCAGATGCCGTTGTAAGTGAAGCATTTGGAAGATTTTGAGGGCTCGAAGACCGCGGTATCCCTACCCTCGACTCGATGCTGAATGCTTGAAATGGTGAAAGTCGAGGGTAAAGCGCCATTCGGGCGTCTTGTAAGGTTTTCCGCGCACTCTGTCTCCTAGTTTGTTCATTTCTAGATCCTTCCTGGGAGGCCATATCGGTGGTTTCCATGATGAATAAGGTTTCAAAGGTTTGATATTAATAATTGCCTCCTGCCAACCGGAAAGTCCGCGCGGTCGGAGGGCTCCCCAGTTCCTTTACCAATAATGACAATTGTAGGTTTGTGCTGCAGGTTCAGAATAGGCGCTTGCGCATCAGCAGGCTAATTAATGAAACCTGTAAGTCTCTAGGTAATAGTAGCTAGTAGAAAGAGCTACCGATGTTGCTGATTTGTTGGTAAAGTCACTTAGGTAGTATGACTTGATTGTCGCCTGAGGAAACAAACCAGTTGTGGGCAGGTGCTTCTTTCCTAGGCTTCAAATAACAGGTAATCAAAGGCAGGTATCCAATATGAACGAGTCAAATTGTGAACTGAGTCAAGTATACTTCGGTATCAAAATGAGTCGACAAGAAGTCCGATACGCGTATTCTTCAGGCGGTAGAAAGATAAAAGTTGTGAATGTTGTGAATGTTGTGGACAATATTGTAAGGTGAACTTCCAGCAAGGCCGACCGGAGTAGGAGTCTGTTTTGTCTAAACAAACATAAACAACAATAAAATTGGAAGGTCGAAAGGGGAGAAAAATAAAGTCCATCTGGTACTAAGGTATTCATATTGACCAAAACAGTCATGCCATCTAAAGCACTACTAAGTTCTAACCTAAATGATCAGATATTTCGACTTTTGAAACTTAGTGAATTGTTTCTTCTCTCCAAAGTTCCAATATTTTATGCCCTCTAGCCTTTCTAAACCTCCATGTTTTATCTTGAGAAGGTACGTTACGTGCAAACTATCAAAGGTAAAGCCTAACCGTAAAAGAATTGTACGGATATCCTATCTAGTGGTGGGTTTGTGATAAGTAGCCTCTCTGTTTCTCACACTAGTTCCAAACAATTGTATCTAGGTATCTATCTAGGTAAGAGTTATACTATGTGCCTTGACCTGCTTCGTGCCTTCCAGTTGACAGTTCTCCAGGGCAACTCAGCCGAGTTCCCTGCTTTAGGAAGATAGTACAAGGTGATTTTTGGCAAGCCGCTTTGATTATATGGCGGCCGGCTGTGACATCCAGGGTAAAGTTCTCGGTGGTTGGTTATTCGACTTCAACAAAGCTACGCTATGGCTTTAATAATCATAGCCCATAGCACTGGTAATTACTTCGTCAATACTAACTTCATCAAGAGCATTAGGTAGGTACCTTAGAAGTTATTAAATTTACTCATACCAAGTACTTAGGTAGGCATTTAATGGACCTATATGAATGTATGTAAAGTAGAGCAAAGTCTAAGAGTCTTCAGGCCGAGTGGACTTCCCCCTTCCAGAGGTTTGCGTCAAGTTGCTAATATGAAAGGAGAACAATTGACTTCACTGGGATTTTGAATATTAGTATCTTAGTACCTACCTATAGATGCTTTAGGTAATTCCAGACATATTAGTAGGTAGCAACCCATCTCTAGGTACCTTGGCATGGGCACATGCTTTCGTCTTAGCCTTCTAAGTTTACGTAGTTAGGGGCACCTATGATCTATGACAGCGCGCTAAGAAACGACAGGGGTTGTCATCCTTCATAAATAGTCTAAGCTTAGTAATTCCGTGATGTTACGCGGTCGGAGTGATTGTCCACCCGCCGCCAATTCCGCCATAAACACTTATATATAAGAATGCTCGGTAATTTCACGTTTTATCTTTCGGTATCTACCTTAGGTATTCTAATGAGCCAATCCCCAACGGAGAAAGTGTAACATTACAATGGACCCAGAAAGATTAAAACAGCTGGAACAGGCTGAAGAAGAGCTGCGTGTAAGTAAAAGAAAAAACACTACTATTAGTTCACTTACCTATCATGGCGTAGGGCGTTTTGAAGAGCATAGCTAATATAAAGTTAGCGACGGCGTGAACGCGGTAAGCTCGCGCAGCGCGCATTTCGAAAACGCCACAACAAGACAACACGAGATAAACATGACGAAACCCAAAGGTTAAAAGAGGCTATCTCAAAAATAGTCCGGGTTGCTCGACATGATGATCGGCCTGAGCTGGTCAAAGCGATCCGGGAGGCAGCTGGAGTGACTGGTTTAGACGAACAAACTACTACTGAACTCTATGATGAGGGACGCACTCAAGCAGAACGCACTGCAGAGCCGTCTCAATCTTCATCAGGCTCGAGGCATACCTTACCAGTGGTAGGAGTGTCATCGACTGAGTTGGGTACCAAGGCACAAGGGATGCCCCTTAGTATTGGTACTCGGATGGGTTGGGTCCTGAAAACTCAGGACCCGGCCCCGCTTGGAAGAGGAAGTGACGTGGAGTGGACGAGTACGAGATTAGATTACGGCTTGTGGTTTGACACATCTCGATTCATACGAGCAGATAAACCTCCTTCAGATATTATCCCATATCTGGGTAAAGGGATGCATACTTTCGCCGGTCGATTATTCTGGGCTTGCGGTGAGCTTATGCTAGAACAATGCCGAAGGGTTGAGCTGTATGAGCATACGAATCCGCGGAAAGCAAGAGAAGCCCAAGAAGTAATCTGGAATATGGTTCAGCATTCGAAGCCCCTCCACAATGTCCGATATATCATAGCCTTGGCGGAAGCACGTCGCGAATTCCGCGATCGCGGTTACATTGAAGGGAATAACCCTGCTGGGGAAATCGATTCGGCATTCATTTTACAGGAACAAGTCATGAATGACTATAAATCAAAGGGAGAGGATACCACTGGATGGTTATCTCCGATGGCTGTTGAGCTAGAGCTTCGCAAATGCTTAAGCCTTGAATCATCCAGGCGGCTCGATCGCGTGCTACAAACATGGGATTCGAACCAAGTGGAGGGTCCTCTTCTAGATATGATACAGTCGCTTATCTGGAAACTAGCGGCCAGCTATATCTGCTTTGGTGATGGACCTCGTTGGCGCACTGACCGTATTTTAGCCTTATTCAGTGGAAGTACCCATACGCCTGGAGAGAATCCTCTGTTGTAACTTTTGAATGTGGTATAAAAGGGGATACTAGATAGCCATCATAAGCCGCAGAGGAGGTAGAAAATAAAAAGGGGGAATAAATGGTTCTGCTAATTGGCAATGACTTGGGAGATGTTATGGAAATTGTCTAAAACGAACCCAACCCTGATAGGACCTCAAACCTCAAGTTTAGAGGTTGGGCTATGAGGCCACACAAACCGGATTCCCAGTGCTAGAGCGCACGGTTTTGAGGAAAAAGGTCGTTTCCGAGCAGACATGATCTACACATGTATCTGCTACGTCTATGGATCGAATCTGAAAGGATGAATCGGTGTGTTCGGCCATATAGAGGAACAGTTATGGCTTTGGCGCCGTTTTGTTGTACTCCCGTCCCCAGCTCTCCTGTATTTCCTGCAAACACTCAAAAACTTTTGGACCAACTTCCGTGTCGATGACATCCTTTTGGTATCTAGTAAATTTCTTCAACACGTAATCGGAGACAGATGTGCGATCTCTACCATCGGGTCGGTCGATACCAACGGATATGCGTGCCCAATATGCGCCGGGGAAATCCGCTGGTTTTATATTTGCATTGACACTTTTAACGCCGTTATGACCTCTGTGACTTGCGTTCCACTTTCGAACTTTCACATCGCCCAGTTTCTCCTCTAGATCATCGTGAACTAGTACCAGGCTTAATTCCGATGGCTTCAGCCGATGTTTCTGTAACATCTCTTTCCAAGTCCTAGCAACCCAAGGACCGGATACGTTCATCTGTGTTGGACTCTGCACCATTGTATATATATAGCCTGCAGAGGCCAAGCAAGATTTCCCACCATATCGTTCGGACCTGAATGAGGGCTGAGATGGACTAAGTAGCTTTTGTAACGAAGCAAGTGCAAAATGGCCAGCTGAATGAAGGCAGTCGTAGTATGGTGCTTGATTGCCTAGGCTGACAATCAAGAAACGAGGGTTGAACATATCTTGGACCAGTTAGGTCCCCCCTTTGTTCAAGTGTGGTGGAAATGTTGAAAGAGTTAATTATAGTTACTGGACTTTTGTATGGGTAGAAATTATTTCAATCATTAATTCCCATAGGCGAAAAAATAAAATAAAGGTGGATAATCTAACTGGAACTTTAAGTCTTCTAGATTTCAGCCACAGATCGAAATACTACCTAGGTATGACCATAGTACATGGGATTATAGCGGGGTATCTTCAAGTATCTCCTAACCCGGCTAACCTAAAGTAAGAGGTACAGTGTGTAAACTAGGTACATGACGCGGCCAGCAAGCGGGGTGCCGACTACCCGTATCTGTGGCGCAGCTACCTTCGCTGACGTAGGATACATGTAGACTTGGTTTCCATCATGATTCCCAATATTCAAATGTTGCTCAGCCACTCGCAGCCTGCAAACCAATTGTCACCTAAACCAACCAAATCGAACCTACGAAACACGATTTAGATTCGTCAATCCTTCATACAATTCCACCTCCCCTTTAATATTACATCGACGACACTCCTCGAACTATTTCCATTCTAAGACTATCTACATTGTAATTGTTTATCCGAATTGCCGATTATTCGTCACCGCCGATACGAACGAAATAGTGCAGTGCAGTACAGAACGGAGTCAAGTCGCAAACATGTCGTGGGCAGGTACGAACTTTCAATTATTATATATTATATCAGGCAGCGAGTTATGAAGGGATTGGCTATATCTAACTATTCGGCCTTGCAGGGTTCAAGAAAAATGTCAACCGTGCGACAACCCAGGTGATGATGAAGACGGGCCATGTCGAAAAGACGAACGATCGCGATTACGAGGTGGAGGAGCGACGGTTCCGCACAATGGAAGCTGCTTCATTACGTCTCCAAAAGGAAGCGAGAGGATATTTGGATTCGATACGAGGTGAGCCAATGACCTACAAAATTGAGAATATGCGACAGGGACAATATACTAAGTATCTCTGCAGCGATGACAGCCTCTCAAATGCGTATAGCCGAGACGATAGATGCTTTCTATGGCGATGCCGGAGCTAAGGACGGTGTTAGCAGAAGCTACAAACAGGCGGTGGAAGATCTAGATACGGAAACCATAAAAGCGCTTGATGGCCCATACAGGTATGAGTTTATAACACGGAATGACGGGGAACAACGCTGGGGGTTACTGAGCTAACTCTTGCCAGAACAACAGTATTAGAGCCTATCACTAGGTTCTGTTCATATTTCCCCGATGTCAATGAATGTAAGGTCTTCGATGTTAATCACATATGTATTCGCAGCTAACATTTCGTCTAGGTATCAAGAAGCGAGGTCACAAGCTACTAGATTACGATGCGCTACGAGCGAAGGTCAAGAAACTGGCGGAGAAGCCGGATAAGGATGTAACAAAACTTCCCCGTACAGAGAAGGAGATGGAAATTGCCAAGGCCGCCTACGAGCAACTCAACGAGCAACTTTCTACCGAACTACCCCAGCTGATCGACCTTCGAGTACCTTACCTTGACCCCAGCTTCGAAGCCCTCGTCAAGATCCAGCTTCGGTTCTGTGCTGAGGCTTACAGCAGAATGGCTCAAGTTCAACAGTACCTAGATGCGGACACTAGGGAGCAGTACGCCCAAGGTCAACTGGACTCGAGAGTAGAGCAAGTATTGCAGGAGATTCGGGAACTCAGTATCAGCGGCACGGTATAGCGCAACTGCAGTTGAGAACGAAAACGCAGAGTTGAAAACGAAAGAGAAGAAAACAAAAAAGGCTTTAAATTAGGCGCAGAGGTTCTGGTCTGGGCTGGCATTTTTATAGGTAGGGCACTTCTTAGGACAAAGCCGCGGCACGATTCACGGGTTTTATGGTAGATTCCGAGGAGGAGGAGGAGGGACGGTCTTGCGAATAGCAGTCCGAGAGTATTTCTGAAAGTAGATTTGGTTTGCGACTCTTCGAGGAGATGATACGCTTTGTGTTCCTTACTCAATATTACCTTAGGATACCACATAGCAACCTTGTATTTCTATGATCACTTTCTATCAAAATTGTTTTATTTTTTAGAGTGAGATGTTCGTCAGTATAGGTCTTTAATCCGAGACTGCCCCTCAACTTCCGGAGTATTTTTACTCTTGAGGTTACGCCAGTGAAAGAGCTCTACGAAGGTGTCAACCTTAGACAGTAACCCACATTTAAAGATCAAAAGCTAATAGAAAGGGGTTAGTTATTAAAATGATACCTCCTTTACTACCTACCTACCTACCTACCTACCTACCTACGTACGGAGGTAGATTACTTGTACCGTCGACTTAATAAACCAACCCGAGATGGTAATGAATTCCGAATACCTGAATTATGTATGCTTGGCGATCTTTAATCTGGAGATTTTAGGCGCAAGCGCCCCTCCCTCCACTCGGCAGTTCCCCTGTTACCATTCTCAAGCCAGCGCTTGTAAGAGCCGCAGGGCGAAATAAAATGGCTTTCTGCAAGATATTCGGCGGCTATCTAGAGACAAAAACACTACGCCAATGTATCTGCCTAACGTATGAATTTAACCCAATGGTAAATATATGACTCCGGGAGTCTATGATAGGTATGCCTTATTTCATATTGCAGGCTTCAATTTAAGATCTATTGTGGTTGTTCTGCTATAGTAGACAGGTAGCAATTAGAATCATAACGGGTAACCATTCAAGTAAAGAACTATGAATTGCAATAGTAGAATTATTCATAGGAAGAATTTAAGGATATATACATCTTTTCTCTGTATATACAGTATAGGAGCACGATGCCTACGACGAAGTCTTACATACCTTACTTATCGTTGACTATTGTGCAACCTATGAGTTCAGAATATCATTTTGTCTAAGCGTTCGTAACCCCTTTCCTCTTTTGTGACTAACCTACTCAACCCAAACAACGACACTGAGCCCATCTTCTTGTTGGGGAGTACCAGGTGTCGCAATTGGCAAGTTAGCAACAAGATCACCTAGCTTGCCTGTCTTGGGGTCACGGGCGATGATAGCCACATTGCTACTGGTCTGTCCACCGACGGCGACGAGGTCACCGGCCTTGTTGATCGAGAATGTGCGAGGGAACCAGGCGTGCGCGGGAGTAGCCTCGACGAACTTGATATCGCCAGAGCTAGGGTCAATACTGTACGTGACCAGGGAGTCGTTCTGGGGACCGAACGTCTCGTCCGCTCGGTTGGCCGCGTAGAGGAAGTTGCCCGAGACGTGAACCTCGGCGGCTTTGGAGCCGTTAGGGGCAGCGCTACCTTCAGCGTAGGTGGATAGCGTCTGGGTCTTCTCCAGGGATAGACACCCTCCGTCAGGATAGGACACAGTCCAGGCTGACACCGAGTTGCCTAGTTCATTCACGGTGTATAGCCTCTGACCGGCTGTAGAACCAGACTCAGGTGCCCACCACGCGCCATGGCGCGGCCCGTCGCCTGCGCCAGCTACGCCCGGCTCGCACGCTGTGAGGTCACCCGTCTTGGCATCGATGCTAAAGACGCGGATTAAATCTGCGCCCAAGTCTGGGACGATAAGGAATTTCCCGGTTGGGTCAAGCTGAGCGGCGTGAGGATGAGGCGCATTCTGTCGTGAGTTTGGCCCAGGCTCGGACATATTGAACTTGGACTGCGCCAAGACGGTCGAAGCATTGGAGAGAGGGAGCTTGTACCTCGTCAATGTTGACGGATCACTGAGATAAATGTTAGTTATTAATCTTAGCGATGGAACATGTATGGTTTCTTACTATTCAACCGTGGCGATGAATCCTTTGCCATCCTCACCACCATAGGGCGTGCCGTGTACACTGGCGCCGGCAGTGACAGCACGTCCAGTCTGCTTCAAGCTACCGTCTGACCCTACAGAGTAAGATGCAAGTATACCACTTCCATTCCAGTCCTCGTCGACGCAATACACCACACCCGAGTCCACGTGCAGCCATGCGGGCAATGTTCCACATCCTGACACAGATGACTTATTGACTAATGTAGCATTCTTGCCGCTTCCAGTGAAAGAGAGCGAGAAGATTTTGCCCGTATAATGCGATGCGAGCAGGTTGGCTGCCAGCACCTCTGGTGCTAACCCTAGAGTTCCTAGAAGCAACGTCTTGAGGAATGCCATGGTGGACTATGTCTTACAATATAGTGAGAGAAGGGTGCCAAGCCAAAGAAAATTGCAACGAAAGTGAAAGAAACAGATTAGAGATGAAATTTTTTTCGGTAGGCGAAGCGAATATCTTTTGCCTTTGAGGTGACAGAGTCGAATAGTGAAATGAGAGCGCTAGGGCTTAACGGGTACAGCCGAAACGTGTCGTTCATAGTGCATAGACTCAAAAGCAGCATGGTACATTTGCCAGCTTGCGGTAAGTTGTCGCAAACAAATTGTTGATAGGAAAACGAGGCCGTCGAATTGGCTCCGCGAGCGCAAATGGCAACGATTCGGAACATCATCCCGATTGTGCAACGTTCCGGACGGGAGGAATTACTCTCGGCAGGGGGCTTTGAGGCTAATTGGCCCGGTACGTCGACTGAATAGTCAACCCTAGCTTAATTAAAAGACCCTGATGAGGCGATCTCGTTGGTTAGATAGCATTGCGTCCTTCGTTCGATGTGACGATGCCCCAGAGAACACCCCACACTCCCCGCGACGATCCCGGAGGCACGGTCCTGCGTCCTGATGGACAGACAGCACATGGTAATTACGGCGTCTATTTACTGCTTTCCCATTCTCTAGTATGGGCGCGCAATACGCGGCTGGCGCTTAGGAAGTGTACCCTCTTGGCAAGAGATTATGCACCCCAACTTGGGGATGGTAGACGCGTGACCTGGTATTTTTTCCAGAGACCCCTGATATTCTGCACGTTGGACTACTGCATGGTCCCATAGCGAAATGGGCCTTGACGACATTAGGTCCTATCTCTTATCCACAGAGCCGGCAATTGACACCGTCTAGGCCGCCCGCCTGCCATCGGGAGACTTGCCAATATGGCGCATGACGCTCCGCAGGGCCATATATGATGGGAATCGGGGTTTAGAACCTCGATCTAAGCGCATCGTAGATGTAAGCCCCTAAACCCGAGTTGCCGAGCTTAGACGCTCGGCATCCACGAGCAATGACACAGATTTCTAGGAATTAAATAAATGACCTAAATATTGAACCATCAAGGAACTATAAGACGCATATATCAGGTGCTTTCTAGGTAATAAGCGGTTGTTTGATCTGTACCCCAGATTGTGGAGGTGTTTGGAATCTAGACGCGCGCTTTCGTTGTTGTGCTTTTTTAGGTGTTTATGTTAATGAACCAGGTATCATATAGGCTGTATATCGTATCGTGATTCGTGACGCTAGTAAACTAGACTGGCAAGCCGAAAAGATTGCCACGATCCCACTGGCGTGGGTACAGCACGCCTTATTCGGATCAAGATTCCTACGTCTCGGCTTCTTTGGCTGAAAAGTCTGACGCTTGGTCGGTCATTCTCCGGAGACATCCACCTGGAGAGCCTCCCAACTCCCGAGGATGACGGCCAAGGATGTTCGATATTAAGTATCGGACCATTTAGCCCTATATCGTCGTCAACATTGCATCCGCTATAAGTTAAGTACGGATAGAAGTCTACGATAAAGTCGTGGAGTCGTTCGACAGGTCGTTCGAGCATCGCTGGGATTCTAACAACGGAACTGGCCGAGTCAAGGGTATATCAATCTCTAAGAGACCAGAGATTCAGGACGCCATAGGACTCCTTGAAAGCATCGGTAGCATCTCCACCAATACTCATCATCTCTATAGAGCTACCGACAAGATGCATTCGACCGCGGCCTTCTGCCTCGGGCTCGTGGCTAGCCTTGCCCAAGGAGCCGCTATTACCAAGCATGCTGCTCTGGAAGACTGCCTCTCGAGTAGTAAAACAATTGTAGACGCTATCGGTTCGGACGACTACAACCGCGATATCACACCTTTCAACAAGCGGCTGGAATTTACGCCCGCAGCCATTGCCGTACCATCTACGGTAGAACAGATCCAATCCGCCATTGCGTGCGGCTCAAAACTGGGCTACAAGGTTACAGCGAAATGTGGAGGGCATAGTTACGCATCTCTGGGTCTCGGCGGAGAGGATGGCCATCTCATCATCGAGCTGGATCGTATGAACTCGGTCAAGCTCGACAAGGAGACAAATATCGCAACTGTTGACTCAGGCACGAGACTGGGTCACCTGGCGGCGGAGCTCTATGAGCAAGGAAACCGAGCTATATCCCACGGAACATGTCCAGGGTAAGTCCAGTCATAATGAAAAAAAAAAAAAAAAAAATGATAGCCGGAACTAACCGACTTAGTGTTGGCATCTCCGGTCATGTCCTCCATGGCGGATTCGGCATGAGCTCCCATACACGCGGTCTCGCATTGGACTGGGTGGTTGGAATGAACGTTGCATTGGCGAATGGATCGCTCGTCCACACGTCAGCAACGGAGAACAAGGAGATCTATTGGGGGTTGCTAGGCGCAGGCTCGAATTTCGGTGTCGTCACAAGCTATGAACTTAAGACTTTTGAGCCTCCGGCAAACGTCACATGGTTCGTGGTTAACTTGCCGCTGAAAAAGAACACCTCCGTTGCTGCTCTGGAGGCGATAGAAGACTACACCCTGAACACCATGCCAGCTGAGCTTAATATGCGCCTTTTTGCTACGCGCCAATTTACTCAGCTGGAAGGTATCTACCAGGGAAACAAGACAGAGCTCGAGGCTGCGCTGGCGCCATTATTGAATAAAATAGGTGCATCTCTAGCGCAAGCTCAGACGACCACTTGGATTAAGGGTCTTGAGCACTTTGCTACTATGAAGCTTAATCAGACATACCCTTATACGCAAGTGGTAAGTAAGCTGACCTCATAAGGTTGATAAGAAACTAACCCAGCTATAGCAAGAGAACTTCTACGGCAAGAGCTTAGAACTGAAGGGGTTGAGCGGAACTGCGGCAAAGAACTTTGCTGATTATTGGTTGGATGTTGCCAAGAAGGAGACAACTCGGTGGTATATCCAGCTTGACCTTCAAGGAGGCAAGAATTCGGCGGTGTGGAAAGCTGATCCGGAATTAACGTCATATGCGCATCGTGACAAGCTATACATCCTCCAATTCTACATGACGACAAGCGGTGCTCCGGATAAGGCTTTCAAGTTCATTGACGACTGGGCGGAGACCACGATAGCTCCCCTGACTTCGGACGACTGGGGAATGTACTTCAACTACCCAGACACGAACCTGAACCGCACGAGGGCGCAAGAGATGTACTGGGGCAAGAACCTCGCTAGGTTACAGAAGCTCAAGGCGGAACTTGACCCCAAGGAACTATTCTATTACCCAGTATCAATTAGTCCCGCGGAGAATTCCGAGGCCCTGTAGCGTGGGATACCGGGTATTGCGTGGGGGAACATTCGCGTGTACATAAATGCAAGATACCATTTTGTAAGAGTTTTGAGAAGGATGACTTAGCGAAAGCGAAGTAAGAAATAACTATTCAGTAAAAAAAACCCAGTTTAGAAAAGATATATTTTACTCGATAGCTGTTTAAAGTATATTATCGGGATAAATCACAAGAAATCGTTGATGTCATTCTAGACATAGATGTAGCGTGAGAGTTGATGAAAACGAAGTGTAGATGCGAAAGAACAGAGTTGAACCAATAGAAAGCGACATTGATCCGTCTTGAACTACCAGCCACCGCTTGGACTTGTTCGATTTGGGACAAAAGTTCATCCGTGTTCATGATTGGATAAATCCACAGATCTAAGCCCCTTAAACCAGGTGAACGGGGCCATTGTGTGGCTTGTTTCTTCCGTTTTAAAAGTCTTAAGTAACCGATGCAACCCCAAATTCCCAAATGGTTCAATTACAACTCATCTTTACTAATAGCTAATAGCTTTTAGCTTTAATTGTCTGCTACCTATGTTTTGATATTTGACATCTCATTCGTGTTTATACTATATACTATGGACTCTATAGAAACTGGACATACTACGAATCCCTTGGAACGGAATGATATAATATTTGATTCTTTTTCCAGATTTAAAGAAACTTGGAAACGCTCCCTCGTAGAAGACAATTCAACTCTGTCCCATGAGTTTCCAAATTATTACCTCTCTAACCCAGAGTGTTTAGTGAGCACAGCAACAATAAAATCTTTCCGTCTAGGTTTGATACCCCTTATGCATTGCCACAGCAAAACCCTAGCTGACCAATACGCACAGGCACTGGCGCATCTATATTCTTGCGTTCATTACTTCCTGCAATAGCTGCAGCTAAACATGAAGTGATTCTTGTTACCTGTTTCTGGGCGCGAGGTCCCACATTGGACGCCTTGAAGGAAACGTTAGAAAAGCTCGCTGAATATCGCCGCGAGCTCATCCGTAACACTCGCTCAAATGGTTCGGGGGTAGACGCGTTGCCCCCCTTGAAAATACGGATATGCTTCTCATCAAGGTCCCTTTTCCAGAAATTATTTCACCCATCCTCCAGGGATGGGTACGTATATCCGCCTTCAACGTGGCCGACGCGGTTAGGCTTACCAAGTCCGGAAGTTTTGGAGGCCGGACTCATCGATTTGCGCGTGAAAAGCTTGTTCTTTTTACCTTTCAGCGTGATGCATCCCAAATTCCTTATTGTCGACCGTCAGAGAGCCTGGCTTCCTAGCTGCAATGTGAGTTGGGAAGATTGGTTTGAAGGGTGTGTCGAAGTGACCGGCGATGCAGTCGCCACCTTGGTTGAGTTTTACCGGCATGTGTGGGATAGGCAACTTGAGAATCATCTTCCAGGTGGAGATGGTTTGAGTTACGATCATTCTGAGTCTCAAACACTAGCTGGGCCCGTGCAAGCGTCAGCGCTGCAAAGTCATACCGATACTTTGGAAGACTTTGTGTCAGACATTAAGACCCCCGCGATACTTTTACCATCTTCTCACCACTGTAATCCCAAGTTCGATTTGGTTCCATGGCATAATCATCCGCCGCCGCCATCGACACCTCTTAACATAGCTGTGTTACAGCTCCTTGACATGGCAGAGCATACTGTCTATTTGCAAACCCCAAACGTGACATCTGCGATGGTAATTGACAAAATTCTAGAAGCCTTGAAACGTGGAGTCAATGTCACTATCGTAACCAACGCGAGACTCATGCTTCTAGAGCAGATTGTCACAGCTGGAACTACGACATCTCGCTGCATTAATTCACTGATCAGTAGATACAAAAAGCTTAAATCACGGCGTTCTCCATCTACCAGTAACGACAACCCCGAAAACTCAAGCATAACTATTGATATTGAAGCGCAGCAAATTCAGTTAGGACTCTTGAATGTCTACTATTATTGCCCAAACTCTGAATCCCAACCCGACGGAACTGCCGGAGAGCCGGTACAGTCACATCTTAAATTAACTATTATAGATACTCAATATGTTATCCTTGGGTCTGGAAACGTAAGCAAACCCCCGGGATCCAAACCCCCTTGACGCATGGGAACTTTAGGATTGCGCTGCGCAACCTTTGTTCTTGGAAGTTCTTTAATCTTTCCTGCGTGACGAAAACCTATCGTAGGAAATATGCTAACGTGACGCTTCATAGATGGATCGCGCAAGTTGGTTCACTAGCCAAGAGCTAGGTATCTTGTTCTATTCGAAGGACTTCGCAACAGCCGTAGAAACTGCCGTTTTTGGTCTTCTTGATAGTAGGCGAGAATCGGTTTTCCTCTCCGACGAGTTAAGAGATTAAGATCCTGCTGTCGCGAGGTTACCCAATAGTGCAGTAGAATAACCTCGTGACATCAGTGGCAAACGTGAAGCTCCAGCAAGGGACCTCTAGATTGATCCTAGCTAGGGATCAAAGCCTCTTAACACCCATGGTTCCCAGGGAAGCCCTTTCTGTGGGATATCCACAAACTAACCACGTAAGGAAGACGGCAGAGGCTGGAACTAGGGTTCCCCACGCCAAAGGCGCTTAGAATAGTTTTTTAAGCGGCTTTTCCGTCATCTAACCGTGTAGATGAGGTTGCACTTAGAGCTCTAGTTCAATTAGATCGAGTTTCTCAGTGGCTTAGCTCGCCCACACCGTTAAAACCATGTGAAAAAGTTGTTGGATGCTGTTGGAACCGGAAAACGTTCGTTTTCGGGGACCTCGGTTAGAAATTACAAACCAACCGCATCTGCTCTGCGTCTTTTAAAGTTCTCGGTCAGTGCTTCGGTATCAATGCGCATACTGTACCTACTATGTAGAGGAAAGACAGACACTTGTCGACATGAAACACGGCAAGATAAAAACAAAAGGATAACTACATACATATAAAACGGATGGCGTAAAGCTAGCTTATATAGGTTGACCGAGGCTTGGACGGACAAAATATATGTGGCGTTCTGTAGTTCTCACCGAAAAACGCCGTCGTTACTCAAGCGGCAGACGGCACGCAAGCCAAAATTCCAATCAGAAACCTTGGCTTGCTGTACCATTCGCCAGGTTCCGATAAGTGGTGCTGGTCACAGCATTGGCACGCGGACAACAAGCTTCTAGGATTAACGGCTTCCCGTGTGTAGAATTTCAAGGCTCTGAAATAACGAATAACTAATAACTAATAACTAATAAACCCCCCACGTATCGGGCCTGCTAGAAAAGCGGCAATTCATCTTACTGGTCGTCGATAGAAGAAATGAAGGGGCTGATGTCAGATTTTCATAGACCTGCCCGTCGGCAGGCTGCATCAAAACCCATCTACCCATCGGTGAACCGCGAGAGCCTTATCGGGTACCTGGTTCGCCCCGGGGTTTAGCTCCCGTTCCGCACGCTCAGTTGTTTACTTGATTTCTCGCATGCATACCGATGATATCCCTACCCTTATCCGATCGCTGATCACTAGTAACGGTCCAGTCACATCCGTTAGTTAAATTTCTGCGTGACATAGTCTCCCAGGTCGAGCCTAGAACCAAGGCACCGGATTCGGCTTGGCGTACATTATCTTTCTCACCGTCCCTCTTAAAAGGCCGCGTAGCTAATACTTGGGTAAGAAATCCTTCCTCCATTCCGGCCCTTTGGCGTTTTCTTTGCATTGCCATTTGCGTGACTGGTTGATCAGATCTTAATCATATAGAGCCCGCTTTGGGGGGAATTTGCCTTGCTATTCGCAAGAAACAACTACTTTTTTTAAAAAGCAAACGCTTTGCCTCCTATGGACTTCGTGCAAGAGTTCTTTTCTCTTCTTCTCAAAGGAATCTTCGGCCGTCTTAGTACTACCACTGCTACTACTATCTCTAGCACCTGGCTCCTTGCTCGCTGAAGTCTTTAGTGCTTGCTCCAGATAATAGGGGAGTGTACTTCCTCACCACCATGGCATCTTCGGGTGTTGACTATGCCACCGGCCCGCCCCCCGGGTATGCGCCTGGTAACGGTGCCACCGATGCGGAGAAGATTGCCCTCGGCCGGCAGGACAGCCGGATAGAGTCACTCGCCATGGTCGGCGAGACGGACGGTACGCATCGCAGACTGAAGGCTCGTCATATCCAATTAATTGGCATCGGCGGTACGATTGGCACCGCACTCTACGTTCAGATCGGTGAGGCCCTACTCCAAGGTGGCCCGGGAAGTTTGTTCATTGCCTTCTCGCTCTGGTGTACTGTCATTCTCGCTGTGACCATGTGTTTAGCAGAGATGGTATCGTACCTACCCATCTCCTCGCCGTTCATCCGTTTTGCTGGTCGCTATGTGGACGAAGCTTTGGGTTTTGCAGCCGGTTGGAATTTCTTCGTCTTTGAGGCTATGCTTGTGCCGTTCGAGGTCACGGCATGTAACCTTATCATCCACTTCTGGAGTGATATCGTACCAGCAGGTGGCATCATTGCAATCGTCCTTGTGCTCTACGCCCTAATTAACCTTCTTGCCGTCGAGTGGTACGGAGAATCGGAATTTTGGGCTGCTCTCGGTAAGGTGTTACTTATCATCGGGTTGATTATCTTCACCTTCATCGTTATGGTCGGTGGGAATCCACTACATGATCGATTTGGCTTTCGATATTGGTATGAACCTGGATCCTTCGCGGAATACTACACGACCGGCTCCCTCGGCCGTTTTCAGGGTTTCATGCAATGTTTCATCCGGGCAGCTTTCACGATTGCCGGTCCCGATTACGTCTCTATGGCTGCCGGAGAGGCCGAGAATCCCCGTGTGGTGATGCCCAAAGCTTTCAACGCCGTATTCTATCGTCTGACCACGTTCTTCATGCTTGGGTCTTTATGCGTAGGGATCCTAGTCCCATACAACGACGCTGAACTAACCGCGGCTTACGCTAATTCCGCTCCCGGAGCTGCAGCCTCGCCGTACGTCGTCGCAATGAACCGATTGAACATTCCAATTCTACCACACATAGTCAATGCCATGGTCTTGACCGCAGCTTTCTCCGCTGGTAACAGTTACGTATACTGCGCATCGAGATCGCTCTACGGCCTCGCCCTCGAGGGTAAGGCGCCCAAGTTTTTCACCAAGTGCACGAAGAAGGGCGTCCCCATCTACTGCGTCGCGTTGGTATTGCTGATTGCTTTACTGGCGTTTCTCCAAGTGAGCGAGAATGCCGCAGTGGTGCTCAACTGGTTCGTTAGCTTGGTAACAGCCTCCCAACTCATCAATTTCAGCGTCATGTGTATTACCTACATCTGCTTCCACCGTGCCTTGGAGGCGCAGGGCATCAGTCGTGACTCCTTACCTTACAAGGGATTCTTCCAGCCTTATGCGGCTTACTATGCTTTGTTCGCAACGTTTGTCATGACCTTCATTGGGGGCTATACTGTCTTCCTACCTGGCAAATGGGATATTGCGAATTTCTTATTCTCGTAAGTAAAGTATTCTGAAAAATCGGCAAACCATCGCTGATCGTTGCATTAGTTACATTATGGTGGCGGTCTTCCCAGTTCTCTTCATCGGCTGGAAGCTAGTTCACAAGACCAGACACCGTAGGCCATATGAAGTGGATTTGCTTAGAGATGTAGCTGCAGTTGAGGACTACACCAACAAGTTCGTCCCGTCACCACCCAGGTACGCCCCTCTCCCCCCTTTTCACATTTCATGCCTTGGATCTTATCTAACGATTATAGGAACTCTCTTTCCAAATGGTTTAACTGGGTGTTTAGTTGAGAGGGTTTATTCCACCTTACGAAGAATCACCTTGACAGATATCCAATAAGTATGAGGTACCTAATGGAGACGGTGTCGTCCCCCGTTTCCTATATGTACCCCAAATTGAACACGTGATACTACCAATCACAAACCATCTCTGCTGCATCATGGATGGAAATATGCTTGGTTAAAACTATGCTTGGGTAAACAAATGAAGAGTCTTAATTCCTCTTTGGCCATCCCACTCTTAAATGCTAGCAACCTCCCAAACGCCGAGATATGTTATATGTTTTTATAATACAAAGGATATCATACTTCATTAAATGATAGATGCCGGCCGTGATGGGTATTTTTAGATTATTGAGGAAAATCGACTTGCGAAGTGTCATCGCCGTCCCCTCGGCATACGGGATAACTCGATCGGTCTGCTCCTGTAAGAGTTCGAATACCTTCGTTTTGAACCCGCTACGGAGACATTAGAGTCATCATCCCATGAATCCGGTGTTTCGGGCCGTATCTTCCAATTGTGCTGGTTTTCGGCGGCTCGCCTTTCTCTCTCTTGCCTTCGCCCGTAAAAGAATGCAACTGCCGCCAGTGCCACGATCGCCACGGATCCGAATACAGAGCCAACAATAATGCCCACTATGTTCGGTGATAGCGAGTCATTTGATCCATTAGCACCTTGACGACCTGACCCAGCGGCCTGTGCTGGCTCCGGATAGCCATTGCCGTTCATAATTGTAACCATCATCGGCGGACGTGTCGCTAGTGCGCCGGTGGTGTCGACGGCTGTAAGGGGCAAGGCTAGACTTGAGGTCGTCGGCACCGTCCGATATATCAGATCTACTTCACCGGAACTAGCACAGAGAGGCATAAGAACCGGGTCTCCTATTCCGTACGTCGGGAATATTTGTCGTGTTTGACAATTCAAAGGGCCGCTGTTCGAACGGTTAATCGAGCTGAGGTCTACTAGGTTATGAGGAACAATAGGGTATTCTTACCAATTAGAGGTTGGGCCTTTCGTATATACCATCGCATTATCCTCACACCCCGTAGCGAAAACACATGAGGATGCCGTCGTAGCGCAGCATCCTGCGAATTTGGAGGAGGTGCTGTATATCTGGCCATCGGGGCAATATATCGGTTTGGCTATTGGACTGTGTTAGTCCCATATGCTCAGACTGGTCACTATTCGAAGAGACCACAGATAATTAACTTACTGGTCGCTGATACAACAACAAACCCAATAAATGGGTCCTCAGTAACGGCCTCTGCTCGAGCTGTAATAGGTGAAGGGTGATCCGTCGTCGTAGTAGACGGAGTCAAACTCTCGGATTGTCCCATAACACCGCATCGCCCAAGCGACGCTATAAGCAAAGCTATCCGCCACTTCAACATGATCGTCGGTATTTAGATGTAGAAACACCTTAGGTAAGGAGTGAATATTTAAACGAGTGCCGAGAATTTAATTCTCGTGGTTCATGATCAATTAGCTCAAGATGCAAGTGAATCTTGGGAATCGCAAAATCGAGACGTAAATTTCAAGAAAAGATCGGCACGGAGAATAAATAAGACATTTCACTGTCCTTCCCATAATAGACGACTTCCTGTGCCGCCTTTGGGTATTTGTTTCACGATACGCAAATTAATTGAAACTTTTCTACATTCGCTCCTTTAGCTAATATTTGTTGTTGCAAAACTCACATAATAGGAAGGACTAAAGAATCCTGCAGCCCTAAATGGATGTTATATTTAGACTATGAAACCCCCTGTCCAAGTAGTAAGCTGGTGAGAACCAGGGGAATAAAAGAAGCTGTCGTCCCATGTGGCACGTTTCCTTAATGACGGGATAAACAAACAGCTCTAGAAGCTCAGCGCAATCGTGACTTTAATATACAACGTTTCACTACCTTCATAACAATATCGTTCGTTCGTTCGTTGCTCCGTGGCGCAGCACACGTAAGTTCCTCCGCAAAATAGATCAAGATCTTTAAATAAAATCTACCCGGTATTTTATTTTCACTCTGTTTCCTATTTCTTCTAACAATTGAACCACCTGTATGACGACTCATTCAACCACGTCGGCTTCCTCCTATAGTTATCACCCGATTCAACCCTTTTCTGATTCGGGTGTCGTACGTTTCCCTCCTTGCCAAACACGTGAATGTTGCTCCCCCGATCTTACGTGTTAGTTCATCTAAATCAAATCGATCTCATTACCGGTTAGTTGGCCATTTCCTTTTTGACTTCCCTAACTTGGATTAGATCGTCAAGCTTAACGATTTTTGGATCTTGGCCCAGAAGCAAGGTACGTAACAATGTGGCGGTGCTTCTCCAGGCACCACTATTGAATATTGAATGACTTACATTGAGAATGAACCACCGCCCTGGGTTGGGGTTGTTGTTTCACCGCGTACTGAGATATCTTCATGTGACAAATATTGAGTTGTATATCGAGAATGACAAATGACAATATCTCATTTTGTACCCACTGGTTTCATCTAACTCGGAACAGCTGTCGGCACTAAGTTAGTTTATTCCACGCGCCGTGCCACTTCTAAGAGTGAGATTACAGTCTGTGATACCATAATACTTTGAGTCTCCTGAACACACATCCAGTGCGTTGATTTACCCTTTTTATCATAAGCCAATGGGATCATACCTGTAGAATTCATGGTGACAATCATGTTATAAGGAGAATCACGTAAGTGATCGTGAGGCTTGGCTAATTACTTCACCATACGTGCTGTATTTGGCAACTTCCGTCGCATTGATCATCTCATAGAAAGATAATTCCTTGCTAACCAAGGAGTAATTGCCTATCATGATATCAGTAATGAATGAGTCGCATCAATAATGCTATGAGTAAACGTAAAGCTGTCCGAGCGTCTCAACCCCACCTTATACCTAGTGTGTTTATACTCACTTGAAGAAGTTTAAAACAACTCCAAAGAAGCTATCTTGGGATAGTTATATCCTCTTAGCGAAGTAGCTCTTTTGATGAAAAAAGGCCACTTTCTTCAGATGGCAATTGATTGCTACTGGTCATCACCTGGAAGTTAACTTAGGGCTCTGGTTGATGATTGCCTTTTCGTTATGTGGTGGGGCTAAAAGACATAAATCGACTTTGTTGTATCGCAGGGGACTGTAACTACGTAGATGCAAGAACCAATGACTTACACAAACCAAAGGTGTACTCTGTTATATATATCTCATCTAGAACCCGACTATGTATTGAAGGGTCTCTATAGATGATATCTATATCAGGATGAGTTTTAATAGTGTTTAGGAGTCTCCCTTCCAAAGTCTTCACAACTAACACAACAAACATAAAAAAAGTAAGGTAATAGGACGTAATTATGAATAGACCATACGAAATGTGATAGTTATGTTAAATGAGGTAGTTAGTATTAATAAAGTTTACGTGCGTTTAAACACTCAGTTCATATTGTTGAGTCAATTACGAGGTGGGAGATAGATTAATTACCATGCACCATTATTTGTTGTGTCGTTTTTGTTTAATCCGACCAGAAACTATGTGGTTGGCCAAAAGAACGCGGGGACTTCCTCATGAGGCAAGCCTTTGTTAGGTCATTGTGCTCTGATTGAGCCCACCTTATACGAATTTACGGAGTAGCTAACTACCTGAAAATAGGGTCAAGTTAGCATACAACGGAGGGTTACTTTACGAGGTCTGATTAAGGTAAATATCTCATGCAAGTTGATTGATAATTTGGTAATCTTTCAACAACTGGGACCAATGAGACGAAGCATAAAAGACGTGTTCTTCAACCTTCCCAATTGAATTCCGTGCAGATACCATACAATCTTCTATCATCGGTGCGCTTATACCTTTTTCAACTGTAACCGTGGCGCGTCTCATATTTGGCATAGGTTATACTCCACCTTACCACCGCTAACCCTTCGCGGATAAATCCGCGCGGTGATTCCTCCAATAAGACACCATCACCGGAATTTCAGGACTCCTTAACGAAGAGCGTTACGAAGACATCGTCCGCTTTACCCGACAAGGTTGTCGTTAAACCCACGTATATTAATACCTAGCATTAGACGTAATGAAGTAGAGGTCTGATAAACCAAAGAACTTCTCTTTTCGGAGTTCCATAACATCGTGTGCGGCCGAGATTGATCATGGCGTTATACAAGACTATAGGGGCTTTTCTGCTCTTCTTGGGGACCGTGTCTGGATATGCCAATCCGGGAGCATGCTCGGGCACGTGTGTTAATACGCATGATCCATCTATCATCCGACGATCTGATGGCACGTACTTCCGCTTCTCTACGGGAGGGAAGATAGCTGTCCATACCGCGCCGGATATCACTGGTCCGTGGACTTATAAAGGTGCGGCTCTCCCTGCGGGATCGTCCATCGATCTTGGTGGTAACCAGGACCTATGGGTAAGTCGTAATGAAATAGTTTGGCTTGCTGCTTTCTTTTAGTGAATGGGTGCTAACTTGAAGTTTTCTCAACGATATAGGCCCCTGAAGTTGCCTTAGTTGGTAACACTTACTATCTGTACTACTCAGTTAGTAAATTTGGCGTGCAAGACTCTGCCATCGGCGTTGCCACTTCGTCCAGCCTGGACGTGGGCACATGGAAGGATCTGGGATCAACGGGGATCCGCTCGTCGTCCGGAAAGCCGTATAACGCAATCGACCCCAATCTCATTAACGCAGACGGCACTTACTACATCACTTTTGGCAGCTTCTGGAAGGACATTCACCAGGTAGCAATGAAGAACCCGCCTAAAGCCGTAGCAAGCGGCTCCAGCGCCGTTCAAGTCGCTTTTGACCCCGTCAAGACCGACGAGGAGGGCGCTTTCGTGTTCAAGCATGGAAGCTACTATTACCTCTTCTTCAGCAAAGGCAAGTGCTGTGGTTACGATACAAGCCGACCAGCTGCCGGTGAAGAATACAAGATCTTAGTCTGCCGATCCACCTCGGCGACCGGCGGATACAAGGACAAGAGTGGAAAGGCTTGCACCAACGGTGGCGGAACCGTGGTTCTTGAGTCCCATGGAAATGTGTATGGACCCGGAGGACAAGGAGTCTACGATGACCCCGTGCATGGGCCGGTAAGTATCAGGTCACGTAAGACTATTTGGCTTATAATGCTGATTATATTCGCGCTACAGATCCTTTATTATCATTATGTCAATACTAAGATTGGCTTTGCGGATGGTCAGAAGCAATTTGGGTGGAATACTATTAACTTTTCCAGCGGTTGGCCGGTCGTGTAAAAGAAAAGAAAGTTAACTCCCTAGGTACCTAGCAACGAATTTCAATTCTAGGGATTGTTTTCTTCGTGAAATGATATAACGGTGAAGCTGACTTAACTTGTAATGCTTGCCTTAATGTCTTTAGCCTGCTATGTTGGTTGATACTACTCGTCATCACTGAACACGTAAAGTGCTGCCTATATGTTGAGAATACTTGCTGGTGCAACAGTTCAATAGCATCGCATATTTATTTCGGGCATCCATTTTGTAAATGGGCTCTCCACTGCCCACCTCCCCATTCCCAGACCATTCTGTCGACTTTCAGGCCGACCCGCTTTCGCGCCTCTTCTCTTGGGACACCTTGTTCCAAGAGTTTATCGTAATCTGTATGGCGATGTCGAATATGAGCGCGTATAGCTAGGCGAGTTTTGTCAGCAATATCTAACTTCCTCGTTCTACCGACTCTTCCACTATTCTTTTCCATTGTTTGTTCGATGGCTTCTGCCAGGTCCTCGGCAGGTATCTGAGGGAATAGAGATAGGATAGAGTTACGGAGATTAGTTTCTAGCCTCATATCCTTTCTACGCACATCTTGGGCTCGTGCATCCTTCGTCTTGTGATAATTCTCTAGAACTTCGAGGTAGATACTAGTTGGCACCCTAATGCCGGTCTTTGTATGTCCTGAAGTAACGACATAAACGGCATGGCCCTCAAGATGCGCTTGCTTCCGGCAATTTCTTGTGATATATCCATTTCCCCTTCGAACAAATTGGTATCCCTTTGGCATTGGCTCTTTAGAAGATACCAAACACTCTAACTTTGACACCATGTCAGCCAATCGTTAATAGTGTAATGGAATAGAAATCTAGAATGAAGAGATGCGGAGGTAGTGATTATTTCCCAGCTTAAAGCTTTTGCCATATATTTGAGCCTACGGCAACGAGGAGGGAGAAACGTGGTGCAGTTATTTACTGTTTAACTCTAGTAGAAACTACTCGATTAGGTGTTAATGTAAACCCGGCGAATAAACCCGGAGAACATTGGAGAAAGGGAACGTTCGACTCTTGCTATATTGGCGTTGTTCACCTCAGCTTGCCTGAGTTACTCTATGACCTTTTATTGTTAGGTGAAGCTCATAATGGGAACAATGCGTCTATGTACGCAATATAAAGACTTGCCATGAACCAATGACGATATGATGTATGTGTTAGTTGTTTTATCTACACAATTTGTTTGTTCTCTATCTCAGGTGCCCAACCAAGCGTAAGAAGGTATATGATTGATTAATTCATAACTGGGATTTAACTCAAAGAAGCAGGTGAGTTCATGTGAGTCAGAATACAAAATTCCCTTGCAAGTGACTCTCAAGCTGGCCAAAACCCGAGTCGACTCTCATGAATTTTCTCTATTGGAGTTGCTCGAAGAGGTATATACCACTTTTAAAGCAGAGAATTTGAGATACTTATGGAAGCTCGAAGAGGTTCTAAAAGTCGACAGTAGAAACGTAGAAAATATAGAGGCTAAGAGCGGTTAATGGTTACCTAGGTACCTATTCTAAAATTGTCAAGCGAGAGCTTAATCTGGTGGAATAGTGATATTTTGGCCACGACTAAAAGGTAATGTTGTCTTAATGAGAGCACACACACGGCCTTAGATACTAACGTAAGTGTTCATAGGTCTCTTACGTTGGTCTCCCTAGGTAGGTAGGTACCTATATACTACTCTTAGGGGACTTGGTCGACCTAAACGATTCATAATGTACCCAGAAGCAGTAGACGATGGAATACTACGGAATTACCACTCAGCCGTCTAGCGTTATGAATGCTTACCCATATAATAACATTAGGATCCTCAACTATACAAACTAAACGTTATGCTAGCCAACTCCGTGACATGATGTGAATTCAACCAAGACAAAAACTACTGCTAGCTCTGGTGGACTGCTAGATTATCCTGTAGAAAACCTCGAACCAAGATGTTAAATCTCGTATCACGTGTCCTCACAATCTCAGGAGTCAGCTTGCTGAGATGTCTCTCCCAAGCCATCTGACTCCATGCATGGTAAGCGAGTTGATCCTCATAGAGACTGCCGCCGTTCTTGTCTATCTCCGCTGCCCATTTACGCGCTTCGTCCGAGCTCAGCTGCTTATGCATAAATTCGATATGGTTCCAGGTCCAGGTTGGCCAGAAAAATGCGTTTGGGGCTAACGTGCAGACCTCGTCCGGATGTTCTAATTCCAACTCCTTAGGAAGGACAACGCTGTGGTAATTCCACTCCTTGGAAAGATCTGCGCCGTTATATTCACGAAGCCATCTCGCTATGAAAGAGCTGTTCTTTCGAGCGACCATGATAGCGTTGCATAGACCCCCACGGTTTCCGCCCTCGTGGCCCAATATTATGTCGCGTGGCGAGTTTAGAAGGGTAGTAAAGGGTCGGAAGCCAAAGGCGTCCATGTCCATGTAGATACCACCCTGTTCTTGGAGGAGTTTTAAGCGTAGAATGTCGGATACATGTGCGGCTTGCCAGGTCGCATCGGGAGAACTCTTCAAGGCCGCAATCTCCTCGGGCGAATGGTAGACGAGACTGATATCATCCTTCAATAGACGTATCCATGGATTCGACAGGGGAGATGCGTTCGGTTCGGGTGATGGTGGATCCGCAAGATATGTGTAATGAAGAGAGATCTTCTCTGCCTTCATACCCACGATGGCGCTCCGTATAGCGAGATAGCAGAGGAAGTCGAAGGTGCCTACGCTAGGCTTGTTGTAAGGGTTACTGAGCCCGTATATGAAATGAACATGGTTGGGTATCGGTTCTATGGGCTTATCGCCATCGGTGGCTAATCGAGGAGTGAGGCCGTGCAAGCAGTCGAGCTCATGTTGCGTAGGTACGAAATCTTGTTGGACTTTCCATTGGTAGGCGAAAGGTAAAGTTTGGCGCACGCGATCCCCGAATTGCCTTACAGATGGTCGGATAGGAGGGCTAAGAAGCACCAAGATGAAGATGACGGGAATGAGGTAGTAAACTCGACGACGTCGTGGAAGTATCATAGGATGATACATACTAGGAGATATACGGGATATGTAAACAGGCTTGAGGCGGTCGTCTGCCCCTGGTAGACAAAAATTGGGAGCCCTAGAAAAAGACCGGAGAAGATAGACGACGTCTTAATTACGGCGCTTCTTGGCAGCCCCCAGAGCCGGATAGCCGGTTGCATTCGCTAGCGCTGGCCTGCCGAGTCTGCGTTCCTGGTAATAATACCATTTATCGCGTAGTGGCAGTAGCGCGATTTGGGTTGTTCCATAAATTGCGAGGTATGAAAATATGGGAAAGAATATCGTCAAATGCTTAGTACGAGGAAGAGATTGAGAGATAAAATAATACATGGCTTAGATAATAATTAGATGCACATGTAAGGTACTTCCTACGTTGGGTACATGTAGCTTCTACACGTACGTACCTAAGGATTTAAACTCATTGGGCTATGACTTAATTGTACTCTGCCTTTTTGCCACAGACCTATAAAAATTATGTACATTTGGTACATGCAATTATCGTAGGGGTACCTTGACTGAGTTCAAGTCTTGGTCGCCACTACTTTCAATTTATACTTTGTATATCATCAGAACAGCTACCTAAACTTAAATTTTATAGTTTTAGGGCATGTGAACTCAACATACATGTAGCAGCTGCATATGCAGAGCTACATGTACGTGTTGATGAACCCTGCACCATTAGAGTCCCGGAGCCCCCAAAATAGGGGTCTATTCTACAGGTGCAACGTACAAACGCTAAAACGCACTACAATGCGTTGTACTTACCTAGGTAGGTACCTAGGTACTTACCTAAGGTGCCTCTTCGAGTTACCTCACCTTTTTCCCTATGGCTGCTCTTTGCTGAAAATGGACCCTGGACAACCAAAAAAGATCAACACATGGGATAATCCTAATCAACAAATCAAGCCGATGCAGATGGCCTCACAAATACCAACAAATAATAGCAAAATTATCTTTTCAACTACATCACATATGAGCTAACCCGTAAGTTTTGGTTAGCATATCTCTTATTATGTCGTTCCTTCATCGGCTCCCAAGGTTACGAAGAAGAGGAGGATGGTTACAATCGCCTATCCTCTGGGTTATTGGCGTTGCATGTCTTCTTGAAGTTACCATCCACGCCTCTCGCTACCGTGTACCCGTGCCGCCACGAGAGTTCGATACTCCCTTCTATACATCCTGTCAGGAGCCTCCGAGCACTCCTCCGGAAACTCCGCGCGAGAATGCTGCCATCGTTATGCTAGCCCGTAACCAGGAAGCTGAGCAAGCCGCGAAATCCGTCCGAAGTATCGAGCAGCGCTTTAACCGCTGGTTTCGTTATCCGATCGTATTTCTTAACGACGAGCCTTGGAACGACGAGTTTAAAGAAGCTGTCAATGCTTCTACGAGTGCCCCGATTTTCTTCGAACTCGTACCTAAGGAACAATGGACGTTTCCGTCGTGGATGGACCAGGATGCTGCCCGCGCGAGCATAAAAGATCAAGGTGACCGTGGTATATTATACGCGGGGAAAGAGACGTATCATCATATGTGCCGGTTCTTTTCTGGGTAGGCTAGCCGACCAATCCTCTCAGGCGCAGATTTACTGAGATGTCGACCTTGTAGGAACTTCTATCAAGTCGAAGCACTGAAAAAATACAAATGGTATTGGCGATTAGAACCCGACGTCGAGTTCTCTTGCTCCATCACCTACGACCCTTTCGTCGAAATGGCCCGCCACAACAAGGTATATGGCTTCACAATATCGCTCTGGGAGGAAAAGCGCACCTGTCCTAGTCTCTTTAGGGAAGTATCAGACTGGAAGGAATTAAAGGGTATCCCTAGCACCAACCTCTGGAAAGCGAGCGTCGATGCATCTTGGGTTCCTTGGCCTTTCCGCAGTCTACTTAGTTGGTTTTCGCACCGTGATAAGTCTGGTGACGGATGGAACCTATGTCATTATTGGAGCAACTTCGAAATCGCCGACCTTGACTTCTTCCGTGGCTCCAAGTATCAAGACCTTTATCAACACCTGGAACACACTGGAGGTTTCTATTTCGAAAGGGTTCGTATGCACCAGATATCAATGCCAGAACACAAATTTGCTCTGCTTTTAAATGTTTGAATTGCTAATTTAGTTCCTCATAGTGGGGTGATGCCGCAGTCCACTCACTGGCCGTGAACATGCTTGCAGAACCGCATCAGGTGCATCATTTCGCTGATATTGGATACCGTCATGATTGGTACTACCAGTGCCCCGCAAACGCACCCGGTGGCCAACTACCCGAGTCGAAAGCACTCAACGAGGTCCAAAGTACATGGGCTGAGGAAATACCCGGTGGCGTGGGGTGCCGTTGTGACTGCGACGGTCGCCGGAATAGAAACCACGCGAGCTATTGCCTCAATAAGTTGAAAGCACCTAATACTGCTCACCGCCCTTGGTCTACCTGGCTGCTTAGCTTCATCTTTTAAATTACATGCCTTCTGCTGATATTGGTAGACGTTTGTTACAGCATAGAGATACCCTTTTATCAGGGGCTATTGCCTCTGATTAATCGCGATTAGGCCCTTAAGATTATATTTATGGCGGGACTGTATACCTTACGACCTTGCGTTGGACACTATTATTGCAGATACACTTCGCCATACGAAAGCATCAAGAGCCGACAAACTGGCTTCTTAGCCAGGACCTATCAGTAAGCCGGTTAGAGGCCTAGGTTCAGATGGGAAGCGATGTTTCCCAGAGGTCTCATAGCCTTGTTTTAAAACCCACTCGGCATTTATTATCACATACAATATAAACGAGCAGTATCTTCTCTAAGAGTCGAAAGAAGATATTACACCGGTACTGGGATAGACATCACCAGGTTTACAGGGTATCATATGATTAAAAATAACGACCAGATAGTACGACTGATCTTGGTTAACCATTGGTTAGCTGATCTTCAATGTTGTTTATACCCATTTACATACAAAACTTCTAAATGAAGCCAAATTTAGACTAAATGAGAAATGAGCCTGAAGAGATAATACTATTGCACTTTGATGACTTTGAATTTTCTAGGCTATAACTTTGCATTTGCTGCCATTGTAACTTGGATTTACGAATAACAACCTATAACAAGGGCCAAACAAACGGCTAGTATAGGCCTGGACTGGCATCTTGAGTAACCCATGTCTGAGTTCCTCGGCCTCGGCCATCAGTCATTTGGTTGCCTAACCTACGACCCAGTCATCCAAACCAAAGCGTACTCTACCGCCATCCCATGTTGTCGTGTAGCTAGATTATCGCCTAGCAGTACTTGGGTATCGATATTGACCCTAGATCCCTTCCCTTGGGTTGTGTGATCTGTCAGTCCAAATAAGCCCACGAGATCCAATAATGGTCTATCGAATAACCCGTCTTTTCATCGCCCTACAAAAATCAAGGGTTTTCCGCAAAATGCCAACCCATCGAATCTCTCAATTTGGACTGGTAACTCTTATGCGGCATGCATACGGTGGGATCTTAGCGGAGCTGAGGGATGCTAAATCTTAACTCGGGCGTGAAGCGCTGGCGTGTGCTCACGAGATGTTCTCGGTGTCAACAGCCATTTCTTCTTTGGTCGCATCGGTATTTTCTTCCGCAGGTACATCTACATCCAATCGTCAATGTCGCCTATTCTTTACCCTACCTTCTTCAAGCAAGGACGACGTTACCTTTCATCTCGACCTCGCCCTCGGCCTCCATCTTGCGCTTCAAGGCGTGGTTCATCTTCCTCTCGAGCTTGCGCCTCTTCTTCGCGCTGAGTGCCGCATTGGGTCCGCTCGTGGGTAGTAATCCGGGGCGGGCGCCGCGCTTCGCGTCCGCTTTGGCGACTCGTCCCTTCTTGTCGAGGGCCGCGGTGCTCATGCGCTTCTGGTTCTGCTTCTTGGCTTTAGCGGCGCGGGCTATGAGGCGGTTCTTCGAGGGCCCGTTGGGGTTCTTCACGGAAGGCATCTCGGAGGATTGAGATGATTCGTAATATTTTCCTTTTTTTCCTTTTTCCTTTTCGCAATGGTGAAAGAGGTGAGTCCGAGTTGTAGATGTAAAAATAGTATAGAAAGAAAAATATTGGAGGGGTCCTAAGTTCGAAAATTTTAGTGGAGTCAACTTTCAGGGATCTGCCATGTTTTTAGCATGCTCCCCGCATCCCTCGTTAAAACAAGATAGGTACCTATGCGGTATTCCGTTATATCTGCAAGTACGAAGGTACTTCCATTACATGTACCCCTTCACCTAGAATCTTAATCAACTTCGACCATGTAAATTACAATACATCCAAAGAGAAGTATTAAGGGAATTGTTATGTGGGTAGAAGGAACTTCCAACTAAAATTCAGTATTACTGTCGACTGGGTATGGAAAAAAACACCCTTGACCAAAAGAAGCTCTAGTCTCTTGTTGAGGCTGAAAATCCCTCTGATCCTCCGGTCAGCTTTTTCATATCAAACATGTCTTGCGTTGAATTGTATGCGAGTTATTTTATGATTATTCCCGGTTCAGTGCTGCCTACTAAGTCTCGATTCGAGCCGGGTTGGAATAGGTACCTTTACATCATAAAACTACACCTTCCAATATGAGCCCAGTCCCGATAACTATAACGGGATCGCTGTGTGAACTTTGCCACCAATTTGTCGAGAATATATTCTCGTTCGATTTCATAAGACAGACCGTATATCCAGAACGATGGCTCCCAACAGGCTCGGACTGGACGCCGGAGAAGCCGTGGGGTGACGCTTTTCATCACCATGAGACGTCTGAGGACCTCTCAAATAGCGCCAAGACGTGCCAGCTCTGCGAAGTTCTCTACGCAGACCTCGCGCCGTTAGATGCGGCTCTGCACCAAGGCTGGTTAGGTTTGTACCCGTTTTGGTCCTCGGGCCGTATAGGGGAAAATAAAATAAAAGGACATTTCCGCGCCGGCTTCCGGGGTTCTTTACAAAGCATGCCCTGGGGAAGTAATAAGATCGGAAGCATCCCATTACACAGCTTCAGAGTCTGCCGACGTGAACCCTTAGCGAAAGGCGAACAGGTGCCTTGGTTAGATGCCTATAGGAGGATCCCGGTAGTGTCGATGACTATAAATCCGTCACATATCTCTAAAGTCGCGGCTAGATGGAGAGAAGAGTGTAGCGAAAATCATCCGAATTGTGTCAAATCCGACACGGTTAATGCACTTCCAACAAGAGTCGTCGACATAAGCGACAGTGAGACAGGGCGGATCCGTATCTATGAATCAAAAGGCGAAAAAATGCCATACGTTACGCTTAGCCACTGCTGGGGCGGCGTGATTCCTTCTGTCACCACAACGGCTAACTTGGAAGCAAGGACTACAGGGATGGGCATTAATGAACTACCGCAAAACTTTATAGACGCCATCCAAGTAACGAGAGCTCTCGGATTAAGATACCTATGGATAGACGCTCTCTGCATCATCCAAGACTCAAAGTCAGACTGGGACCAAGAAGCCGGGAGGATGTATTCCGTGTATGCCGGAGCCTCGGTCGTAATATCTGTCCTCGACTCTGCGGGTAGTACCAAGGGGTTTCTCAAGCCGAACAGGGCACCCTTAGCGGTTATTAGCGACGAATACGCCGTACAGAAGGTATACCCCGACATCAACGAGTATCTCGTAGAGTGCCCCCTGAACGGTCGCGGTTGGTGCATGCAAGAAAGACTTCTAGCGAAGCGCGTGCTCCACTTCGGAAAGGAGCAGATGTTCTGGGAGTGTCTCACGGACTTCAAGTGCGAGGACGGAAAGAATTTCACGGGAGATTCGGACGGGCACTTCGTGGCGCAGTTCCTGAGGATCCGAAAACAGATAGGCGTGGCTGCTACCCAAGGTGTCGAGTTGGATTGGAAGGCGTGGTATCAGCTTCTGGAAGAGTACACCACACGGAGGTTCACGATTTTTACTGATAAGCTACCTGCTGTGGTTGGGGCCGCGGCTTTGTTCAAGTCTACCAAACCCAATGCGACGTATATAGCGGGTTTATGGCGGGAAGATATCGCGCGGGGCCTGTTATGGTGTGCGCATTATTACCATGCGCCAGGCCGGAAGGTCTGGGGGATATCAACAACCGATGAGATTTCCGAACTGTCTAAACCGCCTCGAAAACGTGCACCTAGTTGGAGCTGGGCTTCTTTAGACGGTGCGCTTGACTTCTGGGCGCTTCGGATCGGCGGGTTCGTCATCGAAGTCTTAGATGTCGCAATGGACTCTGAGAAAGAGGCTGCGCATGACTATCCGGACGGAATTGTAAAACTGAAAGGTCGCATAGCGCAGATGTTTTACCATCCTCCCGAAGATAACAAGTACGATGTTGGTGTCTTAACATTTGAACAAACCGATACCCCAAACTTTCGTTCCGGGCCGATAAATAGTTGTGTTATGGATTTAGATCGTCGGATACCTCGAGCATGCTGGGCACTGGTAATGACAGAGTCACCTACCGACAAGTATTTGCTCGTTCTTCATAAGCGCGAGGATGGATCCTACCGAAGGATCGGAATGAGCAATGCGCATTGGCGGGAGGTCGATCCAGTTAGGTTCAAAATGGAGGAAATCCAGATCACTTAGACAGTCGCGACGAAATACGAAATAAAAACCACTTCATAATGGGAACACTGGAACTCGGTACAAATCATTACAATCTTAATCACAGGCGGCAAGGTCGATGGTTTTGAACATTATAGTATCTTTTTTGAACAATGATTTTCTCTATACTTTGGTAAATACGCGTTTACCACTCGAGTCGGTCGTCGCATATTAAGCTGACGTCGTATCGTCCATTTCCTCCCCAGACCTTAGCCCCCGAATTGCAAGACGCTACAACGCTCCTCAAATCGCTGATCATGCCTCCTGGCCCGCTCGCATACACGGCCGTGGAGCCTCTGACGGTGTTATCTACGAACTCCCGTACTATCTTGTTTAGGTCGGGGTGTCTATCAAATCCTTCCCCTCCAATCCTTTGGACATTGAGAGAGGACGCGGACTGAACACCCTTAACGGAAGAAACCGCAGATGAACCTATCCCGGACTCCTTTACCGCAATGTCCTTCTCTAATATTTCGTCGTTTATCGACGGACTCTTGCTGCTTGCTTCCCTCGTCACGTATATGTGAACTTCGATCTTATGCGCCTTAGCGGCTTTGCGAATGGTATCGAGCTCCTTCTCGACCCACTGGGTATCATCCTTCTTCCTCACCGCCCAGACCAGCTGAACTTTCCTATCCTTCATTTCCGGCTGATCTATCAACCCAAGTAGTACTGGTAAGACGTATGTAATTCCCGTACCGCCAGCCACGCAGAGCACGTTAACATCCGGTGTTAATTCGTCGACTATCGATTCTCCATATGTTCCTGATAGGATTAAAGGAGTTGTCGCACAAGGTGATGCGGCTAATTTCCTCGCTGTCAGCTCCGCGAGCTTCTTCGTCTCTCCCTTCTTCGCCCTGAGGATATACGAGTGTGAGACAAGCCCATCCTTTACCTTTGGCAAGTTAAGCGGCGTAAATGGATGAGACTGCCATATGCTACACTCTGTGAAGCAAAGATAGAAGTGCTGTCCGACTTTCCATGCATCTTGAGGGTGGGTAAAGTCCATGCGCACGACATCTCCGTGCTCTGCGTCTGGGAAATGCGTCAAAGATGCGTGTGCCGCTCGAAAACCCATAGATCCTCCGGGTAAATATTGGTAATGAATAAGGGCCGAGCGCAAAAGTCTAACCCCGCGATCCAAGAACCATAGAGCCAGACCGGGAATCAAGAAGCACTGCAAATTCGCCCAATGACCCCAGCAAGCTCCTATATATACCATCGCCAAAACGTAGTGCGCCTTACGGAAAAACTCATATCCAGTAAGGCGAATACCCCAGGGTGTGCTCAAGGCGAAGAGAAGCAATAGTAGGATTTGCGCAACAACTCCCCAAATTATATATAGCTGCTTGATCCATTCTATCGCAGTCGTGGGCTGCGGTTGATATAGGCGAATTTCGACGATACACCAAGCGATTGTGTGTAGAGACCCCTGTATAACGATAATATAGCCGAGCCAGCGATGAAGGAAATTGAAGCTCTGGTAGGGGACTCCGGTAAGAAGAGAGAGAATGGACTCTCTGCTCGATAGCAAGATGGAAAGCGGAGTGAGAGCATAAGCAAAGACACCAACTCGGTCAGACCACGGTCCCAAGCTCGTTCGAGTGTTGTACAGTCCAGGATTCTTTTTAATAGGCGTGATCCATGTCTGATAAGTGATACCGACGAAGCTAAATATTAGCAAATAGCCCGCTAGGACAGTCAGGATCAAAACTTGAAGTCGCGTCGTTCGGCCAAAGACAAATCGGACTGAATCGGGTAGTAGATATCGGCGAATTAAAGCAGCGGCGGTCCTTCTCATTCGTGATCGTCGACTGGCAATCTTTGCTACCCTTTCGCTGTCGATAGCGCCGGTGGGAATTTCATCGGCGCGAGGAGATGGGAAAACGCGTCTTCCAATAGTCCAAATCAGGAGAATTCCAGCAATTGCCGCCCACATTATACCGGAATAAACCATAGTCAAATCGTGAGATCCATAGACTTGGTCGAGGTAAGCGCAAGATCCAGGATCATTCGTACACGGAACAGCTCTGTCGACATAACCCCAATGCTTTTCCAACGAGGCCGCCTCGCTGAAGTTTTGGATATGGCGAACTGCCAGCGGGTTCTCCATGGTCGCCATCTTTTCTGCAAGTCGTCCAGACGACAGACACTGAGAGGCGTTTGATAGTGTACTACAAAACGAGCGACTAGGTAGAGCAACCCGAGAAGCGGGAAGACTTTACTTAATAGGGCTGCAGAGTCTGCAAGCTAGCTCCCGTTAACAGTTGATCAGTTGATAGATGATCTTGATAGATGATCTACGGTTGCTTGCAGAAGCCAGTGGAACGCGATGATAATATATTAAAGCGAATAAGTGGACAAGTGGACAAGCAGACAAACGAAGTCCAGCTGGTTTGGCCTAGTTAGGCAGGCCCGTCGTCTAAAGATCCCGTTCGTACCCATTGCCGGGGAAAAGGTGGTGCCATATTGAAGTTGCCTCCTCCGTTTAGAGGGCAGCAACTCCCACAAGAGCTCCGTCATTCTCGGCGGGCTGAGTGGAAACTTGCTCAAGTGCTCAAGGATGCTACCCCCCGATGGTTCGAAACATAGACCGTTCAGGCCGTTAAGCCCGTGAAGGGGAAAGCTTGAGAAAGATTGAGCACGTTTTTCAGGGGTCGTATATGGCTTGGCGTACAAGGATATCCTAACCAAAAACGACCAAAAACGACCAAAAATGACCAAAAATGACCAATGATAGACTAGATTTTTCAACGTTTGAGGCGTCGAGCCCGTTGAAAGACGAGGTACTGAGGCCCTAATGGACCAAACGACCAAACGGTCGGATCCGTTGTCCACTTTTGCCTTCGTTCAGTCCAACCTAGCCAACATCAAATACTATGTTACTATCTATGTACATAGCTATACCTCTCTAGTAGGTAGTAGTGTAGATACGATCATCTGGGCTTTTACGCTTGGGAGACCCGCTCATCTGACGTTTTTCGTCTTTACATAACATCGTTAGAAGAAAAAAAAGAGGAAACTTTTAACTTTGTAGGCGCGACGACCGCGCCCCCCAAGTCCCCTTTTTCTTTAATCTTGACCCCGTCGACCTTCCCAAAAGGCTTGAATCTTACTACTCAATCTTGCTCTTATATTCTCAATTTGTAAGATATCGCCATATTTCCTTGTGTCGAGCGGGTCTTAAAGAGTCTTGGATGTCTTAAGAAGAAACGACAAGATAATAAAGACGTTACTTTTCCTACATCCTAAAAATCTTTTTTAAAAAAATTCCCCCTTCCGTAGGCTACAAAAAGTCCTCGCCCCGGGTCCAATTGCAGGCTGAATTTCCAGCGTCATCCTCCGAGCGCACCCAACGGGAAGGTTGTTACTAATTTTGCCGGCGCATCTTTAATTAACCGCCAATATGGATCACAGCCATATGGATATGGGGAGTAGCAACGCTACGTGCACACATGCGGTACGTCTGGCCTAATTTCATATTCAAATACAGCCGACTGGACAAAAATTGACTGACCGGAAAATAGATGGCATGGAACTGGAATACTATTGGCACTTGTAAGGCTTCAAGGCTTTTTTTCTCATTATATCCAAGACGTTTCCAAGAGTCTTGGTACCGGGATTAAAAAAAATAGATTATTAACTGGTATTCCTAGGTTTTCTAGCTGAATCCTGGCGCATCGAGAACGAGGGGACTTTTGCAGCCTCGTGTATCGGCGTTTTTATTCTTGTCGTATGTCTCGAATTCCTACGCCGAGTAGGCAAGGAATATGACAGTTTTATACTGCGACAATTCCAGCAACACTTGGCGGCGGAAGCCCGCGCGTCCAAATCAGAAAACTCATGCTGTTCCGAGGCACCGGCCCCCGGGCCGCAAGTCGTCACGTTCAGGGCGAATCCTTTGCAGCAACTAATTCGCTCTATCATACATGCCTTTGCGTTTGGAGCCGCATACATAATCATGCTTATAGCCATGTCCTTTAACGGCTATATCATAATAAGCATCATTATCGGCGCCGGCGTTGGAAAGTTTTTATGCGACTGGATGATTGCTAAGGTCGTGATCGGGAATGAATCCCAACCAGATAAGGGGGCGAGCAGCAGTCTGGATGAGCCTTCTGTGTGCTGTGGTTAATAACAGATTTACGTTTAGATACCCATTGTGTAATTTTTTTTGGTTCAGGTTTGCTCAGAGGATAAATGCCTAATTTCATCAGAACGACTTACGGCTGATCTGTCAGAATCTTCTCGATATCCAGCCCACTGCGAGACCGATCAATGAAAAGTTTGTCCAAGTCAAAGTCAGAACACAGAAAAGTTCCCGACCTCTCATCACATGCAATGCAAGTGTCATGATCTGTTGTCTTGTGGTTATATTTAGTTCGATTGTCGATCGATCAAATGTCAAAGTAATGTGCGATGACCCGATTTCTGGGTTACTTCGGAGCCGTTACCAGATGCGATTTGTTACTTGGACTCGACGAGGCTTGGATAATTATTATAACCTTGACGGTCAGTTCTTGTCTTTGTAACCTCGTCTTAAACATCACCAGTCGCGGTGCACGAATATTGCGTCACCCTCTGGATATATATATTGTTTGGCCTATTTTTGGCCACTCCCCGGATTCCAAGGGGCTTGGATCGGCCGGTCGTATATTAGGCAATATGGACCTGGCTATTATTAATGACAACATCACCGTTCAACACCGATGGGATATATCGGTCTCGAAAAGGGAACTCTAGACTCGGAGGCGAAAGTCTTCGAATTCAAGAGAATCTCGAAAGGTATGAAAAAAGATCTACGCTTCACTTGGTAAGAATTGTATATAAGAGCGATCGAAGTTACAGATACACAATAGATGATGAACAGTTGCTGACACACAAGGTCGAACATTTTCGAGTCAAGCTTTCACTCAAGTCTCTTATTCGTACCATAAAACCAACAAAATGAACGCCATCGTATCTTCCGTTGCCTTATTCTCCATGCTTAGCATGACCATGGCCAACCCAATCATCAAGGCCAGCCCCAGCACGACGTTTTCATTCCCCACCGACGTGACTGGCAGCATGACACTTTGGACTCCCCCTCAGGCAACCGGTACCGCAACAAGTTCAGCTCCAGCCGACGTCACAGGAAGCATGTCGCTTCCTTATTTCGCACCTAGCAAATCCGACAGCGCGACATCTTCGGCCCCAGCAGAAGAGACTGTCAGCATGTCGCTGCCTTACTTCCCCCCTACCGAAACTGTGACTGGCAGCGCGACGATATGGGCTCCGACCGACGACGTGACATGGAGCGCTACCATTTACACTCCTGCTCCTACTTCTTCCTAAGGGGTCAATAAGGCGCTCCCTCGGTTTGCTCTTAGTTTTCCGAGCCTCTCCCGGCAGTCAGTCGATCATTGCGCGTTTGGGTATCCCGAAAAGAAAAAAAAAAGGGTATGAGCCCTACGCAACGAGCTGACTTGCACGTCGGAATACTCATTCGGAAGTCTGGAGTTGAAGACCGAGAGAACTGCGAAATCTTACTTTTCTTTTCATGGGGGCTGCGATTCGTGGGCTAATGCATCGCATTTATTATTTTTTGTTGTCGTCGTTTCTTACTAAAAAGTTGAAGGGGGACATTATTAGGGAAGGCCTCCATCCGTTTCCGGACCTCATGAAGAAATAGTTGACGATCCTGTCGCAAACGATTGGCCAAGACCCCATTGTATCTAAGCATCTAAGCCTCAAAAGTTATTGTTACGTTGTAATTATGGGTTCGGATGGAAAATGTTCGGAGTCTCGCCGTCTCGGAAGGATTGTGAGTTTTTGTTTTGAATTAAGAGTGTATATAGAAAATCAATTGAAGAAATCAATTGGTCAGTCTTGAGGTCACAAGAGTTATATTCAAATCTGAGTTACTATGTGTCTGCACGTTGCTTATTGTTTGTCCTCTTCAACTCTATTGCCGGGTCATATCCTAGCTTCTTCACAAGCAAATCGATGACCGCGTCTTGATGTCATTGGACGTCTTCCGGCGCCGTTGATCGGGCGGCTTTCCGTCATGGAGAATGTATTAAAAAGACGCCGTATTTCGCCAAGATATCTTGAAATCAGCAGACAGATCGCAAGGAGATTTCTAAATACGATAGTATATATAACTGACTTATATCATCATCATCACCATCATGAGCGACCCCAACAACCCCAACATCAACCAACGCAGCACACCACAATGGAGTCTCTACCAGAGGGAACTCTTCTGGGCACCGAACGAGGGAAAACACCCGCCCTTTAACACGCGTGAGATCCCATCTTCCACATATAATATGAGTATCGCATAATCTTACAGATCTCATAGACCCTGATAAACTGAGGGAGACGGCCAAAGAACGTCTTAGCCAGTCTGGATGGTAAGACTTTTTATCTCTTATAACATCTCAATACGAACGCCCCCCCCTTAAATCAAATCTGATATAAATCCCAGGCACTACGCATCCTGCAACGCAGGCCTCTCATGGACGCACTACGCCAACCGACAAGCCTTCTACCGGCACCAGATCGTGCCGCGCATGCTCGTCGACACCGAGCACCGCGACACAGCAACCACCATCTTCGGCCACCGCGTCGCGGCGCCCATCGGGTTCGCGCCCATCGGCATCAACCGCATCTACCACGCGACGGGGGAGCTGTCCCCCGCCAAGGTCGCCGCCGAGCTCAACCTGCCGTACTGTCTGAGCTCCGCGGGGAGTTATAGCATCGAGGACGTGGCGCGCGCTAACGCTAACGCTAACGGCGGCGACAACGGCGTGCGCTTCTTCCAGTTGTACTGGAGTCCGGACGACGCCGTCGCATTATCGATGCTTAGACGGGCCGCGCAGAACGGGTACACGGCGTGCATGCTCACGACGGACACGTGGCAGCTAGGCTGGCGGCACGACGACGCGGCGCACGGGAACTACGCGTTCTACCACGAGCACGGGGCCGGCGACCTCGGGCTCAACGACCCGGCGTTCCTAGACCGGCTCCGGGAAGCGAAGCTCGACCCGCGGGATCCGAAGGACAAGTACCAGGTCGGCGCGGACTGGATCGACAAGCACATCTGGCACGGACACTCGTTCTCGTGGAAAAGATTGCCGTGGTTGATGGAGAACTGGAAGAAATTGAGCGGTGGAAAACCGTTCTGCATCAAGGGCATACAGAGCGTAGCGGATGCGCGGAAGGCGGTGGAGATGGGGGTTGATGGGATTGTGGTGTCGAATCATGCGGGCAGGCAAGTGGATGGTGCGATTGCGAGTCTGGATGCGCTAGAGAAGATTGCAGAGGCAGTGGGGGATAAGATATACGTGAGTTCACACTTTCGTATTTTGAAGAGGATATACGAAAAAAGTGATTTGATACTAATCTTTTATGTGGTAGATTATGTATGACTCGGGCATTCGAGGCGGCGCCGACGTATTCAAGGCACTAGCCCTCGGAGCGAAATTTGTCTTCATAGGCCGTTTGTGGGTGTACGCGCTGGGTTCTGGCGGCGAGGAGGGCGTGCGCCATGTGATGAAGGGACTCCTAGCGGATTTTGATATTCTGATGAATGTCGCGGGGTATTCGGACTTGAAGGAAATTAATCGCGACGCTTTGGATTCTCTTCCTAAGGGGGCTTATTTCCCATTTACAACGGAGATGGCGTGAAAGGTTAGTGAGCAATTAATGGGTTATGATTTTGGAGGAAACACTTGCTACCTACCTAGGTTAGGTGGTAGGTAGTTATGCTGTCATTTCAGAGGTTACAATGGGAGAAGATGGCGGTGATGTAGAATTTAGTAAATTGACAAAGGGAATATTTATGTCTCTGTTAGATATTTTTAACTCGAGCAAACGGAAACCCGTCTCGGCCAATATACATCCTGATTTCTTCATATATACATTTTCATGTCCTTAGGTTGCCCCCCTTTTCCGATCAGCACTTCCTATCTAGCCCGTGACGTTGAAGTAGTTTGCGGCAATAGGGTCCTTCAGTCCAGCAGCCGTAATAAACTTAGGGACGCTGAAGCCCGTCTTCTGGCTCTGTAGCATCTGGTTCGCCGCCGAGGGGATTTGCCAGTTCTCCGGCTGCTCCCACAGGAGGTTCGTGTATCGGTGCGGGTGAGGGGGGTTCTCCGGTTGAGGTGCCGGGGCGAACCATGCCACGGGACCAGTGGCCGTGGACTTGAGAGTGCTGACGCCGTCTGCCGACGCACCGCCGCTGGCCTTAAAGTCTCGGATCACTGTGTGAAGGTACGTAGTTCGCTGTCCCTGGCTAGGGTTGAGGAAGTTGGTTGAGCTAGCAACATATGGAGTTAGTCAGAATTCAGGATACCCAGTATATAGCATTTAAGAATCATGGAAACATACGCATCGAGATCTATGGTAGATGATTAGCTGATTGACTCTTGAAGATTATATGGATAAGACTTACCAATTAGCATCCACACGTAAGTACCGTTAGCAGGAATGCTCAGACCAATCGTCGGCTGCCTCGAGGTCTCGGTTTTCGCGAATGCCAGACCAGGGGTCACAGACTTCGTCCCGAATGTGACTTCTAGCTTTTGCTCCACGGCAGGTTCAAAACCAGGTGGAGTCTGACCGGCCGAGATGCCGACTAGAGCCAGGGCAGACAGGATACCAGAGGTCTTCATCTTGAATATTAAGGTCTACGACAAACAGAAAAACACTTTAGGTGAGGCGACGATCCGTCTTATTGGAGTAGGCTCCCAGGACCCGGGTCAAGTATAAATACTAGTTATGTTATCGAATTGTAGGCCTTACGCCATAGCTCGTGCGGAGCTCATTTACATTGCTCAGGGGTAGGCAATCTACATCAAGCCAATGCCGCCTCTGTTGAGGTTATATAAGCTCATTGGCTAAATAGGGAGTTTTCCTCATCGGGCGCGGTCGACCTCTGTGCATGGCCAATCTTCCGCCTTGGCGAATTAGGTATAGGGATCTTGTCGAACGCGGGGTCTCCGCAGATCGATGGCAGTTAGACATATACTCTTGCTAATATTTTGATATTGCTTGCCGATCGTTTGAATTGGAAGATCTGGTCTGGCCTTGCAAAGTGGAGCGGGAGCCTCGAAAATATTTGATTGTTCCTTAAAGGAATCCTCGGTTACATAACCCTATATAGGCTGGCTGTCCTGGATTGCTTCGTACGCTCGTATGAGATGCGCAGCTCTGAGTAACGAGTAATGGGCGATACTGCCTCTGATGAACACCTGACTTGAAGTGTCTTTAAAATGTGCTACAGCAGACTTTGAGAGACAGCAAGGAATAATATTCAGTGATTGGGGAAATAATCCCATAGTCAATCATTATTCACACAGGCGTGGGCATGGCCTTGATAACCTTTACATCTTGCGCCAAATTATTTATACCACATGAACTAGACTAATACGAACACTACCTCGCCCTGACTGAAAGTATACAATATACGTAACTAATCTCAGCAACACAAGTCCCATATCGGTACAACTAACAAAACGAATACCGCTTCGTTCGCAGCCTCCAACGAGTCTCCATGTCATACTTCTGTAGAGAACGCATCCACCAGACGTGGAAAGGGGCCCAACAGATCGCCACTCCAACCTCGTGTAATATATCTCCCATGGTCTTGACGGTATACGCTCCCATCATGTCTTCCTTCATCGCGCGCGAGCGGAGCCTCTTCCTTACTTTCTTCATGGCTAGTTTCTTCTGCTTCATGTCCTTGCGGCCCGTATAAGCTCCAGGTCTCGCTTGTTCGTGAGCCTTTTCCTTTTGGAGCTTTGCTTTCTCTGCTTTCTTCTGCTTGCGCCTTTCCTTCTGTCGTTCTTTGTAGGTCTTTTGCGGCGATGGCGGAGGGGGAGGTATCTCAGCCGAAGGATGTGTAGGTGAATAAGACGCGGGAGGAGGAAGAGGAGGATGAGGAGAAGGGTTGGTGGTGAGAGCTTCCGTAGTAGCAGGCATTGGTGCAGAGAATATCGTGGGATGTGACGTTGTAGAAGTCTCTGCGATAGGGGCGCCGCGAACAGCTAGATGGTAAACCAACTTAACCACCTCATCACTGACAAGATTAGATAAATCGGCAAGTCCCAAATCATGAAGGACTTGTGGGCTGACTGTCATCATCTTGGGTGGAGGCTCTTCGACGGCTGGCTTGGGCTTGGCCTCTTCCGCGGCTTGGTTGCGCTCGACTTCTAAGCAAATATCGTGAAGACGGTCGACCTGCTTCTGCATCAAGTCCATTCTAGATTGCAAAGAATCTCCCATCAGGCCCAATTTGGGCAATATCTCGTCGGTTACCAAGTTGTGCCGCTCTTGGATCTCTTTTAGCTGATTCAAGTGCGCTTTGACGTGCTCTCCATGAAGCTCGAGAGCTGCTTTATACCTTGCTGCTTGCAAGATAAATCTGGGCGTAAAATGCTTATCGTGATCTTTGCTAGAATTAGTATTCTCGTCTTTGGCGCTCGCCTGGCTGCTATCTTTAGGAGCCATCGTGATATTCGTGATTTGTAACTTATGGGTCGATCTTGAGTAGCATATGCTGCTACAGGGTCTGTGACAAAGCACGTAGGTATTTTTTTTATTCAGGAAGCAGCCTAATATTAGAGAACCGGATGTGTTTCTCTCAGAGACTACTTTGTCAAGGTGGTTGCGCGGGTGATTGGGTTGCCTAGAGACACAGAGAAAGAATGGGGGGAGCTGGTTCGTTGCCTGCTCTTTGCCATTAACATTAAGACAACGATGTGTTAAGTAGCGCCCATTAGGACAATACTAAAACTTCTCTTAAATCTCATGTCTTCTAGCATAGTGGTATTATTTATTTTATATTCTCACGGAGAATGGCTTCTCTAGTTTCCATGGGTTTGAATTTTTGGTAGACATTGTCTTCGATGTAAGAGTCTACTTTATTAAAGGGACCCAATGTTCTTATTTCTTTTGGTTGAATCTGCCAGCATACCAACCTATCTACGGAACGTTATGTATCACGGTGAAAGCAAGCAGAAGATTAACGATTGTGTTGTTATGCGAACTACAAACACGGCTGGGATAAGTCACTCGTATACACACGCACCCGTTCTGTTATGTGTCCCAAGAGTTCCCAGATACACTTTCTCATACCGCACACTCGACATTTTTGTCCTGTCCAACATATTGTGGTTATTAATTCAAGCTACGTCTGACATTTTTCATTATATTAATAAACGTTCAATTAATCAAAGGATGCTTGCAAACGCCTAGAAGCCTATAATGATCTGACCCAGTGTGAACTGTCAGCAGCAACATTTCCCTTTGAACTAATAAATATATAAGATTAAAGTCAGTTCCGCTCCAGAATGGCTTTATATTCATAGATTTTTTAAATGCGAGTTTCAAATTGATCCCCTTATAAGCTACCTTCCAGAAACCCCATCCAGACGCTAGCGGCCTATGCAATAACCAAAATAATGTATATCTCCTTCCAAGCTAGATATCTTTATAATATAGATCTTCTTCTTGACTCTATCCGACAACGATCAGTGGGCAACACCATCACTGTTTTTGCCAACAGTGCTTGGGCTGTTCAGGGCGCTGTCATCATCTCTTAGTGGCCTTGCATCCTCGTCATCGCTCATTAGCCCTTCCAACTCGAACTCCTGAGCGTCTCTTACTGGTACATTGCCGTTTATCCGGGGCCCTAATCTACCATTCGCTACTTCTTTAGGAGGAGGGGTCGGGGCGGCGTTCCGGTCGTAAACACCAAGGAGAACATTTACGAAGAGGAAGAGTAGGAAGGCAAGCGAATACAATATTAAGATGTAGGCGACATGGTCCATACCCGAAGATGCAACTAGAGCCATCTGCTCCTCTGTAGCACCCATGAATAAAAACCCGGAGGCATAGAGTAACTTGAATACGCGTTAGTAAGAGATTCAACTTATATCGCAGTGAAGGGTAGGACTTACAAAGACGGGGACATATTGGAAGCTAGTTGTTTCTCGGCCGTTCTCGGATGAACCAGGCCGATCTCGAAGAACAAAAGATATCTCAATGATACGCGTGACACCAGCTGCCATGAGCGTGTATCCAAACATTTTGTGGGTTTCGGCGCTGATCATCAATTCTTGGGGATGAGCACTCATAGCCCAACCGGTTATTAGGAGGACAAAACCCGGGATAAAGTTGCGTTGCGGTCGTCCATCACGGTCTCTGCTTAACCATATTCCGGCCAATCCTGCTGCCCACCAGACTATGCCCATCGTAGTGTGCTGCCAGTCATTCTTGACCCATTCGGTGCCCCATCGGTGTTCGGTGAAGGTATTAACTACTCCCCAAGCAGCGATGACAGCACTATCGAAGAACTCTTGAGAACGTCCAGTGCGTCTCAACCAAAGCTGTCCAACGAGCAATAGCAGCGTCAGAAGGATTCCGTAGGCGATAAAGGCGCTTCCCATAATGAAATGCGCTAGACATTGGCCAACGTGATCACCCTGGCAGAAACCGAGAGCTGTGATACCGCCAAATAGCATTTGTGTCCATGAAAGGACGGGCAATGCTTTTCCAACTATGCCATGTCCGATCTTCACGAATCGTCTGATCTTCCCATTTATGCCCTTTTCGAGATGCAGCTTCAGATAAATGCCCATGAGAATTTGGAGGAAGAGTAGTAACGAAATCGGGGATGCGAATTTGGAGTGGACGTTAGAATGCCGAAATTCGCGGCCGCCGTGCATATGACCCAAGGCATATCCGAGGATCGCCAGTGCTGTGCCTAACACCTGGACGGGGACGTGCCATCGGGACTTGACGATCTAAAAATGGAGAAATTAGTCAGAATCTGATAAGTGATGGAGAGTTTGAATAGATGACGATGGTGATGCATACTCCAAGAACCATTCCTAAGGGAAAGATGATGCCCCAGGCGAACATCTGAACGAAGATATGAATCCATAGTGTCGTATCCTGTATGAACCATCAGCTTCCGCTGCTTCCGCGCCACGGCCAAATCAATTCCATTTAGTTGACTGAACATACAATCGGATCGGCCGACACGGCATGGCCATCCTCGATATGGGTAGAACTGTGATCGTGTGCGGAAGCCATAGGTAAAGCAGCCAAAGCTAGCAAAAATGTAGGTATAGGTAAAAGAGAAGATGAAGCCATTTTCAACCTCTCATGGAGCCTCAGTTCTAACATGATGCGTTTCGGAGCCGGAATCTTGGCCCAAGACTGGGTGTTGGGTGGATCGAACCCCTGGAGGGAACCGTGTTTCGACTATCTTCGAGACAAGGGTGGTTCTTTAAAAATAATAAGAAGATTCTAAATGATAATTGGACGGTGGTAAGGATCTATAAGAGGTAGCTTAAATCAGCCGTCCATTACGAAGTTCCCAGGTATGGGTCGGGTCGTAGTCGTTCGAGAGGTTGAAGAGGGGAAAAAAAAAAAAGTATCGCTTACATTTTGTTGATCGCAACCGCAACAGCAACAACTGATTTTCGGATCGCGACAAGGACGCTACTTGGGTACCAGCCCGCTACACCAGCCCGCTTACCTACAAGGTACATTTGTATTAGCACAGGTCCGAACTGCTGCGCAAGTTCCCAAGTTCCAAACTACAAGGTACTCCGCTATACTCCGCCGTAGCCGAAACCCCACTCACTTTAGCCTACAGGCTGTGTACCGGCCTTGTATGCGCCTTATGTAAATCGATGCTGCTGGAATGCACGAATATACATGCGCAGTACAGGCCTTGGCTTCGTAATGCGGGCAATCACGGTAAGTGCCGCATCTCTACACAAAGCTTAAGTCAAATATCTGTGATCTCATTGGCCAAGAAGCTCTGTTACTTACATCTTGTGCAAATCTTTCTTGAAGTACCGACCTGAAAGTACCTACCTAACCTACCTACCTATTTAATCCCCGTCGTATCGGAGCTAAAGACATAAGGCTATTGCCTATCGCTTCCGTGGTACCGGATTCTTTGTATATTATAACTTATGAGAGCTCCAAGAATTCTACACCGTGGACCTTACACACAGAACTTATTTACTAATTTCTAGAGAGGCTTAGACGACTCCTTAATTACGAATCGATTTCGTAAACGAGAACGAACATGTTACCGTCGGCTACTTGTAGCTAAGGGAAGTTTGGGACTAATATAACTACAGGACATTCTTTCGTCCGACTAGAGAATACTGATTGATACCTGTGATGCAGACGCCAAGGCAAATATGCTTAAGATCGTTTGGCTACTAATGCATCTAGTCAATTTATATTCTTATTCTTATATCTGGCAGTATACGGAGTCTTAGTGCGGTCCGTTAGTGACGCCGGCAAACCACAGCGAAATGATAGAACAGGAATAGTGACCTAGATATACTGAACTAGTTAGCGGAAAAAGAAAGAGAAAAGCTAATAATTAGAAGAGCTAACTACTAAATACCAAGCACTCATATGCCCCTTACTATGTAGTTAAATGGTATGTCTCAACGCCAACGCGGTCGCGCTACAACTGAACAAAATATTTAGCGTCGTGATAGCGCACTGCAAAATCAGCCAGCACTATTCGTTAATATGGCAAATGACGCATCCTATAATCAAGGTGACCATGCCAAAGCCTTTCTTAGCACCGTACAGTTTTTCTTACGGTCGCTGTAACTAACCACCCCCTAGGTAGGTGGTAGGTATAGATATATCGCTCCAAGCTATTTCTCACCACCACCTATATTCGATATTATACACAGGCTTCCCCAACCAATACCCAAGGATTATTAAGCAGCTGCAGCTGCATCTTCATCTTTCTTTATATCCATACATATGCACATCGCGGCGATAATCGCCATGTCGACGTTTGGCGCGACAGTAACATTGTATGTCTGCTGGTCGGCCAGAAACTCCCGCGCATTCCAGCGGTCACGGTAGATAGTCGCGACGGTTTGCCCGCTGGCCTCTTCCGTAATTTCGGCGTTGGTATCAGTGAAGTCGCCTTTCATCACTAGTTCCTCCTGCTGACCAGAAGCCGAGGTGAACGTAGCAATAAACTTAGAGCCAATCACTACATTTGTATTGACTCGTGTTAGTTTCCTCCTGCTCTGTCTATCCTAGGCGTTTGACAGGGATATATCATGTTGGCAGCAGAACTTACGCTTGAATTTACTCCTCACTTCGAAGATCTCCTCGCCGTTGGCATTCTCGGCGTAGTAGATCGTGTGTATGGTGAAGTGCTTCTTGCGGATGCAGAACAGGAAGTTGCCGTTTACATCCGTGACGTTTGTGCGTCCGGAGAGCGACAGGCTCTCGCCGTTTACTTTGAGGATGGGCTGGCCATTGAAAAGACGAACGTCAAAGCTGTTTCCCGACAGCGACTTGATCTTTTCTTTCAGCACTAAGGTCTCAGGTTGCCTCGCGAAGAATTGCTGGAATATGCCTATCGGTCGAGGAAAGGGGTTAAGTAGCGGCGCGCTTCCCATGTTGATGTTGGTGGTAGTTGTCAGGGAGGAGCCAACGAAGTTCGGGTTGAAGGGATTTTTGGGGGTTGAGAACAAAGAAAGCAAAATAATAAAAGCTAGAGAATTCTACATCATATTGCCAGACAAGTTCAAAGCAGGTAAGTGAGATTCTTATATAGGTACTCAGTAAGGCGGTAGGACAGCTATCCATTTCTGATCGGCTATATAAGTCCTACGTAATGATCCATTGCCAATACGCCGTATCCTAGGATGGTTATGAGCTACGTCAGTTCGCCAATTAGCAGCTAGTATTTACACCAACGCCCTGTCGATCCGCCTTGCAGCTGAGTTGCTAAAAGTTATCTGAGCTCAGCAAGGTGGTTGAGATTATCGTGCTAGTGGTTCTGTCCCGCCAGGGTTTCCTTTATCGGACGATACCAAACCATTCCCCTGCATGTGAAGCTAGGTAGCTTTAGTCATATATAGAAATTTCGTATTTAATTTTCGTATGCTATAGCCAAAAAAAAAAAAAAAAAAAACGCCTTACTATACCAGGGGATACAGGTATATTATGCGTCTAAAGGGCATGCAAGTCTATCTTTTACTTACAAGTTCATCCCAGTCAAAGGCATTGCCAGAGAAGATCTTCGACATCTTGGATGGCGCCATTAAAATGAAAGCTGTTTTCCATTCTAAGCCGCAGCTGGGTTCACCGTAGCTCTTCATGCGATGACCAAGCAGGGAATATAAGACCTAGAGAAGATAACCCTTAACTAACTAATGAAGGAGCCCTCGCCATACTCCAGAGATCTAGCCATTTAATACAATTAGGATATTAAAACTACAGATGAATTCCCACAATTCAATCAGGGCGTTAGGCAGATGGTGTTGAGCATCACAATAGGCACCGCCTAGTAGGTAATCCCTATTCAAAGCGGGTAGATGACCCAGCGAATGGGAAAGAAGAATGTTGATCGGTATAAAGTTTCCACTGCTATTCTCCAAACCCCTCATTTACATCTTTCACATACCTCACGTACCTCACGTACCTTAGGTACTCTCATGGAGCAATTAAGGCGAAAAGACTCATCAAGCTCACGTCATAGAGTTGGCCCTCACCGAAGCCGTGGTCTCGTTATCGCTGCCGTTTTATTATTTAATATTGCATGGCTATCATGGACTTGGACGCTCCAACACGTAAAATCTGAACCTGATATCGCTCGGGTACAGAGATGCGCTATCGATAATCTTCACGCGGATTTATCTTTCCTTGACGGAGCGTCACCTATCAGCAAACGCGAGTTCCTAGAAAGAAGAGACCGCCTTGCGCAAGCTTTGGTCGCGTCCAATGTCGATGCGTTCGTTCTTGAGCCAGGTTACACCTTCCAGTAAGACTGCGTAAATCCCAGAAATATCTCACAAATAAGCGTTCAAGCGCGGTACCGTGACCCGGTATTAATCGCCTACTAGATACTATGGGAATACCTCGCAGAGCGACTGGGAGCCTTGGGAACCCGAAGAAAGACCGTTCTTAATGGTAATCTTACCCGTGACCTCCGAGTCCGGGGCCGTTTCTGCCAAGACGGCCTTTCTCGCTCCACATTTCGAAGAAGGCCGGGTCCGCATGCTCGGGATTCCCTCCCGAGAGCCCGAATTGGACATCGTAACCTGGGAGGAACACTGGGACCCTTACGATACCCTGCGTCGGTCTCATCTTTTTGCAAATCTTAACGCACACGAGCACGGGAGGAAACCTAGACTCATGGTCGATGAGGAACTGCGAGATTTTATTGCGCGTGGTCTTGCGAATACCGGGTTCGAGACTTTCGGATTGAGCCCGGAAGTCGAACTAGTAAAGCAGCTCAAGAGCCCCGCAGAAGTGGAATTGCTCCGCGCCGTGAATACCGGTACTGTTGCGGCTGTGAGGGCGATGCGCCCGTGTCTCGTGGCTGGTTTGACCGAAGACGATGTACGAGATATTCTTGATGCATCGCTACTCTCCGTGGGCTTCACTCTTTTCTTTAACATAGTACTCTTTGAAGAAGATAGCGCTTTGCCTCATGGTGGTTTTGTTGTTGGCAAAAAGAAACTAAATCATGAGACTATGGCCGTGATCGATGTTGGGTGAGCACACTTGAGAAAGCCTCGATAAGACCTCTAATACATTGTAGCGCCCACTACCTGGGATACTCTTCCGACATTTGTCGCAGCTTTTTTATAGACCCGGCATCTGAAGGGGGCAAAATATATTCCACTTTAATTGCACCTCTCCTGAGGGCGATAAATTTGTCGACTGCGGCCTTTATTGTTCCCGGAGGGGACCCTCAGCTTCACGAAGAAAAGTTGAAGGTATGGAACATCGTATTAGAAGCTCAGACAGCCGCAGCTAGGGAGTTCAAAGCGAATAATACCGCGGCGAATGTCGATCTTGCTGCCCGTAAGACAATCGAAGAAGCAGGCTACGGCCACGCCTTTACGCATCGGCTTGGCCACGGAATTGGCATCAAGGGTACGTACTACTTAAATCTAAACTGACCTTAATCTTATCTTTTTGATACTATTCGCTTACGTCCTTCAGCCCACGAGTCACCGTACCTAAATAAGTGGAATACAAAAGCCACACTCCGGCCTGGGATGACCTTTACAAATGAGCCTGGTATATATCTGGAAGGCAAGTTTGGCGTTCGCCACGAAGACATCTATCTTGTAAAAGAAGATGGTGATGCCGAGTTATTGACAGGGCGAAGAGCCACTGGGCCCTATGACCCATGAGAGGCATAACTTGATTAATGGGCCACTTGTTCCAAGACTGGCCACTCTAATCAGTTGGCGCTTAACGGTGTAATGACAGATCCCGAACTCTTCTATACGTTTCTTTCCGGGTTGTACACGAATCTATAATCTAGGGCTCAATTTCCCAGTGTGCGAAGAGGCGGTGTAATAAGAAAGTAGAAACAGCCCTGATTCGAATTTATGACGTTGCATTGGGACAATTTTTACTTATACGAAGCCCAGAGGGCCGTCTATTGCGATAAGATACCAATTTTTCTACATCTAGTTTTCCCAAGGGGGAAATGGAGAGGTTCTTTGTTGCGCTAAACACAGCCGACGAGATCAGGTCATTTGTTGACCGATTGGACGTTCAACACGAATCACTCTCGGCAACTGAGCTGCGAGAAATCATACGCTTCCTCGATCATCTCCGGGGGATAGCCAACAGGCTCCGAAGGCAAGCGACGTCACCGAGGGATCTTGTGGACGCGGGTGACCTAAGGCGTCTCCGAGAAGACCGAAGAAAGTTCGACCAGCTTGACGCCCTGATAAGCAGGAGAATCGAACAGGCGGAAAATGGATATTGTCGTTTGGTACAAACAGATTGAAAACATGGCTACCCTTCGGAAAAAGCGAGGGAAAATCTTGAATGCATATTATGTTAAGTTTGGATAGATTGTATCTTTATTCGGCTTTGCAGGCCGCCTGGATTAATACGTTGGATTTTGCAGTACACTATCTATTGACTAAGATGTAGTACTATGCACTGTTTCTGCCGGTTTGGTTTAATTTGAGGAGAGTGTTGATTACGAGGTAACTTTGCCAAGCAGCCTTTGCTTTGCGCTGTAATTTTTTTTTTTGTTAACTCGCGTATAAGTGAAATGTGGTGTTAATATGAGCAGGGTTAAGTTGAACTCTGCTTTGGGTACTTGAATGAAGCTATCAGGTGATATTATATACTAGGTAGGTACTTGATTTAGAAGCATCGCCAATACTTCTCCGGCTTCTGAGGCCTTCCTCATTATTCAATAGGAATAGTACCTAGTCATTCAAGCTGATAAATTAAAGTTGAATAAAACATACTAGTTTCCGTCAGAGTTTCTCAGGCAACAACGACATTGTTTTGAGTTATTTGGTACTACCTCGTGACGTTTCTTGACATTCACTATTTGTATTATATCGTTAGATAGTGAATCTATCTCTCGAATGAATTTAATTTACTCAATGTTCATAGAAATAGAAATATCTATATAAACCTGTCCTTGGTAATCTTTTGCCTCCATTTCTGTTTCCTTTCGTCTACATTTTATCCTACAACAAAACAACGTCAAGTCTACATCTTCTTCTACAAGATGCATTGGCTCATTCAGCATGCCCTTAACTACATAGCCCAAGCGGACGAACTCGAGTCCTGGGCCGAGGGACTTGACGTCGAGTCGGGACCACTATCCGACCATGATGTCGCAAAATTAGCAGATAGACTCGACTGGATCTGGAGGGCGTTGAATAACCAGAGCTTAGCAGAAGCGGAACTCAAGAAAATGGACAGCGACCCCGGAATTGGTGGCGGCGAGGCGAAATTCAAGCGCATTCAGAGGCTTTTGGAGTATAAGCAGGATAGAAATGAGCAGCTAAACGCACAAGGGCGGAAATAATCGAGGGAGGCATAGCGAGCCTGTAGGTCGCAGTCTTTTACTTGACTCGTAGGCTATCTGGGTCAACGCTTTGGGGTTAGCAGTGGATTTATATTACTCAAGCATGCAGTATGCATCGTTTCCTCTAGTTGCTTGAGGCGCGAGGGAAGCATCGACTACCTAGGTACCTATGTAGTTTTAGGTAGTATGTAGCGTTGTTTTATATTATAATTAACTTTCATTCTATTACTTTTATTTGCTCCCACTAGCAGTATTTTTGGGCATGCCTTGTATATGGGTGAAATCTACTGCCACGCTGGGACGTATTTCGAGTAGAGGCTTGAGTTGATGTTCGCCTTGGACGTTTGGGGGATGCTCTTAAGGGATATATACAAAACCATTAACTTTATTGAACTTTTTTGCCGAGCGATGGTGTAGATTATCTATTATCAAACATATAACACTCGCTGCACTATTAAAGGCCAATAAATTATCTTCAAAATTAGATAGCATATAATTGAATGCTACCTCATCTATTCATGATCATTTCGCAGTTTTGTTGATATTAGTTAGGAATTGTCCTGTAATAGACGCATTATCCGGATAAGTAAGAGAACTATTTACTATTATTACGCCGATGATATCTATTGCTCTATCGGGGTAAGGCATTACAGCTTCGATCGATTAATGGTGGAATATCTGCTGCCTCTTAAACATTTTCTCACCTTATTAAGGTTATTACTTTTCAAGAAGGCCGGTTTATCATAGGCGGACGAAGACCTGATAACGTCCTAAAGAAAACCATAAGGAGATAGCGTGGACTGCGTTGTAGCGTGGGAGAAAGCCAGAGACCTTCCATCTTTAACCTAGCTCCGGGGTTCGACTGGGGTTTGACCGCATATCGCCAAGGATCGTCACTCATTATCTCGGCTACCCGGGTGGCGTATCCAAGCTTGATAATGCGACGCTATCTCCCGTCCTGCCTAAAGCAATACATAACGACAACGGAGGCTTGATATTGCACAATGCCAAGCGGGTCTCCAATCGCCGTCTCAAATACGGGCGTGTCGCCCTATTTTTGGACTCCTGTCTACCGGAATCCCCTCTAGAAGGCCCAATTTCATCGTCGCTACCATGGTTCGTTGCGGTGCAGTCGCGGGCCTACTGGCCCTTGTCTCTTCGGTTGAGGCAATTCAGAGACACCCCTTGCCAATTAGCGAACTCGCGAAGCAGGTATGTGAAAAATAAACGCGTTCAAATTTAAATCCAGTAGACAAATACACCATTCCATACACCTTTCATCATCGATATACCATGTAAAACACCCAGGTAACCAGAAGACTAACACGTCCAATTGCGGCAGGTCGAAGGGAAAGACGCGTACGACGGTCTCAGTGCCAGGGAGATTGACCTCCAGGCTCTTTACCCCGAGTACAATCTCTCGACCCCGATTGACCACTTCCATAACGATTCCTCTTACGAGCCGCACTCCAATGGAACGTTCAATTTGCGATACTGGTTCGACGCGCAGTACTACAAGCCGGGGGGTCCGGTGATTGTGCTCACGGGAGGAGAGACAAACGGAGCTGGTCGCTTGCCTTTCTTGCAGAAAGGTATTGTTTACCAGCTTGCAAAAGCGACGGGTGGATTGGGTGTCATTCTTGAGCATAGATACTATGGAAAGAGTATTCCCACGCCGGACTTCAGCACCGAGAACTTGCGTTTCCTTACTACCGACCAGGCTCTGGCTGATACTGCTTACTTTGCTAAGAATGTCAAATTTTCTGGTTTGGAGGACGTAGATTTGAGCCCTGAGAAGACGCCTTGGATTGCCTACGGTGGCAGCTACGCGGGTGCTTTTGTCGCGTTCCTACGAGTTTTGTACCCGGACGTCTATTTCGGCGCTATTTCGTCGTCTGGTGTTCCCAAGGCTATTTGGGACTACTGGCAATATTTTGAAGCTGCTGCCGTTTATGGACCGCCGGCATGCGTTGAAACTACCCAGAAGCTCACACACATTGTTGACAATATTCTTATTGGCAAAAATGGTTCCGAATACGTTGCGCAACTCAAAGCGGCTTTCGGTCTACCTAATGTAACACACGACGGCGACTTCGCTAGCGCTATCAATGGCGGTATCTATGGACTGCAGAGTCTGAATTGGGACCCTTCGCAGAGCAGTGATAGCTTCTTTGTCTACTGCGACAAGGTCTCATCGGATGATGTTCTATATCCCGGAACAGAGGCACGCAGGGACTCTGTTGAAGAGCTGATCAAAGTTGGTGGTTATGAAGATGAATTGGAAACTCTTGCAAACCGATTCTTGAATTATATTGGCTATGTAAACCAAACTTCGGTCGCAAGATGTGCCGGTGACCAGGATGCCTGCTTCACAACCTATGACCCGGAGTTTTACGCTCGAGATGATATTTCTCAAACCTGGCGGCTATGGCAATACCAGGTTTGCACTCAGTAAGTCGCAAGTCACTAATCTATGATGTACTACCAGATACTTACCAGGCATCCAGATGGGGTTATCTCCAAACCGGAAGCGGTGTTCCTGAGGACCAACTCCCTCTCATCTCCCGCACGATTGACGTTGACTACTCCGCTCTTATCTGTCGCGAGGCCTTCAATTTGACTAAGCCGGCCGATGTGGAATACATCAATAGACTTGGTGGATTCAACATCAGCTATCCCCGACTTGCCTTCATCGACGGCGAGTGGGATCCGTGGAGAGCGGCAGGCGTTCATGCCATTGGTCTACCCGAACGACCTAACACGCCAAGCGAGCCATATATCCTAATCGACGTAAGTTTACAATTATCTAATTTATCGTATAAATAAAATCCTGTACCTAACGGTGAAAACAGCGGGCGGTCCACCACTGGGACGAGAACGGGTTATTCCCCAACGAAACGACTCCGGACTTACCGCCAGCACCGGTCGCGGACGCCCAGAAGCAAATCGCGACATTTGTGCAGGGATGGGTGCAAGAATTCACGGGTAAATACTAGCAGCAGGCAACTTGGACTTGTACTTGTCAATCATAGGACGCTGACAGGAGTAGCAGATGTTGTAACGGAGCCCAGTGAACTATGACATAGCTATCGAAATATAATAGCGATATGACGTAGAACTCGGACTTATGTTGATCTCGAAACCGCCTATTTTCCTGATTTGCATGATTTCATAGCCATGGATATTAAGCCACGATTTTAACTGGTAGCTGAAGCTCTTATCGTCGTACCCGGTTTCGGTATGTTGACATAATGGTATGTAAGTGATTCAGTGCCATTTGCCAATGGCGTTAGTGTGACTCAGTATAGATTTGTATTAGTTTGCTTGTTCGAATCTTGGATCTCTAATAGGTTGATAGAATTTCATATGGTATTTGCTGGAACCCCTGTTATAATCTAGATATTACTGTAAAAATGGTCACCTTTTTTTATATAGAATACTCCTATCCGGTAGCTGAAGGGGAAAAAAATCTATTCTCGGATCATGCGAGTGCTAATTAGCAATGACCTGATCGATGGGGTCGAAAGTGAAATGCGCCGCATTAAGGGATGGGGGCTAGCACAACTTGAGTATTCGTAATTGGCTAACGCCTATTGCGCCTTGGCGAACAGGGTTTATCACAGCCCCTTACTTTGAGTATTCATACCATCTTGCATCACTTCGAAGCGGGTATTTGTAATGAACCATGGTTATCATGGCACCAAAGAAAGAAAATTGAGCTTGTCTGTGCCGCCTTGTCCAGGCACACAGCCCCCGGAGCCAAGCACATTCGCGTCAACATGTCAACGAGGGCATTGGGAACAATATAGTTTATGCTGATCGAACTGTTGATATATATATGGTGGTAATGAAAATATGCTAAACGCTAACCCCCATCGAATCCATGACTCTAGCTACCATGCAAATGTGTTCAAGTCCCAGTATGTGGGTTGTTTTTTTGTGATATGTACATTTAGAGGTGTATATACAGATTGCGTCCTCGTTAGTTTCAAAGCCTGGAAGCTTTCCTTCGCAATATCCGACGGTATCTGAAGTAACCGCGATGTCAACGGATATTATGAATGATGATCATAGCTCCAATAAGTGAGGAAGAAAAAAATAAATAAAAATATCGAAAACTCTTCCAAGCTATCCAAGCTTAAGTGCGCAGCTTCGATAAAGTGAAAGGCGTTTCACTGGCTTAGACCTTAAACCTTGGTGATGATTCGTCCGTAAGGAACACCACCGCGCTCGTAGACAGCCATGATGTTGTTGTCACCTCGTACGAAAGTACCAGGCCAGTACGAGCTGTCCTCGGAGAGATGGAACGACTGGGTGGACCATTTGAGCTGGCCGTTGGTAAGCGGCGTAGAGAAGATCATCTTGATATCAGCCCTGTTGGCCCAATCCAGCTGGTCGGCGGGTAGGTCCTCGTCCGTCATGAAGACGACGGCGAGGTTGTTTCCGATGGCGGCGATCTGCGGGGCTCCCGCGTTGTGTCCTTGGGGTCGGTAGATGATGGTTCGCCTACCCCAGGTCTGGCCGTCGTCGGTCGAGAGCATAGTGGCGAGGTAGAAGTTCGGGCCGTCCTTGACTTCGAAGACAATGACTAAGGCGTCCGCGCCAGTGGAGTCCTTAACGGCGACAATTCCTTGCATACCATCTCGGAGCTGCTCATCCGGGCGATGTAGATGCAAGTTTACAGGTGTTGACCAAGTAGCTCCACCGTCGCTCGAGACACTGCGGAAAGTCTCCTGGTTGGTCTGGCTCAGCTCGCCGGAGTACGTCAGTTGGATGTTGCCGTCCTTTCCGATGCGGAGGAAAGGCTCCCACAATCCGTTGAAGCCAGTTGCGTCAGCGGGCTGCTCCGCAGCTTGGGCCAAGAAAGCCCAGGTACGACCACCGTCGTCACTCTTGCAGATGGTGATGCGGAAGTAGGTAAGGGCGCCGTCAGCGTTCTTGTCGTGGTTGCGGAACGCGGCAAGGATTGTTCCGGAGGGGAGCTGAAGAAGGAATCCGTTGTCCAGGTCACCGGGGCTCTGAGCAATAGTGCCGATCTCGTTGAATGTCGCACCATCGTCGTCGCTCCTGGCAACTCTCAAAGTTCGAAGGCCATTCTCAGTGTAAGCCGAGACTGAGAGGATGCCGCCGTCCGCAAGCCTGGCAAGGCGAGGGTATGTCCCACCAGGGGACAGTCGGCTCTCCCTGTCGCTGAGGGTGAAGCTGGCTCCGATCTCTCCAAAGTTTACTGTGGTGTCTCGGTAGTTGAGATGAAGCTTGTTTCTAATCGACCTCCAGCTGAGGGACTCCCTTAGCTCGCCCCTAGGTCCTACTTCCCTTGCTACATGAAGGGGATGGATAGGTTTAACAGGCCTTGCTAACCCGAGGGAGAGGAAGCTAAGGCAGTGAAGCAATATGAAAAAGAGTGACGTGGTGGCTACTCGAGCCATAGTGGGCAGAATAGGTGATATACGACTTGTAAGATTGGTCCTTGTCGTTGTGGTTGTTCTAAAGAAAAGCTATAAAGAGAGTTGGTCGGAGGGGAGAAGGCCTTCTTATATAGAATTATAACAAAGACGTGCTCGTCAGTAGGGTACCGGAGGTGAATAGTAAGTTGTGACCAGGCTTGGCATAGTCTCTTACACACGTTCGCCCTGTGCCTTTTTCGGCTGTGCCTCACTTACACCTCACGAAACACAGCATCACATGGCAGGTGAATGTTCATAATTTCGGGAAGGGGTATCGACGGATCTCTTGACCCAAAGCATTGGCTTACATACAGAACTCCGGGGGAGTCATGGGTTTTTGGCCCCATCGTATAATGGTATGCCACGAATATGGAAAACACATCTGATTGGCGTGTTATGCGGTAAGGGGCGCCAAGGAGGTAGTGGGTGCCTCAGCATCACGGTATAGGAAACTACCTAAGGTATAAGTTTAACGCCGGGCCTATTTTTCTGGCCAAGAGTTACCGTGTAACCTGTAGTGATCTATAATACGTATATGATATGAGATTTATGATGCTTTTAGTATACTTTTTGACCCGGATCCGGTTAGATGTTAGTTGGGTTGATGTGATTTATGGTGGTTGATGCTTCTTTTCCGGCCTGATCCGGTGAATGTACTTGACGAATAATGGGTCCGACTAAAACATATGTTTCTTGTTTCGAGCCTTACTTCGGAGTAACGAGGCAGAGTAACTCGACATAATCCGATCTTGAGCACACTTCTTCTTTTTTTTCTTTACCATACCTCTTAAGGATTAGGATCTGAAGGATTCGAAACATTGAACAAAGGGGTGACCTGCCTCGTTAAGATCAACGTCAACTACCTAAGATATATTAAACAAGTTAGTTATTTAGTCTAGTTATTAAGGTTATCTACCGATTAGTTTTCACTACGAAAATCCCCATCGGCGGGCCGTGCTTTGTGGCGCCGCTGACGTTAGACCAACTAATAGAAATAACGGTGAGAAAGGAATTTGTTGTACTTCGTCGTACTTTTTTCAGTTGCACAGCATTGCGGAATAAAGAACCATTAAGCTTGGGAATGAGAGAGAAAAACAGCGGGGAGAAAGACGGGAAACAGTGGAGCCTTACAAAGTTACTAGCAGCCATAGGTGCCATAGGTACTTGGGTACGGATTCAAAACGTTGGGTCCCAATTCTTTTTTTACGTTTCTGGAAAGATTCTTAATTTAGACCATTCTTGCATGAACAAGCCAGGGGAAGTGCCGGCGTAGCGAATTCTATTTACCTATTGTACAAGACTTTAGTATTGCGACCTGAATTTGCATCTTGGACTTAGCTGGTACCTATGCGTGGAATCCTCGGGCTCCGATGGCCGACCACGTACATCTACTTTACCTTCCAAAATTATTGAGCTAAATAATTATTTTTCTTCGCTAAGAAGGAATTAATAATATTAAGTGCATGCGCATAATACGCGCTAACTACCTAGGTACACACGTATACTACATTTACCGGGTATATAGTAGTATATTTCCTTTCACTACCCATGCGACCCGCCAGGCTGGATCTCTTTGAAACGATCGGCGAAACGGGCGAAATTCGGGTCACGGGGCGAACTGAGCTCTAAACGCCAATGTCCCACGACTTCTTCAACTACTATAATGTAAGCGTAATTCAGCAATAGTCTCTCGATACTATCCGATACTATTACTTTATCAATATATCACAATCGTACTGCATTTACGCTGTCATACTATTTCAACCAAATATATGCCGGGCATTCCGGGCGAGCTCCTTAGGTATGCCGGAGCAGTGTAACTGTGTTTGTCGAACCATGGCAGCCATGCTTAATAGATGCCAGTAATCTGGATCATGCATCTGAGTCCTGCAGGTTACATTTCCTTAGGCTTCTTCTTTTTCACTTCTTTTTTTTTTTTCTTTTCTTTTCTTCTCCTCTTTCGCTTTCAGGGGAGCATTCAAGATGACATGCATCAAACATCTCTAGCTGAGCCAAGTCATCCATTAAGCTTCTCCAATTCTTATTTGCTGTCGGTCATGAGGTATGCAAAGTCGCGTGGCGACCCCGCGTTGGGGTATGTAATCCGCGAAACCACCGAAGAGCCTTGTCAGCTTCTTGTTTGTTTAGTCGCGAATAGCACGTTTATTCCCCCTACCTCAAGTCCACTCTGAAGTCAACGTTTCATACTAGCGTTGCGGCTAGTTCGACAAACACCTCGGGGAGCTTGCGGTTATTCGGTTATTTGCGGTGTGGCTACCGATGTTTTTGGAGAGCTAGTCCTATTGAGAACTTGACAAGGCTATGGGTTACTACTCTAGGATCCGGCAATCGGTTATACTACCGGTTACGGCTGACAACACATTTCATTAGGTAGTCGATAGAAGGCTACGCTCTTTTTCTGGGGATGGTCATTTCCTGTTTGCATTGTCCAAATTTCCCTCAAGACAAGGTCAGAAGAGCTAAGCAGTGTAACATCATGCAGGTCACCAAGTCGTCACAAATTTTCGAAGGCTCCGGAGCAAAACAGACGAGGTTAGGACAATGAAACGTTGAGCATAATGAAGAATCGCGAGATGTGACGAGCTAGCGAAGATTAGGTAGGTGAAGATTGAGAAGCTGTTGGGGAGGGGGGATATGAAATGGCTCAATTTCCGTGGAGTGACTGCTAGGTGAGCTGCTTTAAAGATTTATAATATCAAGACATCGATTGGAAATGACTTCTGATAGTCTATTTCGAGTAATAAGTTCTGGTATATTCAACCTCTCCTTCGGTCCGTTCTCACCTGAGGGCTACAGCCCTACAGATGTTTTGATGAACATGAGGTTCAAGAACAAAGCTATGACGTAGGTCAAGGATGACAGGCGCATATACTATACACCAAAGCTCATAGAACAATCTATGCTGCTTACTTTCTTACTGCCAGAGTGGCATCAGCCCGAAAACAAGCGGTATGGTTATGGCGCAGACGCCTAGGATGAAGCCTCGACTTGACTATGGCATGGCATGGCTCGCTTCGATAGAACAATGAATATGAATATGCTAACTATATACTATGAAAGCATGGCAGGTAGTTACGTTGATCACATGAGATCATCATAAAGAGATCATCTAGCGTGTTCCTTTAGGAGTTTGTTCTTCTTAGTGACTATCTTTTATAAGATCGACAGCACTTAAAATTCTCACTATCTTTTTTCCCCACACGGATTACTGAAGCTTAAAGACGGGGTATGCGAGCTTATTAGGTGGGTCCTCGTCCCATATCTACGTCAACTAGGTTAAGCGAGTCTTTATCATTTATATATAGAGCTGCGCATAGCCTCAGTACTTGGCAAGTCTAAGCAGTCTAAGCGGGCTAAATGGCTAACGAGAACTCATTTTGGGATAATTATGTAAAACAGCACGCGCTCTTATGAATAACAAAAGCAGATGACGCTACTGGATGTCATGTGCTTCAAAACTGCAGATATTAATATGTCCAGGTAGAAAAAAAAAAAAAAAAAAGAAAAACTTGACCGATTTAATTTTGAAATTAATGGGCAATGAAGAATTGTTTTGAATAATGGCATCGAGTAGCTCTTCCTAGTCTAAAAATGGTAAACTCCGGTCTACGATTTAAAGAGTTCATGTTGAATGCTGGGTTCCTTATTTAACGTCCACGGTGTACGATTGATGATTAAGGATCAACTGATACAAGAAAACATATTATTCCGCTGTTGCAAGCCAAAACAGTTTAGCATCAGTTACTCGATTAGAAGCTAGAATATCTCGGTTCCTTGGGCCGACTGTCATACTGTAAATGCTTGAGCTAGCTATTTGTGATGTGATATCTGGATGTGTCGAATTATACCTTAGAATGATTGAATTGTCACTCTAGCTGAAGTTAGTGACACGGTTGTACAAGCGATCTTAGAGCCATTTGATCTATCACTCAAAATATAATGGGAAATCGACAAGTCGTTATCGCCTGCCTGCAAAATGTTGTGCTTGTTCCTATGTCAATATAATCGTCCCTTGCCATAGATAAGGTTCGCATTGCAAAGATCCGGTCTGCGTCAACTTCAGTACTTCGAGAATCAACTTTGCTCGCTTTAAGTGCTTAATTTTTATTTTCATGGAGTTTTTATGATAATCCATGCTTGGGACGTTCATATCCGAGATCTATAATGACTACCTTAGGTACCTACCTATGTTCGGTAGCATTATCCAACTACAAAGGTACCTCATAATAGGTAATTTATTTACTATCACAGATGACGAAGTTCGCCATCTCTTACAGTATGCCTGATAACACTTGGTGCTCATTAGATAGAAGTCTTAGTAGACTTTTGGTTTTTGGCAACTGAGAAACTTACTTAGGTACGTGCCTACCGTCAGAGATCTAAATAATACCTAAGGTACCTAGGTATGTATCCAAGTTACCTACCTCTACGGATCATTTTTACATGGCAGAGTAAGTACCTTTGTTTGCTTTATCAAGTACCCACAATGCAGTTCTCCATGCACAGTGCATTGGTGACCCGGGCATTCAAGTGCCATCATCGCACTGGCAACCGTTCGTTTCTTTAATTATTCAGGCAGGTCCAAAGTGTGTACCTACCACCTATGTAAGGTGGTTACCTAGGAGGTGAGTACGTAATGCATGTGCGGGATGTACCTGCCCAAGGTAAAGTGCACCAAAACAAAACCCCAGAACAAACAACTTATCTTCACCATAAATATGTGGGGCCATGTAGCAAAACATTTCCAACAATCGCGCTGTTACAACTCTCAACCTTTGTCACACATTGTTCACCTGACTTTCAGTTTCTCCCATAAATGCAAAGGAAATTCCATCCCGGCACTACCGATTTCTTCGTCCCAGGCTTTATTTTCCTCCCGCACAACTTTTAAACCTCACCTAAAACATAATATAACTTACCTGACTTGCCGCTTCACGTCGTCTCTTTCTATTACGAGATTCGTATCATCAATCAAAAAACCACTTTATCTTAAAGGTATCCCTTGCACCATGGAGGTTCTCTCTCCACTAGCGACCGATTACCTTGCAGGGCAGCCGCATTCGTACATGGTACCGAGCGACGGGACAACTTATTACCATCCTATCAACTACAGCGCGAATGTTGAAGATGTCCAGTTGTACAACGAGGGCGGACACTATCCTGTACACCTTGGCGTGAAACTCGATAACCGTTTCACAGTCGTCCATAAGCTCGGCAGTGGCGGCTACGGAATCGTCTGGCTCTGTCGCGACACCTACCTAGAAAAGTGGAGAGCAGTCAAGATATTGACTGCTAACCAGACAGCCAAAGGTACCGAAAACGAGATAATCTGCGACCTACAGAAGCGCTTCACCGAGGATGAGCTCGAGAGAAATCATATACTACTCCCTTTGGAGAGATTTTGGCTCACGGGTCCCAATGGTACCCATTTGTGCCTCGTGATGCCGGTCCTAGGCCCAGCCGTTTCGAGCTGGCGTCTGAAGCAGAAGGATTACGAAAAGCAGACCCATCATGACACAAGAAATCTTTGTCGACAGATTATGGCTTCCATGCATTTTCTCCACAGGCACGGAATATGTCACGGAGACTTCAGACCAAGCAATATCCTCATGAAAATTGAAGGCATCGATCATCTAAGCGAAGATCAACTTCTGAAGCTTATGGGAGAACCGGAGTGTATCGGTATTGAACCATTACCTGGTCAATCACCAACGTATAGAGCCCCCAAATATTGCGTGGTACCTGCACATGAGTTTTGGTCCATGTCTTTATCTACGAAGTCCATCACAATCATCGACTTTGGAGAATCATTCTTCACCAAAGACCCGCCTAAATCGACAGGTATTCCGGATTCATATGCCGCCCCCGAAGTCCTTCTTGAAGGCATTGGGAACCTAGGAACCCATACCGATATATGGTCATTGGCATGCACCTTATTCGAAGTTCGGACAGGTTCGAAGTTGGTCGAGGATCAGCTTTGTGGTGGATTCAGCGACAGCCTTGGGGAAATCGAATTCTACTTGGGACCCTTACCTTCGCGATACCGAATGCCATATGATACGATGCATTCCAGTATCCCACCGGCATCTCTACTTGGTAGTGGGGGACCCGAATCTCAACTGGATATACAAGACTACACACCTGAAGAACAACTGCAACCCGATGCTCCAGATAAAGATTACTTTGAAGAAGCCAGGGCAGAATTGAGGGAAAAATCAGGCTATCAGGATATATTTCAGGCGGTACTTGGACAAGAACGCACACTGTATTGCAACGTAAATACAGCCGAGAAACCAGAAGTCATCAAGTATCGATACCCCCAAAAAGATGTGCTAGGTTTGGCAGATCTTTTAAAGAAAATGCTAAAGTATGATCCGAAAGATCGTATCGGCATAAATTCGGTCGTGTCACATTATTGGCTGGGGCGAAGGAGCAAGGGCAATACTCGGGGCGATACTCGTGGCAGTACTCGTGGCAAATTAAGGTCCAAAGATGATGGGGTGCGAGTTGTTGTTATGGCTGTGGCTGTCACAGTTTTGATACTTCATTTTCATAAGTTTGGCAAAAAGGGAATGTAGTACGAATCGAGTAGCAACGGATTAGATTAGCCATAAAAAAGTGTTACTCTAAGGTACCTATTCAGGACATAATCCCCTAATAGAATGCATGGATGATTTATGTCCCAAATCTCACGGTGTACAACTTAATACTGTAGAAGCCCATCATTTCACACTGAACGCATTTTACGATATATAATAACAAAGTAGCCAATACCAACCTTCCATGTAAAGCCACTATCTCAGGCAATTATATTTTTTATAAAAGGAGAACAAAAAAAAGGGGGGAAGGGGTGGAATATGCCCAGGAAATTCATATAAAATCCTAAATATTAGAGCTTGATATGGAACATCATGCGGCTTCACCTAATTAATAGTTCACGGCTCCCATAGTAACTAAAAAAAACCACTGCTTTGAACGATAATTGAATCTCAATGGCACAAAGTAATATGACTTGTCCGTGAGCTTGCCGTGCCTTTCAATCAAGGCCCCACTAGAATGTGTGATACTATGGCAACTGGCTGTTACAAGATATAGTATGCAAGTAGCTACCTACGGATCAGGTTCCTGTATCATGTATATGACACTGATAAGCTACTTGAAGTTTGCTAGGTTCTGAATAGCTCTGAATGACTAAGTTAGTAGGTCCTCAATTCCTACACTGAGAATCATTCCTGGCAAAAGGGGGGCTGTGAAGGGGTCGTCAAGACAACACTCATAACCCGTACGTACCTAGGTACCTGCTGTTGTAGATATTCTAAGCATCTCAGCTCAGGCAGTTGCTACGCGAAGAATTGTTTGTAAAATACGGAGTCAGGCACAAAAATACCTTGATAGCCAGGTTGCTAGGTACTGGTCACAGTGCGATACAATAATCTTTGTAACTAAGGAAACAATTGATTGAACAACTGTAGTCAAAGAGAGTCATGGAGCTTCCATTATTCTAACACGTTGTGGTGTTCGTTACGCACACTTTGTATTTATGAATACTTAAATCCATCAACTGATCTCTCTGGTTGATGGGATAAACTTTCAATACAGCCTCGCTACAGTTGAAAAGTACCTATACAAGCAGTGAATATGGCTCCTTTCGTAACCTCAGCTCCTCAGGGCATTGTATGGGAAAAGGGAATGAGACTCGGCCCAGGCGCACCACACGGTTTCGACTTCAAGGAAAGGATCGACGATGTAAGACTGATGAGAGGCACTGGTACCATCGAAGATCCGCTGGTAAGCTACCGATTGTTAACAACACAAAGTCATATATAATGGTAGCTGACATTTATTTTAGGTCATTTGGCCTGCGCCGGGTCCCCATATAGCTTCAAACGAGAGCAAACGACAGACAATCATGCAGATAGTTAGCCAGACAACCACCGATTGCGGCCTAAGCCACGCATGGATCGCGTAAGATAATTATAATATTGCCTTGACTAGAAAGTACTAACTGCATGTATAGGGCTGATGCCCACCCTACGAGTACTATTGGATGGGAGAACGGTAGACGCAAGACACTCCGCGACGACTATCACGTTACCGTGCGAATGGGATCAGATAAGAAAACTTGCAACCTTCACGGCCATATCTATCTGGTCTGCGAGGGGCACGACCTCCGACGACCTATAGTCCGGGCTATGAGAAACGACGAGCGAGGTATTGTAGGTGGTTCAAGCCCTCAACTATTGGTTTGGGGACCCTACGAGTCGAGTTGGCCCCGAGCTCGAACCTCGTTGCCACAACCGCCATATCAGGTCAAGCCAGGTTCAATTCTGGAGTATCAGACAGTCATCAACCCCATTCACACAGGCGGACTAAACAGAAAACGTTAGTTGCCTACCTATCCGGGGAGGACCCCCTCTCGTCGCCCATGGGCGTACAGATACCATACAACACACATCACTCTGCCAACGACTTGTTGGATTAAGTTCCGACGACACATCATATCAGAATGCTTTTGATTCAAAGATGGATACCCAAATTCTAGTTATTAGGTCGTACAATTATTAGTCTATTACCCAACGGTTTGATGATATCTGTGAGTCCCCCCCTCCCCCCTCGACCCAGTCCAGTCAAGACGGAGGTTCCCCGGGGAAGGTTGTGTGCCAGTGTTTGATGTTTGTGACTGTTGTTCTCTTATCTCCCTTTGAAGTGCCCAAACATAACTGCCCTGACTATCCTTGACATGCCTGTTTGGCATCCGTGCTTGCTAAACTAATAGGTAACTCGGACGACGAATATGGCGTATATTACGGCACATGTGGCCCCAAACAATCGAGTTGAACACAATTCACACGTGGTAAGTTTTCCAGGCCTACAGCTCATCGCTAAGAACATAACAGAATCGACCGATAGCTAGTGGCTGTTGAATATAATGGAACAGGCAATGACATCATGTTGAAATCTAATGATAAGCGAGATGTTCTGTAGATACCGCCTCAATACGGAGTCTAAGAAGAAATGATCTAGATGCTCAAGGTAGGACGCAAATACCAGGGTAAAAGGTAACGTGTCGCCGCAGGCAAAAGCCATGTACCATACTCATTACAAATGATACGCTTACTATATTAATGGATCAGGTACTGCTTCGTCTGCCAAAGTACCTTCCTTACCTAACAATCCAAACCAAAGATATTTCTACCATATCAGGTAGAGTGTACATTCATATTACTCTTCTTTTTGTCTTTCTCAGCATCTCCGTCCGCGGGGATGCCGTTATCCTCCGGGCGTCTGAAAAACCCCTTGTTGTCAGCGTCGAGGATAGTTGTCCAGAAGATTTCGGCCATCTTCTGATATCCCTTATCCACCGGGTGAGTACCGTCGGGTGATAGGTCAACTGGCTGTGGTCGGCCCCGAAGCCCCTGGCAACAATGCATCTCGGCTAGCACGATGGGCTTGCCTTCGTTTTCGAGAATTGATGCGATATCTCTTATCTGAGAGTTGGCATCCAGAACGCAAGACTCGGTGTCAGGGGCGTTGTTTACTAAGAGAGTCGACATGACCACAGTAGCGTTGGTAGACGCCACTAGTAAGTAATCGACAAGGTCTTTCATGCGCATACCGAAGTTATCTATGTCCCAGTCCTGGAGGCAGTCATTCGATCCGACATGTACGACGAAAATATTGGGGAGAGTTTCAGGAACAATACGGGTAGCGTGTTTGTGGATCTGGTCGATGCGATTTCCGGAATATGCCTCTAACTCGTTGTCTTTGAAGTCCCCAACCCGTTGGGACCCTACCAAGTTGACAGCATTACCCGATGAGACGAACTTGTCGCGGATAAACTTCCTAAATCCAAGATTTCCAGTTGACATATAGCCTCGCGTAATTGAAGCGCCCATAAACATGACCCGGAAAGGCATACCTCCAGCCAAAGGCGAGGATGCCGATGAGGACTGGTCGTGATTGGATGCTGGGTTGTCGTAGCAGTGGCACTGTAGGCCCGGCCGTGCAATGTGATGGGAATTCAAAGCTATTGCAATTAGGGCCATCTTCTTTGATGAGGTCTGAGGGGATATAATACGTACGCGTGAATTCACTTGCCTGTGCCAATGTTAAGCACGCGGCAAGGAGTTGTCCCCATACCTTGAGATGCATTTTCGGATAACGTAGATGCTGTCCTCCAATGCCACCTCTTCGGGCTTTGCTTTTATCACTGTGCCTTGCTTGGCCTTGGATCTATAGATATATTCCAAGTGTTGATAAGAAATTTGGAGACAAGACTTCGCCGGGTTATAAAGCGGCTTAGAGATATGTGTCGCTATCATCGCTTTCTTCCTTGATTTCTGAATTCGATAACCACTTGATCATATCACTAGCCTCGTCTATTCATTCACTGAAACCCTAGTACAGCATACCATTACTGGCGTGAGCTATTCAATAGATCTAAGTAGGTGTGACTACCGGGCTGAAGCTCTAGTGGTTAATAATTTTGAATGGTTGAAACATAGTGGTTTAGGAGGGATACGAGCTGTGGAAAAGATACAATGCCGTAATGTAATAACCTGAGAACCCAAAGGAGAACTGCCAATGCGACCAAATTTTTATTCCAAGTATCTCGACGACATCTAGTTCTTTTCGTTACCAACTTCCAATGTTTCCACAGTAGCCTCTTCATCATTAGCCAACTTGGCATTGCCACCGTGGAACACTTTAACATCTCCGAAGATTTCGTCAATCTCTTCTAATGATTTTCCTATCAATTATGTTAGCCACCAAAGTTCGGATTAGCGTTTAGGGCTACATTATGTATTACCTTTTGTCTCGGGGTATGCAAACGCAAACACTAGAGCGCAAAGAGCATTGGTAAGGATAAAAAGTATCTGTCGTTGCGTTAGTAATAGTAATAATCTCTTAAGGAATGATGTCAGAAATACATAGTATTTCCATCCAACCGCCGCAAGTGCAATTGGCGAGCATTGCGTAATAACTAGACTGATAGAATAATGGATAACCTGAACCAGAGCGTTTGCCTTTGCTCGAAGCTCGGTAGTGAAAACCTCGGGGCTAAAAAAGGGCTTGTTAGTACGAACTATGAGAGGTAAATTATTGTTCAAGACCAAGACTCACGGAATGATCCAAGTCATTGGACCGAGGAGAGCTGAATAATTGGCAGAAACTGCAAAGATGCAAGCAATGAGGCCTCTCTGCGCCGCAACATTTGTGGGAAAACCGGGACGCGCTGGGTAGACTGCGGCCAGGATAGTGATTATCATGTAACAAACGGAGAGGAGGGCCGAGCTTGTTATCAATATCTTTTTCCGGCCGACTCGATCGACGAAAAAGAGAGAGGCAAGACATGCCACGGGCGCGACAGTTCCGTAAAGGCCGCTAACGAGAAGCTGTTCGTTCTGGTCGAACTGGAGAGTCGCATAAATGGCTGTTTGATAATATTGGACAAAAGATATACCCGAGAGCATAGCAGCTGCCCATACGAACGCTCCGACGAAAAGACGCTTTCGGAATGCCGGTGTCTTCATTAGATCCATCCATGTTAGGCGACCCTGAGCCTTTCGCTCCTCTTCGATATTCACTTGGATAATGGTGAACTCGGTGTCAATCCACGTATCGTTGGACCCATCGTAGTGGTAGTTGCGGAAACATTTCTTTGCTTCTTCATGACGGCCCTTCAAGCATAGCCATCTTGGGGATTCGCTGATAAAGAGAACTCCAATGCCGAGTATAATGGCCGGGACACCTTGAATAGCAAAGCCCAATCTCCATTGATTGGAGTTGTTCCATTTACCTTCGCCTACTCCAGTCCATAATGCGACGAAAAATCCCCAAGCGACCACTTCATCGATGTTAGTATAACGACGCGTCTTTCTGGGGAATCCTGTGTCTTACTCATCTGATTAGCTGCTGTAATCTTCGCGCGTTCGTGTGTCTATCAATCATTAGGTCAGTGCACATCCGAGACATTCCCTGCGATATAAGAGGTACTACCTTTGCAATTTCGGCACCGAAAACAGGGGCCACGCCAGTAACCGTTCCAACGGCAAAACCAACCAATAGGCGTCCCATAATGACTACATATTACCTAGAGTATTAGAATTTTTCTATACCTTAGACACTTTCGTTTGTCATGTACTCACGCATAGCGACGTGGGCAGCCCCGGCCATGAGCGCCGAGCCGATCGCACCCCAGAGACATCCGAACGCTATGGCCTTGCGTCGACCAAACCTATCACTGGTAATACCAACCGAAGCACTGCCAAGCCATGCTGTAGAAGAAGTCAATATAGGAGCAACACGACAGACGCCAATCGATATGAATTACCTCCAGCTTGGTAGACTGAGACAATCGCTCCACGAGTGGCAGCATCGGGTTGGCCGAAATAAGTCAGGAAAGATTTCAACGCCAAACTCGGCGTAATGATCCCCGAGTCGCTTAAGCTCTGTTAGCAATGAGTGGAGCAAGCTTCATCGCAAACACAAATACTTACTAGCCATAGAGAAATCCACCTATTCCAAGGAATAAGGAGGTTAGGAAAGGTTTACTTAGCAGCGTCTGATTCTTCATGGTTACTGCGGAGCAAGATAGGGAAGTATTGAAGGTGCACCGAGGCCCTTCAGATAGATTAGAGGATTCACATGGGTTTAAGTATCGCCGCATCGACTCGACGAGAGGTCGTCTAGACTTTGATGAAATCCGGGGTTAGTATCCGACTACTTGGTTCATGGTATACGGGGATGGGTCCGCCAAGGGCCCAGGGGCGGGGTATACGAATCAAGTTGTGCTCCCGGCACAGACTATTGCATCCCCCTATTGAGGTGCAGGCCACGAGCTTTCAGCCTCTAACCTAGGCGTCTCTCGTTTCGAGCTGCCTGTGCAAGTCGTTCATGTTCGAATTATGCACATCTAATATCAACTGAATTAGTTGTATTGGGGGTAGAAACACAAATTGTACTGAAAAGCTTACCTACCTACCTACCTAGGTACTTTACGGGATTTCCGCTCCCTTGAACATTTACTCTTTTTTACATACCTTGGTACCTGGCTAGGTAGCATTGAGAGACTCTTGTAGAGTAAATCCTCGTGAATATCTCCCGAACGCGCCTATCAAACTGGCCAAATTACTAAACCGAATCGAGCTCCTGTTAGCGAGGGCCTGGTCTTCGTCTATGCGCTACTCCGCAAAACACATGGGCGTCAAATTTGGGGGAATATCCACATGGGCTTCCCCGCCAAGGTCGGCAGTTTGAATAGAGACAATTAGCGTAGAAGGATTCTCGGTTAATCCCATGTTGATATTTCTGCGAGGGGCACCCTCTTGCAGATTAACTCCTTTCTTCTTAATGTTCGAGGTCGCGCGTCGGAGAGAGAGTCATGATTACCTAGTTTGTGAGCGTCAGATGTCAAAATGTTCGCAACAATTCTTGCTAGTATAGGCTTCGCTGTGTCGCTTTCTTATCTAAGCTTGATATTTCCAAGGGTAAGCAGCATATTACCAGAAGTTTCAAGGCGCTGTTTGACTAACTGGGTTCAACTAGTTGTTGCAAGAATGGAAGATTTATGCACATCGCAAAGAGCTTCCACCGGGCCCGAAGGTTATCAAATCCGGCCTTCGAAAACCGTGGCTATGGTTTCGGGAACTGAATAAAGAATATGGCGATGTGGTCTACCTCCAAATGGGGCCTACACCGACTATCATTCTAGGTTCAGCCCAAGCTGCATGGGACCTCTTAGAGAAACGGGGAGCAAAGTACTCGTCCCGACCTCGCTTTATCATGGGCGGTGAACTCCTGTCAGGGGGGATGCGAGGCCTTATGGCACCGTATGGATCTTTCTGGCGGCGATGGCGAAAGCTATTACATGGCGGGTTCATGAATCGCCAAAGTTTGACTTATCGACCTATTCAGAGCTTAGAGTCTAAGATTCTCATGCATGACTTACTCCATACTCCTGAGAGATTTCGAAAGCATCTCGAGCGTTATGCAGCTTCGGTTATTGTTACGGTTACATACGGGCGCAGGGTTGGAGATGTCGATAATGATATCGTTGTCCGACGCAACGGTGAGTCCATGGACCGTCTGACACAAGTAAAGTAAGTAAATTTTTAATCTATTACTAAGTGCAGTCACTTACACTCACGTCTTTAGTATTCCCGGCAAATACAAAGTCGAGCGATATCCGGCCCTCAAATACATACCCAGCATCTTCGCGCCGTGGAAAGCCGAGGTCTTGAGGCAAAGGCAAAAAGATATTCAGCTATACACGGAACTTATGGATGAAGTAAAGGATAGGAATGCGAGAGGTACTTTACCTACATGTTTCGCAAAGCACCTGCTAGAAGAACAAGAAAATCTCGGAATGTCAGATCTGGAACTTGCATACACTGCAGGTTCTCCGTTCGGGGCAGGTGTAGAGACAGTAAGTCAACCGTCCTTCTCTAGAGACCATAAACGACCTCGTACTCATGCTATACGTTTTAGTCTGCGGGCTCTCTCGCTAGCTTTCTCCTGGCCTGTGTAAAGTTCGGTCCTCAGTTCATTCCTAGAGCCCAAGAGGAACTCGACAGGGTAGTTGGAAATGATAGGCTTCCCACGTTCGAAGACCTGCCTCAGTTACCATATGTCAGAGCAGTCGCTTCCGAGACGTTACGATGGAGACCAGTAGCTGTTTTAGGAGGTACACCCCATGCTAGTACCGCTGACGATGTGTATAAGGGAATGTTTATTCCCAAAGGAAGTACAATCATCGCACCCCTGTGGAGTAGTAAGTGTGCCGAATATTATATTGCATCTAATCACATCAATACTGAAACTGGTTCCTTAGTTCACCTAAATGAATCCGATTTCCCCGAGCCAAACGAATTCCGGCCGGAACGCTTCTTAGAGGAGCGTGACTATCCCGGCACGCTTGGTCACAGTGCATTCGGTTGGGGAAGACGAATCTGTCCTGGGATGCACTTGGGGTCTGCGTCTGTGGAACTCAATATTGCACGAATACTATGGGCTTTTAAAGTCGGTCCCGCAAAAGATGCAAGCGGAAACGACATTGATGTGGACATGTAAGTGACTCTCCTATTCACATCACTTCTGTCACTTATTAACAGCCTTTTAGATTCGCCTTTTCAGACGGCTTTAACTCAAGCCCGCTTCCGTTTCAATGCTCGATACAACCACGATCTCAGAAGCATGCAAGTGTTATTGAGCAAGAGTTTCAAGGTGCCACAGAGTCCTTGAAAACATATACTCCGGTTGGCAACAGAATATCTTGAGGAGACGTGGGTCACCATCCACCTCCCGTCTTCCATTGGGATGAGAACAGAAAATGTAAATATAATTGGCTACAATACCTTACTCCTAGATTAGACGAGGCGTATATCATTAACACGGCCGTGAATGATTGGGGAGGCGTATTGAAATAGCATTCTAAACCCTAAGATTGTGGAGTAACTAGGCCAATTACAATGTGTCCTCATATTTTTAGTAGAATATAATAAGAGTAAGCTTCTCACTCTGTCTTCATACCGTATAATGGACGCTTATTATATGACCAAGTAAGTTCTGTGCAAAGCTACCCAAATTTGCGATATTTACAGAGTTTTAATGAGAACTGAAACCCCATAGGTCGAGATTGGGAACGATGTAAATAGTGTTATGGTCAGTAATAGTCAACATTCTCACTTCCACGTATATCCGTCTTACTCAGACGCTTATAGCATGAGCTTATACATGAGACTCTTAAGGATAAAGACATTTTGAGTGAGGTCATAATTATGCCCATAGGGTACGGATAATCGGCGAACAGGGATCTAAAAAAATTAGTTTTGAGAGGTAAAGCTGGTAAAGTGACAGGGCGGCGTCCTTGTGGCTCATTAAACGATCTATCATTTAATACCAGCTAACTTGAAAACTGGCCATTGGCTATTTGCTTACATGGAGTCGCATATGAGAATGTGACCTCCGGTCTCCATTCGGTCAAGCTTGAGTTTCGGCGTCATGTCACCCAATTAATAAATCAAAAACGGAGTTAAGCTCTCGAGAGACTTGTCTCTCACCTACCATTAGATATATAAGACTAGTTAATATACCAAACAAAGTCTAGCGAAACTATTACTTACCTCCCTGTTATAAATTATAAGGCAGTGAACAGGTACTTAAAGCTGATGGTTATCTAGAGTTATATTCGTTTCTGTAGAATACCTAGGTAACTACCGAATTAAAATGCTAAAATACTAATTCCTACGGCGATATGACCCCCCATCTTTTAACAGCGTAGCCAAGGGCGGGAGGGCCGCCCACTGCCAAGCTTCTCCATTCCAGAAAGAGACGCGATTGCTCTTTTGCTGGGACGACCCGAGGTTTTCACAAGCTTTATGTAGCATTTTGGCTTGTTTACCCATGTTCGACCCAAAACTCAGCTTCGCCAGATTTGGACTTGATAATAACCTTTGCTGACACCACAAAGAATAAAATCGACAAATCACATTCTAACAGAAGCCTTCTAGAAATTCTATATCGTATCTTACGTAAGAGTTGATCGGCAATATGACCAGGGGTTCCACTACCTCAACTTCAACTCGTCCATGACCCCTGAGGGTTTTGAGGGTTCCCTCATATGTTTTTCACTTTTTTTTCTTTCGAACCCCCCCCCTTGGGCAACTCGATGCTGTTCCCGAACTGTCTATCTTCAAACCTTTTTATCCTTTTCTACAGTTTGGGACCATCGAGGGCACATTGAAGATACGACGTATCAGTAGCGCCTTTTCTCCCGCCACCACCTTTACCTTATACCAACCAAGTCTAGAGCTTGGAAACTTCGGCGGGCCGGTTTCCATTCCCATTTGAGATAGGTTTTCGTCCATTGCTGGCGACAGCAATCGGTTTTGTTCCCTCTGGGTGGGAGCAACGCATACAATATGCGCTTCATTACGAACTTGCTGATTATTGCGTGCGCTGCCCCACCTACGTTAGCACGGGATGATTCTCGTCCCAAAGAAAGTAAGAATGTTTTCATTATACTGGTGTTGCGGAGTAGTATTCCGGGGGAACTTGGTTCGTTTAGAAGGCTTCCGTATAGTCACTAAACCCCTCCACGATTCCGTGAAATTATATAATGCCCTCATCAAAGCCGCCCTGGTTGTTAGTTGGTTAGTTAACATGAGTCGAAATAGATGTCATCCTCGCAGATTGTGTTGGGTCGCAGAACTCAAGTCAACTATCATCTGAAGTCGCATACTTCAATAGCCCTCCGAATGATTCGCCTGGTGGCATCGCACCCGTAACTGACGGGCAGCACCGCGACTGGGCAGACAACACCACATCCGCATACTTTACCGACACTGGAACGACCTTCAAAGCTGAATTAGGGAAGCGTGGTACCTCAGGCGACTACGCTGGAGTAGGAAACAACGGCTACACGGACTTTACGTGCTGGCAAATGGACTCAGAGTACTTGTATAGCCACGATGACAAAAATTGCTTTGTGGCATACGAGTGTAATCATATGAGTGAGTTGTTCTCGCTTTGATTTAAGATACCCTCCGATATCTGGTATTGCTTTTATAACTCTGAGCAACGCCGTAACCACGGCTGAGCTTGGAAGTTGCGGTCAACGTATCGATACAACATAATCTTAAGCATTGTCACTTTCTTGAATATCATGTTGAGTGCCTAGCTAACTCTGATCATTAGCATCACCCGTTCCTATCCCGTCAGCTTCACCTCCCGCAGCTACCATGTCATCATCATCCACAGCGACCCCGGAAGCTGATTCGGGTCTATCGGTGGGCGCTATAGTGGGTATTAGTATCGGAACAGCCGCCGGTGCAATACTTATTGCTGCCGTTGCTGCCTTTTTAATATATCGGCATTGGCGTGCAAAGAAGCAAGCACAAGCCGCTAATGATCCTCAAGATCCAAGACTAGAGACTGGAGGACCTGGAACACCAAAGGGGCCGCCCTTGGCGAACACAATATGGCAAGGCCCAGGAGTGAGGGAATTGGAAACACCACAAGTTTACCATGAGCTACATAACGTGAATCGCCCGGTAGAAATTCAAAGTGTTCTTATAAGGGGCGAATTGGACGGATCTACTTCGAGAGCAGAGCTTCATTCTTATGACTTACCACCTCGATATGAATTCGGGACTCCAATATCGCCTGGAGCTTACGGCAACCAGAAAGGACCTGTTTATCACGTCAATCGCGTTGAAGAATAGGATAAATCCTAGCGGGATGGTGTCGATCTAACACTAATCTGGGATACGTGGACGGTGACGACCTCTAAGGAACACGACGATACTAATACAAGGGGAACACTGAGCCTTCCACGAACCCGGGATTGTTGGTCAAAAAGACCGTAGGAATGTCAATATCTTCCCAAGTCGTTAGCCGATAGGCTATCGCTCAAGGGAAAGAGCTATTAAATGTACATAGAAACGACTTCATGAGAAATGAATCGAGAAAGCTCTCCAAAGAATCCTTAAGGTCCCTCTACGTGTACCACAGTACACCATAAACTCCTTAGTCTCATCGGTAATCTCGCCCTCAGCCGCTACCATGTTTCTTTTTCTTTCTTTCTTTTTTTTCCTCTTGCCTTAGGTGTATCAAAATTTCGGTGAAGCTGTTGGTGGTAGACTGGCCGTTCGCAACGAATTTTCGGCGGTATGACCATGTGACATTGAGATAATATTTTGCCAGATCTGACTCAATCGTAACAACAGCTGAATCGTCGCACCGCATCGCCGCTTACCTGCGCCTACATATGCAGTAGTCACGTTATTATTCGTATGCTGGAAGCGAGTTACTGCATGCCCACAAACGAGCTGTTACGCCCTGTAAAAGTCTCTTTGGCTTTAACGTCTGATTATAGTGGGATACACATATGGTCAGTGCATACGGTCAGTTACGGACAATGCAAGTGACCAGAAAGAGGACATGGGGTCTTGTCTAACTGGTGTCTTTGTATGTCCCAGTGGAGTAGCATCAGAACCCCCTTCCTCGATACGCGGACAGTCTAGAGTTGGTGTTCAATAATAACGGTAAGGCTCCTCCTGAATGGAACTGCCAAGGTTATTGGGGTTACAACCTATAATGGGAGCGTAACACGAGCCAAGAGTTTGATCCTAATGGAATTGGTAATGGGTGGAAAGCAGGATGGTGCTTGGGGCCGGTTTAAGACAATCAAGGAGATGGAAGGAAAAGGTGCTCATAGGAGGGTGCAGTTGAGCCGTCCAGGATGAACTAAAAGGGCTATATCCCCCCAAAAAGAAAAGACTTCAAACATCCCGAAACTGGATTGATACTGCCACTGCCGGGAAAGACTCACATAGAGGCCAAAGCCAGAGACTCGAGAACAAGACGAAACCATTTTCTCATCTTCAAACCTGAGAGGACCTCAACCCTAAGGTAGCTCGTTCGAGCACTAGAAGCCTCTTGAGAAAACCCCCACAGTTGAAAACCGAGACCGCAACACTGCTTGGGCGGGGACGAATAGTAGAGTCGAAGGTAAAACTGTGACGATACCTTGACAGGAGACGAGGACTCGTCTGCTCTCGATATTCCATTTCCGTTCTTATGGGGCTACGCCTCGAAAATCGTCTGAATTATCATGGCATGGGCAATGCAACTGGTAACTAACACTAGAAGGCATCGCCAACAAAAAGAAAGACATATGGCGCACCCAAGACACCTCGACTCGAAGAACTAATGACCGTGTACTAAACTATGTGCTAGTGACTGAGGTATTAGTAAAGTAGACTCGATGCTGTATGAACTGTCAGCTAATTTTTTTTACTCTAGGTCGCGATATGGAATCAAGGGACGACGCGCGTCAAGGACGATGTTCCAGCGACATGTAACAAAACTCGAGCGATAGGATAAAATTCGATGCGTATAGAGTATAAATGTATGTATAACTAACAATAGTTAGGAAGCAGTTATCCTTATATCCTTCTTAATATACTCCATAGCTAAATCATATGCAGTTTTATTAAGTAGTTTTAGTAATGATGCATAACTACAGCTCCGATGGATAATTGTTGTATGAAAATGTAGCTCTGACGTCAGCGAATTTGGTAAGACGAAAGCAGCGGAAGCCAGACCTCTCGACCCCACCCCCCACTAAACCTTATAGTATAGCAGCACTGTGACAACACTGTGGCAGGAGAACAGGGCAGTAGCAGCCTTAGGCATCCTATCAAGTAGGTACCTCCTTTTAGGTACTTTTTAAACATTGGGGTCGTTTTTCCTTGGACTCTTGCCTTGTTCCCGGACTAACAAATAGCAATAGTTCGGATTTTTACTTGGTACTTGTAAGACTTGTGAAAGGGCGAAAATTTGTTAGTCCCACCATAGAGCCCCACAATTCCCCATAACGAAGGCTGAATGTACAAGATGTAATTCGTACTGCTATACTTTTCTGCCCCCCACCACAAAAAGATTCCGCCCGTTCTAAATCTCTAAACAACTACAAAGGTTACGCAGGACACATCTTCTTTTTTTTCTTATCGACAAATCCTTCTTTTTTTTTTCTCCCTCCCTCGAAAAAAATAAAGAAAAATCTTGTTTCTCTTTTTTTGTAGGTGATTGCTTTTACCTATATTTTTCTGGTCACATTCGCTTGTGACCACGACCGACGCCCTATCGTCGGTATCAGAAAAATAAAATAAAAATAAGCCTAAGCGGGGTAAATTTCTTCGATCGCTTTACTTATCGTCATCTCTATTATCATCTGCATTCGCATCAGCATCAGCATCCTCTTCTTACGGTTCGGCGATAGATAAAACAGAAGCAGTAGAATAACTACAATATCTTATCAAAATGGTTTCCGCATCGAAGGAGAAGCGACTCGCCAAGAAGGCAGCCGATGGCAAAGGTGAGAAGAAGACTCTCGTCTCTAGATCTAAGGCTGGCTCCAAGGCCGCATCCAAGAGCACCAGTGCTGCTGGTTCCGTCGCCGGCGATGACCCTCCCAATCTCGATGATGTTCCCGCGACCGACGATGCCAAGATGGAGAAGGTGAAGGCACTTTCTAACCAAAAGGATAAACATGGTCTCTCCGACCGCATCACCACTGGTGTCTTAGCATCCGTGTCCACTAGCAGAGACGTCAAGATTATCAGCGCTAGTTTAACCTTCCACGGTCGTGTGCTCCTCAACGAAACCGACCTTGAACTTACATTCGGTCGTCGATACGGTTTGCTTGGTGAGAATGGTTGCGGAAAGAGTACTCTTCTTAAAGCTATTGCTGCGCGAGAATACCCGATTCCCGACCACGTCGATATCTACCTCCTCAATGAGGGTGCGCCACCCTCCGACTTGGGTGCTTTGGAATGGGTTCTCAAGGAAGCTGAGAAAGAGATGGATCGTCTTGACAGGTTGGCAGAACAGCTACTTGAGGATGAAGGTCCCGACAGCCCTGTGCTGATGGATATCTACGAGGTATGCAAAACCCTCTTTCACGACTTGATTGATTCCTACTAACAGGCGTAATAGCACATGGACAAGATGGATCCCTCCACATTCGCTACCCGAGCCTCCCTTATCCTGACTGGTCTTGGTTTCAACAAGGACACTATTCACAAGAAGACGAAGGACATGTCCGGTGGTTGGCGTATGCGTGTCGCCCTTGCTAAGGCGCTCTTCGTCAAGCCTACCCTACTACTCCTTGACGACCCCACCGCCCATTTGGATCTCGAAGCTTGCGTCTGGCTCGAAGAATACTTGAAGAAGTGGGAGCGTACCCTGGTTCTGGTTTCTCACTCGCAAGATTTCTTGAACGGAGTCTGTACCAACATGATTGATATGCGAAAGCAACAACTCATGTACTACGGTGGTAACTTCGATTCATATGTCAAGACCCGCAAGGAACAAGAGACCAACCAGATGACCGCCTACAAGAAGCAACAGGATGAAATCAAGCACATCAAGGAGTTCATTGCCAGCGCAGGTACCTACGCCAACTTGGTGCGACAGGCCAAGTCTCGACAGAAGATTCTCGATAAGATGATTGCAGATGGTCTTATCGAGGAAGTCAAGGAGGAGAGGGAATTCAAATTCAGATTCACTGATGTCGAGAAGCTGCCTCCTCCCGTCTTGTCGTTTGACGATGTCACATTTTCGTATTCAGGCGAGGCGAAGGACGACCTGTACCGCAACATTGATCTTGGTTTCGATATGGACTCCCGAACAGCCCTCGTCGGCCCCAACGGTGTCGGAAAGAGCACACTGCTACGTCTAATGACCGGAAAGCTCTCTCCGACCTCTGGATCCGTCCGTCGTCACACACATCTAAAGCTCGGTCTCTACTCTCAGCACAGCGCTGAACAACTCGATCTTACCAAGAGCGCCCTGGACTTCGTCCGTGACAAGTACCGCGACAAGTCTCAAGACTACCAGTACTGGCGTCAATGCCTTGGCAGATACGGAGTCTCCGGTTCCGTACAAACTGCGCTGATGGGCACATTGTCCGAAGGTCAGAAGAGCCGAATCGTCTTCGCTCTGCTCGCTATTGATTCGCCCAACATGCTTCTTCTTGACGAACCTACAAACGGTCTAGATATCCCCACTATCGATGCTCTAGCAGACGCCATCGAGGCGTTCAGCGGTGGTGTCATTGTCGTCTCTCACGACTTCAGGTAAGGATTTCCCTTGGTTGCAGTACACATGAACCATTACTAACGCGTATATAACAGATTGCTTGACAAGATTGCTAAGCAAATTTTGGTGTGCGAGAACCGCACGATTAAGCCGTGGGACGGCACGATAGGAGAGTACAAGAACTACCTGCGCAAGAAGATGTTGGCTGCCGGTGCAGTTTAAAGACTTTAGTCTTACCAATTTTCTACGATTCACATTTAGCCGGGTTGATTACGCGAATACACTCTCGTTCGCGAGTGATGATCGTACTACAGGGTTGGTACGGTAAAAAGAGGGAGTACATACGTACATACAAGGACGCGGCTCGGAGGTCTATAGATTGGGCAACGAGGCATAGAGCCGCAGCCTTGAACTGAAAAAGAGCTTTTACTTTTAAAAGGGGGCTTTTCACGAACTGCGGAGAGCCGGCACGAATATGCGCCGCGATTTCGCACATAGGAATAGACTAGATGAATTTAAAAAAATTTCTGCCTTATATGTCTTGTTGGGCAAGTGATGAAGTATGTATGACTATGTGGATGCGGCCTAACTAGATACTTCTTTTCTTCTATGCAACTTTAGTGAGGTAGGGAATATAAAAGTGATCAAGTACAATTGCCACCGCCATCAGTATAAGTATAAACTATAATAGAAAGCAGGCCAGTTAAATAAAACCTAAGTACGTCTTACATGTATAATCTCTTACGACTGTGGCGGATTTGTAAAAGGCCACATCCTATAGGTTTGTTCTCTCCCATATCGCCCATATCGAAAAAAAAAAAAAAAAAAAAAAAAAAAACGCGCTATTTTCGCACACAATTCCAAATTTCCCCTCACGCCAGACCACTGTATATGATTTCAACTAGCAAAACGTTTGCCAATCAACACTAAAGGCCGCTTGGCCCAATGGTAAGGCGTCTGACTACGACCGAGTGTGATCACACACTTGACAAGTTATCAGGAGATTCTGGGTTCGAGCCCCAGGGTGGTCATTTTTTGCGTGATTCCTCAGATATGTATATCCTTTATTTTCTTCTTTTTTTTCTTCCTAGCTAAGTACATACCTAAGTACTTATTTTATTTAATTTAAAATAAAATTATTTCTTATTAATTTTTTCTGATATGCATGTGGTTAATTTCGTAATTTGGGGAATGCTTAATTAACCCTTGAATAAGAAAGTTATTTATTATATTAGTATTAGAAGACACAATGAGTAAAACATCCATGGACTACAAATTGTTAATAAGGAGGCTAGTATAAAACATGTTCATCAAGCGCCCATGTACATAAGTAAGGTACCTAATAATTAGGCACTCATACATCACTCAATAAGACATCATCATTTCAGCGAATACCTACCTTAGGTAGGTACCTTAGTAGGCATAGACTACTTCTTTACCATATGTTTCACTCAAACACCAAACTAAACAGAGTTGATTTAAAGTATCGCATTTATTATTGCCATTTCAGCTCATCACCTCAGTAAGTGGGCATGCGCGATGGTAGATTCCATGAGGTCCGCCCTTCTAATCATAATCCTACAACGATACAGTAAGGCGGCCTTTTGTCCACAAAAAAAAACAAAAAAAAAGTTATAAGATAATACGTTGGGGGAGCGCAAAGTCTAGCCTCCTAGTACGACGATTTTTAGACCACCTCCCCTTTCTCTCCTTGCAAATATGACAATTAACTAAAGCTCTATGAATCTCTTTGTATGTATTCGTCCCGCCAAGAGCCTTGCCCTGCATGTAGAATCGATGCCCCTATAACGCCGTATCACTCCTCTTGTTTTGTACAAGGCTCAACGCCCTTACTTCTGCCTCGGGAAGCATCATTCCCATTCTCATAAGTCAAACAATCACCCTCCATAATGGATTAGATATCGATCTCGCCGTCGGCAATAGCAAGTCGCTGCTTGGTCGTCTTGGCCTTCTTGCTACCCCCTTTCCGTTTCTTTGCGGCTTTGGCATCCCCGGCCTCGACGGGAGTGGCGGTACCGGAGGGTTTATTACCATCATCGAAATGACCCTCACCTGCGACAATGAAGTTAGTATATTTTACTTTGATATCAAGACAAACACCGTGGAATATTCGATTGACTTGACTTACCCTCATGATACATCTCATCCAGACTAACCGCTTCCCGCTTTCGTTTATTGCCACCCCGTTTCTTCGTTGCTTTATCCAGCTCGCCGCTTTCGAGAAGCTCTTTCTCGCGTTGCTCGATAAGTTCGGCCTGTTCATCGTCGGCGAGCCACATGGCGATATCGCGGTTGCGATTCTCGGCTGGACGGCGTCCACTGAAGTCGACACCCCGAGCACCGCCACCTTGTATGACAACTCGTTGCACTTCTTCCTTCTGCATCGCTCGCTTTCGAATACGTTCTTCAATAGTACCGCGTGTGATGAGACGGTAAACGGTGACTTGCTTAGTCTGCCCCAGACGATGTGCACGATCCATAGCTTGCGAGTCGATCGTAGGATTCCAATCGCTATCGTAGAAGATGACCGTGTCGGCAGATGTAAGATTGATACCGAGACCACCGGCGCGGGTCGACAACAAAAACACAAAGATCTCGGGTCGGGTCTGGAAATCGTGAACAGTATCACGACGATCCTCCAGCTTAGTAGAACCGTCTAGACGGCAATACTTATAATTGCGATACGTGAGGTACTCTTCCATGAGATCAATCATTCTCGTCATCTGGAAGTATAGTAGCACGCGGTGGCCTTCCTCCTTTAGCTTGAACAGCAGCTGATCTAATTTGGCAAGCTTTCCACTATCGGTCACGAAACGATGCATGCTAGGAACGGTGATATTAGTGAATCGTCGCTTCTCGCTGTCGGGCTGAGGAAGCATCGCGGGCGGCGGGTATTGTTCAATCGGAACATTTCGTAAAACAAGAGCCTTCTCTTCCGGCTGGTTAGGTCCATACAGGATCTTCCGCATCTTCATGTTAAACAGCGTATCCTCGCGCTCGGCGATTGGAGCTCGGGTGCCGTCGCATGAAACCTGGATAGGCGGAGCGGAAGCACCGGGCAAGGCTGCTTGCTCAAGTCGGCCGAGACCCAAATCTCGCCATGTTGTACGAGAGACATTCATAAGACTGTCGAGCACACCTCCACTCGTGACCTCCGCAAGAGGTTTACGATCCAAACGCGCCGTAATCTGGAATAGGGCGTGGGCGGGGGTATAGTTCTCCTCACCAGCCTCATCATAAATCACATTCATGCGACCCAGTCGGTTGTTCTTCCGGATAAGATCGGCGGCTCGTGTAAACACATCCTGGTGGCTGGCCTTGTAGACGTCTGCCAGGCTGGCGTCGGCGAATCGAAGAAATGAGAACCCATCATTACCAGACGTGCTTTCACGTACATTTTCTGGAGTCCAAATGTTCATCAGATGGTTTAGGTATCTGTTCCTAAAGCCTGCCTTCTCGTTATCCTTTCCGGCCTTATATAACCGACCACCTTCAGTCCAAACAAGTCGTGGTAACTGGTAGTCAATCAGGTTACGAGTCGAATAGCCAACTGCGACGTTATTGCCTTCGCGTACGAATGAAGCAGTTTCGGCGAAGTAACCAGTGAAGAACGGGCTTGTCGTATCGGCACGCTCAAATAAGTCGGGATGATTACAGACTTTTCTGAACTGCATGACAAGATTCATCAACGTGCCTGAATCTTGATCGTCCCCGAGAGTCGCTTTCTCTATCAGATCCATAATACTGATCTGGTTCCGCAAGTTTCTATAGTAAGCACGCTGTCGATAAGTGAGCTCGCAGAACACGTCGAGCTCAATCTTGTCGCCAAGTTCCTTTTGCACGTGTTTCTTGACTCGACGCAACATAAACGGCTTGAGGATCAAATGCAGCCGCCTAAGCTGGTCCTCATTAAGCGTTGTATTGCTCTGAGCGTGCGACTCAATATCCTTGGAGAACCATTCGCTGAACTCATCGTGCGAGTCGAACAAGGAAGGCATGATAAAATGTAGAAGGGCCCAAAGCTCTTGCATATTGTTCTGGATAGGTGTACCGGTAAGAAGTAATCGGTTACGACAGTGGAACCCAAGTAAACACTTCCAACGCGAGCTTTGCGAGCTCTTGATAGCTTGTGCCTCGTCGAGGATCATGTATTGCCAACGCATCTTCTGGAAGTATGAAACATCGGAGACAACAAGTTGATACGACGTCACCAATACGTGGAAAGGCGCGTCTTTGCGGTACGTGTTATGCTTACGGTCCCAGAACTTGCGGAGAACCTTTCGGTCGCCAGCAGTACCCCAATACGGGAGTACCTTGAACTCAGGAACGAATTTAGATATTTCCTGCTGCCAGTTGTGTAAAGTAGAGGCAGGCGCAACAACAAGGTATGGGCCCCAGATATCGTGGACCTCGGCGAGGTACGCCATGACAGAGATAGATTGGACTGTTTTGCCGAGACCCATTTCGTCTGCTAAAATGCCGTTGATACCTTGCTCGTAGAGGTTGGCAAGCCAGTTCAGACCCTTCAGCTGGTACTCCTTGAGTTGGCAATTCAGCAACTTAGGCTGCTCGACCGTCACATCTCCAAGACCAGTCGGGTTTTGGAAGTTCATCTCGCCGTCCTCATCCATATCGTTATCGGGTTTGTTAAAGCTTCGAGCCTTCGCTTGGGCTTCCGCAATAGCATTTTGAGCGTTCGCCATAGCCGCTTCTCTCAGAGTCTCTTCGTCCTCGGCGTCGAAATTGAGGTTCTTAAAATCTGTCACCTTCTTGCCAATAGGACCTGACGGTTCAGCAACATCAACATCGGTGGGTTTGGCAACGGCGTTAGCGTCCGGCGCGATATCTGGGTTATCGGTACTGCGCTCGACTTCGTCCGTCTTGATCTTCTTGCCGATAAAGTGCGAGTACAACTCAGTCTGAGAGATTAAGAAGTTGAGCTTCCTCTTTTGACGAGCGGCTTCGCGGTCGGCTTCCTCCTTGCGAGCATTCTCGAGCTCCTGACGCTCCGCCGCCTTGCGGAGATCGCGCTCCTCGCGTTCGTTACGCTTCCAGAAGCTCATCATGTCGCGCATACAACGCTTAGCACGGGCTTGGAGATCTTTAGTACCTTTATTGGTACGAAGCTGCCAACGTCTAGCCTCTTTTGAAGCCAAGATGGCAGTCTTCTTGAGATTCGACGCCTTCGTGTTATAAGAATCGCTTGCCAACTTGAATGTCTTTGGAACATCCTTGCGGGCAAGATCGCGCCAGATCTGGTCGTAGATCTGGTTATAGCCTTTGGACTGGAACTTGGTCTCAAGGGGGTTAAGTGGGGGTTCTTCCACTGATTTCTCCTTCTCCTTCGATTCTTTAGCCGGGGTGTCCTTAGATTCCTTTTCCTTCTCCTTGGGCTCCTTGGACGAGGACTTGCTTAACTTTATGCGGATCTTGGTCTCTTCTCTGGTAGGCAACTCTTCACCCGCATCCAGAGCAGCTTGTGCAGCAATGGCTGAATCCTTCTCTGCTTGTTTCTGCTCCTTGGATTTCTTCGGACGGTTACCACTGCGGCCCTTGCCCTTGCTCTTGGCGCCAGCCTCGAGATCAGTGGCTTGGAAAGTAGACATCGTACCACCTTCAAGATTCAACTCAAGCGGTGCCAAGTTTCGTGCCGGCCCCTTGATACCCTTTTGCAAGATCAGCTTCGTTTGTTGGGCCTTTTTGTTTGCGCGTTCCGCGTCTCGTAACCATTTCGCTCGTTCGGCATCGTCTTCGGCAGCGAGGGCCTTCGCCAACGCCGCTTCCTTTTGTTCGATAGTAACCTGCATAGACTTTTCTCTACGTCGCTTGCGCTGCATGTCCTTCTTACGTTCCTTCTCAGCATAAATCTCGCGTTCCCGGACTTCCTGTAGGGCATCATCGTAGTGGAGGGAGTCGTATCGACGCCTGCCGTAGTTTGCATGCTCATTTAACTTCATCGACAGTGAGGAAGCCAAGTCCTTTCTTCGAGCAACGTGGTCATTATATTCCGTCTGCTCAATATCTAGCCTGCGCTTCTTTAGGCGTCCATGAAAGAACTCCTCTTCGGCTTCGAGTTCGGATAGGTCGACATCTTCCATCTCAGCATCAAGTTGGTCGAGTAGGCTCTGAATCTTCTTTTCCTTGTCGGCCGAAAGAGTCCTCGGCTTGACCTGGCCATTAGCCTGCCTTTTAGGAGCTCTTGAAGGCGTGTCCTTCGCGTGGTTCGCAGACGCGCGACGCGAGTCTTTTCTGGAACTACCCTCAGAGTTCTTTAGGATTGACTCGCGTCCTTTACTCTTACGAGGTGGCTTTTCTTTGAGTTCTGCCATGATGGGAGGCCGGGGCTTCGGAAGAGGTTCGGCACTAGAAAGGATATTGGAGAAGGACATCAACTCGGCTGCACGGCTGGGAGTCTGAGAGAAGAAAAGTTAGCAATCATTATCAACAGCACACTAGTATTAGATAAAAAATCAAGCAGCGCCACTAGTCACGTACATTTGATGATGAAGTTGGTTCCGGGTTTAATATTGATGGCAATGAGGGTGCCGGTGTGGAGGTGTTGCGATTGGTAGAAGTGATGGAATCCAGCGCAGTACGGTTGTGACGCGAGGGGGGCGATCCCAAATTAAGGGCTTTGTTAGAAGGGCTGGTCGGACGGCCGTCGTTTTTGGGGTGCGAGTGAGAATGCGGGCTTCGTGGATATTTTGCATTCACAGGCGAAGGCGAGCCGTAACCGTTGTAATATTGGTTGGATTCGGTTTTAGACTGCGGGAAATCATATGGGTCAGATCGCTGATAGTGACCAAGGTTAGTTGAGGGAAAAGTCGATGATTCCTAAGGGCGGATTGGTTGCAATCAAAGGGGAGAAAAAAAATTGATTGACGATGTTCCTTGTCCCGGGGCGAATACCGAAGATGTGATGGTACGTTCGCACTGGCACTAAGCAAACTTGGGTACTTTGGAATGAATATATAGGATAAAGTCTGGGTTGCTAATAACTCATTTGTTTTTGTTTTTTTGTTTTTTCAAGATTTTGGGGCGTTGAATATTGTTAGACACGTTCGGGCCCATGTAAGATGCTTAAAAAGCTCTAAAGTTGTGTTCGGATATTGCAGAGTGGGAATGTAGAAGATTTACTTAAAGCTTACCTGCTTGGACCAGTTGTCGGAAACTCTCCTCTCTCTGGTTGTATCGGTAAGCGGATCATAAAAACTCCCTGAGACTTTTTCTCTGGGCGGTTGATGGTAATCGGGCGGCGAGAGGTGGCCTGAAGTTTTAGGAGCCTGTAGCGGCGATGCACTTGCACCATTAGTAGACGACATCGCAGACGATGATGCCATAATTGAACTCAAGGCTCCCGGCGGAGGAGCCAGAGGAGGTAGGGAAGATGATGACGCCAACAATGCCGATGAAGAAGTCGACAATTGATGCGACGCGTTACTATAGGGATGCGCGAGGGAAGTGGTTGTAATTGGTGGCGGTCGCGTCGTCGATCTCGATGTAGGCGATGCAGGTGTCGTGATGGATGCGACGGACAAGTTGTTTTTTGGCGATGGAGAAGGGAGGAATGAGGAAGAAGAGGCAGCGGTGTTGGTAGTGGGATTATGATTGTTGGTTATGGTAGTGGTGGTTGTGGCGGCGGGCTGACGAAAATCTAGTGGTTTTGTCGCCGTAACGGTCGGAGAAGTGCTATTCCTATTGTTGCTGCTGGTGCTGGTGCTGGTGCTGGTACTGCTTCTGCTTGAGCCGGCACCAGCTTTCCCATTGTGGGTTTGGGTGTGGCCGTGGCCGCGAGCGGCGTTATTTGCGTGTGCGTGTGCGTGGGCTGGTACTTGCGCTACGGCTGCGTGGGTAATAGAATTGGAATTAGTATTAGCGTCAAGGTTCAGGTCATTCGCGTTCGTTTTGCCGATAGAATTGGTAGAATTGGTAGAATTGGTAGAATTGGAGAAACGTGGTCCCAGCGTATCCGAATATGTCATCCCCGTACTGATACTGGTATTATTCATAGACCCTATTCTTGGTCTCGACTGTGATCCTAGCTGCGATTTAGGAGTAACGCCACCTGAATTGCCAATTCTCCCCTCGTCGCTCTGATCATCGTCGTCTACGCGGTGGAGGACAGTTGCATGGAACCCGTTAGATGCCATCTTTTCGATATTCAATTGCCCGTTCCCGTCATTCACACATAGAGTTTTCCTCGTTCCTCTCACTTACACACCTCCTTCTGTGCTGAACCGGTAGCTGATTTAATACTTGTCTTATATTCCTAACTCATCGTAGCTTGGGTGCAACGTGACGGGGGTAAGACAAGAGGCTGACGCTTTGGGGTTCGACAGCGGAGAAAATAAAAAAAAGAGATAAGTGAGTCTGAACAAGATATTGCCTGGTGAAAGCTGAAAATAGTCCACCGCAGTTTCTGCTAGTATGGGGGATCCCGTTCTCGTGGCGTGGGCTGTCAACAATATTTAGGTTAGAGGCTACGGTAGATAGGTATTTGTCTACGGTAGTTCTTTGTCGCAAAGGATATGCGCATCGATAGGAAGGCTGCTTTGAGAGATGCAAACTGCAACAAGGATAGTTCAGAGGAGACCACTCAGTTTTGCAGCAGTCCGAACCGATTGGGTCGAAAGTCTAGTCTAAATCATAGCTGGCGATACATTCGAAGCTGGGCTGACGATGGTTATGATGTAGAAATGTTTTATAGGGCTAGTAAATGCGACGGTGCGGGCTGATGCGAAAAGTACACCTGATGCGATGCAAGAAAAAAGTAAACCAAGGGAATGGGAAGAAAATAGAATAAGGAAAAGGTGGGACGGGAAAGGAAACGGCGAAGAAATCAAATAATAATAACAAAAGTGAAAGGGGCAGGCAAGAAGAGACGACAAGCGAAGAGAAGGGTGCAGGACTCCGAAGTGGAAGGGTCGAGAGACGAGCGAGACGAGCGAAAGAGCAGGTGAGGACCGATGCGATGACGATGACTTCTTCTAGCATACTGAATTGTATGGATTGTATTGTACCTCAGGTAAAGACCCAATGAGGATGCGCACTAAGACTGTGGGCAACTGTGGGCAACTGTGGGCATCGTACCTACTCGGCTACTTTCCATGGCAGCATGGCATCGCATTAGAAATGGGGACATTGATTAACCCGTTTTCGTTACTGCCACTGCCACTTTTTTTTCTTCCTCTTTTCCCACCTTTGCTTCACACTCACGCCTTCTCACCATTCCAACGCTACTGCCGCTACCGCAAGTACAGGCGAAGCAAGTGCAGCAGCAGCTCTCCGCCAAGAGGAGTCGTTCCGTGACAGTGACGATCGATCCAGACGGGGCACACTGGGGACAGAACATTGAACTAGACCAGGTCCAGACCCACATTCTACCCAGTCACAAGGCTTCCCGGGCTTTCTCATACAAAATTCGAGGGAAAATACTCCTCCACACAATGTCGAGCTCAATGATCCCTGTCTTCCCGCTCACCCAATTATAAATCCCTGTTCCCTCGCGTCTCCGCACTCCTCCTCTGGGATGTATGCAACTGGACAGTCCCGAACAAGGAAAATACCACCTAAACCAAAAAAGAAGCAATAAAGAAAAGAGATACCAGAAAATATGATATCGAATTCTTGCATGGTTAGATGTGTATACGTTTTAACTTCTTCAACAAGTATACGTAAGATGTACATGTAGGTAAACAGGCAGACATTCAAGTACAAGGTACTATATCAGGTACATGCACATGTACATATGATCTGTCTGATGAAAAGTCGTGTACGACGAGTTAATAAGAAGGTGGATCGTCAGGGCTGCAGCCAATCGATAAGAAAATAAAACTGCGCGGCCACGAATGAGAGCTCCGAAGCAGCCGCAATTTACAATACTATGTACATGCATAGGACATGATAAGAGCTTATCCTGTTCGGGTTAAATGTGGACCATCTGCCAGGGGCGTTTTCGAAGGCAACACGGGGGACTCCAACGAAGGCTGGGCTGGGCTGCACTGCGTTATGTACCTAGGCTTTCTCTCTCTCTGCCACCAACAACACGACACGACCAGGCACGACATGACAGGACACGACACGAGGCTAGCCCGACGCAAAAATCCTCTCCCGCGCGGGTGTTTTGATAAAGGCCAAAAAAAAAAAAAAAAAAGTGACTGAAAATAGGGCTGCTAGTGTTCGCTTCTCTTCTCTGAGCCTGTTTGTTATGTACAATCGCACAGGATTCTTGGAGAGAGATCCTCATCCACCCGTCTCGTATACGTGATTTGTTCACACGCGCATCGTCGTTAGTACGACGTACAACTCAGCTGCATACCTACCTACATAGGTGCCTAGTTTCGAGTTTCAGACATTAGGTATTTTACTCCTTGTTTCGACCGCACGGCTGCATACCAATCGCCTGTCGTCAAATATCGAAAAAAGTGAGCTCTCCCCGACTCTTTCTTCACTACTCGTCAACTTAGGAGTAGCGAGCAAGAAACGAAGAGCGTCTCCGACTATCTTATGTAAAGCTGAAAGCAGATGTAAAGCTTAGAGCAGTTCGCCCTACTAGCGAAGTAAAGATGATAAAGGTCATTACCCTATCTTACAAATATAATAACCCAGAACAGCGTCCAAACCGGGAATGGTGTTATCATCAGATGCTCTCTCACCTATATTACGTTAAGTATATTCCTAGTCGTGCATCAGGGAAAGATTCGTGAGTCACGGTCATACAGTAAGTAGTAAGTATAGAGACATTTCTTTATTTTCCCAAGAATACATATTAAGAAACCCTGTAGTTATAGTTATATCTCGGTTATTTTCAATAGACATCATGGATAGCGACGAGCAAGATCTCGTTCCTATCGAATGCCATCATCAATCCATCCCCTCCCCCCCCTGGCTTCGCGATTGAGACAAGCCTCTCCCCGTCTCCACATCATAAATAACAACCCTTACCCCCTTTCTAGAGTAATGTAGCATATGTAGAAGCGAAAGATTGGTAAAAATTGATCCAAGAAAAATTAATGAGCGACAAGAAGTGAAGTATACATTCGATATTCTGTCTCCCCCTTTTTTTATACGACGCCACGCTCTCCTGTTTCCTTTTCTTCCTAAGGATAACTTACCTATGGGATAGCAGCAGTTCACGGGATGTCTAAAGTAGGTTAGACCATGCGCCAGCTGCGGCGCAGGCGATCAACGCCTTCGCCCTGCTGTCCAGCGCGGGTCTTGCGACCGCCCCACCAGGTCCAAATGTCCTCCTCTTCCTCTTCCTCTTCTTCTTCCTCGCTTTCGTGAATAGCCTCGTCACTTTCATACTTATGAGGTTCTGCGGTCGGGTATCCACCGGCGGTTGAAGCTGACTGAGGGTACGTGATAAGCGTAGTCGGGACTAACGACGATGATGCTGATGCTGTGACTGCATCTACGGAAGACGTCTCGCCTGGCGCGATAGTAACCCCGGGCTCCATCGTTCCTAGCGGGAAGCAGATCTCGCCGCCACCGTAACCGCCGGAGATGCAAGTGCTCAGCGGGAGAGACGACGAGGAAGTCCCAGTCACGGCGTCAGTGCTGCCGGTAGTAGAGTAGTAGGTCGAGCTAGAAAAAGGAGGGGTGAGAGACGTGACGAATACCGTACTACTAGTGGTGCTAAGGAGCGTTGGGTACCCAGGAACCGAGGAAATGGTGGGGAATGTCTCAGTGCTGCCCTTTGAAGACGCGGTGGCTGTCGTGGCGTCCGTGCTCCCGGTAGAACGGATAGAACTTAATGGTATAGGCGCTGGCTGGCTCGAGGTGCTAGATAATTCGCCCGAGGAGCTAGTGGGGTATTCGCTGCTTGGGAAGCTAGGTGTTGAAGAGGTGCTAATTGAACCTGTGACTGCGCTTGTGTCGGCCGTGGTGTGAGTCGGAACCGGTGCTGTCACGGGGACGGTGTAGCAAATATAAGTATAGCTACCTCCATAGGTTTGTTCTTGGATGCAAGTCGTAGATTCGGCAGCGCTTGAACTAGGATTCAAAGGTGTCCCGCTGAACGTAGTTTCAGTCGGTGGCTCAGAATAGCTAAACGTCGCCGAACTCCAATTGCTTGAGCTACTTCTTGCACTGGATGTCGAATAGGATGCGCTGCTAGTTGAGCCTGATGCAGACGGGGAAGAGTTAGTCACCGCAGCGGTTGACGAGGTACCTGTGACGGGGCTAGAGTAGGTGCTTGAAATGCTTATGGAAACTGGAGGATAAATGTCCGAACTAGTCGGTGAACCCAATACAACGGTTGTGTCCCACGAGAACGAATTACCAGGTGTATAATAGGATATTGTCTCTGTCCCAATAGTGCCAGACGAAGAGCCATGTGTAGAGCTAGTTGTTCCAGTGCCTATGGATCCTGATCCTGATGTTGAGGATGATGTGAAAACCGGGTAGGTCGCAGATAGCGAACTGGACGTATCTGTTGAGCCAGGAAGACTGCCTGTCTCTGTGCCCAGGGATGAATGGGAAGAGGATGTATGAGGACGAGACCAAGTCCAGGAACCTGTACTGTAGTTTGAACTGATAATTGACGACGATATTCCAGACGAGATCAAGCTTGGGGTAGTATAGCTGACGCTATTCGTGCTGTGGGGGGCGGTGCTAGAAGTACCGGAGTTGGAAGATTCCGTTACGGTCCAAGGAAGTGGGACAATAACCGTGGACGTAGACGTAGATTCAAGTGAAGAAGACCAAGGACTGGCTGGATATGTCGTAGTTGGTGATGCACCGGTAGACGTGCCTACATCTGAAGAATAGTTACTAAACACAATTGAACTGGTCAATTGCGTTTCAGTTGGCAATACCATGGTCGCCGTTGACGTGGATACATCGTGACTATTTGTCACTGGGTATGATATGCTTAGGCCAGGAATAGAAGCCGATGTACTACTATCAGAAAAGCTTGCTTCGGTTGAGGACTCATCGGTGCTATAGTTTGTCAAAATATTACTCTATACATGTTCAAGGTAATCAATATTAAGGGGTTTTCATACCATGTGCTGCTCGATGTCTCTGGTAGAGTGTTTGCCGTGGAGCTTGTAACTGATTCAATGTCATGGGATGAGGATGAAGATACGATAGTAGTGTTAGGAAAGAACGAAGAGTAAGTTAGAGTGGCAGAGCTATGAGGAGTATTTCCCGACTCGCTAAAAGTAGTAGTAATACTTGACGTTAGGGTTGCTGTTTGGGTTAAAGTAGTATCGGCGGAGGTTATTGAAGGAGTAGAATAAGATGAAGAGGAAGACAAAGATCCAATAGGAGCCGTAGATGAAGTTCCAAGTGTGTTGGTCGAGTACCATGGTAAGGTCGAAGTCTCAAAGCATGCAGCTGATATGGTTACAGTAGAGGCACAGCTACTATCACAAACTGTAACTGTGGTCGTAACAGTTACTGCTTCGGGCTGCTGAGGGAGGCCGTGGACAGAGGAAGCCCTGGTCAAGTATCAATATATATCACAAAATCTAGTTAAAACAGGAGCCCTACCCAAGGCCTAGGAAAGCTAAGCGAGTGGAAGGACGCATTGTGAGAATCTCGATGTAGTAGACGAGCAAAACGAGTGTAAAGGCCTTGAGTAGGCGAGGATCCCAGTCAGGCAGAACGTAAAGACATGATATCTAGCTCGAGAGATATTTCCTCTTTATAGACATATATATACTCCGACTTTCTATTACATAACTACGCTTACGAGGGCACATATATTGTTCTATAGACGTGTCATGATAACGTAGAAGGCTGAGTACTTTCAAGGGGTTATGCGGGTCTACGTTTGTATACATCAGGACAGCCTTAGATCCATGCGACATCCCGACGGGACATGCTTCATAACTTGATTTTCTCCTGGGATCATCGACGGTTCTATATTGAATGGGCCGAAAACAGTTGGTAGCCACAGTCGCGCAAAGCTCAACGACGTCGTCAGAAATATTATCATTCTAAGACAATCTGCAGATATCAGGGCGATGAATGTCGTTCGAATTAGACTATTGGGTAGTCCTCATGGCTATGGTGTCTCACACGCACGTTTCCTAATAGCAAGTACAAGGTTATTCGCCGTCCTCCAGTGCTGGAAGCTATGATTAGAACTCGTTTGCGGTGTGCAACGTAGGTTGTGCTCCGGGAAGAAGCCACCAGCTAACTCACGATATAACGGTTGGCTACCTCTAACGTATTCAAGGAACATCGTTCCGGATAACACTAGCAAACGGATCGATCAAGTTTGATTGGCACATAGTTTGCTTGTCTGCACTTGGGCTGCTTCATTTGCACATACTTGCCTCCCGATTATATGGCAGAGGCTGCCGGTAATGGGGACGGGATCTTGTTTAACATGAGCACCATCAGACCCTAGCATATCTTGATACAAGATTTCGAGCCAAGTTAATGCAACGATCCGTTGCACAACTAGACTTACCTATGTAGAAGATCACGGCTTGAGAGGTCAGCTCACAACCTCATATGCAGGTAGTATATAAAATCATGCTTGCAGTCGAGACTACTGTTGTCACTGCTGATATGCAGGTGATGCTTGCGGGGCCAGTAGGTATACGGTAGGGTTTTCTTGCATCAAGAATGAGGGGAAAGCTGCTTCCAAGGTAATTTTACGTGCCTTGCAGCGACTGAAAATGCAGGCCCCCGATGCCGTCCGACAAGTCACAGGAAAAACGGAATATATTAAATGTGCTGTGATAGACGAGTTCGCTTATCACGAAGAAGAGGTGGCCTGAGAATGAGCTGCTACGAACACATATACTTAGTTAGACGATAGAACCTTGCCAGTCACCTCAGTAGATAAAATTAAATGATGTTTGGATTAAGGTAAAACTGATGAGCACTTGGGTGATCTAGTTCGGGGCGAATCCGTAGAATAAATTAATACAGAGCTTCGGCTCACGGGAGAAAGGGATGCTGTCAACCGCAAATTTGTCCTTTAGACACAGAAACTTCCGAGCCGTCATATGAATATAGACGCTTGGACCTACGAATTCGCTTAAACCCATTGGACGGACGGGGCTGGGTCGCGCGTATAGTTGCTGACGGCACATTTTAATCGGCCGAGACCCGGTCTGCTGGATCCGTGCTCATGAGAATTTTTAACGTACGAGCTCAGATACTATCGGTTGGAAATCAGGGTTGACCCAAGCGGCTGTCAATTCGCCTCAAAATGTCTCTTTCTCCTTCGTACGAAGCTTTTGTAGATAGAGTAAGACATGACATGATGGACTCGGAGGCCTACTAAGAGAAAGTGCGAAAATCGTGCTACTTTGACACAGCTTCTAATGCCACGTATCAAGTCGTAATCCCCTGAAAGTTGTTTCATTTCCTAGGTAATATGTCGAGTATTTCATTTTACGCGTACGTGGCACGTAGGCTACCTGAGCTTCAATGACTGAATGATATGAATGCATTAGGGGTTCGATACCAATAATAGTTGTAACTGAGATATAACGTGCTGTGTATATGAGGACAGCGACCTCAATGAATATAGTTGGCATAGGTACCTGATCCATGGACACGGGTAAGATCTTTTGCCGTAAGTTTGCAAAGATGCCTCCACTGCACACAGCGTCGGTTAGGTGCCGAATAAGCCACATGTTATGTCTGGGTGACGGAAACAGGTGCTGCATCGTTGCGGTGCAACGTGTGCCGTAGATTGGTGACTTGGCATCTTCGATACACTTGTAACGGGAAACATAAACTTTTGAAGACGGCCCAGGACTTAATTACTTGGGCTGGAGTCCTACGTCACCTTATATGCGGGTAAGGAGGGCTCTACGGTGAAGCTGATTCTTTCCGGAATCTCAACAGTTGAAAGCTTAATTAATAAACCTCTGCATTTGAATGTAGCTAAATTGTTAGGTAGACATGTCTCTGAATAGCCCTGCAAAAGCGTTGTCACGCGTTGATAAAATACGGATGGTTCAACGCATACTAATCCAATGCCGAACGGCTGGTTCAGGTATCGTATGGATGAGAGACATTGGAGTTATTCATTCCCGTAAGCACGGAGGCTGGAAAGTTAGGAGGTCCAAGTCCTGAGTTTGAGTCATTGGAGGATTCGGAATTGATGAGAACCTTTTATTCATCAAACTGACAACCCAAATAGGTGGCAGGGAGAGTACCCATTCTTAAGGATAGGAAACTTGGGCCTAAGTGAACCAGAGGGCGTCTGCTGCTATCCCTCACGGACGACTTTGTGAAAGGGGTTATGTCGTGGAACAATAACTGGCAATACTTCATATCTCATGGAGAAACAGGCCGTTGGCCGCGTGTAGAGACTCGACGAACGTCCGAAACAAAACGCTTGGGTTCAACTCAAATCCCAATGTAAACCCCTGAGTTTTTCTCTTGTTGATCGGCTTCAAAATTAAATACCAAGGCACCTATAGTATCTTAGCCTTTGCAATAGTATCTAGGTTTATAGTAAAATGCCAAGGTAGGCGTCATCGGCAATGCACGTCAATTTCCACCATTCCCTACTATATGCTAGGCTGACTCTCAATGGCGGTGTATTGACCAGTCGAGGACTGTTGCGGCTCATCGTGGCCGGAGATCATTCGCAGTCTAATGCAAGATCATGTTGGGGGAGATGCGGGCAATTCCCTTGGTGGCGCGCAGTAGCGCTGGCGGTATGAGACAAGCCATTCTTAAGAGTGTTCAGAAACCCGCCGATCGTCATTGTAGGCCATTCCTCTACAGGACGGAGAACATCAATTATTGAACGCTCGACTGCTGGATGGCGTCCAAGGGCAGAAAAAGAAAAAGAGACCGCAAAATCAGGAACACGCGGCCATCCTTTTTTCAATATATAAGTCCTGTTGACGACCGCCTCTCCTTCGAAATCTCTCTTAGCATCATCAGTATCAAAAACACAAAAAAACTGCACTCTCTTGCAACTCACACTCGTTTACATACTCTCATCAGCAACGCCTGTTTCGTTAAGTATTTTCACTCCTTTTTTTAATAATCGACCTTCAACGACACATTTAAAGTCAGTCAAGATGCAGTTCACCATCGTTACCGCTCTTACCTTCGCCCTCGGCGCTCTCGGCGCTCCCCAGCTCGGCGGCCGCCCCACCAGCCGCTTCCCTCCCGTTCCCGGTGATGTTACTGTTGGCCAGGCCGGTGACACCTGTGGCTCTGACCTCGACCTCAGCTGCTGTGACAAGGTTGACCAGTCTGGTGATGCCATCAACACTGCTGAGGGTCTCCTCGCTGGTCTCCTTGAGGGTGCCTTGGAAAATGGCGAGCTTGGTCTATTCGAGGGCTGCTCCAAGCTGAATGTTGCTGCTGGTAAGTTCATTATGAGAATTATCTCCTTTCGTCCTTGTCGCTAATTCACGTTACAGTCATTGGCCTTGCGGACCTTCTGGACACCCAGTGCAAGCAGACCCCCGCTTGCTGCCAGCACTCTGGCATGGAACAAGTAAGTTTTCCCAACTCCTACACTATATCACATCGATGCTGACTTTTAAGGAGGACGGTCTTCTCAACGTCGGCCTCCCTTGCGTTGCCCTTGGCAGCGTCTTGTAAACGCCAGTCTTGTTTCAATAACACTTGCATAACTGGCTCATAGCATTCGGGGGAATGAGATATGTGGAGCTGTAATGTTGAGGAGAGTGCCAATTATTGCAAGTAGCCTGCTTTTAGTGATTTAGTAAATCCAACTTCAGTCGCTCGTTATATCTGATCTATATCTCGTGACTCCCTTTCGCTACCCGTGACTTCACCACGTCTACTCCACGTTCTTCCCCTTTTCATGTGCCGTGTCTTATCCACCAACATCCACCTTTACCATGCTCCCTATATCCCACCTCCCTTCGTAGTGTAAAAATGCTCCCAGAGCTATCTGTTTTAAAATCGCATAAACACATAATTCAACGAAGAATCAAACCACAAAAAGAAGATGTTGGTATGAACCCATTGCGCGACTGTTCCCAAATGGTATCATTTCCAACGCCAAAGTAGACATATCATAACGCATCGTCAAAGTCATTAGTTCAAGATATCCCATGGCCAAAAGTAGCCGATACCAATAACATGCCCCCCCCTGGGACTTCAATACCCCTTCGCAGTGACAGCATCAACTGCAAGCAATTCGACACGGCCTATATATAACTTCATAACATGGCAGACAGGATCACCCCAAATCAGACCCCTGAGCTGCTCGTCAGTCGCAACCTGCGCGACAACACCCTCGCTAAGCCGCTCTTCGACCGTCTTCGCTCGTTTAGTCTTAGCAGTTGGATTTCCTGACCTCAAAACGACAATTTGACCCGCATTGCTTAGAGTACTTGGCGGAACGTCCCATATTGGGCCTGGGGTTTTCGGTTTATTCAACTTCGGGGACGAGTGAGATGAAGAACGGCCGGATTTCGCAGAAACCTTGGAAGTCTTCGAGATAAGAGATGTACTAGACCCGGTTCCATGCGTTTTTCCATGTTTTGCGGATGAACTCTTCGATGATGGAGGATGCTTGCCAGACTCCTTGACTTCTACTGGAGCTGGAGCGACATAAAGTTCAAGAAGACTTTTCACGTAGGCTTTGTCAGCCCTCGCGACTGGATCGCCTTCGTTAACGAAAGTGAGGAATACAGACTTTTTGAATTCGGATCCGCAGGGTTTCTGCAATGGGAATAGCGAGACTGGAGGTGTGCCGAACGTAATACAATGCACTCGCTTAAAACAACCTGTAAGACCGTTAAGTTCGGATGACGCAGCCGTGGATGTCGAAAGCATATGCGCATAGAGAAGAGACGCGACAGCTCCTCCAGCGGAGTGACCGGTGATTAGAAGCGAATATGAGCATCGCCGTGGGTCTTCTTCTAAGAGATGACGGAGCCTGGCGGCTACTGGAGAGATCATTTTTCGAGCTACTGATAGAAATCCTGCGTGACAGAAGTTGTTTTGATCGTCCTGGAATTTATTAGTACGATATGTTGAGCTTGCTAAACCCTTAGTGACTTACTAAGAATCCTTTAGGCGCTGTTGGTGCAGTGTTCAGATTGACAGACCAATCCATAAAAGTGGCTGTTCCTCGAATGGCAAACACAATAGTATCCATGTGGTCCATTGGAACGGACTTGATACGCATAGCCTTAGTTCCGGTTCTCCAATCGGCGTCGACATGAGCGTCTCGCTCTGCTCCGCGTGGATTTTCATATACTCTTTCTGAGTACTGCGCCGCCAGACATATTAGAGGGTATGTTGGTATATGTCTGTAGAATATTAGTATTGCTATGGTGTGTAGGTTGCATTACATTGTATACATACAGGCGGAGGGGGGTCAAATTCGAAGACAGCTTTGAGTTTGCATATAGTTCTACCTTGGCAAAGTAGCCTCGAGAAGCGAGTGACGACGTTATTGCGTTCGCTTGTCCCTTTGAAACTTCCTTTGAGGTCCCCTTCTTTCCTTTCTTCGCGGACCCCTTATGTACGACAGTATACTGACGTACCTCACTTGAGGATGGGGGCACCGAATGAGATTGATATGTGAATAGGTCATTTTCATTCCCGATATACTTATCTCGATCAATCAATGTCATCACATCGTTGAAGTTGCTACATATTTGGTCATACAGCGCAGCGCTTTGGTTGAGCATCTGCGTACCGTAGGCATGCCATCTTGGGAGACCGTCGTTCAGGATTTGGTGGCCCATATTCCCTGGAAACACTTGATCTACTAGATTGGCTGTTGAGCCGAGCTTGAGCTTGCTAATAGCACAGGCTCCATTTCCATGAGTGTGTGGGTTTGATACTGTTTGATGAGGCGCTGAAGGACTCAAATAGTAGTGTTGATTTACGACGATAGGGAGATACGGCTGCTGATTTTGATATTGAGGGGGGGAAGCTGGTCCAGAAGGTAACATATTATTCCAACTAGGCGGCGGTGGCAATTGTGGTGGAGGGACTAGATAGCCAGCGGGTTGTCTTGGTGCTGGAGCAGCATATGGCTTGCCGTCTGGATGCCATTGTTGTATGGGCACTTGAGATGGTTTTGGTGGTATGGACTGATCACCCCTGGATGATGAGTTTTCCGGAGCCGGTTTCTTCTTAGATCGGCTGAAAAATCCCATGACGACTCACTTCCACAGCTTTATCTTCCGTCTATGTGCGTAAAAAAACTCCTATACTAGGTACCAAGAGACCAATAAGAGAGCTGATAGAAGAGAGGTATCTGAGAGATCTTGGAAAGCACCATAGGTATGAGCTGAGATACGAAGTACAAAACACAAAACTAGGAAGTGAGTAACAACTTGATCGGAAAAGTTGAACAAATGAACAAGAAATGACAAGAGGTCATCGTATTTTGTTAAATGTGTGTCACGGCAATGAATCTAAACCTACAGCATCCGTTCCGAATTGCTCCCAGGCCAATGGAGGCTATCGAAGTTGGTGTGCTTCTCAGCGGGTATGCCTTGCCGTTTAGAGAATACCGACCATGAATCATAAGGGTTCCAGTTGGTGATTCGCTAGCAGAGGATTGCTCAGCCCCAATCATTCTTCCAGGGGTGATGGCAGTGGTACCATCGAGGCTGGTCCGGTAGAACAACAGACGAACCACGAGCTTCAGATAGAATGAAGACTCGAGCTTATGCAGGTAACCTTGCATGCTTGCCATGCTTGCCATGCCAGTGGCCCCCGCAAGCTATCGGAGGGATGTCTCATTGCAACTTGTTAAAGAGCTGTATATGTCTAGATTCTATTATTTTACTTTGATAGCTCCTCGAGCTCGGATCGCCTATAGCATCTTAAGGTTTAAGGCTCCATGCATATGCGTAATGCGACTAGCCGCCGATGATATAAAGGGCTCTCATTAGTAGAATAGAGTGAGTGTCATGAAAGACGAGATAAGGGAGTTTGATACGGGACTTGACTACCGGAACAAAGTCGACTTAGTGAATGAGTGCTCTTGGACGTGGAAAGTGATGAAGAGAGAAAATGTGCGTTCCGTACTTAATTGTGCATATAAAAAATATGGGTAAGCCTAAGGTAAGTCATAGTGGAGACAGCTTACCGAGGTATACGAAATACCTGACACAGCGTAGGTACCTGGTTAGTACCTTACCTTAAATGACTTTTTGGTTAGGCAGGGTACTCTTATTAAAGTACTCACCTGGGCCCTGTTTTGTGCAACGCAAATTTCAACGCTAAAGGTGGATGAGTAAGGTTCTATTAATATTGGACGGAACCTCACATGTCAGGTGCTACCCACACTTAGCCCTATAATAATGTACATATATATACCCATTATGTACTTAAAATTCTTACATTTAAAAGATATTTAAAAAAACCTAAGAAATATATTATTAAAATTAATATATTAAAAATTTATAATAATTAATAATTTCATATTTTTATTTGTTTTTTCGAATTTTCGGATTATAAAATTTAAATATATTAAATTAAATAAATTATCGTTTTTTTTTTTATTTTTTTAAACCATTTTTATTATAAAATTAAAATTTAAATAACCATTTCCTCGTTTTCCAATTTATAATATTAAAAAATTTATTATAAAAATTTATTATTAAATAATTATAATAATAATTTTATCTTAATTTAAATATTATTTTTATTTTTTTTTTATTTATAAATTTTTTTTATTTATTATTTTTTTATAATATAATTTAAAATGGTTTTTTAAATGAAATAATTGTTTTAATTTTATTAAATTTAATATTTTCATATTTTTTTTATTAAATAATTAAATTTTTTATTTATTTATTTTATTTTTTTTTAATAATTTATTTTATTTTTTTTAAAATTTAATTTTTATTAATAATTAATAAATTTAAAATTTATTAAATAATATTATATATTTTATTAAATAAATTAATTTAATAAAATTTTTTTTAATTTTTTTATGTTTTTAAAAAAATAAATTTTAAAAATTATATATTAAATTTTTTTAATTATTTAAATTTTTAATGTTTTTGGTAAAATAAAAATTTATAATTATATTTGGATTATTTATTTTTATTTTTTTTTGTTTATATTGTATAAAATTTTTAAAATTTTTATATTATTAAGTTGTTAATAAATTTTAAAATTTTTTTTAGTTAATTTTATAAATTTTTATTTTGTTAATCATTTAAAATTTTATTTAATTAAATAAATAAATTTTTAATTTATTAATATTATAAATTTTTTTTTGTTTAATTATATTATTTTAAAAAATTTATAATAATATATTTAAAAATTTTATTAAATTATTTATTAATTAATTTTTAAAAAATTAATTTGGTTTTTTATTTTTAAAAATTAAAAATATAATTTGGTTTATTTAAATTTTTAAATAATTTTTTTTTTATTAAATTAATTTATTGGTTTATTGTTGCTATTTTTTTTTTAAATTAATTTATTTAATTTTTTTTTTTTTTTTAATTTAAAATTTTTAAAATTATTAAAATATTTAAAACCGTAATTAAATTTTAAAATTAATTTCATTTATATTTAATATTTATAATATTATTTATTAATAATATTATAAAAAATTTATTTTATAATAATTTATTATTTAATAATGTTTATAATAATTTATTATTTAATAATGTTTTGAATAATTTTATAATTTTTTTAATAATTTATATAATCGTTAAAATTTTATTTTAATAATATAATATAATTAATAATTAATATAATAATAATAATAATAATAATAATAATTTTTTTAAAATTAAAAATATTAAATATTTTAATTTTAATATTAAAAATGTTAATAATTTAAGTTTTTTTATTTTTAATAAATATATAATTTATATTAATATTTATATTTTTATTAATTATTTTTTAAAATTACATTTTTTTATAGTAATATTAAAATTAAACAAATATAAATAATTTATTTATAAAAAATAATTTAAAATTAATTAATAATTGAATTATTCGCTTTTAAAAAATAAGGTTTATTTTTTAATTTAATTTTAAAAATTGTTAAAATTTTTATTTTTTAATTTAAAAAATAAAATATTTAAATTATTTTAAATTTATAAAAATATAAATTTATTATATTAAATTTTTATAAAAATAAAAGTTTTAAAATTTTTATTTATAACGTTATATAAAATATTAAAAATTATAATTTTTTTTTTAATTAATTATTAAACGTTTTTAATATTTTTAATTTTTATATATAATTATAATTGTAAAAATTTATTTTTACCATTATAATAAATCAATTTTTAAATTATTTAAATGATCGTAAATTTATTTTATAAAACATTATTTTTACCATATATTTTATTATATTTAAAAATAATAAATAAATAAATTATATATAATTATAATTTTATATTTAATTTATTTATTACGGTAAACATTTTTAAAATAATTATAAAAATTATTATATTAATAAATAACATTATAAATATTAAAATTAATAATATTATAATTAAAATAATAATTATAATAATTATTATTATTATTTATAATTAAATAAAAAACATTATAATTATAATAATTATTAAAATTATTAATTTTAATAAATGTTTTATAATTAATTTTATTTAAATAATTAATAAAATTATTTTAATTAATAATTTTAATAATAATAAAATTTTTTAAATTAATTTTTATAAATATAAATCCAATAAATAAATTTTTTTTATTAAAATTAATATAACCATAATAATTAATAAAAAAATTATTATTTTAATTATTAAAATTAAAATTAATAATATTTTTTTTAATAATAAAATCAAATTTATATAATAAATATTAAAAAATTTTTTAAATTTAAAAAATATTTAAAAAAATTTAAATTTTATTTTAATAATTATTTTTATAAAATTTACATTAAATTAAATAAAAAATATTAATTTAACATTTTAAATTTTCAAAACCAATTTAATGTAAATGATTTTTAATAATTTATAAAAAATTTTATTATATTTTTTAAATTAATTTTTAAAAATTTCAATTTTTTTTTATTATAAAATAATTTTAATAAAATTATTTATTTCAACACAATTATTTTTTTATTAATAAAATCTTAATATAAATATTATAATAATTTTTTTTATAATTAAAATAAATTATTTTACCATTTTTATTAAATTTATTTAAAAACATTATTTTTATTAATTTTAATTTTAACCATTAAATTAATTTTAACATTAACAACCATTTTATCCATTTATATAAATTTTTTACCATAAAATAACATTATTAATTTATTTATTAAATTAATTTATATTTAATTTTTTAATAATTTTATTTTTATTATTATATAAATATTTATAATATTTTTATTATTATATCATAAAAATAATAATACCATCATTAACATTAACATTATTATTAAAATTTTTTTATTTTTTATTAAAATATTTTACATTAATAAAAATACCATTTTTACCCCTAAAATCGTTAACCCGTTCATTTATTTAATTATTATAACTAAAAATAAAATTTTAATTTTACAATTATTCATAAATTTTATATTAAATTACAACACCAATTTTTTTTATAAAATAAAAATTTATTTTAAATTTTTCATTATAATTAATTTAAAAATTAAAAATAAAAAAAATATTTATAATAATATTAATTATATTAAAATTTTTACAAATAAATTATAAATATTAAAAAAATATTTAAAAATAAAAATTCAATTTTACATTATATTTATATTAATTCATAATATAATTTAATATTAATTTTTTATTTTTAAATATATAATTATTCGTTTTTATTTTAAAAAATTTTAAAATAATAAATTAATTATTATTATTTTTATTAAAAAAATTATTTTAATTAATAATTTTTTTATTAAAATATTATTAAACATAAATATATTAAATATAAAATAAATAAATATTATTTTATTAAAAAAAATAACCATAATATAATCATATTAAATAATAATTTTTTTTTTAATTAACGTAAAATTTCACATTAAACAAATACAAATAATAACCATTTGTCATATTATCGTTTTTTTTAAATTTCATTTTTATTTCAAAATTATTTATATTATTAATTTTAATTAAAATTTAATTTTTAAATTTTTATTAAACAAAATAATAACATATATTATTTTTTTTAACAACCATATAAATAAAATCATTATACAAAACAATTTTAAATTAAAAATCATCATTCCCAAAAACATATTAATAAAATATTTTAAATTTATAAAATAAAATTATTAAAATTATTTAATCATTAATAAATAAAAACCATTTTTAACATTATATAAATTACCTTTTAAAAAAACTAACACCTATATTATCAATTTTATTAACAATTTTATCATTTTTAAATTAAAACATTTATATAAATACTTTTCCAACATAATTATATATAATAATTTTAATAAATTTAACATTTTTAATAAATTTTTTTCCATTATTATTAAATTTTTAAACATTTTTAAAAATAAAAATTTTACCAATATTATAAAAAATAAATTTTTTTATTTTAATTTAAAATTTAAATAATAAAATTTCATTTTTAAAAAATATCATTTTTACTTTTTTAATATTAAAAATTAAATTATTATCAATTAAATAATTAAAAAATTTATTAAATAAAATCATATTATTTAAATTAAAATTTTTATACCATTTTTTATACTTATTTTTATTATTTAAAAATTTTTATTTAATTTAATTATTAAAATAATAAAAAATAACTTTTAAAAAATTATTAAAAAAAATAAAATAATTATAAATATTAAAATTTTTAATAAAATAAATTTAAATAATATTTATTTTATAAAAATATAAAATATTTTATTATTAAAAATATATAATAAATTATATATTATTATTATAAACATTTTAATTTTTTTTATTAATAATACATTTATTTTTCTATTAAATAAATTTTTACAATTACCATTATTAAAAATTAATATATTTTTTAAATCTTTATAATAAAATATAAAAATAATAATATTTATATATAATAATAAATAAATATTTTTTTTAAAAATATTAAAATAATAAATTATTATTATAATAATATAATTATCATTTTTAAAATTTTAAAAAACCATATTAAAAATTTATCTTTAATTTTTTTCTTTTTCCACCAAAAAAACATATCCATCAACTTATTAAAATTATTTATTAATTTTTCCAATATAATTATTTTTAACAAATTAATTAATTTTTTTAATTTTTTAATTATTAAAAAAAAATTTATTATTATAATTAAAATTATTTTTTTTATTATATTAAAAAATTTTAAAACTTTTATTAATTTTATAAATTATATAAAAAATAACATTTTATATTTTATAAAATTAATTAAATTATTTAAACATTAAAAAATTTTATTTATTTAATCACATTTATAAAAAAAATAAAATAAATAAAAATAATAATATTAAATAAATAATATATTTTTTAACATTTTTACCAAAATCAAACATCAATTTTTTAAAAAATTTAAAAAAATTTTAATTAAATATATTATTTTATATTTTTATAATTTTAAATATTTTTTATATATTAATTTTAATATTTTTTAAAAAAATATCAAAATTATTATTTATTATATTAATAAAAAAATTTTATTTAATTTTATAAAAAATAATTATTTATTTATATATATATTCCAAACCATTATTAATTTTATAATTTTTTTTTAAAAATTTTATTTATTATTAAATAAAAATATTAATTAATTAAAATAAAAATTTTTAATTTTATATAAACCATAAAAAAAATATATTATTATATAAATATTATTTAAATTAACATTTATATTTTCATTAACCATTACATTATTTTCAAAATAACCAAATATAATAATATAATAAATTTTATAATAATAAATAATAAAAATTTTTATTTTATTTATATAATAAAATATATTAATAAATTTAATTTTATTATTTTATATAAATTTAAAAAATTATATATTATTCCAAACACTTTATTTTATTTACCTATTACCAACTTTAATAATATTAATTAAAATAACAACAATTTTAATATTTTTCCCAATAATAAAAAAAATATTAAATTATTTTAATTAATAAAGTTTTTTTTTTTATTAAAACTTTTTTAATTATTTATTTAATAATTAAAAATTTTATTAAAAATTTTTTCATTTAATTTTCCATTAAAAATATTACTTTAATTTAAATACATTTTAAATTTAAAATAAAATTTTAAATAACATATTTTCAAAACTTTAAATAAAAATTAATTTTTAATATTATCAAAAATAATAAATATTTCACCAATAATTCCATAATTTTACCATTTTATTTTAAAAACAACTTATTATAAAAATTTTTTAAAATTTATAATAAATTATATATTTTTTAAACATACAACCCAAAAATTTTTAAATTAATTTATAATAATAATTATTTAAATTTTTACAAATTATATAAATATTTAATATATTTTATCATTAACCCTAAAAAATTTAAACAATATATAAATTTTTATTTAAAATACTTAATAATAAAATTTTAAAATTATTTATTATATAATTTTTTATAACCAATTATTAATTTATTTTACTTTTTTTATATAATAATTATTAATATTATATTTAATATTTCAAAAATAATTAATAATTATAACATTTTTAACATAATAATTAATAAATTTTTTAAAATAATTATAATCATTATTAAATAATATAATTAAATTATATCCAATTAAATAAAAATTTATTATAATTTTTTTTTTTACATAATTAAAAATTTTTTAAAATTATAATTTTTAATAAAAATTTAAAATTTATTTTTAATTTTTAAAAATATTTTTAAATTCATATTAATATAAAATTTTTATATATTATAATATATTATTTATAAATTAATAAATAAATAAAAAAATATATTTTATAAATTAAATTTATTTTTTATTATTATTTTTATTTTTTTAAAAATAATATTTTATAAAAAAAATATTTCCCATATTTATAATTTAAAATTAATTTTATTAAATTTTTTACAATATAATTTAATTTTTTTAAAATTTTATATAATTTTATTTTTAATAATATTTACCATTTATTCATTTTTTTAAAATATTTTAATTTAATTTTATAAATTTATATAAAAATATATAATATTATTATTTTTATAATAATAATTATTAAACATTATTATAATATTAAATATAAATTTATATTTTTTAATATTAATAATAAAATTTTATTAAAATTTTATAAAAATTATAATATTTTTTTAATAATAATATTAAATAAAAAATTTAATTAATAATATATAAAATCATTTTAAATAATAAAATATATTAATTATTTCATATATTATTTAAAATTTTTAATATATTTTAAAATTTATAATATTATTTTAATAAATTATTTAAAATTTATTTTTTTATTTAATTTTTTTAATAAATAATTTTTTAATTTAAAAAATATTTTTTTTAAAATATATTAAAAATAAATTATTTAATAATAAAAAAATAAATATTTAATAAAATATATTAATTTAAAATTATAATATAATAAATAATTTATTATAAATTAATTAAAAAAAATAAAAAAAATTATTAATAAATTTTAATATATATTATAAATAATATATTAAAAAAAAATTTTTAATAAATAATAAAAATATTATTAAATTTTTTTTTAAAAACAATATCAAATATTATTTATATTTAACTTTATAATAATATATATATACATATTTATCATATATTTAAAATTCTTATACTTAAAAAATATTTAAAAGAATTTAAAAAATATATCATCAAGATTGACACATTAAAAATTCACAACATCACATTAATCAATTAACGGATACGTACATAAAGTAAAGCCACATATAATCAAGCCTCACTTCAAGCCATCGCGTAACCCATATGGGTTTTTACCTGTTATGTTAGGTACTTACTAAGGTAGATACCTAACACATGCAAGGGTAACCCCAGTTAGGCTAATCATCAAGAAACAACTCGGGCACCGGGGATTCAAAGGGTTAAAGTGTACCTAGGTAGTTTCCATTATGCGACTACCAAAGTAGTTTAGAAACACACTGCATGCACCTGCAGCTTAAGGGTAAAGACTCAATGCCTCAATGCTGAATACCGATAATTGCAACTTTTCTCAACACATATTTTGAGAATTGAGAGAAATGCCTCTCAAGACGCTATGGACTTTGTAAGTCCATCTCCATTTATCCTAGAAGCTATTCTAGAAACTATTCCTACTTTTCACGACCGAGAATCACTAATCGTAACTCTCTCTCTAGTGGTCGCGCCTCATAGCAAACACCCGTTTGTCTTCGGGCAGTTCCAGCAAGGATGCTGCACGGGATCCTATACGACGTCGACAACGCTTCGAGAAGGAATACGGCCAACTACTAGTGAGCCTAACCACCCGCTATTCCCTCGGTAATCCTCGGTCACTAATTCGTTCACCAGCAAATATGGCGAAACTGTTCCAATATAGCCCGAGACGAAGATGCCGCAGAGAACATTGAACTCCGCCTCCAGGGGCTCACCAATATCCTCGCCGACGAATCCCGACGACCGTTACCTCACCCTTGTGTATCCTTCTCGGCTACTAAGCAGATCTACGTTCCCATCGCCAAAATAGCGACCTCGTCATACAATGAGTGGATTATTAAGGAGGCTGTTTTATTTTTCGCTACACTCATCGAGAGTGAGGAGGAAGCCTTTGTTGAGAGCGACGCGTTTTCCGCTAGCTTGACTAATCTTCTGGTCCGCATTACCGGTGTCAACAGTATTCGATTGGGCCCCGATACTGAAGTCAAGGTTGTCGAGTTGGCATTTAATATCACCACCAAAATTCGCCTTGAACCCCGTATCCTCTCCGCCTGGTTCAAATCTCACCCTGAAAACCATGCAAACGAAGAGAAGGTCAAAGACCAAAGGGAGAAGTTTGCCGGTAGAATTCAGAAGCAGGACTTCCCTCTTTTCTATCTATTGATGGACTATATCCATCACGAAGGGAAAATCGGTGACTTCGCCCGGACTGGTCTATTATATATAATTGAAGCCGCTTCATCCTCCGTTGCTTTGGAACAATGGATTGTGGAGAGCGACCTCTCGACTCTGATGGCCACTGGACTTGGTGCCTTATACAGTCAACTAAGTCGGAAGCTTGTCATCGACCACCCCCCAGAAAACCTTCCTCCAGTTCTTGCTTTGTCCGATTACCAACATCCTACATCAACCTTCGAAATTGTCAGCTCTTGTAGCCCGGATTTTCAGCTACATCTGGAGACGTTTCTATCCCATCTTCTCTTCTGGCAGGATGTACTCAACCACTGTCGGTCCGGGGAAGTAAAGTCGACCCTCCTGGAACATTTCCAGGTCATTTTCCTACAACAATTACTGTGAGTTAACATATCAATTCAGGATCGTCTTCAATCTAACCTTTATAAAGGTACCCTTCCCTCTTGGAGTCTTCCGATGTAGATGGAGGCTCGTCGGTAGCCGTATTAACGTATCTTCGACGTATACTGGAGGCTTTGGATCATCCTGATATGATCAACCTTATCCTTCATTATCTCCTGGCTCTCCCCGATGCAGAGTCGTCCGCCCCGGCCGACGCTGAGCCGTCGGTGAGCGCTGCACGAAAGCGGAAATCTATGGATCTTGCCACTATGATGGCTACTAAAGTTGAATCTAGCTATACACCTCTCCTGTTTAATCTAGTCGATTTAATTCGTTCGTGCCTAAAGTCTCGGAACCAGCAAACCGTGTGTGTCACGCTTCAGCTCGTAGCGGCGATACTTAAGCGGCATCACCGATACGCGACTACGACTCTTCTTCACACAGAAGGTATCGATATCAATACTTCTCGCAGGACTGTGGGTGCTCATGAACAAGAAGTCGAGTTTCTCACCACTCTAGCCGGGTCTGTTGGGGGACAAGACAATTTCAACGAGATATATGAGAATATCCTGAAAGATAGCATGGCACGTGTAGAAGGTCACCCGTGCTCCCTCAAACTAGTCATTCCGAACCTTCCTACAAACAACCCTAGGCTACCAATAATTCCCGATTCTTTGCCTGGAGCACCTGGAGATGTTCCGCCACATACACTGAGCGCAGAAGATCCTCTTTGGAATAGCATATTAGACATTCTGGAATCATTTTTCATTAATCCTGTCGAGATGAATCTGTCAGCCACGGAGACCATACTTGATTTGGCGGTATGCGGGTACATATCTGTTGAGGGATGGCTTATGCGACATCCAAGGAAATATTCATACGGGGGCGAAACTGATGAATCTGCATCGCTTCACTTAGACCCCGACTCCCCTTCATTTGCTGAAACCGAAAAGTTGCAAGCCATTTCCAAGTGTCGTCAATGGCCAGTATGGCAGTCGTCGGCCTTGCCACGTATTTTCACTGTTCTAGAAGCTCTCGCTGATCAAGTTGATTTCTTCCGAAGTTCAATACCACGATTCGAGGAACTTTTACAGCAACGCCGCGAAGCCTTTCAAACAGCGGATACCATTGTATCTAACCCAAACTTTCGGCCAACCTCAACCACAGGAGCCTCTATACCGGATCAAACAAGTCAGGATGGGTCCCGCGCAGCATCGCCACAGCGACCCAGTGCGCTTGAAGGATTCGCACAGAGAATACTGTCTGAATTTGGAAGTCCAAGCCGGACAGGTAGCCCCCGTGGACGGAAGGATACAGTTCGTGGGTCGAGCACGGGATCAGGAACATCAGGGGGGCACGGGGTGGTTTCGCCGACTCCCAAACCAATGCCGGCTCCACCTAAAGAATTTCCTTTAAATTATGATGATCCGTCCAAAAGCGGCGTGGCACGATCACTCTCGCCCGGAAGTCAGCATTCCGGTCAAGATGGTGCCGTAGTTAACCAAGCTGCTGCATTCGCGGCGGTTGATCAAGGAATACTTGCCCGGCAAGTGACCTTACCAGCACAGAAGATTGAACCGATCCCATTAAATTTTGAGCGGAAGAACGCCGATGTCTCCACGGATGCTGACGGAGAACGTGGAGGCGAGGAGGAAGCGAAACCGGAAAATACAGACGACCAAGATAGCAACGACGGAAGCGAGGCCGCGGACCATTCAATTGCCCCAACACCCCCGGAGACACCACCCGAAGTAAAGACAGCTTCGGTCTCACATATTCTCACCAATATTATTATATACCAGCAGTTCTTATTAGAATTGGCGAGTCTAGTTCAGGTTCGGGCGAGTCTGTTTAATGAGGTTAAGTTTGCATAAGTTCAGCCAGTCCATCAGTGCTGTGCATATAACTATCATGGGCAACGAGTACTTCCTCAACCTTCTTTTCTCAGCGCAAAGGAATGTCGTATTTTAGCGGCGCTGGAGGCTATTTCTGGTCAAGGATTGAACGGATTGAGGGAAAGTAGAGCGAAGCTTGCATGTCACGGGTTTACGACGCGTGGAAAGAGTTTGAGAAAAAGAAAGGGCCTTGTTTCATCAATAGGGTCTTGTCGAGCAAAGCTTTTGTTGTACGCTAGATACCATTTATTCCATTCAACTCTTGTTGGGGGGATGGATTATACCAGCATTATCAAAATGCAACTACTTTGTTGCGCCCTCGTATATAGATGGCTTAGAATCGGGTCTATGTTCGTATGATTGGCGTGGTCGCCTAAGAACGTTGAATACCTAGGTAGGTATTCTAAGGTTAGGGTCCCAAAGCATCAGCGGTGTTATAGCCCTGCCGCCCAGGATATTCCATAGTGAAGTACTACGTTAAACAGAGCTACCTTCTCAGAGCTAGCTGCCAGAGATCAGGTTTATATAAGGAGGCTACTCGTCACCCTGCCTTGGTCCTTGGTATGGGATTAAGGGCTAATACAAATCACTAGCGTACTACGTGCTAGATCCTTACTTCTATCACTTTGCGCAAACACTATGAGTGGAGGACAATCGTTCTAGTTGTAGGGCCTCAAGGAAAATTAATATTAAGTTCTAGAAGCCCATTGGACAGCCTGGTTCGTATATACTGTTTTATCCTCTATGAAACATCCTATAAGATCTGCTCGCCGAATTCTTCATCCATAGACGTCGGTATATCAACTTGGTACTTCTTGCAATCATTGTCGAGTAGGCTTGGACCCATGCTCCTATTGAATCTCCTCGCTTGTGTCTTCGACTTTGGCTACCTGGTCGTTCTTAATGAGATTTTCCAACCACTCCTTTATTAGCTTTCGGTTGAGATCGATGGGTATACGTGGGATACATTCAAAGAACGTCTTTGGGTTAGGTCTCATTTCAGGTGCGGTGTTTTCCCATATTCCACGGACGTAGTCTAAATAGAACTTGTGTAAAGCCCACTCGAAAGCCGAGAATGTTTCGCCGTCAGATGCATCAGCGACATGGTTCTCATGATGACATACACAACGCCCCTTCTGCGGGAATGGATTGGCACCGTATCTTACAAGTAACGAAACCATGTCGTATTTGAAATTAACGGATTCTTTACTCTGCATGACTTTGGAGAGCAGTGCTTGTAAAGAATCCTGATTAACTTTGCCAATGCCATCCAGAAGCTTTTCGAGGGTAAAGTACGACCGTCCTTTAACAGCCAGTTCCAACCACCCGGGGTAACGATGCCAAAGACGGGTTTCAACACAACCGAGTACGGCCTCAATAGTAGAATCACATTGTCTGATTTTGAGAGCGGTCGTAACTAGACCGGGTCGCTTCTTCTTCGGAACTCCGACATTAATCAGGACGGCGAGGTGTCGTGGATCCGTACGTGTCTTGCTCCGGAGTTTAGCGAACACACTGGAGGTCAAGTCCGTACCAGTTTTGAGTTTGGCGCCGCTTTCCACGAGGACCCTCAGTTTGTCACCATTGATGTTCATGTATTCGGGGTCGGCGATTATATCTTGAAGGAGGCCATCGAGGTATTCGTGGTTCAGCATGGACTTGGTCGCGATCTTCATCATCCATTCTACCTGGGAGTAATCGCCGCGTTTGAGTACCCACAGGAGGAATGTCTTGCCGTCGCGCAATGGCGTATCCATTCTGCCGCCATGTTTCAGGATCACCACCGCCTTTTCGAGGAAGAACCGCGTCGACTCTGTTTTTTCAACGATGAAATTGAGGAGATCCTGGTAGTCCACCGAATTCCTCCCATACTTCTTGACCATCATGGTCAGGAGATGGGAGGTCATCTCTGGGCTTCCGTTGAGGATCGATTCTTCCAACGGCGTGCGTCCAGAGGCGTCTCTCTCCCTCAAGTCAGCGCCGGCCTTGATGAGTCTCCGAAGTATCGACCATTGCATCGGACTTCTGGCAGCCAGTTTGCTGTTATACCGGACGTAGATGAGGGCGTGGAGAGGAGATAGTACGTCTGGCTGGGGGTCATCTGGTTTGATCTTTGAGCCAGCATCAAGCAAAGCACGCGCTTGATGGAATCTCCCCCGACGAAGTGCTGATGTGAGCGGAAGCTCACCACCGGCTTCGATATTGACGTTGGCCCCAAGCTCAATTAGCTTTTTAACCATCCCGATATCTCTGTCTGGCGCCCGCGAAAATCTCATCATGAGACGCAGAGGACTGTAATCTTCAAAGTCCAATGTATCGATGGGTATTCCCGATTGCTGGACGAGGTATTCCACCACTCTGATCATGTTCCGGCATGCTGCGTAGTGTAAGGCTGACCTCAAGTTGTCATCTGTTTTGATGGCGAAATTCGGGTTTGCGCCGAGGGATAGTAGGCGTAGGACAATGTCTTCCATGTTTCTGCAGATTGCATACAGTAATGCTGGACACCCTGCAGTTATACGGTCCCTTGTATATCGCCCCCTTGTTGTGAAAGATTCTGCGTAGTAATCCCTGTCGCTAGATGATAGTTCCAGTCTGATAGGGGTGTCGCGCTCTAAAAGCCATAGGACTACCTCACGCCGACCGTTTCTACATGCCGTTTCTAGTACCTCGCTCGACAATACTAGGTCTATCCCAAAGGATGCTGCAACCTTCAAGGTATCGGTATTTCCGGTTATTACCGCATAGTAAATAGCTTGGTTAAGCCTGATCTTGTCCTTGTCGATGTAGAGGACACGGTTGAAGGCATAGTGTGACCAGCGACTCACCAAGGATAAGTTCGCTAGATCATTAGTTTCTAGTATATCTGAGAAGGCCTCTTTTGCTGCAGCAATCATCTGCAAGAGTTCAACTGGGAGATCCGTGAGCTTAGCCATGGTGAGCAGCGAAGGTTGGTATCTTTGGTTTATCGAATTAGGAAAATGAGCAAGACTTCGCGAAGGACTGGTGTATATATATATATATATTTATTTACAAATTCTGGCCTCGGCTGGGTTGTAAGATAGTGTGTATAGGACGTGAATGAAATTGTGACTTTGTTTCGTTGAGCCCATATTAAGTGACAAAGGGTAAGTGACTGGACAGATATATTGAGCTTCTGGAGTGAAATTCAATACTGTGTGTTTGCTATTGTTTGAATAGGTTGACAAGTACCCTAAGTGTTTGATGTAAACGTATCTGGGTGGAATAAATCAGATACCTGAGTCATAGGAATTTTTAGATTCGCATACGATATACCTAGGTTGGTTTACGTGCCTGTATTCTAAACAACTGTGAATGTAAATCTCTACATGATTCACAACCGTATGGAATTACGAATAATTATCCTACCATGTGGAGTCGTCCGAACAACCATGAATCTGACTGTCTGGAGACTGGATGCGCATGTACTTGTGGAGAGGGGGCTAAAAGCACTGTGATGGAGTTTTTAGGGACGTGACGCAAGTAAAACAATTCCTACCTGGCTATATTATTGATAAAACAGTGTTACTTCGTCTCTTAATCTACTACGAATCTATTTGCTGTAGACCCGTATATAACGTAGCTAGGTATACTATAATACATTCGTCCATACGTACTAAAAAGGCATACATACGAGGTAGTCAAGCACCGTAGCAAGAGATGTGCGTACGTGCGGTTATTGAGAGCTTATTCAATGGTACCCAAGAAGCAGCAACATACTGTATAGCTTCTAGCTTGAGGATGATCAAAAGTTCCCTACGCTAAAGAGCTACATGTCATGGTTTCCTGTGCGGGGACAATTCAGGGCATAGTAGTGATTCAAGACTTAGTAGTTACCTTAGGTACTCATAGATATTATACAGCGTGAGCATCATGCTTAGGGTAATGTTTACTTGCAATAGGAAACTCTCTTATGGGGTTTGAAGGTTGCAAACACACTGGAGTAGTGAAAGACCGCTACAAGGGGGAAACAACACAAATCTCTATGGCATTGTAACAAAGAATGGAATTGTGGCAGTGAATAGAGTATCTAACTCAAGGTAGGTAGTTAAACTATGGGTTATTGAATAATGACCACAAAGAAAAATTGAATTTAGGGAAAAGAGAAAAGTGGTGAATTCTTTATTCCGGACTCTCGAAGACAGCTAAGTACCTATTTACCTGCCTAGGGTACCTAACTATTTCCAATATCATCACAACGACTGAAATACACTAGAGCTCTATTCCGATGACGACCAAACTTGAGCTTCAGGACTTAGTTATAGGATAATATTTGGCATTATAGGGGGTACGATTCTGTACAGTACAAATTAAAGACTGGTTTTCTAATTTCATGAATTCACTCTAAACAAGAAGTCCAATGTGTATGGTCTTCAACTTTTCTTTCTAGTCTCCCGGAGAACTAGCATCTTATATTGTTACACCCAGATTACGAGAAAAGGGAATGTCTTGTACGAGCTCATTTGGGCCTCTCGATTCACTCATTCATTCTGAATCATCCCATCGTCCTCCACGTTGGTCCGTTCCAACAACGCTACCCAATCGGAGTAATACTCTTCCACGCTAATCTTCACCAAAAATGATTTTATCCAGCCATGATCAAGGCAACCTTCTCCGTGAGTGCATCCGACACACGGGATGAATATCCTTGGGTCAGGTCGTTCTCTAGCAGCACTGCTCTTCCAGACCATTTCAGCATAAAACGGATAATTATGTAACATGACCTCAAAGGCCGAGACACCTGGTACATCACAAAGAATAGAGTGATCGATATTATTTCGGGCATTATCGCCTCTCAGCCCAGCACAAACCGGGTGCTTTGCTAATAAAAACGGATCGGCGCCGTGATCGAGAAGCAACATCCAGATATTACTCCAAGGATTCTTCACGGCGTGTGCTAGCGGTGGTACTCCATTCACGGATAAATCGTTCACGTCCAAAGCCGAGACGCCCTTTAGTAGCCGTTTAATAACGTCTCTGTGGCCCCATTCCATGGCCTCATATAACCACCGAGGGTTTCGATGTGAAGGATCGAAATTAGGTCCGATCCGATCGAGTAGATAATGGAACCACGATAGCCTTCTAGCTTTTAAAGCTTCGGTGAGTAAATCTGGTAACTTCTCTTCTGGTATGCTCGAATTGAACATTGGAATAAGCGAGGGAGTGAAAGGACCGAGACGTTTGCGGACTAATGACAATGCAACGGAATATATATCGTTGGGGTTCTCAAATACGGCACCATAGGAAGTGAGCACCTGGATAAAACCATCCAGATTTTGGATAAAGTAATCGTCTACCTTAGTCGTACAAACCTCCAGGAGAAAGCTATTCAGGTACTTCCAGTCGAGCATAGATTCCGTTGCCACGGATAGGAGGTTTTCCAAATACTTTGGGCTAAATTTCACCTTAAAGTAGCCATCCTCTTCGGAATACTTGTCAATAATCCACTGGAGATATGTCCGGCCATTAAACATAGGAACGTCCATCTTAGCACCATCTTTCAGCAACATCTCCATCTTCGCAGGAAAGCTTTTGACCTTCTTGCAGTTTTGAACCATGAATCTCTGAAGAACAGTGGCGTTTACGGCCTCTGGGTATTTCTCTTTATATAGATGAAAGAGATGCGATGTAAACGTGCTAGACCCGTTTAAAAATGCTTCTTCTAACGGCGTCTTTCCTCGATTGACTTTTTCGGGTAATTCTGCACCAGCATCCATCATTCTGCGGAGCATATCCTGTTGTTCTACATTTTTGGAACCCCTACCTCTTGTGCCACAAATAAAAGCTTGTAAAGGGCTCTTCACTTTGCGCATTGGGCAATCTGGCTTGATCTTCGACCCGGCCTCGAGTAATATTGTTGCGTGTCTGTACTTCCCTCTCATCAGCGCCGATGTGAGTGGAAGTTCTCCGCGAGCCTCGCTGTTGACATCTGCTCCAAGCTCTATTAACTTATTGATCATCTTTGTGTCTGTGTCAGGCGTCTTCGAATATCTTATCATGTGTCGAAGAGGAGTGAATCCCTTATAGTCTTTTATATCTATGGATAAACCCGTTTCTGCCACCACATATTCCACAAGTTGTACCATGTTGTAGATGGCGGCGTAGTGTAATACTGATCTGGAGGTACCCGATTCTGTGGTGAACAGGGGATTGGCGCCACGGGAAAGTAATAGTATAGCTGTATCATCGCTGCGCCCTACGAATGCTAATACTAATTGGTAGCAACCTTTTAAGTCAATCTTCGCATACGAGTCTTGCCAATCTCGCTCTTCAAGTGGTGTACCGCGGTCTAATAACCACGCAACAATATCTTTATGGCCACGTTCGCAAGCTAAATTCAGTATGTCTGTCCAAGAATATTTCCTGCTCCAACTGTCCGGCTCTAGCTTGAATGAGACGGCCTGTTTCAAGGCGAATAGGTTTCCACTCTGTGCAGCTTCATAGAAAACGTGGCTCCATCTGTATTTCAAACTATATGTATAGAGAAAACGGTTAAAAACCCGATAAAATCCTCGGCTGGTAAACGTTAAGTTGTATAGATCATAGCCGTCTAGTATGGGACGAACATGATATTGACTACTGGCCGGTGCCTTACAGTTTGCAATGTTTTCTAGCAACTCAACGGGAAGATCTGTAAGTCTTGCCATGCTGATAAATTGCAATAACTGAAGAATTTTGGTAAATCAATTTCGTATTTTGCTGGGATATGATGGTGCCAGCCGTTAAGAAAAAGTAGAAATTTCAGGTTGCCTAAGTCGAATAGGGAATTGTTGTTTATATGCTGTTCGAAGTGCTAAAAGTGTAAAAGGAAATGTGTGGTTTTGCTTTGCGGACGAGTTTTTGTTAACTTTAGGTAGGTACCTAACATGGAGCTTGGATGTGTTTATATATTCTTACACTGTAATGCTTTATCTATTGTCCATACCTCTAGGTACCTATGTAGGTACCTAAAGTATGCGTGTGTTAGAACTACCTATGTGGAAGATGAAATTTGTATTGATTATGTTCAAAGGTTCGTACAGGCTGATTACCTAGGTACCTTAGGCAGGTATTTTGGCACACAATAAAGAGTTTAAAAGCATTGTTATAACGTCAAAGGAATCGTCATGAATGTGTAATAGTTTAAATCAGTTTCTATAGAATTGTATCAGGAGTGAATGGAGTTGTATATGAGTTCTGTACCCTGCATGATGAAAGGCCCCGAAACCTAACTTGTTAAAGATACTTAACATAGAGCCGAACAATTCCTATTAGGTGTTTACTCTTTACTCTCGACGGCACCTAGCTCATCAAGCTGCTTTAGTGCGCCACGGGCTTCATCCCAAGACTTATCTCCGTAAAGTGCACTTCTTAGATAGGCTAATGTCATTCGCTGGACTGTTGCCAGTAGCTGGGGACTCTCATCCTGCGTCTCTGCTGCGTCCCAGCCACTCACACCTCCAAGCCCATGCTTCGCTCCTTTGATCCATAGCAAGTCTTTAGGTCCCGGAGAGAGATAATAGCAATCCGCATGCCAATCGGCTCCACGGGTAGTCAAGTGCGGGCTCACGTCTTGGTCACCGCATACAACAAGAGCTGGCGTCTTCATCTCGCTGAAGTCAGCTGAATAAAATGGGACCATGATGCGCCCATTATCCGAAAGGTCTGAACCAGCGTTTCCAGTGCCGGCAAGGACTACCCCGACCTTGATGCGTTTATCGAACTTCTCAAACACTGATCCATCGCGTGGATCAACGTTCTTGGCCCCTAAGACCAAGTTTGCTGTCCATGAACCTAGTGAATGTCCTGCTACAGCAACTTTGGTCTTGTCCAGTCGACCCTTAAGTCCGGGAACAGCCGCCTCGATAGTGTCAATGTTGTCAAGGATCCTAACTAGATCTTGAGCACGATCTTTCCAATAGTACTCGTTGCCTTTTGGGGGCGCATCGACGGTGATTGATAGGGAGGACAAGTGCGTAGGCTGAATCACTACAAATCCGTGTGCTGCCCAGAATTCGGCAAGGGGAGTGTAGCCCTCTAGGGAGTTAAGGTTGTTACTTAAACCTTGACCATGTGAAAGAAGAATAATTGGAAGAGCATCTCCAGTTGAGGGGGCCGTGACTTTCAAGTCCAAGTCGAGGGGCCGATCCGAGAAGGGTAGAACAATAGGGCTGAACGAAAAGACGGGTGTCTGAGGGTTGACGGGGATATTCTTGGCTGCCCCAATAAGACGATGGTCGTGAGATCGCATTATGATTTATGTGTTTGTTCAGAAAACTGTATTGATAGCCTTGGTTTTTGTGTTTCTAAGTCTTGCTTGATGCTATTCAACCTGATTTCAGAGCTGCCATCTAGGCTTGTTATATACATATTCTAGATAGCATACGTCCGGTTTTAATAATGGACTTAATATTTTATACCCGTTACTAAGCTATACCAATTACATGATGATGCATTTTTTGTACTTCTTGACATGAGAAAAATAATACACGATGCCTCAGTCTTGTTGTTGCGTTCGGATTGGATATTGACCACTTCGGTGTTTTTGAAATCCGGAAAAGTCCGGTATACCGAGCTGGCTCATGTAAGTCCGGTCTTAGGATAACGTAATCCCGGTATCAGCGTAGGGACAGGATTAGATATCAAGATTACTTGCATAATTCCAGTATAATAAGCGTCTAATATAGTATTATTAATATTGAACTACTGTTTACAAAAAGCTTGTCATGAGGTTGAGCTAGCTAGTATTATCTCAAGGAATTGAAGTGTTTGTAAGAGCAATGCATTTTGGGATCCACAAAAAAAGGGGAAAGGGGTAAAAGGGGTAGTGTCTTCAAATACCCCCCGTCAACTTTATGTCATGCTTTGTAAAAGAAGTGTTGATTCAATGTAATATGAGCTTAGTTGGTTCTTATTGCTAAGATGACGCTAGGTTGGTGCTCTGCATCGATCAACCTATATCACAACTCCTGTTTGTTTGTCCGTATATGATTGCAAACGGGAGGGAGGTAGTGATCTCTAACAGCTTGCTACTTTCACTTGCAACTAATCCTCTTTCTCCAAGTTCCAAGCATTTCTTTCGAATATCCATCAAACTATTACATCACTATGCTCCAGCCACGGTTGAAAGGGTCTTTGGCGATTTCGGGCTATCTTCGACTTCCAGTTCGGGGTCAGTAGGCTCAGGACTTTGTGGTTTCGAGCCTACAATCAGAGTCGCATGGAACTCTTCTCGTCGTGGTCTAGATCTAAGGGCTAGTAAAAGTTCTCTTGGATTAAAGTATGCAAGCGATCTCGTACAGTAGGTATTTGAAGTCGATATACCGCAGGACGCAGGTCATTATGATAACCAAGACCCAGAGAGCAATTGAGGATTGCCAGCCATATTTATCTAGCTTACGTTAGGATTATTTCTATAGTTTGATTGTCTTCATACTTTTAGAGACTTACAATAGGGGGCCTGAACGGCGGGCCAAACGAGGACTTGACTCCACGCTGACACCGCATAGTATGTCGCGATAGCAATTCCAACAACGAGTGTTCTGGCCTCGGGATCTTGCGGCAATCTACAGTATGTCAGTTGACTTCTCGATAGACTGTCCATCTGGTGAGTGACTCACAGATCAGAAAGCCAAGCCATGATAAGAGGCGCAGTTCCAAGTGTTAGATACGAGATAAAGTAACTGGCATACGCTGTAGCTAATGGCGTTGTGTCTGGACGGGAAGTCCAAATGCTCATAGCTATACATGGGACGAGGCCAATAACAGCTACATAAATATTAGTTTCTTGAGAGTTGCCCGTTTCAAACTGCGAAAATCTCCTCACCCTGTGCTATAATCAAAGTCCATCGTGTTCTTAACAGATCAGATAAGATAGCCCAAACCCAGACTACATCAAAAGTTAGCCTGGCTAAAAGGGGGTAAAGGGGTCTTAAATACCAAAGACAACGTTTATAGCACCGCCTGCAATTGGAATGGCATTAACCTGAGAAGTAGACCAGACGGGTGTGCCGTCGGGATTTTTCAAGCTTTTCAAGAATAGATTGAAGTAAGCGTATCCCCATGGCGCTAGCACCGTTGCGATGTATAAGACCGGAATAAAATAAGTTACCCAGTTGGCAAAAGTGCGTCTGTATTCGATTAGCCGTGCTTAGAAAGTTCCAGGGGTATTAGAGCTCTGTGTACTTTGCACCAGCCCAAGTCATTTTCTTCGGCTCCGCTCGTCCGTGGCGCTCTAAACGCTCCATTGCCAGTCTTGCATGTCCCTTTTTGAACCAGAATGCCCTAGGATTGACATCATTTGGTAGGTCAGGTAACAAAAAGAATCCCGAGGCGCCCACGACTACAGTCATAACTCCGTTTATGATAAAAAGCCATCGCCACCCTGCTAAGCCATTCGCGTCGCGAAGAGTTTCGATGATGGCAACTTGCAATGCTCCCGACATCATAGAGCCCAGTGCCTGGCAAGAATGGTAGAAACCCATTCTCTTGGCGAGTTCGGAAGGCGTATACCAATGCACTATATGGAAAGCAAAAATAAGTATTCTGGATCCCGGGGTATAGATGAAGGAAGGAGGAGGGGAGAAGAGAGGATAAAACAAAAGCTCACTGAATAATGTCATCATGCCTGGCCAAGCTGAACTCTCGCAGATTCCGAGGAAGACACGAAGGATATAAACTTGTTTTGCATTATGAACAAGAGCAATAAGACCCGTTATCATGCCCCAACATATCTCCAATCCAGATAGCCAGTAACTTGGCCGTACGTATGTCAGAATGATTTGAGACGGGATCAGCATGATACAGTATGCGACGCTGAAGTACGTGGTAAAGCTACGTCAAGTTAGGTGGATTGGTTAACTATCTGTCCGCACACTATTAACGACTTACTAGTTGAGTTCATTGCCGTTTAGCCCAAGGTCTTCCTTCATCCCTGAAACATAAGCGTTGCTAATGTTTTGCTGGTCAAGATCTTTCTAAATATCAGACACAGTACTATCCCGTTACTCCTTACTAGGTAGTTAGGTACATACATTTGATGACTATCGGCGTGGAAGCCATGTTAGCCGATTTATATCACCTGTGAAGCGTAATTACTTACCTTGGGAAACACATCCAAAAGCCATAAGGAATATGTCTAGCCTTCGGACGAGATCTCGTTCCTCCGGCGTCCGCTCATGGCGTTGTGCAAATGCTAATCGATTGATATCCATATTTAGTACCTAATTCTTCAACTTACACATGATTTACAAAGAAAGAAAAAGAATCACATTGCTCGACTTGGAGATCTCACTAATATACCTGAGTCTTATCTTCGGCTAACCCCGCTCATGATCATTGTGACCAGGGTGTCTGTCCTATCTGATATCTACTTTAGTTTAACACAATGCGCCCTAAGTCAAGAAGAGATATAGTCTCCCGAGTTGCAAGACTATTATCTCTCTTGACAAAAGGGGTCGGGTAGATGGTCCGTCGCCGAATATATCTCGATATTTACTCTCCCACCTTGTTGTTTCTCATCAACTATAGAATTATCCACAAGCAAATCTGCATTCCGCCAATGTCGGTTGTATCAAAAGCGGGGCGGTTCCATTCTTCAGATTATACGAGCAGATGTCATTCTCATCGCATCCGACCTCCAATTGTTTTCCGGGTTCGAGGCGGACATGCCCCGCTAGCAACTTATAATAATCGCTACCATAAGCGTGCAGGTGATAGGCCAGAGAAAAAGAGAGATCTATGTAATTGTGGGGATCCGGCTGGATCTCATTGATTGTTATATTCCAGTCGGCTGTTGTTGAATCATGTGTCTCTGAGGCGCAGGTATCCTTCGTATGTCCGTACGGTGTCCTGTCATCAAATTTCCAGTGCACTGAACATTGCGCAGTGCTATCGCTGAAAACGATGTAACCACCTCCCGAAGCATGTGGCGCGGGTCCCGCTGGTATTCTGCTTGGGTTTGAAATGGTGATCTCCATGGTTGTTGCATTGGTGCCGTATGGGCCAACACGGGGACTGCGCGCATAGAATGAAGAGATCTCCCAAGGCTTGAGGGGATACCATGGAGGTAAAGGGGGATCCTTAGAAAGTGCGAAATTAGACTGACAGAGGATGCCAGAAAGAATAACGGATATAGTATTGGGGAGCTTCATCTTATCTTTCTACTCGACAGTTGCGATGCTGAGACTTTGTCTTGGTAGTAAAACGAGACGCTGGGTTGAACTCAAGTTCGATGGTGTGTCTGTTAGTTAGGAAGCTATTCTCCAGGACTTAGGAACTTGAGAACTTGAGTTTATATAGGTATATCTGAATTGAAGTGATAGGTTATAGCAATAAGAGGTGAAAGTAACGTTATGGTACAACGTAGTAACAATACGTTCGAGACTTTCTTGTCCGTCCAAAATAATACATCTATAGGTAATTTCTTTATATAGACCTCGTATTAACTTTCAATTATGCCGGCTAAATAATCAATAGGCCCGGGTATGTTCGACATCAAGCATTCTGCCATAATCGAATGATTGGATTGGGCTTTTTTTGGGCTTTCTTTTTTGGGCATATAAACTGCCTTTGAGGTAATATCTACTATCGGGGTTACGTTATTATCGAAGGTCTGTATTGCTCCCACTCATAATCATAATATGTATCATATTAGTGCTGTCTACGTAAACTCGACGACGCACCCCAAGGGGGTGCTGTGCAATAATTAGGAAAACGACCAGTAATTAGGGAAATATCCGAGGTACTTCCAAATACACATGTTTCTTGCTTATCTCAAAGTATTTCTGTTAGGGTTCGATAAGTATATTCGTTGTTGCACGAAGGAGGGAGAGGGAATTATAGAAGGTCCCTCATCTAACTACTCTTATATATATGTCTATCGGACCCGTACCGTGACAATTTCCAAGCATTCATAGAGTTTTATTAAGCTTCATTATCTTCTTGCCTCTTCAAACATATAACAAGATCGGAATAACCTCTTATTAGCGCCTAAAATCTAGTACGCTATCCCTAGTCTTGCCCGTTTCCTTCATTAAAGCGCAACACCTGTTAGAGTGCGGTCGTAGAATTTACGTAAACAATAATATCTTATTATATCTGGATCGATTGTAGGTTTCAATATTAATTAGCCATATTATCGTTGTGAATAGATGTATCCGATATTATATCTTTAGGTTCACGAAACCGTTCGTAACAGCCCAAGGGTCTTGCTTAGGCTCATGAGTAGGGCTTCAAACCCATCTCTCCATTAAAGAGATGGTGTTCCACTTTATTTCACCATGAATTGAACATGCTATTTCTTGGATAGTTAGATGTATCTAAGATAGAAGTTTGTTGCTGGGACAATAATTGGCGGGGCACGTGTAGAGTGAGTTAGTAGAATGGAAGTGAAAATTTGGCGTAAGCTCTGAATCGGTGGGTACCTGCCTACGAGAAGTACCTATGATAATTATCACATCAAATATCATAGATAATGAAATACCTTAGGTAGGGTAGGCGTGGATAGAGTGACTGCGGAACTTGTCAATCTTAAGATTGTTCGTCAATAGTTAAAGCACTAACTGACATTACCACATTTCATTTACTGTTGAATGGCACGTAGTGTCGAAACTTGAACTCAGTCTTGGATTGTTACACAATGCTCTTCTCGAAACACCTAAATATGCTCAAATACCGGAAATATCTCGTCTTTTCCCAACAGCTATCCTTTACTCAAAACCAGAACTACCACACAGAGCTTACGGCACTCTCTTATAACTACTTGGGATATTAATTCCTATCAACCCGCTCTTGTTCTCGCCCACCATGGAGACAGAAATCCTTCCCGGGCTCTTGGATATAAGGAACTATATTCGGTTTAGCATCACTACCGAGCGCATTTTAAGCAACAACGAAAAGAGCAAGCTAGCCGCATACCTCAAGAAGATCGACGAGCACTATTGCACTCTCCGTCTCCTTAAGGGTTCGTTAGGAGATGATTACGAGCGCTATGATACCTGCGCGAAAGGAATGAACGAGGCTGATGATCTCAAGGAGCTCATCCAGGGAATATTGGACAAAAGTGACGAACTAGTGGAGAAAGAATAAAATGCGGAAAATTAGGCTATTGGACAGTTGGAGGCAAAAGCATATTTTCAGCGGGAACATTTATAGAAATACCTAAGGCCCAGGCGGGTGGGTATGTTTACCTCAGATGTATCTAAGGCCAATGACCCCTATTTCTTTTAGATCATAAGACGTGTACTCCGCGAAGTGGTATCCTGGTACCTATAGAGTCAGGTACAAGAGTTACACCACGCAGCTTTACATACCCGGTCCTTTCAACTAAAGCTTAGTATCTAGCTATTCTTATATGATTGCTCTGTCCTCGTAATTTTAAGTCTTTAAGTCTTTTATTCCTTCTCAGCACCGTTTCCCACGGAGTCCAATAGGAGTCTAATAGTAATACAAGAATAGGTCGGGAAATGTGAACCACTACTGTTCTCATAAAAGGGAACCTCCCTAGAGTTTGAATTTAAGGTTCAAGCAAGCGAAAAGTTCAATATATTGAATCTAAGTGATTGTTTAGATCTCACTTGAAGGTAAATTCGAAAGTTCCGGGAGGAGCTTCGATTGAAAAAAAGCGCTACTTTACCTACTTAACAAGTGGTGGGTGATTAGGTACCTAGTACTTCATGTTAAGTACCTGACCTATGTAATATGGGCTACCAAGGCTTAAACCCCTAAAAGAAAAATCTCATACAAACACAGGCACATAATAGCACACTCACTTGCATCTATTCGTGCTGCCTACATAGAAGTTCTGCATTAGTATTAAATCTATTAGAGGTCGGCTTTTCGTTGGTCTATGAAAATAGGTAGGTACTTTAGGAACTTATGTACCTAGGTAGGTATGTACCAGATACTCAGGAACGGGTTACACGTAAAGTACCTAAGTTGGACCCATAAATCCAGCCCTATAGGGCTGTTCCCTGTATGCAACAATCGCGATCAGTTAATATTCCAAGCTTCAAATTTTACTTAGTGCTTTAAAGTACCTCTATATAAGAACTTTATACTATATCAAAAATACACCTTCGCTACAATAGCTGAAAAGATCGAAAAGGCTACTTTGTCAGGGTCCACTTGAAGGGACACTGCAGTAATAGCAATTATTAAGTCGCCTGCCCACGTATACTGCACATGTGCCTAATGAGGTCGCATGCGGGCGGGTACACCGCCAATTACCGCCAATTCTTCCTGGATTAGGATCTGATGGACAGCAACAAGCAAGCCTGGACTCGATCCACCATGTCTCCTACAGCCAATATCTTTCTAGAGAATGAACCGTAAAATATTATATGAGGTACTTGGATTGAACAATTCCCAATGTAGGTTTGGCATAAGTGGTATTATTTTATCATATACATCTGGGAATTTCTCTTCTTGACGAGGAATTAAGAATCTTTTTCTTTTTCACTTTCTTTAAAAGCTCATAGGATTGAAGTTATTGGGGCTCGGTATAAGTCGTGATGGCTGAACAAGATGGTACTTCCGACAAGCCCGCCCCTTATAAATACCGGTTAGCATGCAAGTTCTTCAATCTACAACCACTCAACCACTCAACCACTCAGCCCGACCAGCTACTCTACATTGTGCACATTAGTCTTGACACTAACTTTATTATGTGCGATAAGTCCCCTCTCCCTGAGCGCTCATACACGGGTCCTTGAACTGCAACCTTCCTTGGACCAGTCAGCACCAATCCGCTGTTCGCTATTTGAAGTCAATCTGGACCATGAGGGGCAGGCTGAATATGATGCTTTATCATATACATGGGGCGCGCCTAGCTTCACAGAGGAGGTTTTCATTGATCAATCCTACTTGATGATCACGCCGAATCTCTTTTATGCTCTGCGTCGCTTCCGAATGCCAACGGAAACTCGCATGATCTGGGTTGATGCAATATGCATTAACCAAGAAGATGATAAGGAAAAGGCGAGACAGATCCCGTTTATGAGGCAGATCTATCGCAGTGCATCGTCAGTGCTTGTTTGGTTGGGTATTGATGAAAGCGGGTTTGAATCTCTGCGCCGACTTCATCATTATGCGAAACGACCACAGTCTAGCGCTTCTACCGTAGACATCAACCGAGAACTCAACTGTATCACTAAACTGCCGTGGTTCCGTCGACGTTGGATAATCCAAGAGGTTGTTTTAAACCCAAATGTTATTTTTAACTGCGCTGAAGCAAGCATGCCTTGGACACGACTTATTCAGGTCTTGAACATTGGAGTAGAGACGGAAATTATCAGCTCTCTAGTGACGATGGCAGAACTGTGGAAAGATTGGATTCTAAGGAAAGACGAGGCACAACCCCGCATGTTCAATCTTCTTACTTCATTTCACGACTCCCAATGTCAGGATCCGAGGGATATAATATATGCCTTGGGTGGGTTGGCAAGCGACGTGGATTTAAGAGATGACAGTAATCGCGCCGAAGCGGTAGCACAGAAATATAGTGCGGAGCGAAGCGCTGATAATGCAAGTCCTCAAGTGATCGGAGGGACAGATCTACCAAAACGCACCGGGGATAGCGGGAAAGCGGTTATACCTGTTGATTATACCGTCTCCGTTGAATGGCTTTATTATGAAGTTGTGGTTAGACTGCTTGACTCTCGAGCCTTGGAGGTCATTAATCTTATAGCCCAGTGTGCCGTGAGGAATACAGGCGACGAGTCAGACCAAATGCCTTCGTGGATTCCCGACTGGAGAAAGCCTAAAATGAGAGAGCCACCTTGGCTTACCCCTACCGATGTTCAAGGCAGTATAAATCCTAATGATAGGTCTATATTAACAATCAAGTCATCGAGCATTCATTGGCTAGGTCATATATCTAATAACAGCGTCAGCGCCGTGTTCCCTGAAACTTATGATGAATCCCGAATTCATAAGTGGTTCTTAGATACGTGGACCAGCCTGTCGGAGCTCGAAGGGTCCCAAAATGGTGCGCGGGGACACCAACCCAGCGAACATGTCCTAGCCCGATTGGTCAATACTGTCCTGAACGAAAAGACACCATACCAATACGATGGAATGACAAGTTTTAATAAAGATGGCTTTGAAAATTCGTGGGCTGAATATCGAGGGTATCTGCAAAGGACTTGCGAAAGCATACAACAGGGAACCAGAGTTCCAGAGTTCTACAAGTTTATTTGCAATGACATGAAAGGCCGTACCGTCTTCGTTTGGCAGGATGCCGCTAATTCACAGTCCCAATATGGCGTTGGCCCCCCTCATGCACGACCCGGCGACACGATACTTACCCCAGGGACCTCCATGTTCCAGGCATTTTTCAATTCCGGCACACGGCCGTTAAATACCAAGAAGTCGTCTTTCTTACTCAGGCAGTGTCCAGACGGGATTGATTTGCCAGTCGAGAAGGGCGATCGTGTGCTGCCAGGCCGCTTTCGATTAGTCGGGGACTGTCAAGTTATGCTGTATTCTGGACGAATTATCCACGACTTAACTAAGGAATCCGATGCTTATGAGCCGCTGAGTTTCTCTTGGTTCCGTCAATTCTCCTTGTCGTAGGAGAGATAGTGTATCTACTCTAGTGTTTGGTTGAAGCTTCGAATAATTATCTCCTAAGGAACTATTCTATTCCTCCATCCAATCGTCTTTCCATCGACGTGGCGTGTAGCGTAGTAGGCCGATATGATAAAGGTAGGCCTTCTCTGTTTCGTTTAGCTGAGAATTTCCAAAGTCCTACTCCATTTTTTACTATGGATATCTCTATTCGCTAACTTCATCTCCGCCGCTAAGCTTCGATCGGCATCGCCAAGAACATTTTGCCTTACGGTTAGCCTCCGTCCCCCTGTAATGCATCTCAGATAGTTACCTCAAAACGCTCCACCATAGTGGTGGTTGCCTCCTGCTGATATGTAGGACTAGTCTTCGTGTACGGAAAAGACGGTCTTTAGAACCCCCTAAGAATCCTAACGGAGTTTCCCGATTGGATAAACATTCGCATTGATCTCCTGGACCAGCTTTGTTCTCCGAGTGACTCAGCCCTCTGGCGGCTGAGCCAGAGCTAGGGACCCATTAGCCTATCTCTATATCTAAATCCACTATCCCATCATTTATATGATGCGAGATGCGCATGTATCATCCAATGATGGCGGAAACCGGTGAGAGTAAGCAACAGCTAGTGGTGAAAAATAGCTTAGAATGGGGAAACGATATACAAGATATGCACTTGGTAAGACTCAATTAACAAGCTAGAACTAGGCAGCTATGGTGCCTATGGATATGCAGTCCCTCTTAATTATTATTTCCTGTATATATATTCCTTTTGGTCGTCCCTAAAGTATTGCTTCCGTATAGCCATTCCTTCTCTTTCAGCTTTTCCCAAATCTTTCTAAGCCTCCTTCTCTATAACGCCCAACTGGAGCACTTACCTATATACTTATTTCGGACGAACCTTTAAATAAAGACTCACAATGGCTCCCAAGAAGACTCAGGACTCAACCAAGTCCAAGGGCTTCAAGCAACGTTCACGACACTTCCGTGAACATGACCCGAACTTTATAGCTGCACAGAAGGAAGCAGAGCGGCGGGAACAGGTCTTGGCCGATCGTCGCCGCACTGAAGCTAAATGGCGACCCAAGATTCCCGAAGTACGCAAGGTCAATTTCGAGAACTTCAAGAACCGGTTCCACGATGTCGATGAGCCTGATTACGCCATTGAGGTCCTCGTGGCTGGATCCAACCTGCAGGCACAAGTCCGTCGTGAGCAGGCTCTCCGACGAAAGGAAGAACATGCTCGGACTCGCCAGCATATGTTGCTTGCTTACGGTCTTCCCCGTGAGCAAGTGTTCGCTTCACGGTCTAAGAATGCCGCCTCGGAAAAGGCGAAGAGAGACAAGAAATCTGAGGGCGCCCAGATGAACGAGGGCGAAATGCAGCGCATTCGCATTCAGTCGCAACCTGTCCTGGGACATCTCACATCTCTCCTGAAGGATACCGAACAGAGATCCACACCACGTACATTCGTTAGACCCTTCAAGGCCTTGGTGTACTTCCAGCCTAAGATGAAAGAGATTCTCGCTACTCTTGAAGAGAAGTGGGCTGACTACGAAGAGATTGAAGATATCGAATCCGAGGGCCTCCCAGAAATCCCCGACGTGGAGATAATCGAGTCTAAGCCCAAGGACTCGAGCTCCGAGGCTGGTGACGATGATGATGAGGACGAGGACGAAGACAACGAGTCCGTCCTTTCGGTTGACTCAAACCCCGAAGACCTAGACACCATCATGGATAGCCCTGAGGCACTCAGGGACATGCGATGCTATGTCAATTTCGTTGACAAGGAGGTCATGCCTCTGCATGAACGGTTTTCCGACAAAGGGACCGACAAGGTCAAATTTGATGATCTGTGGTCCCTATTTCGTCCAGGGGACCTTATTTACATGCCAACAGCCGGAGAGACAGCAGGTCGTTATCACGAAGTATGGCGTATCTACCGAACACAAATGCCCGAAGTAGAAGCAGCATACCCGTCAAAATTGGAATGGGAGTTCTTTCCTGACGAGCTGTCGCAAGATAAGAAGGACCAGTTCAAGATCTATGCATACTACATCGACCACGACGGAGACTCGTTTGGTGCCGTGCGCCACACATTCCAAATCGAGTCATTCGTAGGCGAACGACTCATCGAGTCTCTGGAAGTATTTCCCATCCGCTACCGACAAGACCACCAACAACTTCTTGAGTCGCTCAAGAAGCAAGGCCAGGATTTCCAGAGGTACCTAACTGACAGACATCAATCATACCACGCTTGGACTTTAACGAGGAACCCTCCTTTCGACACCACGGAAGCTAACGAGGAGATCTTGGAGAACGAGAACTACGAAAAGATGCGCCACCCCGAATTCGTCGAGAGCGACGTCATCGTTGACCTCCAAGAAGCATACCAGAAGCACGGAGGATGGCGACCCTATTTCCACCGATTGACTATAAACAAGTCCATCTCGTGCGAAGTTGAGGACGACGCATTTGGTATCCAACAGTGGTTCGACGCCGCGCGATCTAACCTCGCGTACTCGCAGGCCGAGATCGTGCAAAAGAAGGAAGGTGTTGAGTTATGGCAGCGTCGCGAGAACCTCAACGTCGACACTTTCTTGCGCCAGCGGACGAAGGGCAGTCGTACACACGAGATAAACCCAGAAGCCCTGGAGCTACGTGAGGAAGACCTTGTGCTCCTCCCCAAGCGTATGTTCGCATATGCATTGCGGGAGCGTAGGTTCGTGCCTGTTAACATTCACTTCTTGAAACCTATCCGTAGGGAGCAAGGCGTATTCGAGAATCTCAAGATCTTGAAGGACTACAAGGACATCGTGCGAGGTCTCGTTGCTTCTCACTTCCAGAAGAAGACCCTCGAGAGGCGGTATGTTGATATGTCGACCGAAGGGCCAGGACAGGATTTGATCCAGAATAAGGGTCGCGGCCTGGTCGTCTTGCTCCATGGTGTTCCTGGTGTCGGTAAGACTGCGACGGCTGAAGCAGTGGCTATGGAGTACCGGAAGCCCCTATTCGTCATTACCTGCGGTGATCTCGGTCTTACTCCCTCGGAAGTCGAGTACTCGCTCAACAATGTCTTCCGTCTTGCGAACATCTGGGATTGCGTTCTCCTCCTCGACGAAGCCGACGTGTTCCTGTCGCAACGCTCCAAGGTCGACATGAAGCGTAACGCGCTCGTCTCCGTGTTCCTCCGCGTTCTCGAGTACTACAACGGATTGCTGTTCCTCACGACGAACCGTGTGAACACCATTGACGAAGCGTTCAAGTCGCGTATCCACATGTCGCTGTACTACCCGCCTCTCGACAAGACCCAGACCCAAGACATCTTCCGACTCAACCTCGCCAAGCTCCGGGAGATCGAGTCCCAGCGACATGCCATGACGGGCGAGCCGACGCTCGTCATCAAGGATCGCGAGATCATCGAATTCGCCGGAAGACACTACGAGACCAACGCCCGGTCTACCAGCTGCTGGAACGGTCGCCAGATCCGCAACGCCTTCCAAATCGCGTCCAGCCTCGCGCACCACAACTACACCATCGCGGTCGAGGCCGCGCGGGCGAACGGCCAACAGCCTCCTATGGCGCCGGTGCTGGACCGCAGCTTGTTCGAAAAGGTGCAGATGTCGACTCTGAGCTTCGATCGCCATATGAAGGAGTCGAAGGGATTCGATTCGGAGCTGCCCCTGAGAAATACCTTCTACGAGGAGGAGCATTTCGAATGATTTCACCTAAGGCATTTTCATTGTTGGGCTACGATTGGATCTTTTAGATAGAGCGAGCATGAGACTTTAGTCAAATATGAAAGCGTTTGCATTTTTGCCGCACTTGAGCTTTTTTTTCATTATATCGTGATAGAATACCTGTAGGAGGTGAGTTGCGTCGCTTGTCGCCTTGATTTGAGAAATTGAAACAGATTATCATAAGTCATTATACCTCCGTACCAACTAACAATATATCCTAACCCCCTTGTCCAGCCGGCTCCCTTATTGATTAACCGCACCCGACTGCGGTTTCCATTACATTGTAGTCCCAAGTGGCGTATTTACGGCTCGTGTAGGAACTGGTTGAACCAGTTAACAGCATCATTCTTCGCCCTCGCCATAGCCAATACCTCGCCAGGCTCCTTCTCGCTGCCGCGAACAAAACAGCCGTGTACCACTCCCGGATAGTGGCGATAGTCGAACTCGACTCCCAACTTGGGAATCGTTTCGAACGTAAAGCTCTTTAGCTCTTGGATGTACATTTGGTCGTGCTCGGGAACCAGAAGCTGTACCGGGACGGCAATCTCTTTGATGTCCTTTTTGGTCAACAAAGACGGGTGTCCGGTGGAGATGCAGTCGACTAGGGGAGGGTTGTGCTCCTTAGCTCCTAGTCGGAATACGGCCCACCCTCCGAAGCAGTAGCCGATGGCGCCGACTTTCGCGTACTTCTGACGCAGGGCCTTGGCAACTGCGAAGACCTCCGGCTCACGGACCTCGCGGGAGTTTCGCACCATGAAGCCCGGGAAGTCGTAGCCGCTGAAGTCGCCAGATAAGATGGCCGGGGTGGGCTCGACAACCTCACCACCGAAGAAGTCGGGAAGATAAACTGTCGCATTGATCTCGCGGGCGAAGTGATCCGCTAGCAGACGCAAGTTGGGAAAAGTCCAGCCGAAGACGTCGTGAATGAGCAGCACGGCGGCGTCGGCGTTGTCGCCCGCAATGTAAGTGTTCAGGTCAACGATCTTTCCGACCTTCCCGCTCGGAGTTCCGTTCCATTCGAACCCTTTGATACAGCACTTGGAATACGACATTCTGAAGATCTTTTTATTTCGGGATATATGACGAGACAGAAGACAAGTACCTAGGTAGGTTAGGTCATTAAGTACCTAAAGTAGTGACAATATAAAACGACAATCTGATCTTGAGGCTTTTAGATTAGTTGAATTATATATACCTACCTTATGTATAAACTCCACTCAACGAGCCGGACGTAGCGGGTTTAAAGCCCGGAGATCCCTTTTAATGTCCATAGCACCTTAAAGTTGTCTCTTAGTATTATTCGTGTTTCCTGTAGGCTGGCATCAAAAAAAAAAAAAAAATACAACAAGCCACCCCGCGCTGCTACATACTTCGCAGCCCATCGATAGGTTCGATCGGACTTTCGGTTCCATGCTGAGATCGCGATGTGCCGTACAGTACCGAATCCATACCAAGGGTACTGTATGCAAGATCGAATTTTAAGGCTTAACAACTTAACAGCAAATAACTCTTAAGACGTTTTGAAAGATCTAGGATCTCTAGGCTCAGTTGGGATCGTTCATCTTCGGTAAGGCGACAAGACGCGAACCCGTTATTTGGAAGATATTCACTTCCAGCACGGTGCATCTCCAAGGCACGATGACAAATTTTTATAATGCGTCTTAACTAAATCGGGTGAACAGTCCATCCGCGCAGAGTTGCATCGTAGCGCGGGACCGATACGGCGGTGATGTCAACAACGATAGGAGGGGTTGTTGTTGGCCGATTTCCTTTCCCAATGGACTGGTGCTTTTCTTGCTTATCTCGTCAGCCCGTAGCGGCATCGAACTTCAATTTTCTAATTGGAATTCACCTAAGTATTGTCAAATAAATACTGGTGCAGGATAAAGGTATAGGCCTCATATATACCAACGAATCAAAGCTCAACAAAGACTCAAAACATACCCCCTTAGGAGAAGCGCAAACACATCAACCAATCAGAACACAGATATGTGTTGTACCTACCTGTATGCAGCTCCCAGTTGAGGGCACAGTGTATATCGGAGATTTAGTTAGCCGTTTACAAACTTTGTAACTCCGAGCCGTAGTTAAGGCTTCATTCATATTCATAGCCATATAGTTCTTCTTTAAATACTACCTAGGTACCTAGGTAGTTAGACACGTTGACAGCTTGGACGATTGCTCTTTTGCCCAAATCTCTTAGTTTCCGATGATGGGAGTGTTCGGTGTCAGGTTCCAGGGCGAAATCTCCAGGTAGATTAGTTTTTTTGATAATATCGTACTTATTAAACAAGTTGGTGTTGACAATAATAAAGAGAACAGGAGAACTTTGTGTAAATTAATTGTCTTTAACCAATCCAGTCACTGTATCTCTTGCCTTATGTAATCGGTGGTGGACTTAAGCTACGGGTCCGTACATGTGGCTGAAATCACTACTAATAATTATGCATATCATAAGTAGGTATGTCATAACACAGCTCATGAATTTAACTCATTAGCATTCATAATTATTCATTAACTTTACTACGTTATTCGTCAAATCAGTCGCGTCTCTTTTCCCCCCGACGCTTCATTTCAATGCGTATCGCCGCCACCCCGGATCATGAATTTCCAAGTAACGCTTGAAGAATAGCGTTCACGAAATCTGATAATGTCGCTACGATCTGTATTTAGAAGTATAATATCAGTATAAACTCCCTTAGGAAACGTGACTACGGTAAATATGACCAGGAAAGGAATAAAAACTTACAGGTGTAGCGTCGCCTATTAACTCCGTCGTTTGCGATACGAATGCAGCCGTCAATAAGTTCTCTGCATTTCCGAGCAACGTCATAATTCCCTTCACCGAGGTCGGTGTGATTAAAGGTGTTATTTGCTCGACAATTCCTTGGATATCAATCTGGCTCAGCGTTCCGAGGAGGGGCTTGACGGCTTTAATCAGACTGGCCAAGTCGATTTGGCTTAGCGAGCTGAGAAGAGGCTTAACCTGGTCCAGGAGACCGCCAATATCGATCTCTCCGAGGGCACCAACCAACGGTGCTGCACCGTCGATGATGGTATGGGTTTCGTTAACGAATTCCTTCGTCAGTAGAGCCTCGGCGTTGTCGACGAGTCCCACGAGACCGTGAACGGAGGACGGCGTGAGTAGAGGCGAAACGGCGTCGAAGACACCCTTTATGTCGACCTCACCTAAAGCCGTTATAATGGGTGCTATTTGTTTGATAAGCCCTGTGAAATCGATTTGGCCTAGCGAATCCAAGATAGGCTGTATCTTTTCGATGAGGCCGCCCAGATCAATCTGGCCCAAAGAGTTCAAGATTGGGGAGATCTGTTTGATCAGACCCGCGAAATCAATCTGGCCAACAGCATCCAGGATCGGTTCTACTTTATCTATAAGGCTAGATAAATCAATCTGTCCAAGCGAGTTCAGGAGTGGCGTAATCTTTTGTATCAAACCCGCAAAGTCAATTTGACCTACAGCATCGAGGATTGGCTGTACCTTATCAATGATTCCGGACAAGTCAATCTCCCCGAGAGAGTTCAGAATCGGTGTAATTTGCTTGACTAATCCTGCAATGTCGATCTGGCCTATGGCGTCGAGGATAGGTTGAACCTTGTCGATGATGCTACCCAAATCGATCTGACTTAATGAATCCAAAAGTGGCTTCACTTGGTTGATGAGCCCCTCTAAGTCGAGTTTGCCGACAGCAGATATCAATGGGACAGCACCAGATATTAACGTTTTTGTTTGGTCAACGAATTGTGTCGTCAATAAGTCCTCAGCATTGCCTAAAAGCCCAACGATGCCCTTCACTGAGTCAGGTGTCAACAAGGGCTCAACGGCCGAGAGTAGACCTTGAAGATCAATCTTGCTTAGACTATCGAGTAAGGGCGAGATTTGGTCGAGTAGGCCCTTCAGATCGATATCGCCTAGGCTTGAGAGCAGAGGTCCTGCTCCAGCAATGAGGGACTTGGTTTGATCCACGAATTCACCAGTTAATAAGTTTTCCGCATTGCCAAGCAGCCCTATGATGCCTTTGATCGAGTCCGATGTCAGTAGTGGGCTGATAGCATCGAATAAGCTCTTCAGATCAAGCTGACCGAGCTCATTGAGGATTGGCGAGATCTGATCTATCAAGCTCTTCAGGTCGAGTTGCTTTAAGCTGTCAAGGAGCGGGCCAGCTCCAGAAATCAGGGACTTGGTCTGGTCAACAAAGTCCTTGGTCAAGAGAGACTCCGCATTACCAAGTAGGCCAACTATGCCCTTAACAGAATCCGGTGTCAGGAGCGGAGCTATGGCGTCGAGCAATCCTTGGAGATCAATGTCCTTGAGGCTATCGAGGAGTGGCTGGGCACTGGACAGTAGGGACTTGAGCGCATCAACGGTATCCGACGTCAAAAGATCCCCAGCATTGTGTAACAAGCTCACTATACCCTTAACTGAATCTGACGTGAGCAGGGGGGCTAAGGCATCAAGTATGCCCTCAAGATCAATCTTCGAGAGATGGTCAATAAGCGGCTGTACACTTGATAGTATTGACTTGAGGGCCTCGACAGTCTCCGAGGTCAAAAGTTTTTCTGCATTGCTCAACAGACTAACAAGACCCTTGATCGATTCCGGGGCTAGAAGGGGCTGCAACGCATTGATTATACCCTTCAGGTCGATATCCTTAATCTCGTCTACGATACCCTCTAGATCCAGGGATCCAATCAGATCGATCAGCGGTTCAGCCTTAGTGAGAACATTCCTAGCAATATTTGGAATCGGTGGACGAAGAGTCTGTGCAAGGTACACCATAGCATCGTGTAAGGCTTGCAAGAACTCATCGCTCAGTAGCTGTTGGATAGCTGAGAGATAACCTCCGAGGTCGCCCAATTGTGTGATGAGTTTTGTCAGACTCTCGAGAATCTGACCTAGGTCCCCAAGTCCACCGAGATCGCCAAGGTCAAGACCGCCACTCGACCCTGAATGGGACCCAGAGCTTGAACTAGAGTCAGAGCCAGAACCTGAACGGGTGCCGTTGCTCTTCTGTCGTGGATATAGTGCAACTTTCTGTTGCTGAACCTGGTTTCTCCTAAGCAAGCCATTTAGCTCTGTTAAGGCGTCGGTTAGGTCCGACCGAGGAACTAGAGCTAGGTTATGCTTTGCAAGAAGTGCATCAAGATCTAAGTCTGGTGTTGACGCTGCTTGCGGTGCGCTTTCGGCGACAAGGCTGACAGGCGCAAGAGCCGCCAAGAAGAGCTTGAAGAACAACATGATGATAATTGGCTAGCTGTTGGAGACTTCCGAGGCGTCGTTCTTTTCTCTTTGACTCGAAGCTGAGGCTCCGATTCAGCTCAACCACGGGATGGGAAACACGACAGGCGGGACGGGAAGTTCGAGAATATGAGCAATATTACATGCTGCTCCCGTTGCTCGTCCTCCGTCCTCCTCATATCACATGAAATTATGTCTTAATGAGTGACAGAGACCGCCCTTCGGACATTATTCCATCTTGGGATATTTACCAACCTTACCAACCTGCTCACACGGGTAATTAGCTTTCCAGGCCTAGTTGTCGTTAGCTTACCCCAGCTACCCCAACTTCTCCACGATTCTAATCCCTACCTGGCGTGGGTTACATAGGACTAAGGACCCCTTGATTTGTGGACCTGTGGTCGTCATCTCTTTCTTTAATAAGAATTCTTTAATTATTTTTAAATAATTGTTCTAGTTAAAATTTATTAAATTAAAAATTTTAAAATATTATTAATTAATTTTTAAGAGTTGTTTTATATATGGTTAAATTTTTTTATTATATTTTAAAAAATATAATAAAATCGAATTAAATTTAATCATATTTATTAATTATAAAATTATGGTTAAAATTAAAAAAAGAAAAATAAAAAAAGTTAAAATTAATTTTAAAAATTAAAAAAAATTGTTTTAATTATAATTGAAAAAAATTATTACGTTTTATTAAAATTTAAATAAATTAATAAAAAGTTTATATATTTTTTAACGAATAATTGAAAATAATTAAAATTGTTTTAAAAACATGTAATGTTTTTTATTTTATTATTATTAATATTATAAAAATTTAAATTAAAAAAATAATTAAAATTATTAATTTTTGTTATAATTTTATAAAAAAATGTAAATTAGTTAAATTTAATAATATATTAATAAATTTTATTATTATAATTAATTTACGATTAATTTTAATTAAATATTTTTAGGTTTTAATTAATTTTTAATATATTTTTTTATATTAAAATTGTAAAAAAGTTAAATGGTTTGTTTTTAATACGATTATTTCGAATAAATTTGGTAATGTTTTATAATAAATTAATTTTATATTAAATTTTTTTTTTGTTTTAATAATAATAAATTATTAACGAAAATGATTTATTATTTAATAAATATTTTGTAAATTATTTGTTATTTATTAATATATAATGTTTATTATATTTAATTAATTTTAATAATTTATTTGGTTTAATTATAATTGATATAAATGTTAAAAAATTATATTTAATTCAATTATTATTAAATTAAATAAATTTGGTAATGGTTAAAAAAATATTTAATTTAAATTAAACGAAATAATGTAATTATAATTTTTATTAAAAAAAAATTTTTTTAAAAAATAGAAAAAATAATTAAATTTAAATTTATTTATAATTTTTATAAATATTATTTTAAATTTTATATAATAAATCATTTTAAATTTAAATTAAAATAATTATTTATTAATTATATATTTTATTTATAATTATGTTTTTAATTATTATAAATGTAAATTATATTATTTAATTTTTATTTTAATATAATTATAATATTATTAAAAAATATTTTTTATATTAAATAATAATTAATATTATATTATTTATTTATTTTATTATTTATAAATGTTTATTATTTTTTAAATATTATTATAATAAATTTAATAAAAAAAATGATTTATTAATAAAAATTTATTATAAATTTTTAATTATTAAATTATTTATTTAAATAAATAAATAATTAAATTCATAACCATTTAATTTGTAATATAATAAATATATTTAAAAAAAAAATTAATCGGTTAATTGTTATTTTTTATTAAACCAAACAAATTATATTTTTTTATAAAATATTTTATTTCATAATTATATTTATATTATAATTTTTAATTTTAATAATTTTATTAAAAATTTTTTTATTAATTAATTATTAATTAATAATATTAATTAATAATTATTAATTATTATTAAATAATATTTTTTTTATTTTAATTTATTGGAAAAATATTTTAATTATTAATTAATGAAAATATACATTAATATCGGTTATAATTAAATTTATTTATAATAATATAATAAAAAAATAAAAATTATTTTAAAAAATTTTTAATAAAATTAAAAATTTAAAAAAAATAATTAAAATAATTAAAAAATAATAAAAATGATGTAATATAATGTTAATTAATATTAAAAATAAATAAAATGGTAGGTTAATATATAAAAAAATTAATAATTATTATAAAAAAAATTTATTTACCATTTTACAAAAAAAAAAAAACTATCATAACCATCGTTATTATTTAAATAATTTTAAAATTTAAAATCGTAAATCAAATTTATATTTTAAATTATTTAAAATTTTATTAAATTTTAAATTATTATTTTTTAATAAAATTTCGTATTTTTTATTAATTATTATTAATTTTTTATTTTTAATTATTTTTAATAATAATGTTTATATATATAATTTAAAATTATTAATATACATTTTTTATAATTTTTTTTTATTATAAAATTTATAATTTTTATTAATATATTTGAAATAATATTTGACATTTCCCATGGTTTATTTTAAGTAAATTTCAATTTTTTTAAACGTTATCCATCATTTTTATTAATTAAAAATTTTCATTTATAATATTATTAAATTTTTTTATTTTTATTATTAATATATTTTTATATTTAATCATTAACATTATAAAAATTATTAATACATATTAATTCATTATTAATTTATTTTATTAAATATTTGGTTATAATTTGTTAAATTTCAAATTATTATTTATTTAATTTCATTTTATAATTAAATTTATCAAATAATATTTCAAAATTTGTTTTTAAAAAAATAAATGTTATCAAACATATTTACTATTTTAATATAATTTTTATCAAAAATAAATTATAACCATTTAATTTTTTTATATTCATTTTTACCAAAATTAATAAAATTTTTATAAATTATTAATTTAACCTTTTAAATTTTATAATAAATACCCATTTTTTCAAATATATTTTAAATTTATGTATATATTTTTCAATTAACTTATATAAATATAAAACATTTATTAATTTATAAATAACTATAATTTTTTTTTAATTAAAATATTTTTCAATAATTAATAATAAAAAATAAATTACATTATCGATATATAATTAATATAAATATTTAAAAATTATTATTACCATTTTTCACATTTTTATCATTATAAATATTAATAATTTATTAATAATTATTTTAATTAAAAATTTTAAAAAATAATTTATAATTAATAAAACATATTTTTTTACATTTAAATTTATAAAAATTATTAATTTTATAACATTTATTTTTATAAAATTTTACAAATTTATAATTATAATTTAATAATTTTTTATTTTTATTAATAATTTTAATTTAATTTTTATATAAATTAAATATTTATAATAATATATTAAAATAAATTTTTATTTTATTTTTCATTAAAGTTTTTTAATTAAATTTTTTAATATCATTATAATAACATAATAACTATAATTTTTATATGTTTATTTTAAAATAATGTTTATTTTAAATTTTAATAAATATTCCAAATATTAATTTAAATTTTTAAATTTTATTAAATAATTTTATATAATTTAATATTTAATTATTTTTTTTTTCAAAAATTGTTATCGATTTTAAAATAAAAATTAAAATATAATTAATTTTTTTAATAAAAATTATATTAAATTTTTATAATTTTTATTATCATTATAATTTTTTATTAATATAATTTATATTTGGTTAACATTATTTATTATTATTAAATATAAATACATTTTAATTATTTTTTATTTATGTTCATTTGTGATAAATTATATTTTTATTATTAAATAAAAAAATAAAAATTTATTTTTATTAATTTATTTTGTTAAATGGATAATAAATTTTATTAATTATAATAATTTATTAATAATTTTAATAATTTTAAATATATTTAATTAATATTATATCATAAAATAATATTTTTTTAATTATTTTAATTAAATAATTATATATTTTTTTATATTAAAATTATTATTAAAAATATTTAATAAATTTAAATGATTAATATAAATTATCATTAATTATGGTAATTTAATAATTAATTATTAAATTTAATTAAATATTTAAAAATATTTAATATTTTTTTTTATAATATATTATATTTTTGCATTTAAAAATTTAAATAATATAAACATTATTAAATATACCAAATTCATTAATTTATTAATAATTGTTATTTTTATTAAATAATTTTTCAATTGAAATAAAAAATCATTTATTTTAATTTTTAATGTATTTATTAAAAAATAAAATTGATAAATTATATTTAAATTATATATAATGTAAATTTAAATATTTTTATATATATTAATAAATGTTTATTAATGTTTATTAATTTATTTAAATAATTTAAAAACCAATTTTATTTATATTAATCGTTATTTATATAAAATTGTTTTATATATCATTATAATATTTATTATTTTAATAATATTAATTAAATTTATTTTTTTTAAAATATATTATTTTAAAAATAAAATAAAATATAAAAATTCATTTAATTTTTTTAAATTTTTCAAATGATTTTTTAAAAATGCCCATTTTACGAACTAATTTTTATATTTTATTAATAATTATATTATACCATTTGATATTTTAAATTTTAATATTATAATTTTATTAATAAAAAATATAATTTTATAAGGTAATAATATTATTTTTATAAATGTTAATTATAAAAAATAATATAAATATAAAAAATTAAATAAATTATTAAAATTTTTATTTAAAATATTATGGTTATTAATAAATAAATTATAAAATATATTTTATTTTAAATAATATTTAATTAATTATAATAATTTAAATTTAAATATTTTTAAAACCGTTAATTATTCGTTAAATTCCAAATTGTTTAATACATAATAAATATATAATAACCCCGTTATATTTTAAAATATTTAAATAATAAACCATTATTCATTTAAAATAATAAAAATTATTTTATTTTTATTTAATTTTTTTATTAAAATTGTTTAATATTTATACATAATATTTTTTTAAAAAAAAACATAATAATTTTTTTAAATTAAAATATGAAATAATTTATTACATTTATACATTAATTATTATAATTTAATAATAACGGAATTTATTAAATAATAATTTTAAATAATTTATTTTATTTTATTTTTTTTAATAAAAATTATATATATATTTTTCATTTTAAAATATTAAAAATAATTAAATTAATTTATTTTAATTAAAAAAATATTTATTTTATAAATTTTTATTTATTTAATATATATTTAAATTATTTTAATTAATAAAAAATCACGTTCAAATTAATTAAAATAATATATTCCATTAAATTAATAAATTTTAAATTAATTAAAATTATAATGAAATAATTTTTTTAAATATATGTTAATTATTTAATAAAATTTATTTATTTTAATATTTAAACTTTTATTTTTATAATAATATTAAATTTATTAAACTATTTTTTAATTTTTATCATAAATGCATTTGTTAAAAATTGTTAATAAAATTATTTTATAATTCCAAATTATTTTACATATATTTAATTCAATAATAATATTTAAATTTTTTCCATTATGATTTGGATAAATGTTAATATTTTTTAATTTTTAATGATAAATTAATATAATAACATATATTAATTTATTTTTTTATTTATTTAATCCAAATTATTTTTATATATTTTATTTAATTTAATTATTTTTAATGTAAAAAAAATATCATTTTAATTATTTAATATAATAATTATTTTATATTTATTATTATATATATTAAAAAATATAAAATATTTTTTAATATATATTTATTTTTATTAATTAAAATATAAATTATTAAAATCATCCATATTTATTTTATACATAATATAAAAAATAAATAATTTTATTATTATTTTTTTAATTAATGCTATTAATTATTCATTTTTATTAAGTATATATTCCAAAACAATTAAATATAATTTTTTTTAAATTAAATATATTTAAAAAAAATATTTAAATAAAAATATTATTTAAATTTAATTTAATAAATGATTATTTAAATTTAATAGTTTTTAATAATTAATTAATAATTTATAAATTTATTTTTAAAATATTTTATTTAATTAATATTATTATTATTATAAATAATATAAATTTTTATATTTTTTTTTATTTTTCTTTCAATCATATTAAATGGATAATAAATTTATTTAATAATAAATAAAATATTATTTTAATTTTTAATTTAAAATTAATATATTTTTATATTTTAAAAATATTTTATTTAAAAATATAATTTTATTTATTTAAAATTTATTTTTAATTTAAATTTTTTATTAATTTTTTAAATTAATTTATTTATTTTATGAACACATTATTATATATTTTATAATATTGATCAATTTTTATAATTTATTAATATTATAATTTAATAATTTATTATTATTTTTATTTTTATTTTTATTATTAAATAATTTTAAATATTTTTTTATTATTAAAAATTTATATTATCCAAATTTTTTTTTATTATAATAACTTTTCGTACATAAATTAACCACATTTTTATTATATATATTTTACCATTAATGTTTTTAATAATAAATTAATTTATATTAAAATTAATAATTATTTAATTTTATTATAATTATTTTTTATTTAATAAAATATTATATAATTTATTTAATTTTACCATATATGTTTTAATAATTGATAAAATTTTTTTAATAATATATGGAAATATAATATAATAATAAATTAACATAATAAAATTATTAACCATTTTTAATTTATATTTTTATTTTATTAAAATTAATTTAAATTTTTAAATTTTTATATATATTAAATTTATTAATTTTAATAATAATTTATAATTTATTATATATTATTAAATTTAATAATTTAACATTTTTTTATTAATATATTTTATTTAAATTTAATTATCATTTAATTATATTTAATTATGAAAAAAAATTTTTATAATAAATGATTTTAATTTAATATTTGTTGAATATAATTTATTTTATTTTATTTTATTTTTTTTAATCTTTTTTAAAATTGGTTTTTATTTATAAAATAATATTTTTATTTATTTTATTAATTATGTTTTTAATATGGGATTTTAATTAAAAAATTATCCTTATATTATATTTGAAAATGGAATAATATAAAATAACTTTTTAATATTAATTTAATTATTTTTATAATTTTTATATATTTTAATTGGGATAATATTTTTTTTAATTTTTTTTATTGGTTTTATTTTTCATTTTTATATTTAAATTTTTATTTTTTATAATTATTAAATAAATTTTTTTTATTTATAATATTTATTTTTTTTTTAAATATAAAAAATTTAATTACTAATTTTTATTTTTATTCATTTTTAATAATTTATAAAAATTTATTATTTGTATATCTTTAAATTTATTTATTTTTATTATTTTTTTACCATTTTTTTTATCTAAAATATCATTTATTTTCCGTTTTTTTACAACCATTAAATATAAATAAAATTGTTTTTTTTAATATATATTAAAAAATTTATTATTAATATTTTATATAAATTTATTATTTATAATTTCATTTATTTTTTTTTACATTATTTAATTTATTTTTATTAAAATTATTATTTTATTATTTATATTTATCCCATTTACCATTAATAATTTATTAAATACAATATTAATTAATAATATTTTTTTTACATTTATTAAATTTATAATATATTTTTATTTATTTTATATTTATTAAAATTTATTATATTTTTTTAATAAATATTTTTTAATTTTATAATTATAATAAATAAATAATTTTTATAAATTATAATAAATATTATTATTTATATTTTAATATTTTTATTTATTTTAATTTAATTTTAATATAAAAATAATATATTTTTTTTAATAATTGTTAAATTGTTTTACAATTATTATAAAAATTATATTTTATTTTTATATTTATTAATAAAATAAAATATATATTAAATAAAAATTATTAAATAAATATGGAATTTAATTATTATAATTAAATAAAAAAAAAATGGAATTTATATTTAATTTTTTTTTAATATTTTAAAAATTAATTCAATTTTTTAAATTATATTATTATTTATTATAAATGAATGATTATAAAATTTATTTTTCATTTTAATAAAAAGATTTTTTTTTTTAAATATAATTATATATTATATAATTAAATATTAAATATTATTAAAAATACAATTAATATTTAATTTATTAATATTATTAATTTTATTAATTATATATAATTGATTAATTATTTTTTTTTATATTTATTAATTTTATTTATTATTTTTATAATATATTTTTATAAATAATTAATTACATAATATTTAATTTTAATTATTATTTATTTAATTAACCAATTCCATAATTTTATAAATGTACATTAATAATTTTTTATTTAATTATTAGTTAAATTTTTTAATTTTTATTATTAATTAAATATTATTTAAATTCATTTTTTATAAAAATTTATATTTAAATATTTTTTATAATTAAACTTAATTTATTTTATAATTAATTATTATATTTTAATATTATTTTTTAAATTTTTTTTTTAATTTATTATAAAATAAAAATTTTACCAAATTAATTTTATTTTTTTTTATAATATTTATTTTTAATCTTTATTAAATTATTATTATAATATTATTTAAATAATTTTTCAAAAATAAAATTTTTTTTTATTAATAAAATTATCATATTTAATTATTTTTTAAAAATAACCAAATTAATTAATATAAATATTATATTTTAAAAAAATTAATTAAATAATTTTAATTATATTAATTATTTTCTTAATTATTTTATTAATTTTTTTATTTTTTTTTATAAATCCCATTAATTTTAAAAAATTATTTAAATTTTAAATAAATAAAAATATAAATTTATTAAAATTTATTTATTATTCGCCATTTTTTTTTGTTTTTTTTTTATTAATATTAAATATTAAAAATTATTTTATATTTCCATTTAATCATTTAATATTTATTTTAATAAATTTATTAAATATTATTTTTTTATTAATAAATTTAAAATTATTTAAATATTTAATAATATTAATTTTAAATTTATTAATTTTATTAATTTATTTTCCAAATAATATTTATCATTATTTAATTATTTTTTTTTTATTTTTTTATAATTCATTTAATTTTTTTTTCTATTATTTATTTTTATTATTTATTATTAATTTTCAATTTTTTTTTAATTTTTATAAATTATAATAAAAAAATTAATATAAAATATAAATAAATTATTTTAAAAATAATAATTTTTATTAAAATATAATCATCATTTTTTTTTTAATAAAAATTTTTTAATTATTTTTAAATAATTATTTTAATTAAAATTTATTAAATTAAAAATTTTAAAGCATTATCGGTTAATCTTCGGGAGTTGCCCCACAGACCCAAGCAGTCAAGCTTTTCTAAATGCCCATTCGACAACTTGGCATTAAGGTAGGGTTATGGTTGTAATCGTATGCAATTGTGTATGTTCACAGTAACCTCACATACATGGAAGACACCATGAATCTGACAGTTGCCTAGGCACTTGTTAGATCGCATGTGTAAACACGCCGTCCTCATTGTCACTTCTCGTTCTCCCGCAGTATTTCTCCAAACTCTCCTGACCCAAATCAAGCTTTCTGCGCGCAATATAATTTTGGAGGTCAATAACAAAGATTTGCCGCCCATGTATCTTCCCATGTGCACAGACAATACGGCGAACCCCTTTGGGAAAAGCTAATAGATCCCTAGTCGAAAAGAATCGATAATGCAACTCCCACGATCGAAAAAAAAAAAGTGATGCCATACCTATTCGCGATATGGATGCCCAACTAGCAACACGGCAAAGCTGTAAACTATTGGACACACTCGGACAGCGCAATCGAAGTGGGAATAGTAGACGTCGACTCAATTTCCTCATTAGGCAGGCGGATGATAGCATGACATCATTTTAGTGCGGCGGTTTGTGCTGGTTGCGGTGTAAATGAAGATCTACTTAAGAGTAATTAATTGCTGGGATAGACTAAGCCGAATACCCCGCAGGTCCATCGTGTTATACTCTTCGATATTATATGTGCGTGACTCGTGCAAAACCAGTAATCACCCCAGGAATGGATCAGAGCTGACCAAATAACCCCTGTTCTATTGAACAACAGAAACCAGGGTGCGAACACGAACGGCAGAAGCGTTGTATGGAGAGATCAACAAGGCGCGAGGGGTAACAAGCTGCAAGGCGGTTTTCGATGGGTCTAGCTCTGGGCCGATAGGCGTGCTAGGACGGAGCGGAAGCCCATCTGTTTGTAATGCCGCAATGTAACCCGGGGCGGGCTGGGCACACATGGCCACACATGTGATAACTGAATTGTCTTCAAGTTCAGTCCTTCGCCCTCGTTCCCGCCTCGAAGTCATTGGGCGCCCGTCTTCCCTCCGCTTGCCATCTATCCAGCATACTCTGCTGCCAACGACAAGACGATCATGGCGTCGGCCTTTCGTGAAGACACCTCGCATTATGAGCCCAGCAGTCCTACCGCCTCTATACATGGCGGTAGAGGCGAAGCTGGTGAAGAGACAGTGAATGCTCCGGGCAGAGAGAGCAATGCGAGCTCCTCGGACGACCATGTTACGGAAAAGACCCCAGTGGCCGCACCTCTCACAAAGAAGGAGAAGTTCAAGCGCCACTGTGGGCGCTTCTGGTGGTGGTATCTCATAGGACTTGTCATTTTCCTCGCTATATTCTTACCAATCCTGTGGGTAATATAATAATAAATAAACGAGTATATTGTCATACTAACAGTAAAGCTCAGATTTCTGGTAATTATTCCAGCTATCGTGCAGCGCATATTGAACAACCAGACGATGCCCGTAACTGGGGGCGCGTTTATAGCTATAACGCCAGAGAGGCTCAATATATCAATCACGACATCTCTCGACACGCCTCTACCAGCAGACATAGACCCTGTAACCCTGTTCATGTACAATCATCAGACGCCAACGTTTTCGCCTTTCGTCAACGTCACTCTACCACCACTGCATGTGGATGGAGAAACGGAAATAGTTCTGACCGATCAAACTGTCACAATAACTAATGAGACCGAGCTCATCTCCTGGTTTAGTGACGTATTTGACCAACCGAAAGTCACCTTATCTACTCGTGGTGATGCCAAGATTCACCTAGGGGCTCTTCATTCAAATGGACATATAGACAAGACCGTTGAGGTAAACTCTTTAAATAAGCTGAGTGGATTCGCAATCGAACATATGCAACTTCTGTATCCAGCCCTGGAGAACGGGACCAACATCCAGGGTACACTCAATTTGCCAAACTGGGGTGCGCTCACTCTCGGTATCGGTAACCTGTCTCTCAACTTAATGGCGGGTGACCTCAGAATTGGTCTTATTACCATTTACGAGGTCCTAATTCCTCCGGGAAATAATTCAAGGTACTTCAACGGCGAACTCTACCTGGATACACTCATACAAAATCTTGGAACGGTACTCTCCACCCAGTCGGGCCCACTGAACGAGGGGAACATACAGATTGATGCGGTAGGTAACGCGACCGTCGTCAATGGTCAGCACATCAGGTTCATCGAGGCGATCCTCAACAATAGGCGCGTGACGTCTACCATACCTGTAACCAAGCTCATGGGAGACCTCATCGGTAGCTTCACGAACGGGAGTCAAGTTAACATACCTGACATACTCGACGATGTGTTTGGTAATTCGACTCTTATCCAGGAAGTCATGAGCCACTGGAAGTCAAAGGGTAACGATAAAGGGGAAAACCCGAAAAGATCGTTACCTTCCGTAGACCGAGGGGTCTTTGGGTCAAGCGCGCTGACGCTACTCAAACTGGGTATGAGGATGAGGATGGGCAAGTACTAAGGGGAGAATTCCGACAGGCTTAATCCTGCATGCCGGATAGTCTTCGTTAGTTATAAATAACTGATTACGATAGTTAGTTAATGTCTTATGAATATAATGCTATTTCAAAGATCCGTTGGGTTCAAGAGAATACTATCAGACCATCTGAGGTCGCAGGATATATGCTATATCTATACATGGTGATATTAGTAGAACACCCCATGAATAGACTACTCGTTTTCCTTACTTAATGCTTTTCTCGAATATCTTCCTGAAGCCAGGGTTGTATATGGGCGGAATTAACGGTCTCTATCCATAAAGAAGGATCACGATAGGGATCTAACATAATAGGAGTTTTAGTTTAGCCTAAAGCTTATGACCATATAATGATCATTCACTTGCTTCTTGCATATACAGGGACCAGAATCCCCTTATGAGTTAAGTAGGGGATTTCATTGAATTCGCTTCAATCTCTACCATATGGTAAGTCAAAGATCCTGTCCAAGATTGGGCGGCCTACCATCCCCTGATGTAGGTAGACTATCAATAATATTAAGTTTAACTATCTTGCCATCATACAAATTATGTTCCCCGGATATGTGCTTGCTAAGAAAAAGACAAATAGCTTATTATAGTCGAGAAGTTCACCAGCCATAGGGATCTTTCTCAATACTCTCCTTGAATGGATAGACATATGATTCTAGTCTATAGCTACCTAACTATTGAGTGGTCCAAGTTTGAAACCGCAGCTCTTCTTACCCTTGGGTACCTAGGTAACTATCGTAATAGTCGTGTTCTCTCGACTGCAACGCTTTCATAGACCCATTCTGGAGACGTTAGATAGGGTATTGAGGGATGGGAGAAAGTTGTCACAGAAACCGTTACTCTAACATAGAAAAGACAAATTGTCGCGAGGTGGACCAAAAGTGAGAAAATAACTTCGTTATTTCGCAGGGAACTCTGTTTAGAATATTTCTGCTTCCCAGGGCTATTCATAAAAAAGATTTCCTTTGTTCTGCAAGTTCCAAGTTGAATCCTTAACACAGGTGGTCCCCCTCGACGGAATTACGTAAACTAGGATCGGCTTTGTCGGGAGCATTTAACTAATCCCACGCCTAGAATTTTCGTGACATGTATTGAGAGGAGTGTTGTTAGGATTTTAAGGGACATATTTGGGATGAATAGCTCCTCCGGTACCTTAGGTACTGTCATGATACGATCACGTGGACCCCCGGCGGATCAACACCGAGGGTCGTAGCGCCCCCGTCAATGTATATATGGTAGCTAGAGGCGGGAATCCTTCATAGTTTCTTCTTTGCGCGACAATTGCTGTTTCTATCAAACCCTGACATGTACCAAGGTAAAGGCATGTATGGCCCTAAGTTTCTATAGTCAGATTAAGGTTAGAGTCCCTCGTCCCTCGTCCCCCGTCCCTCGTGGAGTAAAGTTATTTCCTACCTACCTTCTGGTCCCACCTAGTGGCAGGCTATAAGGTAGGCACCTACCTATCCGGGCCGATAGAGGCTCCCAACTCGGCCTGGTGATACATACCTACCTCCTTATGTAGGTACATATTCGATCTAGAACTCATTCCGAACCGAAGAATGAGTCTTGGTATGACCTACGAGAAATTTTTGACAGTAACTATCGATAAATCGAGATACGTAATGCTTACACCCTTACCACTAGGCCTTAAGAGATACCTCCTTGAATTCGCTACGATCTAGAGAGACTAAGATCTCTTTTACCTGAAGATGGAATTTCCTACTCGCAGTCCATAGGTACCTAAGATAAACACAACTCAAGGTTAGAACATATATGCCCAAATCCCATCCTGCTTACCATAGCCACATCGTAGTGGATAAGGCAAGAGGTGGCTTATTTCTTCATCAAGGAAGAAATACACGAGGTGCTTTTTGTCTGTCGTCTTTGAAATAAGAAAAGTGCACTAGGATGCCCAGAGTTTATGCTTGGCCGAAACTGGGTTCTATTAGTATTTCAAGATAGTTTTACTGGGCATTTATTATCTGACACGAAAATAGACTCGTAATTGTTCCTATTCGCCTCGAAATATCCAGTGAAGAACACTATCGTGTTTGTTCAGCTCACGATCTGGCGAAGCGCTTCAGTTTTCATATCTTGTTTGGCGTTGTGGCTGAAAGTATATTGTTCCCTCGAAGACAGAGGGACCCGCTAGATAGACTGCCGTAGGTTATTTGTTCGGATAGTTTTGCATCGTGCCTCACCCTGTTTCTATATTCATCCCCGACGCAGCTCGGGGATTGGTTGAATATACGCCCGATAACCACTTTTGTTTCAAGGTAGTAGAGCATTTCTCTTGGGTTCGGAAGGAAAAACAAGAATTCTATCAGCACATGGAGTTTCACTTTAAATAGACATTTGCTCTTTTCGGGCGAGAATTTTCATCTCCTAGACACTTTTATTGGTTAGTGGGCTGATGCCCAGTTTTACCCGTTTCTCGAATGGATGCGCCGTCCATTGGGCACATGGCGAAGCATATTTGATCAGTTGCGATTAGTCTTGGAGGCCGGAGCAGACCTCCTATTCGTGCTAATGCGAGTTCTGAGCATAGAGGGTTTGAGTTGAGGTCTTAACCTACCTTCTATCTACCTTTCTGCTACTACACAATTCCGCGGGTTTACATGTGGTTAGGTATTCGACCACGAGCTGCTTCGAGACCTGAAGCTTGCATTTATACCACGTTACCTCTAATCTTCGAATTTCGCTCTTGGGAAGCGAGAATCGCTTCAAAAAGTGGCTGCTTTTGTCGGACGGGATGGTCCTTGCGCGCAGCCACAGATTAATTCTCTAAATCTTTTGATGACGCAGTTTAGCTTAGTTAATTACCTAGAGGTAGCTCAGTTGCTTTGACAATATCAAATCTATCAGTTATAAAGCTTTAAGTGTATGAAGTCTATTGAGCCTCTTTTGAAAATCATCTCCAAACATGTCGTAGTCAGGAGGTAGTCAGAACTAAAAGCAAACATAGTAACTACCTAAGGTAGACTACCTTAGGTAGTTAGTTACCTTACCTACAGAATCCTCTAGTAAACACACCAATGAGCACCGCCTTTACCGACAACCGACCGCCAAGATACTAGATGATACAAGCAACCACTGCAATTTCACGGCAACAAGTAATGGTACCCTAATTGTTAACTTCGGCGTCCTTGTCTCAACAAGTCGGGCAGAATGACAAGATCAGGAGGGACGAAGAGCTATTACATGATGGAGTTGCGGATGCGGGGATACGCGCCCGGATAGGGAAGGTTGTTAATAATAGACGTGAAAGTGGTGACAATGCGCGCGACCGAGTAGCCATGTCTTAGACCTACCTCCGGCTTAGCTCCTTGTTTCCAAGCCAGTTGACAATTACAATTGCGCGCTTGTGGCTTGTGATGCTCGTGAGAATGGGCAGAATGGGTAGAAGAAGCCCGTTGTTCTTGGCGTTTAGATGCTACCTGTCTAACTTGGAATACTCTCCAAGGTTTTTATTTTTGAACATAATTCCTTTCGTATGGTGGCTCCAGTCAGTTTGTTCATCATGCGCGGCACAGTTACCTTTTGATTCGGCTTGGCGGTTTGGCCTCAATCCCATAGTAATGCTACTCTTTTTTTTTCCTTAGCAATAGTCTGACAAGGGTAGGTAGCTTAGTTGGATCAAACCATGCCCGTGGGGTTTCCTTGAGTCCTTCACACGTCCCATGAAGTCTTCAACGACACGCTAAGGGTAACTGTATAAATATAAGGATGGCGTCTTCCTTCATTCAATATAGGACGATCACATCACCACCCTACTTTCACTTTCACTTTCACTTCACTTCTAGTTACATATTAACTTAAACAAACTTTTACAACCATGGTTTTCCGATCTTCCCTTCCTTTGGCTACGGCCCTTCTCCTTCTGTCCCAGGGGGCAGTTGGAAAGCCTGTTCCCGATACCAAGGCTAAGCTTACCCAACCCATCGGTATGCCCACGGGGTTCCACACCGCGAGCCTCTTCGAGGGACCAGTCCCTGAGATTATCGCTCTTAAGCCAGAAGATCTTCGCGCCCGAGATAGTAACTTCACCGAGGTACCCGCACACATACCTGCCCATCTGGAAATAGTAGACGACGCCGAGATCGACAAGCGCTTCATCTTCGGCGATGACAACCGTGTCCTATGGACGGACAAGTCGTACCCCTTTTCCGCTATGGGAAAGATCCAGTGGTCGACCGGCGTCTTCTGCTCCGGCGCTCTGATCGGCCCCCGCCACGTAGCTACTGCTAAGCACTGCGCTCCCCTTAACAACCCCGGCGTCAGCGTACGCTTCATGCCGGCCTACTACGACGGCGAGTCGTTCCCCGGCGCGTACGTCACGAGCATCCTCCACCTTCCCGGGTTCTCGGTCAACGACCCGGACGCAGACGCTTGCGATATCAAAGAGGACTGGGCCATCTTCATCCTCGACGCCCGTCTGGGAGACCAGCGTGGAGGCCTTGGAGCCAAGGTTATCGAGCCTTCGCTCATCAACAAGCCCGAGCTTCTTCACCTCGGATATCCCGGTGACCTGTCCAACGGCGAGAGGCCGTACCGACAGGAGAGGATCACTATCCGAGACAGGTTCGACTGTGACGCTACTGGCGGTCTCTCCACTGATGCTGATGTCGCTGGTGGTATGAGCGGTGGTCCTATCGTGAGTAACCTTAGAGTCTTCTTCAGCCCCCTATATTACCCCTTAAATCTCTTTCCCACCAAAAATATATCGCGCCCAGCCCCTAAGCCCATCTACCTATTCATCACACCACACACGCGCGGCAAAATAAATGCTAACTCAAAACTATCTAGTGGCAAAACCTTAACGGCGTTCGCTACCAACTCGGTGTTCTAAGCGCAACCAGTTCCGCCGAGACCGTCTTTGCCGGTGGCAGCAACTGGATCACCGCCGTTGCCCGTTCCCGCCAGGACTACCCTTAGAGTCGTCCAGGTTTTTGCGGGGCGTTCTATTGCCGCGCGGCTATGTTTGAGTGAGAGATGGTTTAGGGGTATTATTCTTGTATATATTCGATGCCTTTGTCCATAAGTTACTTAGAGAGTACATATAACCCAATAGCTAAGCATTGAGCTAAAAACTCCGACATGTTCCTGATCAGTGGTGAATTCTCTGAGCTACTCCCTTGCTCTGCTTCGTCTTCGCGTGCGCTATTTTTGGGGGAGGGACTAGTAATAATTTCATGGTAAATCATTCGGCGTCTTGTTTTCTTCTACAAAGGGGTAAGTACCTAGCTCACAAACTTCGCCAAACTAGTAACAATTGGACGAGACACGTTTCTTGGCGCTTCAATACGCGCTAAAGACGTGGGCGTTGCTTCGCCTCAAAGTAAGAGACGAACACGATCCAATAGACCGGGCCGCCAAATCCAGATATTCCGAACGGGCCGCCTCTGGTAAATTTAGGAGTAGCGCAACCTCCTATCACTGGGAGCGTAGTGCTTCTACGATTGATTGGCGGCGCGAACGAGCGACACCGGAGCAATATGCGGTAAAATATCAGTTTTATCGATAAATAAAACCCAATGGAACTCGGTTTCCAGATAAGAGCTGGTACTGTATGAAAGAGCTGTTAAGAAGGCTTCATTACGAATGTTTATTATCATTAAGTCGGATTACCCGGCTTCTGTCCATATATATATGTCCTAGAACTAGTAAGCGACCACGCTCATATAACACATATTTCCTAAGTAAACGGCTAGGAAAACTTACACTGTAATATACGCATGGATGCTAGTACTCCTAAGATCCTTCTTAACATCCTCGACAAATTCCCGGACCTGCTCGGGCGACAACCCGAGCACCCCTAATACCTTAAGGCTTATGCCTTCGAGGCCGGTGAGCAAGTCCTCCTGGAAGTACGTAGCGACGGTCTTGTAGTATTGTCCTTTTGCCCAGGGGCTAGTAGGCCAGTAGAACCGTTTCTCGACGATATTCTCAAAGCCGGCCTCCTCGAAGTATCGGCGATAATTCTTGACGTTGCTCCAGGAACGGCCGAGCCGCGTTACGCCCTCGAGCATCATCTCGTTCCACCGATACAGCGCCGATTCTGTCGGCGGCTCGCCCACATAGTTCATCGGGAACAGCCCGTCCTGGAATTCCATGAATCCTCCAGGTTCTAGGTGTTCGAACCCCTGCTTCACTACCGCCGCCGGGTTGTCGAAGCAGCTCATAAGCGCCCGCCCGTGAATATAGGTGAACTTTTCGCCGAACGTCCATTCGTCCTCCGCGTCGTCGATCTCAAATTTGCAGTTCTCTGGTAGGCTACGTAGAAGAGATCAGTATATCTCTCCTACTAGTTGACTTGATACGCGACACTTGATAGTGGACGTAAAAGACACGCACAATTCAGGTTGGATTGGACTGAGATCTGTCCCGATCACAAAAGATTGAGGATTTTGGAAAGCTAGATTTAAGTTAGCATTATAAGGGCTACAGCAGCACGTTACGATAGATCTAACCAAACTCTATAGCCCATATACCCGTTCCTAAAATCACGTAAGAAGAGTAATAGACAAGATGGGAAGTGTAGGCGAACCTGTGGCAATATCTAATACCCTTCGGGGGTTTTCCGGTATTGGGGCTATATTGAGTTTGTTCCCAACAGTTATTATAAACAGTTGATGTTGTAGGTCTATCTTGAAGGTAAGTAACCGGGTGCGATATTATATGATATTCGCCAAGAAACTAAGATATTTACTAACCTAATCGTTCTTGTTCTGCCTATGAAGATTGGCAATTAGATATAGCGATGGATGCTAGGATGCGGCTCAAGACGTACGGCATCATTTGGTAGGAAATATCCTAAATGCCACGGTCAATAGGTATTTTAAGATTCCAACGAGGTTGAATGGCCCATACTGCCTTCCTTATATCTGTGGTAAGTCCGGCCATTTTCATGGACATAATGGTAGAGACTCGAATTTAACGACATGGTTGAAGATCTTCGAGATAGTCAGTGATTTTTCGCCTTTGAGGGATTCTAAGTCTCCGGTCAGATTATACCTCACACTTTCTGACGAAACCGAAAGGGTCTCCTATAGACGATTAATGAACTGGAAATACGTTTCTGTCCCAATGACAACCAACCGTCTGAGTATCATCGTCAACTGATGGTAATGAGGGCCCGCTGCCGCTGCCCCACGACAATGCCGACACATCTTCTTCAACTGCGATGGTCCTGGTAGATTCCCACGAAAACGATGCCGCGGAATTATCATCATAGTTTACATCTGACGAAGGGCCTGCCATCGCGTACTCTGAGACGCGACAATACTATTGAGGTCTCGTTAAGGCTCGATAGACGAAAGGTTTCTCCAAAAGATTGCCTAAGTACCTAGGGATAGAAATGTAGCGCAAGATTGGCCAGCCATCAAATCAAATACCGAAGGGCTTAACAATACAATTGCCACGAGGCAAGTTGGCGGCAGGGATAAAGAATTCGTAATATGCGAGACACGCGCTAGGAAGTATTGTCAGCAATGGCTTGCGACAGTAAGTTTTCATTGTCCAGTTATATTATCGGGACACGCTTCTCGTAGTGGCATATCTTGGTACGAATCCTTCTGGAAGAATCGCTAAAGGAAGTTCTAGGTGCGGCTAGGCTTGTACGTTGTATATATGTACCATCTTGTGTTTAGTTGCGTAGAGCACAGCGTAGCATTGCATCTCCTGTCATGGCTATGGGGTTACAATAAGGCGTTCCTACGGGTGAAAGCAAAACCCCATACCGATGATTGATCCTTCAGCCATACTTCGGAGATGATTCTCTGTAAACGGATAAAGCACGACGTGTGACACCTTACGAGTTCAATAATTCGTATGTTGCATTGTTTACCTAGGTACGTAGTTGAACTAATCGTTGGTGAGAGGTACATAGGAGACAGGTCCCGAGGCAAACTACCGAGTATTAGCTTTTATCTACTCAATGTTGGTGCTAAATGGTAAAGAAGCGAAAGCTTTTTCTGTACCTATATAAGCGATTAGGGTCTGGCCAAGACGGAATCATGACGCGATACATTGATATTTGAGTGCCTGATGAGGGGAAATCGGGTTGTTTTAGCTCCTAACCGTGAAACTAGCACACATGAGATACTTTCTGCCGGGGATATATCGACTATCTTCGAACCAGAGTTGGTGCGAATGAAGCCTAAGATCGTAACTGACGTGCGACAGAGATCTGAATCGAAGTACACCATAGTCGGGCTCTCTGCCGCCAGATTTACTTCGGTTATCATCACAGAACATTCATATTGAGTAATATCAGTAAGTGGAACACGATATTTGAAGATGAAAATACCCAGTATCATTACATCGAAGTTTCAACGGCATTAGATCACGAATATCGATATTCCGATTGGCTCCTCAGAGGATGTCTCAAATTAAAGTAAATTGACCGCAATGAGGTGACCCAAACTGTCGGATAGACTGCATTTTCCGCGATCCGTGTGGGACGGAAAAGTGAGTCGGGGATTACCTACACCTATAGAGCATAGTGATGCAAGATGCGACAGTAACCCAGAGACGCAAGGGACGCAGTTGCACAGAGCACGCGAGTAAAGTCGAACTGCCTATTACGGCAGCGTCGGTTACATCCCGTCTACTAGGTTAGGTGTATCGGGATCTCCTTTACACCTACCTAAAGCGTACGTCCCGTCCTACAACAGTGGCATATTTTGAAAATGCCGTGGCCGGAGCATTTATTTTTGTTTTTTTTTTTGTCCTCTGACATTGTAGTGTCATCATATTCTGGTACCGTCCAAACATACTCTCACTGGAGATTGCCTGATTATGGGTTGGCTTCGTCCCAGTCGGACCAGCGTTTGACAACCTCGTCGACCATTGCGACACCCTTCCTACTCGCATCGATTTCGAACCACTCTCTATGGGCTTTACCGCAAGCTTCACAGTTGGCTTTGTCGCTTACTCGAAGACCAGCACCTGCAAGTTCGAGATGCACCAACCGTTCAACCTTGTGGCTATGGGGCATCTTCCGGGGCTCCGTCGACTCACTCGAGGAGATATAGGGATAATAGCGGATGAGTGATATATTATAACCACACTGACGTGTCCATTCGTTTAGGCGTCGTTGGACGTTGGACGCCCTGCCGATTTTTAGAAGAATTTTCTTAGACGATCCGTCCTTGCCCTCCTTAACAGCATAAGACTCCATCACGTCGCTTGGCCGTCGTTGGCGCCCGTCTGGACGAGGCGGTGTTAGAAGGGATCTAGCCGCCTCAGCTGGAGGGGTTGACGGTTTGGATTCGGGCGTTAACCAAAAGATATAAATATAACCGGGTTCGTCTTGCTGAGAGATGGGTTTGGCTAGCTCTGCCATGAGCTGCGAAGCAGTTTGTGGCGATGCTGATGCCGGGATTAAGGATAAGTATTGTGACGTTTGCGAGGTTCCAGAATGATTCGAGTGTGGTCTTAAAGACTCGCCACTTGGTCGTGATTGCGTAGGAGGAGGTGCGAGATGCTGGTTCGGTGGCCTAGAAGACATAGGCTTCGCAGGTGCGGTTTGTAGTGGTCTCGGCTGTGGTCGTGCTGGAAGTTCCTCCTCTTCTACTACTTCAGTGATTGTGAAACAGCAACAGAAACTCGATTGCTTCGTCTTAGGCTGTGCGTGTGGATGTGATATTTTCTCCCCGTAAGGATTGTGTGTTGGTCTTTTCCCTTGCTTGTGTGCGTCGACTATTCCTAGACGATCTACAAGGCTCTCTAAGCTTGGACGACCAGATTCGAGGATGGGTGTGATCTTGGTCCTTGGTCCCGGACTAGATGCCGAGGATGAAATTGCCTGATCTTTGTGCTGCCAGCAATAGAGGTCGGGATTTCGGGGGTCGTCGGCGCGTAGCCTTTTGACTTTGGGCGGAGAAGGTGCTGGCGACGAGTCCGGAGACGAGTTCAATGGTCGTCGACAGGGACGACCACCTGAAGTGATGCCTCGACATGTTGTAGCCGGATTCTTAGAGTCGGAACGGCCCAACAAGGACTCGGGGGTGTTTGGAATGAATGGCATTGTTCTAGAGATACCTCCTAACTAGTACACCTAAATATAAATTGTTTCCCGTATTTAAGTTAAACGAAGGTAGGCGTCGGCTAAGATAAAGAGCGTATTGTTGATGAATAAAACAAGAGAATTAGACAAACATATTCTTAGCAAGACGTCGGGGGGGCTGGATCAATACTTTTATGAACCAGTTTTTCTTTTTTTTCTTTTCTTTTTTTTTCGACAGGACCCTTCGTGTTCGCAGATAATGAGTGAATCTGGCCAAGAATGGGTCGCGAATTCAGTGACACGACATCAGGCCTCAAGACTCAGCCATCAGACAGGCTGAAAGGCTAACATGCATTCCGGGCATCTCGAAATAATTGGGGAGGGTTGGGGAAGGGGTTGGAGATGATTGGTTGAGAATGGTTCACGACTCTGACAACTTGTAAAAGCGCTTGTAAAAGTCAAGACAACCCCCTGCTGCCCCTGCTGCTCCGGCAAGTCCTGGCCGGCCTTGGTTATGTAGGAGGACTCCAAACGTGGCCGAATTATGGCTGAGTCCGTGGCTGAAGCTAGGAGAAAAGGGGAGAAGGTGGGGCTGAGTTATCCCTACCTGACATCAATCAGACATCAAATATCAAATGACTGGCATGACTAACAAAATGCAGTGTGCAGTGTAACATTAATCACTACCGACGTGGTGTAACTAATGCAAGAATACGTACATAACTAACTCAACAAGTAAGCTCGACTGACATGTTGTTGCCGTTATTCATAAATGATTTTATAATGTTCTCGCCTTTTATACATGCGGTTTGAAAGTGGGGGTCCATAACCTTAGGTACCTAGGTACCTATATTCTAATTGTACCGAGGCACGCGAGGGCCCATGTCTCTTTACGTTCTATTCCTTTAAAATACACACAACTGAATATAAACGCTTACACACAACTGAATATAAACGCACTTACACACAAGTACGAGTAAAACTTATGTGTCGCGTACCTACCTCTGAACTGACTTCAAGTTCACCCATTTCAATACTTTTTAATGATGAGAAGGCGATATGCTGATTATCGTCTCCATACCTCCTCGGCAACCCGGTTCATCTGATCTGCGAACAAACATTGACCCCTCGGATACGACGGAGTTTGCCAACCGTCTGGTTTCTTTTAATCCTTTCGGGACCTCCTATCCTAACGGAGATTTATTAGCTCTCATGTCCATCAGCAATCATTCTTTCACTTATACTATATACGTCTCATATATATCCGAAATGCTGCCAAATTGTTGTTTTATTTTGAAACCTCTCCTCGATACAAAACCTCAATATGCATTTGACTTGAGAGATTTGACAGCTATTATTCTATCTATATGTATTTTACTATATCCGGGTTGAAACGGGCTATCCTTCTATTCCCTTCTTATATTAATAATTCCTTATATCCAAACCTCTCTACCGAGTTTTCAGAACGAATCTAATGCCTATGAATATATTGATAAGAGAAGAAATAGTATCGCAAATCAACCGGTCCAGGGCCTCTCTTACGCCTCCCCTTTCTCGGGTTGTTTCTTCTTTCTCACGTCAACCCAACCCATCCACCACGACGACACAAAGCTCAGAGAAGCGGCAGCAATCAGTAAGTAGGCGGTCGTGTCAAAGGCCTTGGAAAAGGCTAAAAGCACTCCCCGGAGCTCCGGACTGTCCGGTGGGGCTAAGGCTCGTACCGCTTCCGCACTGCCACCCGCGGCCAAGGCTAGGGCCGGGTCTATGGACGGCGCAAGTATCACGATTTGCCTCTGTAACGTCTGTTGGAAGATGGTGTTCGCAACCACGGAAAAGACCGCCGCAGAGAAATTTTGACAAAAAATCAGGAATGCGATACCCAACGCACTCTGCGCAGGTGAAAGGTTGTTCTGAATGGCTATCAGACCGATCTGTATGCCGCAGCCACGGGCCCCATACAAGATTTGAGTGCCAATCCAGAACGCCGTCGAAGTGTCAGGACCCCACATTGAGATCATGCCGGCAGCAATCGCGGTGGCGCCTCCGGCAAATGCTCCCCATGGGATATAATATCCGAGTCTCGACACTGTTTGGTATTAGCAACAGTCTCAAAAGAGGTTCCCCTATCATCCCTTAAACGGGTAATAAGGGAAGGAAAATAAGACATACACAATGCCCCAGATATGAGGATTAATACCACACTAGACAAGATACTTGGCAGCATGTTGACACCACTCATCGTCGGTCCTACGCCTTTGACGGATTGGAAATAGATCGGAAAGAATTGAGCTCCCACAAAGATACTTGTCATCAAAGCAGAACTATATATCGCGCTAACCCAGACAACTCGCTTGCGAACCATTGAGTAGGGAATCATAGCCTTATCGCCCTCACGGTGTTCCCACCATAGGAAAATGGGGAAGGTTACGCCGGCGCCAACGAAGAGGCCGATCACAGTTGATGAGTTCCAAGGGTACTCAGATGAGCCGAATTGCAAAGCTAGGAGGAACATGACAGCAGCAGGTGCGAAGATTGCGAAGCCGACAAGGTCAAGTTGCGGGATGATCTTACGGAGAAGCTTTAATGAGACTTGCGGCTTGATTGTTCGATCCGGTACGTTCATGAGAGCCAAGAAGAGACCAGCAAGGCCGCCAAGCGGAAGATTGATATAGAAGCACCACCTCCAAGTCACGTACTGAGTGAAAACACCTCCGATCAATGGCCCAGCAATGAGTCCGATCTGGCCAACTAATGGGATGGGATGTTAGTCCGTTGACGCTGCGAACTGAAGCTAGTAAAGGCGATACTTACAGGCCATTATAAAGGCCACATACACGGGTTGTTTGTCCAATGGTACAGCGCCAGAGATAACAGTCAAAGCGCCGTTCTGAAGTCCTGAACTACCTACACCTGCGACAGTCCGGCCAATAATGAACATAACCGAGGATTGGGAAACGGCACAGATAAGAGAACCGACTTCGAAAATTAGAAAGAAGAAAAGGAATACCCATTTCGCTCTGACGCGGGTATACAACTTTCCCGTCAGGGGCTGCAGTGTGGCACTAGGTGAACATCAGGTAAGCCTCCTATACTCATTATACAGACTTAACATTTGTATGGACAGGGAGTCGCTACGTCAAAAGGGGATGGCATACCCAGCTAACTGATAGGCACCGCTGTACCATCCGATATCCTGCAAACTATGAAAATCCGACGTGATCTGCGGTACGGCCTGTCCGATAGAATGTTAACTTTCAGGTCTCAATAATTCCGACTCCTGGTATTGATCGCTGCAACTCACAGTGCTGATGATTGACATATCCAACATGAGTAAGAAGAAAAAGGTCGTGACGCTGAATAGCAAGAGCGCGAGCTTGTACCCCGTGATATACTCCTTACTCTCAGCTCCCTCTACCAGCGCGCCATCCGACGTCAATGAATTTGTGGTCGCCGCATCTGGGTTCTTCGCATCTGATGTCGCTAATACTGCCGCGTTTGGGTCAGGTGCATTGCCTTTTTCCCTTTCCTGGAACGATAGCGAGGACGATGTCACGTATCCTTCCTCCCCAGACACCAGCGTTCTGGGACCTTTCCAGTCGTTGCCGTTGTTTCCCCCCATGATGGACGCTTTCTTGTCGGGGCGGGCTACCAATAGCCGAAGTCTATCGTCTACCCGAAATTTTAGATGCACTTTAGCAAATCGTCTATAGGAAGGTAAGTATATGTCGGAACCGGGTTCATTTGCCAAGAGGAAGTCGTCTAGTTGTATACAATGAAGCGCAATCACGGCTGTCGCATTCGTCTTGTCAAAGCTTAGGTACCTAGCTATAGACCTGGTCGAAGATCAAGATGTGTACAGCCAGGACCCTTCACAGCCAACGGGAAGAAGAAATGGCTACCTCATGAACTCAATAGAAGTAGGATTCACTACGTTAGGACTACGATATATATAAATAGAAGTCCTACACTGGACCATCTTGCGCATGTTGTGTGCATTACAATACGCATTTGTGATTTGCTTGCCTATTCGATCCCATCCCAATCCAATCCAATGCCTACGGGCTACGGGCTATCCAACGAACAGACCGCACGAATACCGGCGCAAAATTAGATCGACCCAGGGGAAAATAAAGTAGCCCGGGGGTCCATTGGAAAGGAACCAACCGAACCGTAGGTACAAGCAAGCGTAAGCAAGCGGTGCTGGACTTTTGCCGTGCGAAGGGCGTTGGCGTCGCTTACAGGCTTTCAGCTTTGCGGTTCTAACCCGGAAGCGAGAAACGGGATTGTTTAACCCGCGCCGAATCCCGTTCCCTCCCTATGACTCGTTTCTTCGATCGATTTTGGTTGAAATAGAGTGCGACCGGATTGGCCCTTTGAGCTACAGCGATCACAGGATTTTCCGTTTCAACATGCTCCTACATAATTACCTAAGGTACCTACCTACCTATACATACCTAGGTAGGTAGTTACAAATACACAGTATTTAACTTTTGCGAATAGCCCACCCAGCGCTGATCTCGGTCGAAACGCTAAGTTGATTTTTTACGGGTCTTCGACGAGTTATGAAGAGCTAAATGGCTGCCAAGACTGAAATCGTTAACCCGGGCTGGTTGTAATTCGCGTGTAAGTGAGTTAAGCAGATCAGATCTAACTAACTGGATACCTGGTTTGAGATCCTTATAAAGGAATGCAAGCTTACTGCAGTCTTGGCTTATTAGTACTTATTAGTAGGTACATGCATAGCAGTTAAAGATTCCTCCTTAGCATCAAGCAATCGACGTGTTTATTAAGTATAGGTAATCAAGTGTAGCTTGACAGGAACTAAAACTACCTACCTACCTAGGTAGTAATTCCGTAAAGCATTTATAGCAGGTTAGATTCACATCTCGAAATGACAATGACTTATATGCACAGCACTGTTTGACTGTGGCAAGAAGATATCAGGTGGGATTCTATTATGTTCATTTCGTCATTCAATATTTCTATCCATTTCTTTTGGTATTTTCGGCGTCCCGTACCTAAGTAGGTAGGTAGGTAAGCATTCAATTCCTAGATTCATCTCCAGAATTGTCCCCGAATCCCTCAAACCTGCGCATGTTTCGCGATTACATAGGATCAACCTGAACAATTCAAAACCGCCGTGAGTGAAGTATTAATCTCTATGTTGCCCTGCCATTGCATGAACCCGAACCAGACGCCAAACGTGGGTATTTTTATGCTGTAGCAATGATAAACCTCTCCGCACAAAAATAGTACAACCTGATCCAACAACCTGGTCAAGGTGTGAACTCAAAAAGACGCAGCATGGTTAATTCCCTTCCCAAGACCGCAACATATCGGATAGCCACGGGTCATCCAACCACTCTAACGACGTTAGTTCCGGAAGAACTTGCGCCTGCACTTGATATGATGTAGCAGCAGTAGCAGCAACTCCCGTCCCTTCCGGTACCGCCGAGCCTACGCCTGCCCCGAGATTAACCTGTTCCAGTGTCGAACTCCAGGCCGGAATAGTACTTCGGAGGGCAAGACCAGCACGGGTGTAATAGTCCATATTATCGGGGTCACTGCTATTCTCCAGACCGCATACATTAGATACCTGTGTAAAATTGTTTGCGGCTTGTTCTAGGGCCGCCATCATGTCAATGGTATTCTTGACGATGCTACGGTCCCACTCTGGATCGTCTACTACCATAAGCCGATAAAGAGTTTGCGCCGCCCTACCAAAATGTAATGTGATCGAGAGAGATATGGCGGGGTATTCTGACAATTCAAAACGCAGGAAGTTTTCCAGGCATGCCTTGCTCGCCTGGAGACTAGCATAGTATGCGTCCATCTTACCCAGGTCGATACCTCCGCTCCCGGTGCTACTCACACCCGTTGGTCTATGTGGGTGTGTTGAAAGCCACGCGTTCACGTTCCAGAGAGACATATCCGCTATAGATAGCTCTGCTGCGTATAAATGTGAGTTGACGACTTCTATTATATTGTTAGTTGGCGAAAGAGTTCGGGACGTTTGAATAGTTGAGACGCAAGCTAAGCGGGCAAGGAATGAATGCAGGGGCTTGGAAGTGTAGCTGTTAAGGGGATGACGTACTATTGTCCAAGAGCGAAGGTGGGAGATCCTTTCTAATCGCGTCTAGATTGGCACGCAATGCTTTAACGTAGATAGCAGGAGGCGCCCTTATTGCTGTCGAGTTTCCGGCAGGTTCCGCTGTTCGCCAGGTTATCTGCGCAACGTCCTCTTGTAGTTTATACGTCCTGACCATCGCTACAAGCTGTTCGTCACCCACCCATTCCGGATTCGCGGAGAGTTTTTGAAGAGAATCTTCCATATGGGCGGTCCACCGCATGGTTTGTGTTCTTAAGAAATTCGAAATGCTAAATAAACCAAAGAGTTTAGCCTACCTGGCACTATAACTTACACTACGTCTGGTGCTCATTAGCCAAACGGGTGTTAGGTGGATGTACGTACCTGGAGCAAAGAATGAAACATGCCAAAGTAGCCCTTCGTTCCTCGTTTGTACGAGTGGATGATATAGGTATCTTCGGGTAAGGGTAGGAAGGTTTGAAGCAATGAAGATCTTTATAAAAGTTATCCTGAGCTGGTTTGTCAAGGCGTAGGTCCGTTACGACAGTAACAGCAAGGTTCATATATGCGACGATATATGGTTTGCCACTGAAATGATGCATGCCCCTGGAAGTAACGTTAGAAAAAAGCTGGTGACTGAAAATATTATATGTACGAGGCACCGGGTGTTCAGAATGGTACGCAAGAAAAAGAGCTGGATTACATACCAACCTAAATAAGCAAGAATGCCATGTAATAGATCCAGGTTTCGATCTAGGTCTACTAGCATCTTCTGTGCTAGGTATTCTCTAATCTTTTGACTGAGGGCTGATTTTCTTGGTTGTGATTTACAGCAAATAGTCCTTATATTCAGCCATAGAAAAGGCTTAGCCCGCTGCAGTTGGGCCGCCCTGGAAAATTAAAGTTAGTTTTGCTTAACGACCACGGTACATAAATAGTCGTAGTTGCGAACAACAACTAGGTTAGTATCTAGATGAAATACAAGACATAAAAATAGGAGATAGTAATACTAACGTAGTATCTGGCGGTATATATACAAACGGGAAGAAGGGAAGAAATTGGTCTCGAAATATCCGCAAGGTATCTTCAGCCTCAGCGGGCGAAAGACCTCCATCATGAGATGAGGCGACAGAAGGAGGAGTGGGATATGAGGTTGCAGAAGCGTATCTGTCGCAATAAGAAGTATCAACGACAGGTGACGGCATTGGTAAAGTATGGCTAGTAGCAGCCAAGTCGTTACCATTCGGCACAACTCCTATAGATGGGTCCAACTCCAGGGGACCGGCACTGGTATTGGCATCGACGCTAGCGCTGCCGCTAGGGAGTTCACCGTTGGAAGCAGGCCTATAAGTACCCACCGCCGGGGGGTTAACAGCGGCTTGGGCCCGGAGTATAGAAACTAAATCGTCAAGTTTCTCTTCAAGATGAGCAGTCCTCTCGGACGCGGGACGTCTTGCCGCACGTTTCCGGACGCTAACAGATGGTATACATTCTTTCCCTAGCCGTTGGCACCTCTCGCAAACTGAACCTGGGCCGCCACGGCTGATACATTTGCACTTAGCCTTGGAACAATTAGTACAAGCTTGGCCATAGGGAACCGATTTTCGAGGAGCAGATGCTAAAGCCACAGCTTGTCTCGAACCAGTCGAGTCGAGGTCCATCTGGGCATGTATGCCAAGCGTAACGTCAGCAGATATCAAATGGTTATTCTAAGACCCGATTAGGTGCAACACAAAGGCAGTCAGGTGTTCCGGAATAGATGAAAAACGATTCCCGTTGACGGGTTTCAGAAATAGCGTACTAAGGATAATTTATTTGAGCTATGGGCGGAGTATAAAGCGAGAGATCGCAATAATTACGAAGTTCAAAATAAAGATGGGAAGGGAGAAGAAACGGTGTTAGGAATTCGATAATTCCTAATTCCGGTTATTGATGTGGCTTAGCTACTATGTAGGACTCAAGGCAGTTTATCCGTTTATCTGACTAGTCGTCTGCCACATATTACATAATCCATCATAGTTATTAGTTCCTGCGGTGTGGCACAAAACGAGATCTACATGTCCATCAACGGCGATTTAATCCCGTTCGTGTTTAACCCTTTTTTTGCTTGCCTTGTACTAAACTTTATATTACTTCGAAACAAATAAACCAATAAACAAATCAAAATATCACAATATCGACGGCATATTCAAGTTGAAATTGTTAAAATAAATAAATTACAATAAATAAGAACTTAAATATTTATTTAAATATTTATTTATTATAACGAAAATAAAGGTGTTTATAAAATAATTTTAAATGTAAAATGGTTTTATAAAATAAAATAATTTAAAATTTTAAAATTTTTAATTAATTTAAATTTTAAAAATATAAAGTAAATTTTTGAAAAATTAAACCCATTTTAAAAATATTATTTTAAATATTTAAAATTATTTTATTAAATAATATTATTTTAATTTAATAAAAAATTTTTAATATATTTATATTATTTCATTATATGATTTTTTATAAATATAATTTTTTAATAAAAAATAATTATATATATAATTATTTAAACATTTTATTATTTATATAATTTTTATTATTTTATTATTTAAAATTATTTTTTAAATTTATCATATATATTTTAAATAATTTTATAAAAAAAATTATTTATATATTATTTTTTAAAAAATTTATTAAATTTATAAAAATTTAATAATTTTATTATATTTTTTTAAATATATTTTTTAAATATTTTATTTAATATGTTTTAATTATTTAATTAATATTTTTTTTAAAATATTTTTTAAATATATTTAATAAAAATTATTATTATTTATTTAATTTTAAATTTTATTATTTAAAACATTAAATTAAATTATATATATATTAATTTTTTAATAAATATTTTAATATTACATTAAATAAAATATATTTTTTTATTAATATTTTATAATATATTAATTTTAAAATTATTATTTAAATTATAAAATAATTTAATAAATTATTTATTATATTATATTATAAAATTAAATTAATTTAAAAATTACGCGATGTAAAAATTAATTATATTTATAAAATATTATATGAATAATTAAAATTAAATGATTAAAATTAAAATATTATATAATATATATTTTTTAATAAATTTATTTTTATTTATATTAATTTATAAAATAAATATTAAATAATTTTATATAATTATAATTATTTGAAATAATAATTATTAATATAAAAAAATTATAATTAATTATTTTAAAATTTTTTTTTATTAATAAATTAAAATTTTTTATTATTTAATTAAAAAATGGTAATAATATCACATTTTAAAAATTTATTAAATATATTATACCATTTTTTAAATAATAAAAATATATATATTTAAAATTTATATTTTAAAAAAAAAATTTTTTAATTTATTAAAATATAAAATTTTAATAACATTTTAATAAATTTAATATTTAAAATTTATTATTATTATAAAATAATTTTAATTTAAATATTATAAAAAATATATAATGTTAAATAAATTAAAAATTTTTTAATATTTTTTACAATTAAAATTTAAATATTAATAATTAAAATTTAAAAAAAATTAAAATTATTTTAATATAATATTAAAAATTTATTAAATTTAAATTTTTAAAAAATAATATTAAAAATATATTTGAATTATTAAAAAAAATTATTTATATAAATAAAAATTTCGTATAATAATTTGATCATTAATTTATTTTTAATGTTTTAACATAAATAATTATAATAAAATATAATATTATAAAATTAATAATGAAATATTAAAACATAAAACATATTAAATTAATTAATACGGATTATATAAAATTTAATTATTTAATATTATTTTTTTATTATTAATTTTATTTATATATAAACCATTTCATATATTAAATAAAAATAATATAATAAAATTTTATATTAAATGTTTTATAAAATTTTTTAATAATAATAATATTATTATCCATTAATATATTTATTAATATTAATTATAATTTATTTTAAAAATAAAAAAATATTTTATAAAAATATTAAATTTATAATTTAATTTATAAAAAAATTATATATATTATTAATTTATTATTGATTTTTCCAAGTTTTTTTTAATATATAATATGGTTTAATCATTTAAATTTTTTTTTATAAATATCCAAATAAAATTTATAATTATTAAATTATATATTTATAATTTATTTTATTTTATAATATATGTTATTTTTTTATACATTTATATAAAATTAATATTAAATAATTTATGTATTAAATTATTTTATATAAACCATTATTTAAACCGAATATTAATTATAAAAAATTAAATTTTATAATTTTAATTTTATGAATTTATAAAAAATTAAAATTTATTTTTTAAATTAAATATAATTATTATATAATAATTTCCATTATTTAAAAAAATAATAAAATAAATAATTAATTTAATATTATAAATTATAATTATATTTTAAATATTTAATTTTTTAATGTTATTATAATTTAATATATTTCTTTTATTTAATATTTAAAATAATAATTTTTTATTAATTTTTATAATAATTTATAAAATTAATTAAATTTTTATATTAAATTAATATTTTTTTTAATTTATTCTTTTAATTATATTATAAATAATAATAAAATAATTATATTAATATTTTTATATTATTTATTTAAAAATTTAAAAATAAATTTATAAAAAATGTTATTCCATTATTTTATAATTAATATTATTATAAAATATAAAAATAAATTATATATATATAATTTTATTAAACTATTATATAATTTATATTATAATATTATTAAAAAATATTAATTTTAAAATAAAAAAATAATTAATTTTATAATAATTATTTAAAAATTAAAATTAAAATAAATAAATAAATTAAAATAATAAAAATTATAAATTTTTATTATTATTTTTTAATTTATAATTAATATATTAATAAAACATTAATAAAAATAAAATAAATATATTAATATTATTATATAATTATTATTATAATTAAATATTAAAAAAACAATTAAAAATATATTTTATTATAATTTTAATATTTAATATAAAATTATTAAAAATTTAATTATATTTATATATAAAAAAAAATTAATATAATAATAAATTAATTTTAATTTATTATATAAAAATTTTACCATAATGATTTTTAATATTATATTAAAATAAATAATGAATATTTTATATTTGTTTAAAATTTTTATTTTATATTTTTTTATTATTATTATTTAATTTATTTAAATTAATTATTTATTAATGTTATTATTACATTTTAATATAAAATAATACATATATATAAATTATATTTTAAAATTTAAAATTTTATTAAAATTAAATTTAATATAATATAATATTATAATTATTATATTAATAAATTATTTATTGTTTAAATATAATATATTTATAAAATAAAAATATTAAAAATTAAACACATTTAATATATAAATTAATTATATCATATTAAAAATTATTATAAATATTATTAAAAAATATTATTTAATAATATATTTATTTAATATTTTTAAATATAATAAATATTAATAATTTAAAATTTTATATATAATTAAAAATATAATATATTCATTAAAAATAAAAATATAATATATAAAAATATTTTTAATGAAAATTTTAATAAATTTATTTATAATATTATATTAAAATTAAATATTTATTTAAATGATATGGTAAATGTTATTATGTTATTGAATTTAAAATGATAAAAATAACGATTTAACGTAATATAAAATTTGTAAAAAATGATATTATAAAATGGGAAACATAAATATAAATATTAAATATTTTAATTAATAAATTATATAAGTAAAAATTTAATAAAAATATATTATCATTTTGTTTTTACGGTTTAATATAAATGTTATTTTATATAACATTAAATAATAATTATATATGAAAAAAATAATATAAAATATTTTATTAATTTATATATTTTATTTAATATTATAATTTAAAAATATTAATTATAATTTATAAAAATATTTTATTAAAAATATTTAAAACATTTTTATAATTTTAAAAATTTTAATATTTTTAATATATATTTAAATTTTTTTTATTTTATTTAATTAAAATAATAATTTTATATAAAATTTTTTATAAAAATTAAAAAAATAAATATAAAAAAAATAACATTTATAATAAATATTAAAAAAAAATAATATTTAAATTATTTTATAAAATTAATCATATTTATTTATTATAAATTATTAATATTATTTCATTTTATTTATATTAATATGTTATTTATTAAAATAACATAATATAAATATAAAAATAATTTTTTTTAAAAAAAATTTTTTTTATTTTAATAAATTATATTAAAAAAAACTTTTAAATATTAAATATTAAAAAAAATAATTAAAAAATATTAAAATATAAAAATTTTTATTCAATAATATCCCATATAATATAAATTTATTTATTATATATAATATATTAAAAAATTTAAATTTTTATTTAAAATTAATTAATTTATTTTATTTTATTTTTTATTATATTTAATATTAATATTTATAAAATTAATATTATTAAAATAATTATTATTTATTTTATTAATTTAATTATTTAATTTTTAAATAGAATTTTTAAATGTTTTTTTATTATAAATATAAAATACATTTATTTTTATAATTTTTTTTTATTTTATAATAATAAAAAATTATAATGTAAATATTTTTATTTTTATATTTGTTGTTAATTTAACCATTCAATTAAATTATAAACATATAAAATTTCGAATGTTTATAAAATTTCGAATATAAATGAAAATATAAATAAATATATAAATATTTTTTTAAAATATTATTTAAAATATATTAATGTTTTTAATATGATTTATAATTTTTTTATTATTTGTAACATTATTAAATTTATTTTTATTTTTATTTTAATTATAATTTTTATTAATTTTAATATAAAAATTTTTATTTTATAAATATTTTATAATTTTTATTTGTTTTTTTAAATAAAATTATAATATAAAAATTATTTTATATTTTTAAATTATTAAATATATAATTTAAAATATTATTATTATTATTTTAAATAATATTTTTATTATAATGATTAAAAATATTAAAATTATTATTAAAATTATTAATTAAAATTTGGTTTAAATGAATTTAATATTATAATATTATAATTTAAATAATAATTTTATAATTAAATATATTATTTATATTTTTATTATTTTTTTTATTATTAATATAAATTTATTTTTATATTTTTAAAATAGGAAGGGTATTATTATTATTTTTATTTAAAATAAAATAAATATATTTTTATATTTTTAAAATAGGAAAAATATTATTATTATTTTTATTTAAAATAAAATAAATATATTTTCGTATTTTTGAAATAAAAGGATTTTTATTATCATTTTTATTTAAAATAAAATAAATATGTTTTTGTATTTTTAAAATGGGAAAATTTTTATTATTATTTTTATTTGGAATAAAATGAATATATTTTTATATTTTTAAAATGGGAAAAATATTATTATTATTTTTATCTAAAATAAAACAAATATATTTTTATATTTTTAAAATAAAAAAGTTTTTATTATTATTTTTATTTAAAATGGGATAAATATATTTTTGTATTTTTAAAATGGGAAAATTTTTATTATTATTTTTATTTAAAATAAAATGAATATATTTTTATATTTTTAAAATAGGAAAAATATTATTATTATTTTTATCTAAAATAAAACAAATATATTTTTATATTTTTAAAATAAAAAAGTTTTTATTATTATTTTTATTTAAAATGGGATAAATATATTTTTATATTTTTAAAATAAAAAATTTTTTATTATTTTTATTATTTAAATTAAATAAAATATAATTTTATGTTTTTAATGTAAATAAAATTTTATCATTTTTTTTATTTAATTTTATAATAATGTTTTATATATATAAAATATATAACAATATTTTTAAAATTTTTTATATTAATAATTTTTTAAATAATTAAAATAATATTTATTTAAATTTAATTATTTAAATTTAATTATGTTTTTAAATAAAAAAAATAAATTTAAATTTTTTTCATATATTTTAATAAATAATATTATTTTTTTATTAATTTTTAATAAAAAAATATACGTATTAAATAAATTTAAAATTCATTTTTTTTTAAATTTCATAAAATTAATTATAAATATTATCATAATATAATAAATATATTATAAAAAATAATATATTACATTTTTTTTATTTTAAAATATTTCATTAATATTTATAATTTTATATATAATATTATTTTATATATTTTTTAAAATAATTATATTAAATTATTTTTTAAATTATTAATAAAATAAAAAATAATTTATTTTATTTTTTAAATTATATAAAATTTTTTTAAAATAATTTTTAATAAATTATAAAATATAATTTTTATAACATATTAATAAAAATATTATAATAATATTATAAAATCAACATTACATTTATATAAAATTATTAAAATAAAATTTCATGTTTTAAATTTTAAAATAATATATGAAAAAATTTATAAAAAATTTTAAATATAATAAATAAAATATTAATATTATGATATTATTATTTAATTATTTAACATATATATATTAAATTTTAAAAAATAAAAAAATATTTTTATAATTTTTAATTATATTTTTTTTTAATTATATTTATTTTTTATTTTTTATATTTTAAATTATTAATTTTAATTTTATATTATTTAATATAAAATTAAATAAATTTAATAAAAAAAGATTAAAAATATTTTTTCGAAAAATAAAATTTTTAATTTGTCGTAATTGGATTATTTTTATTTAAAATTATTTATAATAAATATTAATATAAATATATTTTAAATAAATTTTATATATATAAAATTTAATAATTTAATAAAAAATATAAAACGTTTATTTAATATATTTAAATTAAATAATAATATAAAAATAAATGGAAAATATAAAATTATTTATTATAAAATATAAATATTTTATATAAATATTAAAAAAATTTTTATTAATATAAAAAAATAAATTAAATATTTAATTTATATTAAAATATTATTTTAAAAATTTTTAATTAATTTTTATTTAAAATATAATTAAAAATTATAAATAATATATTAAATGATTTATTTTTTAATTATTTAATTTTATATGTTTAAAATATAAAAAAAAATAAATAAATTAAAAATATAAACGTTTAATTAAAATTAAATATTTATTATTAAATAAATTTAAAAAATTATTTGTAATAAATTACATTTTTTAAATTATTTAAAAATTGTTATAAAAAATAAAATTTTTATTTTTAAAAAACCATTTTTTAAAATATTACATAATATAAATTTATAAATACGAATATATTTCGGATCAATGTATTAAATATTAAAAAATAAATACGATTAACATCGAAAAAAAAATCATTTTATTTTATCATTATATAATTTTAATTTTAATTTTTTTTTTAAAAAAAAAACAAAAATAAAATAATACCAAATTTCAAACGTATAATTACGCATTTATTAATTTACATTTTTCTTATCATAAATTTAATTTAATATATGTTATATGTATTTTTATTATTAACATGTTTTTTTATTTACGTAATTGTAATTAAAAAATAAAATTGTTTACATTTTTTAAATAACGTTTATTAAAAATAATAAATGGAAATGCATTTATATAAAATATAAATTATTAAATAAATAATAATAAAATAAATTTTTATATAAATATTATAAATTTAAAACCATTCATTAATAATAAAAAATTTAAAAATTATATAACATTTAATTATTTTAAAAATAAAAAAATGATAAATATTATTAAAATTAATAATAAAAATATTAATACGAATGGTAATATATTTATTATAAATAATGATGTAAAAAATGATAAAATTAAAATTAAAAATATTAATAATAAAAATGAAAATAAATTTTTTATTTATTTTTTTAATTAAATTAAAAAAAATATATTTATAATTTTATAATAATAAAATTTTTTAATTTAAATATATTATAATATTTTAATTTGTAAAATAATATAATTTATATTATAAAAATTAAATTAAATTTAATTAATATAAAAATTATTTTAATATATGAAAATATATTTAAAAAAATATTATTATTAAAATTAAAAACATTTAAAAAAAATGATGATGATGAAAAAAAATATTTAATACCATTAATAAAATAATATTCCGAATAAAAATTTAAAAATTTATTTAATACATATACATTATTAAATTTAATAAAAATTTTTAATAATGTTAATATTATAAATATTTTATATTTATTTAAAAATTAATATAATAAAAATTTTAATATATTTAATTTTAAAATAATTTTAATTTTATTTATTAATTTTATTAATATAAATTATAATAAATAAATATTTTTATATAAAATTTTTTATTTAATTTATAATAATAATGGTAAAAAAATTAATAAAATATAAAAATGTTTAATAATATTAATAATATTATTATAATAATTTTATAAATATTTATTTTTATTATTAATATATGAAATAAAAAATTTTTTAAAAATAAAAGAAATATTTAATAAAATTAAATTTTTTAAAATTAAAAATCAAATAAAATTAATGAGTTAATAATAAATTTATATTAAAAATTTTAAAAAAAAAATTAAAAATAATTTAAAAAAAACATCTTTTATTATAATTAAATTAACATTATTTAATTTAATTACGTTATTTAAAAAGTTTTTAATATTAAATATTAATAAAAATATATATAATAAATTAATTATATTTATTAATTATTTTATAAAGTTTTTTTATAAATATTATTAATTTAAATTAATATATATATTTAATGGTAAATATTTTTATTTTAAATTTTAAATTATGATTTTTTTAAATAATTAAATATATTATTAATATATAAATTTTTAATATTATTATTAATATAATAATAACAATATTATTGAAATAAATAATTTTTATATTAAATGCGTATATAATTTTAATTATAATATATGTAAAATATTTTATATTAAAAAAAATTAAATAATTAAAATATTATAAATATAAAAAAACATTTATAAATTTTATATAAATAAACAATTTAATAAAATTATTTTATATTTATAATAAAATAATAATAAATTAATATTAATTTTTAAAATTAATTATATATTAAAAATATATATATATTTATATATATAAATATATATTAATTTTAAATTTAAAAAATTTTTTAATAATTTTAAATTATTTAAACTATAACCATTCATTTAATAAAAAATAAAAAAAAATATTTTTTAATTAAAATATAATATTAATATTATATTAAAAAATATTAATAATTTTAATAAATATTAATATTTTTATTATATATTTATATATAATTAAAAAATAAATATAATTTTTAATATATATAATATAATAAAAATAATTTTTTTTTATTATATATATTTTATTTATATTAAATTAAAATTTTAAATATATAAATAATTCAAATTTAAAAATTATTAAAATTAAATTATATTTATAATAATATTAATTAAATCCATTTTATATATTAATTTTATTAATAAATTTAATATATATAATAATTTATATTATTTTTTAATAAATGATTACGTTATATTAATTAAATCTTTTATAAAAAATTAATTTAAATTTAATAATATTTATTTTTTAATTTTTAAATTTTATAAATTAAATTTTAAAAATATAATAAAAACATTTAAAAAATTTAATTATTTTGAAAAATCAATTTTAATAAATAATATTTTAAATTAAAATATAAATGGGATAAGGATTGATTTTTTAATTTTTATCAATTAAAAATTAAGAAATTTATTAATAAATTGATAAATTTTAACGGGACGTAATAAAATTAAAATTATAAAATTATTATATTATTATTATAATAACGGTGTAATTAAAAATTAACATAAATTATAATGTTAAAATAAAAATAAATAAAAAAATACATATTATACCAAACCCAATTATATCCCCCATTAATATTAACAATAATAATAAATAAAAAAAATGAAAATAAATTAAAATAAATAAATATAAAAAAATAATTGAAATATTTTTTAAAAAATTAATAAATATAATAAATAAAAATAATAAAAAAAAATTAATAAAATAAAAAAATAAATTATAAAAATAATAAATAAAAAAATGATACGTTAAATGTAAAATATAATTAAATTTAATATAAAAAAAAATATATTAAATTAATAATATTAAAAAATATAAAATATAAAATAAAAAAAATAAAAAAAATTATTAAATAAAATAAAAAATAATTAAAATATTTGAAATATAAATATAATATTAAAATTTTAAATAAAAATAATGGTTATTTTAATTATGTAATAAAATAATAATATAATGGTTTTAAGAAAAAAATTAAAAAAAATTATTATTAAAAAAAATTTTAATTTTTTAAATATTACGAATAAAATTTTAAAAAAAATTATTAAAATTGTTAATTTTACCTTAAATAAATAAAAAATTATAATAATAAAAAAATTTAAAAATAAAAATATAATAATAATTTTTTAAAAAAAAATTAATATATATAAAAAAAATAAAAAATAATAAATAAAAAAAACATTTAAAAAATAAATTATAAAAATTAAAAAAATGTTTATTTTAATTGTAAAAAATTTAAAAATGGATAAATTATAAAATATTTATATAAATTTTAAATATTTATTTAAAAAAATTAAAAATAAAAATAAATAAAATATAAAATTATTAAAACCAATATATTATAAAAATAAAAAAATAAAATATATTATTATAATAATTAAAATAATTTTTTTTAATATAATTTGATATTTATGTGTTAATAAATTATTTTAAAAAATGGAATTATATTAATATGAATTTTTTATATAAAATGTAAAAATAAAATAATGTTATAAATATTATAAATTTAAATATATAATAAAATATTATAAAAAATAAATAAAATGTAATAAATGCGTAAAAATAATGTATAAAAATAAAAAAAAAAATGTATAATTAAAGTTAAATGTTAAAATTGCGGAAAATTATATTTGGTATAAAATAAAAAATGTAAATATATGTAAAAAATAAAAAAAAAATGAAAAAAATTTATATATATAAATTAAAATAATTTAAAAAAAAAATATTAATTTTTTTTAAATTGTAATTTATATAATATATGATAATTTTAAAATTATAATTTTATAAAATAAAATAAAAATTTAAAAACAAGTTTAAAAAAAAATTTAAAATAAAATTTTAATGAAAAAAAAATTAAAAAAAAGCATAAATATTATAAATATATTAAAAATTAATGAAATTTTTTTTTATTTTTAATAATGTTTTAAATAAATTTTATATTTATTATTAATATTAATTAAAAAAATAATAAATAAAATATATAATTAAAAAATATATAATAATAAAAATAAAAATAATATAATAAAATGTAAAATAAAAAAAAAAATTTTATTTTAAATAATAAAATAATAAAATAAAATAAATATAATAATAATATAAAAATTTTAATTTATTAAAAAAAAATTATATAATTTTACGAATAATAATTACAATTTCATTTAAAAAAAAATAAAAAAAATTATTTTATATATAAATAAAATAATAAATAAAAAAAAATAAAAAAATAAAATAGGTTATAATTAAATAATTTACCATTTAAATATTAATAAAAAACCAATTATAATTTGAAATGTATATATAAAATTATTTAAAAAATTAAAATGTAATTTGTTAAATAAAATAAAATTAAAAAAAAATTAAAAATGTTATATAATAATAAACGATTTTAATATGTATTATTTATTATAAAATGTAAAAAATAAAATTATTAAAAATTTAAAAAAATTTTTTAATTTTATTAAATAATAAAATCTTTTATTAATAATTAAAAAAAATTATATTATAAAATTATATTAAAATAATAAAAACTTAATAATAAATTTTATATAAATTAATTTTAAAATTAATTATAAAAAAATAATAAAATTAAATTAATAAAATTTAAATTATATAATTTTAATAATAATAATTTATATTAATAAAAATATTAATGTTTTTAAAAAAAAAAAAAAAATAAATATAAAAAAATTTAAATTTAATATTTTTTAAAATTAAAATAAAAAAATTAAAAATATTTAAAACTTTTATAAATTTTAAAAAATTTAATTTATACGTAAATTATTTAATAAAAAAATTTTAAAAAATTATTAATATAATTGTTTTATAACGGAAAACCTTTTTTTTTAAATTGGTGAAATGGTAAAATAAAAAAATTATAAAAATTAAAAAAAAAATTATTTAAAAAAAAAAAAAATAAATAATTTTAAAATTTTTATTAAATTAAAAATAATATATTAATATATTTAAAAAATATTAAAAAATAATAATAATAATTAAAAAAAATAATTAAAAATAAATTTTAATAAAAATATTAATAAATTTTAAATTATTTTAAAAATTGGAAAAATAAATTAAAACCAAAAATTAAAAAATTAATAACGAAAAAATAAAAATCTTAATAATAAAAAAAAACATTAATAAACATTTTTAAATTAAAAATTATAATAATAAATCAAATATTTTTAAAAAAAATTTTTTTTTATAATTATATTTTAATTTTTTTAATATAAATTTAAATATAATTTATAATAAAATTTTTAAAATAAATAATTATATAATGTAATATATAATAAAAAATATTTTAAAAATAATGAAAAAATGGAAAATTTTAAAAAAAAAACGGATTTTTAATAAAATTTTTATATAAATATAAAAAATTATTATTTAAAATATTAATTTCTTTAATGAAAAATAATTTTAAATACGAATATTACTTAATTTAATTTCGAAAAATAATAATATATATGTTTTTCAAAATTAAAAAAAACGATAAAAAAAAAATTTTTTTAAATATATATTGATTTATAATTTTTTTTAATATAATAAAAAAAATAATTAAATAAATTATAATTAAATAAATTATAAAAACGGTAAAAAAAAATTAATTATTTTTTGAAAAATAAATAAATAATAAAAAATATAAATTTATAAAAATAATAATAAAAATAATAATAGAAATAATATATTTAATTTAAAAAAACGGAAATAAAACCACATTATTATAATTAAATATAATAAATGTTTTTAATTATATAATATTAAAATAATTATTATATATTTTAAAAAAAAAAATTTTTTTAATTAAATTAAAAAATAATTAAAAAATTATTTTAAAAAAAAAAATAAAATTGTTTTTTAAAAAAAATAAAAATTAAAAAATTAAATTAAAAATAAAAATTTTTTAAAAATTTTTTTTTTTTCGATTTTATTTATATTATATATTTTAATTTTATATAAAAAATTAAAAACGGAAAATATTTTTATAATAAATTTTATAAATGATATAAATTTAATAATAGTAAAATTAAATATAATTAAAAATTATAAAAAATTTAAAAAAATTTTTATTATTTATATTGTGTAAATGGTTTAATATAAAATAATTTTTGCATTATATAAAAATAAATTAATATATTTTATAAAAATATATAAATTGAATATTAATAAAATTAAATTAAAAAATGTTATGGTAAAATTAATAAAAAACGTTTAGTTTTTTAAAATATAATTAAATAAAAAATTTAAATAAAAAAAATATTTAAAAAAAATTAAAATTAAAATAGAACGTTAATGGTATGTTTTTTTTAAATTAATAATATTTATATAAAATTGTAATATGTTGAAAATAAAAAAAATATATATTAAAATTATATATAATGTAATTGTATATGGTATAATGGTTTAATATATTTTTAATAAAAATGGAAAAATAAAAAAAATAATAAATAAAATAAATGGAATATAATTAATGTATTTAAAAAAAATTATAAAAATGTATAAAATTATTACGATTAAATATTTAAAAAACGAAATGGGATATTTTTTATTATATTTATATTTGGATAAAAAGTTGGTAAAATTTGAAAAGCGGAATAATAATGAAAATAATTTTATAAAAAATATAAAAAAAAAACGGCGGAGTAAATCCGGGTTTTGGAAAAAATGAAAAGGGATTTTAAATGTAAAGGTTAAGGTAAATTAAAAAGATTTTTTAACGTTATTGCGGTAAAAGAAAATAAAAAAAATTTAAAAATAAAAAAGAAATGGATTGAAATTTAAAAAAGAAATTTTTTATTAAAAAAAATGATGTTGAAAAATTAAAAAAATAAGTAAAATAAAAGATATAAAAAAAATATTTTTGTTTTATAAATATTTTTAATAAAAAAAACCCGAAAAAATTTTATTGTTTATTAAAAAAATATAAAATTTTAATTTTAATTTAAATACGAATAAAAAAAATAAAATTTAAATTTTTTTTATTTAAATGTTTAATATTTAATGTTATAATGTTAAAATATTATTATAAAAATATAAAAATAATGTATTATATTATAATGGAATGTTTATTATTAAAAAAATGGAAAAAAAAATTATAAAAAAAATTATTTTCGAAAATATTTCGGATAAAAAAAAATTATAGGAAAATAATAAAAAATATAAAAAAAATAAAAATTATAATTAAATAATTTTTAAAATTATAAATTTTTTTTATATATAAATTAATATTTAATTTAATAAAAAAAAAAAAATGTAAAAATTTTTAAAATAAAAAAAAATAATAAAATATAAATAAATTTAAATAAATAAAAATATTTTTAAAATTATTACGGTTTAATTTTTACCGTAAATTAATAATAATTTAATATAAATTTTTATTTATTAAAATTTTTATTAAATTTATTTTTATAATTATCATTATTATTATTAAAATTAAAATTTTTTTTTTCATTTTTAATAATATTTTAAAATTTTAACGGATTATTTTATTTGAATATTTTGTTTAAAAAAATAAAAAAATATATTATTAATTTTTAAATAATTTTGTTTTTAAATTTATTAAAAAATAAATTGGAAAATTCAAATCGGAATATACGTTTAATAATGTATTAATGTTAAAATTTTATATTTTTATTTAAAAATTAAAATTAAAAAAAAATTATTTATTTTTTTATTGGATTAAAATATTAAAAAAGAAATGATTAATAAAATAATAAAATAATTATAAATATAAAAACGAAATACCCGAAATATTTATTAAATTTTCATAATTGGATTATTAATATAATTAAAAAAAATAATTATAATAACATTAAATTTAATATTAATAATTTTTTTAAACGTAAATAAAATTAATTTTTTTTAAAAAAAATTAAAAATTATATAAAAATATAATCGTAATAAAATTATAAATTAATTATTTTAAAATAATTATAAAATAAATTTAAAAAACAACAATTAATTAATAATTTAAAAAATTTATTTTTAATTAATTAACGTAATTATTATAAAACATTTAAAATTAATTATTTTTAATGAAATAAAAATTAATAAATTTAATAATTTAAATAAAAATTTTTAAATTTTTATATATATTAATAAAATATTATAATATGTTAAAAAAAAATATATATAAAAAATAAAATATTTATAAAAAAATAATTTTTTTTAATTCTAATATAAAAACGGTACGTTATTTAATTAAAAAAAAATATATAATAACGTTATGTAAAAATTTAACCAAATTCTTAATTGTATTAAAAAATAAAATGTTTTAAATAATTTTTATAAAAATGGTAATATAAATAAAAATTATTATAAATTTTAAAAAAACAAACGTAAAAAAACATTATAAAAAAAAACAAAAATAATAAAAACCCGGAAATTGAAATTATATAAAAATAAAAAATTAAAAAATCGTGATTTGAATAAAATAATAAAAAAATAAAAAAAAAAAATTGGAAAAAAAAAAATAAAAAAATAACGAATTTAAAATTTTTATTTATTTAATAATAAACCGTTCGTGTTTTACATTTTCCTTAAAATTAAAAATTAAAAAATAAAATATTTTTAAAAAAAATATATATAACATATAAAAAACGTAAAATAATTCATAACCAATGTAAATAATAATATATTAAATTACATAAAAATTATAAATTATATTAAAATAACATGGAAAAAAAAATAAAAATTAAAAAAAATATAAAATAAAATTAATTTAATATATTAAAATTAAATAAATAAAATTTTATTTATTATTTTATTTATTAAAATAATGAAATTTTAATTAAATATAAATAAAAATAAAATTATTATATAATATAAATAAAAAAAATTTAAAATAAATTAAATTTTTTTTAATAAATGTATAATTCTAATTTAAAATATTTATTTTATAAAAATATTAATAATATTTATATAAAACGTAAATAATAAATATAATAGCGTAAAAATAATAATAATAATAATAATTTTAATAAATATTAATAATAATTAAATTAAAATATATATATTTATTTTATATTATATTAATGATATGTTTTAATAAATAAAAAATAATAAATTTAAAAATTTTTTATAAAATTTAACATTATTATTATTATTTTATAATTTTAATTTAAAATTTTAATAAATTAAACATTATATTAAATTTTAATATTATTATATATAATTAATATTATCATTAATAAAAATATATATAAAAAATTATAAATAATATATATAAAAATAAAATTATTAAAAAAACATATAAATTATAATAAAATATAATTAATATTATATTATTATTCGAAATTATATTTTTAATTTTTAATTTTATATTTTTATATTTATTTAATATAATATATTTAAAATATATTAAATTTATTAATTTAATATATAATTTTTTTTAAAATAATATATTAATTTTTATAATATAAAATAAATATATTTTTAAATTATATATATAATTATTTTTATTAAATAAATAATAATTTTAATTTTTAAAATATTATTTAATTAATTATAATATATTTTTTTATATTTTATAATTAATTAATATCCCCACATTTTTTAAAAATTAATTTAAAACCAAATATATAAAAAAAAATTTTTATAAAAAAATTAAAAAAAATAATAATTTGGTTAATTTTATTATATAAATTTATATAATATTTATTTAAAATAATAATTTTTTAATAAAATTAAAATTATCCAATATTAACTATTTAAAAAAATTATAAATAATTTAAAAAATTAAAAAATTTTATAATTAATTTTATATATATATATTTATATTTTTATAATTTTAAATAATATTAATTATATTTATTAAAAATTTAAATAATTAAAATATTATAAAATTAAATATAATTATAAATTATTTAAAATAATATATAAATAATATTTTTAAATTTAATATCTATATTATTTTTTATTTTATAAATTTTAAAAAAAAATATAATATAATTATAAATTATATTATATTAATTAAAAAAAATTTATATTAATAAATTTTTTTAATGTTTCATAATAATATTATTATATGGTTTTTATTTTATATTATTAAAATTTATATATATTAAATATTAACATTATGTTTATTTAAATTTTATAAATGTTAAATTTAAAAAATTAATAAATATAATATTAAAAATTTTTTTTTAAAAAAATAAAATATATAAATCATTTTATATTTTATTTTTTAAAATATATATATTAATACCAATTTAAAAATAATAATTTAAATATAAAATTTTTATAAAAATTATTTTATTTTATTTAAATAAATATTTTTTTATTTTAATTGAAATGAATTAAAAAATAAAATTAATTTAAATATTAATATAGAAAATATAAAAAAAATATATAAATAATTTAAAAATTAAACCTATATTAAAATTATAAATATTAATTATATTTTATTATAAAAAATTAATTAAATTTTTTATTTAATTTAAAATAATATATTATTAACGAAAAATTAAATAATATTTATTTCATTTTTAATTAAATTTTATATAACATATTATTAAAATTATAATTTTTATAAAAAATATTTTAAAAAATTAAATTTTAATGATAAAATTAAATAAATTTAAAAAATCAAATTTATTAATAAATGGGTAAATATAATTTTATTTATTTTATATTATTTAACGTTTTATTAATAAAATATTTATTTATTTAAATATTTTTTTTATAATATAATTAAATTAAAATAAAATTTATTTTTAATAAAAACAATTATATTAATTATTATAATGTTAATTAATATGGTTATATTAATTAAATATTCATTTTTAAAATTTATAATAAAAAATATATTTTTTTAATAATAATTCCATTATAATAAATAAAATATTATAATTAATTTTTAAAATTAAAAATATTAAATAAAATAAAATATAAATTTTTCATTATTAATATTATTATTATTAAATTATTGAAATTATATTTAATTAATATTAATAATATAAAAATTATTTATATTAATTAAAACGTTTATTAATTATAAAAAATTTTTATTTATTTATTTATATTTTAAAATATGTATTTTAAATAAATAACGCGTATTTTAAAATAAAAATATTTTTCAATTTGAAAATATTTTTAATTTTATAAACATTTATAATATAAAAATATTAAATATTATTTTATTTTAATAAATAATTAATATATTATTATAAAAAATTTATTTAAAATATTTAATAAAAATTATAATATAATAAATATATTTAATTTTTATTTAATGTAAAATTATTTATTAAAACATTTATTAAAATAAAAATATTATTTAATAATACATTAATATTATTATATTAAAAAAAATGATTTTAAAAATTCACCAAAAATTATAAAATAATAAATATTTATTATTTTTTTTTTAAAAATATTTTAATTAATATATAATATATATAATAATATATTATTTTTTTAATAATATTTAATATCATTTATTTTATAATTTAAATTAAAATTTTTTAAATATATATAAATTTATAAATTTTTTTAATAATAATTATTTTAATTTATAAAATTAATAATATTAATATAAATATTTAATTATAATATAAATATTAAAATAATAAATATTTTTTTAAATTTTAATATAATTTTATTTAAATTTTAATAATATATTATATTTTTAAAATATATTAAAATAAAAATTATTTAAATTTTATATATAAATAATATTTAATTATTATAATATATTAATTATATTAAAATTATATATGAAAACAAATATATATTAATATATCATTATAATATTTATAAAATAAAAATTTTAATAATAAATAATAATTAAAATATATATAATAATATTAATATATAAAATAATTTTAATATAAAAAATTATACCAAATTATAATATAATTTTATTAAATAAAATAATTTTATTTCGTAAAACCATATAAATATATAAAATAATTTTAATATTTAAAATAATTTTAAAAAATAAAATAATTTTAATATAAAAAATAATTCCATTAATTTTAATAATTTTATAATATAAAATGATTCCATTATATAAAATAATTTAAATATATAAAATAATTTGGATGTATAAAATAATTTAAATATGTAAAATGATTTAATTAGTTAAAACGATTTAAATTTATAGAACGGTTAAATTTATAGAACGGACCTTTTCTTTAAGATTTGATTGTGAAAGATAAAATGGTTTAAATTTTTAAAATGGTTCTACAAAAGCCCCCACTGCCGGTATGGTAGGTACTAAACCATTCACACCTCATGAGCACTCGCAAAGCGTCTACGCAACGGAACACCTTACCTTTAGATTCACAACCCTAGAGCTGTAGAGAGGACTTTCATAAATAATAATCATGTCACACAATCAAGACACGTAATTTGACATGCTCTTCAAAGTGAAAGAAAAACGCCTATCATTGCCTAATCCAATCTACTCAGCTTGAATGGATGCGACACAAAGCACATCGTTGCAGAAGCTCGAAAGACAGCCCTTAATTGCGCTGGGAGCACGACTAAAGCACTCTTACGACCATCCCGTCAAGGCCCAGGGCTCATCGGATCCCCGACACTACCAGTTCCGATACTACCAGTTCCGACGCTACCGCTGCTGGGGCTACCCGTACCGTCGCTCATTATCTCGCCGTTGACATGGCTTCTAGGTCCAGTAGGCGTAGGGTACTCAAGGCCCGGAGACGCACCAGAATTTCCGATACTCCCCCTGACCGTGCTGTGCCCTTCGTTCTCGGCCGTGCTGCTTTGCGTAAAGCCAGATACATCGCTAAGCATCGACGAGGAACGCCCACGCGCCTTCGTCACGGGTAGTTGAACATTCAGCGCAGGAGTTCCCTGCGGCACAAAACCCGGGGCAAGGGGGGATGGACCCCAAAGGGACGAAGTATAGAGGCTATTGTTCCAAGCAGCCGTAGCATCGTACGTACCGGAGCTAGTCGTGTTTCCTTGGACTTGTGGTGCCGAACCCGGAGACGAAAATGGAGCAGAAGCATCAGGGAAATCGTACGAATTCGCATAAGCATAAGCTGCTTGCTGAGTATGAAACGAGTCTAACTGTGTTTTTAGTATCTCGTTTTCTCGCTCCTTATTATATATAGCAGCTTCAATTTCGTTGATCTTAGCGTTCAGATCCTGTTCTACTTTTGCGATATCGTTCTCGTACGTTTCACGCGCCTGCCGCCGCCGTTCCGCTTCGTCAAGGCCGCGGGCGTTAGCATCGGCGATACGTGCATGCTCGCCATCAACCTTGGCAATGCGATTGCTAATCTTGTTACGCTTAGCTTGCAGGCCTGTCTTTTCCTCCTGAAGAGCCTTGATTCCACGGTCCACGGATGCCTTGAAGCTCTTAAATGCAGCTACTGCGCCATCATACTTAGATTTCTCATTTGTCCACGCAGACTGCTTCGCCTTCCAAGCCGACTTCAAAGATTCGGGAATGGATGCAAGCTCCTTTAATTCCGCCTCAAGGCTAATGACTGCTTGCTCAGCCTGTTTATGTTGGGTAGTATTTTGCTGGATCTTCTGGCGTAGCTTGTCGTCACCCGTGCCAGCTGACTGGACTGCCGCAGAGAGTTTTTCATTGTCTTTCTTCATAGCATTCGCTTTCCGATGGAATTCCTTGCGCAAAGCCTTTTGTCGGGCCTTCTCCTCCGCGAGTTTGCTTTCCGCTGCAGCGATCGAGGTTTTGAGGGTCGTAATGGGCGAGTCGGGCCGAAGAGATCGCTGACCGGCGGGCTTCGAAGCACTAGAATCTATGTCCGTCGACTGGGCCTGGGTGGTCCTGACACTGGTTGAAAATAAAATCTCATGTGTCGTCGTACTGACAAATTCACACTCGTAATTCGACATGGGAGTGAGTCCATAAATGTCTCCGCTCCACCGAGTTCCCTGGCTAACATCCGCCTCAGAATCATGCACTGGTACCATCCGAGTAGGCTGCCAAACTGCATTATTAACTCGGACATAGAAGGGTTTGGGGATGTCCATCCTCGATCCGTCTTGCGCAACCTCAGCCACGGGCGTGCTAAAGAAGTGACTGGTGCTAAAACACACTTCGTCGCAACCAACATATGTAATCCAGATCTGCTCGGGCTCTGTGTTAAAAGGGGCATTCCCCAGGTTATGAATGTCAGTAGCATTAGAACCTGCAGACTCTGCAGCAGCATGAGTAAGTTCGTATTCTTTCACGACAACTATTTTAGTGCTCGCTAGAGCTGCCCAGAGCGGTTGTCGATTCCGAATCTGGGCACTTTGTTTTCTTTTCTTTTTTGTGGTTAACGCTGTTGAATTTTGAAGAGAAGCAGTGTCGCTATCGGGAGTTGAAAATCCGCCGTCGTTTTCTGCGGTGTAGGACTTCCCTGCTTCGGGATCGGCGGCGTTCTGAGCCAGGATATCGCGTCTCTCCCGCCTTAAATACCAATCGCGTATATATTTAACCAGGCCCTGCGTCAAAATGTGAATTGCCAATATGCTCTTAATCCAACCGAACCATCCTGTCTGGACCTTATCATAACCCCGTATGGACTCTAAAGACTCAAGCGGGTCATCCAGATCAGGCGTCATGAAACGGCTCGATCCAAGAAGATACCCTATAGGGGAGTATTTCATCTTGGTATGACGCAGTACGTGAGACAGCAGGATCATACTTAGGCAGATAAGAGTATTTTTCATAGAGCCACCATCTCTTGAACTGGAACCGCCGCCTAGCCCCAAAGCAATAACCATCTGCGCCAGGTCGAGAATGACATGCTGGATCGGACCCCATAGGAATAACCAAATCAAGAGCACAATCCCATCGACGCAAATGACAGTCGCCAAAGAAGGGGCACCTAAATTCCATTCAAATACATCGCTAAATGTGAGGCCGTTGCTGGTCACGAAAGTAAGCAGGGTGAAAAGCACGTAAATGCAAGACAAAGCCAGCGGGGGAATTTGCATCAAGATGATAAGGATAGCAATAGTGTCTTGCAAGGGGCACGACCGAAGTACGGTTAGAGCGAAGTCGACACCAAGCGGGCCAGGGTCACGATGAACGTTGGAATTCTTGGTGGCGTTAACATCGATTCGGCGGTGGTTCTCCTCGATATTTCCAACTTGAGAGTTATACGACTCCGAAGATGAGGACTCGGAATAACCACCAAGAGAGCCTCTTCTAAGCGACTCGGTGGTCCTGTTTTCTACGGGCATTTCGAGTGGTTGCTTGGAGTAGCCGTTCGCACAGGGGGGTGGTGTTGACGGGGCAGGGGGTATAGCCGCATCGTCGTCAGGCTGCTTCGCGATCCCATTCAAATGGCCCAGGCTCTTCTGTTTAGAAACGCGCTTCCCTGGGCCTACCAAGCCATTCTCGTGCTGTCTGGTATCTCGATGGATCGAAGCACCGTGCTGTCGCTTTGCCGATGCTGAAGCGCGAGGCATACGCTCGCGCACTGCTGACCCGACCCGAAAGCTTGTTCCGAGCCAGCCAGTCAACCGAGGGCGAGGACGACGACACCTATTTCTCTTTCCTCCGTAGTTTGAAGCGCAAAGGTTCGAACGGAGGATAGGGAGGAGGTGAGGTTAAACGTTACAGACCGTTCCGAAGCAGTAGTCATAGGAAGTTCTTCCGGGGGGCGAAAAAAAAAGAGAATAACGGGAGGTTAAAAAGTTGACGCCCTCATGCGCTACGGGTTATTGCAACGGCCAAAGATAAAATAATTCTAGCTAGATTAAATTCAAGTGGAAAATATTTTTCGTTAAAAGAAAAAAAGGTTTCGCAACTCGACACGGGTTAGACTACCGAAAATTGTAGACTGGGTGTGAGATGTGGGAGATCGTGGGATTGGGATTTAGTCAAGACGGGAAACGCTTGGTGGGAGAAAAGGAACAAAAACGCAATACGACGGTGCAGTATGAACGAAAGCATCTATGGATCTAATGAAGTACCTATTGTACTACGAGAACCTGAGATCAACGCTAAGTGGGTTTCCCTGTAAAGTACCCTAAGTACAAGAACAGGGGTTCCACATACTCTGTCTACGAATAGAAATGAGACCACAATCCAAGTACAGTACAATAACCGGAAAGGCGCGATACAGTATAACGGTACAGTACCGACCAATATTAATAAAAAACGTTACTTATGTAATGTATCTGCCGGTACATGGAGAATTGTACCTGCCTTACAAGCTTGCCTGCCCGGGTGCCTGGTCTTGCTGCAAGCTGGCAAAGCAGGGCAAGTCGGGTAGGTACAGTACGCTAAACATTAGAACATGGAAGCAACGGGCATCTCTCTCTAACTCTGCCTTTCTGATGTAAAGTTCGGGGCGATACATGTAGATATGGGAAGGTACAGCATAATTGTAACCCCAAAATTCTATTTCGGTCCATCCGGTGCTTCAGAGTCAACCTAATGTTCTTACCAACTCTTACCAACTCTTAGCTCATGAGACCCACGAAATCTCATTTCCAACGACTAAAAGCGTATTCAAAATTTGCTAACATACTATGTAGGAGATATCAAATTATTTGATTTAGCAGTTTAAGACAAGGCCAGGATGCCGGGGTGCCAGGGGGCTAGGGTATTACCGAGCGCTTTGACAGATATTTTATAGTATACTACCTACGTACCTACGTCCTAGGTACGGACCTAGGTACGGGTCCGTATACCTCTTATTAATACCTCGCCAGCCAACCGACTTACACGGACTAGACCTTACTAGACCTTACACAGGAATTCGGTTCATAATTCATACCACTTTTAGGCTTTTAAATTTCCTCGCCAAACTTCAAACGAACTTATATAAAAGTCGTCCAGTTATCAATTACATTAAACATTAATTTAATTATAAATGTCGTTTTTATATGCATACATTTACGTTATGGATGTCATTTGTTATAATATCATTAAAATTAAATTTTAAATTTAATAAAATTAAATTTTATCCACTTTTTTATATCGATAATATTTGAATAGTTATTTATATTAATTTTTATAAATATTTATCCATTTTTTAATAAAAAAAAATTTTAACCGGTTATATTTTAATTTTTTTTTTTAAATTAACGTTTATTAAAATAATTTTATTTTTAAAAAATTACGTGTAATTAATTTAATTATTAATTTTAAAATTTTATAAAAATTTATTTTAATTAAATAATATTTATATTATAATTATAATTATAATTTTTAAAAATTTTATAAATTATAATAAATTATTTATATAAATATTAATATTATTTATATATAATTTAAATAAAAATAAAATTATTTTAATAAACGTTAATTCGAAAAAAAAATAAAAAAATAAAAATCAAAATATAATTGGTTAAAATTTTTTTCTTATTAAAAAGTGGATAAATGTTCATAGAAATTAATATAAGTAATTATCCAAATATTATCGATACAAAAAAATGGATAGGGTTTGACTTTATTAAATCTGGGGTTTGACTTTAGTGATACCGCACTTGCTGCAATGCTGACATCCTGACATCCATTGCTAGTCCTCTTGGTGCAGGCGGCTTCACGCGTCAATATTGCTTACCTCAGTGACGCTTAGGATTGTCGATAAAGATAGTATCATAAGTCAATCATTGATCCTTTGGAATTAGGAATCCCTCGGTTTGAAGATCTCTTAAGGACTTGGCACACTTCCCCCCAAATTACTTGGCATAGACATCAAGCGCGCGGCCTAGCACGAATGAGACTTAGATTTCTATGGACTCTACAGACCACATCACGTCTCTCATAAACGGAACCATTTCGCGTGGTTTCTAGGCATCAACTTTTTTATGTCCTTGACTCCAAGAGCCGTGAGGGATTCAAGACGCGTCATCATTATAATACCTCATAATTGCCAGTCAGCCGTTAGGGATTTTTCACGGTTTGGTTGTCAGTTATAACCAATGCAAAAGCGCGATACGACCAGCTAACAGTCATTACATAGGTAGTAATAAGGATGGGGGCTGTAAGAATCGGCACGAAACCCCCGGGGTGGCGGACTACCAGCCAATGATTCTTTTCGCTGACTCGACAATCGATCCCAGGGAGAAGCATTGATATTCCTAGCCGTCCTGGCCACCGACAAGTTCAACCCACTAACTTAGTCGATATGTCAATCTATAATAGATTCTTTTTTTTTTTTCTTCTTATTTGCCCCTCTCTCACGAGATCCCAAAATCTTGAATGAACCCCACTATATGGAGACACTTGCGAGAAAATATTTACGCGTGCCGCCATTATCGACGTCTAGAACTCCGGACCGCCTAGTGGACGAACCCATCCCGTACAGTATAACATACTTTAACGCGATCCACCAACACACAGAAGTGTGACCCGTACAGCGCGCTTCATCGTATGCACGTTTGATGAGCAGGGTTCCATTGCTGTAACACTCATGACCGCACACCATGAAATCTTCAAGCAACTTTAAAGGCTAGGTATATAAGCTTGTCCGAACGTTCAACCTACCCCCCGAACTACGGGCCTACATATGTGTCAAAAATTTCTATGGGATCAGCTAGATCATGGCTACTTGTTGCGCCTTTCGCTAAATTACGTTTATCGAAAAATCATCCATTTTACCATTACTGAATTCTAGCAGAGCGGTATACTCAATGCGGACAGCGCCTCCTATGATACCGTCGCAACTTCAATTCAACGCGGGGCTGTCCCTTAATGTCTTGACGATCATCGATGTAACTTGACAAGTTTAACTTTGACTGGACGCACTCATCCTTCTGCACTCCAGGTAACTGCAGGTAACGTGAAATACTGGTCCGTTACTGGCTAAGGCTATAATCTAGCAGCCAATTCCAGGGCGAGCAACGGCGCGGTGTGTGGAGTAGAGCGGAGTCAGCAAAAAGTCATGCAGCGTTTCTGCAGACTCTTCAGCCAGTGAGTGAGCAGTATATTCGAGCCTACGCTGCTGATCATTCCTTATGAAGAGTACTACTAACCTCCTTTTACTCTTAACTTGAGCCGTAATATTCATTTTATATTCCATTAGCAGGGAAACTGTGGTACATCGGCTCATTCACACAAACGCCGAAGTATAAAAAGTATTGCACTAATCTTGCTAGACTTGAAAAGAATTTACTTCTAGACCTTTGAATTCCTGTTTGGAAGGCGAGGTTGTAGATCTCCTTCGCACTAACGAAACACATACCTATGTGAAGTACCGGCTACGAGGTGATTCCCAAACCCCAGACTAACATATCCCGTCTTGTTTCTATTAGTTTTTGTCAGTTATCGTTGCTGAGTTGTTGCCAAAAGCACGCGATTTCTTACCTGAAAAGCTTTTGTGACTGGTCAATAAAATAGGGAAAAGGTGATGACGGAATACAGCCAACCAATCCAATAAACAGCTTCTCTACCAGATGTTTCACCAGCAAACAAGTTGATCAATAAAACATCGCGCCCCCACACCACCAATTCATAAGAGGCTAGCAGGAAAAGGGTGCCAATATCAAATTTGGTGGCTCTATCGGCACTTGGGCGGTGCGTTCCCGAAAAATGATGTCTTCCCGTTTCTACTACACACTTACATACATACCTACCTGTAGGTCAGGTAGGTCAGGTAGGTTACCTAGTACCTTATATGCAAGTTCGGGAGTCCATGGTGCCTCGGTCACACATTCTCGCACGAAGAGTTAAGCTTAACTGAGGCATACTATCCCCAGTTTGTCGAGCTACCTATGGTCTACTTTGCCTACTACTTACCGATTCAGGGCAGTTAAACTATAGAGACTAACATATGTAGTATTTTGAAGATTTTGTCGCACATTCTAGCTAACACCTTTTGCGGAAGCCCATTTTCCCGCTCATCGCGATGCTCATGCTAACGTTGTATGTAGATGTACTCCTCACCGCCTATCTAATAACCCCTCCTTCCATCCCAAGTATATTGATTCTCGTAAGATATCAACCGTCGATACTCGGCTTGCAAGCAACGTCAACAGCTGTGTCTTTTACCTGCAACATGATCCGAGTTCAGGTCCCATGGCGCATGATGTTCACGGAATTAATATATTGAGAGAGGAGTTGTATCCATCGCGTTGTAGCGAGCAACGTTTCAACCCACGTGGATATAAATGCCGTCTCGTCGCATACCGTTTCTGAGTACTAACCGTTTTCGAAAAGACAGACTGATATGACTCTTGTAACTCAGCCCCCTCAGAATTTTCACATGCCTCTTCGAGACATGGCTACCATACGTCCGCAACATAAAAACTCCTTCTTAGGGACAAGAGAGCCTCAAACCGAGCGGCCCAGCAAACTTATCCTTACTCGGATAGGCAGGTGATGCTCCATAGGAGCGCCATGGATCCATCTAGCCAAATAGCCTAGAGTACGATGAGCACGAGGTTTGCGAACGGGCTGTGGCTTGTATCTGAATACTCCCCCTTCCTGCCAACCAACTCCGCGTTGTTGCTCCGCTCAAGTAGGCAGGTAACGCAGGAAGCTTTATTCAACGTCCTTGTCGATGCGGGGATTAAGCCGCAACTTAAGATGACGTAGATGATATGCCGACTATTAGTAAATTCGCTATGGCGCAGAGAAAAAAAAATTCTGCAAAATTTGACGCCTTAGTATAGCATCCATATGCCTAACGCTTCGTTTAGGTATTTCAAGAAAGCCTTACATGAATCCTCCCTAGTATTGATGCTAGGGATAGTCGCTTAGTACGTTCGATATAAGATAAAGTAGATTTGACAGTGTCTATCACGTCACCTTGGATTGACATGGAACTTTCGACCTACTTATCGTAGGTTTTATGATGTATAAGCCGCATTGTATATTCTAGAGGACCACCAACCTAGGCAGCCCGAGGTTTTCATGTAATAATAGAGCTTATCTTATATCATATGCTCATATGCTCATACGCTTTCTGGCTAGGTAGTAAGCGGCTAACCTGATACGCCTTCAAGTTGACCTCGGTATCCAACGAGAACGGGTCTACGAATATTTGCCTACCTTAAGGGCTTAAGTTAAGTGAGTAGGTAGGTATCCACCACGGCCCTGAATTTATGACTAGGGGAAATGATTTTATATGGAGAGAGCTTAGTAAATAAGGTATGCCGATGACTCGAAAACTTTCGACTTTTGACTTTTGACGTGCATCTTTACCTAAACCTTACTCATAGGCGAATGAAGATGGTAGAGCAACACCGAAGCACTCAGCTATGTGAAGTACCCGAATTTACGAGCTTAGGTAGGTCCAGATCTAGCGAATATACTATTGCGTCCTAGATAGTGGAACGCCTATGAGTTTGAGCTGGGTCTTTTGAGATTAGGGAGCGTTATGATACACAACTTATAAACCGTTCAACGTAGCTAATCCCTATAATCTAGCCGGCTTCCGTGTAATAACTATTCTCCGTCGTATTGCCACCGTCCAGCGGTCAATCCTCTTCGATTGCCTCCAGTGTACCGTTTAGTCGGAATCGTATCGATTCAAGTTTGAGATAATATCAGGTGATAATCCAGTATATCTGCAAAGTCCAGGCCAAGCCAAAAGACAACTAAAGACAGCTGATCCGAGAAACCTATAACTAGATCTGTAGTTGAGCTGTTGACTTAACATAGTACCTAAGCTATGAGGACCTTACCTTAGGTACTATATAGCAACATGTTCTAGAACACCCACGACGTTTATAATCAAGAGGCTAGCATTTAAGGTTATCTCAGAAATAACCATAACCACCTAGACCCCGTCTCGAGGGAGTCTTCGCCAAACTAACTTCTGCCAAAATAGGTACAAACCTTAAACTGCGCCCCGACTTGGGAGGCCTCGCAGCTTTTAGCAAGGTGATAAGGTTTATATGGGCTCGAATTGGCATAGTTGTCCTGCTTCAAGGCTGGGTGCAGTGGTAGTGGCATACCACATGATGTGTGATCCATACGTGTTGAGTCTCTTTCCTAGACAGACTACATTGAATATATCCAAAATGAATTCTAGACGCTTGATATATGGGTACAAACCACATAACTACCATCTTAACCTAATGGATATTGGCTAAGAATATTGGACCGATTTCCATGCATGAACCAAGATTACCTATCTAGGATATCCGTATATCCAAACCCACAAACGCCAAACTAGAAACGATGCATGCTTGTTCAAACGACTAATAATGCAATACGACTTGTACTTCATTTATGACGCTTAGGCAGATATCTCACGTGAGACGCGCAGTTGCCCTCGCTGCCCTTGAAGCTATCCTTCGCCGGTACGAAGTCGCCGCTCTGCAAGCTGCCCTTCACGAAGTACACATACCAAGCCTCGTGAAGGACGTTGTGGTGTCTTCCCGTGCACTTGAGGATGACCCGACCGCCGCTGAAATCCTCGAGCGTGGACTGTATCTGGGCTAGGGGGTACGTCTTCTTGTAGTTGGGCTCGATCCCGACGTTCGCCAAGGCCCAGTAGGTATCGAGCATCTTGAATAAGCTAAAGGCGCGCACGAAGTAGTCGACGACCTCGAGACCCGGGGTGTAATTTTCGCCGTAGCAGTTCGGCGCGAGAGTGTTAATACACGTAGCGTGCTTGTTGTACTCGTGCGCCCATAGGTGGTCATTCGTGCCACTTCATCTACCTGTCAGCATTTGTCTTTTTTGATTATGCTGCGGGGCGTTCCTTGATTCATCGTGGAATAGGTAGTTGTTTCTGAAAGACTTACTAATTGGCAATCCAATAACGATTCATATTCTCGAGTAAATCGGCCTGGTCATAGTGCTCTAGTACTTTGCTGATGTTATTAAACTGGGGCGCCATTCCGCAGTATTGGTCGTAGGATCCATCGCAGAGATCCGGCCTGCGATAAGACAGGAGTCATTAGCCAGCCGCAAACACACATACACAACTAATCATTCGAGAGTATCAAGCTAACCATAGTCCATGTAGGGTCCAGTCTTCTTCGCTTCCTCCGACGTGGACTTTCTCATCCCAGAACTGCGTGAGTAGTAGACGTCCACCGGGGTGGATAAAGCAGCAAGAATCGGCGACGGATGTATTGTGGCAGCTTATAGGTCCGTTAATAGGACATGTCGGTGTGCCTGTGAGAGGATCGTAAGGAGTGACGGAGTTATGGGTACTTATGGGAGCTTGCGGGCCGAGAATCGCCAACGGGTTCGGAAGGGTTGGAAGGGTTGGAAGATTCAGTGGAAACTGGGAGACGAAGTTGTTCGCATAGGCGAAGATAGAGCGCAGAGATGTAGTAGAAGGCGCCATATTGTAGGAAAGCTCTTGATAGAGCTATTATAGATATTACGGATAATTACGGATAATGATGAAAGGTAAGAAGATGAAGGGATACCATTGGACTTATTTAAGGTATGTATTGGATAAGATTGGATAAGATTGAAGCTCAAGGGTGTTGAAGGGGGTCTGTACCACACGACGTAGACGCTTTATCAACCTTATCGCGTTTAAGAGTAAGAGGAGTGGGGCCCTCTGACGTGAGTGGAGGGGAGGGAACGGGTTTGAGAGCGAGCTCATAGCACTTTATAGCATTTTATAGCACTTTCATTGGTTTAACTTTACCTGTAACTTGTAACCCACAGCCCTACAAGAAGACCCTTGATGCTAATGTACCATATCCCCGGATTTAATTCGAGGCTTTCGCGTCACGTTCTAAATGCTAAGTTCCTCATTCGACAAAGCGGAAACAACTATTGGATCGTGTTTTGGTCACGAGGAGGAATAAGCAGACATCAAGGTAATTCTACCTGCAACTTTATCGTAACTATGCCTAGGTACCTAACTATGCTAAGGTGGTTTAGTAAAAATAATAAGGATGATTTATTAGGTTCGAGTGGTTGAACTTGAGGTAACGCAAAAAAGAATAAAAGATGCGAGTGTACAAAGAAAAATCCTGCTGAGCCATAAAGGATAGGTACCTTTAATCCTATAGGTTCGGGTATCATGCCGTAATTCCATCCTCAACCTAAACGCCAATAACTGTCTGCCCAGGACCCATGATTGAAAGAAACAAGAAGGGGAAATCCAAATAATGACTCGCCGTGCTAATGCGTCAATACCTATGCCCATCAAGTAAAAGTTAATCAAACGGCTTCCCAATCCATCGCATCCACTATAAACTCCCAGTCTTTCTCCCCAGTATCGCTATAGGCATTCATAGGTTTGCCTTCGCGCTCCACGACATATGCGACGGTGAAGGCGTGAGCGCGCTCGATCGCCGAAAGAATAGTCTGCACAATAAGCTCAAGATTATAGGCCGAGAGCGGCGCAAGCGGAGGCGATCCCGGATCTGCCTCGTCAATATTCTTCCATCGGTTGCGGAGGTCTTTAGCTTGCAATAACTGCTTCCGGACCTCAGCTGCCCCAAAGATTACGCTAAGGGGGTTTCTCGAGTCTTCAAGCGCCCTGAGAACGTTGGCGTGGTACTGATGCTGACCGCCCTCTGAGCTGCCGTATAGCGTAAAAACACCATCGATTACGGCACCGTGATTCTTAACGACGATCCCGAATATACCCATCAAACGGACTAAGGCTCGCTCGATGAGCATGTAAAATTCATGAAAATCCAACTTAAATTGTATCTCGCACGCTTCTACTTGAGATGGTAGCTTGTCGGCACTATCTACGGCTATGCGATATCCCTCCTTAAGGAATGGCATTTTCCAGTTGAGCCGAGCGACGATCTTGAGGAATCGAGAAAGTTCGTATTCAGGCGGGGGTTGGTCTTCGACTGCGTTGTCTGGGATAAGAGAATTATTATCGGATACCGAGGCCGATTTTGTCGATATCGTTGACAGCGGTAGACTCGACGACGTCCGCGAAGAACGACGGCGGGTAGTATTTGACTTGTTTATGCGATAGTTGTTTGGGGCCGATGCCCAACGGGATGCTTCTAATCCGCCAGGCATCGTGGCTATCGTCTTGCTCGATCGGTCGGAAAGGTGTTACTACGAAGTGAAAATGCTGAATTGTCGAAATGGTACATCCTAAGGGGAAGAAAAGAGGGACAGAAAAGACAAAAAAGAATGTCGGATAAGAAGATCAGAGATCTGTCTCCTCCAAGAAGCAAGAGAAGAATGATGCTTCAGACTCAAATGCTGTTGGATGTTGGTGATTTACAGGTTTGCGAAAAGCTGTTAACTTAGCATCTAATTAATGTACCTAGGTACCTAGTTATCTACCTAACTACTAAACATTCAATGCCTTTTGACCAATTAACGTCAACGATGTACCTCTAACGCTTTCTAGCCTTCTCCTTCTCGATGTTGTCAGGTCAGGGGACAAATTGGCGGCAAGAAAGCGCTAGGATCGGGAAATTGCATTAATGGGTATCGGCACGTTGACATCATTGGTACCTGAGTTAAGTTACATCACCGATTCTATGTACATAATAATTCTATGTAGGTACATAATACGTGTACCGTAGTACGTGTGAACAGGGGATTGATTATCCCGATCTTTTTTTACTTTTAATATCTGTCTTAAGGATCAGAGATAGGTAATTGTTAATAATCAATCAACATCCAATTATTAACATTAACCCGATTATCAACTTACCAGACATTCGGATCAGAAACTCCTACGCTTACATTGAAGCCGTGTCTAAGTCCACTTACTATGTACACCTCCATCCACAAGTCCGCTAGGGTCCGATTTACTCTAAGCTCTAACCGATATTCTATACTTTTGCCTGTCGAATGTTTAATTGGTATCGGGATATCTACATTCTGTCTAGCTCTCAGTCAGTTCGAGTTATTTACTATGGATTCTTCCCAAAGGACTGAGTCAAGCTCTGGTAATATATCTATGGGCATGGTCCATTTTACTTTAACCATCACGTCACACGAGTAATCTCTATCCAGAGATTTGACTCTTCTAACTTTACCCAAAAGATAGGTATTCTTAGTGAGACAAGAACTTTAATGTTACTATTTTCAACCCGGAGGAGGTCTCGCCCATCCTATATATGCGGCAATTCGTTCGGGACAACTTCTCTAGGTAAATAGCACTCAGTTAAACACAGAGTGATCAAAAACCCTATCGTTCTGTGGTTGGTAATCTAATATATGAGATATACACTTACATTAGGTAGGTAGTCATGCGCTATTACATTGGGGAAGATTCACTTAGATATCCATCGTTACTATGTACAAGGATAGTTACTCGAGGATGACGGAATCATGAGTGGTACTATGCTACTACGACTACGCTCGCTATTTTCTAAGACCCATATATCCACAAGCCAAACTCTTATCCAGATATTAGAGATGGCGAACTTCTCTAAGCATTTAACTTTGAGCCGTTGGCGGGGGTTAAAAACTCTCGACCGTTCTGGCGGACTCAATGATATAAGTTGACATTCTTTATACGGTTTACGAAGACTGCCACTCTTTATAAATCCTCGTACTCCTCTTCTAGGAGAATCCCCAAGCATCCTATCGCAACGAGACAGCCAACAATACACATATACAACTTAGTATTTCAATTACTATTTTTAAAATGTACTTCACCTCCATCCTTGCTGGCATGGCTGCCCTCACGGCTACGGCTCAGGGAGGGCCCCTTCCAAGATTTGATCCCTACGTCGGCGATATGAGAACATTTTCCACCTCAGGCTGTTCAACAAACAACCAGGGAGTCGGGACTGTAACTCAGTCAATGACCGGTTCCTGCCAACGCAACCCCGACCCTTTCAGTTCCATGTATCTCTATATGGGTGCCGGATGGGTTTGTAAGTTGATCCCCTTTCCCTGCTTTGGCGAGGTGATGAACATTATCACTAACAAATCTTACCTAGTCCGCGCGCATGGTGACCCAGAATGCAAAGACGAAGGAACCGTCATCTCGACAAGTCTTACTGGGAGCCCGTTTGTTTGCAACAACCACACCAACGCATGGGTTGCTTACCAGGTCGACCGTCTTAACCCTGGAAAAGCTTAAAATTAACAACTATGCTCTTTGACTGGGCAATTTATACAACTCAAAAAACTCGATCGGAGAAGTTTATAGTCACGGGGAGTACGGGTTTATTTACGTCGGATTTAACGTGTGATCGAATTTAAACGATAAAATGACATGGATTGAATGCAGGACATTCATTGCACGACAAAATTTATACCTAGGTACAAGATAGGATAGGGGGCATCGGGCATTGGATCTGGGAATTAGGTATCAGGATCTGTATTTTATTCTACTGTATAAACTTATAGAGTCTATACAGGCCGATCGTTATTCACGTTTGCTATGTGCAATCTTGCCAATATAGCCCCTCAGCCTTATTAACTTCGTTCTGCTGTTGCTGTTGCTATTGCTATGTCTAATGAAAAAGATTTTACCCTTCTCAAGCCTCTGGAGAAACTATCTATTACCTAAGACCTTCCGCGAGTCATACAAGCGGCTTTGTATTAATAGTGACGACGCAAGGTCGTAATAAGATACTATTTAGCTGTCGTCAAGGGTTGAACGACATTGAACTAGGTATTTCTTAGAAAATCAGACACATAATTAACAACGCCTTACGAAGGAACCAGCTACTCTAATCCAACGCTACGGTCAGGAGAAAACGGGAAACCGGATTCGGGAAGAAGTTGAGATGTTGTCAGGCACACTAAGACAACTCGCAACAGGCAACGGATAAGACAACATTACTCAAAACTGACACTATGTTGCATACCCAGTTACACACATCCACATATTTGGACAGTTAGGGCAATTTAAACAGATAAAACACCGACCAAACCATCTAACGAGTAGGTACTTCATCCAGAGCCATGTGGGAACCCTATCCGCCATCTCCCGAGTAATATGTCGGTTCACGGCATATTCCTAACACGACTACTTGATACCAAATACCTATTAGTATTGAAATAGAAAGACAGCTATACCCAATGAGAAGAGGGCATTGCGAAGCGGTAAGCCCGGAAGCCTGGTAAAGCGTGTCAATGAAGACCCTCTTAACAGTCATGCCGTCGGGACGTGGAGCCGAAAAGCGTGGAGAATAACACCTTTCGTGTTTTCCGAGGGCCCTGACCTCACTACTCGCAGCAATGGCTCCCGGAGCCGATGTCCTATGCGAGGTATTACGGAGGTAGCTCCGGTACTTTGTTCGTCCGCGGAAACCTCCTTGCCTCGATCGGTACCACCGCTTAGTGGGATGATTAGATGATTAGATGAAGGGACGATAGGGACATCGGATGAACGCAATGCAGTTCTCTTTGGTTTGTTGGCCGTTTGGCTCGCGACCAGTGTGCTTGTTTCTCTTATACCGTTCCTTGCTGCGAACCTTTTTATTGATATCTGCTTGTCGGTGGCTCTCTTGGCTATTGCTTGTGCAATTGTGACTTTGATGATAAGTATTGCTTTGGTCTTTATGGCTCGCCTTGAAAACATGCGGAAACGAGGCTATGCAACACCATTTTCTGTAAGTTGGTACGTTTGAAGTAGTATAGGAATACTTAAAGGATTTCTTTGCGATAGTTGAGGCAAAGAGAATTGGGAGGGAATCTTCAAAATTAACTATTTAAAGGGGAAAATCGAAGTACGAAAACATACAATGGAGTGTTGAATATCCTGACTGACACCGCCTTTTTAAGAATAACATCAATATCTAAAATATCCTACATGTATACCTAGGTAGGTAGGCTTATGTGTGATTCTCTCAACATCCCCTTTTATAGCCGTCTATTCCCTTTGCAGCTTATTTCTTCTATACACCCCCGCTTTCTTTGCGATTTACTGCTCGAGTATTTACATCCTAACCACTCATTACTACGAAAACATCATCCTATAAGCGAAGTTTTCAATTATAAAATCACCATCATCTCAGCTTAAAAAATGGCCGAGGGTACTGTACAATTTGACGTTCCTGGCCTCTCCGAGCCCTGCCATACCTGGTACAAGATTGTCGGCGATCTTGAATCATCCACCCCTCCTCTAGTTATCTTACACGGGGGACCCGGAGCATGCCACAATTACCTGATACCGTTGACCTATCTTTCATCCTCTAGGCCGCTCGTCTTCTATGACCAAATCGGCAATGGTCGCTCGACCCATCTGCCCGAGAAAAATGGTGACGTGGCCTTTTGGTCCGTGGATTTGTTCAAGAATGAGCTTGATAATCTCATTACTAAGTTGAAGCTCACTTCGCGATCAATTGACGTCTACGGACATTCGTGGGGCGGCATGCTTTCTGCAGAGTGGGCGTCAACGCCGACGAGTTCGGGGAATCTCCGACGCCTGGTCATCTCCAATAGTCTGGCCAGTATGGATACATGGCGAGAAGGTATTAACACGCTCAGAAAGCAACTCCCCAAGGATGTCCAGGAAACTCTCGACCGTGCAGAAGAAAGGAAGGAATTTGAAACCCCGGAATATGAGGCAGCCGTGGAGGTCTTCTACAAGCGACATTTGAGCCTCGCGAGGCCGTGGCCGGCACCCGAGGTTCAGGCTGCTCTTGACTGGTTCGCCAAAGACGGTACAACATACGGCACCATGCAAGCTCTAACCTACCTAGTACGTTTGTCTTTAACTGAACAGGTATACTAACCGCGTAGAAAGGTATGGTCCAAGCGAGCTGTACATCTCTGGCTCCCTTCGCGACTGGACATGTATTCCGTCGCTGCACAAAATCCAGGTACCGACACTCTTGATCAATGGGGCACAAGACGAAGCGCAGGATGTTACGATGCAGCCATTCTTCGATAAGATCAACAAGGTCAAATGGATCAAGATAGATAATGCTGCGCATTTCTCACATGTCGATCAACGGGAGACGTATATGAAGCATATAGAGTCGTTTCTAGCAGCCTAGGTAGGTAGGTAGTTAGGGGATCTATATTCATGTGTACCCAAGATTCTGAATCCATAATCAACAATTGATAACGAACAGGTAAAGTGCAGTCTATCAAATTTGTTCTGTCAAAGTCACCAGATAAGGTGCTGATATCTGCGGGTGTAATAAGAATAGTAATCAGTTGTCTAGGACGCCAGGTTCAAGCTTACCCTTAAAGAATAATACAAGTACCTGACCAGAGAATCGAGGCTATTCACTATGACGCTGTGGGCTGTACGATATTCTGAGGGGTACTGCGTTGCCTTCTTCGCAATCTATTCTCCCACATATTCCGAATGTATCTAGCTGGGCTTGGTGCTGATTGAGCTATCTCGGTCTCCTGAACTGTCTGCGGCGCTGGGTTTTCGCCTGCGACTCGAGATTGCGCCGCTGCATCGTGCATAGGCACCACGTCCTGCTCTGCTACGTTCTCTCTTTCCGCATTTGCCTTAACTCTTTTCTTTCTTCTTTCTTCAGCTTGGCCTTGCTCCAGAGCGTCAACGAAGAACTCGCTAAAGTCTTCCGGGCTTATAACCAGGTCTGGATTCTGGAGTCCTTTGATTTTCTCCACGGTCTTTTGGTAGATAAAATCCTGTAATGATAGATGTATCGTCCCGCCGGGATTTGGTTTCCCATCCGCGTCTCGGAAGGCCTATCACTTAAAGTCAGTCGGCCAACTTTTATAGAGGCAAATGATTTACCTGATTCTAACTGTGCATTTTGAAACTACGTTATCCTTGGAATCGAACTCCGCTTTCCATGTAGAAAACGTTGCAGTGCCAGTATAAAGCTCTCCGACCCGCCTGGATTTATATATATCATTCAAGTTTATCCCGATAACGGTTCGAACCCTGCCGTTAGCCTTCTCTATATAGCTCCTAGCGATCCTCGGTAGGTTCAAATCTCTCTGCGACCACGCCACTTCCACTACCAAGCCCGGACCTATGGTTTCGGGGTGCTTCAACCTAAAAGACAGGTCGGGATCCTTATTATCACCAGCTGGATCATCTGTATTACCGGAAAGGTCCACTCTTGTAGCTAAAGTAGGTTTGATATTTTTGGCGATGTTGATGGTTTCGGGATCTTCGCATATTACCCCTTTGTACAAACTTCGCTTCTCCCTGACGTCTTTCAGCCAGTCGGTTATGTGCGAATTGATTGAACCTGCCATGCATTCATGATAGGCAGACGGCATCCGAATTACGAATTGCTTGTCTTTTTCGTAACGTCCATAGTCATAACTAGCGTCGTGTTATTCGGCATGATCCGCATTTCAATATGTGAAGAAATCGTACCGGAGTTCTTGGTTGAAGTAATCACGAAATCTCTCGTCAGTTGACTCTGATATTAACTTACACAGTGATCTATATTCTCTGTATAATAGCTTCCGTTTTATCAGGAGCGGCTTCCCTTCGTATTTTCCAGCGAAGTGGTCTTCAATCTCTTTGAGCACCCTGTCCCTTCGGGCGATTGCCCGGCGAGATAATCCAGAGGATGCCAGACTGCCAGTGCCTTGTGAAAGTATGTGTGCCTGCCCTACCGATGATCCTAGGCTTTGGCTTGATTGACTACTCTGAGCTTGATCCAAGGGTAATAGATCCGGGGGTTCTGTTTCGGTCGTGATGGGAACAGGCGAAGATAAGCACCTGTTCTTGGAACTGGACGAAAAATGATCTCGAAGGGGACCGACTAGCTTCGATGTGGAGAAGAAGTCTGTTATGCGTCTACGCCTATGCGTAGCTTCAGATTCCATTGTATCAGAAAAATGAATGAGAAGGGTAAGATGCTCTTGTAGAGTCTAGATACCTCAAGTGATAATAAAACTAAACCAGCAGCCGATGTATAGAGCTGGACCTAGACCTTGATGCACGTCATCGCGACTGCAGGTCTGCTGACGAGCGATTGCACCATGGCATCCCATGATAGGATAGCCAGCAAATTGGGGGCTGAAATGGGGTTGATGTAAATCTCAATAACACCTCCAAGATTGAAACTTATCCCTTACTTTAAGAGGGAGAGTATCTCCGGTTGTACAATACAACCGGGTAGCTTATCTCCCAGTTCCAATTGGGTTTCCAAACCGAGAGGCATCAGCCAGTACTACCTCGCGGTTTCTTCAGGGAGCAACAACTGCCGAGAGCCTCAGAACTCCCAGTAAGGTTAACACATCCCCTTATTTTCCTCTTTGCTAACCGGTTTAATCAAATTGTTCAGTCTGATCTATTATAGTTATAGTTCTTTGGTTTATATGTTGCTAATGGTTTACTCATGTCGTACCTATTTCAACATGAATAACCCCTTTCTTCTTTCAAATGTCCGATCTTAGGCTGAAGAACTTAAGAAATTCGTATATAGGAGTTGGTAACCTAAATTAATAGCCCGGTTTTTTAGACTTTTAGCTATCTGAAGGATAAATAATCTAATCTTCGCACACATATGAGCTCCAATCGTTTGCATCACTGCCTTGCAAACGAGCAGTCTGGGGCCAAGCGCAAAGTTTACTAGTTTTATCCTTCAACTTCTCATCCGAAGGTCTTGTCCCTAGCATCTCGGATGGCGGCTCTCCTTTTTCAACCCATTGCACAATAGCCTCGAGCGCGTGCCAAGTTCCCGGGACTTGCGGATAGTTCGAAGCTGAACCGCAGTGTCCACCGCCCGGTATCATAAACAACCGGAACCAGTCGCTCACGTCGCCGCCGAGGGAGTCTTCGATCTGGTCGAGATGTTGGATCGGCCACGTAGCGGCATTAAACGGATCGGCCCAGCCTTGATATACAATCATCTTGGAACCAGCAGCCTTCAATTCTGATAGATCCGGGCTGATCTCGTCGATAAGCGTACCAACTCTTTCATCCAGCGCATCTACATCTGCGCCCCAGTCGAAACCTGAGGCATCGTATGATAGGTTGTCGAAAACCCTATTCTGCAGGATCGGTATTGAAAATGCCTCCGCAAGACTCCCCTCCTGCATTTTCCACTCCGTCTCACTTCCAAATGAGAACCCAGGGTATAAAGAGGCATTTGTCCGAGAGTCAACCGGGCCCGTGTAGATCTTCTGAGCTGCCGACAACTGTGCTGGAGTGAGACATGTAGTCGAGTTGGCCTCCGAGGGCTTGCATGCTAGTGTCGAGATGTCAAATTCACACTTCAGGGGATTTTCAAGGACACCGTCTTCTACTCCGTCAATAGCGTCGCATTTTTCTAGAATAGCTTGAGTGATGAGATCAAGCGTAGTTTGTGGCAAATAGCTCGGACCCTATGACTATTAGCTTTTAATAGTTCTTTTTAGAGTCGTACTTGTGTCTCACCTGGGTAACCTGAGAGTTCCATAGGAAGGAGAGCGCTAGGTGGGAATACCAATTGCCTGGGCATCCAGCCACGATGCCGTCGAACAAGTTGGGATGAAATTGCGCCAAAGCGAAGCCTTGAGCACCGCCAGTCGAGCATCCTTTATAATAGCTATAACTTGGAGCTTTTCTGTAAAACGCTGTAGTTATATTCCTTGCTGCCGGAGTGAACTGTGCTATCGAGTTGTGTATCCATGACTTGATCTGGTCCTCGTCGTGTAGATATGGTAGATATACACCAGGCGCACCATTGCCATTGTTGTTCTCTGAAGCCAAGTGGCCCGAGTTACCGCCCGCGACTGCGTACCCTTCGTTAAGGTTGTCTATCATATCGCTCTCGGAAATGACGCCCGCCATGCCACCGTTACCTACGGCAAGGAATCGGCCATTATACTTCTCGGCAGCGGGTAGCAAGAGTTCGAAGATAACTGAGTTGTTCCTTGGGTATGGGGCTTTGGCAAACAAGCGGCATAACGGGAGTTCATTGAATTTGCTGCTGATGTTGAGAGTATTTTCGGGTACGTAGCTGGAGTTTAGGATTGTTACACCATTACCTATTCCACGAACCGAAGAGGCGAATTTGGAGCAATCCTGAACTTTCCAAGGCGCAGTGCTTTGCGAGGGGCAGGCGCAAGCAGCAACGGCAAATGAAGTGCCAAGAACAGCGTTAACTCTCATGATGAATATGAGATTTCAACGAAGACTTCATGAGGGGATTGGAAAACACAAATCGCGAGGCTTCTTTAGAGCCTAGCCCATAGTTTACACAGGATGGAGGACTAATACATGTATTAGTGTACTCCTATCGTAATTAAAATTAAGACTGCCGGGTCTATAAACAGAAAGTGTTGAACCAAGATTTAACTAGCACTCCTTTCAATCCATATACCGACAAGGACTCCCCAGACATGGAAAAGAGTCCATCGTGTAGAAAGCGATATCGTCCAAGTCTTTTGTGGGATATTACCCAATGAGCGCGCCATTCTCCAAACTTCTCCAAAATACGATGCCGACGCCGAGAAAGACCGGCGAGGAAATGCCCCGAACCGAAACCTGACGTCTCCATTTCAACACTGACGATGACATTCATGTATAAGGTAAAGACTGATAATATAATCGCACCGAATAGATGAACTAAAAGCATCTTACGCAATGATATCCACAAGTAAGGGGACACATTTTGGCGTATAACAGTGAAAGTTGGCCCGAATCATCGTATAGTATCCGACCAACCCTTGTCGACCCTTCACGAACCCCGGACGTGTTCCCGAGAGAGTACCCGGACCCCGTAAGGTCGAAGGACTAGAGCTTACCAACTCCGCACTTGAAAGCATGATATAGTCTCTTTTTGCCCCTCGTTACTATGTAGCTCGAACTACCGAACGAGCCCAAGACCTTGGTTTTAACGCTGTTGGGTCTTCTGTGCCCCATACTAAACGACGCGATGACCTCTTTCTTTCCTCTATCCACCTTAGGGCTGCTACTCCACGATCAAAAGGACCCCGGAAATTGGATCGCCTCATTCGAGCTAGCTTCATTCTCCACAGTCCCCGCGTTCCCGGTCTGGGTTTTCCCACCAATTTCCTCCCCCTAGGCGGTCAGACATGTTGTTATTATTATTCAGACCCTTCCGGTGTTGTTGTTGTGTTGTTTTCCGGATCTTTTGACCGCCCCAACTCATCGACTTCCCCAAGTGAGTTTCATCTCACTAACTCACAGTTTTCATACGTGAAGTCGTCTGTCCAAGTTCTATATTACAGTATAAGTGAACTCAGACAAGATGGCGGATAAGAAATTTGATATCGATGTTGAAAGCGCGAAGGAGGTATGTCTTAATATTATAATTCTTTCTCGGGCGTAAAGGTTTTGACTAACACCTATCTCAGGAATTCAGCGCGACCGTCGCTCATTACGACTCCTCCGGCCCCATCACGGAGGCCGAGAAGGCGCTGCGATGGAAGCAGGACAAGCGCATCGTGCCGCTGTCGGCCGGGATTTACTTCCTGTGCTATCTAGACCGGTCAAACATAGGCAACGCCAAGATCATGAACGCCGCAACGGGCGACGACCTCATGACCGAGACGGGCATGACTAATTTTCAATACACCATCTCGCTCATGATCTTCCTCGTGGCTTATGGCCTGTTCGAGGTCCCCTCGAACATTCTGCTGAAGAAACTGCGGCCTTCCCGTTGGATCGCGTTTCTCATGTTCGCGTGGGGTGCCCTCACTATAGGTCTCGGAGGCGTTCATAGCTACGCTACCGTAACTGTTGTGCGGTTCCTGCTCGGTGTGTTTGAAGCTGGTCTGTTCCCCGGCTTGGTGTACTACCTCACATTCTGGTACAAGACCGAGGAGCGTAGCATTCGCGTGGCTTTCATTCTTGCCTCGGCGACTCTAGCAGGAGCCTTCGGAGGCGCTATCGCCTACGGCATCGGCCACATGAACCAAGCCGGTGGGCTCTCGGCGTGGCGGTGGCTTTTCATCATAGAAGGGATACCGTCCTGCCTTTCTGCCTTCTTCGTCTGGTTCTTGCTCCCGGACTACCCCGAGGACGCGAAATGGTTGTCGATCCAAGAGAGGGATCTGGCGGTGCAGCGACTGGCCATCGAGGGAAGCAAGGGTCACCACAAGGCGATGACTTGGGCTGATGCCAAGGCGACTCTGGTCGACTGGAGGCTTTGGGGTCACTATATCGTATATTTCGGTATTTCGACTCCGTTTAGCTCGCTCTCTCTATTTACACCCTCCATCACGGCAGGTCTGGGTTACCACGATCTTCAGGCACAGCTCATGACAGTACCGCCGTACGCCGTTGCTTACGGTAAGTTTTTCACTAGCAGCCATTTTTATATCTTTGTTGAATTTACAGCTAACTGTCTTTCCAGTCGTTCAAATCCTCACCTCCTGGTCAGCTGACCACTTCAACGCCCGCGGTCTGCACTCGGCCGCCTTGGCCACGGTCGGAGCCATTGGTTTCTTGGCATCGGCCGTGTTACCGGCCGATGCGTACGCGTCCCGGTACGGGTGTCTAATTGTCGCCGCTTCAGGAGCATTTGCTTGTATCCCGCCACTATTAGGTTGGCTCTCATCCAACATCTTCAGCACCGCTTCAGTCGGTCTCGCAATCGCTCTGAACATCGGTCTGGGCGGTGCGCCGGGTCAGATCGTAGGTGTGTGGATCTACAAGGCGGATGAAGCAAAACGCGGATATCCCACGGGCCACTGGACGAACGCAGCCCTTCTATTTCTGGTTGCGGCGGGCTGCGTGATGCTAAGAGTGTATTATGCGTTCCGCAACAAGAAGATCATTCGCGATGCGACTGGTGGGGATGAGATCCGGCTGTTTAAATACTAAGCAGCGAGTAGTAGTTTTCAGGGAAATCCGATTATATTTATATCATATAGCATATTGATATGTACCTACATTTATGAGTGCAAATGAGATTCTAGTAAATTAATTTAAAGACTAGACATCTCACCACTGATGAGTGAGTGCTAGTCGAATAACACGACTCAGAGAAGAGAGCGTCTTTATATCGCTGTTTTGATTTATTGCAAGCCTTCTATCTTAGTTTCCTGTATTGTTTACTATTGGTATCTCCTACATGTAGTCCTCTTCCTTGGCCATAAAGTGTTGCTCTAACTCGCTGCAGGGGGTTTGACCATCCGTAGACACCAACAGTTACCCCTTACCCTTGCCTCATACATCAAAAATAGGATAAGAAAATAAGAATAAACATACAACTTCCCTTGCTGTTAGCTATATACCCAGCTACCTATACCTCGTAGATTAAGGGACATGGGCTATAGGCCACCACACAGATGCCAGACAAGAGAACCGAACGTCACTAGGCGTATGATTGAAATAAGATCGCCTGAACTTGGACCCAATAGGTGCCTAGAGAGGGTAAGGTCTGTTTAAATATATAGTAGCACAATATTTGAGGCTGCTATATAAAATATCACAAGGGCTTTAGTAGACGAGGTGAAGAGTCGGATACATCCATATCCATCACCAAGTCATATACTGAGTGATATTTTTTTTTTAATATTTCTTTATACATTGTACGTAATATTTGTACATTGATTTTACATTCGTGGGCTCGTTCATGACCGGAGCTTGCTCATTATGCGGTCTTTCACGATCCGGCTTGCTATCTTGCCTCCTCGCTGCAACGCGACAGCGCCAACAATAGCGTAGACGGCACCAGCCATAATTGGGTCAAATCCGGAACCTTTGATATTATCCGGCTAAAGAACCGTACGTCAGTACCAGTATGTACCAATACTAAGAGTCTGTTTTATTAGAGAAAATGCAACTTACCATTCTAGGTTTCCACCTCACTACTTCTGTTAATCCAGTGTCTATAGCTAACCTAGCTAGTCTTTTATGATCGAATACATCGCTTGGTTGTATTTCGAAAAGATTGTCGATTCCTCGTAGAGCAGGATCGTCGAATGGTTCCCGCCTATCCGCAAAAGGATCGTTCTCTGGTCCTTTAAAACTAGAGGGGGAACTGATAATATTTTGTGTGCATTCGAATACACATATTTGGCGGCCTGGGATCGGAAGTTAATGAATAAATACACCTCATGTTAGGGCATATATTTCCTTTCCCATAAGTAACATACCCAGAAATGCTAGGCGATCATTGAAACCTCTTCGTCCTTGATCGAAACTCTTATGCGTTACCGCTAACCACTTGAGCTCGTCCGGCAGCATGCGATCTCCTTCGGGGCCCAAGAATTTCTTCATGGCTTCGTCTAGCTTCTCTGGACTGGTATTTACTTTCCAATGCGATCGACTAGGGTCCTTTGTGATATGAGGCGAGAAGGGCGCCTTCATCCTCTCGGGCGTATACGACCATCGTGGGCGTTGTTGCTCTACATTTTGTGTCAAGCGGGTTGAAGTCGAGAAAGATGCGGCGGGGCGGTAGGGGCGGTAGGTGGGCGCCGAGGACTGTTTCGAACATGTTTTTATAGCTTGACGAGCAAGCCTCGTAGTAGATAGGGAGGTGTTAGAGGCCATTGGCTTATAATCGCTTATAATCTCTACTTTCTCATCGCATGATCGAAAATGTACAAATGGAAATTCGCAATTGCTGGAAAGTTGCTAAAGGTTCAACTGCGGCGGAACTTTTTCGAGTGGGCCGCGACGCTAGAACCTTTCGACCAATCAATTTACAGGTAAGTAGTGGTAGATATAGTTATCAACTAATTATCGCTTATCGCTTATCAGTTTATCAGTTTATCAGTTTATCAGCTTATCATGTATCAGCTAGGTACATAAGGTGCGCATTTCGTCAGTGGTTCCCTTTCGGTAACGCCCTTGCTTCTTGCTTCCCTCTTCCCTCTTCCCTCCTTAAACGCGTCTTCATCTACGAAGTCGTTCCTATCGTGAATCCACCAATATGGAATCTCGAATTCTACGCGCCGACTAAGGCTTCCAATCTCATTTTCTGTTTCTATAACTATCCATAACTATTGTAATCTTGTCTTGTTCCTTTATAATGGCTAGTACAGCGCAAATCCGCGACGGTGATCACGTCGAGGATTCTCACCCTCTTGTCGCAGAACTTGCCAAAGTCCTGCCCAAGGATCGCAAGTTTACAGCCTATCATCTATCGACGCCTCCTACGATAACCGAGCCTCTCTGTCATCCCCCAGCGTATAGTCCCTCTGGCGATTCCAAAGAAAGACGGCCAAGCAAGCCATTAAAGACGTACTGCGAAAAGCACTTCTTGGCTATATCGATCGGAACTGGGAAAGAGGAGGCGCATCATGATAAAGAAGTTCTGGTTCTAGGGCTAGAGATCTACATATACACAACATCTTTCTCTACTATTATATTCGTCTCCAAGGCTGATTCCACTGGATACTTGACCCTCTTGAATCTCCCCAAGGGGGCACCATCTCCAATTCGGGAAATTACTTCGTGCTTTCTTGCCTTCTTAGTCGCTAATCGAAGACGCCAGTCGAAACAACTTGTTGTAAATCTGTTCGCCCGAGCTCAATCACAGTACCTCTTTCCGGGAAGCGTAAAAAACAGTGGCAAGCATGTGCTAGACGATAGAGGCCTGGTGAAATGGTGGTGTCGAGTGCTCAACACGTTGCTTGAAGGTACCGATTATGAAGACGTAAGGAAGCCTTGGGATGCTATACATGGATACTTGGTCATTCCCGGGTTAGACAATTATGAGACCAAAGCCTTCTTACCTCGAACGAGTCTGGCAGCGTCAAATTGGACGTTGAACCACCCTCTCGAGAAGATCTCACCGTACACGAACGATCCGACTAACTTTGGTTCCAATGTTCACCCCAGGTCCCTCATACCCATGTACCCAGACGACCCAAAGGCGCGGTTTGTTGAAGAGTTAGAGGAATCAATACCTGAAAAGGCCAAACTATTGAATGGCTGGAAGACGCCAAAAACATTAGATCAGTTCTGGGAGATGATGGCATTTCGGCAAGAGTGTTCTAGCGGTAGATTAACTGGCTTCGCATGGGTTGTCTTCGAATCTCAAGCGAATCCGAAATCCAGTTCATCAACTGTGAAGTCTGCAATTACCATCCCCACGCCGAACGCTTCGCTCAGTGCTACAACTGACGACGTAACACCACCTACTACACCACGGCCCACCCCGCGGGACAACACTTCTCTTACGACTCCCAATACTTCATCATTCAAGCTGAAGAACCTAAGAGCGAAAAAGCTTCGACAAAAGCGCAAAGGGAAGAAAGTTCTAAGCGGCCCAATCATCCCCCGGAAGCCCCAGATCAAGACTCACCAGCGGGATCAATTTCCTAAGGAAGTTGAAACTCCGTATTACTTCTGGCCAGAGAATGGGAGAGGTCAAGTCGTCCTAAATGACAGTAGCTACAAGAGAGCTGTCGAGTTACTACTACATCTCGAATTTGGGACTCTGGAACAAGGAATTTCAAGCACTGCACGGTGGACTCGGGAGGTGAACATGGGCGAAAATTGGGCACTGGAGATAGTTGGCGAGAGAGTAGCTGTCGAGTCGCTAGCGCCAGCTAGTACGGGAGGGACGGTTAACAACTTGTCCAGCGTCGTAAGACGGAAGCGCTCGGCCGATGAAGCTGCGAATGAGACCACCTCATCTTCGCCGGCAGTGAACACTCTTGGCGACGGCCTTATTAGGAAGAAGGCAAAGCTCGATGCAAGTACCTCCGCTACGTCTATTAGTCCCGAGGTCGAGTCAGAACCTAAGGCCAATGTCCTAGGGGCTGGGCTGGTTCGGAAGAAGCCGAAGGCGTCTTGAATCTTATTTTCTAAGATAATTATATAATTTTGTATTCTATTAATGTGGGTTCGAATGGAATAGCTTGGGTCGCTGGGCGTTATCAGTGTCGGAAGAGTACTTACTGGCTTACATAGGAGGTTTAGGAGTAACCGGGCTTTTAGTGGATTCAAGGTATATGACCCCTATAATGTCTTTATTTTATTTTATTTTCTAGCACGATGGTCCGCCTCAAAGGGTTAATACCAATACTTTTGAATACCCAACAAGATTAGGAATTCGATTGAGTCTTGTCGTACTTCAGTCTACTAGTTAACGACGCACATGAATGATGTTCAATGACACTCGACAATAGGATAATTTTATTTATCTCTTCTCTATGGAAGTCATTGTTTAGAGTCTTGATAACTCAACACATGGAAAGAAAAAAAGGCTATATCGGTCACAACATAAATGTCATAGGCGAATCCGTACCTACATGTAGGTATTCTAGTGCTAGACCCAGGTACCGATGTACTTACACTCCTTAAGGTTTCTTTAGCGTCGTCTGTCTCGGCTGCTGATTGGCTACCCTTCCGGTGGGCTCGGCCGCTGCCGAATGCCGTGCTGTAACGGAGCTCCGATTGGTCTGCCGGTATTGCGGGTGTCCATTTAAGGTGTGGGAATTCCCCAACTTTGCTTCGGACCTTTTTCTGAGTTCCTCAGCGCCGTCGCAAGGAAGTATATATATCATATAACTATAAGAGTTACTTGAATCATAAAAAGCCATGCTCCAGCTACCATTTTTATCTCTCCGTAAAGCGTCAGACCTTCACAGCTTGTCACTCTTCAATAGCCTTCATATATGGCTCTCTACACTCTAAAATAGGTACTATGAGTTGCCGTCTCCTTTTGCAGGTCTTGTACATAACGATGATTGACAGTTTATATGCTTAACAATTACTAGAAATTAGGAGATGTCAAACGTGAATTGTGAATACGAAAAAATGGCGTTGCCTTTCATTTTAACAACCAAAGACCCCGGAAGACTTCCAGGCCAACAACCATTTTGATAGGACAGTATTCAAGGAACCTGGACGATAGAAAATAAACAATTCGGATGAAACCGTCACACAGCATAGCTTTATTACACCCGGCTATCTTGTATCACCTCATGGTGCTTACTCGCACCAGAACGGTCGAGTGACACTGGCCAATACCTATGGTATACTCTCATCGAATTTGTCCACGAATTAAATATTCCGAACCCGCAGGGTATACTGCGGCTCACTTGTTCGAGTATTTTTGTCTTACAGTTTGTTTACATCTAAAAGATCCCATGTTCAAAACTCATGGTTTCTCAGATGTATATAAGATAGCCGTCGGCTCACCTGTCTATTCCCTCTCCATTCTCTCCTCGAGATATACCAGCTTAGTTGTAAAGCTTCACAGTAAAAGTAGGATGTTCATCGCCTCTTTTCAGGCAATATAACCTGGCCTTATGCCCCTTGTCTCTGTGCCGCCTTGTTCGTCCTTCGATAGACATTCTATAGGACGTTATACATAGCCCCTAATCTGATAGTCCTATGCCTTGACTACTCTGTCTCTATCTCCCTTGTAAGACGGTGGCAAGCCCTATCCCTGTGCCACCCTACTTGTACTCAACTGACAAGCGTCCCCAGCGTCCTTGTGCTCACCACCCCCTCATCGTCACCCTCGTCGTCGCAGCGCCCCTCTCAACTTAGGTACCTAGGTATTTATCCACCCAAGCTTCTTCTCCCACCCGCCCTATTGGCTCTTACTCTTGTTTGCTCATCTGTTCCCTTGACTACCTAGCCCCGAGTTCTTTCCTTTCCATTCACTTTGAGCAGTTTTAGTTTCTTTCCCACACTATCCTTTTTCGAAAACTTCTACCTTAACTTTCCCTTCCCCTTCCTTTTTCTTTTCCTTCTTTTTTTTCCTTTCCCACACACACACACATACACATACATAGCCTTCAACACAGGCAGACACAAGTCATAATCCTAGATCCTAGGAAGTATCTTGTAATACATACACCTGCAGTAATTCTGCCTTGCCTGCAGACTTCACACAAAAACCTTATTCTCGAATCCTCGTTTTGCGTTCTTTCGTTCCCGAAGGAACAATTAGAGGTAGTATTACAATCCCATCGCACCCAAGTCCTTGCACTCGTTTACGGCCATGCGTTACCCCTTCGTTTTGTTCCTCTTGGCCGTTCTTGGTCTTGCGGGTTTCTCAGTTGGTGCTGTATCGCCTACTGATGAGGCAAATGTCTCGTGGTACCCCCGCGAGACCGGAATTGTTACTGGCGCAAGCCAGGCAACTTGGGCTCCGAAGACTACGCCCGCGCCCGGCGGAGTAGTTTATGGTGATGAACGTGGTATCCTTCTCCATGTTCGCAACGAAACGATCGACACTTGGGTGAATAACCACACTTGTGGCTATATGTCTGGTGCCTCCTGTAAGTATTATCACGCCTTTCAATAACTTTAAACACGTCTGGATTGATATAGTATTACTAACACTCACATCCAGCGCAACCATTCGTTTGTGGTGATGATTCTACTTGTGCGACTAACGCTCAGAACATCGTCGCTTGTGTCTCAGGAACCTCTTCTAGCTTCTACTCTGCCTGTATCGGTTTCTCTGCGTTTCAGGCCAATGGCTGCGGTAATCCTGACTCGGGAGCAGGTTGTTGGTAAGTGATCTTTCCATTTCTCATCATCTATTATCTACTCTTCCCTTCTCATCACCCTCTCACCCCCATGCTCTACGTGAATCTACTTTGAGAAAGCATACTTCCCCTTGAATACCGCTTGGAAATACTTATCTACTCACTTCAACAATATGGGTTGTGGATACTGACATTCATCCCCTATAGCACTAACAGCCACTACGGCTCTTGCGCAACGTACTTCTGGACCGGCCAGCCCGTGCGCTCTATGTACCGTTGCTCTAACGTCTCAACGGTAGTCACCATGCTGGACGCGCCGGAGTACATCGTCGACGCCACCCTCACCGGCTCCGCAGTTTCAACCCCTACGAACTCTGATCCGCTGGCTACTGGTGTCTACCCCGGCAGCGAACAGCCCCCTACAGGCAACGACCACACGCCTAGTATCGGCATAATCATGGCCAGCGTTATTGGAGCGATCCTCGGCGTTCTCATCTTCGGATTCTTCATCTACTCGTTCCTGTCTGTTCGCCGACGAGCCGTCAGAGACCACTTCGGCATCCGCAACCGCATCGACGACGTCTTCCGCCCCCCTCCCCCCTTCCCTCGCGTGAACGGTCACGGTGCCATTCTATCGAACGATCACCACGGCGCGCCTAATACCCCTATCCAGGCTCCTCCTCAGGTCTACGCCGCGTCGTCCGTGTACTCCCAGGATTCAACAGCGCCCATTCTCGCGTCCCGTCGCACCTCCGCGCCGGCGTACCTATCTACGGCTTCTGGATCCCCTCGCACACCCACTCGTCGATCTACTTCTACTCGCGACCGATATTCTCTCGGCCACTCTAGCCCTCCGGGGTATGAGTGGCACGAAATGAACATCCGCGTGCGTCCCGAAAGCACACCGGCGCATGGATTTAGCACACCCCCGCCCCGTTACTCTCGCTACCCCGCCATCCAGATCCGTCTAGCCGACGCCGACGTCGCCTCGATCGCAGACGAGCGCATACGTACCCTGGAGCAGGATGCCGAGAACGCCGTGATGTGGGCTCATGCCTTGGAAGAGCAGGAAGAGGGCACTACCACCGGCTCCCTGTCCGAGGCGGAGGATGCTGCTGATGAGGTCCGTGACCTTAAGTAGGTACAACGTATGCAAAAAAGCTACAGGCCTCTCTCCTTCTTCGTCGACAGCACTAGGACCTCTCTTAGAGCAAGTGAAAGGAAAAAAATAGGTTCACGGATTCGGACAAGGGTTATGGAAAAAGTCGGTTTGAACGAAACCGCTACAGGAGTGGAAACGCTGCTTTGAAGAAAAAAAAAGAGAGAAAAACACAAAAGAAAAAAAAAGATTCATATTTGCAGGCCAGTAATACAGGATCTTGAAAGACCTGTGGCATCGAACGAGGCTCAATGCCTCTATTGCATTGCTCTTTTTTCATCGCGTTGAATTCATGTTGCGTTGCCTTTCAGTTTCGGTTCGATATGAGCAGGCGAACGGAGTAACGGATAGAAAAAGCATAATGTTCCCTTCGTGGTCAATCAGGGACATAATAGGTAATTTGTGTACTTGAGAGTTCTCTTTTTTTAGTTACCTCCTACGTGGTTTAGACACTAGGCTAGGTCGTCAAGGGTTGCAAAGTTGAAGGCCTCATAAATAGTTCCTCAAGCAAGCAAGCAAGCAAGTTGTCTATAAGACACACACTTAATGGTAGCAATTAGCTTATACTTAAGTAGGAGGTACTCTACAGAAATGGACTATGCAATAAGTATCCCCAACATCGTCAACACACGCAGGAGACAAGTGATACTATCCTAACCGTAGCACCTTGATCGTAGCTCCAATTGTTATTCACACATATCTGACGACTGCTTATTCTTAAGTAAGGTATCTATAAAACTTTCATTTACTGTATGTAGTATATACTTGATATATACTTCGCATGGATGTAATCTCATCCAGGTAAAAAAGCAAGTGGAGTATATCTTTCGCCTCATGCAACACCACCTCTCCTTTTTTACCCCTTTCCGATCCCCCAGCACCCCTAACCCCCCTAATTTCCTATCTACAGATGCTCCATTTTTCTCACATCTATGGGTATTTAATTCCCACCGAGTAAACCCGCGCTATGGTGCTAGATATTTGTTCATTTGCTCGCTTGTTTGCTCACTCGCCGGAAGGAAAGACAGAATCCCGAGGAACGTATGTTTTCAAGCCAGTCAGGGCTGTTTCGCTGTTTAGTATCGCGAAGTATTTTTCGTCTGGCTAATGTGAACTAGTCGAGTTATCCAGTCTTGTCCTGTCATGACACGGCATTGCTCCTCAACCACTGAGTGTTAACGGGTGTGATAGCTTGTCCGCCCGCTAGTACAGCCATAACATTCCGCATAGCGAGCTCTTCGAAGCCAATATGAGTCTCAACAGTTCCACCAGCATTATGGCAAGTGAGGAGAGCTTTGGTTCCCGCAAGAGCTAATAGCTTAGGGTGAATGTTAGGCTCGGAAGCGTGCACATCGAGGGCAACATTGCTCAGCCAGCCCTGTTCTAACGCATCGGCCACCGCTTCTTCGTCAACGAGAGATCCTCGCGCGACGTTAACAAGACGCGCGCCAGGTCGAAACCATCTAAGGCTATCCGAATTAATGATCTGACCTGCGCCACTAGGCGCACATAGCACGACACAGTCGGATTGACGTGCAAGTTGCTCGAGGCTGTTCACGTAGCGCGCATGTAAACGAGTTTCGAGCGTTGGTGGCTTGCGTTCGACGTCGTAATATACAATATCCATACCAAAAGCAGCACTACACTTAAGCGCAATCTGTTGGCCAATGTTCCCAAGCCCGACGAGTCCTAAGACACGGCCACGCAGGTTGTGAGATTGCGCAGTAGCGTTCTCGTGGCATGTCTGGAAACTGTCGGTCGTTGCGGCGGACGAGATGCAGTACGGTAGTACGCGGAACGTTGAAATAATCAAGGCGAGGGCAAAGTCGGATACAGCCTCCGCAGCGGCAAGGCCACCGTTGCAGTATACGATGCCTATAAACTATTAGTGCATGCTTACCCTTTTTAATACGTATCGCAAACCTGCGCGGATGGAGTAGTAAGATCACAATGAAATTCGAAGGTTCTCCTTTTCCGCTCTCATTGATTAAACCAGCTAGTATAGATAGAATAAACTTCATAGAGTTATTACATACCTTTCTCGCCTAATAGCTGCGTGTCAGCCCAGTCGAAACCAGTGCCGGCGCTAGCGAAGACCCTGACGCTATTCGGTAAGAGAGAGATGAGTTCAGCATCCCAATTACCCATCTCGCCACCGGTACCCCAAAACGGGCGGAATATGGCGGAGAAATCCCCCCACCGCTTCTCGCGCAGGGCCTGGATGAAAGCGGGCCTCTGACGCTCATCAGCAGACGGGCGCACGACCTCGAATTGACTTGCGAATTCCGTGTAAGTCTCCGGATTGTACTTGACGGGATCTCCTATGTGCAGCACGATGGGCTTGTTCCCCGTCGGACCCCCTAGTACGGACAAGGATGTTGACGTTGGTATCCCGAGATGTTTGGGGGGACTTAGGGTACTGCCAGGGCGTATGGCGGCGGGTGCGGGGGAGGTGGAGCGTGGGGTTGGAGGTGCCGTTGGCATTGGGGTGTTTGTCGGTTCCGCCATGTTGTCGATGATATTAGGGGTGGGAAATACCTAGGGATTCGACAACAGGAACGAGGAGGGAAAGGGAGGATTGCGTGGACGGGATAGAAAAGGAAATAAGATATAATGTGTATATGGTCTTCCAGGTTAAATTAAAGAAAATCCAGGCGGTGGCTTCAGTAGCCTAAGGTTCAGGTAGGACACGTTTTGTGTGTGCCCGCGACTTGTGTCCCGTGTCCCTCTAGGTTGAGTAGGATCGTCACATCGGAGTAGCTCCCCTTCACCGCCGAACCTGACGGCTTGGCTTCAAGAGAAAAAGGGTACAGCGGGAATTATAAGCCGCAGTCTAACCTCTATTCGTGACTGTGTGGGGGCGACGATGTTCGTTCAACGCTACCTAATAATCAGTAGCTAAGTCGAATCGAGACATGGAGACATCGAAACATCGAAGAGTCGAATCCACTTCCCAGCAAGACTTCTCCGGAGTAGGAGTAGTAGTTATGTATTTGTTGGTTAGCTACCTATTACCTAGGTTAGGTACCTTTTAACAATCTTAGAATATGTTCCTGATAAGCTTTAACAAGCGTTAACAAGCGAAATTGGAACGAGTTACTCCGAAAGTAAGACCGTTAGGGTGAAGAATAGAATAATTAAGCTACTGCGGGTTCTCAAAGTATGGAATGAAGTCATATACATCACAGTTAATTAACTGATGAGTTGATAAAGTTTTATAAGAACGTGGAGTAAAAGGAGAAATTGACGTAGCTTTCCCCCCCAGTCTCCATCGTGGGGGAGGCTGGGGAGTTTTCAATTTTCTCCCCATCGTTGGAGTACGTACCTTTATATATATATATATATATCTTTGTACGACTATAGGACGACAAGTAGAGGAGCAGCAAGCCGTTGCAATCACCGCAGTAGAGACCCGGCGGGATGCCGTTTCGGGCAATACGGACCAATGAGGGACAGGGACACGACCCCATTGGATACAGAAGCGTGAGCGACTGCGGGGTTGTATTATATAATGTAGCACTTGTCGGTTAGCTACGTTATGTATCTTTAATGTAGTATACCTACATGTACCTACACAATTATATAATAATGTAACTAGCTATACAGAGACATACTACATATGCATATGTATAAGCCACATGGACTTTTTATACGTGGATTCATATACATACCCGTCTATATGCAGAAAGATACCTACCTAGGTATGTATGCATCTTCTACCACATGGCCTTGAAATCTGCAATACTTATCTGTCTTAATGTCTCAAACAGGCGAGACACCTTCTCTTGTCTTGCCTTGTCAGCATGTCAATTAAGCCTAGTTGAGTCTTATGCGTGGTAATCTAGTACCACTTCCCCGGATCGTCATGAGTGCCTTATCTTGAAGTCTACCTAGTACCTTAGTACCTACCTGCCTACCTATGCATGCACTGGCTCTCCACTTATATACGTCTAAGTACGTCCAAGTACGTCCAAGTACATCCTCCCCAAGGTAGTATAGATCTGTCTGTTATGCGTACATAATGTAAGTGGATGCTCCAAGAACAAGAAATGGTGACATCTCGATCCATCGGAATGGGGAATTGGATAAACTATTACTAGTATTTCGGGTCGGATAATGCCAATTGATCGACGATTATTCAAAGTCAAAGACTGGTTCATTCTCAGTTGTAAGTACATATGTACTTACTGGTAGTGACATGAATGAATACATGTACCTAGTACGGTTGAGAGGTAGCAGTTGTCGGCCTTAGGTCACTTTTGAATTGACAGGGGCATATATAGCGGGTCAGACGCTGATTGGCCATTGCTTTACAAGTCAATACTTAGGTATACATAGATGAAGAAGCTACCGGTACTTAGGTACCAGTTATATCATTTCTTTTTAAACATAATCAACTCGAACCGATCTATAACATACACGCTCATCTCTTACAGTCAAATACCTGGCAGAGAGCTTTCATTTTCATCTCAAGCGTCCCATTTTTAGGATACGTCAATAGGGCCCCCCTCTGGCCGCATGTTCTATGTACTAGATGCGAGTCATGATGTACCTAGCTACGAAGCGGTTCAATGCCTATTAGTTCAGATTGTGCTATAGGATCCAGGTAGTGTTTGGTAATCGCTAAATAGTTCAGAATGTATTCTTTCACTTAGTTTTCTATAGTTATAAATGATGAGTCCGGTGTAAACCAAAAGTTCAGCATCCCAACGAGCCGGTGGCAGCTCCATCCCTCTCCATGTTGACGATGGGGCTCTTCCTGTAGAGTTACCTGCACGGAGTGGGCTGCTTGACGATAGCGATCACAAGCCTCGTTGATGCGATAGCAAAACCGCAGCGGTTGGGATACCAACTTTGTTGCATCCACGTTTACACGGCATTGTCCTACAGCCCGAGATACTCCGTCGTGGTATCGGAACATGATACCTTTACAAAGTTGGGTATCCTCTTCATAGAATACTTTCGCAGAGGCGACGTCGGCTAGAGGGGCCTTCGAGAGATAGGCTTCTTCGGCAAGTGAGTTGGGAATCGATCTTAACTTTTCCATTGCAAAAGGTTTAGGCAGTGCCACCCTACTCGTCAATCCTCTGTACGCGCACAGGAAGGAAACCTCTTGTCCTTCTATAGGTTCATTATAGATAAGAGTCACAGGAGGACGCTGACCTAAACATTGATCTTGTTTTGCCGGGCCTGGGATATATGATCCGATGACCACATCGCCCGCCCGTTCAAACCGGATTAAAACACTGAATTTTCCTAGGGGTGACTCGCGTACTCCAAGAACAAGAAGTCGATCATGCTTTGAAATAGGCTGGTAGACCCAAACTATGTCTCGTTTACGTCTGTATGAAAAACGACGGTATGTCGCCATAGCATCCGATGTATTAGAGTAGTGGGGATATATACTTAGGAGCCGATTTGACGAAAAGAAGAAGGTAATACCTGATATACGGCCTGTGTCGACAGCAAAGACGCGTTGCCAAGACGGATTATAACCTCTGATATAAGGGTTACAAAAGGTCAACTCTGGGGGATTTGGAGTGTTCCATATTCTAGGGGGTGGCTGACCGGTCGGCAATACAAGACGTAATAGGCCATTCTTAAACACAATTAACGAATCCAAGATGATTAAGTTGATGGTATACAGTACATACCTTAAGCTGCACCGAGCACTTGGCAATAGTTTGCTTTCGCTCTACAATATAAGCGGAACTGACAGAATACACCTCTTTAGATGGTTGATCTGGCATATGCTCTATTTTGCTGATCCCATCAGAATCAATGGTAAGTCTTACCCGGGTCATGTGCGACAGGGAATCTTCGCAATCCTTTTCGGGCTTCCCACCGCGTTTCCAGTAAGAAATATCATCCAGCGACATTGTGAGTGGAGGTGCTTGGCCCTCGGTCGATATACGAGCAGCCAAACTATGCGCTATAATAGCCCTCCATAGTAAGGCATGCTCCGAATAGCTTTCAACCATACTCAGTAGTTCAGCTGGAAGCTCGCACAGTTGCGGCAATTGGCAAGCCTGAGCCAGTGCTACCAGCGAGGTGGTGTCGGGTTGATTAGCAGATAGATAGATAGGCCGTGCTCTTGACCAAGGACTTCTCCATGCGGCCGCCGTCCAAAGTTGATCTAAAGCATCAACGCTTTCACAACATTGTTGGAATATATTAAAACATTCGTAGTGTACAGGTATAAATTGAGGGGAGGCTGCACATTTTTGGCAGTTGGGGTAGCGGCACAGCCGAAACCCGTTTACCATGGTCATTGTAGGTTCATTCTCAGGGAAAAGGAAAGCTCGCGTTTGTCCACGATACGATGTCGAGTCATGGTTACCGAAAACTGCCACCACATTAGCAATACGAAAGATACGAAATATGGAGTATGATTAAAAGGATATTGCTGAAGGTTCAGTATCCATACGTGCTATTACCCGCTCATGTCTGAATATCATGTCAGCACAGATACCACATTGTGCGTAAAGTCCGAGATGATGCATCTTGAGGACGATGGTTTGGCGGTTGGCAGTTGTTGGTTGATGGTCTCCATGGTGTAAGTGGACAGCAGCTACATGTACCCTGGAGGACCTGGATTTATACATAGTAAGGGATGCCAACCACATTCCAAGGGACTAGGGACCCCACATTATCCCAAAGCTCCGGTACTCAGACGTTATTGCTATTCGCTACCTGTACCTATCTAAAATTAAGTTCTCCACTCTCAAAATGCCCACCAAAAAACTAAGCTCCCTTTCAACAATCAACACTAACGAAAATAGCATAAAAAATAGAAAAGAAACGAAAAAAAAACATACAACACCGGGGATTCGCCGGTCGTCACCGACCCGACTACTGATCCGGCGGTATCAGGCTTATCTATGGGAGAGCGGACGGGATCCCGAGTTTTCCTGATCCTATGGTCGTATGTGATAGTTCTTGGTGTTGTGGTAACTTATATAACATGATTACACTTGATAGCCATATGTTTTGTTACCCAGGCACCTGGATCCCAACACCAAGATAGGCGTCTTAGGGGAACTCGTATACCAACTAATATGAAACAAACAACATAGATTAACCCAGCCATTCCCTAGCTAGCAACCGCCGAAGGGATATTATGAAGCAGCGCTGGGCTACGGTGAAAGGCCAGATTCATAATGCGGAAATTACCAAAATTGGAGATGGGCCGTAAATACGTCTCGAGGATGCGAGCAAGCGAATCCATGCCTCGAGCCGGTTCTAGCCCAGCCTCACCGCGCCGGAAATCAGCAGGCGGCCTCTGCTCGTCATACATAATAAGCACTAAGTCCTCCAGTTCAGCAAACAGGGCGTCCTCCCAGATCTTTAGAGTCGGGGACGTGAAATTGTGCACCCAACAGCCCAAGCTTAGTCCTACGCGTCGTAGCCCGCGATGGGCTGGGTCTAGTTGTTGAATGGTTCGGAAGATATCTGATAGCCGCACGTAATCAACTTCGCCTATGAATGCGAGCAGGTCGGAGCCCGGGGAGAAATACAGGTACCGGGGAATAACCGTTCCCGGCTTCGACTTGAATACAGGGAGGAGAACCGTGAAGTGCTCGAGCGCTAGGGCTCGGGACTCGGAGCAAGCGAACAGCACCGCCGGGTTATCGCTATTAGATACCCATCTTGGTTGTGCGCAAATATCATTCGCGTCCCTCTGCGAATGTACCGCTACCACACGAGGATGAAAAGTCTCGCCCCATATCTTGAAGCGTAGCTCAGGCGGCAACGAGGAAAAGAAAGTAAAGCCGGCCGGGGACAGTTGAGACTGCGACGCCGAGGATTCCGAAGCCATATCTATTATTACGGATTTAGTGGTTGGCTAAGAGATAAGCAAGGGCTATAACATACAATCCGAACTAGCCATGCTAAAGGTATAATCTATATATTTTCAATCCAAAACATACCTCTCGATAATATGTAATTATGCTCAGCAGACATTGAAGGTATTAACGCGACTCAGTTTCACCAGCGCGATATATGCGCCATCGGTATGAAAATGAAGGATAAGCCTAGTTGATAAAACCACGCAAACCCGACGGCCTTGCGGCTAATAAGTTAATTTATCAAGCAGCTTATTACCTTTCCGGCCAATCCAGAAATTGGTGATGCTCTTCCACCACTTTGAACCGATTAAAGTTGAGATAACCTGACCGGCCTGAGTCCCTTGCGGGACACCCATGACGTTCACGTGGCGCAGCATACAACGCTCAAGCCAGTTCACCAGCCCCTTTTAACGGTCTTAATAAGTCTCAGCCTGAAGTTATCACAAGATTTCCACAAACTGAAGACCATCAACAAGAAACTATAAGCAAGTCGTAATAATTTAATTATATTCAGATCTTGTATATGGGCTCAGATATAACTTAGCAGGACGCTTATATTACTGTATCGTTGTGGTTATTAGAAATTATGTTTTACCATTCCATCAACTTTTCACAACTCACTCCTAACCTTAGGTACTCAACTCATACGGTTATAGCCTATACCCCATACCCCATCATCATTATCATATCAGATACTCATCATTCATAACAGTCCCCAAAAGATGGCGATCAAAAACATCCCGAAAAACGTCGTCGTTGTCGTACCACGCGGCGGCGCTAACATTGTAGAGCCGGAATCCGTCTGGTTGCCCCGGCCAAGCCACTCCTTAAGATGCGCCAACTTAATCTCCCGGATCTAGAATCCAAACGCCTCAAGTCAGCTTCCACCCCATAGTAGGTAAAGCAAATTAGAGAAAAAAAGGAAGAAAAAGAAAACGTACCTCATCCATCTGCGGCTTCATCCCCCTCGGCTCCACGGCCTCCGACACCGCATCCTCCGCATGCGCCGTGCCATCCACCAGTATAACCCTCGAATGGTTCAGCATATCCGTGACCGTGAGCGTCGGCGAGCCTATCGCCGCCGTCCGGTCGTACTTATTCTGGACGATAAGCAGGCGTTCCGTCGCGTCGAGGATGTCGCTCGTGATCGCGTACTTCTGCCGGAAGTACTCGTTCTCGCGCCCGTAGTCGACCCCCTCCCAAGCCGGGTTCGAGCACAGATCCACGGTGCCGCGCGCGTACGCTTCGGGCAGCAGGTTGTCGGCGGGGATCGACCGGTCGTTGATCGGGTAGTACCCGCAGGTTATGGCCATCCACGCGGGCTGGCTGCTCGCGATGTTGCCCTGGCTCGCTTTCGAGATGTTCCCGTTGAAACTGTCGATGCACGCCGTCGTGCTGTTGGCCCACGACGCCGCGAGAAGCGGGATGCGCAGGACTTCGCCTACCGTCTTGGCGGACTGCGTCTGCTGTATCAGATCCGAGAGCGGGTTCGCCGTGGGGTACTTTTCGACCCAGGGGTAGTTGAACTTGGAGATGGCTAGGTACGTGTGAAGAACGGCCTTGTACAGCCTCTCGTACCCTAGCGACGTCGAGTTCTTGCATATGTTGAGGTCGGGGATAGTCGTGTCGCAGGTATTATCTTTCTCCCGTCAGCATACTCACTCGCACATCACACACTATTCAAAGGTATGCAAGAGGTCGCTCACCTGCGAGACACTTCTTAAAAGTCAGCATCGACGTTTTTATCTTGGAAGAAGCGTCTTTCGAAACGTCGTTATACACTTGGCTCGCCCACTTCGCCGAATCGAATTTAAACTGGTTCGAACTGAGGGGCCCGAACGAATTCAACGCAGGCGAAGAAGCAATCGCTCCCCAGAACGTCTCGGGATACCGAATGCGCGCTGATACGGCAAGAAAACCACCGTATGATGCTGCGAGGATACTGTTAGTCCATCGCCATCGCCATCTCTTTAACACCGTCGTGGGAGGATTAGTTCAGGTAACTTACAACCGCCATAAATCACTTTGCTGTTCGAAGCACCCAAGACCGTCTTTTTAATCCAATTGACGAAATTAACCCCATCCTGAAGGACGTTGTCCAACGTCAGCGCGTCGAACGTCTCGTTGGAGACGTTCATTGGGTTGTAATGGAGCGGGTAGCTTCCGTGGCGGAAGTCGCCAAAGTAGCGATGCTCGAGCATGGCGACGAGAGCGCCGAGCTTGGGCGCGTAGTCTATGAAGTCGCTCGAGTTTATGGGCGGCATCCCGGCCTCGGCGCTCTGCACGAACAGGATCGGCCCTCCCGGTTCGAAGTGCTGCGTTATGAGCTGGTACCGCTGCTTGAAGGTTGTGGAGCCCGCGTCTACCGTGTGGTTCACCTTCTGGATGAAGTCCTGCGTCGCTATGCCGCTCGTGTTCGATTGGACCCTCGCCGACGGGTGGCGTGCTACGGCCATCGCCGCTAGGAGAGCGAGGATCTTGAAGCCCACCATCGTCATCATCGTTGCCACTTCCAATTATGACGCTTTCCTACCCGAGTCTCGTGAGTGACTGAGACAACAACCCTCCTCGAATCGTAGTAATAATACACGTCTAATGATGGCGCGAGCCTAACGTTTATCCCATACAAGGTAAGTCTATATTATTCGCTCCCTTCTAATTACTATTGGTGGAAGTACTAGATGTCAGGGAAGGATGGTTAGCAAGTCGTAATCGTTCCCCTCGATGATGCGTGAGACGATTTTCGGTGAAATGATCAAGCATACTAGACAATTTGACGGCCGCAGCAGCATCCCGAATCTAGCGACGGGTCCCCTTTGTTTTTTCCTCTCCTCCTACTCTACTACGTAATTCCTACGGGCATATAGGCAAGCTCAGACGAAGGGTAAGTTTAAAAACCATCGGGTGACAAGTCGTTAAAACTTCAGATGACAGGTTGAATAAGGTTGGAGGTGCGTACTTCCGAGTAATACGACATGATGCCAGAAGACTAAATTGGCATATTGAGGGTGTCCGCTTGGCCGATTGCCCCCTCTCAATATAAACCTTACAATTATTATGTATGAACTTTTCTTTTTTTGCAAACGGGGATGGAATAATCTCGAGTCCTCCATTAAGCGGAGTTGGTTGCGGTCAGTCCGGCCCTCTTATATATACCTATACCTATACCTATACACTTTTATTGTGCCACGAATAAATCAGTGATACATCTATACAGATATAGGTACATACATACATTCATTGCCCGCTGTTGTGTATAAACCAGCCTCTCTCAAGGTTGAGTTGGAGTTAGAAAGTGGTCACATCAAGCCAGAAAACCCTCAAAGGACTTCAAAGTGGGTAAGCCTAGCTCGTATTAGGACGTCTTAAACAGTCTTTGCATGCATACAAAGGCAGATCCCCTGCCCGTTTGATCGTGAAAATCCAGAAACACCGAAACTCAAACTAGGTGTTGCCATGTCATGTGAACTAAAACCTGATGCATTCCGGAACTTTCCTTCGCAGTTGCTTATCGGTTCTATAAGTCCGAATTTGACAGGCCGAATCGAATGCCCCCCCCCCCCCCCCCCCCCCCCCCCCATATAGAAAGAGGGTGTTAGGTTAGGTTAGGTAGAGGTAGGTATGTTCGTATTATGGAGTCGAGCGGGCTCGTAATCCCACTTAACATCGAATGTTAAGCCGTGCCTTACCTTACCAACTTGATACTTGACATTCCATTATTCGTTGGGATTCGCTGATCTTGATGATTCATGCTTTTACCCTAATCAGACCCTTGCGTTGTTTGTCCCCTCTCTCTCTTTCTGGTCCGTGACCTGCATCGTAGGAGGCTGGTCTCGGGGTCCACATGTTATGCATGTAAGGACCCGATATCGACAGACTAAAAGGACCAAGCGGCCAAGATATTAACTCTCTCGTCGTAACATGATGCTGATAGGTACAGGATCGATACATATAATTGTCCGTGTAATTACGCGCATAGCAAAATTTATATTAAATAATGATTCTCGCTTGTATGGCATCAATAAAGACGGGGTAACACACAGGTTTGAGATAGAGGCTTGATGTTATCCGTCCGTAAGGTACCTACACCTACCTGTTATGTGACATGTCCAAAGCGAACGACAGGCATGTCATAATGCGAATTCACTTCCCACAATCGCCATGGTCGTTTGCATAGCTTCTAAATCAGTCTATTTGCTCGTCGTTTGAAATGCATAATGGAAGCAGTTGTACACCCCCTAGTAACCCTTATGTTCTCTTAGAAACAGGTAGACATATTCGAATCCACCAGAATACCACCGAATCCACAAAAGGTTCCAATATCTAAAGCGAACGGCAGTTGGATCATTTACGCATCTAGACCATCCAGTTCTATGAGCTTAGCCACCATCCTAATAACCTCGTTGTCGCGGACATCTGCATTTGGGTCATTGACCTTCAATGCAATGATGTTGTCTACCATGCCCCTCAGTCTAGAAACTAAGACACCGATTCTAGCCCAGCCGCGTAGCCTGAAGGAAAAGACTGGTTAGTATATCGCCTCGGAAAAAAAAAGAAGAAGAAGAAAAACCATGGCTTTAGAAATAACTATCTTACCTTAGCCAGCCATCAACGACCAGGCCCCGACCGAGAGTGTCGAGCTCGATAGCGCCTGAAAACAGGAGCAACGTAAAGGAGTTGAACGCTTGCGGAGTATCAGCAGTTAGTAACACCCTCTCAAAATAGTAGGTAAAAGGAGAAAGCTCACGTGTCAACTCCCGGATGAAGATCTTGCTGGTGGACATCATGTTGAAATAAGACAAAAACGCGGCATTGCCCGAAAACCCTTGGTTGTCATGTAGCGTACTCGCAGGGTGAATGAACACGCGGCCGTTCTCCTGCGTATAATACTTGATCGTCCGGGCCTCCGGATCAAGCTCTACTGCGCCCGACATCGACGTCGCGAACTTCTTGTCCGGGAACTGTATGCGCGCTATCTGCGGCGTGAACGCCGAGGCCGTAAGCGCACGTACGAGAGCCTGCGATGGCTGGTTGCCCGCGGGGCGATTTTCACGTATGCCTAGCTCGGAAAGTGCTGAATAGTACTGTGTCCGAGTTGATGAGATATCATTGAGGGTCTGGTATGAGAGGAAATTCTCGTCGCAGAATTGTCGTACTTGTCGCTGCGGCGTACCCCCTTCTATCATGGCGTTCCACTCTTGATGTGCTCTCAAATCTGTAAGGAGGTCACCATCGCCCCTAGAAAATTTCATGCGGGCAGCTTTGGCATCATCACGTTTCTCTGGAGGAGACACAAATGGGCTCTTGGTGCTTAGGATAGAAGCGATTGTGATACTCTCGTCGAGACAGCCGAAGATAGCACCGTATATCATAAGCTTCCCGCAACGCAAGTCAGCAGGGATCATAGCTAATTGCTGCCCAAGAGCGGTCAGTTCCTCTCCGTCAAGTGCGCCCATTCGTTGCAGCATCTTCACGGCGTTCTCAACAGCAGAAACAGCCGGCGGTGTTGGTGTTCTCCCTAAGAATCCACCAACGTCTCTGGTTCCCATAGCTCTCACTGACAAGCAAAGCTGCTCGAGAGGTACGCGTCGAATCTCTGGCTCTGGACGTTCGGCCATGCGCTGTTCCATATCCTTCGTGTAAAGTTTGTAGCATTTGCCAGCCTGTACTCTGCCAGCACGTCCCCGGCGTTGCTTACAGGCGGCGCGAGAAGCCCACGTCTCCTCGAGCTTACGCATGTTATTCTGAGGATCGAAGCTTGTCTCCTTCACTTTGCCTGTATCTATAACAGCGACAATATCATCAATCGTGATCGATGTCTCCGCTACGTTCGTGGCTACCACAACTTTACGTTTGCCAGAAGGAGGGTTTGTAAATACTCTTCGCTGCTCGCGCGTATCAAGAGAGGCGTGAAGCGGCAGGACATGGAGAGATGAGATACTTCTGAGTTGGTTAACCGTCCGATTGATCTCCGCAACACCCGGTAAAAATATAAGAATTCCACCCTTCTTATTGCTATGATATAGATCTGCATCTATAGCCTTTGTTGTCTCAACGAGTAAGGAATAGTTGATCCGGAAACCTAGCTTCTGGATAATCTTGTTAATGGGGCCTTGTGGTCCTTTATCGCCACCGCCTTGCTCTGTAGAGTCAAACGTTCCCTCGTCTCGATCACGGTGCCTGTTATTATCTATGGTGAAATCCGTCATGCGGATTATATCATCAAGATAGTAATCTTCAACTGGATATGTTCGACCAGCAATTTCCACTAAGCCAACTTTAAGTCCTTCACATGTGAAGTAGCTTTCAAAAGTTGCCGCATCAAGCGTAGCACTCATAAGTATCAGCTTCAGATCTTTTCTCTTTTTCAAGATCTCTCGAACGATGCTCAAGAGGAAATCTGTATCCAAGCTCCGTTCGTGAACTTCGTCAATGACAACATGACTGACATCAGCTAGCGACGCAACTACGTCCTCGGTCCGCCCACCAGAAGTCTGCAGGCGTCTCAAAAGGACACCAGTAGTGACAAAAGTAATTTTCGTCTGGGGGCCAGTCTTGTTCTCTCCACGAATAGTGTAGCCCACCTCCTGTCCAAGCTTTGAGCAGCGTTCGTCGCTAACTCTGTCTGCCAGGCCCAGAGCAGAGATCCTGCGTGGTTGTGTGCATATAATATTCGCGGCATTTCCAAGCCCTCTACTATATAGATCGTCCAAAATGAATTGAACCGATTGCGTGGACTTTCCAGAACCTGTTTCGCCAGCAATAATAGTAACTTGCTTCTGTGAGACTGTGTTGACAACCAGATCTCTTGCCTGCCAAGCGGGTAATTTCTGTCGTTGAGCAAGCATTTCTCTCAGAGTAGGACTGTTCTGTCTCTTTTGCCATTCTTCCTTGCTGCGTGTATCCACAGTCCATGATAATGGTTTGGGATGCCTTGAAGATCTCTGCTTCGCCGGAATAACATGACGGGTCTCGGCTGCCGTAGATGCAACACCGGATATATCTCTCAGCTTCCCCGGGTTCTCAATAATACCGTTAATATTCTGCTGGATCCAATCAACAGCAAAGTAAATCTTCATCGGCTCTTCGCTAAGAGACTCGTGCAGATAAGCGAGCGTCTTCTTGACTATGCTGAGTTTTATGTAGGAGGGCAAATCTGCCACCACGGCCACGACAACGTCGGATGGATACTGCGGCGTCTTGCGGAACTGCACATAGGTCTCAACGTCTTTCTTGGGTCCATTTCTGACCGAATCAATACGGATTTGACAAACGTCATCAGATAAGCGCTTGAAGTGGTCACCAAAGACAGATGAGAGACTTTCCATCTCATCATCCCAGCATTCCTCTGGAGTACCTGATATAAATGGTTCTTCGGCAGTGCCATTTATCAGCGCTGAATTGTTGCCGCTTGAAAGCAGGAAATGCTGCAACGCCTCGGCAGTAACCCCTTCGTTTCCGTTATTCTCATCATATAGTTTCCGGCATAGCTCAGCAGAGTATCCTGACTGAGAGAGTCGCTTCACTGCTGCCTCGCGCTTTAAGTCCTGCGTCGCAGCCACGGAAACACCCGCGCTATAGCTCTCTGGCAAAGCCCACCTAGGGAGATCATCCTCTGGTACGTGTATAAGTAGCCATTCCAGGGTCTCCTCGCGGTCTTTGCATTCTTCAACGGCTTCTTCCACGTGGCTCTTCCGAAAGCCAGAGTTGGTAAGTTCCTTGATAATGGCTTCTTTCTGGGGAGTAGGCATGTTGACACCATGTGGGTTCCATATTACTTCCCGTCGGAGTAAATCTTCTAGCTGGGATCGTGTCTTCCGGCCCATCTCGATCTTCGGAACTGTCGTCCATCCTTTCATAGGATTACCCCCTCCTCCAGAAGAGGAGGCAGCATTGCTTCGAAGGACCAAACCAGCCGCACCAGGCATATTTTTCGCCTTCTCTCTGATTGCCTCGTGCTCTTTTCGTTTCTTTTCTGCCGCAGCTTTCTCATCTTCCCTCTGCTTTAGAGTAGCGAAGGGATCCGCCTCGTACATCCATGCGTTCCCCTTTTTTACGTCTTCCTTTTTTAGTTCCTCGAATTTCTTCCATAGTGCTCTATAATCTGGTGGTAGGGTAGTATGTATATTCTTCATGCTACAGACCCTGAATAAGGCATACGTAGCGGCTGCGTGTTTAGCTTCTAATGGGGTCTCCCTGGTCACTAGATCCTTATAGTCTGGGGGTAGCTTAAAGGGAGGCAACTTCTGCACCTCCTGGGTCTTAGGATTCCTGGCACTGAGCTGGACAAAATATGAGACGCCTTCCGAATTTTTGATCTAACTCGAATTCATTAACTAGGTACACGAGGCAGTTGAGCAAAACAAGCCGCTTACAAATTGGTAGTCGGGCTTGTCCCACTTCTGCCTTTGGCAATGCTCCGAGAGCAAGTTCACGGGTAATTTACCGGTCCAACTAGCTCCCCCGATAATCTGCTTTACTGTCGGCTTCGGAGGCCCTGAGGACTCTGCTGTTGTCGACTCGCCCGCACCCGCTTTCTTTCCTCCCACATTTGTAGAACCTCCCCCTCCGCCTCCGCCACCTTTCCTATTAGGTTTTGAATCATTGGTAGAGTTTGTGAATACTATAAAATCGTCATTTTGCTGTGAAGCGGTGGCATTTTTACCCGTTTTGGATGCCTTCTTTTTTGATGATGATGATGATGATGATGATGAATTAGCGGCCACAGCAGCTCCCGAGGGTGCCGCTGTGGCCTTTTCCTTGCCTTTCTTCCCCATACTGATAAGCCATTTGGCGTCCTAGATGTGTGTACAGTCTTAGAATGCTTTCATGGCCATCGATGGAAAGAGTAGAAAAAAGTGCAATGGAATCTTCTGAAGCTGACGGCTTTAAGATAAAATTTACAGTTGGCCGGAGTTTATCCGAAGCTAACTTACATAGGTACCTAGGTACCTTATACCTGTTTTAAGTACTCAAATACGGTTGGATGGGTATCTATACTGTGTACTAAGTAGCGAACCTAATCTTACTATTAAATTCCTCTTAGAATTGGCAACTTCCAACTACCCCGCACGGTGTGAGTTGCAGCTGTCGTTCTCAATTGTCCCACTTAGTACAATGGCGGGGTAGACAGAAGGTGTAGCTTTGCAGCTTTGCAGCTTTGCGATGCATTAGTACCTGAAGAAATATGTACCTTGTAGAAGGTACCTTACCAGTTCCATGTCCTTCGCCTTCAGCTCTTACATCAACAATAATAACAGCTACAAAGTCGGAAAGTACCTAAAGCTCCCAGTTATAAAGCAACAACACAACACTCACATCAAAACAACTTTACAACTTTATTTATACATCTAGGTAGTAGGGACAATATTTCAATCAGGCCACATCTCACACATACCTTCGTGGATATAGTAATACGAAATGTGAAGATTACCTCTAACCACGAGTTTCCCGGCTCTATTTTATCGCCGAACTCTCTACCAACCATCCTACTCGCCATCCTACTCACCATCCTACTCACCCTCGTACTACCTCAACACAGATCTTAAAGACAGATCTCTAAGCTTCACACGGTGCTTCTCTATAGCCGTTTCCCTCAGCGCAAATCGAAAGAAGAACAGCAGCAGCAGCAAGACAATGGCATCAGCCGATTCGGATACCGAAGATGCCATCACCAAGGAAGAAATCGCAGGAACAGCACCTACTCCGGCGAACGCAGCAGACGCCGGTGTAAGTCAGGGCACGAAGCGCAATGCCTGTAAGTACCTATCCGAGACATGCCCCCATTCGTTCTACTTAACCTCCCCCTTCAGACGCAGACAAATGGATACTAACAAAGATATCTTCTTACCTTATGTGCAAAGTCTCCGAACTCATGTCGCGAAAAGTCAAAACCGCCAAAGAAGATCCCAAGCGTCCTCATCGTCCCGCAAAATCCTTCGATAGACGCGACGGCCTCGGCGCATACACCCACGACCCAGCCGCCTTCCCGGCGAGCCGAGTGATATACTACAACGACGACTTCGTCGCCATCAACGACATGTACCCCAAATCCACCGTGCACACGCTCCTCCTCCCGCGCTCGCCCCGCAGCCGCATGCACCCCTTCGACGCCTTCGAGGACCCTTCCTTCCTCGCCTCCGTGCAAGCCGAGACCCTCAAGCTCAAGCGCCTCGTGGCCAAGGAACTCCAGCGGCGGTACGGCCGGTTCAGCGCTCTGGACAAGGAGCGCGAGGCCGTGCTCAACGGGGAGATGGAGTGGGAGGATAAGGACGAGTTACCGAAGGGGAGGGACTGGGAGAGCGAGCTGCTGGTCGGTATACACGCGCACCCGTCCATGAACGATCTGCATGTGCATGTGCTGGCGCCGGATATGGTGTCGGAGTGTATGCGCCACCGCAAGCACTATAACAGCTTCAACACGCCCTTCCTGATCGACGTGGCCGACTTCCCCCTAGCGAAGGACGATGTGAGGAGACACCCTGGTAAAGCTGGATATCTGAATGCCGACCTCAAGTGCTGGCGCTGCGGTAAGAATTTCGGAGCCAGCTTCAAACAGCTCAAGGAGCACCTCGCCGTGGAGTTTGAGGAGTGGAAGCGAATATGAATAAAACGGCCTTGCTCGCTTTGTAGAATAATTGTAAAGGAATCTTGAAGGGATAGAAGATAGGGCATGTGGGATTGTTTCTTACGCCCATTAATGTGTACACCACGGCATATATGCGAGTGCACAACTTAAATACTACGATATCCTCTATTTACCTACTGTATTATAGGTACGCACTGGTTGGCGGCAATTTGCAATGCAACAGCGGTTAGGCAAATATGATTTTCGTATGCTCTCAGTTTCTCCCTCCGGAAAACATCGAGACGGTATAATAAACAAGCTGTGAGGGAGCACTAGTAGTAATAGTAGTAGTAGATCGTAGTCGCGGACAGACTACGAAGCGATTGCTGCTTCTGAAGTAGGTATGTATATAAAGACCAACTCCTCCTTAATCAACGCCATTATTCTCAGCCAATCGTAAAAGAAAACCCCTCCCCTTTGTCTCCCTTATGGACATGGTGGTGTCCGCATGCAACCAAATGTATTTGCTCACATAGGAGAGCCCAAAATGACTTTTGCTCCGTCAGAGTAGAAGCAACTACTGGGTTTCTCAAGTCTCGGGAGGAGGATTAGCACTCCTCACGCTACTGATACGTCTAAGGACGTTGGATAAAAAAGCTCCCACGTATAACGCGCGGATTTCGGTGCCCTAATCCTCCTGTATAGCCCGGATTAGTAAGTTATTGGTGTATAATAAGTGGGAGACATGTCACAGGGGAAAAGCGAATAGGGTGATCGTACCTCTTCAGGGGCAGCGTCGTCGTCGTCGGCCACATTGTCATCTTCAGCATCGTCGTCCATGGCGACATCGTCATTTTCCTCATCTATAATCAAGCGAGTATAAATATTAGCGTTTGTTCGTAAATATATAATCCTCACGACCGCATCCAAGATAATCATCACCCTTCCCAGCATATGAAATCTTACCTTCATCATCCTTTTCCTCAGCATCCTCCTCTTCTTCAGGCTCCTCAGGGGGAGAAACATCGCTCTTGCGCGGTCGACCGCGTCCCTTACCGGTACTAGAGGGCTTGGACGCGGACTTGGGAGTCGCAGCTTTCTTTGGTGTTGTAGCGGCATCTGCGTCACTCTTACGAGGACGTCCGCGACGGCCAGGGCCACTTGTACCAGTGGGCTTCGATGGGGTAGCCTTTGCGGCCTTCCTCACACCAGCGCCAGTTCCGGGGGGGCGGCCACGAGGGCGACCCGAGGGAGCTTTCTTAGCTTGGGGCGCAATGCCGTTCTTTGGGGGACGGCCGCGGCCGCGCTTCACAGGAGTTCCATCACCACCAGCTGCTGCTTCCGCTGCTGTACCATTCTCCTTAGCGGCGGCTGGGCGCGCAGTTCTCGTAGGCGCCATTGCGATAGATAACGTGTGGTCGTGGTAGAAAGAGTGGAAGCTGAAGAGGAGGAAGAAAAAAATAGTCGTGCCGGGGGAGACAAAGATAAAATGCACGACGAATTTTTAACAAAAAAAAATCGATTGAGGTTTTCCTTTTAAGATAAAATCCGGAAAATTTTGTAAGAATAAATCTCGTGAGTGCGCAAGGTCGATGAAATTTGTTGGGTTAAGTAGGGAAGGAAGAAAAAAAAAAAAAAAAAGAATTAAAAAAAAAAGGATAAATTAATGACCTGTAGTCGGGGAATGAACGCGTGCAAAATTATCAAACCTGGGCAGCTCCTGCGCGCGTCTGGTGTTTATCAAAAGTACCTAGCCTAGGAAGTACCGGGGGTAGGTAGGTACAGAGATAGGTACAAGTAGGTAAGCTGGTACCCTTAGCTCGGCTAGCGTGGATGTAAATGGATGAGAATCTTGTAGGAAATGACGGGGAAGTTCCCCTAAGGAACCCGACCAGTAGGTGCAGGTAGTGCCCTAGGTGGTGCAGGTACTGGCTGGCTGATAATAAAGGGTACAAGCTGAGTACATGCGCAGCTCAGGGCATGGATGTGGATGGGCGAGTTGCGAAATTAATTTATTTTTTCTTATTTTCCAATAATTCCTTCTTCGTTTTAAAACTCTCTAATAAATAACACGCGGTTATTCAATCATGAAATTTTTTCAATTTTTAATTTAATTAAATTTTGTTTCATTTCATTTACATCTGCATTTGCATTTGTATTTGCATTTACTTTAGAGAAAAACAAAACGTATTTGCCCTTTAGCGAATGCGGTACAATACATAAAAGAGTAAAGTGACTATTTCTCCTAGTTAGTTATCCTTAGGTAAATATTTATTCGCCCCTCGGATTCACCCCCTATATCATAATACTTTACTTAGAACCTCATGGCGAAATCCACACTTTTCTTCAGTCACTTACTCTACTTGGTTTCGTTCAAATCATTCGGTTGCCTAAACAAGATTCTCGATGACAAACGGAAGTAGGATGAAAAGTATCAAAGTCCGGTAGGACAGAATCGGATTTCTGAGGTGTAAAGCAATCATTAAGATGATTAATTGATTTACTTCCCGCAGCAACAAACAGCCTGCTCTAGAGCGGTACTGATCACATAAACCAAGTCAGTCTTGATGAAGAGCAATGAGGCTTCGAGTTACACTGTTGCGCAACACTGCCGTGAATACAGAAAATCAAAGTTAGAGATCCCCCTTTCTAAACTCCCCTTAAATACAACAATTCAGCATTGATTCGGCTTACGAATGTATACAAGATGTTCATACTAAACTTCCAAGTGAAATAAGGACATATATTACATATGTCTCAGTTATCAATGACGCGACTTATAAGTCAGCTTAAAAACATCCATACCTATTCTCAAACAGTGTCTTGCTCATTTCACACAAGTCTTCATCGTCAATAGCCACGTGGTATGTGAACGTACATAAATGGCTGCTCTAACTGGGAACCCGATCGATAAGAATGCCAAAAGCCAAAGCGGGACAGAGACAATGATGTCTTGACGGAGGGAATCGCTCCAAGTATGTTTGCCTCACCATCACGAGAGACCCGAAAAGCAACAGTTATACGCGAGTAATACTATGTAGAAGCCACCTACTAGGATAGACGTCATGTCAACGGCAGCCTCCGGTTGGAGATAAGTAGGCCGCATCTAACGGATAAGCTATCTCCGCAGAACCATAGATCAACCAGTATAATCCCCCATAATCCCCCATAATCTCCCATAATCTCCCGGTATCTATTCTCCACTCCCGGACCGCCCCGTCGTTCCCGGGGTACGGATATACTTGCTCCCCTAGGATCTATATGTGTATAGTAGCGCGAAGAGAAAATATCGTGTTATCGAAACAATTTAAGTAGAGACCCTTAAGTACTTTACTCTGGAGTAGATTGGAGAGTTCCGAGAAACCTAGTAGAATGTGTTGGTTGATCAGGCTTATCTTTGTAGGTAGATATAGCCGGCTCCAACATATCTCGGCCCGGCCCGAGGTTGTCATTCGCCGTATAAGTCCAGTCCAGGTCGTATATAAAAGGGGCTCGGAGTAACTGACTTATCCCGGGACAACATCTACATCTTATTTTCATATTTACCAGCTTACCTCTCACTTACATTTACTTACTCATTCTTTCCCCCCTTCACTCCATCATGACTGACACAAGCACCAGCACCAGCACCAGCACCAAATACACCAACCGCGCCATCCCGCGCATCTCCCTCCGGGACTTCGACGCACGCATCGACACCATCACCGCATCCCTCCTCTCCGCCGCCGAAACCAGCGGTTTCTTCACCCTCGTAGACCACGGTATCCCCACCTCCGCCATCGAAGCGCAATTCGCCCTTTCCGAGTCCTTCTTCTCCCAGCTCGACGCGCTAAAATCCCAAGTCCCTTTCTCCCCCGCCACAAATACCGGGTGGGAGCGCGGGGCCCAGATCCGCCCCAGCACGGGGCTGCCGGACCAGAAGGAGAGTTTCCAGATGCAGCATCGCATGCCGGAAGGTTCGTGGCCTTCCGAGTCCGCGATCCCCGGGTTCCGCGAGAGGACGCTGGGGTTCATGCGCATGGCTCAGGGCGTCAGCGAGAGGTTGATGGTGTGCTTTGCCAGGGGGCTCGGGTTCCCGGATGACTACTTTGTGCGCGCGCACGATGTCCGGCGGGATGGCGCGCAGACGGTCTTGCGCTTGCTCAAGTACTTCGCGCTGGACCCCGAGACGCCTACGCCGGAGGGGTATCATCGCGCGGGCGCGCATGCGGATTGGGACTTCGTGACGCTGCTGTTCCAGCGCCCGGGACAGGGAGGGTTGGAGATATGTCCCGGGCGAGAGGCGTTTACGGAGTTTGGGTTGGGAGATACGTGGACGGCGGTTGAGCCTGTGGAGGGTGAGATCGTGTGTAATATGTAAGTGCCCCTGTATGCCCCCTTTTATCAATAGATATATCCTATGCCAAGATAGTTAGAGCAATCAACTACGAGGGATGGGATAAAATGAGATTTTAAGTTTACTTAGACACCAGACGACTAATGCATCACAGTGGTGACCTCCTCATGAGCTGGAGCGACGACCGCTTCAAGTCTACGTTCCACCGCGTCAAGACTCCAACGAACCCGGCCACCGACTACTACGGCACGCGGTACAGCATGGCGTATTTCAACCAGCCCAACATAGACTGCGAGATCCAAGGCCCGCTAAAAAAGTACCCGATGGTGACGGGATCAGAGTTCACCAAAGCGGCCATGAAGCGCAACTACGAAGCCTTGCAGGCGACGAAGGCGGCTATGGTAGATGATGCTAATAAGAACTTAGCAGTTGCAGCAGCATCATAGCTTGGGATTTCGTTTTCTTATTCGTGGTTCACAATAGTGGTTGCGGTGGTGGTGGTTGGTTGGTTGGTTCTATTCAATAGGGGGCGGGCAAAGGATATACATATATCACAACAACACCAAAAATCATCACGTACGACCATAGGATCTGGAAAATTCGGGATCCCGTCCGCTCTCCCATAGACAAGCCGGATACCGCCGGATCAGTAGTCGGGTCGGTGACGACCGGCGAATCCCCGGTGTTGTACGTTTCTTTTTTCTTTTTCTTTTTTTTCTTCTATATTTTTTGCTATTTTGTTGTTTGAGTGTCTTGGTGGATATGTCGTTTCGGCTAAAAGTCTGATCTAGTATACCTATTTAAATATTGAATATCTTGATACTCTCACGTGAATAGACATATCTTGATGCCAACTTCCTGTGCCAACTAAGCGGTGTCTAGAGTACGACTAGTTTAGCGTGTGCCACCCATGGTGTGGTTTGGTACGCTCAAATCTCTTCACTAGACGAACGAATAGTCCCATGATCAAAAAGATATACCCCAAGCCCGTATGCCACCCAATGTTATCCGCTTCATACAGGGTCATAGCGGCTTTCTTGAAGACCACTTATGGCCGGGGAGTTTAAAACTACACTAGTGGCCGTAGCATCTAAACTGTTCTAGAATTTGTATTACACTCCTTGTTTCCCACTTACAAATCGCCTGTATTTACATATGTAGGCAAGTACGTATATTAGGACTTCAATGATCGTCATGCCTTTAGCATGATCAACTTAGTGTGCCTTACTCCAATGTGATCTACGACGGCATATTCTCATAAGACATCAACGTTCCTTAATTGTGATGAACTGCGAGGTTGAACTCATTTATTAATAACTCCAAGAAAAAAGAAAGACAACTACCTTAGTATCAAGGTAAGTGGTGGAAGAACGAAAATATGTAGCAGAGCACGAAAATAGTACACCTACTAGGCAACTTCGGCTGCATACAGTTCGACATGAGACCTAGAAACTTATAGCAAAGCTACTCGTTACATTAAACTATCGATCGCACTCACATAGTCACTGCCAAAAAAAGAGAACACGAAAACAACTGCACGTAGCAACATTAATCAAATCAATCCGGGGAGACTTCGCAGTCTGAAGCACTATCTAGCAAACCCTGTCCACGAATGGAGGGTTGAGATGGCTGCTCTTCTTTCCCAAGCAAGCAAAAATTATATACTCAAACAAGAGCCTAGAGTATGTCTCATCGCCTTTCCGGTGCCGTGCGGCTCACCCCCCTAAATTATGACTAGTAAAATAGTCCTGTTGGCAATGCCAACACGAAGAATCAATAAAAAGAAAAAGTTTTTTGTCGACGCCTGCCTCCCTGCCTGTGCTTCCTTGCTTGCTTATCTGCCATGCCGCCCTGTCCTGCCCGCCCAGGACCGTACGCCTGAACTCATGCTGGAAAACTGTCCGCAATACCAAAGTCTCGCCGATTAGGCCGAGAGTCGCATAAAAAAACCGTTGCAGAAAAGCAAAGTGTATCGAACATAAAGAAGTAAAAGTAAACGTCGCGAATTAGAGTGTGTCGTTAGGGTCATAGGCCACGCATGACATCGTAAATGACGGCACATCCATGCCGGCTTATTAGTTGATCAGGTATTGATCCGTCTCGGCAACATCGGTAACAACAGCGAGATCTCTATGTAAACTGAAGAATTCCCACGCCGTTTCGCCGCGTTGGTCATTAGTCTATGTAAAACACCGATACTTTGGTTGGCTGTCATTGCCAAGTAAGAAGACTCCGGTTGACATATTGGCTTAGCCTAAGATAGGTAGTGGCATCGTCACAGTACGCGATGTTGAGTAGATCTCGGTGTTCGGGAGATCATACGTCTGGTGGTATCCGCGCTGGAAGGGAAGTCTGAAACCGATTAGGATCTGGTCTTCGACGAACGTAGCCACGCGCTTGAAGAGGCGACCTGAATATTTCTCGAAGACTGCTCGATGGTGTTTGCGTCCAATGCGGCAGCAGTCAAAGATCATTCCGATCAATGGCTTCAACTGGTCATACGTATAGCCGGAATAGTGAACATGTTCGGGAGTCTGTTGAGGCAGGTTAGATATATGAATACTATTATTTGAAACTCTGTGAACTTACCCAGTCACCTTTGCCCAAAATCATGCGCGAAAGGCATTGGGCTCCAGCGGCCACATAGCTGGGAGGACTCGAGACGAAGCGCTCGTCCATAACGGTAACCTCGAGGAAGTACTTGGCTACAGTTCGAATCTCACTGTCGTAGTCGTCCGCCTTGCTGATACGTCGTAAGAAGCTCATAGGACCAGGCCAGCCCAGTGCGAAGTTTAGCATGCTGAGCATAAAACGCTCTGCCTTGAGGACTTCCTCTTGGCTATAGCCGCCGTCGACCATATAGACGATTTCTTGCACTGAGGGGCAGTTGATCTCCTCATACTTCGCAGCGAGCAGAAGAGCGGTAGCGCCGACTAGTTGGAGCTTTCCTATGGAGACAATCTTAACCGAGAGGAATCGATCAATGTAGTTGACGGCCAAAAAGAGCGTCTCCGGGAGAAGTCCGAAGCGGGTGTGAACTTGAATGACCCAGTCCATAAGAACGGCTCGCATGGACCACTTGATCTCGGTCTGGATATCCATGTAATGAGGCTTTGGTAGCAGATCGATCTGTGCACAGGATAATTAGTATGATGCTGTGTTACCTCGTTTAAGTAGTTTGCTTACCTCGACTTCCTTCATGTAAGCAAAAATCTCCTCTCCATACTCAGTCACCATGCTGATATCCCATTCCTCATCGTCCGGGATGTCGCTAGTCTTTCTCTCTACGATATCTTTTGCGGCTGCGATCTCTGCGGCACCCTTCTTGGTGAGCTTGGGGGGGATCATGACAGTGGTGACACCAGTTGTCGTGTTGTCCCGGCCGGAATGGGCTGTAGTGTAACCCTGGTCATCATAGTAGTCCTCATCCTCATAGTCAGAAACGTCGGCCGCGTTTTGAGGCGGGAGAAATGCGCTAGAGGCGAATCGTTCCTCATGGCGAGGGTACATGCCGTCGCCGGTAGCGGGGGGTAGACTATTTTTCTCCGTGTTAAAAGCCGGAGAAACCCAACCACGTGGGTTCGGGTTCTTCGAGTACCCAATTGCCGCAGCCTCTGTCTTCGGTAGGGGATACACGTTGCGCGGAAGCTCTTCGACAGCGTCCAGGTAGACGGCCTCGGTAACCTCTTCCTCCACTTGACGGACGGTGGAAGAATTGCTAGTCTGGGAGTCTTTGGAATTCTCTAGATAAGACCCTTGCTGGCGGCCTTCCGGCAGCGCTTTCTCTGATGCTACGGGAACCCAATCTTTGACCTCCACTTGCGGCTCAGTACTATATTTGATTGTAATGGCGGCTCGGCTGGCCTTCTCTAGGGTAGGTTGTTGAACATTGTCTTCCTTCTCAGGTTGGTTGTCACTGAAGACCTTGAAAGGTTGACCTCTCTTCTTGATAGGCTGTTGCTGCGAGTGCTGTTTGGAGGTGGGTGCCGGCTCATTAGCTGCAGGTCGGAGCTGGTTCATCGAAAGAGAGGGAACGAGAGACTTGGGAAGTCGTTGCGCAGGTCGTAGGAAGGCGTCCTTCGAAACATTGTGGGCTCGGTTCTCTTGATCGATAGCACCAGTTCCGGGAAAGGCGCTATTATACTTCGCAACTGGCATGTGCGAGTTGGATGGTGCGGGTTTCGCTCGGGCGTCCATGTCACCTTGATTGCTGGGCTTGACCGCGAGTTTAGAGAAACCGCCTGCGGCAGGCATGGTGTTCACTAGGTTGCTAGTGGACTTGTGGCGTTGGTGAATGGCCTTGTTAGCCATTGGCGGTAGGTTCTCGTCGTTCCGGTTGCTTAGAGCATAGGCGAAACGAGAAGGCTGTCAGGAGTGAATTGAAAAGTCAGCATTGTTTAAAAAAGTGTAATGTTTGCAACACACAATGGCTATGACACCAAAGACCACTCCAAACACGTTGTAATGTTGGGATTGGGTATGCATATAGAGTGAAGCACAGGTATCAATCGTATGGTAGTTTGGTCACAGACGGGAACGACAGATTGTGGAGGTAGAAAGATCAGGCACAGTGGAGACAGAAGGTTAAAAAAAAAAGAGGACTTACCCTGGCATCCATAGTCTGCGAATTTTCGTAGGGATGATACCCTAATGGTGTGATCTCAAGACGCGACGAAAGGGGCAAGGTAGAAAGATAAAGCTTCGGTCTAAGGACCTCAGCTGGGAAATAAATATTAGGGTGCGCAGAGTGTACAGAACGTACAGAATGCTCAGATGATTATTGTCCAAGGGAAATCAAGTAAGTGATGGATACTTTGAAGCGTGTCCTAGGAAATCAATGCACATAGAGTGGAGTCCTCTAGCAAAAATGTCAGTCTAACTGTGCTGAGCATCAACATTGAAGGTTGGTGGTTGGGTATGGAGTATTTGTTTTTTTCCAACATGGGTTCAAAGGTTGGAAGGATGGGATGAAAGCTGCAAGTAATTAAACTTGGGTTGAAGCTTTGCTTGAGCTTATGCTTATGCGCAGCTGTCAGGGAGCTGCTAGGGAGCTGCCAAGCTGCTAGGCAACGCCTTGACAACTGCGCATGAGCCGACAATAGTGGACTATCTCCTGCGAGGACCTGTGAGGACCTGCGAGAGGACCTGTGAGGACCTGCGAGAGGGCCTGTAAAAAGGGCTTGATGGGGTGCAGATCGTGGTGGATATGGAAATGGATACATACCTAGTTGTCCCAGAACTCAAACTTGTTCCCAGGTCAGATATTTTTGGACCAAAGCTAAACCTTTTGATTGTCCTTCCCAATGATCACCAGAAAGACCTCCAGAGGTTTATATGATGACCACCCTTTTCCCAATGATGATAGAGCAAGGTTGTGGCGTCGGTGATTAAGGAAGAGGTAAGTTTTTCACATCAACCGAGCGAGAGTTACCTTAGATGGCGGTTGGGAATGTAAGGTCAGTGACACAAGATTCACGGCGTTGTTGATTGTCAAAGTGAGATTTGGAATTGGATAGGTGCGCGAAAGCAGTCTTAGAAGAATCGGCGTCAGATCACACAAAGTTCAATGGTGGTTTAGGCAGTGAAGTATGGTTTTGAATTGATAGGAACCGAAGTATGAGATTGGACAGTGGCAACAGCTTCTTGTCGGCGACGTAAAGTTAAACCAAAGAAGTGGACGTCTTAGGCTTCTCAATAGGCAAAGGTGTCGAGTCCAAGTGCGCAGGAAGAAGGCGTTGCGGCGTCGATGTTGAAGTTAATTGAAGAAGAAAAAAGGTTGAAGATGAGAGAAAGTTTCTGACGGCGACGCAGTAGATTTGCGAAAGAGGGGTTACCTGCGTTTTGAGGTTGACTGGCAAAAAAAAAGATTTAAAGATTGAAGGCCGATTGTTGATGTTGACTTTCCAATTGAAGGCTGAAAGTTGCAGCTTTGACGGCGTTGGAAGGTAGACCTTAGAGCACTATCCAGGTACGTACATGCCAAATTAGGAAATTAGCATTAAAGTACGTACCTCAAATACCACGGGAAGCTGTGGGGAAATAAATCAAAATAAACAAACCGCGAAGTGCTTTAAGCCTATCATCCCTGTCATACTTCCTGCCCGTTGCCCAGGTCAAATCGAGTCGGTAGCAACCTGTGAAACCTGACGGCGCCCTGACAAATGACTCAGTTCTACCTATCCTATCTAAGTGGAGTATTGTCGGCGTTAGGATATTCCGGTTTCTATGTGACGCACCCCACTTGAAGCTTAAAGTGGTACGAGAGTACCTGAGGGTAGTGACAAGTGATTAGTACCCATTTACAGATTATCAGTGGTCAATGCACCTTTTTAAAGAGCAATGACGTATCATCTTGCATTATCGCGTCTCCCATCCAGTTGGGTTCATTCTGATTTTTGCGAAAATCTACGACAACTTGTTAACCACAACTTATTTTCTCTCCCCTTTTGTTGCAAAAGCTTCTATTAAACTTACAATATACTTTTATATTAATTCGAAATGCTCTTTCACTACATAAGCTTGCGCATAGCAAGATTTCGATTTTGAGCTCCGGGCGCGGTCATCCTTAAGATGACATCGCGATCGCAACTCGAAATCACGTGATGCATTAAGGCCCTCAAGTCTTGCCTTTTCTCAACAACGGTCTTTCAGCTCTACAGCATCTACCGAGGGGTAGGCTCTTTTATAAACCTATCAGCAGTATTGTATCTTGTTATGCGACGCAAGATCTGTGTACTTTAACGCTGATTAGTGCCTTCGAGCTTATATTCAATCATATGCCTCCAGGTGGCGCAAATCGTCTGACTGGTGGGAAGAGCAGCTGGGGAACGATGACTTACTGACTTACGATTTATTACGACTAATTTGATAGTCTATGCGATTCCACCAGGGACCTATAGATAACGATTATACGCAAAGATCTTGGCCGTTCGTTTTGCGCGACTTTGATTCCCTATCTGTTCCTCTTCTGGTGCTTAGCCCTGAACTGCGGTCTGGAACGAGTTATCGGAATACGACATTTCACAATTCGGCCGTGGTTGGATAACACCCCTCCCTTGAGAGCTTTTCGGCCACGGTACTCGATAGGCCGGAACCTGGGAATTGTCGACTACGCAGGATGCTAGACTATAATGGTACGCATGTCTAGTTGTCGTCCAAATAAGTCTGCTATGTAGTACGCCCTATAACATCACGGCGATCATATATGGACCAAACATATACGAACATACGTCTATATAGCACGATGGGCTAAGCTGCCAGGTCAGGTCTGGACAACGTCTTACGTCGCCTCAATGATGTGACATGCATGCGCATCATGCCGCTTCCCTCAAACCATTGCATGAGCACGAGAGAACAGCCGCACAAAAGTCGCATCTATTTTTCGATTGGATGGGGATGACTACAAAGCCCTAATGATGGATATATAGTATATATAGATGGAAAAAATATTGATGCGACAAGAGCAAAGATAGGGGAATGCGGTTCGATGAAAAATTCATGATGACGAGACTTTTTGTTGCAAGGGTTGTAACAACGCACGGAAATACCGAAAGGCTAAGTTGATACCTTGCAAATAAGTGGTCAGCGCTGGGGGGGATTACCATTGGGTTTATTACACTGTACTGGAAACATAACATGATATCCTCCAATGGCGCCGTATTTCCCTTAATTAAGCTTGCAATCTATCTGATTGGGGAAGATGGGAGACGAGAGAACCCATATTATCGTGGCAACATGCGGAGGTTGGCAAGAAAAAAAATTACTCGCTTTTCCTGCTTGGCTAATAAATCAGTTTGTCGCTATCGCAGACGATATGACGAACTCCGGTGCCGATCCTACTGGAGTTCTCTAATTCTTTTTGCCCCCTTCTTCTTGGGTTTATTTGCCTGCGTCCTGACCCTGCGCGCACGCACCGGCGGAAATACCCCAGGATTCAGGATCAGTGGGAAGTTCGCCAGTTCAAGACGGGGAAAAAAAGACCGCAGATAGAAGAGGTCTCTCAGTAAGTGCGGTGTAGATCAAGAACAGACCGAACGGGGGAAAAAAAAAGTAGACCACGATTCTGATAGGCTTGCGAGCCCATTGGACGCTTGTGGTTCGATCTATCATAAGCGGTCAAGATAAAGAAGACGGGGGCACTAACCCAGCAAGCAGCCTAGGCTCAGGTATCGTACATATCGTGCATCTTGTACATATCCTTACCTCAAGGTAGCCTAGCCTAGCCTAGCAAAGACAAGACAACTAAAACAGTATGAGAGAGAGAAGATAGGTTAAAAGGTTGGTTAGATGTAAGAGATAGAAGCATGTATGTATACGCCGCCTCGGAATCTTGCAATTATTTCATATTGGGAGGCTAGGAACTGAGGGGAAGGGTTGTGAAGGACATTGACCTGAAACCCGAGATATGGCCCATGGTCGCGACCATGCCTGTTCCCTCTTTTTGTCGTTGCGTGTATGTTTGTTTGTTTTTGTTTTCGGTCGAAAAAAGAGTCCAACTCGAATAGGCGAGCGAACAGTTTTGGAGAAGAGAGTTGTCGTGGATGTTTATTATGTTATTATGTACGACGTCCGTTAGCAGCCAACCAAGTCGAATTCTGGCGCGTGGAGAAACCAAAAAAAAGTTGTTGGGCGATCCCGCAAGTTGCGCCCAAAGGGTAGTCCGCGCTTGGCTTGGCTGCGCAAGATGTTCTGTTCTCTCTCTTCTCTCTCTTACCCAGCTTCCCAGCTTCCCAGCTTACCGGCTTACCAGCTTGGTTGAAAGGATCTGGGCTTGTCAGAAGCTGCTAGTATTCCCAGGGTCTGATTCGATCCAAGTGGATGAAACTCGTCGCCAGCGCATACCATCGTCGAACTCCAGTCTCCATTCTCCAGTCTCTAGCATCCAGTCTCCAGTTCCAATACTCGCTACTACATGTTATGCTATGTACGTGTAGTGTACACTATATACGTGTATACCTACTTTTCCCTTTCCATGCGAATTAACAACACGGTCTTTGCCTTTTCTGGCCCGGCATTCGGTAGGGTGGATTTTATTTGTCCAACCCTCCAGAAATCCACAGTGTGCCACTCGCTTCGATTTAGTCCCTTGGACTCTCTCTGGGTACGTATTGTATTGTACGATACCAGAATACAGTGGCCATCGACGACCTCTTCTCTTTGGACGTTTAGCTGCCCGTTAAGCAAGGGTAACTCTTATGTATGTATGTACTTCTTGCGCAAATCTCTAACCACCGAAGACGCCGTGGCCATACCGAAGAAGTGGTTAAACATAGAACAGGCAGGCATGGGGCCGAATCCCATTTCTTCTTTTTTTCCCATCGGACGTGAAACGATAACGACAACCTTCCTGGCCGTCCATCAAGGCCCTTTAGAAGTCTTTCTTGCTTTTCTATTTCGTTCCCTATTTCTCTCTAGATACAAGAGCCATCTTCAACCTAGTGAATTGCGAATTCTAGATGCAGCTTTTTCCGCTTTGCGCCCACTCACACTACTGCGTAGAGCGACCCTCAGGTATCCTCCATATGGGTCTGGGGACTACTCCGAGTGGTCATCATATCTACTCTACTGCGTACGTACCCTACCAGTTTTGCTGGGCCCTTCATCCCTGCTCTCAGACAAACTGGCGCATCTAAGGAGCTACGCTATTGGCCGGCTAGGCTGTCAACTTGCCCGCTTTGCTCACCTCAACTCGCATTAACGACGAGGTTTCGTTTGCGACCACGAACAATTGTCCACGGAGCCGATAGATCAGCTGGGCACCTGACAGCGATCGTTAGATAGCTTCTTTTTTCACTTGCGCCTTCGCGCGACATCTTTATAGGGGATGTAGATCGGATTTTATATGGAATGCGCTCAAGGGAGTTTTTTTTTTGTTTGGTAGTGGGACTCGAGAAAAGTGATGCGCGAAAGCGCCAATGGCTCCTTTTACTTAAAGCTCGAGCCTCAAAATGTGACGTCTACTCATCCTAGTGCGAAGGACGCCTTGGACAACGGCGGCGCATAGCCCCTTAAGTAGCGTCTAGCTTGAATCGCAAAGAACGGCGCAAAAGCGCAATATCGAGATTATAGTAAGCTTTGTAGATGATGAGCTTTCCCCCCTTGGAACATGAAGGATCACATAATTGCGCCAGCGTGAGTGAGATATGCCTATGTCCAGTATATATCTAGGTGTGTAACTATGTGTATGTCCATGTATGTATGTGTATGATGTGTGTATGGTATGTCCTATGTCTCTAGTGTGTTAGTTGCGCGCGCGTGTGCCTGGATCGAGAAGAAGGCCGGGTGATTCCGCAACTTAAGTTACCTCCTTGGAACTTCTTGGACAAGTCAGATGTATGTGTATACGTATGTATACCTAAGGTAATACCTAACCTTACCTACTGGACCTAGGTATGTACGATTTGTTGTATCTTGATATGTATGTATCTGACCTGCCGGAAGCGCGCAATATGGCTGGCTGGCTGTGCATCCACGGGATCTCGAGGCAGGTAATTCCTAGTTCGACGTCGCAATGCGCAAATTCAGGGACGTGTTTGCGTTCGCCTTTTCTACTGTTTCTCTAGTTATTTCTTAAAACTAAGACTTCTTAATAACACTTTAAGATTCTGAGACAAGGCGACTTTAAGCAGATCAACTTGCTTTCCACCCCCTCTCCCCCCCCTCCCGTCTCTCCCCCCATGTAAGGTAATTAAGATGAGCAGGATACTAAAAGTCCAGATCAGTACTTAGCATACCTAAGTTACCTGTTAGGACAGAATAAAAAAAGAAAAAAAAATAAGAAAAAAATTAGACCATTGAGGAGAAAGAAAATGGGCAAAGTCGCCAAAGTCGTCTTCGTTCGCATTATTGTCCTAATGCAGCGCAACGCAGCGCATGGTCGGATTTGCCCTGCGGGTATCGAAACAATATGTGGAAGTACATGTATGGTGTATCCTCACGTCCTTCACGCATCGCGGCGGGACATGCGAGTCGCAAAAAGATAATATGTGACGCTCTAATGCATCCGCTGGACGGCATGTACCCAATGATGTATGTTTGGGCCATGTGTACAATGCATCCAATATTTTCCAATGTTTGCGACTCGATAAGAAGAGAGGCCTTTACCAACTACATTGGATATTATTATAGACATAGAGTGGACATTGGGACATTGGGACATACTGGACACCCATGGATGGCCTTGATATATAAATGGTACAACATGTAATATAATGTAAAAATATACATGTAAACCCAGTCTAATTCCTGGACCAAGTCCCAGTCTAACTAGGTACCTAGGTAACAACTTGTCGTCGACCTTGATGGGGATACCAAAGCATAGTTAGTGTATGTATATGGGTAGGTAGTCATTATTATAATTATTTTATTTCAAGCTGTTAGATATTTTATAGGATCTATAAAACAACAATGACGACTTGTGCGATTCAACTAAAACGCCCTTGGCGTCTTAAGAAAATGTAGGTATGTAGGTATGTAGGTATGTATGTATGTGTGTATGTCAGTTCCGTATTCTGGGCTAGTCGCATTCGTTGTCGATCTTGTAACTTTATAAACGACGCACTTGACCAAGACCCGAGGAATGCTGGGAAGAGGTCAGGTACTTACGTATAGAGGTACCTCCCTATACATACCCACCTTAGACAAGTCAACCTATATTCGTGAATACGCAGAAATTCGACATATTCTTAGGTCGCATAGACGATATAAATCTAAATTGAGAACTTGATGTCTTTATACTAATTTCCTATATTTTCAAAATAAGAAAGAATAAAAAGTTAAGCTGTTTAATCGCTGAAATCGGACGGGGGAAGGGGGACGGGTCGGTACTTGTCCAAGTAGCCTGACCGTTGTTTTTTTTTCTATGTACCTATTTCTTCAGTGGCACGTTCTCGGTTTGGTGCATCACTAAACAGCCTACTAGCAGCCGGTAGCCAGGTACTTTAGTGGTGTGGTGCTGGTGCGCTGTTCAAGGCCTGGGCAGCCCGCGGTGCCCCAAAGTCGGGCAGGTACTGCACCTACCGAACTGGATGTACTTACTTGACTTTAGTGGACGGCATGCAACTTTATGTGGGAAAGCCTTTTTTGGAGACTCACGCTGCAAAACCTCACTCTCTTCTTCCACCTCCTCTTTCACACAACCCCGAATTCTTCGATCAGCTCTCATCTAACACATCTCCATTTCTTTTGGTATGTTTTTCTACTTCATCCTAATCCTCTCTACAATCTACATACTCGCCTATACCTACGAGGGCATCTGTAATTTCTCTGTTCTTCCTTAACTGACTCCTTGGTGACATAGGTCGATCGGGAACTATCCTGACTTTGAAAGGTCGAGTTCATGCATCTCTAAGCGCACAGCACCATCCATTCTTACTTCTGGTAAGTTTTTCTAGCAATGGCACCTAATGCGATCACGTATTCACTTCATTTTAACCCCTATCTCCCCATCCTCCCCGTTCTAGTTGTCGCCTATTGCACACGCTTCCATGTCGTACTCAACCCGTCACTCCGCACCTGAAGTCTGTCATGGACAGAATAAACCAGCATTACTACTCCCCAAATGCTTATATACAATTGCTATCATGTACTTCCATGATCTAACTAATCTGTATCGAAGTTTTCTTACTTGAAAATACTCGTTTCGACGAACCCGACTTTTCGTACATTTTCCTTGCGATCGGCCCTGACCGCTTCGCTCAAAATTCTCGACCACAACTACATAGTCAACACCAACACCTAGAGTCGTACTCTATTGAAAAAAAGACGGGAGCTTGTATAAAGAATACTTGTTGGCGTTGTTGTTATTGATTCTACTGCCAACAAAAATCACTCTACCCCCCCTTTCTCTCTACCCACCCACCTCCGAACGGTAGTGAGCGCTTTTCATCTCCTTCAGCTTTAGCCGCAAGGAGCGGACGAAGTTACACTCTATACGGAAGCGATTCGTGGTGTGAGCAAGATGGCTTCTGCTTCGCCCATTGAAACCTTCCCGTCCGGCTCTACCGGCTCCCATAGCGGAAGCGCCTCTCCTCGACAACCCGTAACCCCGAAACATGTCCAATTCGAACTCCTTTTCCCCGAATCCCCTCAATACCGCGCAAGACTTCCCTTGCGCGTCCAAATCTACCCTCATGATGACACGGAGTCGATAATATCTACTGTCAAGAATTTCTATGGTCTCTACCATGGAGGAAAAGGTGTCAGTTTTGAAGACGATCGAGGCAACACTCTCATCGCGAGGTATGAGAACTTCAGCAACAACATGATAGTCTATGTCAGAGTTATTGAGGAATCTCCTCCACCGGCGGGAGTATATGGTCCGAACGGTTATCAATCAGGACCAATTGACTATGCGACCCAACAATTAGGACACCATCTCTCAAGACCTGCGTCAAGGACTTCTCGTAAGCGCAGTCCATCTCCCAATGGAGGCCGCGGCAGGCGTAGCGCGTCTGCCAGCACGAACCCTACGGCTGGAAAGAAAGGTCGCTCGCGCTCTACTAAAAATCGTAGCGCGAATTATGATAACCGCAGCGACAGCATCAACGGCTATGACAGCGGGGACGGCGCTCCCGCGTCTGTATCTAGCAAGGCGAAGGAACAGATCGGCAACACTGATATTAGCGTTGAGAATATCGTAGAGGGAGGTCGCCGGAAGCGCGCCAAATTTGAGAGTTCGGTAAGTCTATCCAATTTCCAAGTGTGTCTAAGGAGAGACATTTGCCTGACCGAACTGTGATCACAGGAGCTACCGCTCTTTGCGCCACCTCAGATGCCGGCTGCTACTTCCAACCCATCTGTATCTCCTGTCCGTCGCGTTGAACATCAACGGCCAGCGTTTCCATTCGCGCATCCCGGACAAAACGCTTTCACAAATGCTCGTGCCCTCCAATCCCCGCAGGGTTACAGCAGCGGATATGGTCAGGCTGGCATGTTTGCGACACCGGTGAATGACTCGCGGCGCCATCGCAACAGCGGTAGCATCAGCTATCCTGGAACCGGCAACAATATCCTGCCGACCCCTGATCCGACTATTGGAAGCTGCGTGTCCGAAGAGGATAAGGATGTTGCAATCCAGCTCATGAGGCTGGGCGAAATGTCCAACATTTCCCATGGGCGAACATCCGCGTCGACGTTGGATGATACCTTTAGCGGCAGGGCTGAAGTTGCTTCGTCAACTGGTGCTACAAGTGATGCCGACAGCGAAAGCGAAAATGAGCTACCGCCGTCACGTCGCCAGAAGCTTGACTTCGCTGGAACCAATCGCAAGGTCTACCAAACGACGCACAGCCACTTCATACCCTCGCGCGACAGTATCGATGCTAGTGGCGATGACGCTGACTACGAGGATGGCATTGAAGATGGCCCTCTTAGCGGTCCTAAGCCAAACGATCTGAAGCTCAAGACTCAGCAACCCGGAAAGCTCCAAGCGCCGGTGGCAAAGACTTCTAAGGCTAGGGCTCCTAAGGCGCCCAAAACCACCAAGACGAAGAAGACCAATGTTGCTGCTGGTCTCGTTGGCCCGATGTCACCCGCATCTCTGCCGAACCAGTCGCGAAAGCCTTCTATCGCCTCGACTACACTAGCCCCAGGGCAGTCGGGTGAGGATGATCAACCCGACCTCTCTACTAAGCCGCGATGCCAGCGATGCCGCAAGAGCAAAAAGGGTTGCGATAGGCAGCGACCCTGTGGTCGGTGCCGTGATGCTGGCCTTAGTGCCGACCAATGTATTAGCGAAGACGAGGGGAACGGCAGAAAGGGTCGCTACGGTCGCCACATGGGCGTTCCCATTAAGACGGCCGATATCTCTGGACCTCCCACTCTTCTACCTGCCGCCCCTATTGCAGCTCCCGCCGTAGCAGGCGACAAGAACAAGAAGCGAAAGCGGTAGGTCACCTGATCTATTGATAATGCGCCATAATACATTTGATACTCGATAATACGTATCACGTACGGTAGAGGACTTGCAAAGTCTACCCAGGTGCTGCCTTTTATTTCTCGACTGTATCTACCTCGAGTACCGAGAATTGTATCTATCAGGACCAGTCATAAAACATGGTTGCTGACATGGTACACACTGTATGTTCAACACCGCATTGCTCTAAACTATAGCATAGCTGTGGTGTTTGCATTCACGCTAGTGTGAAACTACGCGATATCTCAGGAAGGGGGGGCGGGTTATGGGACGGTGTCTTGTCAACTCTTCGTCGGAGTTTTATTCCTATGGGGGGGTTGGAAGAGGCGTAGAGGAAACAGGTACTTAATATGGGCCTCGCGGCTGTTACACTCCTTTTTCATCAAATATGGAAGGCAAGGTATATGATTACCTTGCGGAAGGGTTATTGGCGTTGGATCGTACTTGCTTGTCGCTTCATCATTCGCAACGTCACCGAGCCTCAGCTTTAAGATACTATGGCGAGTCATGGACTCAAAAATAAGAAAATGAGCTTTGGAAAACAAAAAGTGATCCAGGTGCGTTTCAGAAGGGAGTAGATGGAACGGCAACAAGGAGAAGAAAAAAAAACCGGAGTGTTAAAGGAGTCCGCTGCTCAAGGGCGGGGGATGGATGGATGGCATATGCCCTACTGTCAGCGGATCACAGGGCGTACGAAAGGCCGGACTTGGTAGCCGTACGGGGGTGGGAAATTTGTGTTTTTCAACGGGGTTATCCTGCTTCTCCTATAACTTTTTTGGCGGTCCATATTTGTTTTGAAGCTTTTCGCATTGTGTGTTCTCTTTTCCTTACCTGTTCTCCATCGCTAGCTAGCGGAAATGAATGTTAAATAACTATCATGAAAAACTTCTAGCAGCAAAATACAAACGAATGCTCATAACTACAATATCTTATATACAGGTTACCTAACCTATCAGCCTATACACGTGTATATGTGGGAGCGCATCTATAAAGTAGTTGATAGACATTGATCGTCGTAGGAGTTCTCGGCGGATGTGCGCATTATATATCTAACACTATGGGAGGTACGTAGTTTATACATCCCTACAATAATACCAAAAAGTATAGTTATTATTATTAAATCAAGCAGTGATAGAATCAGTAAGTCCAAGAGATATCAGACTATACCAATGCCATAGTGTATCCCAATCTTGAGACTATCAGGCATCATCCCATAACACATAATAATTTTTTTAATGGACCGGATCTGACATGTTCGTGGCTCGCATCGATGTCAAAAGGAGAAGTCGGACGGGGTTCAAACCTAAACTAAAGCGGCGTCGTTCTGGACCTAAAATAAGAAAGAGAAAGCTAGAAGAACAAATCCAAGCTTCTCATTGGTTATAAGCTCGGCAGTTACCGCCAGTCAAAATAAATCCCGGGGTTCGTGTGACGTTGAGTTAAACTAGATCGGTGGATGACTATTCCTTTTATAGAATAGCTTAACTCTTCCCCTGGCAGCTAACCGTCTTGGCGCTAGATCAGAAGAATTGTGGCTTGGATCAGCTTTCGTCTCTAGCGTTCTCATCGCCTTCTTTCCTCACACAAATCCTTCACCGTCGCCCACTTCGTAGCCGATTTTTTGAAGCCAAAAGTCATTCCCCACTCATCTTTTATTTTTTTTTTTCTTCTTTTCTCCTCTTGCCTCGTGTCTCTAATGGGGAATGACACTATCGCGATACCCAAGCTTGTGTACCTTTGGTACGGTAAAGAGGAGAAAACGTGTTTTTCGGGAATTGATGCCCAGCCCACGATAGGACGGGCGCCATGACCGAAAAGCTCCAACTGAGGATCCTACCGAGGCCCTATCGAGATGACAATGTGGACTAGAAGAAAAGCCTAGATTCCTTCTTCACCGTTGTTCTGCTCCAGTCGGTGCGCTTTCGGTAATGAGCTACTTAGCCCTAGACAACCTAAGCAAAAGCCCGTCTCGTGATATTGTGCAATGTGTGTGCCATGCGCGTTTGCTATCGTCACGTTGGAGAGAGAAAAAAAAAGTACCGCTACTTCCCCCCGAGGTCTCCGTGGCGTCGCGCAAGCTTCCGGTTCGCTGCTATGCGTCAGAGGATCTACCAACCTTTTTCACGATGTGCGTGGACCGTGCCTTGGGGATCGCACGCTTGCGCTTGCCCTGGGAATGGGCGGCCAGACCGTCGCCCCTTATGCGCTTTACTCCACATGGAAATTCCATGACAAGCCCACGCAGCCGTTAACGGACGTTGGGGTCCGGCCCCTTGGCTTCCCTGCAACATCGTGGCCACATCGTGAGATTTTTGCTAGGTAATATGTTCCGTTGTGGTTTTTTGGTTCGGGGTTGCTTAGAGGGTTTAGTTTTTTTGGAGGGTTCTGGTAAAGTATATGAAGGGGCCGCATCGTGAACCTCGAAGGGCATCATGTTCATCATCATTCTTGTCATCTTCTCTCTCAGCTTAGCGATATATCAAAACTTCTTTTTTGGCATCTTAAGCCAGCCACAGAAAAGAAAGAAAAAACAACTTATACAATCTTTTTTTGCCTATCATGGTCTCTGTTGAGCAAATCAAGGAGACTCATCATGCGGTAGCCGTTGCTTCTCTGGCCAACAGCCAGGTATCGCTCACTCATCCCGATGAGAGCGTTACACCGAAGCCAAGTATCGACGATGAGGTTGACTATCCGGATGGAGGCTCTACGGCCTGGCTCCAGGTAGTAGCTTGTCACTTCATCAACGCGATGGCTTGTGGCTACGGTGCAGCTTTTGGAATATATCAGCTGTACTACACCGAATCCCTTAAGCTGCCTGCTTCGCAAATCTCGTGGATCGGGTCCATCCAGATCTTCGTAAACAACCTGATCTGTATCGTAGCTGGACGGCTAGCGGACGCGGGATATGCGCGGGAGACGGTTCTCGGCGGTTCTTTCGTCGCCCTGGTAGGCACTTTCATGAGTAGTCTTGCCACCGAGTACTGGCAAATTTTCCTTTCCCAGGGAATCTGCACAGGCTTGGGTCTGGGTCTGATGTACATGCCTACCATCACCATCGTCGCGTCGTACTTCCAGAAGAAGCGCGCACTAGCTCTAGCACTCTCTACGGCTGGTACGGGAACGGGGAGCATTATTTTCCCCGCCACTGTCCAGTACCTGATACCCCAGATCGGTTTTGCTTGGGCCGTCCGATGCGCAGGATTTGTTGCTCTGTTCATGGTGGTTATCATGAACGTGCTTCTCAAGCCCCGTCGGCTCCCCAAGAAGACCGGTCCTATGGTGGAGTGGGCTGCTTTCAAAGAGCCTCCCTATGTGATCTTTGTCGCGGGAGCCTTCTTGGTCTACTGGGCCTTGTATTTTGGTTATTTCTACGTAAGTAATATCAACTCCTAATATTAACCATAGGGTTAGTACCCGAGAACACAAAAAGATTAACTCTTGTATATCAGGTCAACACATACGCTATTACAGTCGCCTCTTTTACACCTACGTCTGCCGTTTCGTTGCTTCTTATCATGAACGCAGTCGGTATACCATCGCGTCCGATCATCGGTTACCTTGCCGACACCTACCTGGGGCCTATCAACGCCTTTATCCTATCGACCATCACCCTAGCCATTGCCTTCTTCGCATGGATCACGATCAATACGTCCTCCACCATGTACGGCTTCGCGATCGTCTTCGGCGTTACAAATTCCGCGGCCCAGGGCGCCTTTGCCGGCGGTCTAGCCAGCCTGACCAAGGACCCTGTAAAGATGGGCACCAGGTTCGGTATGTGCTGCACGATACTAGCCTTCGCGACCGTTGCCGGCCCCCCGACCGCGGGTGCGATCATCGACTACTGCGGCGGGCAATACCTCTGGGCTCAGGTCTGGGCCGGCTTGGTGACGGTCCTCGGAGCGGCTACGTTGGCCGTGGCTAGGTATAAGGTGTCGGGCGCGAAACTTCTGGTTAAGGTATAGACAGACTATCTAATGATAATGCGCTGGCAACACTGTTATGACTCTGCTGCCGAAGCTGTATGAACAGTAATGGGATACGGGACATGGTATGAGAATTTCGGGGGAGGGATTTTTGCTTTTTTCACTTCTCATATCATTCCTTGCTATGATGGTAACACTACTATATGGGTAATGTATAGATAGGAGGGGTGTTTATGGACACTTCTCGGTATTCGGCTTCGGCGGGAACGGCGAGGCGAAGAGAACATTTATTTTCTTAAAAAAGGAAGGGGGAAAAAGGGGGGAATTGTAATGGGTTCTGGGGAGTAGAATTTGGGGCTTACGAGTTATGAATTTCCCTTTTCTCTTCGCATCGTTTTCGTACGGAGCCAAGATCTAATATATAATATTCTACACGCTGATATATTTGATTTCTTCTAATTATTGAGACATGTGTTCTATTTAGCTAATTCTTTAAACCCCAACTACCTAGACAAAGGTACGTTACTCGTTTATATTTGTTTAGTTAAGCTCTTCTATACTGTTTCTACAATAGTATGTCTTGTTTTTCGGGAGGTTTTGGTTTGTTGATATAACTGGGTGAGGTATATACATATACCTGGTTGGCACTTGAGGACAGAAGAAGATTTGGTGTTTTATGAACACATCATATTAGGTTAGAACAAATATAACACGCATAAGCTCTGACTAGATAGAATACAGCATCGAAAATTAATATGTGGGCTCTTGAAGCAATTTATGACTGATATTCCTCAACATAAATATAGCGGTGGCAAAGTAACAACGTGATAAGAATTCGACTTCTATTGGTTACTTCGTAATCTAAACTCCGAAGAGTTCAGAGTTCGGTGCTGTTGGCGATCTGGTGCATGGAAGTTTGTAAATGGTGTTACCTATAGTTTACGTACAAATAGATGATGGGCTGGTAAGTTCGTTATTTAATTCATATCAATACCTAGGTTAAGGTAGTCTAGACTAGATGTCACTATCTTACTTATATCCTCGTATTGCCACTTGACACTTCCCGTGATGCAAATAAGAACTCGACAATACGAAGAATTTATAAGCTCTATATAATATATCACGGACCGGTCGTTACGGATCTAGATAAGGGCCGGTCTCACGAGAGATTATGCAACCACAATCACTCCTATGCATTCAGTCGGCAGTACTGCATATTTAAGGCACCATCCCGGTGTGCCAATGTGCCAATGTACCAATGCAGGATGCGAGCCTTGACGCTTTTTATACGGGAGGTCGCGTTCGTGTGGCGTTGGATGCGCGTCGGAAAAAAGCTGACGCATCCAACTTTTCCACACCGGCGATATCTCGCTGCTCAAGTTCAATTTACGTCATATGAGAAAGGTAGTAGTAGATATCAATCATATCCATTGATCCGAATTAATTGACAATTGTGCAGACGATAACCCCCTATTATAGTTTTAAGAATTACTGACTATAACTGGTTACTACTATAGTTACTACTATAGTTAGTTACACTATACCATATGCGCTATACACTACATATTCGATGGATAATAGTTTAAAAGCTTTATGCTTTGTGCTAATTCCAACCCCACAAACCGTAAGCATCATAAACTTAATTCGATGATGAAATCAGACATGCTTATTGGATCCCGGCTTTACGGACGAAGTAAGCCAGAAAGCAATACGTATCGTTGTGGCTTGCTGACATACTATGTAGCACGTCTTACCCACATGCATGCAATTAATCTAACCTTGATAGGTAAGGTGTCACCTCAAACGGGGGTGTGAATCCCTGCAGTATTTCCTATCAGAGGGAAAGAATGGAGCACTGAGACAAGCCAGGGTCTCTTATCTTCCCCAAACTTTCTTGGACCGGAGGTTTTCCATTCGCGCTTCCATCAATCATTCATCTTTTCTAACAACCCTACTATGTAGAAGACCCCCCCCCAATAAAGTCAGACCGCCTACTTTACACCACATACACTACTACCACTATATACTGCTACTGTCACTGCTACTTACCGTAATAGTAGTAATAGCAATATACCAAGTTCACCATCATTGCTTGAGGGGTCACCACCACCATGTTCGCCACCCATTTATGTACCAATACTGCTTACAGCCTGTAGTAGGATATTATGTAGACGTGCAGCCTGCAGCATCCGTGCCGCTCACGGGCATGGTAGTATTAACAATCAATAATATGGGAGTTGGTCCCTGCCACCTGACAGCGAACAATATTTGCCAAGAATCAAGTATACGCAAAAGTCTTGGGCGACAACATTGAATGCCATAGAGAGTCACCCTTCCAACGACCATGTCTACATACATAGTAACTAGCATAAAGGCACCAACCGGGGGGAACATGACTCGATACGTGTCGGTGGTATTTCTACCTCCGGACTCAGCCGCAGCTAGGCGGTCGATAGTCTCATCGACTAGAAAGTAGACGACGACTACCGACGATTCCGTATAATTGAAACTTGGTTTCAAAGAGGCCATGTCTTCTGCCGAAGATTGCGGAGTAAGATCTGTGGAAGGGGGAGCCAGGGCCAAGACGTTTAGGACCAACCATTTCGCGGGGTAGCGTCCGTCAGCGACCAGGCATCGCCAACCCTAGGGCCTCGCTTCTTGCCAAGTATAGTTGAATATCCGTCTAGGCGAAGCCGGGGTGTTTAATAACGACTCAATCAAATCCTGTTGCTGATTTGCCGAAAGTGCATATCCAGGTTCTGGACCCTCTTTCTTGTCCTCCAGGCCACTGGGAAGCACCCTAGCACAAATGTACGAATTGTACGAATTGTATGGATGGATGGGTGGATGGGTGGATTGTTCGGACTTAATCCTAACAAGAATCCATTATAAACAAGTTTGAAAGTCCAGGGACTTTGCTTGCCCTTGTCTTTCTCTGCGCTCCCGCCGTCATTCCTGCGTTTTTTCTTCACCGATTTCGCTTTACTGCTCATACAGTCAGTCAAGTCAGTCACCATGACAGCGATACGGACCATAGACGAGAAGAGCGATATCGACCAGCCCGAGGCGCTCGCGCTCGAGACTAAGAGCGAAGGCTCCTCTGAGGCACTCCTCTGGACCGTAGAAGAAGAAAATGCCGTTCGCAGGAAATTAGATTGGCAACTAGTGCCCACCGTCACTATCCTATATCTCCTCTGCTTCCTCGATCGGTACGGTGTTCCTGAATCCGCTAGACCCTCTAATCGATGCTAATTGACGGGGTAGAATAAACATAGGAAATGCGCGTATTCAAGGAATGCAAGAGGATCTGAATCTTACCGGATACCGATTCAACATCGCAACTAGCATTTTCTACATCGTCTACTTAACGATTGAGGTGCCGTCTAACATCATACTCAAGCGTGTCGGTCCGCGATTCTATCTTCCCGGACTAGTTGTTGGATTTGGCGCCGTATCGGTAGCGACAGCTTTCGTAAAGAGTTACGAGCAGCTATGCGCCGTTCGTGCGTTGTTGGGTATCTTTGAGGGCGGAACCATGCCTGGGTTGGCGTTCTTCCTTAGTTCCTTTTATAAGAGAGAAGAGCTCTATTTTAGAATTGGAATCTACGTCTCGGCCGCTTCGCTCGCTGGCGCATTCGGTGGACTGTTGGCCGCAGGATTTTCGCAGATTCCCGACTGGGGCATCGCAAGCTCAAGGTTACATACGTGGCGCAATATCTTCTTCTTTGAGGGTATCATTACTATTCTCTTCGCTGCATTTGCCCCGATCATCTTGCCTCAGAGCCCCGAGACGTCGAAGATGCTTACGGACCGCGAGAAATGGATCGCCTCCGAACGACTTCGCCTCGAGCACAAGGCCAGTCCAAATGAGAAGGTGCAAACACGCCATATCAAGCGCGCGCTGCTAAATATCAACAACTACATCTGCGCGGCCGGTTTCTTCGCTATTAACATCACCGTCCAGGGCCTTTCCGTCTTCATGCCTACGCTTCTACGAGAGTTGGGATGGGAGTCGTTGACAGCGCAGTACTATACCGTTCCCGTGTACGTCGCAGCGTCACTTATTGCTATCGCCATCGGTTTCATCAGCGACAAGACGAGGATGCGCGGCATCTACCTTGCCGTGTTTACGTTCCTCGGTATCACAGGTTTCGCGATGCTCCGATGGGGTACGGGTAACCATCTAAAGTACGGCGCTGTCTACCTCTGCGCTATCGGCGCCTTCCCCGGTGGGCCCGGGTTCCTTTCTTGGGGTCTGAACAACGCGGCCGGACCAGCGGTGCGAGCCGTCTCTAGTAGTTGGATCGTGACGTTGGGTACTATGGGTGGTATCTTAGCCGTTTGGGCCTACCTGCCTAACGACGGACCTTCGTTCCCTATCGGACATACGATCAACCTCGTCGCGCAGATCTTCGTGCTGTTCCTCTCGTTTGGCGGTATCGCCTACTGCTTGTGGGAGAACCGCGTACGGGCTCGCGGAGGTCGGAACGACCGGCTAGAGGGCTTGACGGAAGAGGAGAAGGCGGATCTAGGGTATAGACACCCTGAGTTCCGCTACATTGCGTGATTACAGTTTTTTTTAACCTCTTTTGGTATTGTTACGACGTGCTACTATACGCTTTCCGGATACGCGTATGGCGCGCGATTGGAAAGCTAGGGGTACATATTATCTTGTACTTAGAGAAGCGCGGCGATGGACTGACTGACTGACTGATTGATTGATTGATTGGATGGAAAAGGGAGTCGTCGTTGTAGAATTATATCTTAGCTTAGAATAGACGACGCCATTGGAACGTAACTCAACGTTAACGTGAGCAATATGACTACTTGGTGCTTTAACATACGCAAAAAGAAAGAGATGTTGGTGGTTAGTGTATTACGAAGTAATAAGATACTAGTACAGTTTACTTATACGTTGCCATGAAGGATTCATCGCGGTCCTACGATGGATGATGAGAACGGTTACGTCTATCAGGGCTTATTAGTAGGATTAGTAGGGGAATAGCTACGGCGGCGCATTTATGGTGCGTCCAGATAACTCAATGCTAGATGGTCTTCTTCAAGGAAGACAGTCAAAAGCTCTCATTGAACGACACGATATTATTTCTCTCCCGCTGTTTCACATGCTTCTCTTTTATATTGCATCGGTTCATACGGAACGAGACGCGCGGAAGAGTGGCGTTCCGGCGTGTGTTGCAGGAAATATATGTATTATACTATATTATGTAGGCAATGTAGGGTAATATATATTAGGTGCGTGAGTGCCGCCGACATGCGTCTATCGCGCCTAATTGCGAGTTAATATCGGTCGCGCCTAATGCGTATGTTACGTCCGAAGGAAGGTGCAAGAGGTGTTTGTATGTATGCGTCTTTTGAATGATGTACCTACATTTATTCCTTATTTCTTTTGTGGGGCGGGTGGTTCTTTTTTTTTTGTATTTTTTTAATCTAATGGTCGGAGGGGGGTTAGGATTAGAAAAAATAGCTTAAATTTTCGAAAAGAAGTGGAGAATATTTCAGGACATCGATGTCCTGAAATATTCTCCACCTTTTCTCTCCCCCAATAATATTTCAACATGTCGAATAAATCGCATGAAGTACTGCGTGGTATCGGCATACAAATTTACTAAACGCGCCTACGTTACTTCTAATACATATTCCGCCGATACTTCGTACATTCTTATCTCACAAGCCCAAGGTGTTCGTCAAGAAGGCTTGGGGTCCTTCTGAGTATAGTTTAAATACTTGGCTTAGATCGATAGCTATAAAATGAATGACTAAAATTTTTCTTGGCCTTCACCCAAAGAGAGATAACAAGTTCAGCTAGGCACGGACCATTCCAAGTAAGCGCTGACGACGATCTCGGATTGGAAGGCAGAGTCTTCTCGTTTGAGAGTTTCCCAGATGAGAACAGCCCTTTATTCAACCCCGTCTGGGATGAACTCACGGCTGAAATCGCTCTGTTGAGCCTCGAGCGATTCAACCACGACCGACCTGACCGCGACCGACTCAACCTGGGGAATTTCAGGAAGATAGGGATGACGCCAACGCGACTTCGGACAATAAAGAGGTCGATGGAAGTAACGAGGTTCAGATTCCGGACAACATGGATTTGGATGGAAACAGCAGTGCCACAACTGCGAACAATCTCGCCGCACCAGACGACAATATCGACCTCGATGACGGGGTCCCGTACAATGACGAGTTCCTAGATGACGGCCTTGTCCCCCCTCGTCTTCATCCGAATTTGCAACAGTTCCTAAACTCCGCTGCAACAAAGCTCGATCGCGTTGCCCGCACTTTCTATTATTAGGTATGTAACGCATTTCGAACTTATTCCCGTGCAATCTACTATGTGACGCGCTTCGGACCTATTCCGTGCACGGAGAAGTTGCTGCTAGGTATATTTCTGTAGGTTACCTACTACAGCAACACTCATGAGGCTTCGAACCATAATGGTCTAGAATAACTATGCTTGCCAGTTTTCTCTTTTAAGGATGCGGACTCATCTATATAATGCCTAGTGGAATAATTTCTTAGAAAAGAATGGAGAAATCGAGCATTTTAGATGCTCGAAATATTTTGGCTATTTTCTAATATTTAATATATGCGCCCAGAGAAGAGAAGATGGGGATTAGGGTTAGGGTTAGAGTTAGGGTTGTAATATGGGTTAGGAGTTGATTACGGTATTAGTTGCGATACAATGACTAGGGGAGGGTTGGGTGTGATAATGGATATTTATTTTCTATGGAAGTTTTAAGGAAATGGTGATGTTTGAGATGTTTTCCATTTGGTGCTGACCATATTACATGAGCGAACAATTGGTTAAAAGTCAAGTCTTATTAATTTTGTCGCAAACTTGGTCTGTGCTGATTTTCGGGTTTCGGGTGCGTTGATGGAGGTTTTGGGGAAATGGTAACGCTTGAGATGTTTTCCATTACGTTCCGTTACATGATCATATTAGAAACTGGTCGAAGCTTTTTGTTTTAAAATTATGAAGAGAAAACTTGACTTATTATGGTGGTTGACGCAAGTAAAGCTTTCTACGTATTAGTTTATAGGTAGCCCCTGATTTTAAGCAGCCGACGTGGTTGTGGCAACTGCGCTTGAAATGGGCCAGGAAGAGATTTAAAAAAGAAATTCGGACCGTAGTTTAAAGATAGTCAGCATGAAAGCAGTAGAGACGACCAACAAGTAGTCTCCTCATTTATTTTACCGGCAGGACGTCATTCTGTTCAACTTGTAGCTGATACCGACTGAATGAATCAGAACAGGTCACCCCTTCATGACCTAGTCTTCTCCTGCAGAATATCCAAGACCTTCAACACAGTCCTCGCAACCCCCCTACCATCCCGCCAAGCATCATCATGCGGCCCCTTCAGACCCTTCACGAGCAAAACCTCAACGCCATCTCTTCTCAGCCTCTCAGCCATGCCATCCGTCTCCGGCACATCTACCAGCTCGTCATCAACCGAGTGTCCTAGCACAGCCAGTCCCCCGCCTCCGGCAGTAACGAACCGATCCTTGTAATTCCCCGCGTACTTCATCGGCGCCGCTTCGTCCCACTTGTCCCGCGGCCCAAACGCACCCTCTAAAAACCCCGCGTACTGCCCGCCGAACCGCGCGTCTAAGCCTGTCATATCGTAGATCCCTTCGACGCCGAACACGGCAGCGGGTAATTCGACCGTGACATCGCTGTCGTCCTTTTCGACGCCGCCGCTAGACATCCCCGCTACGAGCTGGTACGCGAGACACGCGCCGGCCGAGTGTCCCACGAGCACGTACCTATCTCCAAAAGCATACCGGCGCTGCAGGAACGCGAGTGCGGCTCGGACGTCGTCTACATGGTCCGGGTGTCTGGCGCCGCGGAAGTGTTCCGCCGGCGTGCTTACTGGGTCCTGCGGGAACTCCGGGTGCGGACTCAGCCGGTAATCAATGGATGCAAAACCTGCGACAGGGATACTGCTGCTACTGCTGCTCCTGGTCTCGCCGGTAGATCCATTGTTGTTGCTACTACCGTTGCTCTCGAGGAAGCGCGTGATGACCGGCACAAAGGTCTCGTGCGCTATGCGCGGGTCGCGCCATGCGCCGCCGTGGATGTATCTAACTGCGGGGAAAAAGGTATGTGTTAGTTTGTGTTGTCTTAAGTGCGTTTACATATTACCTTCTTCAGTGGTAGGTAAGTGAGATTAAGTGAGACTTACACGATCCAATATTTCGTCCCAGTCTTATCGGCGACATCGAGGTCCCAAACCCCTAGCCGTTGGAGCTCATGCGCGCCGTACTGGTGGACGGTGTATTTGAGCGACGAAGCCATGAGTGAGTAAGTGACCCTAGTACTAACGTAGTAACCTAGTGGTGGTATTGACTAGGCGGGGTCAACAAAAGCTGAGATGCATACACATAAAATGAAGCACTGAATTCAACACCGAGAAGCGAGAGAGCATTGATTGCTAGGATTATGACGCGTGAGGGGAGATGCGTCCAACTCAATGCGCGTCATTAGTACATATCAGTCTTTAAATGCATACAACTCTACTTTAATACCCCTTTATCCAGTATACCTTTTACTTCGTTTTCATCCAAGTTCAATGGAATGGCTATAATTGTACTTTTCAAGGGATTGCGTAGGTACTTCGGGAACCCTCAACGTCCCGGCTTTCTTCGTGCTCAATACTATTATTCGTGGAGTTTCTCTGCTACCCAAAGGTAAAGATGGAGAGGCTGTGTTGTCCTTTAATTCGCATAGGCATAGATATACGCATGCGCATGCGCATACGAATGCTGCTGTGATGTTACTATTCGAAACTGCAGCATGTGATTTTCTATTCGCCAATTGCTTGAAGCGAGTTGCTGTGAAACTTGTGGCCGAAAAGAATCTGACGGCAGGTTGCAATTTTTTGTTTTAATGTGACGGTCTATCTATATGATTGGACGGCGTGCCCAATGGGATGGCAAGATCATGGACTGAGGTTGGTCCAGTGTGAATGACTCGTCACTTTGGCTTAGTTGCTTGGTCTCAACTTGTCCACGCTTGTTAGCCAATTATACGCGAGCGACGCTTTTCTTAAGGGTAAAATGTTGCTGTAGTGGAGGGTGGAGGGTGACGTGAATGCTGATCCGGAGAAAAGAACCGACATCTCGCATACTTACGGGTTCACCATATGCCCTTTGCTTCTCGCTAGTTAAGCTAGCTCATGATTATGTTGCAACAACCACTGCGGACAAGTAACAACTTGGGAGCGGAGTACATACGGGCAAAACGGGCGGAACGGGCGGACCTTATTCCTGAATGATCTTCTTCCAGCGACGGACCGAAGATATGTGGAAATCGAAGCCGACTTCGTTGAGACCTCGGCCGTATTAGCTAAGAATGGAAGGTTTTCATATTGTTGTGGGATGACGCCAACGTTAAGGGTCTAAAGTCTTGTTCTTCTCAGTGTAACATAATATCGAAATGCGATCTCGGCAGGCAAAGCAGCTAATGACTCCAAGGCTGAAGGTGGCTTGTAAGCTTGCGAAGATTTGTGATTCTATCGTGGCCCATTTGCTTCATGAATTCCGAGTCTACGGCGCAGTCTAGCTGCTACCGGCAAAGCTCGTTTGCAGACCCGAGCCAGACTCTGACCCTTTCAAACTCGATGCGTGATGAATCATCCGATTCGTCAGATGGGGTTGTGGAACTCTTCCAGGGACATATTCCAGGGACATATTCCATATTCACGGGTACTTCACGAGCCTCTTACCGGATTCGATATGCTGTGGAAGGAATCTCTCCCTGGTCGACGACCCGGATATCATACCCTAAACAAGGCTGAGAGTTTGTGAAACATGCATAAAAGATATGAGATTTGGTGATTGGAGGACTTGGGATGATAAACTGCAATGGAAGGTTCCTAGAAACCCATTCTCAGACGTCAACCCACACCCTCTCTCCCACACTTACGGTCTCTTTATGAAATTAAGTGGTTACTTCATAACACTTGTTTATGTAGCAACTGGCCATTGACAATGCCATAACCGATCTTTCTCCGATATATATACGTGTAGTTATACGTGTATATTGTATATATATTATCACCGTCTGCTAGGTTTCCCAAACGTGAAGTCCTCGAAATTGTTTGAAAAGATGAAACATGCGGGGTATGTGATAGGGACTGATGTTATGGCTTAGGGTTCCGAGATGTAGGATAACGTGGTAGATTATCATCAAACCCATCGTGTGCCGTCTTAGCAACAACATGAACCAATGATGCCTTTCTTGAGAATATCGAAATTTGAATGTTCTCAATTGAGAACCTTGCAGCAAAGCTATTTCTCGATAGACGAAGTTTTCTGTTGATCTGCATAAACCGAAGCGAATACTAACAGAAATGGGGTGAGTAGGGTGAATAGTACCCATTTCTAATCCCGGATCGTGAGGTGCCGGACTGCAAAAAAATTGAAGCCAGGGGTGGTTAGAAGAGAACTAGATACCCACATCGAATGCATGTACAATAGGTACATAGTAGGCGATGCAAGTGCCCCTGGCTAATAAAGATACTTGGTTTTGCTAGTGTTGCGATAGTTCGTGAGCTTAGCAGATGGTGCCCTGGCTTAACAAGTCTTTGGTATTTTTTCGCGAAGTCCTTTTCCAAGAAAAGTTGTACTATGTAGTCAGAATCGTGAGTTTTTCCCGTTTCATAATAATAACTCGTTAGTTCTAGGCTTTTCTAGCTTTACCATTGGCATTCCTTCGGGGGGATGTTCCGGCTTGTTGGGTTCAGTGGGCTGAGTTTGTAAGTGGTTACGAATCTCAAGAAGCTTTTTTTTTTTTTTTTTTTTTTTTTTAAGAAAAGTATTCTCGCGTAGGAGTCTTGGTTTATGCATGCATGCATATAATCTCTTAGGTACGACTTCTGCTGTTAGTCGCGTGCTTATAAGTTGGAAAATGGAAAAGTGGATGTATGTAGGTAAGTAAATGCGAAAACAGAAGGGGAAGTGCCCAAAGTTACGTGCTTGCTGTCTCACACAACTCGGAGAATTTGTGTTGCATCAAGATGGTGATGATCGACTCCATTCATCGCACTAAATCGTACTAAATTGCACTGGCTGCAACTTAAATGCGCGTAACATTAGACGGACTTGACGCATCGCATATAATACTTACTAAGGTATGTATGGTGCATGTACTTGCTGTTGTACCGTTGTAGAGTTGCAATACATACGATATGTCGATATTTATGATAATCATAACTGGTATATGTAAGAAAAAGGATATTCAAATTAATAAGGCTCTTCCCGCTTCACGGAATTTCCCTTTTACAACAACATCTTTTCAACTTGTTTAACCGGATATTAATCTTTACAAATTCGAACCGTTCTAACCACTCCTTAAGAATCCAGAACTACTACCTAGGTAGTTACTATATATTGTAACTCTCTGAATAATTACTCCAATCAAATAAGACTAATGTTCGTGCAAGGCGTATGTCCATGACATATGCAGGCGCCTTGTCCAGGCGTACCGCGTACGTCAAAGCACAGGATCCGCAAATGCTCGAGCGCTTTGCCTTGTTGATGAAGCTGCATGAACCTCCTTGTCTTCAGGTCCATTATTACAAGGCTCTATATAGCCCAACAAGGGTTTGAGGCTCCTAGTCCCAGCATCTTTCTCTCAGCTGCAGTCTCCGGATTCTCGTACCGTCACATTAGCTTCGGCTCTCACCCGGGGTAGCACCGGACGTCTGACGATCTAAGGGGCCTTTCAAAGTCCGCCTGCACCCAGTGATATTGCCTTAATAGGTAATTCGCCATGATGATGAGCGGGCTACTTCGTTGCTTCGCTACTCTCCCCTCCAGGGGTTCCTTATGACATGATCTCTCCAAGGCAGGGTTACCCCGAGATGGTACACATTGGACTAAGTATCTTGGGCTTCTAGTATCTAACTAATGTAGGCCAACCTCGAGGTAATGGTACCGAACACTATCTATTCTAATGCTCCATAAGACCCGTAAACTGGTCTAGCCTGACTAAGTGCGCATTGTTCCCATCCCCACAAGGCCATCCCATAGTCTTGGGCACATTTTACCCATTTTCCTTCCAATAATACATACACTACATATTGGCCGGTCCTGTAAAACATCTCTTTCTATCTTGGTCTTTTCTTTTTTGTTTGTTTCCTTTCGTTCGTTTCCCTTTCGTTGTTCTCTCCTTGGCGCCTGGTAGACAGTATCTATCATGGCAGCTCAAGACCCAAACGCGCCAACAGACAGCAATGGCGGTGCTCTGGTGGCTACCGCCATCACCATGCTGGCATTTTCCTGGCTGTCTGTTTCTCTAAGGTCATTTGTTCGCGCTAAGCTTACCAATGGGTTCCAATGGGATGACTGGTTGATGTTGATTGCGCAGGTAGGTCATCCTCATAGACACTCATCTAGGTTAGATCTTTTATACTCACCCTAAATTTAAACAGGCAAATTTCACCGTATCATGCTCACTCATTCTCATGGGGGTTCGGGATGGGTTGGGGAGGCATAACAGATCGCTAGACCAGCACGACGAGATCGAGGCTTTAAAATATCAAGCATTAGCCACGGCAACGTATGTCCTTAACATGTGGTTGATAAAGCTTAGTATCGGTATCTTTCTGCTTCGTCTCGCTTCGCAGAACAGGTACAGGTATACTCTTTACGGCAGTCTCGTTATCGTCAGCATATGGAGTATAGTCTTGTTCTTTTGGAACATCTTTCAGTGCAACCCGGTCGCCGCTCAATGGGATTACACGATTCTGCAGAAGGACTCCAAGGCTCGCTGCGTCTCAGCCGACGAGATTGTTAATGCTGCGTACGCGCTAAGCGTTATGAATATCCTTTCCGACTGGCTATACGCATTGCTACCGATTCCTATGCTCTGGAGTGTCAAGATGACAACCCAAGCTAAAATGACAGTAGTCGTGGTTCTTGGTTTGGGTATTTTCGCAAGCGTCGCCACCCTCGTCCGGCTCAAGTTTCTTGCCGATCTTACAGACATGGCAGATATCTTGCGTAAGTCCCCAGCTCTCATGAAATTCGTCGTGTCTAATATCAAAATTTGTGTGCTAATGGAGTTTCCCTAATGTAGACGCTGGTACTGACGCGATGGTCTGGACATTGGTTGAACCAGGTGTTGCTATAGTCGCCTCAAGTCTCGTCACTATTAGACCCCTTCTTAGACAATGGAAGATCAAGGGGTTTGGCTCTAGTGGACATAGCCGTCCAACCAATCCATTCAACAACAGTCATCCGATGTCGCGTACGAACCGATCGACTAAGATGCCGGCATTCGGATCTGCCGATGTTACTCTCGTAGATATTGAGACCGGCCTTACGAAGGGTTCTAAGTCGCGCTCGCCAGTCGCTGGGTCGTTTGGTGGTAAAATTCAGCGGTCCTTGTCGTTGTCAGATGCAGGGAGCATGACGAGCAAGAGTTATCGATCCCGAGCATCGTCCGATGCTACAACGCTCACGGGTAAAATCCAACGTTCTCGATCAATCTCGGATACCGATACCCTGGCAGGCCGAAGTCATCGATCTCGGCCGTCATACATGTCAAGACTTCATGAGGCGCCTAATGAAGAAGACGATGGTCGACAAGAATACCTGGGACACGAATCGAGAAGGATAAATATAAAAAGTGAGATGTACGTCATCGAAGGTAACACAACACCTACGACGCCCACGGCACCCCCAGGAGCTTATAGGCGCGACGAGACATGGCTAGCGGAACAAGACTCATCAAATGACGGATCACTCGATCTCGACCGTGTTCAATCCCAAAACAACGATATCAGGAACTCACTACAGCTGACAAAACCGTTACCGTCATTACCTTCATACCGAAGGTGAAGCCACGCAATCGAATTATAAAGAGAAATTATAATGTACAAAGCCTACAGACGATGACTACGACACATACTACGGGGATACCCACAGCGTCGACTTGATTTTTTTCGTTTCTTTTTTTTTTTTTTTTTTTTTGATTCTTCTAGATGTGTAAATGGATATTATATTGGGACATACCTAAAGGGCTGCTAAAATAGGTTAGCTTATTGGTATAAAGGCTGGGCCATAGGGAATTAACAACTTGTAGGAATAAGGGGAGTGTAGGTTGGGGTTTACGGGAGCAAAGGAAAGGAAGTCAGTCAATGCCCTGGCCGTTGAAGAGCAATCTCGACTAAAGGGTTAGTTATTGGGTGTCCTGAATATCTTTACACACAAAAGAATCTACGGGATATAGCGGCAGGCGAATACGCCACCCTGGGGTTATATTAACACTATTAGGCGCTGAGGAACTTGAAGCTAATACAGCCCGGAAAAGGGTTTTACTAACACTAGCTGTTGGGGAGGTCCCGCGAGAGGGAGAAAAGGGGTAATCAGCACCCGAGAAGACCACGCTGCTTCTGGGGATGTTTACAATAAGAATTCTGCTATGTATATACTTATATAGCGAATGGAAAGTTATTTACAATGTATTGCTGATGGTTTCGAGATGCAATGAGATGCAATGAGATGCAATGAGATGCAATGAGATGCAATGAGATGACTCGAACAATGAAATTGCTAAAATTCTAGACTATTCGGTATTCTAGTCCCTTACCACGATATGCTATAACGTGACTCTATGATTCTATCTTATGGAAATAGCATCAAAGACCCTGCAATCTTTCGATTACTTGACAGCTATAAAAGTGCCTCAACATGGCCGCATTCGTTGCCTGAGGCCCTGAGATGATTAGTCTACATAGTAGATTACCGGGATCCTCGTACTCTTTTGTTCGCTTAGCTCTGACCAAGTACAATGTAACTAGAGCAAAGTTAGAACTTCATAATCGGTTCTCTAACCGAACTGAAGCTATGGCGTGGCGTAGCCGAGATCGGCGGTATCTGAAATACACAATTAATCGAGTAAAATTGCCAATATTGTACCTAACCCATCACCATTCTTATAATTAATATTATCACGATAATAACCCTTAGTTATAATAATATCCTAGGTCTGTCCTACGTGGTTGGCGTGGATAATGAATGAGTGGGTATATAGCTGCTGTAATAAGAGTCGACGAGCAAGGCTATACTGGGTTCTGTTGGTCCCTTATTCTATATGAAGAAGAGAGAGAGAGAGCTAGGAATACGTATTCGACGACGTATGTCAAAAAGCATTGCCATGAGAAATATTTCATTCCTAGGTACCTAGCTTATGGCCTTCCACTCGAAACTCTCTTACTATCCAACTTACTCAATGTCTATTAATGTGTTTAGCGTTGGACGTTGGACGCGCCGAGCGTTAGAGAACCCCAGATCATAACCAGTATCACCAATTCTTGCCCTTCCCGGCAAATCCCGCGGCATCTTGCGACGGACGGGTGAGGCTAGCGTTACATTTGATCAATAAATTCTCCTAGTAAGAGCTAGGTTAGGGGGGTGGGTGTTGGTGTTGGTATTGGTGTTAAGAACTAACGGCTCGGGGGCACGAGGCCGCACGGACGCGTTCTCCCTACGTACTGTGGAAGAGTCACTTTCGGTTCGCTTAAGGGTTGAGGTCCGCTACTATGTAATGCACACACACGGTTTTTAAGGGCCGGGTTTAGCTGTTATCATGAAAAATGGCCGGGGGTATCAACATTTTTCTTTGTCTTCTTCTGCCTAACCAGGCTGCCGGGATTCTCTGCTAGCTGCTTTGAGCCCAAACATACAACGAACCAAGAATGTAAACGGGTCTAGTAGCCTTCTAAGGCTTGTCGCTAGCCGTCTATGAGATAGAGTAATTCGTAGCCCTCCTAAACATGTAATACCATAGCCATATCCTATCCTCCAAGGAGTGAATGTCATCAAGGGGTTATTGGGTTAGGCCTTCGATGCCCTCGAGACTGGGATCCCAATCCTCCTCTTCGTCCCACACAGGTGCCAGTACGAACTTGTTAAGGATCTGGCCCATACCGCAGGCAAACCCAGTGCTCGCCTCAGGGTTCTGTAGGTCGATGTTCTGCTCTATCATGATAGCGGACGTTAAAAAGTCTGTTTCTGTACCCATCCCCAAGGTCAGGACTGTGCCTCCCCAGTCGAACTCTACCTTGCCTGACTTGCGCACGTTGAGTTTGCCTATAAGACCACCCTCTGGCGGAAGAGTTGCGAATGGGTTGTACTCTTTCTCTTTCTCTTTGCCGTCCTCAGTTTTCACCTTGTTGTTGGCCGCTCCAGCTGAATTATCGCGGGGTGGAGGATCAGCGACTTTCGGTTCATCATCATCTGCAGCACTGTCTGTAGGTTTGACTAATGGTGGGAGAATAGGAGGTAGCTGGAAGAGGAACATCTGGTCGTCTTTTTCCTGGCCTTGCAGTTCATCCTTATCCTCATCCTCTTTCTCGTTTTCTTTCTCGCCGCTAGGAAGGTCATCGAATTTTAGTGTTTGTAATTGAGCGTCTAGGTCGTATATAGCTTGTAAGATTTCGGGGTCCTTGGCCGCCTTCTCCTTTCGCTTCTTCTGTGCAACCATAGCGCTGTCCTTATCCACAATCGGCTTCTTCTTGAGTTCGGGTGAAGGAGGTGCTTTCACCTGGACTGCTTCGGGAATATCGGCCATATCGATGTCCATTGCCTCTGGCTCCGTACCAGGTTCGGCCTTGACTTTGACTTGACTCTTTGGAGCAGCATGCCAGACCTCACTATCGTCTTCCATACCGACCTCGTGCAAGTCCTTAGCTGCCTGAGCAACGAAAAGTTCGTCGTCGTCAGAAGATTGCCGCTCTTCCGCTTCAAGTTCCGCCGTGGTCTTAACTTTGACTTCATCTTCTTCATGATGGGTCCGAAGAAGACCGACTGGGAGGTTTCCAGTCGGCTTATTGAAACGGGAGGGCTGGTAAAGAGGGTTCCCTTCCTCATCGTAACCCGTAGCCCCGTTAAGAAGGTCAATATTGACTCTATCTTCATTTTCTCGTCTGGGTCGATATCTAAGCTCGTTAAACTGAGAACTAAAGCCTCCCTTTGAAGAAGAAGCTCCACCATTAGCTCCCCACCCCCATCCTCCGGCACCTCCTGGGCCTCCTTTCACATTTTCTGCTCGTAGGTTAGTAAGCTTCTAATCTGGTAAAATACTGTTGAATTAGTAGTAATCCGTACCTTGTGGTATGGCAGAAAATGGGCCAGAAGCGGTGACTGTTCTTCTGATAAATCCTCGCTGTGATGCATCACCTCGTCCCCGGCCCCGTCTCGCCCTTCGGTCCTCTACTCGTTGCTGCCGTTCCTCTTCTTTAATTTTAACGGCCAAGTCACGGCTTCTTTCTTGTTCTAGCCTTGCACGCTCTGCAGCGTCTCGCCGAACATTCTTAGGTCTAAATCTACCACCAGCCCGTGAAGCCGTAACACTGGGTGTCTGTGATTGTCTCACAGAGGTGGTAGTCGATATATCACTCTGGGAGATAGATACTGGTGGGCTAGCGACTGGAGTCCCATCGGAAGACGTGTCTATAACCACTGCATCGCTGCTTTCTATAGAGTTTTGTGGTTGTGATGAACTCTCAGCGGGATGTGATTCTGGATCTCCAAGTGAGGCTCTACTTGTGGTATCTGTTGATGAATGACCGGCTCTGGCTGCTCCTCTTCCTCTTCCTCCTCTCGCACCACGCGAGCCACGAGGAGGCATTCTTACTATCTCATGAGTTTTCAGGAAGTAGTAATTTTATTTTAGTTAGAAAATAAGAATTGGGTATGATTGAATGTAGGCTATTATTATTATTGATTTGATGATATTTGAATGTTTTTAATGAGAATGAGAATGATTAGAAAAGTTTCTAGTGGGGCAAAGTTCTTGTAAGTGCAAGTTTCGAGACCCGCCACTGCGGAAGAGATCCTGGTGGGGCACGACTTGTACCTAGAACAGGGTCACCGTAGCTTCAGCATCTACAGCCGCCCGCCACCTGCCACCTGAAAACCACTTATACTAGGGAAAAGGAGGGTAGCTTAAACCAAGCTTCTACACATTCTGTTATACTGTGCTGAGAAGCCTACCAGATTATAAAATTGTATAATTATCAAGTTGTTTTTATTCTCCTTTGATATGAAGACTGACTATCATCGAACACACATTAGGGCTTGTTCGCCAAATTGCTGCTCGATGCTGCCCTCTTGAACGAGCATAGCCCCTATCCAATTCCGTGCAGCTTCAACAGTTGCAGCGCCGAACTTTACTACGATGCAGCCACGTACATTAGCGGCTGACCAGAGTATTTGATTCTCACTCTCTTCCGCTAACCTCACAGCTCGCCAACGTTCGAGGGAAGATTGAGGTATAGCCTCGTCTTTCTCACGCGCTGCGGCGCTGCGAAAATCCCGAGCACCTAGTCGTGGCAACGCAGAAAACTCGGATAGGAAGAAATCACCAATAGATTTGGTCATAGGACCTCGCAGAATTAGAGTTCCTACGATGGCGTGTCCATACATGGACTCTCGAAGCGTAGGCGACCCAGCCGGCCTATTAGCACCGTCCAAGATAATGGCATCTCGGGCTAAAAGACGATCCTTAGATGTTGCGGCGTTGGAAGTGGCCCAAACTTCGTTGCGCCCGATCCATCGATCAAGATCCCAGTTTTCACCTCGGGCTGTACGACCTTGGGTGACCCAGTCTAATAAGCATAGAGATGCTCTGGGAGTTAGCTTGAAAATCTGTTTCTGTTCGTAAATGCTGTTTGCGAACGGCTGAACGGGATCTGGTAAGAGACAAAGCGCAGCACCGTCCTTGATGTCGACGTTTAAATTTTGTCTTGTTATGATATCCGGCCTGACGGATCGAAAAATCTTGGTGTGACCTTGAGTGACTATGCCGAGTCTTGCTCCGGGATGTATGTCAATGGAGAGGTTAATCTGGTCACCGCCGACGAGCCCTCCACCATATGATAACAGAAATACCAATACGGTACCCGTTTCTGTGGTGGATGCGGGGGATATGAGTTTCAGCGGGTATTGATACGTGATACTCTCAATCGCAGAGGTTTTATTAGGCGATAGATTGATGACTATTCGGCCCTCTCCAGGGAGGGATGACGACTTTGGGAACGGCGAGGTCATCCCGTAAGTGAATTGGGATGGATGTGAAGTATGTGTACGAAGTTCATTTTATAATTGTGAGAGGTAAAGTTCTCAGGTTTTGAACTAGACGCTAATATTCATTATTGAGGCTTATCTCAAGCCTCCATCTGAGATAGAAGGTGAGTGAGGTTAGCTGTAGCATACACGTTGGAGAGATGTTGATTTCATATTTGTTTGGAAACGAAGAAAAAAATGATTATGACTTCAAAAATCGTAATTTGAGAAATTTAATTGTTGAACTCTACGTCGATATGACTACCTAGGTAAGTTTATAGTAGAAGTAGATATTGTGATTGTATTACACGAGAAGTCTATTAATGAGAATGAGTGGACGGAGGGGTATAATACAGATACCTGTGTACTTGCATCGAAACTGATAAGGAGATAAGATAAAGATAAAGATTTGATCATGAGAAACATTTTATGTACATATAAGGTACATTGCAAGTAAACGGTAAGATGGCTCCACTTTGCCAGATAATTCTTGGAAGATGGAATCCGACAACTTTCATTTTTGGCGAATCCAAACACGCTCCCCACCATTCAGACGCGCCTAAATTACCAACGAAACCAACGAAACCAACGAATTCAACGAATTTCCCCCCCTAGTCAACATTTCCAGTAATCGCATTTTTATTCCATGGAGGGAACAGTCGCATCGCATTAATCTTCAATCCCACATGTCACCGTCTAGATTGCCACTAATGGAAACCGACGACAATAACGCGACCTCTTCTCCCGCGTCCGCATCCGCCTCTGCCTCTGCCTCTGCCCCCGATAATTCGCGACGAAGATCGGGACGCGTTGTGAGAGCACCTCAGAAGTTCTCTCCCGAAGCAAACTCATCACATAACGACAATGCATCCTCTAAGAGGAAGCGAGGTCGCGATCGCGACGAGGAAGACGCCGAGAACGAATCACCTGCCGAAGATGACGAAGACGAACTAAGCGATCCGGAAGACCAAGATGATAACGAAGAAGAAGAACAGACTTCTTCTAGATCAAAGAAGTCCAAATCCAAACAAAAATCACGAGCGAAGAAGCCAGCGGCAAAGCGCGCAAAAGTAAATGGTAGTGCGCCAGTAGAAACCGGGACTGCTTCTCTTGCGCCCGCCGTTAGACTTCCAAACAGACCGAAGAAAACTGCGAGAGTTGTTATTGTTCACCCTGATGGAGACGGTCTCTATGGTAAGAGCTTGACTTTTATAATATTGCCTCTTGGAATATGATGAGTCCTGTACTAACAATCTTAATAGCTGATGTGTTTGGTTCTGGCAATTCTTCTGATGACGTCGCTGCGCACTGGTTCCAGCGCTATCAGCAAGATGATGCTAAAGCATTGACGGAAGTTATTAACTGCGTTTTGCTTGCCGCAGGCTGTGAGCAACAACTGACAGAAGATGATATTCGAGATCCCGACAATTCGGCAAACAGACTATCAGAATTAGAAGATGCTTATCAACAGGTGTGTTATCATCATCACCAACCAACCAACAACATATAGGTAGCTTTCATATTTCTGTGTAGTACAGAGGACTAACGATTTATCCAATAGACAAGTATCTCCGACTATCCCCTTATCTCAAGGGCGAAGAGTAGTAAAAACTTTCGTGAACTTCTTATTGGGTTCTTCGAATCATTAATTAGTGTGCTTCACCAAACCGATGTCCTCTACACCGATGAGGATCTGTTGGACAACATTCAACGATGGGTCGGTATCATGTCGTCCTCCTCTCTACGCCCATTCAGACATACGGCAACGACGGTAGGGTTGGCAATACTTACTTCACTTATTGAAGTGACGGAGCAACTTGACGAACGAATTACAAAATCCAATCAGGCGCTGCAAACCGAGTCCAATCGCAGAGGTAAAAATAAGAATCTCATTGAGAACACGAAAAAGGCTCTTGATACTGCAAATCGTAATCGCGAATTCATCGATAGCAAAGTCAAGGATCTTTTTGATATTGTCTTTGTTCACCGTTATCGCGACATCGACCCAAAAATTCGCGCTGAGTGTGTCGAAGCTCTCGGTACCTGGATTTGCACTCTTCCAACCATCTACATGGCCCCCGAGTACCTGCGCTACTTAGGATGGCTCTTATCAGATGTTTCTGTCACTACTCGAATAGAAGTTCTCAAGCAGTTAGGCAGGGTCCTGAAACGAGATGCAGAGAAACTGGCCCATTTTATCGACAGATTTAGACCTCGTCTTGTTGAGATGGCCACGAAAGATTCTGATGTGTCCGTTCGTGTTACAGCAATTGGTGTTGTTGACATACTGCGCGCATCGGGTATGCTTGAGCCTGAAGAGGTCGACTCTGTCAACAAGCTTCTTTTCGATTCTGAAGTCAGAATACGCAAAGCTGTTGTTGGTTTCTTTTCTGCACTAGTCCAAGAACTCATCGAGAATAAAGTGGATGAAATTGGTGGTAGCGACGCCTTAGATGAAGTCTTTGGAGACGAAGACGAAGATGAATACGATTCACTTCGAAAGGATTGGATCAACATTAAAGCTCTCGCAGAGAACCTTGCTGTGTATGATGCTCAGCTAGATGAAGAGCAAGAGGAGATACGTCACGGATTGGACGTAGCAGCGGACGTGGTAAATGCCAATATGCCAGACTCCCGGATCACCCTGGCAACTCAAGTACTTTATGAGAAAATCCCCGAAGTCAATAACTGGCAGATCCTCGCCGGCTATCTATTGTTTGACCATTCGACCAGCACAAAATCCAGGGCCAGTTCGAAAACGAATTCAATCGAGGCTGCTACGAAGAGAGCCGTCGCTCCCGAGCCGCGAGAAGAAGCTATTCTGCTTGAAGTCCTTGCCGCAGCTGTGAGAGAGAGTCTTATGCCATCCTCCGAGCATGACAAACATAAAAAGAAAGCTGGTAGACTCGAAATGGATGCGCAAGATGATGCTGGCATGAAGCTGGCTGCTCTTATACCCCGTCTCTTAAACAAGTTTGGGTCAGATCCTGCGTTGGCAGCCATAGTACTTCGTTTAGAGCACTTCCTCGATTTGGAGGTGTTTCAACAGCTGCGCCAAAACTCAGCAACATACGACAAACTCCTCGATGAAATCGCTACCCAGTTTAATCGGCATGTTGATCAGGGGCTTCTCAATGAAGCAACAGCGGCATTCATCCACGCACGACAATATGAAGAGCTTGAAGAATTAACCGATAATAAGCTAGCAGTACTCTGGGACAATACACTTAATTCATTGCGGACCGTCGACAAAATATGTGAATTATCAGCCAGAGGCAATCTTGATCGAGCAACGCTTACTGAGCTTTCTCAAATCCTTATGAAGCTTAGCAAGTTGGTCAGCATTTCTGATTGCGTTGATGTACTCGAAACTCCAGGAACATCGACCGACTCAGACCGACCAGCTATTAAGGTTCTCATTAGTATCGTGCATCGCGGTCTGCTAACAGAATCTAATGAAGATTTGGATGACCCCGAGGATGAGGCTGTTGCCTTTGCCATAAAGGCCTGCCAGTTTTACTTCATGTGGAAAGTGAAGAGATTGCGAAGTATTGTCGAAAATAATGAAGATATCTCGGACGCCGATGTTGATCAACTGGTTCTCTTACGCAAAGAGTTCATCACAAATCTCATACAAACATTCTCATCTAGAGGGTTCAATGACGATCTTCGTCTCTTTGCCGTCGGTAGTGCTTGCGATTTGTGCTGTCTATTCGTTTTCCTGCGTCCTATAATTGAAGATCCGCAAGGCTCCAAATACAAAAAGCTACGCCCCCTCCTCGAGGAAATGCCCCCGGCCCTAATCACTCAGGAGATTATTCCTATATTCGACGCAGCAGAGCAAGCATACGCAAAACGAGCCAATAAGCAACTCAACGATCCCACGGACGACGAAGATCCCTTGGATGATGAATTACCACCCGAGGATGACGAGGATGAGGAGCTCACGGAGCAAGAACGTTTTGCGGCCGAGTTGAAAGCTGAAAAGATTCTGTGCGAGTTAACTGGCAAACTGGTTCTTGCCATCCTAGCCAAGGTTATTGACCATACCGGACCGGACGCTGGGAAGTTGCGGAAGCGTCTGAACCGCAACAAGACGAAACTAGGAAATAACTACAGGGATGTTGTAGCCTATTTAGACGAGGACCACCTCCGGGAATTACGAGGTGGGAAGAAGAAATCCCCGGCCAAGGCTAAAGGCAAGGAGCCCGCTAAGAAGCCTGCGCTTAGCGCAGAGTTGGTCATCGACGACGATGATGACGACGACCATCAAATAAGGTTAGAAGACCCGTTCGAGGAGGAACCTGAACCCGAAGAAGGCACGGTGGAGGATCTTAGACGAAGGGAACTACTAGACGATCCCATCGAGGATGACTCCGAAGAGGAGAGACCACCAGCAGGAGAACCGATGGAGGACGATGAAGTAATTGGGGATTAATGAATAAGCCGGCAAGGCAAAGCGGGAAGGCAGAGCAGGGCAGGGCAGGAAATGATTTCTATTACTAGTAAACTTATTACTATTATTACTACAACTACTACACCTCCGAATGTGTGTATTTACGGCTTTGAAACGGGATGGCATGAAATGAATACCAGACAGAAAGAAACACACAAGGTACGCCTTTAGAGCTTACACACGAGAAAACTTTTTTTTTACTTTTTCCATGACGCAGAAGAAGTCGAGGCAAGGCTGGGGGGGGGGCAAGATGGCGGCGGGAAAAGGCTACGCCGTACTGCGCTATTGTACCTGGTTTCTCCAAGTATATCTACCTACTTATATTTAAAGGTGACTGTGTCGGTGGCGGTTATTGACGGAGTTGGGAGTTGAAAGGGGGGGAGGTGGTATGTGCGTGTACGTGTGTGTGTGTGATTCCCCGGAAGGTGACGGTTCAACCTTGCTAGACGTGTATTAATATATTCTTGAATTCAACTCCTACTTTAGTGTATGTTGTTTTGTTGAGCAGCGTGACTTTAAGAGTATAATATTGAGAGCGCTAGAATAAACGGTAAAGGAAGGCATAAACGAGATCGGATTTGGTACTGAATTCCGTTGAACTATTGAGTACAATTTGGTCGAGCAAATCAGTTTCGATACTCCCATAATGCACCAAGGCTGCTGGGAGTACGCTCGTTGGGTTAATATGAGAAATGCTTAAGCCTTATGCCTGTCTACAGTATTAACCACCAACGTTGAAGGTGTGTATCATCGCAGAAAGATCTCGGAGTTGTATTATACTACCGCCTGTTCTAACTGGAAAAATCGAATATATAATCTCACACGTTGGAATCAAGAACTAATCTTAGTCCCGAATAGGCCGAATACCCTTTCCCAACGCTTCCTCTCACCAGCATTCGCCTTTAGGGAGTCTTCCTCAGGGACCTTAATGCCATACTGGCGGATGCAACACGTGAACGGCTTATTGGATACCGCGAGGCCTCCCTGAACTACATTTTGAGCCGGATGACCGCTCGGTGGTCTAGGGGGGTGCTGTCTGGCGGCTGTTGGGCTGCAACTCTTTGCTGGTTCTTCCGCCGATTTTGCAGCTCTTGCAGCTTACACTCTTCCAGATTGCCCCATAACTTGAAGAGCTGTTCTCGTAGAGTATTTAGATCATCGGGGTTTGCTCGAAGACTGAAAACAAGTTAGCTTGATATTCATCTATCGAAGAAATTGGGGATAAGGGAGTTTATCCTGGAGTCGAAGAATAAAAAAGCTCGGGATAACTTACTCTACCGCGTCGAGATTGACCAACATTTGTGCCTCATTATTATCAACTACAACCCAAAGTCTGTTGTCCTCGCACTTTTTCTTTGGAACAGCCTCTTCGAGTAGTAATAAGAACCGCCACTCCCAGATCTTTTCTCCTACGTATCCGTCCAAGGTGCCTTGGCCTTCGTCCGATTCCGAATCAGAATCGCCACTATAGTCGGAAAGCATATCGTACTCTGTGTTTTTGCGCCAAGTTGCAAAGTCCTCTAACTTATGTGGTCGGAAGTCGACGACTCGAACGTTGGCGCGGTACTTGGCACAGGTAAAAGGAAGTGTTAATGTCACTTCTTGGCCTTCTACGGTGGTCGTCCAAGGTATTGGTTTTATTATGGAGGGTATGGAGAAGACTGGTTGGTCCATATTTTCAGCCTTGACTGTTGTCTCTGTTAGTAAAAATGCCTATCCCCAGGAAAAAGCGCAATCGTCATACTTGATTCGTTAAGACCGAGCTTTGCTTCTTGTTCTAGGTCCTGCTCCTCGATTTTCTTGAGCCTCTGAGCTCGTAGCTCCGTACGCCGCGTCTTCGAGTCTCTTTTCTCTTCCTCTTGGCCCTCTCCTTTTCGCTTACCACCATTGGCTTTGTCCCTCTGATCTGCAGCGAACTTTTTCATCTGCTTTTTCTTGGTTTTTTCGTATTCTCTTTTCCGTCTGATAGCATCCTTAAGTCTTGAATCAATGTTTTCGGGGTCATCTGTCGAAACAACATCGATCCGAACACCTGTGTTGAAGGAACCGCGGTCTTCGCGGAGATATCCTTCAAGATTATTGGCATTACGGCCATACTTCACTTGAAGGTTCCGTAGTTGCACCCAATCTCCCAGTTTGACTCGGTCGCGGATGAAATCGCTGTGCACACCAAAACAAGTTATTTGCATTGAGCGCTTGCCATAAGGACCAGACCAGTTGGTTGAGGCAGAATTCTTGGCAGTGTACCCATATGGATCTCCATCTCGACCTACAGAAACCTCCGTAGAGTCCCATGAGAAGTTATAAAAAGAGTCGTTTTCCGTGTAATCGGAGACCCATAATGTGGTTTTGTCTACCTGGTCGAAAGGGTCCTTGACCACATTGACAATAACATCGCAGAACTGGGCGTCCTGGACGTCACTGAGGACTTTGAATTTATTCCTGACATTGCGAGATTGCTCAACTTGGATATTGAACTGGGCGGCGTCTGGTAGAGCCTCCTTATTGACGGAATGGTATAGCCGAGAAACAAATTCGTGTTCCTGATCTGAGGGACGACGATCATTGGGCCGTATAGGGTCCAGCAAGGCCTGTTTTGCCGACTTTGGCGGCTTAGGAATTTTGTTTGCTGAGTATATATGAATTGTCGTTGATCGGTGAGTTAACAATGATACTTCATTTCGATAGAGCTGGACCTTGGCGCGGGTTATTAATACGACATCACCGGCGTCTGGCTGGGGAATCTCATTTTCAGGACGAAATATATTTATGAGTAGGCCCCTATCTGTTTCATCTTCGATAGACTTGTCGTAAATAGTGATACCAGACTTCCAATCTTCACCAACACTATCAGCTAAAGTTTAGTCAAAAGTAAGCAAATCGTGAACTTACCGGATCCAGCAGTTGGGATTGGAATCCTACGATCCTTGACTAAGCCGACAACATTAACAAACCTGCCGGCCGGAATATGTTCCTCAAGAATATCCCGGATTATATAATACCCAGAAGGAAGTGCGTTTTGTTGGTTTGCATTGCGAGGATTTGCGACAGAATTAGATGGCTGTCGAGAAGTCATAGTGAAACAGTTCAGGCATAATGAAATGCTGTGACATGAGCGGAAGGATGGCGAATCGCCTTTGTCTTGTGGTCACTTTGCAGATGCATTGATATATGAAAGGACATGAGTAAGAGAAAAGAAGAAGAAGAAAAAAAAAGGAGAGGAACTAAATTACGTGCACGGGTTAAATTTCACCATAAGTATAATATATTAAAAAACACATAATGGGTAGGAACGTTAGACAGGGCAGGTACGGATTACAAGAATAATAAGGTTATGGAAGAGAAGCACGCGCGTTAAAAACGCGTCTAAACTTAAAGTGCTTTGCATTATGATGCATAACATATCAGCATATGCACAAAACGTACGGTAAAGACATGCTTCTTTGTACTTGGAAGTTGCGGTGTCACATGATAGTCAGGTGGCTTAGGCGATACGCTAATGCGTGCATGTTGGTCAGTGCAATGTGAGTAAGTAGAAGTGGGGTGGTTGCAGGATGTTCTGATTGGGTCTTTCCTTGCCTCAATTGCCCTGACACACTGACGCTCTTGACGCTCTTGACGGTCCGGCGCCCAGTCCGCCCAGTCAGCCCAGTGTGCCACTCCAAGCTTCAAGGGATCCCATGGAACTCACTAACTGTCGGACTGTGCACAGTACATAGTACTTTAGGTACGAAGTACGCTAACGGATTTTGAAAGAGCGACCAAGCAGCCAGATCCATTCTAATCCAAATTCTTCTGCTGTTTCCAGCATCATAATAATTTCCCCCACTACGAAATCAACTCTTCAACTTCAACTTTTTTACACTTTCAACTTCTTCATCTCTCCCTCTTTTCCTCAACGTCGCACAGACGAGAAGAGGTGCATTTACTCCATCTACGAAATATTTCAAATTCCCGCTCTCCTTGCGTAATAGTTTTTTTTTCCCCTCTTTAAATCGCCGTCCCTCCAAGGCCACAGGCGATCAAAACAATCACCCCGCCTTGTCGTTTAGGCCTTTTCGCCACTACAGCAACTGAAGCAATTAAAAGCGATCAACATCACACTCTAGCAATCATGGCTGACAGGTTCATTCCTGAACATCGTCGTACTAACTATAAGGCGAAGGGCACTTTCAAGCCTGACGAACTGCGCCGACGACGCGAGGAGCAGGCTGTCGAGATTCGCAAGGCTAAGCGTGAAGAAAACTTAGCCAAGAGACGAGGTATCGGCACTGGCGATTCGCGCCCTGGTGCTTCTTTGGGCGCTGCTCCCGACAGCGATGATGAATCCGCTCCTACCGAGAGTCAGGTATGTGTATTGATTAATTTCCTTTTCCTGATCCGCTTTGTTTTTATTTTCATTTTTCCCTTTTGCCTTCAAAACTTTGCTACGGCGACAGGAGCTCCACAATAACGATGTCTGTACTATTGACTCCTAATAATTAAATGCTCCCACTCCCCTCCGCTTTATCGCAATCTCTATATACCTACCAGTTAAATCATAATGCTAACGACTTGGCCAAACAGCTCAATGAGGACCTCCCTCAGATGGTTCAGGGCGTCTTTTCCGACCAGATCGATTTGCAGATCCAGGCCACTACCAAGTTTAGGAAGCTTCTTTCCAAGGAGCGCAACCCTCCTATCGAAGAAGTTATTAAGACTGGTGTCGTCACTCGATTTGTCGAGTTTCTTCGATCGCCCCATACCTTGGTCCAATTTGAAGCTGCTTGGGCTTTGACCAACATCGCATCAGGAAGTGCTACTCAGACTCAGGTGGTCATTGAGGCTGGTGCTGTTCCCATCTTCGTCGAGTTACTTTCCAGTCCTGAACCCGACGTTCGTGAGCAGGCTGTCTGGGCCCTTGGCAACATCGCCGGTGACAGTCCATCATGCCGAGACTACGTGTTGAGCTGTGGTGCTCTCAAACCTCTACTAAACTTACTCGGCGACAGCCGCAAGCTTAGTATGCTCAGAAACGCCACCTGGACTTTGAGTAATTTCTGCCGAGGCAAGACCCCCCAGCCTGATTGGAATACGGTAAGTTAAAAAAAAAGTCTCCATACTCCATATTGTCATGGTATTAATCATATGAAATTCTCCAGATTGCACCAGCGCTTCCGGTTCTTGCTAAACTAGTCTACTCCCTCGATGACGAAGTCTTGATTGATGCATGCTGGGCCATCTCATATCTCTCAGATGGATCCAATGACAAGATACAGGCTGTTATTGAGGCGGGTATCCCGCGTAGACTGGTAGAATTGCTCATGCATGCTTCCACTTCCGTACAGACCCCCGCGTTACGATCCGTCGGCAATATCGTTACGGGAGACGATGTTCAGACGCAGGTCATCATTAACTGCGGCGCTTTGTCCTGTCTCTTGTCACTCCTCAGCTCTAACAAAGATGGCATTCGTAAAGAAGCGTGCTGGACCATTTCGAACATTACCGCGGGTAATTCTCAACAGATTCAGGCCGTCATTGATGCCAACATCATCCCACCCTTGATTCACTTATTGTCGAACGGTGACCTGAAGACTCGTAAGGAGGCTTGTTGGGCTATTAGCAATGCCACCAGCGGCGGTCTACAGAAACCCGAGCAGATCAGATATCTTGTTGCGCAAGGTTGCATCAAGCCACTATGTGACCTTTTGGCGTGTCCCGACAACAAAATTATCCAGGTTGCCCTAGATGGCCTAGAGAATATTCTCAAGGTTGGCGACCTTGATAAGCAAGCTGCTGGAGATGGCCCAGACTCTATCAACCGCTATGCGCTATTTATTGAGGAGTGCGGAGGCATGGAGAAGATTCACGATTGCCAGACCAATGCAAACGAGGAGATCTACATGAAGTCTTACAACATTATCGAGAAATACTTCTCCGACGAAGATGAGAATGCTGAAGACGGTATGACTACCCAGACCCAAGCCAACGGAACGTTTGGCTTCAGCGCGAATGGCGCACAAGGTGGCAGCTTCAACTTCGCCAATGGCGGAGACTCAATGGATATGTAAGGTGGCATATCCTTAGATGGGAATTCGCGAGGCCCGATATCATGGATTCACTGGGCAGTCTGGCACATAGTCATAGGATTGATATCATACCCCCCCATTTCCCCCTGCTTACCCTGCATTTAGCCCATCCCCCATTGAGATTGGTGTTAATCGAGTTATGAGGAGCATTGAGTCATGGTCAACCACGCGAGAGAGACAGATGGCAAGAGAGAAAGGACAGGCCGCTTGGTAGCTTTAAAGCTCCAGCCTGAGAAGAGGTGGTTGGATGAGACAGAGATGATATATTTTATAAGAGGGTCGTTAATGGTAGCTTGAAAGCTCCTACCCTCCAAATGAAAAGGGGTTCACGGTGTATCTTATTAATGATCGCCCGAAGAGCATCATCCAGCCAGTTGGTATTTTGCCGCTGACCTGGTACGGACCGGAGAAGGACGGTGCTCTTAATGTTATTGCTCCCAAGTGGTAGAGCAGTGACCCCAATCCTCCTGATCAGCTAGTGGACTAGAGGCGTTGACCTTGCCAAGTGGTAAAGGACTGTCGTCAGATTTTAGTCATTAGCCAGGAACTCAGTGAGCTTCAGCAATACAGCATGACTCGCTGAGCTCTGCCACAACCCCAAAAATTGATAATTCTGCAAATGCATTCCAGCTCCGAAAGCATTCGGTTGTGACATGAACCCTCAAAACTTATTAGCTATTCAAGTCATCATTCATTGTCTAAGACGCCGAGCGAATTATAATTGCATACGTGTAGTAGTAGTAGTAGTACCTATGTGGAAATCCTGGGTGCCCGACAAAGAAGGTTTCCCCCCGCCTACGTACGTTGTCTATACCCAATGGCTCCTAGTTTCATGTAATTGGAGCGGTCCCCTTAATACGTTGGAATGTTGGACCCCTGGTGGTTCGATGGATGCGGAGAGCTAGATCCCTAGGGTAGACCTTAGGGTGTTAATACTTGTATTAAGTCTAATAGGATTAAATGCCTCACGCAGCATTTCACAATATGATCCGCCCGGATATCGAATATATAACTTTGGCGGTTGGGTTCGGATGGTGGTTGTGTCGATTAATCCAGCTTGACTGACTGGGCATTGACGAAGAATGCGAGTGGAACTACCTAATATTAGTTATATTAGTTATATTAGTTACATCTATAGCGGAGTGACGTGCAGGTTGTTCTGCCGGGAATATTCCGAGCCCATCCCCCCTTTCTATAGGGAAACCTTCTCGGAGCGCCATGCTATGAGGTCCGTGACCTGTACAGTTTGCATTGCCGACTACATGATTCGTTACCGATAGTCATACTGTGCTAGTTTATTTTTTCCACCTACACTCGTAATGAGAGAAGAAGCTACAGCCAACCTAGTTTTATCTGACATAACCCTTGGGTTGAATCGATATGCAATGCACTCACCTTAACGCCATGCGTAGCAGGGTTAGGATATCTTTTAGAACACGCGCTTGAGGGTGCAGTATATGCTGAATGATGTTGGAGAGTTAAGTACTTAAGTACTCGACCTCTATTATTGTTCAACTATGCTCCGGATATAGCTCCTACTTCTTCGGAATAAGGTGAACTAAATAAGTAGGTAATTTATTTGTCGGATGATTTAGTATCAAAGCTTCTGCGTAGAGTTATACGCCTACCTACCAATCTAGTCAACTAAATGGTCTCGTCGATGAAGTGCTTGCCTATCGACCTCTAGCATCAAACCGAGGGGTCTCTCAAGCAACCTTGATGTTGGACGCAGGTCCATGGCTTGAAGGCAACGAACTAGAGGCGCGTAATTACTAACTTAGGTAGGTAGGTTTGATGCCCGTGATGGATATTATATACTGAGTTGAGTATCACTCTTACATGGAGTATGCAATACCGTGGGATTGATCTAGTAACGCGTGGCTTTCTATCATCTTGCGAGGGAGCTGGCTACCCTTTATATAGCCAATAGACCCCTGCTATATCCACATACCCCTAACACATTATCTGATGACCGAGACAGATAGGCAACGCAACATTAATTGAAAAGACTCGAGCCCAAGCAGCTCATATGCCCTCAATTATCTTCTTTGCAACCCTAGCAAGCCAGAGCTATGCAATGAAAAAAAAAAGTGTAGAGTTCAAAAAATTTGGTTTGCCAAGTCTCGCATTGATGCCACAGTAAAATGGGTTGTGGATCGCGGACTGGTCTTGTTTCCTCCAGATCCCACAGTGATATCATGAGGAATCACGTATTGTGGACTGGGTATGAATCTGCGAATGAGTTAGCTGCAACCGAAGTCCGAGTTCTTTTGCTTTTTCTGTTTCTTTCCCTTTATGTTTTTTTTTCTCCTGCTCTTTTTTCTCTCGTTCTTTTTCATTTTTTTTTCTCTTTTTACTGTATTGTTCCTATGAGATATGGCTCGAGAAGGGGGAGGGGAGGGGAGGGGAAAAGGAAGTAGGAGGTAGAAGAAAAAGAGCTGGTAAAGTGGGTGCTAGGGCGGCCGGATGGCTGAATGGACAGGAAGGTGGCAAAGGGGTAAGACGAGGATTGGTGGTGAGAGGCCGAATGGATGGATGGATGGACGATAAGGGCGGCAGACCGGGTCGGAAAATGGGCATGGTAGTCGCTTGACTGGCAAAGTGGAGGTGGCAATAGAATGAAAACACGAGAGACTACGAGAACAGGAAGATATGGAAAAGGAGATTGGCCGAATGGATGGATGGGTGAGACATACGAAGGCAGAAGAGTGAAGTAGGAAATCCCGGTATGTGGCTGGATGGTCAGATAGGAAAAACTAGGAAGCCAGAGCAAGGAGAGTGGAAAGAGGACGAAGACGAATAGCACGGTATAATAGAAAGGGGGCAGGAAATATGGAGAAATGGAAAAGGGGATAGGTGAGTGGGTGAAATAGTGGAATGGCGGGTTGCCTGGATAGCACGTCGGAAGGCCGGTCGGAAAGGGGGAGGTAGGAAGAAGAGACGAGAAGACGAGAAGACGAGAGAGGAAGAAGAGAAGAGGAAGAAGAAAAGGTCCAGCGGGTGAGATGGAAACATGGAAAGGAGGAGGAAATGGAAGACCGGAAGGAATAGGAAAAGACACAAAAGAAATTACAAAAGAGAAGGGGCAAAAGGGGAAGGTCAAAACTCCGTCAACCGACCACCGCGGCATCATGAGCCTGGCCGAAACCCCTCCGCCAAGTGACCCCGAGCTTGACGGAGACCAGTGATATCCCGCACTGGAGACCCACCACAGACCCGAAAATTCCTCACCGGAGAGGGATTCCAAATCAGATATTAGTCCTGACCCCCGAAGGGTTAAAACAGGGCCTACACCACGAACCGAGCGACCTCCACAAACTCACAACGGAGCCAGGCTCGACGCTGCTCGTCCTCGTCCAAGGCGGGTTGTGTAATCCCCCCATCCTGGTCGCGCATCGCGTGCCTCGCCCCTGCTGACAGAACCGGATCTGCCAGTACCCTAGGCAGGGGATGAACCCCGCGGGCGGCGAGGATATCCTATTGGTCTCACACCCGGGCGCACAGCGATTCCGAGTTGGCTCTGGAATAAGCAAGGGAACACTTGAGCTTCTCTCCACCATGGTGAACCACGGCGGGTCCAGGGACCGGCGATCAGTACTGCTTGGCTCTTTGCGATGGTTGAGGAAGACTTCGTCAGAAAAGAATATTAAGACAAAAGAAAGATCCGGTCCTGGTTGAGTTGTCGTGCCGATCCTGGTGCGTCGTCGTCCCATGCCCATTTTACCCTCTTTCCCACCCTCTTTCTCCTATTTTTATTCACCTTCTTTCCCACCCTCTTTCTATATTTCCTCCATCCATCGTGTGCCTCATCGAATTGTGCTGGAGTGAACCTGGAAATTCGGCCGGAATATCCTCTTAAAAGTTTGAATGTCGGAAGCTAGTTGAATCATGTCGGAATCATTCGGAATAGTCGCATATAAATTGTTCGCATTTGAATGTCGAAGTTCATCGGAGTTGTCGACAAGAAAAAGCCTGTCGAACCTGGTCGTTTTCGTATATAGGTGTCATATTTCCTGTTGATCCTCCTGTTGAAGTTTTTGCCGTAGTCGAAGTTCCCCTGAACGCATGAATAAGGTAGTGTTCGGGCAGACATGAAAGGATTTTAAATGTAGAGGTGAAAAGAGAAAGGGGGGAGTTATTTCGGTGAAAGGAGACAGGTTGAATTGAAGTTGACGAGTGAAGAAGAAAGGTAGATGGGTCAAGGATGTGGAATAAGAAGTTAGGCTGCAGCCTAAAACGGTCCATGCAAAAAGGTGGTGTATATTGGAAGGAAGATGAAGGGTTCGGTCGCGGCAGAAATGTCTGTTGAAAATGGGAAAATAGGTTGGGGAAGTAAAGAAGAAAGGTGTTAAGGGAAAGCGATAATGGAAAGAACAAAATCAGAATTAACTTACCAAATCAATCCTCCCAATTTCCTCCTCGGCCTATTGAGTTAAGTGGTATTGTCAGCATATTTATCGCGTTACTTATGAAGGTAGGATGTGTCAAGAATGTGTTGAATGTCTTGTGATAGTTGGGAAGTTAGGTGAGAGGGAAAATGTTAGGGGGAAGTGTCTGCGGTGGTGAGGGAGTAGTGGGATGATATGATAACTTGGATTAATTGAATAAATAAAATACTTGTTAGGGTATGGGGAGTGTGAATCATGATTGAGAAAGGATCATTCATACCTGTACTGGTTGGTGATGTTGTAGTTGTTGTCGTGGTTGTTGAAGTTGAAAAGTTGGAAGTGAGAAGTGGGAAGTGGGAAGTAGAAAAAAAGTCAAGGGGGAAGGGATGCTTATATAGGAATTGGTAGGCTGGCAAGATCGAGAGCTGATTAGAATCGAAAGTAGGAAGGCAGTTGCGCGACTGCTGATTTGGAAGGTACGCACAAATAAATCAGGTGCGTACCTGCAGTTTTAGTCGATAAAGTAATTCAATGTACGTGATTCAATTTTTATTTTTATTTTTTTAATAGGTAAAGCGCCTTGATCTTGAATATCAATGGCAGGAGCCTGTCACTTAAGTACTGGTACAAACAAACTCGGTGCGATCTAACCGAAATTATTACCTATCCATGAGAAGTATATTTCCTTTTCTAAGGAGGCTCCTTCCGAGTATTTCTTGCATTTAATTTGCTGATGCGGGCAGATCTGAAAATGATATCCTCGTACTTGAGGGACTCATAATACGATTTACATTTACAGCACATTTCTTCAACGTACCTAACCCTTGTTTAGGTGCATTTGAGGAATTATTTATGTGCTGACATGTACCTAGGTACTTACGATGATGGATTTAATCATTAATGGACGTATATTTGCAGAATCAATACAATTTGCAAAATTTGCAAAATTGTAAGGCCTAGATCACCTAGGCAAATAATAGGTACCTTAGGCAGTACGTACCGTGGTGATTAGAGGAATGACACATACCATACATAGTAAATCATTTTTAATTCTTATTTCCTTTTAAAAAAAACCGTACTTAGTGATTTGCTTGGGTCCAAGCGGTTGGATCAATGTGTCGAGCCTAAGTTCGATCTGTAGAACGAGTCCTTGAAGACCACTCCGCACATGCGCCCAGATGATTACGATGTTCGGTAAACCACATTAATATGAACGGATATCCAATTATTAATTTATTTTTATATTTCGTCTTCCGTTTTGTTCTTGAACCCTTTAGCTGTGCTATAATCCTTTTGTGATGAAGGTATTCCTGGATTTATCGAATCGCTTTTACTAAAAATCCAAGTTTCCATGGATTATCTCATAGGAAGAATAGACCGCTGGGTTTCAATTGCTATCTAAACTGAATATATGAGTATAAAAAGTGTAAAAGATGGTGTTGTCCAGCGAATTTCCCACGTTTGTTGAACTGACGTTGATTTAGGGGGGAGATGCTGACTCAGCAAATTGTTGCGCCCTACGTTCCTTGGCCTTTGATTGGTCAAAATCACATCGCCAAGTACTGTACCACTGATTCAATCGTAACTGAGCTGCTATCGTCCTACATCTCTTAAATTGCTCTGCGAAAAAAGAAAATAAATAAATTAAAAGAAAAATAAAATAAAAATAAAAACGAATAAATCCTAAGTTTAGTTTAATTGATAAGTATAATCAAAATACTTACTCTATATGGTTTTATAGGATCTATTAATGAGGTATTATATAGGCTTCCTCCGTATCCCAACGTGCCCAAAATAATCATATTAATTTGAGCATCAAGCAGCGAGTATGTCCCTCGAAAGGGGTATCGCTGGGATAGATATTAGCAAACCTCTCATTGATGCCCCATTCGTAAACAATGGACTTTCATGTTAGCGAGTAGTTTTGAAATACCACTAATGTGCCTCGTCAATTGCATTGTCAAGCAAAACAGGCACTGCCGAAAACCTCTTTATTCAACAATGCTTTGTTGGAGTCCTAAGTTGGGGGTACGAATTGTGACTAAACGCTTCGCTTGTTTCGGCGTACGAATATCGAGTTTGGGAACAGTAGAGAACTAAATACCTCGCTGTGGATATTATATATCGGGAGGTAAACCGCCGGTTTACTCATCTAATTCATTCAGCAGCTTCGACGTTCATCGTATCTTGCATACTATACTCATATTGAAACACATACCTTAGGTGCCTACCTTACATTAAAGTAGTGAACGAAATAAGTTACATATACTACCCCCTTGGAAACAATGGCTGGACGCGGAGGATCTTTCTCTAGAGGAGGCGGACACGACCGCGGACGTGGCCGTGGCAGCGATCGTGGCCGTGGCAGCGATCGTGGACGTGGAGCCGGATGGCGAAACCGGCCTGCACCACCCATACCGTCATGGTTAGATGAAGCGAGAAAGCGACTGGCGAGAGAGGATGACTTTGTGCCAGCGTCAACGCAAGGAAAAACACCAGGACCAGCACTGCCGCCAATACCACAACCACCAGCGCCGAGACCAGTGACAATACCAATGTCAGTACCAGTAGTACCAACACCAGCGCCAGGACTACCCAATTATACACGCACCCCAGCGGTATGGCCTCCATGGAATAGGCCCGTGCCGGGCTGGCAAAGCGGCAACCCGGTGAATATACCGCAGCCGCCTCCACCCCGACCAGCTCCGGTCGTGCCTAACCCGGTACCGCTACCTGCTCCGCCGCCGCAACCCGCACCACCGCTGACGCCGCAAAGAGACCTAAACCAGGGACAAGGGGACGGTTCGAATCAAGCACCCGCTCAGGACCCAGCGGATGGCTCAATGCCCCCCTTGGCTGATTGTAAGTAACCCGTTCCCGCTCAACCCCCCTCCCCCTTTTTTGCTCTTCAAATTTCCATATACGTAGGTAGAAATTGTCATTGCTAACTACTATCCTAGTCTTCTATCGATTCAGCCGAGGGTTCGCCATTGTTCGGAATCTCGCGGAGCGGTCCGTCTGCGGCCTGCAGGCGCTGGTCGACAGTTTGGCTTACCAGAACGTCGTTCCTTTGGGGGTGCCGCTACCGACCCTCCGCGATATGATGGAGATATACCGGCGGGAGAGATCCCTGGACCGATACGATATGATCTTCGAGCTCCATCCCGAGGACAGATTCATGCCGGGCCCGTTCCAGGCGGAAATCCTATCGGATGTTCTGGCTCAGTGGGGTCGTCGGTTCCCGCAGGTTCAGCCTCTCGTGCTCGGTTTCTACGAGAGGGGCAACCGGCCATTTGCGATGAACGCCAACGAGCCGAATACCCGTATCGTTTGGATCTTCAACAACGGCAATGAACACTGGGAAGGCATCAGGACTTGGGGCAACGACGGGGCCATTGCGGGCTTGTTTAGAATGTACGGCCACGAGTTGTTCCAGTCCGAAACCCCGCCACAGTGGTTCGCTGACCTGTGGCGACGGAGACGAACACGGGGCACAGGAGTCGGCTGGAATGGAGTGATACAATGGAGAGAAGTAATATGGGACTCTTCAGAATCGGACAACGGAACACGAAGGCGCAGACGTGGGGGTGGTTAATAAACCATACCAAAAAGCCCTTGAACACAGAACGCGAGCAGCTTAGGCCTCGACCTCGTTGTTCGGTTCAAGTAGTTACCATTCATATGAAGACATAATAGTCTATTATCTATTCTATAGTTATGTATATTCCGCCCTAGCGGCAGCGAATGACAACATTATAACTCTATCTCCTCCATCATCTCATCTACTCAGTGCAACCAACCACATGCGTGAATTCATCTCCCAACCCCTGTCTATAACATCCCCGTTCTAACCTCAACCCACTCCATCTACACCAGATGATTCAAAGTCTTCTATAACTTAAGCCTGGCAGTTACCAACGGTGTGAGTGGCGCTCAGGCAAGTCTTGCAGTTGAATCCGTTGACGGACAACTCCTTGCAGTAGGAGTCGTCGGGGCAGGACTGGCTAGGGCAGCTCTTGTCGTCGCGCTTGTCGAGGGGGCTGCCCTTGTGCGGCCTGGAAGTGACCTGCTGGAGGGCCTTCGCCTTGGCCGACTTGGCCTCAGCCAGGACGTCCGCGCTGGGGTCCTTGGTAGCGGTGGTGGACCGCTCGTCAAGCGGCGCGAAGTCCACGACGTTGAAGTTCTTGTCGAAGCTGCGCACAACGTTGTCAGAACCGATGTGAGTGAAGCCGGCACCCGAGGCGTCGCGCTTCAGGTTGGGGAGCACGTCGTGGACGGATCGAAGCTGAAATTTTGATGTTAGCCTATATATTCAGTGTATCTGGTGGTCCGTATAGGTTTTTACCTGGTTAGTTGAAGTGGCAGCGGCGAGGCCGGCGGCAAGGAAACCAAATGCAATGGAGAACTTCATTTTGATGGAAGGTTTTGGTTTGGTGGTTGAACTAAAGGTAATTTTGATGTTTTAAGATGGAGTTGATTGAGATTGCAACAGAGATGTTCTTGCTGATGACATCGAGAAGGAAAAATCAGGACTCTTCATCGTTGCTTTATAGCAATGACCCCCTGGGTGATCGACACTCTCCTTAGCCATTTTCTGTAGCACCTACCAGCTGAACTTCACAACCATCACGATCAACAAGATGGTCGTGCCCCTGATCCCGCGGGTTACAACTCGTCGTTCCCACCGTGTGGCGCCTGATATCCATCGTAAGGCTAGAGATGCCCAGCGGTGTGGCGTGGCGGTAAAGCTTATCCAATTGAACAAACCCCACCGCATCAGTCTATTGGCGAGAATAACGACCGGCTCGTAATAGAAGATCCGATAGAAGCACGACCCTACCACGCAAAGTTCGGGTCCAATCAAAGCTCGTATCTGGTAAGAAGGAATTTCTTCCTTTGGTAATAAGATCGTCGCTGTATAATATTCATTCACAGGGCCATATTACAAAGATATCTGACCATTGAAGTCTTCAGTTGCTCTTATTACTGATGTGCTGCTTCCAATAGGATATTACAATACGGTTGCATCGGTATAGGGTTCATGTAGATCTCCTCAAGAACCCAACAGCAAACCAACTACAACGTATAGTTGACCAATACCTATCTTGACTTTCCCTGCATCGAAAAGGCTATTAAAAGCTTTTAGAAGTTTGGGTCCTGCTACCTACGGGCTGCATACTTGCTACGATATCTTGAACAAATAGATAGCAACTAGAAGTTCCCCAATGCAAATAGATACTAAAGTTTTACCAGCATCAAACCAATTTCATCCAGTTTATGCAAGTCCTTTTTGTTAGTTATCCTGAAGATAGAAAAATACCTATTACTGAGTCCCAGTTATTCTTTACACTTGATCACAAACTACGCTTGGGAAGGCTTGGAAATAACTCTGCAAGCTTTCCAAGAACTTGAGACGGTTGCTATAGGCGTTGATGAGTGTCTGCCATTTCGTAAAGATTTCTTATGTGGCCTCTTAGCGAACTCGTTTTAATGTAGTTGAAGATAATTGTATTTCTGTGGCTGAAAGTATCTAAGAATGAACACAACCTAACTTTCAATATAGTAACAAAGAGTCCCATTAACTAAATCAAACTTTCAAGCAAAGCAAGTCTTGTCGGATTTTAGAAATTGAGCTGGTAAACATGATGCAGAACCCATCAAAGGTTACACTGCTTACCTGTTTAGGTATTGAAGAGATATGCATCAAGTAGGCAAACTATACGAACGCATGAAAGAAGGCAAGACGCAAGTCCATATAGACAAACCACATCCTGCATGATTTCGATTGCATGCCGATGCCTATGTCCTTTGAGCTGTTGATTGTTCAACATATTTTCATTTGCCATATAGCTTGTAATATATCAGGCACATATAAAGTCACAAGTGCTCAGAGGTAGGTTAGAATCAGCATGAAACTCAACAAGCAGCAGAAAATGGATCAATCAATAGGCATCAAGAGACCCCTCAAAGAGGAAGCCAAACTAGAAGCAATCAGAACATTGTTGCCTCTATGCCATCAAGAGATATATAGGCCAACACGATCGACCTCATATCCTACTCCAGCATATCTTCTCAACTCACACAACAAACCATCTCCTCGAGCGACGATAACTCTAAGAAAATCACTACTAGATTTACTTGAACACTTAGTCCACTGAATATCAAGAACGGAATGTCGCTGCCTAACAAACCGACCAGACCTACAGCATCCAGCTTCTTCGCAGAAGACAACGTAGGCCCAATCGTCCCGGAATCACCACCTCGCGCGAACGAGCAAACAACCGATACCAACTCCAGCTCCAACAACTCAAGTCTTTTCGGTCCATTCTCCGTATCGACGCCGATGGCGACACCGACACCCACACCCACCACCACCGCTGTCGCGGTCTCCCGCCCAACCTCACCAATCCTTCTCCCCACCGTCTTCGATAACCGCCTCCATCACTACCACTATTCTCACGCGCTACCTCCCACCCAACCAAACACTCCCGCCCGGGGCTTCTCGAGCGCCGCCTCCGGTGGCCCTTCGACCGGAACCACGCCCGAGCAATCCTCCCGCGGCTCTACCACTCCTCAAGCGCGAACGCCTCGTCCGGCACGCACGTCCCTCTCGTCCAGCAACCTCGACAACACAACCCCCCAAGCGAGTCCCACACCCAGAAGTAGCAACACTACCACTGCCACTACAACAGCAACAGCAACTACTACAACAGCAACACAGCGCGGGCCGTTCCGCTTCGGGTTTGGCGCCCCCAGGACTTCGCTATTCAGCCGGCTCCAACAGCAACGGCAACAGCAACAGCATCAGCCCCAACCCCAACCCCAAAGCCAACCTCAGAACCAGAACCAGAACCAGAGCCAGCCCCAGAATCCGCATCCGCATCCGCACGTGCGTCCACACCTGCACCCACCCCGGTACCAGTACCAGTACCAGTACCAGAACCAGAACAGCATGCCAACAGACCCCGCGGAGAGCTTCTGGGCGCCGAACCTACCCCCCGCGCGCCAGGAGCGGATCGTCCCGGAGCCGAGCAGCAGCCAGACCAGATCGTACTCCAGCCGGGAGCGCCAGGCCCACGGGCCGGCACGCCACGCGGCCCAGGTGCAAGCGCAAGTACTCGCACAGGCATGGGCGCAGACACAGGAACAGGCACGTGAACAGGCCCGGGGCCAGGGTCGGGAGGCAGCGAGACACGGCAGAAATTACGAAAATGGTAATGAGGAGAACAAGGATGAGGGAAAGTAGATCGGATATGATATGATGGGCCGGGACGGGAACGGGGACGGGAACGGGATGAATAAAGGATTCGTGACTTAGGAAAGGGGAAAGAAAAATGGGAGAAAGGGAAGAAGGCTCGGCTTCACGGGATCATGGCCGGTTAGCTGAGTTGGCTAGGGGGTTGCGCATTGCTGCTTGGATTAAGAATTGATGGTTGGTTGTCTATCTGACAACGCGGGAAACGAATTGGTCGTTTACTTGAAACCCACTACGAAGATTGGACATATGGAGAGAGACAAAGAGAAGGGAACTTATCACGGTATTTACCGCGGAAAGTGTTTACGTACTGCTACGTACATCAAGTATTTGTGTTAACTTGGTCTTGATATTTGCTTCTGTGTAGTGCTTGTTACATTTAAAATCATGAACAGTGAATAGCCACGATAACTTTCGGCCGGATTACTGAGAAGTACCTTGGTCTGACATATTGGGGGGAATAGAATTGGTATTAACTTGGCCTTTGTCTTCTCCTTTTCAGATAGATTAACTTGCACATTCAATTGAAATAGGGGATCATAGCAAACACCCCCTCTGTCATAGATCTTAACCACTCACCAACAACTCAACCAACATTCAATATGAGACTCAAGAAATAAGTTTATACAGTGAATTACCAGAACAATTAACTCATACGGCCTCAAAGCTTAGACGTATTTTATTCAGCGACCTCAGTCCCCAAACTTGCGCGCGTTATTTGTAGTAAGTGTGACACTTCAGTTTTAGTTTTATTCATATTTTTAAATTCTTTTATTAAGAGCCAATTACGATAGCTGTAACTTTCTCTTACGGACGAAACACCACGCCGCGAAAGTTTGTACCCCTTTTGTATCTGTCTTGGGTCATCTAATAATAAACTTTTTTTTCGATTCGCATGCTTATTATTTTGTTGAAACTCAAGCCTCGGCTGCTCCCAGGCAGTGTCTACCTAACCTTACTTGGCACATATGTGATTCCAACCACCGACGAGAGTTTCCTCGTTAGCGACGAAGGTCTCAGGTTTCAGCCTATACATAATAACGTTAGTCTGCGTACCCCTACTATGGGTGTCGTATTCATCTACGTAGGTAGGTAGGAAAAACTTACAATTCATCGAAACAAGTGCAATATGAGCCAACATTGCTGTCCTTGCCCGCGTAATTAACGAAGAAGCTGCCGGCGCCGACGCCCCCGGCGTTGTTGCAGTAGTACTGGCACTTGAATTGAGCGTAGGCAAAGCCCGACTCGACCGGAGGCGGGACACCAAAGGTCTATTCACGCATTATTATCAGTAATCTTCTCATAAACAGTTTACTTTCCCTATATCACTTCCCAAATCACACTATTAATAAGAATGGTGTACTCACGTAAGTGCCGATGACGTGGCTCTTGGACCAGGCCTCCTCGGGTTGGTATCCATTCTGGAATGCTACCGTAGGCACGGCCGGGGCGTAGTTGATGGTGTATCCCGCCGTCACCACGGGAGAGCCCGTCGTGCAAGGAGCTGCGGCAGGAGTAGGAGTTGGTGCTTCGGTAGCCGGGTACGCGAGTCCTGTTGCGGCGACTGCCACGATTGACAATGCGGTTCGTAAAGTGAAGTTTCCCATCTTGAATGAAGGTTTAGTGAATTTAGATATGGGATGTTTTGAAATTGATATGTTGTTATAAGGTACGCTTAGGGGGCTTTTAAGAAGGGACCTTAGATATTTAAAGAATTTCCGGGTGGTATTATACGTAGATCCAGTTCGGTATTGAGAGTGAATGAATACCTACTAGGTAGGTAAAACAAAGAAAATACGCGGGAGTCAATGATAGATATTATTCCGAGTGAATGTGTATAAGTTACGATACATACGGACTTAAGGTTGTATTCTAAAATTGGGAACGGATGGTATGACAGAGATGACAAGAGGTGACAAGAGATGACAGACTGATGTCAAAGTTCCCCTGAGAACAGGGGGTAAAAATGATCGGCACTGCGAGTTCGTGCCTGCCACTTGGAAGCGAACATCAAGAAACAAACGACCCTCTCGTCCCCCGGGCAAGAGCAATCAATGTAAGGCACACAAACGGGCATTAACTAATAAGGAAAGTTGCAGACCTCTTTCCCTGCTTCCACTCACGCCACTCACAACCACTCACATATCATAAACACAACCGTCACACCTTCTCGATTGATTTTAATTTATCTTAAGGGAAAGGGCTTGGAGACCTTGGGGGAAGGCTGCATGACGAAACGTTCTAAAAGTCTGTCGATCATTCTCTAACCAGTAGGTCAGGTTATTAATTACACCACGGGCAAACGACCATTTGAAGAACCAACTAGAACGAAGTACAACAACAAAAAAAGAACGAAAAAAATTAAATAAATAAAAAAATAAAAAATAATTTGACATCTCCCGAACAAAAAGAAATTTCTAGTTGTCTCGAACCTAGAAACTCGTAAATAATATAAAATGCAGGTATCGCGTCAACTAAACATCAAAGTTCCCTCATGAATAGGCAAAATGCAACCTGGGGTTAATATAGGATAAAGATTTGTTGACCTAACTTCCCGTCTCTGATTGGAAAATGGGGAAATACTCCGGCTCATTCTGGCCTTCTGGGTTGGTGGCTTTTATAGCGAAAATGTTACGCCCCGAACGTGATCGACAACCCACCAACTCGTTATTGGGTTGTGACTGTGACGCTGGAAAACGTACGGGAAAGGCCTTAGACTCGGAACTCACCCAGAAAAGGGCGATCCAGATTCGACTAATAACAAACATTGTCCTGTCGATCATTCCAGAATATGAACAAGATGAACAATAGATATCCGGGTAGTTAAAAAACCCACTTAACCGAACAAACAACCCTTGAGACATGGAGGTTCGAGAACAGAGATAGATATGATTTATTATCGTGTTACCGACTGAGCATGAGTGCATCGGGGTGATAAGGGACGACTCGTGAGACAATGGCTTCATCGAGGCCCTTGGTATCATGGAAAAGAAATAAAAAAAAGGTAGGTTATGTGACATTACCTAGCTGCAACCTTATCAATAATCAAGTAAACGCCTACCATGCAATGTATCCCATACCCCCATTAACACTGACCGGCTTGTTGCACCTGGTTGCACCTGGTTGCACCTCGTTGACTTCGTGGCCCGTAACATTAAAACCATTCGACGTTGCTAAGGGGCACTATGTGAAATAAATCGGTGTAAGTTACCAGATCGATCATCCCTATGCTATTGGCGGGGAGATCTGTCATACCCACGTAGAATCGTCCGTGCCGTGCAGGCAATATATCCATTTACCTTCATGCTTTGAACGCTTTCCTTCCTTCACATAGACCTGACGTCAACTTGGTGAGGGCTACCCATGTAGGGGAGTACTTGAGTCCCTCATCATAGGCAGGAATCGTACCAGGCGTGTTCACATCGTCCCAACTACAGAGGACCCTGCCATCAATCCCAGTGTTGGCAGCTGAATCGGCTTCCCATTGAACGTCAACTTTCCATGGTGTGGTCCAATCCCGTCGATAGAGCTTAATTTTGGTCAGGCCTGCTTCCGGTATGGCACCAAAACGTTCATGGGGTTGGTTGCCATTGACAGTAAATGAGGAAATAGGCTTATCGAACGCAATAGCGCATGACCTACTTTCTTTCGCATCGATCTCAAATCTGGCCTTAGTCTCTCCCTTTGCGCGGGTGACATTGAAATGCAGCCAGTCACTAAAGCCATTCTGTGGTGGGATTCCATCGGGTAGTGCTTTGACTACATTGGGAGGGACATCCGAACCATCGTAAGAACATGTAGTTAGGCCACTACGAAGACTCCCCCGAGAGGTACACTCAATTTCTTTGCCAGCAGCAGATGGTAGTTCGGCTATTGTTCGTTGGACGTACTCTTGCAAACCGGCATAGTGTACTTTGGTCGCGCCGGTATCAAGATCAACAGTTTGCTGGAAATAGATCTTGTATCTGCTACTTTCGGAGAACGGGGGCGCTGCCAAGTTGTAGACCAGTGTAGCGATGAATACCGTAAGGAGTGCCATCGGTACATGGTGGGTGACCCGATGCGTAAATGGTGTAATGGGTAGCAGTAGAAATATACTGAAAAATGCAGTCATAAGGTATGGGACTAGGAGGCTTGACCCATCAGCACCTGTCTGGGAAACAGAAGCTACCAATGTTAGACCGTGCTGGCCAATAAGAATGACCAAGAATGGCCCCAAGATAAGGAACTGAAGGGACCAAAGCCAACTTGGGAGATTTGCCGACCACAGCTGTTCATACTCATACGGTTGCTTTTCGTCGCTCTCATTCGATCTCGCTTTATTTATGATTGCCGATATTGAACGACGGTATGTAGTGGCAAATGTCGTCCGGCGAGTACCCGCAGGAGTACCACCAACAAGAGGTGTTGTCTCCGTTGGTGGGGATTGGGCTTCAGCTTCCTCATCCTCGTTGTCATTAGCATTTAGCTCATCCCGACTCGGGGAGATTAATGCGTCAGCGTGCGGAACGTTAACAAGATGATCCCTGATTTCGTGGTCGTCGTGTACTCGCTGCGCAAACGACGCCTTCGTAGGCAAAGCAAACAATTCGGAAAGCGCAACAAAAGAGGCAAGAAATACGGCAGAATGGAAGAACACGAACACATATCCAGCGGCAATCCTAAAACGATCTTCAAAAACAGTATTTGCAACTGAAATACCCCATGCGATGATAAACAGCCAGAAAAGAGAGTATCCTCGATGAAGAGCGCTGGGGCGGGCGAAATTTGCACCTGCCATGATGGTCCAAAAGGAAAAATAGAAAAGCGATATCATCATGGCCCAACTATGGTTCACGTTAGTGACTCTCCAAAATAATATATGTTTTAAGACTTACACAGTATATTCGCTGCTGTATATGATCATCGGGTTGATCTTTGTTATTAAGTATGCAGAACCGACGACCAACGCCCCAGCAACACCCAAAGCAAAAGGAAACCTGAAAAGACCTTTCCGGCCACCCAACATAACCGGATCAAGGTCGGATCCTTCATAAGCAGATCGCCTTGCCGAGAAAAAGTAGTACTTGTCGTTGCGCACCAGAATGTACGTCAACCCAAGGAGTATCAGAGGACTGGCTATTAGTAGAGTAAGAGACCACGCAAACAAGGTCCGCAATTCGAAAACAGCAAACGTCTGCCCGAATATATCAAACCAGACGCCATCATTTCCTCTGCCATTCCACGCTTTCTTTCGATCGCCATCAGGACGGTCGCCGATGAACGTTTCGCCGGTATCTCCAGAGAGGCTTTGCATTGTGTGCAGAGAGGTGCTCAGCATATGCCAAAGACTGGCTCTTGATGCGTGCTTGGCATCGTCTTGATCGGTATGATACCTAGCACGAGGTCGGTAGAAAGCCATATCTAATCCTCTTAGCCCAAAGATCCCATCGAATACTATGTAGTCGGTGTTGCTTTTTATAGCACCAAGGCCAAATGCATCAGATGAGATTACAGTCCCGAAAGGGTTCTTAGTGCCCCTGTAGGCATTGGTTACTTCAGCGTCAGTCGTACGGAATAAATTGGCCCGGCCACCAGCTCCCGCGCCTTCGAGATTCAAGAACGTATGGCAGAAAGGCAGCAGAGGGCTGTTGATGAAGGCTTGAGCACCCCATAGACCGTCCTCTTCGTTGTTGTTGAACAGGGCAACGATACCTCTTTGAGGTCGGTTTTCTGGTCGGGAGAAGTAGTCGACTAGTGCTATCAAAGTGACGCAGCCCATCCCGTCATCCGTAGCACCGTATCCAGAGGAAACGCTATTCTCATGTTAGCTTCGCACTGCATGGCATCCAACAAAACGTACGAGTCGTAGTGGGCGTTCATCAAAACGCCTCCCTTCCCTATGACTTTGTCCGACGTTACGGTGCCATCCTCCCACCAAGCACCTTGCGGATCATCCTTTCCTCGAATGTATACTATAACATTTGTGCCTTCGAAGTAGGTGCCAGTGGAACTTGATGCTCCAAATACGATGTTGGCAGTAGTTATATTTGAAGTATTGTCCGCGAATACGACCAAGCTCGAATCGTTCGCCCCATTGCGCTTTTTGATATCATTCAATTCCAGTAGGAGCCAATCGTGGATCTCATCGTTCTTCCGGCTATTGAATGGGTGGTAGTCGCGGGATAACACGGTTAAGTCGAGCCAAGATTTTGTAAGATTGAGGCCGGAGTAGAGGGTCGGATTACTTGGAGGAGGCGGGACGGTTTCGTGCACGATGAGTAACGGAACGAGCAGAGCGACGTAAGCGATCGTAGTCCAGAATGTTACAGCGAATGGTTTGAAGGCGACTGGGTTCGATACAGCCATGATTGGCTGGGTTGGTCGGGTTGGCCGACTCTGCCGGTTCACCTACAGGATGAGATACTGCCAATACTATTAAGGCTGCAGGAGACGGAACACGCGAGAACCAGTGAAGAGAGATAGGAGGGTTCTAGGTGGGGATGTTGATAAACATCCCTAAGAGACGCAGATATGAGAGTAGTAGGGCATAGATATGTTGAAGCACTGTACAGAGGATGATGGATGTATTAATTAGGTTGTTGCTGCATACGAAGGTATATTGATACTTTTAAGTATGTTTCGAAGGGATTTGGCTGCACGCGCGCATTGAATGTTGCTGATGTAGATATTTTAAATTATCTCATTTTAAAACTGCAATTGCCCTTAAACGTTGTTCACTTTTGGTATTGAATGCATGATTTGGAAGTAGAGGTCCGTAGTAGAGTTGGAGAGTTGGAGAGTTGGAGAAAATTGAAGTTGCAGGTTACGACATCGAAGCAATGGGTCGGAGCCAATTCGAGAGAGTGGCCCAAGCTCCCAGAGATACAATCAAGAAAGTGGCGCCATGTACGGATCCGTAAGCTGTGTGATACGAGACCCTTGTCGATATGATGCATTGCACGAGAGCTGTAACCTGCAAGTGAGGTACTTAGTACATTAGGCATTTACCTAATACCTACCACAAGTAGGGAACAGGTCAAAATCGCTACTTCGATAAAAGTCTTGGATGTAGTAAATATCAAAAAGAAATCCTCATTGCTGTCTACTGATTAATCCTATAATACATGTGCGTAGTCACCCTCCTCGCGATAGCTTCAGTCGTCACGAGACAGTTCTCGAACCTAAAGGATAAGTGAAAGAGTACAAATCTGAAGTGAGGCATACGGAACGGTTAGTATTAAAATCAGAAAACAACGCGTGATAGCAGAATCATCAGTACGGGGTGACTTGAACCGGATATGATATACCAAGGTCAAGCGAGTTAGTATCGATATGCTAGGTTGTTCCGCGTATATGCCCACGCTCAAGCACCAGGAGGGGGTGGCGGCGGCTGGTCGCCAGGAGGAGGCGGAGGAGCATCACCGCTAGGCGGTGGCGGCGGAGGAGGTACTGCGCCGTTGGAATATTGCTGGATTAGAGCATTGATGTTTCCAGGAGGTAGTCCAGGCGGAGCACCGAGGGAACCTCCGGGAGGAGCAAGACCAGGAGGAGGTGCCATACCAGGAGCTGCACCATATCCTGAATAGCCGGGATAGCTGGGGTATTGGGGTTGCCCAGCCGCGCCTTGATGCCAGGGTGCGGCTGCTCCGGGAGCGGAACCACCATTGTAGTTCTGACCTTGGCCACCATAGTAATCGCCTCCATGATTGTTGTCATTACTACGATGACGGTCGCGCCAGGGAGCAGAGCCACCACCTCCACTTTCGTTGTTCTGATCGCTGTTGCGAGAACGCCATGGAGCAGCAGCGCCTGTTGGACCTCTTTGCCAAGGCTTTGCATCACCGCCGTTATTATTGTTGTAGGAACCAGGGGCTGCTTCGATACGAGCTGGAGTTCCGCTGGAACCACCTCCAAGTTCTTGCAAGAATTGCTAAATGATGAGTTAGATGCTGACCTACTATTTGTCTGAAACGAAAACATACCTCATATTCACGATCGACGGCGTCTCCGCCGCCAATGCGACCGGCAGTGCGGGGAGGACCGTCGTTGCGCCAACTAGCACCCTTCTGCCTATCGGGACAGTCTCTTGCCATGTGACCGGCGTTGCCGCAGACGCGACATATGATGTTGGCCGTAAAGTTCTGCTTCTCGGGACAATCATACTTCCGGTGACCAATCTGACCACAGTTCTGACAGGCCTGGTTCTCGTCGTCACGTAGAGTACCGTTCAAGGTAGCTAGCTCTCGAAGCTGGTTTCTCTTGAGCTCGTTCTGTCCTTCGGGGATTGATGCAGCCTTGCGAAAAGTTAGTACACGAGCCTTCGGAATATATAGGACCAATAGGTACGTACAGTCTCGATGACATTGTGGATTAGTTTTTTGGCCTTATTGACTTTTTCCTCTGTGTCTGCCATGATCAAACAATGAAGATCTTCCTCCTGGTTGCTGGCGTGGGCAGCATCAGATCGACCTTTGCCTTCTTTGACGGAGCCTTTTCCGCGGATGGCAATTTTGGCTCCGGATTCTGACTCCATTTTCTTCAACGTGTTACCACGAGGACCGATAAGTAAACCAACTTTAGTAAGAAGACCTATGTGTTAGTATTTGTAACAAGACGGTTAGAGCAAGAGTACGAGCTGGATGAGGCCAAGATGTGGCAAGTCATCCATCGAGATATAAGGGCATTCCTGGCTATATCCCGAACAAGAAGGGGCAAGAACATGGTTAGAAAGGTTAGAGGGTTAGCAATCTCACTGAAGTTAATCTCTGGATAGTCATTGACGGGTACATAGACCTTCTCTTGGGTCTTAGTAGGGCGGCGGTAGTCCTGAGGTGGGTGGTAGTTAGGAATAGTCTTCATAGCCTTTTCAACAAGCTTGTGTCTCTCATCTTCGAGACGCTTGCGGTAACGGTATTCTCTAGTGTTAACACGGCGACCGTGGTTGTCGTACTGTGGTGGAGGAGATGGAGATCTGAGTGGAACGTTTAATTGAATTGCGCCAGAAATGAATTATTAGATGATTCAAAGTCAAACGTACCTATCACCATCGGCAGGGACAACATCATTAATGCGCAGCTTTTGGCTGATCTCCTCGATTCTAAGATGTAAAGTATATGCTTCTAGTTGTTCGCTAGTCATATTGGCTACAATAGCCGTAGGAAGTCCCATAAGCCCGGCAGCTTTGTTTTCGGAGGCATCACCCCATCGATTACGCTTCTTCCGGCGTCGAGGGCCATCGGCATCGGTTCCTATAAGATGCTTCGTTAGTTGATTGATCTGCAGCGAATACGATATTGTGGTGGACAGCTTACTCGGCTCGGGGCTGCGACCGCGCTTCAAATCGCGGTCGCCATTCGACAGGCTGTAGCTATCGCTTCCATTTTCGCGTTTCTCGGTCGCATCGTCTCCTTCACCTCCAAATCGACGACTCTTTCCGAGAGGGATGTTATTGGATCCGGTGATCCCTTGATTTCTCCACGACATATTAATAGAATTTACGCGATGAGGGGGGAATATGTCTAAGAGAAAGAAGTTGGAAAAATTAAGATATCATAGATGTTGTTGCGTGGAATTATTTTGAGGCGACTTTTCCAGGCGCCACTTTTAGGTAAACGCTTTTTTACCTAAACTATGGTGGAGCAAGTGCGACGCTAGAACATTTTGAGTTAGTCTAACTGTAAGATCAAAGGGTAGGTACGTACCGGAGTACGTCCCCTCAGTTAGAACATCAACTCCTTAAGGTAATCATTAAGGGGCATTGAATTTCTAAATTCACTAAGCAGTGCAAGTCCAGACCAGCCTTTAACTTTTACCAGCAGAAATGTACCTTTTAACGTACACTATGTTTGTTACCATGAGATATCTTGACTGATATCATCCAAGATTTATGAAACTTAGGTACAACTATCCTTAACTACCTGCCTAACTACTTGAACTAATTTCATAACCAATCAATCGAACCAGATAAAAATAGCATCCGTTGGTCATTAGAATATTGAATTGAAATTGAAGACATAATCAGTTACATTCGTTCATTTGGCAGACTCAGTCGCAACAGTCATTATAATAAAGGCATCTTCCTCCAACTAGAAAAATAGTAATTTTCAAGGTCAAGAATTATTCCCCTTAGTTGAACTTCCTATGACAGGCTCCGGGAAACTCAAGACGATGCTTCTACTTGGCTTCTTCCTTCATTGATGACTGGACCCAGTTTCTCAACGGAGCAGCAGTTTTATCCATCTCTTCGGAAGAAAGGTCTTTATACTTCTCATACGGGTGTGGAGACGGCACATGGCGACCTTTTTCGACGCCCGGACGCTTTAGCATCCGTTCAACCCATTCTTGCAATACCGGGAATTCCTTCATATCGATCCCGGCCCATTCTTTACGTTGGCGTTAGTTAGTTAGCTTTCCCTATGTAATTCGTCATGATGATACTTACTTGCTGTTACTACCCACCCCCAGCACGCGATGTCTGCGCTTGTACACCGGTCACCGACTATGTAGCCAGAGGTCGAGGATTTCAGCTGCGTCTCTAGCGTTCGGTAAAGTCGGCGAACTTCATTCTTGTATCGATTGATACCGTACTCGATCTTCTCCGGTGCGTAGCCTACTCATGTTGACATCAAAATCAAATAAGGATCAGAAATATAGCACGTACGATTGAAATGATTCAGTTGTCTATTCAAATATTAGTATTTCTCTACTAGATTTTATTGACACTGGCTATTACTCACCCTTGCATCGGACCAAGGCCTCCCATCTGCCACATAAGCTGATTTCAGGTGAGTATTTAGAGCGTTAAGAATGTTCAGGCGTACATAACTTACCCAGTTATTCACTTCGTAGTGTTCCCTGGATCCTTTCGGGTACGAGACTTTATGTTCCGTATCGTATCTGTCGGTCAGATACTGCATAATAGAACCACTTTCAAATAACCTGATGGGTTTGCCATCGGTAAACGTGTCAGTGAGCGCGGGAATACGACCATTGGGGTTGATCTCCAAGAACCACGGTTCCTTCTGGACGTTTGAGCTGATATCGATGTTGGTGACCTATCTACGAATTAGACGTGGATGTCGACCGGATCGGACCGGATCGAATCTTCTGAGAGGTAGGTAATAATGAACTCGTACCTTATAAGGTAACCCTAGCTCCTCCAATAGGATTGATATTTTGACACCATTGGGCGTCTGAGCGGTATACAAGTGGATATCAGACATCTTATATAATATGTTGCAATTTGTTTAAATATTGTGATCCAATTCTCGGTTCAGTGATCTGGGTATATATATGATCAATAGCTCAGATTGACTACCTACCTAGGTAGAGAAGAACAACGACAATATAATATATGGAACAAGATAGTAGGTAATCCGTAAAGCTGATTAGCAATCAAAGTCACAATGACGTACTAAAAATGCCTACGTATATACGCCGGATTAATAAGACCTAACCGGTAATTATCATCAGATTATTATATCCTACCTTAGGTAGTTATTCACTGCCTTTTATCCCCACAGGTTTCCATGAATGATTGAGTCTAGTCGTGTTACTTTCCCCGCTTCCTACGATATAAACCATATAAACCCCTTACGGCTTATGGCCCGGCGACCCACATCGCTCTATTTCCTCTCGGCGTATTTAAAAGTCGCCGGAACACCTCCGTGTAATACGGCTTTGTAAGGAAAATTGTTGTGCCTGTCCTCCTTTTACGGTACCACGTGTCACTGGAGATAAACAGACTACCGATTCGAAAGATAGAGCGAACGCCAACTCAATAACAAATTCGATCATGAATGCTGAGATGTTCGTAGTTCAACACATTTTTATCTGTGTGGTTCATGCAAAAAAATAAAGGGAAGGAGTATGGCTCATCGATTCAAAATTGAGCAAATCTCATATTCTGATTCATACGCTGGGAGGACTTAGTGATATGCCTATTGGAATCAAGATACCTCCTAATTAGATTGACTTCCCCTTTAACCTCCCAGAATGGTGTACGAATCAGCCAGCTGTACGAGAAACAAATGTTACACTATGTAGCATAAACTATAGTAAATCATTTGAGGAGATTACTTAGAACTCCCCAATACGTTTTGAGAAGAAAGAAATTCCTAGTTGCAAGAAAAGTTTCCACCACCTCTTGAAATTGAGATTCTATGCTTGATACCTAGGTAGGTACCTATTAAATAGACGCCTTAAGGTTGGCTTCCCGCATGTTCCATGGTCATAGGCCAAAATACCAGCCATAGTAGTAGTCGAGTTCTGGAACTCTGTGGTGTCAAAACTTGGAGGACTACCCGGTATAGAGGGATACGCAACGTGCAAATACGAATCGTAGGTCGTGGATAAAATGTTATAAGAACCTCTGGAAATCCTCCCGTCTGAATGGAGCGAAGTTAGAGAGGAAACGAGATATCTAAAATCCTCACTACTAAATAACGATAGACTACATATACTAGGATGTATTTTCTATTTGATATTGATAGGGGCGATCATGATGGTAGCATTACCCCTTTAATACCATATACTGAGTAAATAGTTATTGTTATTAGATTCAGATGAGTCAAAGTAGTAACTATTAATATTGTATAACAAATGCGCAAATAACTATATACATCTACGTTGAAGTTGTACTGGATTTGTCTTGCATTGATATGGGCTCTCCTATGAGAGAGAAGAGATATGGACAGGCGTGCAAGGTAGTTAAGTGTGAACTCCTTCGGTCTACTTGCAGCAAAGAAAAGAGTAGATTGACGTGCTCTTTTTAATAAGGGGTTTGAAAAGGGGGAGATGGTACGTCTACTACAACAAGTGAATGGACTACCTATATCTTATCGCTCACTGCAGTTAGCCTATCTTTTCAGTTTGAGCTGGTTTTAGATATTATCAGGTGTCATTATATCAAAGGAAATACGACTGTAATCGCCTCAAGCATTCACTCTTGTGGAAAGAATAGGTAGTAAACCTCTCATTTCTGCCTGTATATGCAACGCGCTAGCCAGCGCTACACATAGCAGTCACTCGTGGGCTTTGTTAAGTGCCTAGGCAGGTACCTACCCCCTTAGGTACGTCGCCAACCTCAACGTCGGCAAACATCTCGCGTACCTGACCCCACACTTACCTGGTTTCCATGGTATCGGACGCCTGACTCCCATAGTTTGAATTACTCGACCACTTGTTTTTCTTTCATGCCTTTTGCAGGTCGTCTTGATCAATCGCGTCTCTACTTAGATTTGCAGCCGCGATTGCGAGAAAAAAAAACAATAAACAAAAGTTTCTCTCACTTACCATTCTTGCAATGTGTGACCATGGAGAACACTAGTAAACCTCAGCAGTTTCGCTTACCCCTATCCAAGACCTTCTCCTTCATCATTCCCGATAAGTGGAAAACTAACCCTTCTGTTGTTCGTTGGATTGACAACGTTCCTGGCCACGTTGAACGAGAGGAGTGGCTGGGACCTGCTCGCATCCAAACCCCCAAGCGCGCCTTGGTAAATACTCACTTGAACATCTAACTCAAGTTCTAGCAATGTTATGGATCTAACATACTATAGGAAACTCCCGACATGGGTGACATCCGTGACGACGAGAGCCATCGCGCTAAGCGAACGAGAATGGGTTCCTCCCTAAGCAACAAGCAGGATAACCGCAGACGCGGAGGTATCGCCGCCTATGGTCGTGGCCTGATCCGTCGAGCATCTACTATATATCGCCGAGTTGTTAGCTCTGAGAAACGCGAGGTGACTCCCGAACTCTCCACATCTCGCGGAACACCTTCGTTGCCTGGATCACCTGCTACTCCCGTCGACCGTCCTCGCATGAGATTCGTCTTTGTTGGAGATACTGGCTGTGGAAAGTCGAACTTGTTGCTGTAAGGAGCCCTTACTTCACCCCAGATCCCATACAGAGTATTGTATAATTACAGTCACGAGGACTAACATGTTCCAACTATAGTCGTTACTACCGTGATGCCTTCAATCCCGTAAGTTACCACTATTTAGATCCTCGGAACAAGTTCTCGGTAGGAAAGTGGCCAGCTGACGCTAGGTAGATGCATGTCAGAACCCAGTATGAATTGTTCAACAAGGTGGCCACCGTAGACGACCAGGAAGTCGACCTGGAGCTCTGGGACACGTCTGGCGATTTCTCGCTACACCAGCTTCAACTTCTTTCCTACCTGGCGTGGGACGCCGTGTTCCTATGCTTCAGCATGGATGATATCGCACGCTTCAAGACTGTCCAGAGAATGGTAGGTCGTGCCCCCTGACACTAACTATACACACCAACAAAAGCTGATCAAGGGTGGAAATATTTACAGTGGATGGACGAAATCTGCAAGTTCTGCGGCGATATTCCGTTCATTTTGCTTGGCTTGAAGAAGGACAAGTTTACCGGCTCCAACATGCGAGCCCCTTTCCATCCCGACCTAGACGCGCCAGTTTCTTCTACCCAGGTAAATAAGCAGATCGTATTGCCCAAAAATCCATCTCCTATCACCCTAGCCCCCATTTTTAAACACAAGATATACCTAGGTGCTAATGAAGAATGTATAGGACTCCTCCGGGGCAATCATCGTGCGCGGAATCAAGTACATACAATGTTCCGCCAAGACCGGCGAGAACGTGAACCGCGTGTTCGAGGAAGCCGTCCGGATGGTGCTTTACGAGCGAGAGGAGCAGGAGGCGCTTGCCCGCCTTCGCCTGGAGTACGGCGAGCCGGAGCCGATGGACTCGGATTCGAACATGTGCTTCAGTTAATCAAGCAAACTAGTACAAGCAATTGCCTAACAGTTGTTGAGTTTACCTGCTAGGTGCCGTGAAATAATGTTGCCCGTTCAGTGAGATAGAGAGGCCTTTTGCATTGACAGTAATGCCTGTAGCTGGAAGGGCTGCTGGAAGTCCCTTTTCATGTAATGTCTTGTGTCTTGTACGTATAACGAACTACTAAAGCCATTGGGATACTGTAGGTGAGAATTAAAGCACACCAAATTAATACCCTTGGAAATCTAGTACCTCATTAGCAAAGGAGCTTATGTGCATTTGATACGTGTAGAATGTAGGGCTTCACTTTGCTAGGGTACCTCCTTGTGTTCGATTAGTGACAGGTACCTGTATATCACATATATTACAAGAATTGTAATAATGCTTGATATAAAAGCTACTTCACAGTCAATACTACTAGTTGATAGTTATCCTTTGAAATGGATGTGGTATCTTGGCCGTATGCTAACACATTAAGAGCAGGGCAAATTGCTGTATCAATGCTCCGTAGTACTCATGGCCTATGAACATACAAGGTCGCTACCGTTATAAATGTGCTTGGTATCTAAGATGAAAAAGAAAACCTGCAATGAAATAAGAATAGGAAGTAGATCCTACTTGTTTCTATCTGCGCAGCCAGCCCGTTGGTCTCATAATAGACTTTAAGTTTAACTTAGGCTTGGCCGCCGGTCTCCTTATTGCCAACATAGTGTACCGAGGCTGAAGTGGTTCCACATCATATCCCCTGTCTGCGAATAGGTCTAGAAGTCTGCACCAGGATGGGTCTGACGCCTGGAGAGGGTTTCCACCTCCATTTAATAGCATGCAAGCTACCTGGTAAGAGTCCCGCACGCTTCTAGCGTAATTTCCGTGGAGGTATATTTGCATTCTAGTTAGGGATGAGACATTGCAACATAGTCTTCCCAGCGGCGTTTTGCCCTCGGAATCCTTTGCGTTGGGATCGGCGCCATGGACCAGCAGCGACGGCACGATTTCTGGAGGTGCAAGGTGCAGTGCCGTACATGTTAAAGCTATGCGTTCGTTACCCCGTTCTGATAATTCGTATATCGTTAAAGGCATATTTGGGTTGTGGCCAGTCTCAAGGAAATGAATAACGAGATCAATGGACATTTTTCGGCTTTTGTCGTCGGCAGCAGACATGGCCAGGAAAGATATTAGTTTGGCAAATGCCTTGGGATCCTTATAGCCGTTATCCAGTAATAGTCGAGCGATCTCCGCGCCATCTACTATAGTGAGATGTCTGCTCGCAATATGATCGCTATCTATTGGCGAAAGTCCAAGGGCAAGCGTAAGCAAAGATCTTTTGCCATCTTGGTTACATTTGTGAATAAAGTTCTGCTCCAGTTGGAAGGTCTCCCGAAAATAGAGACTGAATCCTGCCAACGAGGCAAATTCTCTAGACGTATTTATTATAACACCACTAGCAGCCTCCGTGAGCTGAGAGTATCTCTTCGCGGGAATGCTGTCAAGAAACTGCTTCATGCTGCGGCCAGTGGTGTCTTCCGCCGATTTCCCGTAGGCTGCCATACGCTTCGTTTCTTCTGTCATAACCGTATAACCACAAGGTAATTCGTCGTAAAGGTCATAATCCTCAGATTTTGAGTCATCTTCATCCATAGAGTCATCATAAGCTTCGCATATGGGTTGCCGGCTTGGATCCTTTTTATCGTATTCATCGATATTATTACTGGTATGTTCAAACGCTCCATGATCAATTATGAACCACTTCATTAGGAAGGAGTAACCATTCTCGAAAGTAACCTTTGCTTCAGTGTCGAGGATAAGAGCGTTGAATTTCGGCTGGCTAACGAATTCCTTAACTGTCTGGTGTAAGAGCTCGGCCCAATTCATACGAAGTTCAATAAGACCTTGGGAATGTATCTTGATCTGGTTTGAGGCGTAGTTCTCGCGTTCTTTTGGTTTAAGACGTAACAATCGCTCTGACCTTAATAATGCCTCTTTGTAGTTCGATGATCGTGAACACTCGACAGCACCCACGAGATCTGGCCCCCCTAAGACATCTAGAGCTTGAGAGGTAATTTTCAGCATTGCGAAAAGTGTCCAACGTGACGATATTGGTGTCCTTTGAATTATTTCTGCATAGTACTCGTCCAACTCCGCTGGAAGGGACTGCAATAGCTCCTCCAGCTCTTCTTTACCTAACCCTGAATTGGCAGCTTTGGCAAGATCGGCTGCTACCAATTTAACCCACAGGAAAACTCCCTTCGAACGGTCGACGACTTGAGGAACTAAAATTTCCATTGGGACGGATATATTAGAGGATAACTCGGCATCCATGACGCCTAAACAATACCGACGTATGTCTTCTTTAGTAAAGTCCTGCATTGTAAGAGCAGGGTAGTCTTTGAAGCGGGTAGTAAATGTAGCCCAGGGTCGACTTGAAAAACAGACTTTAACCCGAGTTAAAGACTTCGTTTCTCGTTTGATAAGACTCTCCACAAACCTAGCTATAAACTCAGGCCGTCCTTGGTATTCGTCCAATGCATCCAGGAAGAGGAATATATCCAGGTCGAATTGCTGCTGGTTTAATATCAGAGTAAGGGCCTCTTCTAGTGTTGCAGAGGTCCAGCCTTCGAGGGGAAGTTCGGTTGAAGTAGGATCATTTAGGAGCGGGAGAATGACATGGCAGACTTTCCGCTTTTGCTCTAGAATTTGGCTGAGAATACCTCGTAGTAATCCATCAAAGGATTTCTCAATTAGCGACCCGCGGTAGTGAAAGAAAAACCCAGCATAGATCTCGTCGAATGAATTACGGGGATCGTGAAGAAGTTCTCGAGTTCGGCTATCTTCAAAAATGTATTTCATTAAAGTTGACTTCCCTAACGCAAGAAGTTAGCGACTACAATGAATTAAGAACGACATAGAAGGGTGTGATAGCTTTCAATACTGGTGTTGAAGCTAAGTCAAAACATGTTTTCTTACCGGAACCAGGGCTACCATTGATCCAAAATGCTCCTTGTCCGTGCTGTAGCCAATCAACAAATTTACATCCAGGGTGATTGAATACCCAATCGAATGTATTTTGGAAGTTTAATGCGATACCCTCAAGCCGGCGGTCTCGCTCAGGTGCTCGGAGAGATTCTAGTAATTCTAGTATGGAGTTAGAAAAATAGTCAAATACTTTAATGTCTCGCCCTTACTCTTGAAAGTCTTTTGTTGCTTATGCTCGTTTAGAGGACAAGCTCTACCCTTGGATTCTCCTGATGCCTTGAAGGGGTCGTGTTTATGCGCCCCTGACCTAACCAAGGCCGAGATTTCTTTGTTTGAAAGGTTTCCGTCTACTTCCATTTTAATTGTACTGACAGGTTCAATGTCACAAATCCGGGCAAGCCTCCCTACGACAACGCTGTAATCTTCGTGACCGGGACAAAATTTGACTATATTCGAATGATTTTCATTGAGTGGAAATGTCAGGCTTTCATCCGACTCAAGTAAACCTCGGGTGGCTGATTGAGGTGTTACAAGAACAACCTGGGAACCTTCTGAAAGTTTCCCATCTTCATTTACCTAACTCAGTGTAAGTCTATGGCATTTAAGAAACAAGCTGCTAGTTTACTTACGACTAAAGTCGGGGACGTACAAGTTTCATAACCCCAAAACGTTTTCATCTTTCTTAAATAGGAGATGCCATTGAACTCCGATTCTAGGCGTCTCAACCAAGGCGAATCTGGAGAAAGATCTTCCACTAGAGGCTCGTTAGGATTTCCTTTAGCAATGGAGCGAAAAGAAGACTGTTCCATGCCGAAATTCGGAACTCCGAAGAAAACTCCGCCGACGATCCGAATAGCATCTTCATTATAGCCACTGTTTGCAAGAGCTACAATGGCACGTTTTAATACGATTCCACCTAAGCTGTGAGCAAGGAAAACTATGGGCTTTGCGCTCAAAGCAGTCCATCCGCTTGATGCCAGTTGGTTGATCAACTGAGAGGCCAGGTCGGTAATGGTTTGAAATGATCTGCTCCCGGGCAAAATTGTCTCGTAACCATAGATGATCGGTCTGAGCTGTGGAAGGTCAAGAGGTAATTCGTCTCTTATCCACATAAATGTCTTATTACTTTTCTTCGGCTGCCATGACCCGAAAGGATGACTTGAAAGTCCCGAGAGGGAAATGCAACTGTCCGTGTTACTATTAGTAGCAATGAAGATCCAAGTAGGATGAACCTACTCATAACTGTGGTTCGGGGTAGGGTCGCGAAGCGGAGTGAGTCCACGAAAATGGACATCCAATATCAAAGGTAATTCGAGTCCATTTACCCTAATCTGCCATTCATCTTTCCCCTGATCTTGTTGAAGTAATGTAGGCAGCGGGTTAAACATAAGCGTGGCTACCTTACTTGGACGCCAGGGACTCAGACTTGTCGCGAGGGAGAATATCTGAATATTATCGACTGGTATACTACCGAGACCAATACTGAGATAAACGAGGGCTTGGGATTCGTTGGCATTACCGGGAAGTTGGCGCAGCCTAAACACTTTGGGCTTTTGTGCGGAGTCCATGATTATCGGCGAGATTGACCGGAATCCCTAAACACTTTCACACCTGGAAGTACCGCTCCATGCATCATGATTCTATTTGCGCTACCTGTTGGCCTAGATAGAATAGGTCATGACTTGCATTTTAACATAGACGTAGTTTGTACTTGATTGATGTCTTCGATTGATGCCAGGCTGATGGAGTAATTTGACGAGGTCACATGACCTTGAAGCTGACGGACCAATTGCATTGTGACAACATTTTACGCACTTTGGCTTAAGTACCTAGGTAGTTATTTTAATCGTGGTTGAGGTTGTATTGGGAATTCTTGAAGCGCAGTTGAAGGCTCAATTATGGTTTTAGTAGTTGTAACTAGAAGAATTAAGTCACACTCAATTACATGTGTTACCTGATATCTATACTAACCTCCACTGTATTTTAAGGAATCGGTACGTACCGTAAAGATCGATGACTTTAGGTACAAGGGTACTTCCTAGGCTTTGACTTGATTAGGAAAATGCCGCGGTTGTAGCTCCACCGTGTCATCCTCGGGGCACGCGACAGGAGCTTAATGAATTGCACGTACGAATACTTAAATGAATGCAAACAGACTCGTTTCAAAGCAGAGATTAAACAGAAATAACAATCACGTATTTCCTGAAAATCTTTTTTTTTTTTCGAATTTCCTGGTTAAACACATAGTAAATATCCACTAGTCACTACATTGGTCGTAACTCTCTGAATATGGCTTCAAACGAATTATTTAAAATTCCCATCCCGGCAATGAAGTCCCATCCAGGAGGCAGCATTGTCTGTACCTCTCCCAAACCTCAAGTTTATGTTCTCACATGGACCTCGCCACCAGACAACAGATTTACGCCTGCATTTAATACGGCGTTGATGACGGCGCTCGATACTATTGAATTTGGCCATCCTCCGGGCGTTGTCATAACCACTTCATCCATTTCTAAGTTCTATTCCAATGGTCTCGATTTCCAGCTTGCCGTATCATTGCCAGGTTTCTGGGAAAACAGCCTGTACCCTTTGTTTCGAAGATTCCTGACTTATCCTATGCCGACGATCGCCTTGATCAATGGTCATGCCTTCGCCGGCGGTTTCATGCTGGCTATGCATCACGATTATCGGGTCTTCACAGGCACAAAGGGATACCTATGCATTAACGAGCTCGAGTTCGGCGCGCCATTACTACCACCTATGAGCTCCATTTTCAGGATGAAGACCACTCCTAATGTTTATCGCAACATGGTTCTCGAAGCGCGGCGGTTTGATGCCAATGCTGCGTTGGAAGCCGGCTTGGTGGATGCTGTCGGCGAGATGAACGCGGCTCTAAGCTTAATTCAAGAACGATCGCTTATCAAGAAAGGGTCTACCGGTGTCTACGGGCTACTGAAAGCCGAGATGTATCGCGAGAGTATAGCACTGTTGACTGCCACGGGCAAAGAAGCCGCTAAAACTATGGAAATCCAAGATGCTGAGAAGAAAAGGAAAGAAGAGGGCGCGAAACGATTCAAGGAAGCACAGGGCGGTAAGGCGAAATTATAAGCTTCTAAATTTATCTGTGTTTCGCAGTTTGATATCTTGGAACTTTATCTGCATGTTTCCGCGCTGCGTCTAAGGTGGTCGTTCACATGTTAGGGATTTGCGTGTATTTAAAGCTAAAGCGGACTGACGTCATTGGGATGTGGGGAACTCGAAGTCTTTCAACACAACCCGTTCAAGGATATCTCTGAACAGACTTGATTTATTGAATTGAACTTGGCTGATCCTGTTGGTAATAAACCCTTATTGGGAAAAATTCATCTTAACTATTTGTTGGTAGAAGAACCGGTCATGGCTTTGGCCGCAGATCTCGAAACCGTTCCGCAGCATCCGCTCCTTCGGAACCGATATCGTATCCTCATTGGGACTTATCTTGTTGTTACATCATTTTTCTTCTACCGTGTTTATCGTCAACCATTCTCGCGAGTGATAAAGTCCGAGCAGTACGAGACTATCTTCAAAGGCACCACTTTAGCTGCCGTCATAATAGGCGTTTCTATGAGTAGTACTGGGAAGGCAAAGTATCAGCGATACAGGAAAGAGAGCTGATCGACAACATAAATAATTGGAACTACATGACTGTAGACATATTTTATACATATAAAGCACAATCAATGTGCATTTAGAAGTTTAACTACTAGAATTCAGGTTAAGATGTGTGGAAAAGTGATAATATTTGTCGGTTAGTTTCTAGCATCCACCTTGATATAATAAATTGAATACCTACATTTGGTGTGGTCTAAGCTACCCTGGCCAAGCGTGGGGAATTTATAAGATGGTTAGATCTCATAGCCGCGCAAGCCAGGCAGGGCACCTTGTAAAACTGATGCATGCTCTTTAGCTTCTGGAAAACTTACTGTCACATTTATTAGTTGTCCCTGCTTAAGCTTCTTCAAGTTTCTCTAAGCTTAGCCCAGTTATTATTATTTTTCGAATGATACATCCAGTCTCTTCTGCTCCGGCAGCCAAAATTGGAAGTGGGGTTTAAAGGAGTTGTCGGACAAGTTGTTCAGGTACATATCCAACCTAATAGGAGGCACCTATTCCGAGCTTGAATAACCACGTCCGCGTTCGATGATAGGTAGCCTTACGCTCCCTAATCTAATATAGATCTAAGTACCGTAGTTGATAATATGGAATGACCTTAAATGAGAGATGATTTTCTCTATTAATGGAGTCTTCGCATTTCACTTAATTCAATAAGAGTATATGATCAACTTTGCTAGAAGCGATGAGGATACCTTGACTACATCTTTAAGGGGTATTTTTACTAGATGCGGTTTTCGCCGTCTCCGTTGGCTTTTCACCTCCTTGTACCAAATGTATATGAACCCACAATCTGCACGATCAGCTCAATTTGAATAATCATAAGGTAGCAACAACGCAGAATAAAATCGATAAATCGCTTCGTATGATACTCATGTATTGTACTACACGCTTCCATGCATGAAGTAAGGATGTACTTTAGACTGACTATCTTTTGGTCATGCTGTCTGTTGTCAATGTTTGTCTTACCACCATTTAATCATTATTATGATATCCTGGATGAATAGACCGAGAATATTCCTAAGAGAACGTCATAGAACCAACCTCCCCGAAGCCGGTAAACGAGAAATACACTATCCACTTATACATACCTAGGTACACACAACATATTCCAGCGTTCAATCTTTATTTTCGAAGTGAAGTCAATGAGAAGTTTCGATTAAATACCTAACTTACCTACTTATAATGTTCAAAGTAATAAACGCCACGGACTCCGAATATCGAAACCCAACAGGTTTATAACGGTGAAGATGGGCTGGCTGTAAGCAGCCACATGATGCTATGATACTTGTACAGCGAAGAAGACGAATCGAAGGGAGGGGCATAATGATGTGCTGATTGGCAGGATAGACCGGAATGGCTTCGGGAACTACAGGGGCATAGACCATTTACTGCCATTTGCTGCCATCATCAAGCTGCCCGGGCTGCGAGTTCCAAGTTGAAAAGCCGGGCTGGCAAACCCCACTAAGCCCACATCAGGCCAACTCTACGCCCACCAGACAAGCCAGAGTAAGCCCAAAGCAAGTACAAAAGCAAGTACAAAAGCAAGCTAAAGTGCAAAGACCCCACCGAAAAAGCAGTCGAAGCTACCCAAGACGCCAAGAAGATCCAGCCATGGTAATGCTACCTAACCTTACCTACCGCCAGGCGCTAATACCATTTATAGGTACGCGCGTACTTACCTAAGTACACTAAATACACTATATGTAAGTACGTAGGTACTTAAGCTCCCATGTAAATGGCATTGTTTATTGTCTCAGCCCCTCGCTGCTTAAACCCATTGGTTGCTATGGCACTTTTACGCTTTTGCACTTTTACACTTTATCCAACCAAACGCAACAACTTTCTCGTCTCTCTTCCTCACGCTTGTGTCTTTCAACGCACACAGTAATTCATTCACTCACTAGTTGTACAGTACATTATTCTAATTCTCACCTGAGGCATCGTAACAAGCAGACACCTGGCGTGTTCTATTATGTTACGGCGTAAACGGAAATGCAACTTCAGATTCGTACACTTTGTTGTCGCATTATAACCCATCATACCTCATAGCCTTTTTCCTCTTAACAAAACAATTCCGATTCCTACATGCACGCTGCTTACGTTGTATGGTATCTCAACGTCAGCATGAAGCCTGGGCCAGGCCCTGATCAACTCAGGTGAGAATTGATTTAATTGAACACTTTAGGAGTTAGTTCATTGAGATGCGAATGCGAATGCGGTGTGCGGTGTGATGTGTATTGCATGGTGGGCACTACATTGCTATGTGCTGTGTTGTGCTCTGGCATGCAGTTCCTTGAGCACTGGCCTGTTAGCACGGCCACTCGACCGTATTTCGGACGTATCGTGGCTTCTGTCTTATCAGTATAATATCAAATATTTATCGAGTATGTAAAGTATTGGAATGACACTAAGACTGACAATATTTTATCTAGATCATGACTGTCGCTAAATCTAGCGATGATGATGATCCGACGGATCCTCCCCCTCCGCAAACTCCTCAGCCCGCCTCTGAAACTAGCAAGTCTACCCCTGATACCACTTCAGGGAAAACACCAACTCCTAAGGCATCATCACCAGTCAAAGATGGCTCGGCTCCTAAAGCTAAGCCGGCCGCTGGTCGTCCACGCGCCGCTACAACAAAACCACACCCTACCCTCCTTGGCGATTTTTTACTGGGTCGACCATCTCCAGCCCGAATCGCAGCAGATAGACAAGCAGCAAAGGAGGCAGCACATGCAAGGCGGAAGAGTCTGGAGCTAGTAAAACAGGAGATGCGTCAAGCAGCTGTAATGCGAATCCAGGTCCCGGGTGGTGTGCATGAACGCGTTAAGAAATGGCAAAAAGCCAATGCCGCAGCGATGGCTGATGCCGACCCTTTGGCCCCTCCGACAGAACCGAGCGAGGTAAATATCCAAGTAGACGAAGAAAGCGTGACCGAGGAAGACCGAAAGAGGATCAAGTCAGGACAGAAGAAACCGACCACGAAAGTTGTGGTTACTCACAGGACGGATGGTAATGAGCCCAAGAAAACCAATGTAGAGGATTTGAAGCTTTCGAATGCGCCTAAGAAGCGGGTCGTTAGTGACACCAATTGGGTCAAAGATAAGAAGAAGAATCAGTCAAGAAGCCAGTCACCAAAGAGGAAACCGTTCGGAGGCACTGGGGCACCAATACCAAAGGATTTTCTGGCACGTCCGGCTTCTAACCCCTCTGTGTCTAAAAAGGTTAGAGATTGGGCGAGTAAAGTCGAAATTCCCGATGAGCCGCCCGTCAAACGCCACAGCTCACCGAGATCAGTAAGGTCAACTGGTAGTGGAGACGGAATTCGCGTCAAACCCATTCGATCCGAGGGTGACAATGAGAGTGGGAGATCAGAACCTACTCGCGCCACTGCCACTACCAAGAGTAGTAGCTCGCGAAATTCCAAAGAGCCAGAAGGAGATGGTATTCGTGTTAAGCCCATCCGAAGCGAGAATGACACGACCAGTGGTATTTCGGGGTCTTATCTATCAGGATCCTACTTAACGGGGTCTTATTTGACAGGGTCCTATCTCACGGGCTCTCATCTTACAGCCGAATCCTCAAAATCCGGAAAGTCCAGCAATCCTGAGGACGATGGCATTCGTGTGAAGTCTACCGTGAGTGGAAGTGACACTACAACTGGTTTATCCAGCTCTGTCTCAGTAGAGACACCCACGCCACGAAGACCCCAAGTCCGAGGAGCTCAGAACGTCCGGAGCAGATCAACAAAGAAACAAGCATACCAAAATATGCATGCAAAAGCCAAGGCACGATCAGCCCCCTCCGAGCCTCAAGGATCGGATGATGCCGCCACAGTCCGAGCTTCATCGAGGCATTCTTCAAGAGGGCCAAGTATCCGTGGAGCAAGTCCTCGAAGAGACCTATCACCATCGGAGCACGTAGAAGTGGTAGAGAAATCCGTATCTGATAAACGCCGGACATCTCCACGGAGAAATTCGAAAACACAGTCCAAGAAACAACAAAAGCGTGCTTCTAACCCTGCCAAAAAGAACCATGCCGATACAGAGACTGTAGCAACTGAAGAGGTGTCCGATAGTGAATCCTGGTCAAGCGACTCGGTGTCGGATATGCCATTCAGTACGCTGGCACAATCACTGGCAGAAATACCCGTTGGATACTCAGCATTTAGTGAGCTTGACCTAGCCACAGGCTCAAGACGACGAAATACAAGGCCGAAAACCAAGAGGCAAGCTAGTTTCAAGGGCGCTACTAACGTCCTGAAAAAGGCGTTAACAGAGGGCAAGAAGATACTCGCAGAGAAGGTTGACCCTCCAAAGCCAGTTGTTAACCGGCCCCCAAATATTGAGACTTGGCTCAAAGACACTGTTGATCCTTTTGTTGAATCTTCCATCTCCAGACCCGAACAAGACATCAAAGGAGATGAAGACTTACCAAACGAAAGCGCAACACAACACTCTCCGCCGTCAAAGTATAAAAGTGCAGAGGTTGAAAGTGTATCTGACGTTAGTATTAGTGATGAAGCAACAGAGCCAAAAGAGACTGAAAAGTCAGACTACAATGAGCCTAGCAAACCCGAAGTCACAGCTCACGCTTCGGCCGGACTGAAGAGGAGTCGAGCCACCAGGCTTTCTTCAGCCCCCTCTAAAAGTAGTATGAAGAAAGGGTTCAAAGAGAAGCTAATGGATGCATTTCGAGGTGAATCTACAGGCCACAGTCCTCCGCCTTTGGAATATCCAAGCTGCCCTGAAGTGGTAGATCTCGATAGAGAATATGAAGACGAGTACCGTGAGAGGCGGCACTCTTCTGGTACAAAAAGGAGTCCATCCCCAGAAGACGAAGATTCATTGGCGTCTTCTGAACCAACCCACCCCGAGCCATTGGCTTATAACAAACGTAAACCGCCAACTAACGGCTTCCATGAACTATCAACGATCATATCTGAGATGGAGTCACATTATGGGCTCCAGTCCGATCTTTCATCCGAAATATCGCAAAGAACTATAACCGAGAATGCCGGCCTCACAAGGAGCGCCGCAGTATCCCGTCGGCGAAGTCATCGACCCGGTCTTAAGAGACGGCTTACAAAACACTCAGATCTAGTGTCTGCTTTATCTCTGCCAGGTGACGATTCTGTACCAAATAGAAGAATCAGTCGCCGGTCTGCACGCAGTATAAGAAGACCGTCGAGTCACCTAAGTGACGCTACCTTAGATGAACTTCTGCTAGAGTTTGAAGATGATGAAGATCTTTACCAGCGAGAGCTGAAGACTCTTGTAGATGGGGTAATTCCAGTCCTTCTAACACAATTTGTAAACAATACCAGTAGTATCCGCAAAGATTTGTTTGGGTCCCCCCCGACTAAATATAAGGAGGATACCTTAGATAAAGCTGTTGTCAACATGGGCATTGCCCTCGACAACCTCAAAAATCTCCACTACCAGTGCCCCCCACTTTCTGACATTTATAGGCTGCCACAATGGCTCGAGGCAATCTATCCTGTTTACAACAATTATCTTGATGTCTGGCGCCTTGGCTTCCAAGGTATCATCGTCAACCTGGCGCCTCGGTCGCCCGATGATGCCGACTCGCTAATCAATGCAATGCCTCGAAACGAGCAGGGAGATATCCTCAATGAGGATGGGGAACGTATAGATGTAGCCCATTTGCTGAAACGTCCTCTAGTTCGCGTCAAGTGGATTACAAAATTCATCAAGGTACGTTTATTAATCGTGTTTATGTCGCTAAAGCTAATGAACCCAGGGCTATCGGGCAATTTCGGGCACAAAAGAATTCGGATCCCTCGTCGCCAAGTGGGAAGCGCTACAAGATAAGGCAAGACGGAGGCACAAGGAAGAAAATGCCAGAGTTATCGACGAGGACGCCAGAAACAGCGATACATCTCGAGCCCGAGACTTGAGAACATTAGAAGCCCTCGATAATGTCAAAATTGACCGCTTTCGCCAGGTCTACGCCAAAGATACTTTCACATTGGACTTGAGACATTCGAATGGGCAACGACTAGGGTGCCAAGTTGAGCTCATAATTCGAGACAATCAGACATTCAAGTCGGATCCTGGTGATCTCCTAATCAGAGAGACTGGTAGCGCGGGACGTTCGTGGCTTCTATTTGCCCCAGTTCTTGGTGGCCGTTTTTCCGCCCGAAGGGGAGATAACAAGCGCGAATTAGTAGTTATGATCAGGGGTTCCAGGGAGGATTGGTTTGAACTACTGTTATTGACGGCTGACAGCCAAGGACAGGCACTAGAATGGCTGGATATGTTAGGAACTACTCCAGTTCCCCCTCCAATTGAAGAACCAACGACTTCAATAGCACAATCACTAGATCCCTCGCCAAATTTGGCCGCCGGTGAGACTCCCGTGGGCGAGAGGAAGTTCCGTCACACCTCCAGGGTCTCTTCAGCATCAACCAGATCCAAGAATAATCCCGAAGGTGAACCGACAACCCCTGAACGTATTGGCAAGGCAACTGGTAGCCCTCATGGCACACCGACTTCTACTGAGGGTTCAACTTCTTCACCCGAGAGGACTCCAAACCAGGATTCGGTTTCAAGATCTAAATACGGAGACGAAGTCTATTCAAAAGAATACGATAGTCCTGACACCCGAACGTCGAAGAAGTCATCACCGAATAGCAGCCCCTACCGCGAGGATGGTGCGCCACCTCCCCCAGTCCATCGAACGTTCAGCTCCAAAAAGGCGCCAGTGCTTTCACCTCCAGTCGACCAAAACACGTCACGGCTCAAGCGCCGCACTTCTTCGCCCCTCAAGCACGAGTATCACCCCTCAGATATATCTTCCGAAGGTTCCGCGTCCCCATTATCTGTATCAGAGGAGGGCACAATCTCCGAGGAGTCATCTGATGATGAGCTTGAAGCTGTTGATATGCCAGATACCGCACCTGCTATCAGCATCAAAAAACATGACAACATTCCGCCGGAGTCTGACGTCTCGGAAAGTGCTGTTAGCGCTACCCCTCCCACCTTGCTATCCCAAAATGGACTTCCCAAGTCAGAAATCAAGCAGCCAGAATACGTCATCAAGTCCGTCGCTTCTATTTCTTATTGGGATAATAAGCACGGACGCTGGCAAGACCTTTGGCCGGACCTCTGCTCTATTGTCACGACTCCCGGCCTTATTGAGGCGTACCCTTATCAACGAGCACACCCATCTTCTAATAACTCGACTCAAGAGCGGCCCCTGATTGCTCTGGACCTCACACCTCTAGTCATGCTACGAAACAGCACTGTCGTCGACTTAGAAATACGCTCTCCCGTCCTTAGCTATTCCAGACTCTACGCAAAGGTACTCAAGATCGATACTTCATTCTTCCGCTTCCGAGTCCAGTCTCCTGCAGAGTGCGAGTCCCTCTACATGGCAGTTCACCGTGCCCGTATGGACAATGCCAAATACAAGGCACTCGAGGAAGAAACACGTGTCAGAGCCTTCGGCCAATACCAGAACCCCGAAGTAGAAGCCGATGGAAGTAGCCAGCGCCGCAGCTGGTTTGGGCGGAAGAATAGCTATCGCGCATCGACTCGGGCCCCATCGCAGTCTGCAGGTAGCATATCGCAGTCTTCAGGTATCTCGGCCTCCTCCTTTCTAAGAAAGCTGATGGGTGGTGGCAATCAGTCGTTCAATATTGCAATGTCATCCGTTGACAGGCCTCACCGCTTCAGTGGTGGAGACGCATCACTATATACCTCATCTTCGTCAGGCACGCCACCCCGCTCTCCTTCAGTCAGCATCGCAAATAGTGGCGCCACGAAGGTTGATCTCACAACGAACAATCTCAAGATCCGCCTTCATCTACTAGTGTCAGCCAGCAAGTGGGAAGATCATGGTAACTGTCTCCTTGAAGTAACAAGACCTGACCGAGGCACGAGACAGAACCTAAGGAAGTATCAAGGAATGGAGAAGAGAATTATAGTCACGACAATCCCCAAGAAGGATGCCGACAAGCCAGTGGTGGTTTTGGATGTCGTACTAGGTAGCCAGTGCTTCAGTCAACTGGGAAGCAGAGGCGTCCTCATTAATGTTTGGGAGGAAGTACGGGACGAGAGTGGACAGGCTGGAGTTGCGCCCCAAGGAGGACATAGTGGAGGAAATGTACGCAAATGGTGTTTCCAGTGTTCATCAGTTGCCCAGGCGAGGTGGATCTATGGGCTCGTGACGCAAGAGGTGGTAATAAGTTAATTGTCTGATGATACCCTTTTCATATGTACAAGGCACGAATGCCCTTCCCTACACGCTTTTCATTTTCATATATTGGCTACAAACTTCTAGTCAACACAAATTTTCAAATTCACGATGGACAAGGCGAGGCGTCGGACATATTGCATTAGAGATGTCTGGGGGGGCAGACAAGGCGGACAGAGCATAAGGGAGAGAGGATGAATGGAATGGCCAATATGCATGGACGGTGTGGGGGTGGTTTGTTGCATTTAATTGCGTCCCCTCTCGTCACATTTTGAACCCCCTTGGCCCATAAACATCATGTAGGATAGGTCATGTACACAACACAAACACAACACAAACACAACACTCTGAGATACCTAATCAACAAGTCATTTGATTGCTGCTACTCATGCCTCTTTTACTCGATCATAAATTACATGTGTCTTTTCTTTCAAGAACCGTAGCCATATTAATGCTCTATTAGTCTAATAATAATAGAGGTGCTCGTAAAATAGGAGAGTTTTGGGATAGTCCATTTAGTACCACTGCGACATGTCAGACTGAGAAATACAATAGCTAACCACAGGAACGAAAGTCTTAATAAACTTACCACGACTCCCTCGTCGGGCCCGTCGGGCTTCTCCCCGCCCTTTAGCTTCCCGAGGCAGGAGCGGATGCGGGCGACGAGCTGGGCGGCGTACTCGGGGGAAGGGGGTTTGGGGGTGGGTTTGGTGGTGTCGTTGCGGAGGAGCACGGGGGCGGGGGCGTCGACGTCCGGGGGCATGTTCTGGTAGATGGCGGATTTTACGTCGGCTACGTCCTGGGCGCTCCAGGCGGCGCCCATGATTACGGCGTAGGGGATGGTGGAGAAGGAGTTGGTGCCGATGGAACTGCTCTGCGAGGGGGGCGGGGTGCCGTGGAGGACTGGCGAGGTGGTGAGTGAGTGAGCGAGGGATGATGGGAAGTGGGATAGTAGATAGCACGGGACAGGACAGGACTTACTGAAAGGTAGCTCGGCTGCTGTTGGCTTACTGCCGAGGCAGAAGAGGATCACTGCGTTGGAGTGTATGTATTAGTATATAAGTCTTATTTTTCGATATTATGTTCAAAGAATAGGTGCCCTTCATAAGATACCCTCCGCGCCTAATTCTTAGGTATTGTATGCTTACCTTCATACTCGGGCTTTAGACCCTCAACGACCATCTTACCAACGATTTCTGCTTTGCCGCAGACGACAATGGGAATCGGTCTGGGTGTGTCCGTCATGATGAAAATGTATAAGTCTGAGAGGCTACAGACTAGAGTCAGCAGCTGGTCGTGATAGTATTTGTACTGCTCACGATGAAGTTGAGACGGCCGTCGTCATTATATCAGTTTAACTCGAGGCTGAAATAAGCACACCCCTGGTCACGTTCACAAGCAGGGGGTTAAATCCCTACGTACCTATTTGCTCATCGTTCGATGGCTAGGTAAGACGGGAATCTCAAACTATTCGTTACCCAGCTCTCGGTCGTAAGTCGTCGGTCCCGAGCGGAACCAAATATCTTTTCCTGCCTTATAAGGAAAGCGAACGCGATGCTTATTGGCCGAAACCCGGGGCTGGGGTTACATAGTAACAGATCCCCGTCCGAATTTAGGATAGACCGCGAGAGCAAGGATGGTTTTTCGCAAAAGATCCCTTAAGATTGTTTTCCTAGATCTGGTCCGTACAGGCGCCTTCCATTGGTTCCTGACCAATCCCTCCCTCCCCTCACACCTTGATGGTCTGCCGCGGTGGAACGCGCGAATGGGTTAAGCTGCTGCAGTCAGCCGTTGGAAGTTTCCGCGTTCGCGCGACGTCGCGACTGTGTTTTATTCACCGCTCGCTACTCCGAGTTGTCTTTTCTTTAAGTCGAGACTAAACATACATATGTGCTATTCCCTGTAGGTTTCGGGACTCTGCCCGTTGAATCTAATTTATGACAGGATTCCTTAACACCCTTACATATAATATGGCGTCTGTAGATAGGTTAAACGTCAAAAAAATACCTATGCACCTGTCTCGTTTACTTACAAAAGAAGCATGTAATTACCTAAATCAGATATCACCAATTACCGGTGAAGCAAACGACGAAGCAAACGACGAAGCAAAACCTAGATCAATCAATGTCGTCATATACGGGTAGATTATGCAAGGGGATCGCTTGAGTTCAGTACGTAGTAAGCACACAACTTTGAAGCGTTCAAGCTGATCAAGGGATAACTTCTAGTCATCATAAAAGGTGCGACATCCCACGACATCCCACGATGTCGCAGACTCTCGTGATTCAACATTTGGAATATCTCTATTCCACATTACTCCTGAACTTCGTCGATAGTTATCCTCAGATGCATTTCTACTTATACACTATCATTTTTTTCCTTGCAGGATTCACATGTTAAGCTACAGCTACTCTCGCTGCTTTGTAAATTATTCTATTAGAACTCTAGTAAGGGTCGCAGAAAACAACATCGTCACCACTAATTCAGTAAATGCCTTTCTTGCCCTTACCCCTCGAAGAAGAGCGAGAATAAAGTGCATACTGTTGACAAGAATAGGTATTAGTGTGCTTTGTTAGAGATATTCAATGCAGCTGTTAGAAACACTCTTTCTATACAACTCAATGACAAGTTTCATATGGTTAATAAAGGCGGGTAGTAAAATATATAAATCAGTATCCAATTCAATCCGCATCATAATGTTAGTGAAGCAGACCTCGACGATATTATCCAGCATCGAAATTGTACAGAATAACAATAACAGAATCACAGAATCACAGATCACAGATACGATCAAGTCTTGGCAGGCCAAGTATTTAAAATTTGGTCTGTGCGTCATAAGATATCCTTAAGCTATATTAGATAAGCACGCTACCTCAGTCAAATCCAATCCAGCCCATTGTTTTCCCCAAGCAAACGCGTCTTTGACCAAAAAAAAACTTGAAGCAGGTGCAATAGGCTTAGACCAGTTAGGTACTTAGTTCTAGGTACCTTTTTTGCGTACCCGCGCTGCGACCGATTATCCATTATCCATTCTCAATTCTCAACCTTTCATCATCATCCTCCCATCTACACCTATTTAATTTCCAGAGAACCAGAAGACAGGGCAGGCGGCTCATCAACGATACCAATTTCCACATTTCAATCAAAAGGTTATCCTTCGCACAATTGCCAATTATTTTACTCGCGACAATCCTTAACATTACCGTCGCGTCGCGCAGTCATTACGATGTCCGACTACGCCTCCCTAAAGGTCCCAGAGCTGAAGAAGCTCCTTCAAGAGAAATCCCTCCCTGTGACGGGTAACAAAGCCGACCTAATCGCTCGTCTTCAAGATCACGATAAGGCCCAGAAACGTAAGTATTACTCTTATCTTTAAACCTACCCACGTTTGTCGCAGTACCTCCTCTAGTATACGTATATTAATATCACTGCATAGCTGCTCCCGTTCGCGAAAATGAGGACGAGATTGATTACAGCGACGATGATGTCCCAGCCACTTCTAAGCCCGCAGAAGCTGCGGCAACTGCCGAGTCCGTAGAGCCAACACCAGCTCCGGTCGAAGAGAAGCCTGCCGAGCCTAGTGAGCCCGTGACGAGTGCGCCAGACGCTGCCGCGACCACGGAAAAGCCGGCCGATGATACCGCTAAGGAACCCGAAAAGCCAGAAGCTCCGAAAGAAGATTTCTCTGCGCACCTTCCTGCATCCAACGCAGACGAAGAGGCACGCAAGCGCGCTGCACGAGCTAAACGGTTTGGCGTGGTTGAAAATGACGAAGATAAGAAGAAAGCTGAGCGCGCCGAGCGTTTTGGCGTAGAACAATCCACCGTGGTGAAAGGTCTCGATGAGGCGCTGCCTGAGAAGAGACCATCAAAGCGAGGCCGCGAAGGCGGCAATGTTGAAGGTGAAAGAGGCGCGAAGCGACAAAACCCTGGTGGTCGACACAGAGGCAAAGGACGTTTCCGCCAAGGTGGGAACGGCGGTAGACCGGGTGGACCTCGAAAGGAAGGCAAACCGACTGGTGCAAAGGGAAAGTCTGGTATTCTAAACGACCCATCCGAAAGGGCAAAAGCTGAGGCACGTGCAAAGCGTTTTGCTGGTGCTTCCTGAGCAGATTGGGGAAGACGTCTCATTGATCCGATAGAATATATCAACGCCCGCTCCAGCAACGTCTTCTGGAGAGGCCTGCCTCAAGGAAATCGCTATTGCCTTGTTTCCAAGATACCGGTCAATCTTCGAGTCGAGAAGGATCTTACGCCGCTACTACTCACGATTATTTTCGGTTGTCGCTGTACACTAGTTCGTCTACTTTGTTAAGGCTATCGCATATAATGACCTTGCGACATCTCTTATTCCAGGCTTACGCATAATTATATCATGAAATACCATACCGTCCTTTTCTGTGCAATCGTTTAGGCGGATGACGTTAGATAAGGCCTCAGAATTAGACGTCCCCCATTGAATAAGCGATCGACGTGAACGAATATTAGTCTACAAAGTAAACCGTCAAGGCCGACGCCTCGTGGGAGAACGCATACCGTCACCCCGCATTCCTGGGCGTCGCTGGATTTTGTTAAGCTCTTCCATACGTCCAACATTTAATGATCCGACTTCTCTTACACCCATCCCCCCTCCACTGCGGTCGAATAGAGTACAAAGGATATCTTAATGAAGTGTTGAAGTCATCGGATAGCAGATTGAGATACTGACGGCCCCTTGCCGGGATTGACTCGTATACTACCTGGGTAAGATCAATATCTCGCCCACGCTGTGTTCGTTATATTATTCTCATATCTTCGTACAATCCAAATCGTTATGTTCTACACCAATATGAACTGTAAGAGCATACCAATTGTTGACTCTTGATATTTAGTTGAATTGGTAAACCGCGGGAAAGAAAATTGGCACGAAGACAATGTTCATGACCAGACACGGAATCTCTTTGGCGGATTAATACTTGAACAGGAAGGTTCGTTTTTACAAGATATTAATTGCAATAGCGTCAAGAATAAATACATATCGATTATTTTGACGGTCTGTTTTTATAAGAGTTCAAAATCTATTACCATCTCCTGAACAAGTAGCCAGGTCGCAAAGGTGACAAATAAATGTCTTTAGTTAAATAGTTTGCGCCAATATTTTAGAGCTCACCTATATTGCTTACCTCATGTCCTAGGTACTACGATGCCCAAAACAAAGTGCTAATAAAGTGTCTCTTGATAGTATTCTGTATTAGAATGAGGGCCAATTCTGGATCACCTAGATAGATCTCGAAGCATAATAAGATATGCAGGGTATAGCAGGGAAATACGCTTATATCCATGAGTTTAGCAAATTTCTTTACTTACTCACCAGCAATAGACCAGAGCTGTTATTGAATATAGATGTCCCGGCCCAGAAGACAGTACTATAGTAAAAGCTATACCTAGTCCCTCTCCAATATAGAGATTGACGTTCTTGTTTCCGACAAGTAGCGATATCAGTTCACTTAGAATCCTTTGAGATAGTTAAACTAGACTTGAACATAGTGCTCTCGTATGGACCTATAATAACATTATACTATCCTCTTTATATTATACAAAGTAGCCTCGCAGCATACGAGTAACAAAGAGTACCCGATTATCATATTGCCGGATCCATATACCTTTGTTCTTTCCCAGACGTTTCCGTAGCTGTATGAGGCGTTATTGTATTGATATTAATGTATAATATAAGTTTTACAATAAAAATAACGGCTACACAAAATACACATTATTCTTGAGCCTAACTAAATTCTAGTTACAATAAATATACCAAAAATCATCCAACATAGCTAGCTCTAGGTCGTTTAGATAGAGCCGAAGTCGCAATGAATAACCCAGGGGTTTTACAGGGGGGTGAAGGCCAGACTATATACCGTTTCTTGTCTTTCAGAGAAGGGGAAGATGTACCGAGCGACGTTGACCATATGAGCGTCTTACTGTTTATGCGAGATATTCCAACACGATCGATCGGTCAACTTTCAGCAGCTGTGGCATCAGTCACTGCCCAACGAGATCATATAGCGCCATTTCCGAATTCGCTCGACTTCCTTCCCAACAATAGACAGGTCAACCTTTACACTAACACCGACGCGAAAGGACTGCTAGCAGAATTCGACACGACCATTCGATTTATACGCAGAAATGCCCAGGCGCCCGCAGCTATTCTTGCAGAAGCCTTTGGTTCTGATTCCATGACAGGGGTGAGCTTAGAAGACATGATTTCCCTCGGTATTAGGTGGTCTCGGTATTATTTTACACTCAGAACTCGGTATCTGGAGCACTGCTTGTCTCACGACCTCCGCATCGGCCATCGGGAGGAAGAATGGCATGCGAACATAGAAAGGTCGAATTTCGCCAACCAACTTGTCCACACGGCAAATATTGAGACGGATATTGTTTGGGTTAACGTCCCACACATTTTCACCGAGCAAGCAGCAGGCATGAACACTACAGGTATAACATGCTCATTCTTCGAATATTTATATCGTCTTACTTGGACTGAGGCTGTGTGTATTGGTATGCTTACTAGCCCCTTCTACCCAAAAAAGCTGCAATGGGACACGGCCGTATGAAAACTAACAGACGGGTATTAGTGAGAATCGGGACGCAGAGAGACCACCTTGGCAACAAAACCTACTACGGTCGAATGTTCTCTTGGGTTGTTTACTTTATCAATCGGTTTATAAACTGGAAAACGACGGTCAATATGGGATTCAACAGATTACATGTTCCCGGTGGAGTTCCACGCAGAACACACCAAAGCAGGGAATGGGAGAGGAAAGGTGGTTTAGCAGTTGAGGGTATGTATAAGCTTTTACACATTATAAACTTTTTTGCCTTTAACAACGACCAACGGTACCCAATCTCTTGACTTATGATGCCAATAGCTAACTTCTAATAGTATGTAGTATAACTAACGACTTTCTCTCTCTTTCTCTCTCTCCACCGTGAATACCTTTCTCCTTTAGTCTCCAGAGCGGTAAGGCTAGTAAAACTAACAAGACGATTTCTGCGTAAAAGGTTGCGTACGAGACATTCCTCAACCGGGTCCTTCTCATGGCTAGGTTTATCCAAGAAAACCAACCCGTGCCGCAAGCCCTAATGGATGCATTTGAAACTGCTAGATGGCGTTGCTTTACCGTTCTACGGGATAGCCCTACGGTCGAATTCGTGTACCAGAGCATAGCTAACCGACCCGAATTGAGAGAGCATGTAAATTTTGACGAAACCACAATGATGTGGGACACTCCGGCCTTTGTATACGATATCCCGACGCCCATCCCGCATGCGGATCGCATGCAACCCAGGACGACAGCCTATCAAACATTGCCATCGAACCCCGATTCCATCATAACCTTCTTCACACCTAGGCCGACCCTGATGGCGGGCGCCCCGGAGCCGAATATCCCTGGAGGAGTGTGGGGACAAAAGGCAGTGCTTAACGAGCTGTCGGACGACGACGAGCTATCCACCTCTGATAACTCCGACGTGGAACGGCGACTGCCCTACGGATCAAAGATCGAGGATGGAGGTGCGGACGACCTAAGCTCGACTGAGTCCGAGAGCCCGCGCACGCGCTTGGCTACCTCCGCCTTGCTGAGGGATGCGCTTCGGCGCGCCGGATCTACGAGGCGCCCGGCTAGGACGCCTCGCCGCGAGGTACTAAGCGGGCGCGTTGCTAGAAAGCGATAGATGGACGGGCATGGCCGCCCGAGTCATTATCAAGGGAGAATTACTTAGCTATCGACATGTGGTACCTAATTATGCGCGAGTTGCGACGTCGTTGTACGAAGTAGAGGGTGTGGATCTCGCAAGGGGGCCACCCCCTTTTCACCTCCTGAGCAGCCTCTCTATTCGACTCTATCGTCCGTATCTTACGACAATAGAGTAACAGGCAGCTACGTCTTAGGATATCTAGTCCAGGATAGTTTTCGAGTTTCGGAGGAATTTTTTTTTCTTTCAGTAGTACTGCTTTCTACTTCGGTTTCTTTGTTTTCGTTTCAGGATGCTTTGATTTATTATGTATCATAGGGACTCTTTAAAAATACCATCCCACGTGTACAATTAGCTAAACTTGCCATAACCCACTGTGTTTTCTCCTACATTAAAACTTACGTATTTTGCTTCGATAATTGATAATTATTATTGAACACGTTTGAATGATTGGTGTGTTTGTAGATACCTAAGATGGCCAAGGAAGATATTAGCAGGCGGTGGGTGGAAGAGTCTCCATCTGGTCTGACCACAACTGGAAAGTGGGAAAATTACGACTTCACATGATTTTATGGGTCTTGAGTAAGAGGTAAGAAAATAATTGTTGAAACTAATTCAAGATCAATAAGAGTAACTTGATGAAGTATTGAATTATGTTGTCTGTTGCATGTATCCGGCGACATCGCAAGAAAGATCACTTGGATCGAATCGACTATGCCCGCCGACTTCGAGAAACAGAGTTATTGGCATGAGAGATTCTTGTCCGAGACATCGTTCGAGTGGCTAGTCTCGTCAGAATCTTTCTTGTCCATCATAGAGCCTTACCTGTCACAATACTCGCCTACTCACAAGGACTCACCTCGAATCCTCAACTTGGGCTCAGGCACAAGTGACCTGCAGAATTGTCTTCGTTCGAGAGGTTACTTGGATGTTACCAACGTCGACTATGAACCCTTAGCTATCGAGCGCGGGCGTCAATTAGAACAGGCTGCCTTTGGTGACGTGAGGACGAAGTATGTCGTTGCAGACGCAACACAGCTCACTTGCGACCTATCCCAAGACCAGAAATTCGACATAGTGGTAGACAAGAGCACTGTCGACGCAATCTCGTGCGGTGGGACGACGGCTTTCTTAAGGATGGCCTCTAGCGTGAGGCAGTGTCTCGCTGATGGCGGGATATGGATTTCCCTAAGCTATTCCTCAAGTCGCTTTGCTATCGAGCAACTTCCATTCGGCGTCGAGGTCATCGCTAAGATCCCGACGCCCAAATTCCGAGAGAATGATCCGGAGATCTACTATTATTGCTACCTCCTTCGGCCAGAATGAGCCGAAAATGGGTATTCAATACTTTTCATATAGACACACGCCCGGTATAAACAGGGGAGTATATGGGTATTTGTATATTTGTATATTTGTATTGACTTGTTGACTTGTTGACTTGTCCTGGTTGTTATTTGTTATTGCCTAGAGATGTGACACAAAATTACGTGTCGATGGAAAAACGAAGGTGAAGTTTTATTTGTGGGAGACGGGACGAGACTTACATTAGGTACATTCAGAGTTGCGAAATTAATTAGTAACTAAATTAGTATTTCTTAGTAACTAAAATTAAAAATTAAAAACTAAGAACTAAAAAAATTAAATATTAAATTAATCTTAGTTAGTTTAATTAATATAATTTAGTTTTTAGTAATTAAATTAATTAAATTTAAAAAATTTTAATTTAAAAAAAAAAATTTTCGAAAAAATTTAATATTTTAATATAAAAATACGTGTATTTACATTAATATAAATCGGTAAAAATCGAAAAAAAATATTAGTAGATTTGTTAGATTTTTCTGAATTTAATGATATTTTTTTCGAATTTTTTAACTGGGTAATCAGCTTGATACATGCTTTTTTACTTGTTGATTCAAAAGTTAATTCTAATAAATATAAGTGTATCGGGTTGATTACCTAATTAAAAAATTCGAAAAAAATATTATTAGATTCAGAAAAATCTAACGAATCTACTAATATTTTTTTCGATTTTTACCAATTTATATTAATGTAAATGCACGTATTTTTATATTAAAATATTAAATTTTTTCGAAAAATTTTTTTCTTTAAATCAAAATTTTTAATTAAAATTTTAATTTTTTAATTAATTTAGTTAGTTTAATTTTTTCCCCATCTTTTTTTAATTAGTTTAGTTTTTAGTTTTAATATAATTAGTTAGTTAAAAAGTGGGTTTTTAGTTACTAAACTAACTAATTTCGCAACTCTGGGTACATTAGGTACCTACCTCATTCATGTATTGTATCTAAGTAACTCGGCATAGCTGCCACTAACGTGCCGCACTGCCGCTGTGGAGAATGACATGGAAGCTAAAGCTGTTAAGGCCCGGAGCTTTTTCAGGCACCTTAAACTCGCTTTGGTTTTAGCTGCGTCACCTAGACTCCACTACAAACGGCAAGAGCTGGGGTAGCACTGGTGTATTTTGAATATTTTTTGGTGTAAATCCCCGTCAGACGATGACCTCATACAACTTCAACAATCCAACTCTCCAACTTGCCGCACATCCAATGGGCGCATACCAAGACAACTGTTTGCGCTTCTCACCTGGTGATGCAAGCTAAAAACATGATTCCTCCTTCTTTGCGTACCTATACTGCTAGTTATGGTATCTCGTATTAACATGGTTACCTACCTAAAGCATTACAGAATTAAAAACTCCTCTTAAACCCTTGGAATGGCCACATGTGCATTTTTAAAATGTATTCTCCTCTAATCTTCCTCCTCTTCTGACGCTTGCCTCTTTCAATCTTACAATACTATACTATCTATCTACCTAAACATATCAACCTATCTTAAACCAGTTCCTGCGATCTACTAAGTCTTATTGCTCTCCATGAATACCTAATATCTGAAGCTCTAGGTTAGGTACCTAAATATAACATGACGAACCAAGCGAATTTCGAGCAGGAGGCGTCGGGGAGAGAGTACGGCAAACCTCACAGCGCCAAACATCCAATTCCTACCGTACAGGGCTACAGACAGCATAGAAGGGAGTTGGAAGGACAGCAAGAAGACGAAGAACAAGCGCAACAGGGACCAGAGGATGTTTCGAAACCTAGGCGGGCGTTCGAGTCTGCGAAAGCCGTCATCCAGGGCGAAGACCCCCCAAAGTCTCAACATGATCCATATCCATCTACGAACCGTAACTATGCCGACACTGCTCCGTATGCTCCCGAAGAAGGGACTCAGTCTAAAGACACTCAACAAGAGTCGGCCAATAATGTTGGAGGGCAAGAGGGACCTGACAAGCATGAGGGAGAAGGCGATAAGAAAGGCGAGCAAGAAAAATCGGCAACGGAAGCTGTAGTAAGCGCTGTTGACCCGAAGGAAAAGCGCAAGGCGATGAAGAAGACTAAAAGACACGGTGGGGGGCGTGAAGTCACCGATCCCGTTACTCACTTGCCGATTGTCATACACGATCAGACAGAGAAAGATCTCAACTCCGCACCTCACAATATTCCAGCGCCGGGTTCACATCACTATACTGCTACTGGGCCTCAGGGTGCTTCCAAGTCCGATCAAGAGCTGGCATCTGAGCGTGAGAAGTTGCAGAAAGGGCACAATGGAATGCAGAGAGTATTCCCACCTCCGGACTTCGAGAGTACGAAACAAGGGCTCGCTGTAATTTACCAACAGGCGATATACACCGGGTTAGGTATAATAGGTGCTTCGGCTGTTGTTTTCCTGCTTGTCCCGACAGTAATTCTTGGTCCGGGCTGGTCTGTCCTACTCGGTACTATTCTGTTCGGTCTACTGGGAGCAACAACCGTCGTCGGCATGGGAAAATGGGCAAACAGAAAAACTGGCGAGGTTTTTGAAGATGAGACTTGGGATGCTGCGCGGCGTCAGGAACAGTCTATTCTAGACAACAACGAAGAGCTCCCCGAATCAGCCCAATGGCTGAATAGCCTACTCTCCTCCATTTGGCCACTTGTCAACCCAGACCTCTTCGCTTCCCTTGTGGACCAGATAGAAGACATCATGCAGGCTTCCCTCCCTAAGGTCATCAAGATGGTTAGTGTGGACGATATGGGACAGGGTAGTGAATCTGTTCGTATATTAGGTGTGCGGTGGCTCCCAACTGGCGCTGCTAGTCAAACAGTCGGTCCCGACAATCAGCTTCTAGGAGAAGATAAAGGGGCCGGAAGCGATCGAACGGACCCTCAAAACCCTCAAGGTAGTTCAAACAACCAGGGAAATGACGTTGAAGGGATTTCAGAGCAGGACGAAGCAAAGGGTAAAGATCCAAAGCAAGAAGAACAGGAGCAAGTAGCTGTGAAGGAGGGTATGGAGGCGGAAGAAGGTGATTTTGTTAATTTGGAACTCGCGCTTGCCTATCGCGGCCGCTCATCCGGCAAGTCGGTAAAGGCAAAGGCTAAGAATGCCCATCTTTACCTGAAATTTTACCTTCCCGGAGAAGTGGCCATTCCCGTATGGGTCGAGCTTAAGGGCCTTATTATGACTATACGACTACGACTTCAACTGACACCCGACCCTCCTTTCATATCTTTATGTACTCTGACATTTCTAGGACAACCAAAGGCGACTATCTCATGTGTTCCTCTTTCTAAGCATAGCTTCAGCTTGACAGATGTCCCATTAATCTCTTCTTTTGTCAATTCAGCAATTGATGCTGCTCTTGCGGAATATGTAGCTCCAAAGAGCTTGACTTTGAACCTCAAGGACATGCTCGTGGGAGAAGACTTTAAGAAAGATACATCTAGCTTAGGTGTTGTCTGGATATTCATCAAGCAAGCCCGCGGCTTTAAACAGGGCGATGGTGGGATAGGACCTATGGAAGGCTCAAGCGATTCGTACGTTACCGTATCGTGGGGTAAGTTCGGCAAGCCGGTTGCTTCGACTCGTATCATTACAGACGACAATGAGCCAACTTGGCACGAATGGGCGAGCATTCTGGTGACTCCAGAGGAGGTGAATGCCGAGGAAAAACTGAGGCTTCAACTCTGGGACTCGGACAGGTGGTCGGCGGACGACGACTTGGGCCGTGTAGAGGTTGACCTCAAAGCGCTAATGAAAAATCCGAATAAATTTCAAGATCGCGAAGACAGGTTTGCTGGTCAAGATCCGGACGAAACGATGCCAGGATCGTTAATATGGTCCGTCGGGTATTTCTCAAAGATGAGAATTACGTCTAAAGAACTTGAACAGCAAACTGTCAACGAAGAAATAAGGACTCACGATCAGCTTAAGGAATATGTCTCGAAGTTATCCGAGCACAAACTCCGGGAGGCTGGCAAGCCTTCAGACGACGACGAACTGAAGCAACAGAAGGCCCAAGACTATAGAGAAATCGAAGAGTCTATGATCATCTCAGCGCCGCCATCTACCGACTTCGTCTCGGGTATTCTTAGTGTCCAGATCCACAACATCACAGGACTCGAAGTACAAAGACTACAAAAGAAAGATAAAGGAGACGATGGCGACGACGAAGATGAAGCTGAGCAGCGCGACGATATGCCTGATAGCTATTGTACTATCATCTTTAATCACAAGAAGATTTACAGGACAAGAACAAAGCCCAAGAATTCGAAGCCGTTCTTCAATGCTGGAACCGAGCGATTTGTTCGAGACTGGAGGAATAGCGAGGTTATCGTCAGTGTATGGGACTCTCGTGAGCGAGAAGATGACCCGCTAATAGGGATCGTCTATCTCCCCCTTGCAAAAGTCTTCGCGAAAAGAAGCCAGGTGATGGAAAATTATCCATGTAAGTTGAAGTTGATTATGAAATCTTGCATAGACTCGTATTGCAATCCCTATATTACCGAAGATCCCGATCCCGATCGAGTGTCACGTTTCTAGAAATAGATACTAATAGTTACATGTAATTATAGTGGTTGGAGGTATTGGATATGGCCGAGCTCGTATCAGTATGGTTTGGCGAAGCGTGGAGCTCCAACTACCGCCAAACCTCAGAGGATGGGACTATGGAACGTTGGAGATACGGGGAGCTATTCAGGCAAAAGGCGATTTACCTCGCTTCTTAACAGAGCATCGCATCAAGATACGTACAAATTTGGGACAGGTGAAGATGTATCCTAAAAATGGCCAGTGGGTATCCAAGGGAGCAGAGGAACACGAGGCTGTGTTCTTGGCAGTGCGCAAGCGATATGCTTCGGCCATGGTGATCGAATTCCGCGAGTCCGTGCTTGGACCCGACAAAACAGCCGCATTTGCGGTTCTATGGCTCCACGAGGTCGCCGATGAAGAAAGCGAAACCAGGACCCTGAAGGTGTGGAAGGGATCAAAGGATGGCCTGCGCAAAGCCCAATCATGTTGTGACTATGATGGCATGGGTGATGGCGAACAAGCTTTAGGCGAAGTTGAGGTTTCATTAAAGTTCTGGCGTGGTCTATCGGGCTATCACAAGAGCTATGCTTCTAAAGCTAAAAATAACGACCTACGAAACGTGATGGAATGCTTAGACACAATCACAGATGAGAAGCTCGACGACGACGGCGACGAAGACGAATCTGGAAATGAGGAAAATATGTCAAGCGACGATGATTCCGAAGACGAGACCCGCAGGAAGAAGCTTCGTGTTCATACTAATGATGATTCGTCACGGTCCAGTTCCGATGACGAGGGTGAAGGTGCCGGACCCGGGTCATCAAGCTCTTCTCACTTATCCTTGTCAGACATTAAGAAGGTTAAAAAGGTCAAGGACATTTTCCGCAACCCTGTAGACGGAGCCAGCGAAGCAGCTACCTCGGTGCTGGCGCCGGGACATAATAGCTCAGATGACGGATCTAGAGGAATCCGAAACCAGCTCCGGGACTACAAAGACCATCATAAACAGCTTCACCGCAAACATCGCGGAATTATGCAGTGGAGGCCAGCAAGAGAGGCTAACCACGTTGGGGAGAAGCTTAGCAGACTCAAAGGAAATATTAGCGGAATATTCCAGCATGGAGATAAGGACGCTGGTGTTGAGACCGAAGTATGAGGCCATATGTATGTACCTAGGTGTGTGGGTGCCCGAATGGAGACTTCGCTTCCGCACTTTTGGGATCCGTGGATATCCGCGGGACCGCGGGTTCGCGGGTTTGTGGGGTTCCGGAAAAGGTAAAGGGGGTCTTTTAGGGTAGTTTGGTACTTACATGGAGTTTACAAGGAGGTTTTTTTTTTTGGGAGAGCGGAATGATGTATTATGACTGACTAATATCAGTAAGTTACTAATTAACATTGTTTTTAAGATGGTTTTTTCTAACGATGCCAAGGAATGAAGAGAAATGAAAGTTTCTATTCTTGCTTGTTTCCGAGGCGCTGTCTGAGGCTATAAAATGGACTTGAATTTGAGGGAGGGCGTATTTTGTATGGATGGTCGTAAATTATGGCCAATCAGAGTCTAATTGCTTACATACGCCGCATGCGCGCTTAAGATAGGGTACCTACTAGGTAGTAGTATGTCTAGGTCGGGTAGTTAGGTACCTAAGGCTTGAACTGTTACATACATGCTTCCGCGCTTTAAACATTGCGGGTGGTGTCACTTTGTAGTAATCACTGGTTTCTAGAATTAATAATGCAGTTCGGGTTTTAAGTACTTTGGTTAAATTGCTTTTAAGTTACTTGGTTCAATGTCTACCACGTGTTCGGAATAATTCAATAGTACATTAGTGTAAGGTCTGTAGAGGTAGTTATTTATTTGGTGAGACTTACGTGTAACCATTTTGAACCAATGATATAGATTGATTCCCGAGTTCCGTAAGAAGACGTTTGATGGAGACCTTTAGCGGATACTTTTTTTTTCTTTGGTCTTTTTGTCTTTTTCACTTCTCATAGATTAGAGCCACGACTTTTAGATAATGAGGGGCGCGACCACAACCAGCAAGCACTATTATGGGGATGGGCATTAGTAAAACATGAAGCTCTTTCGTTCCGAACCACCTCGGTGATTAAGAGGTTCCATTAGTGGCAAGTAATGTCGAAACATCATGCTAGCTAACCTACCAGAACGGCGTCAGAAAAGGTGGCGCACTCTCTCAAATCACGTATCAGAACCTTTAATACTTCCTATTAAAAGTTAAATATATAAACTCTAAACCAACATTAGAAATATTAAGAATAAAATGCAATTGATTGAAATTTAAGAACTAATATTTATAATGATATTTATAATTATTTTATTATAGTTACTATTAGTTGGAAAACCTAATGTTGAAAGATGATATGCTTGTATATATCGGTGGTGGGTGCGCCAGCTTTTCTGACGCCGTTCTGCCTACCTAGCCTACCTAGCCTACCTCCCGCCTGACTATGTAACGAAAAGGGGGGTTATGTAAAATAGTGCATTGATGCTAAGGAATTAGGAAAGGCATCAGAATGAGTGTGGTCCACTCACACACTTACAAGGGCGATAACTCACACTTCATGTTGTACCGTACCGCCTTGGTGGTAAAGACTACTAATTACTATTAGTTAGAATAAGAGATTAACTAGTTACCTCAAGTGGTAATATTACTATGTAAGGTAGGTAGATAGGTAGACCAAAGCCCCCTGAACTCCAAAGCTTGATCTCAACAAACTACCTAAAAGTACCTAGACGTGGTACGACCCTTTCCCTCAACATTTCCATAGTATAACTAGTCAAGATCATAGTTACCTGTTGCAAAGCAGGAAACTAATTGATTTCACACCTCGCATTCTCCCCACGCAGAGTCGGAATGGCGACATCGAGATCATGAGTCGACCTTTACGGAGTTTCCTTATAGAGTAGTCATTAGAAGTCCTGTCGATCTACCGTTGGTAGGCAACTATCAAAAGAAGATTGGTGCTCGGGATTATGATATCTCCGGTATCGTGGTAGGCATTGAAAAGCTCGGGGCTATAAGTCTCACATAATCCTGACCGGCCCACGTTGTTGCCAAGCTAGCACAGCTACTAGGTATGTCCGGTATGTATGTAGGACAGCCAGGTCTGTTGGTTACTTTTTACTCCTATTCTCATGCATTCTCGGGGGTGTCGACTAAGCAATGCTCCCCTTTTTTAGGGCTGAGATAGCTGAGATGCCTATAGATAATAAATAGTAAAAAAACCCACGATACCACATGTATAAGCTAACCCGCCGGCATCTCATCAAAAAGATGGGGGCGAGAAGCAAGTCAACCGGGCCGCTGATAACCTTAAAAACTGTGATCGGTACTCAGGATTAGGCGATCCGCGGAAAGTACCGACACGGTAGTCTTGTTCATAGTAGAGGTAGGTAGGTATAGAGGTAGTTAATAACTAGTTCACTAAGGTCAATGGAAATATATGGAGTTGCTGTGTCTCAGACCGGTCGGATATGCTGGTGGCTTACGACAACTCTCAGGGGAACTATCAGGGCCACCGCTCTCTCCTGAGCAAGAGAACACCGGTGACTATTGTGACCTACGGCGATCTCGAAATCATACGTAGCAGCGGACAAGCCGGTATTAGAGACAGGACGGGTTCTTTTTTACTTCTATGCGTATTTGAGGCACAGGCACACGAGGTAGGCTATTGGTAGGCTAAGGGTTAAGCACAGTCTGAGCCTCTTCGACCGAGCTCGCCTTGTTCTTCTTGTTGTTCTTAATATGGCCATACATGACGTTTCATGGCCTGAGACTAATACACTTGCTCGCTAGCCATGGGAGTTACCATATGTATGGGTCTTTATTAGATGGATGTCTAGGAAGATCGATTCGGGTAACGCTTATTTTCTTATCGTAGTATATGATTTGCCAGAATACTAACCCATGGGAATGCTATGCTTGGCCTTTCTGGGGCCCTTCTCTGAGCCATGATGCTATTAATGATGCCCACATGTTATCCACATGCTACCTAACCTGCTAGCCGGATGCGAGCGCCATGCCACATAGTAGACACATAGTAGACTATGCCAACAAAGCCCTGTTAACACACAATCAGCCTTGACCGATGGAACTTCATCTTACCACATTTGCGGAGCCGACGTCCAAACCCCGTGCGAATACCGCAATTCGACCAATGGTCCTTACATAATAATGCGGAATGGCTTTCCCCAGCTTGCCCCTATTACGACGTTACCATCTAGACGGATTCGCCATAGCTGCAAATACCCGCGCTTGTCCCTTCAGACTAGAATCTGAGCATAGACTTTATTTATGTATACGATCTCCATCGCAATCCCCAAGCGACTAGGTATCCCGGCATTTGGAGCCGAACCCCTGCCTTTACTTGGCTTGCCCATACACCCATAGCACCCCATAGCACCCCATAGCACCCTTATACACCCACCCGCACTGGCCTACAAATTTATTATTTGACTGATAAGTAATCAGTCGACTACTTCCGTCGATCGGGTCATCGCGCGCTTCGGATCATGTTCGCGACTGTAGAATAACGACAAACGAAATCACAACTTTACTATACTATACTATATACTACTATACGGAAAATAAGGCCCCGTAACTAGCGGATAAAGAAACCGACGACTAGATATTAGAAATTCTATAATTCGATTCGGATTAAACCATTCTCCAGTCAGCCGACATGAGACAGCCTCGTCGGAACAGCCCCAGCAGCCTCAGTCAGCGATCGGGACGAACTTCCGATTCGTCGGAAAAGGGTTCTGAAAGTAGTCGACGATGCGACGGGTTGAAACCCACAAGGAAGAGGGCGAGTAAGCCCAAAGTCCGAACAGGTAAATAAAAAGAAAACTTATCCCCAATCAGCTCAAGATGGGACCATTTGGCTGAGATCTGCTCCACCATGCAAACAGGCTGTATTAGCTGCAAAAGAAGACATGTTAGTTTTATCTTCACAAACTTCTGCTTTCCTTCTCTGCCATTCCGGCTATTTAGGGCGACGTTGTGTCTGGGCCGTCAATCAGCAACAATCTTGACGATCACAACCGGCCTCTCCTTGATGAACTTCTGGCTACCTTACCTACCATATACATCAGTGATCCGCTGCTAACTCAACTGGCTATAGGTCAAATGTGACGAAGGAAAACCATCATGCGCGGAATGCGAGCGTCTAGGACTCATGTGCGAGGGTTATGCTCCGCCAAAGGTCAAGACGGCCTCGTGCCGGCCTGAAAGGTTATTACTACCAAAGCCGAAGCTTGCGTCGGTGCAGCCGAGCAAGATTGCGGCTCTATCCCAATCGGTAGACTACCGGTCGCCAACTCCACAAATGCCCACATTTGGCTTCGAGCTGAGCGAGGACGACAAGTGGTATTTTACTCTGTTCAGGGACCAGATATCTCACGAACTTTCCCCGTACTTCCGGTCGACTTTCTGGTCCCACACGTCTCTCCGGGATAGTATGGTTAATAGGTGTATTCACCATTCTATCCTCAGTATAGGGGCCTACAGTCGTGCTCTTATGGACCTTCGCGAGGGATATGCGGCTAACGGCAAGTCATGTCGGACGTGGTGGCCCCCGTCGGTGATGAACCGACATCACCAAGCGGCTCTCGTGCACCACGCCAAAGCTCTTTCCCACCTACGGTCTAATATTAGGTCATACGGGATCGACGGCCGATTAACGATGGCGGCAACGCTCTTATTTATAGTATTCGAGAACATGCAAGGGAACTACCTCAGCTCCGGAAACCTCATACGCAGCGGCATCAAAGTGCTGAGGAATATACGAGGCGCGGATTACTCCAAGTCTATTCTGCGCCGCCAGTGGTACCGGTGCTTATCAACGCCGCGAGACGAGGTCGACGAGATGGCCCTCATGTTCGCGCGGCACAGCGTCGCGACGGCGTGCATACCCTTCTCCCACGGGAAATTCGCCTACCACATCCTGCTAACCGAAGACGAGGACGAGGACGGCGACACGGGGCTAGACGGCCCGTTCACGTTTTCGCCGCCGCAGACGCTCGAGCAGACGCGGCAGATATGGGACCACCTGATCGTGCAGATCTCGAGCTTCACGAGCAAGATCGTCTGGCACAACTCGAACCCCGACTACGACTTCGACGAGCCCGCGGCCTTCCGCGAGCAGGCCATGTACCTCGCGCAGCTGAACGACCTCGGCGTCGCCCTCGACTCCCTGCTGTTCAGCACCGTGGACACGCGCGATCGCCAGGGGCTCGAGCTGCTGCGGCTGCAGCACACGATAGCGTACGTGGGCACGTCGTGCTGCTTCGACTCGACGGAGATGATGTACGACCAGTACATACCGCAGTTCGAGGACGTGGTCCAGCGGTGCAAGCGGTTTACGGATTTCCCCTCCGAAGTCAGCACCAAGGTCGGCTTCATCAACGAGATCGGCCGGCTGCCCCTGCTCGCCTTCGTCGGCATGAAGTGCCGGAAAGCGAGCGTCCGGCAGGAGGCGGTGAACCTGCTGACGCGGTGCGACTGGCGCGAGTCGACGTGGGACAGCGAGAACGTCGCGAGCGTTGTCACGGGCATAATGAAGCTCGAAGGCCAATTGCATCCCGCGGATCCCGAGTACATGGTCCCCGCCGAAAAGCGGTACGTGTGGACGAACATATTCTGGGACTTTGAGAAGCGGCAGATGCTCCTCGAGTACACTAAGGCGCTGCCCAACGAGCTCGGCGAGTTCGACAAAGTAAGCTATGTGACGGGTGTCTAGGAAAACATGGTTGGGGTTTGTCTCTTCTGGGCGTAACATGGGGAATATCAGCATCACAATGGGAAAAGGATGGGTGGATGGGAGGAAGGTAGGGGGTGGTGGGCACCGTACATCATCAACAACTAAAGACACTAACTAGAATTGATATGTAAATATCATCCCAATAACGAACATGCAGTTTAACTCACGTTTTGAGATTCGACTCTTAGTTCATATTACGAAATACATGTTTATTAGCAATAACGAGCTTCTATTTAGAGATGGGGCTCAAGACTCATGTCAAGATAATACATTACTGCCAGCTACCTGTTTAGCTAGAAGAAGGGGCTATATAATACTACCTACCTGCCTAAGATACATGGCAGAATAACAAAGACAATAATAAATATTCCAAAAAACATCTCAGCGTCTTACCCTCCTAGCTGCGCGCAACGCGGAGGTCACGTCTCCCAGAAGCCTCTTTTCCGCCTCCCTCTTACGCTTTTTCCCCTTCCCCGACGTACCCTCATCTTCCGTAACCTCCTCGACTAGAGCCTTACCAGCCTGTCCACTAGGGACTCCTCTAGGGCCTTCCCATTCTTCAACGAACTTGATTCCTTCGGCGCCGACTCTCTCGTCGTAGTAATTAGCTCTATTGCGATTATATAAAGTCAGTTTCCACTTATGCCAACGAGGAGTGGAGAGGGGGAGTGGTTGATCTCAGAAGCCATAACTGGTTGATCACCCCATCTAAAGGACTATTTGTTCTTAAAGAAAAGAAGAAAAAAAAAAACAATAGAAAGGAGAATTGGAGGAGCTCGCTAATCACGTACTCTTTAACTGGATACCCAGGTGCGTCTCCCCACCCACCACGTATTGGGTTTAGCCTTTTGTCTTGTCCTTGAGAATTGTTAGTTGAAAGGTCCTTTTTTTCCTCTTTTCTTTTTTATTCCTCTTCTCTTCTCTTCTCCGGAACAGCAAAAAAAGGGGGGGGGGGGACTTACTGATAGATATAGGTCTGACAGAGATTATGCCGTCCCGCGGTATATCCGATACACTCTTGGGGAAAAATCGACGGTATACGGGAGGCTGATGCAAACGGTTCATCATTAGTTGAACTCGTGGCGTGATTCGTCTACCATTTTGTTGCCAGCCCTCGCCGTTCACGGTCTCGGCTATGTGGTAACTAAGAAAGGAATTTTAGTATAACTAACTAGTTACTTTTCTTTTCTTTTCTTTTTTTCCCTTCTCATTGTATAGTTGGGGTTTGCAATACGTACGTGTGTCTGGGGGCTGAACCGTCTGGACCACGATTAGATCTCGCATCGCAGCCTTCCCAGTTACATCTGAAGCCTTGTTTGCAATGGGGACACGTGTGCGGGTTCGCGCATATAGCACATGAATATTTCCAACCACAAGAAGTGCACCTGAGCCAAGGTCGGTGGTCGTGACAATACCAGCCTTTCGCCCAAAGCTTCTGCTGTGCCTCTTTGACTTCCGCTGCTGCTTCGGTTTTCCCCATAAATGGTGTATGTCTACACCATCGACCTATGCCGATGTATGTAGGCATGTCGCTTGCGTCCATATGCTTCATGAGGCGATTGCGTAGGTCTGGAACACTCCTGGGGCTGGCCCGGTATTTCTGCCAGAATGTACCGTTTGTCACCGGGTATTTATCCAACAGTTCGTTTAGCTTCTTGACATATGGCTTGAAATACTGCTCTGTCGTCTCAGCAATGAACGGTTTCCTCTGCGGTTCCAAAGTATTCATGGAACCTATGTAAGCTATATAGCTATCGATTATATACACGTCTTCAGCGAAGCCGGAATCAGAGACTAGAAGATGTTAGCTTTAGGGGTCGGAATAGGAGACCAGTCTCCCCTGTTACTCACCCAATCGGACGGCATTCTTATACGGTGTTAGATAGACCTGTTGGAAAAGCTCCAAGATCATATTTGTATCTATCTTAGGCGAAGAAAACTCTCTAGAATGGCGGCCAGGGAAGAGTGCAGCCCAGTTAGAAAACCACTCCACCGTTCGGATATCGTCAGCTATACATGCCGAGTGCAGGGCCGAGCTGAAATACCGCGTCGAAAGCACTATGCTCGGCTCATCTCCTATGGTCTGGTTTTGTTGGCCTGGAGGGCTGTTCCAACGGGCAGAGTCTCTCATGTACCGCAACCGTCCCGTCATGGCCTGCGACACGTAGGTCATGATCTCCTGGTGGAAACCTGACTTCTTGAGCTCGGTGCTGTCCCAACCATACGCGTCCGCTATCGTTTCAAATAGACGATCGGCGGAGTTGGCCCGGTTGGACCTTTCCAATTCACATTGTAGATTTATAAGTTCTTCGATGATAAGATCGAAGTCCTCGAGGAGATCTCTACCAGCCAGGTTGGTGTGCGTTCGTCTGGTGGCTCTAGCACCCCAGACTCCTATTTGACCGTGAGCAGCCATGTCCCGTGAGTACTCACCCGTATTAGCTAGTTCGCGCATTACGGCTTCGACAAAATCCTCTGGCTCTTGGAGTGTATGGGCGTCTTTAATAACCAGCACGAGGTCGTAGGGGTCGTGTTCCTCGCCTGATATTATTGCGGCTTTCTCAGCAGGCTCCCTGGTAAAGTAGCGGCTCAAGACTGGTAGTGATTTGAGATACCAATGGCCACGATATGACATTCTGAATATCGCCTCTTCCTCGAGCGTACTCGCGCGTGGTCCAAGATATGGAGCGTGAACTGCTGGTTCCGGAGGAGGCCGAGGCCCGGCATTACTAGCTGCCGCCGCATTAATCTCAGCTTGGGTACGGCGCCAACGTGGATACCCGGGGGTTGACCGCCCATGCTGAATCAAGTTCTCAGGAATTACATTCGGTGGGTAATTAGGAGCGACCCTGATTGGCGTTGGGTCATTCTCCTGTGGTGCCGGGTCGGGATTCCGCCCACGCCAATCCCATGTATATTGTCGTCGGCGATCAGCCTCATTCAATATACCAGTGCGTCGGAATGGCGGACGATAAGCAGTCGGCGGAGGTTCATCACCCTTTGCAGTCTCCCCTGTAATCGACTGGTTTCTTATATGGGGCGGAACATATCGGTCTGTATTCAGAGCCGATCACGATGCTTATTAGCGAACAAGTCTTAACTATGGTTCATCATGTGGAGGTTACCTACTTTTTGGGGTGTTTAAATTTAGCCTCTCTAAATCATCGTTTATATTTTTCCCTGGATCGTCTGCATTATATATATCATCATAGGGATCGCTCACAGGGGGATTTTTGCTGTTGTCAGCCATGACTGAGTTCGTGATTTTCCGCTGGTAGACCTTGGGTGTTAGGTACTAGTGTAGCCTTGAGAAATATTCCCTAGTTACAAGTTTTGATATCTGGCTATAATGGATAATAAGTGAGGTTGAACCTATATCTACGGTCAATATTTGATTCGAAGTTCCAGATATATCTATATGCCGCATTCAGCAAGTCTTTATGCATTAAGACGCCGATTTGGGAGACGAAGACAATTGCTCAAAGAATAATTGTGCCTATTGTTTCTGAGGAATGCGGGTCATCCCATCAGAAGAACTAAGAGACTGTTATTAGAGAGGAACCTTATACTAAAAGATTGAGGTAGGAGACAAATCTGAAATTGATGCTAGAAAACCAAGTTAAAAATGATGAATGGCAAAAAACACACATTAGTTTTCAGTCATTTATTTATTTATTTTTAAAAAATGACTGAATATTTAATACACTGCAAGTTGTAGTTGAAGATTTATGATCGTGGTCTATGCTTTACGTAGGAAGGAAAATACCTAGTAGGTACCTCTAGGTAGACAACTAAACTCGAATACCGATTAAGAGTGTATTATCCTTATCAACGGAATAAGAAGATATTTACTATGTAATATACTTGAATGCTGCGGCCATCTCTATGTAAGACGTCCCTAGAGTCTATTTCAATAGATGTACAGGCCAGACTGAGATATGATATGTTCACTTGCCACCTTTTTAAACAACGAAAATCAGGTATTTTTTTTTCTTCTTTAGACCATCTTCTCCGGCACCTCGCTGCTTTTAGAAGAGCCTGCGCGGCCGGTGTGGGGAATCGAGCCTTCAGCTGAGCCTGTGAGGACGTCGCTGGTATGGCGTTGCAGTTCGACGTAGTCGTATGCGAACTCGCCCAACTGGTCGTCATCAATGCCGATCTCTTCATTCTCAGCCGAAACCCGCAGGCTCAGCCCTGGGATTAGGTTCAGCAGGAATAAGATCACACACGTTAGTACGAACGAGTAGGAGAAACCCGCCACGCAGTCTGCGATCTGGTATCCTAGCTGTACGTAATTGTGGTTGATCCATCCGCCTGAAATCTCAGTGAAACCGTCAAGGGCTGCTATGTAATCACTGCGATGCGTTAGTATATGGCTGTTTCGAAGTAGATAGCTTCATAGTAACTCACGCTGCGAAAATACCAGTTAAAAGGTTACCGATTATACCGCCAATTCCGTGGACAGCAAAAATATCAAGCGCCTCATCGACGCCCATAATAAACTTGAGCTTAGTAGCAAAGTTGCAGCCGATACCACCCACGATACCGAAGATGACAGCGGCCCAAGGGGTAACGAAACCGGCAGCAGGGGTAATTGCTACAAGACCGGCGATCGCACCAGAACAGAACCCGACGACTGACCACTTCTTCTCAAGGCGATAGTCGAGAAGGGTCCATGTAATGCCTCCAACCGACGCGGCGAGGTGCGTAACGATGCAAGCCATGACGGCGCGCATGTTAGCAGCAAGAGCAGAGCCGCCGTTGAAACCAAACCAACCGACCCAAAGGAAAACGGTGCCGAGGACGATGTGAGTGACGTTATGCGGACGGTAGGGGAGACCGGCAGACTTTGCGTAGCCAGTCCGCTTACCGATCATGACGGAAAATGCGAGGGCGGCCGCGCCAGAGGAGATGTGGACCGGAGTACCACCAGCGAAGTCCAGTCCACCCATCTTGAAAGACCAGCCGTTGGCGTTCCATGTCCAATACGCGATGGGATCATACACGATGGTAGCCCATATGAACATGAAGACAATGCATGGGAGTACGCGGGCGCGGTCAACTGCTGCGCCGATCGCAAGAGCTGGTCTAATCATACGCGCTGCGGTGTTAGAGACTTGATGTTAAGAATGGGGGTCTGAGATTGTAGATCTACTTGATCCGTAGGGGACTCACGTAATAGCGGCGAACATGCCCTGGTACAGGCAGAACAAGAGGTCGGGAATCTTAGTACTTCCGACGGAGGGTTGGGCGAGGGTCTTCATGAGGCCGAAGTTGGAAAGGTCGCCGATGAAGCTGCTACCGGTATGGGAGAAAGCTAAGCTATACCCCCAGAAGAACCACTGGAAGTCGACGACGGCGATAGAGAGCATGGACAGCATAATGAGCGAGAGCGCGGATTTCCGCCGTGCCAGACCTGAGTAGAAGAAGCCGACACCAGGGACCATCAGAAGGACGAGGGCAGCGCAGGTCATAATCCAAGCAAAGTCGCCGCTCTAAATTAGAATGAATTCACTTTAGCACTCTTCTCCTTCATCGACTACTGCTTCACCCACGTCCAAAAAAACAATTGTAAAAAATCGCATGCCAATTCATCTTTTCAATAATCGTACCTCGTAATACTCATTGAGATCCTTAACGCCGGAGGTATACCCGGCGTCAGCAACGCCGACGATGCCATTGTACGGCGTAACGTAAAGACTGGCAGACATATCGATGTCGCCGCGATTTAGGAGGCCAGCCGCTACGCGTGGAAATAGGAAAACACGAGTTCGAAAATATCCTCCCTCAACGAAAGCCACACGTCCCAAAGAAAACCCAGGGTATCGCGATTTTGTTTTTGCGTTTTTTGGTAAACGGAATAATGAGACACAACGAAGGGAGAAAAGAGAATATGGAGTCTTGCTGCCAGAGGTTACCAGGGGCGGGTGCCTGTGCCTAAATACGGCTCAGCTCACTACTTGCTCACGGTTCGGGGAGCCTCCCTCGATTGGCAAGACATTGTTTATTGATGTATACCTACATATGTAATGTACCTACACTACATGCCTTACATCAAGTCGTTATCTGTACTCCGTACATGTTACGGGAGGGGGACGGGTACAAGGGAGTCCCGTCTGAGTGGCTTGTACAACCCATGCGATATGAAAGGACGAGGAAGTCCCGATACCAAGGTCCTTTGTTCCTTAGGTATCAGTATCAGAGATATCAGAGAGATATCATAGTTCAGCTTTCTAGGCGAGAGAGATATCGGACACCCCTGACCGATGGCCCTTTTGTGACGGTCATTTTAGAAGAGCTATTGATAGGTAGCCAGTGGAGCTTTGCTGATAAGGACCCGAGGAATCGGTGGGCTCCCATGTCCTCGCTAACCTTGTTGTTCTTGGCGCTGCGAGTAGGAGGGGTCCATGGGGGGAGAAGCTGAGAACCTCAAGGGCGTTGGAAAGATAAGCGATCGTGCACGCTGTGTGGCTGCGTGGCCGAAGTATCGCCACTGAAAAGAGAAGATGGGCAGCAGTAGGATTCTTTCAATACCTCAGTCTATGAAGAAATCATGTACACGGCATTTGTGGCGTTCTGGGACATCGAGTTTAATTGCGAAGAGATGAGAAATGATTGGAAGTTGAGAAGGCGTTTGGTCTTGAAGTTACCTATGTAGGTTCAATGTGATCTCGGTTTTTGAGAATGTAGTCGTATTTAATATGAAACTGGCCATCTTACTGTGACCGGGCTACTAACCGCTTCGACGATAAGGCGTTATTGTTATTCACTGAGATCGCATCTGTCGCATTACACCCATAGACCTCTAATCGGATATTTTGAAGTAGTTACGTGTGATACTGAGAAGCCTGTGTTTATTCCAACCCTTCAATAATGGTGGCTAAGTTAATGGGCCAGGTACATGAATTCTGAAATGAAAAAGTATAAATACAACAACACCAAGCTGGCTCTCGTCACCTTGTCCAAGTCGGTACGACACGGGGACTTTTCGTCGCTCAGGGCTGTACAGAATGTCTCAGAATCGGGGAGCACGGAAACACTACCAATGCAGATTTACATGAAGCCCTGCGTTCAAGTGTACACTAAATTGGGCATAAAACAACAGTATAACCGCTAGCACGTGGTTTCGTAACGGAGGAAGCCTCGGCGATAATTTACACTTGTCTAAGACATCTGAAAGGCGACGAACATATAGCGTACGTGAATACGTCGCGGGCTATGCGGTATTACCTACCTACCTAGGTACGGTGTGGCAATAGATGAAGGGATAAGTCGGTCAACAAATCTCGTGACAGGCGGATTCGACCGCCCTTCCACGACGTCAACTAAAAATAACCCAGAACTCGAAAGATTATTAGTTGAAATATGAAATTAAAAGCAAACAATTGCAACAAGAAAGAAGGTCGGATCCGAGAAACTGCCTCTTTTCGACCTATTCGCGACAACTTCATTTAGACGAACATATCCAGCGCTCTAAATTTTTCTTCAGGAGCCCATGCTGGTTAAGGCTACGCTCGCGGATTTGTAAGAGTTCGTCCTAGACTTCGTCTATATCGGGATCATGTCGGGCACTCAAGACATAACGTTGGTCGCACAGCTTCGAACATCAAGGGTCGATCATTCCTTGGCCATAGGGTGTAAAAGAAGATCCGTTGGAGAGCAGAGCGCTACGAGCAAGCCATCTGTAGAGTTAGTTAGCTAGGTAGTTGTGTGGAAAATACTTGCCTTAAAATAGCTGCTGCTTGCAGCCCCTTATTTCGCTAAATATTTGGTCGAGCGTCTCCCTCTCGTCGAATGTCAAGACTTCTAGAAGCATAAAAAATTTCAATAGTTTCTCCAGCCAATTCTGCCAGTAAGCCGCCAATAAATGTAATGAATGATTAAGCTTAGCTAGGGTAGGTAGTTAGATACGACAAAGCTGCGTTGTGATGTAGAACGTTGTAGGAACAAGCGATGGGATCGAGCCAAGACCGGGCCAAGGAAAATGCCCAGAGATAAGGAAATGCACTGTCCAATAATAACGCTTCTTTTTCTCCAAACAGATGCTGGGTCCCCTGTCGACCATATCTGAAGCTAGTGGCAGGGCTGCTAAATCAGCAGAGCGCAAAGCTAAGCTGGAGAGTCTTGAATCGCCGTGTTTATCCATCCCCTATATATCTTGACACGCGTATATCATACCTAAGTAGGTCGTTGTATACGAAAGTATCTTATAAGAGACTACCTAGGTATAGGATTACCGATGTAAAAAGCTGTACCTGGCGAACATCAGGCGTTCAGCCAGACGGTGTAATGGCTTCACACAGACTCAGCCCCAGCATACGCCCATCAATGCCACTAAGCGTCCTGATCAATAATTAAATGCCACGACACCACCGCGCGACGGGAACAGACATATCGCGAGCTATCAACTCAGCTCTATCGTATAACATAAACATATTGTGTAACTAATTGGAGGTTTATCTACGTCGCCAAAATCCACTTCAGCTTTTCCAAGGATTGGGATCTTGCGTGTTCCCCATGCGTACAAGCGCCGCCGTTTTTGGGGCTGGTCTAGTATTAGCCTTGCAATTTCAGCTCCATCTATTAGTCGCAATGATTGCTATCTTGATATATAACTGCGTTAGCCTAAGTGCTGACTCGGGCTGGCTCTTATCACAAGGCGAAATATCTTGGGTGGGAGATAGCTAGAGGCATATTACCACGGAGACGTAATCATGCATTGGCTCTGATCCGTAACGTTGGGTTAAGTTAAGCTGCATTAGTTGATCGACATATCTGAAGCACAGTCCTTACCTCGTCATGCTGCTAGGAGGGTCTTATCTACATACGAAAGGGCTTTTGCAAAGCTAAAGAACTAGTTAGTTCTACTGAGGTCCTTAGAGCCATGTAACAGGATGCTAGAGCGACGAGATTGCAAGTGCTAGGATGTCTTTACTTTAGGTATAATGCGTTCTGCGCAACGCTTATTGTAACGGGGACCCAGAATTCGCCCTTGAGACTCCCAAAGTATAAGTACTGTAGCTATAATTCCTATAAGAGACATTGGTGAGAGAAGCTGGAACAATGTATGCTTAGGTACCTTATGAATCTTATTAATGTTTAAGTGAAACCTAAACGGCCTATCCTAGGGACTATAAAGTAATGTCTATTCCAGCAATCTAAGGAGACGCATTTGACTTCAAGTCCGTCTGAATAGTCTACCTCTATTAAGATACACCGGGGGTTCGTTATTACATAGGTAGACCTAGGCAGTCTAATATATAACTGAGGTATACAACAATGCACCCTTACAAAGAAGGAAACAACTCTAGTATTAAGCAAATTACATAGACTGATCTCTAAGGTAACCCTCCCTTGGTCTAATCATTATGGATTTAGGTGCTTAAGAAAGTATCGCCTGGCGATGCTCATCCCTCCTTGCCTCACCACCCTTCCCTGACTTCTTTTTCAGTTCTTGCATTACCTCCTTCTCAGACTTCCACATCAGCGGTAACCAGGAAGGATATTTATATAATTTCAGCCAGAACCTAGGCTCTACGATAACATGCATGTGCAGATGATGAATGGAGATGATGTCAGGCCAGTAGATATTTCTAAAGAGAACGCGGCGACCTCGATGGAATCCTATGTGTACGTTGGCGGGCGGAACGGTGGAGCAATTCTGTTCTAAGAGACGTTCCCCCAGCTCTACCATGGAGTTGACTAGATATAACCCAGTCAGTATAACTATTACGCCATGCATATTACTTCAAGTAGATCATGTACTGACCTAGAGATGCATCTTCAAATTCCAGGTTCTCGATGTCGCGCCAGCTATGCGACTTGGGCATTATCAACCAGTGATACCGCCCGGCTTTCCGTAAATTATTTATCGCAATAAGATTCGCATCCTAACGAAGAGTATTAGCATACAGGGGTATCATCTCTCAACCCGAAGCTTGTGAAGTCGCACCTCGTAAACGATGTTTTCCTCGAATTTCCTTCGGTCACAGAAGATACAGTGTGTTTGCACTTTCTCTGTCCATTCCAGATGGGTCAGATAGTAAAGGAATGACCATATCCTCTTAAACATCGCGATAAAAACGTGGCGTAATATGCCCACCCAAGCAGAAATTTAAAGCAGGTCGAGAGAAAAATATCGAGTTTTTATAGAATCATTTAGATGAGGAAATCGTGTTTGAATAAGAACACGGGTAATTACCGGCTGATGTTCTGTTAATAGACATAAGCATTTATGGCAGCCTCTTGAATCGTTTGGGACTGTTGTTGCACAATGGTGAGGGCTGCCTCAGAGCTCAATACAACCAAGATAGAAAGTTGGGAGTTTTACGTCCTAGTAATCCACTACATAGCACCATACGTGTGTATGTGTGGTTTGTTAAGGATAATAGGTACTTGTTGGCGGGTTGGCTGAGGCACTGCCGAAACGAGCTTGCTCCGCCCCGTAGGCGGAATTATATTCGTTGCTAACTGGGGCTGTGAGAAAGTATAGTTGTTAGGCTTTTTAAGAACTGGTTGTTTTAAATATGGAAAAATAGGGGGTAGTGATGTTAATCCAATAAGGCTGGTTTGGTAATACTGCCTTATACAATAGGTTCCTAAGGTACCTATCTAGGTAGGTATTCTTACATTATAGAATATAACATCCAATATATTCACAACGGTCTGCCCTTTATACGTGTTAACCACAACGGACTAGTTTTTTTCTTCGCATAGTTAATAATTACTATACAATAGTGTCACGCCTAAATAAGTATTAGTAGTGATATTTCTTCGGCCTGGTCTTTCTTTCTGGGTTATGTTATATTGCCTCTAGACTCACCTATATATTCATAGCCATTCACTTCTCGTAATTTTATACACCTGAGAGCGTATCACTTCGGTGTAGATATAAACTCTACCTCTATCACAAGTCTGAGTCTAGAAAGAGAGTAGATGGAGACTTGGTAATCTTTCATCTATTATCGTTGGCTCCTTCACTCACCTTGGATGAGCCTGTATACCGAGTTCGACTACCCGACCTTTCCCGACAATGCACCTGCTATTCGCTCAAAAACGCATGTTATAAAGTCCGCGTGAGATATTTTTGTTGGTGAGAATCCTCCGGAATTAGGATGTCGGGTTATCGCGAGTATGATGTTTCAACCTTAACAGGTAAGCATGCCAAATGGTGTGGAGGGTACATGAAATACACCAAGCCGAACTATCGGGGGATAAGTGTCTGGAAATAGCATGATTATCGGCGTGGTTTGTCACAACATTTAGTGCTCATATGCGGAATGATTTCTTCCCCGAAGCCGTCCACCGTAACAAATTCGCACTCGGCTGCGGGGTTAAAGAACGGAACTCTTCGTCTCCACATGGTTATATCCAACATCGGGGACTTAGACTGGTAGCAGCATATGAAGTTAGGACCATTGTCAAATAAGAAACGTCTGAACTACTGATGTAAGCTGTAAGCAGGAATCAGCCGCAAAGAACCGAGAGGGTAAACGTAATGATATATACCCATCAAGTTGCAATTGACTAATAGGGACGTGATACTGATCCGCTTGTTGGTTCGGGTGTTGTACTGCAGATGCGTAACAATAGGTGCGGGTAAACGAACTACCTCATTATTTCTTCGGCAATAACGTCGATGAGATCGGTGATTGGGCCTGATCGGTGATAAATCGTTGAAATGGCTTATATCACTGATGAAAAAATAACAATGAAAACTTCTCGTTTTAGAAATCTAGGTTATATGGTAGTTAAGTGTTGTAGGCTACATTGGGATTTAAGTATTATCTATTTTTCAATCGTAATATATAAGTACCTTCTTACGACATACGAAGGGTTGCATCGAGTGTTTCCGCTCCCGCCGCTCTTGCATATATAAATCCTCCCCGCCCCCGTCTTGCTCTTTTTTATATACGATTAAGCTTCGTAGTTACGATAGCAAGCTATTATTCTCTCAAATCTAAATCTACGCTACTTACGAGATCTCTTTTCCTTACAAGATGGCCGTCATTGAGCTTATTTTCCCAAAGATCAAGAATGACCCAGAGTCCATCAAGGGTGCACAGGAGACGATCCCCATTGCCTTCAAGGTTCTGAAGGAGGGGGGCGTTCTACGAGGAGTAGCGGGTGTTATAATCTCGGAAAATGGGAAGGATACGACTGGGGAGTTCAAAGAATTCATTTCCCTTGGTATGCGGGCTTGTCGGTCTACGTGTCTTTTCCACGTCCCTAACAACTGCTAGAATGGCCTGAGCTATCGTACTTTTACAAGTTCGTCGAATCGCCTGGCTACGCTGAATATAAAGCCGCGGCGACACCCTTTGCATCTGGTCCACCGGATTTGAATGTCTTCGAGACAAACCCCGGCGCGCATCTCTTTGCTGGTCGTCCTCTCTTGGATATATTGCTCATCAAGCCCAAGAATCCATCCGACGAAGAAGCACAGAATATTCTGAAAAAGGTGCAGTCGACACTGGAGAAGCTCAACGACACCGAAGCCGTATATGGAAGCTCCTTAAACCTTCCCCAGAAGAAGATTACCATCGTGAGAGCGATTGCAGACAAAGCGGTTAGTATTTCAATATGTTAGGTTATACGAAACTCAGGTACTAATTTTAATGTTGCTTGTAAGGAGCTGGATGCCGCGAAGAACGCAACTGCGCGCCAAGAGATCTTGAAGGAGATTGGCGACTTGGCCGAAGTGACCCAATTAGTGGCCGATGTCAAAGTGATGCCCTTCTAAAAGATTAGAGGCACCAGGGGACTGAATCAATTGGCATGGCTAGGTTCCTACTTGAGACAATCCTACACTCCTCTCCAGGCAACGCAAATTGCAATAAATAAAGATTTTATCCAAATTAATTCCAGGTACTATCTCTCGATAGGATTGTATCTTAAAATGATTATGGGGTTCTAGAGTATGTGAATCCCAGATGGATTAGGTACTTCCTTGAGTCCTTTTAGCAACCTTGGTTGATTCTTTGACTCCTACATTCTAATTATGATGTTCCCCTGAACACCACTATTGTTTGTCTGACCTTGGAGAACACTTTCTGAAATTTTATTTTGTTTAAATTTCGGGTTTAAACCCCAGGTACTTTAGAGCAGTTTCTTTGACGCAGCGCTTCTCAAAGAGCATGTAAGTCAAGTTAAATCAACTGAGTGTCTTTTAAACCCGCTATATCAACGCCGTGTAAACCCGCTTATTGCTTTCTCGTCCTGTGATCAAAACAACCCCATCCAAACATGATAATAGCAGGCAAGATGTCGTATATCGATTCGGAGCGTGAGGTCTTCGGCCCCTTGGTTGATATCCCCGAAGAATCACTTGTGCTTCTCGCCTCGGATATTTGTAAGCGCGTGTTCAATGCACCAGGTACGAACGGGAAACGCGTAGCGCAAGTCTTCGGGTCTTACAATATTGTTAATATCATGCAACTAGATGACTTTAAACTTGTGATTCGCATACCGGCTAATGGTTGGGGTTCTGGTAAGACTGAGGCGGCTGCACGCGCGCTTGAATCCCAAGTTGCCACAATGCATCTTATCGCACAGAATACATCAATACCGGTCCCGCAAATTTACGACTTCGACACAACTGATTATAACTCAATTGGGGCTCCTTACATTTGTATGAGCTTTATTCCAGGAACACCTGCCTCTCAGGTCTGGTTTCGGGACTCCGACATTATGCGACGAGAAGAATTGCGTCTTAACATCCTCAGAAGTCTTGCGGGTGCTATGGCTCAACTTTCACAGTTCACTTTTGATAAGATGGGGTCCATCTCAAGCGTCGACCTCAGCTCAACTTCACTCTCACCCTGCTATGCCTGGTATGAAGGTGATGATGGTACAATGCAGGTCGTGACGTCCGGCCCTTTTGATTCTACCATTGCGCATCTCGACGCTAATCATGATAGGAATAACGAAGACAACGAATACAACGAGTGGGACAAAGCTGAGAAGAAGATAATGGATGCTATAATACCCTTCTCCGTAATAAATGACAAATTATGCCATTTTGTACTCTGTCATCCTGACCTCGACTCTCAGAATGTTATGGTGGACGACCAAGGTAATGTTACTGGCCTCATTGATTGGGATATGACTACGACCATGCCGCAATGTCTGGGTTATGCGGCTTATCCGAGTTGGATTACGCGCGACTGGGATCCAATTGTGTACGGCTGGCCGTATGAAGACGCCGAGGACTCTCCAGAGACATTAGAGCGTTATCGCTCCTATTATCACGATCAGATTATAAGAGCGCTTGGTTGGAAAGGGGATTGGAAATTCACCGAGTATTCGCATATTGCACGAGCTGTATGGATTGCCACCCTAAGTAAGCGAAACCGATTAGAAATCTGTCGAAAGCTAGTACAAGTCGCTTTAGATACAGGCAAGGACAATGCTCTAGACATCCTGTACGATATAGGGACCGACTATTATGCAGAGGAAGATTGGGACGAGCTGAAGACTAAATTACGTCAAGTCGTAAGTCCACGCCCAAATTAAGGCCAGGTATCCAAGAGATGATCCAGACAATTTTTAGTTCACCATGAATCACATAGTGAAATATATTCATTAACGAGGGTATGAGCCGACAAACTCGTATGCATGCTAATTCTTACCTATGAATATATTCCAATTGTACTTGTACCAATTTCAACTTTTCTCAAAGATCGCAGTTTGCACGAGAAGTAACTACGTAGAGTATTCTTGGGTGTATGGTTTATTAAAAAAGCTACACCGAAGAAGCTACATTAAGAAGCATGTGGTTCTAGGCAGAAATCTTAGAGGACCACGTTAAGGTTATAAATATTTCGCCATACGTCCCTTAATACTATTGATGTTTGCAGTCCCATAGCTGCGGAGAATATCTCGTTTTTGTCTGCGTGCATACCTGGCACATCGAACTTCTTTGCATCTGTATAGGTGACGCGCGACACTAGCCATCACTCTATTCCTTCCCACCAGTACTAACTGCATTTGCTTGATATCCTAGGACTGACCTAGTATGATCACTCAACTCTATATAATGATGGGTGACAACTCGAATCTGCTGCGGCGGCCCCGATATGTTGGTTCTTTCAGACTGGCCCATATACGATGATACGGGATTGCGGGCTGAACGGGATGCCGCAACGTAGTTTGACCAAAGCGAATAAATTGCTGGAGCACAACTGACGATTATAGTGATAGAACATTCCATGGATCTGTAAAATTCTCTGAGTATGATTAACCCAGGTGGAAAAGGTGATCAAGGACCTACGTGCAAAGCATGGCAACTGGTATATTTTGGGACCCCGAAGTGTGTACCGTTTTCCACTGGTAATATAACGATACGCATCCCGTCGTCATGGCGCTGATTTTACTCCAGTTAGCAGCCTTCGACCGTCCCGGCTTACGTTAGGTGCATTTAAGGGGTAGGGGGTAACGCACAAGATACCCATCATAAACACCAACGCTAACGCCATCTTCTTAGGAACCGGAAGCTTTAGTTTTGTCACTACAGCAAGTGGTAGTGATATGGCCACTGCATCCGAGGTGATTGATGTAAAGCAACGCACCAGAACCGGAATGAAGTTCCTCTCCAGGCATCGTGATAAGAAAGATAAGCTGTAAATGTTGTTACTGGGGATGCAGTTGACCCCTGAGTATATTGCACAAGCCGCATACACTACAGCTGTCGTAACCAAGACAATATAACATGTGACCCTTAACCATCTTTTGATGCGGAAGACTCTTATATAAAAAAGAAGTATGGGGGCCTTTGCGAAGAATAATGTAGCATCCCCTGTGAATAGACTTGCTACTGATAGCTTGACAATTTGATGTCATTAATCTCATTTGTTTAACACGTGAGTGAAGTATTACCTTCGCGATTGAAGATACCATAGTAGTCGGATGTTCCAACGCTAGGTAGAGATATATGCATTAGATATAGTATTATTGTATTGAAGAGTACTCTTAAGTGCGGTAAATATTTTATGGTGGCTCACCTTTGGTATCTAGATAAGACAGAATCGAATAGCTAGCCAAAGTGACAGTAGCAATAGCAGCGAAGTATAAAGGACATAAATATTAGTACGAATAGTCAAGAGGAACTAAAAATACTTAGACTTACAGTCATCAGCAGCTATTATTCCAACGTATCGATAATTTGTTAAGAGGCGAACGCATACAAAAATGGTGACGATGACATTCAACGCAACCTGAAACTTTGAATAAATACTGTGGGATATGATAGGATCCCCATTAAAGGCCATTATGCTCGAAAACGGAGATTCACAGGAACGAGGGACGTGATCTCAAACCAGAACAAGTCGCTCAAAGGTGCTTTAATTCAAAATCATTCTTTAGACCTGACTTAGAATGCATGATAGCAATATATCGTCGGTATGCCATGGCTGCCTCCCTAATATAGTTGCCATAAGCATCTTTCGCTACCCCACGTTTCCCCCAAGCCGATACTCAACGAGTGAACAGGTTACTGCTGAGAAAGGCAAATAAATTCGAGTAGGGCGTTACCCAGATTAATGGCTACTTGTGCTGGACAATATAACTGAAGATCATTACTCCAAGAAGAGGGTTGTGGCTCGATCTACCAAACGTAGGATTTGTCCGTTGGTTAGACACGGTAGGCTCGAGATAAGAAGCCTATAAGAGTAGAGGTGGCTGGCTGAGGAACAACGAGTAAGTCTAAGCAGGCCAATTCGCTTAGCTAGCGTTAGATATCTTCCCCGAGACATAGCACGGCTTTCGGTAACGTGCATCTTTAATTCATTCTTCAGTAGAACATCCTCATGCGCCTTTGAATATTTGTCAGGTATCAGCCTAGACAGAACAGTCCCACTGACCATATAAGAAATCCCCATCATTATCATCGTTTCATACTAAATATATCTAACTACTTCAGCTCATAAATATCTCATGAATAAATCTTCGTGGAAATATCCGAATCACTTAAAGGGCATTGGTGAAAAGGGGCGTGTAGCACAAACAAGAACTTGGAAAATATGTCCCACGAGGTGCTTAGCTTACAGGCTATTAGCATTGCGCATCCGGTCCCCGGCTTTCTTCAAGATAATTTTAGAAGTTGCACTTTTCACGATAGCCAGAGGCTTCTAGATCGAGATTTGACCCGTTCTCGTCGAAGTCAACCCAATCTCTAGTAACAAGTTAGTGGCTACAACGCGGGTGACGCATGTTCATTGAACAATGACATTCAGCCCTTCTAGCAATGTTCAAGAGAAGAAACACGGTAGCAAGAGCCTGGATCATCGCGAGACTATACACCTGGCATATTACACTGCTTTGATAGGCAGTACTGGCTATTATACATTTACAGTTTTGTTACGAGTCTCATCATTTTCGAAATAATCATATGAACGTGGGTCGCCGGAAAGACTATATGCACTCCGGACTGGATATGTTTTCGATTCATCTGAGGGACATCAATAAACCATGTGCTCTCCAGCCCTGTGTTTCTGCATCTAAGCTCTACTAACCAAATGACCCAATAGGGTCGTGGCGGCTAATACAGCAGACATCGCGGAATATAAACATACCCGGCCTTGAAGAGCGAACGCCTTCAAAATAATTAATTCATCCCGTCTCTATGTATACCTCTTCCCTTCTCATCTCAAGTTCAATATAAACACAATGCTAGCCAAACATTATCTCCCAGCTCCCGTACTCCTCCTCCCTCTAGCATCGTCATCTTCATCTTCCCCCCCAACCTATATAACCCCCTGCCCCTCCTCCCCATCACCATCATCATGGACCGTAACCGCCTTCTCCCTCACCGACTTCGCCACTCCGAACCTCATAACCCTCCGCGCCGACCTCCGCCGTAGCCTCTCCTTCACCGTATCATCCAGCTCCTCCCACCTACCCAAAACACCCTCCTACAAATGCACCATAGACACCGGATACCAGAAGGTCGAGCACATCCAGCAGTTCGACAGCTGGACTCGCGCGTGCTGGGACGCCGAAAATTTCCTCGTCGGCCCGCCGGACCCCGCGCTCGCTTTCAAGTTCGTGTCTGCGGCGGGCGACCTCGAGAGCGCGCATCCGGCCGAGTTTTCCCTCTCGCAGGAGCTGGATTGTAAATCGGGGTGAGTATAAGACGTGATTGGACCTGGGTGGCTTCTAACTATACAGACAGAGAAGTCGAGGTGCAAGGGACGGCAAATATTACGCTGAGCTGCGCGATGCCTCCTGATTGTGGTGGGCCATGTTTCGATCGCCAGTGTGACGGAGCGACGTTCGTCGTTCACTCAGGCGGTTAAAAGCCGACAGAACATCAGTTTGATCAATCATGTGGCCAATAGGGGTTTCTTGTAGAGCGATGATAATAAAACCTAAAAATTGGCTGTGCTAGTGAAATATTTAAATAGTCCTAAGTGTTTTTAGACATTAAACACAAAATTTTGATACGCGAGTAGATCGTCTAGGCATTTTCTCTCTATATACCACACTTCTATTATTATTTACTCCTCACTCGTAACCCCGGTCTATTGGTAGTAGAGGTATTTCCCCTATATGCCGTCTGGGCGTAGAAAAACCTCAACAGCACCCCTCATTTTGTCCTCAAGGGCCTTCTTTTCTTTTGAATTCCCTGGTAATGGTGCTCTGCATATTGCGACGCCGAAAATCTCAGCAGCCTTCTTCTCCCAAGCTGACCTCCGTTGTATCGCGACCACGTCAATCTTTGCTCCTCCAGTAATTCGTCGGAAACTTAGGCTGCGCTTCCCTATAGTGGGCTTAAGAGCATTCAGGGCATCAAATTCTTCTTTGCTTAGAGGCACCAAGTCGTTTGCCACTCGCGTTAACATAGACATAAGGAACACGAAAGAGATGTTGTGATAAGGCGCCGTCGAGAGTATGTCGAGGATGCCGCTTTTAGCTGCTTCGACATCAGCAGGGGTCTTCGCGCCCCCTATATTAGGCAGAGTCTGTTCAATCTTAGCCCATAGGGGTGCGGTAATGATTCCATCAGGCATGCTATGCAGGAATAGTAGGAGTACCTCGCACACGATTTCAAGCCGCTTCAATGTCGGCACATCAGCCCTGATTGTTTCCAACACAGGCCTATCCTCTTCTAACGCTTCAACGATGGCTGCTCGCAGTTCATCGTGATCTTCTGCGTTAGAGGTTTCCCATGCATCCCCGTCGAACGGCCAACCAGGTTTGTCGCGTGGTACCTCCGCTTGTTCTAACATATTCTCGTCGGCTATCATCCTTTCTACTAGGGTTTGCACGGCCTCTGTTAACTTAAAAAGTTCCCCCGGCGATGATTTATACACTTCTAGGGTATATGGTATGGATCCTCCCCTTTCCCGTTCCTTTACTAGTGCTCTGATGCCACCGCCGCGCGGAACTCGAATAAGTTCCTCAAGCGAACGCCCAAAGCAACTGGGTATCCAAGTAGCCCTAATCGGGATGAAGTGGTCCTTTCCGTCGATCACACGCAATATTAACACGTCTTCTAGTTGTGCTGTTTCTTCATTCAACGCCCGTAAGTGGGCAAGATCATGGATATAGGCCTGGATGACGGCGTTTACTGTTTCACCTGGCTCTAAAGTGATGTTATCACCAAGGGTATCTTCTGGCTGTCCGTTGTTGATAATCTCTGAACGGACAAATTTAAATTCTAGCCAATTCGGATATTCGCTTGCATCGACAGTGTCCGGCTTTTCAACGAACGAGAAATTCGCCGAAACGCGTCCAGTATTGGCAATTGTTAAGGACCGAGAGACTTTCCTCAAGAACCCGATTTCCCCGAAATCAATCCCTTCGCTTCCATCAGCCGCATACTTGTTATCCTTGTTGATCGATTGTTTTCCCTCGACAATAACAGTAATTCCTGGTCGTCCTTCATTCTCCGCTCGATCAAGTTCTCTTGCTACTTCGGCATGAACTTTCGCCTTTAGCTCGGGGACTACGGCGTCGTATTCCAACGTAAACATAGAAACCACTGGCTTGTGATCTGATGACATGATCCGCTGATGGCTAGTATATATATCCAAACTGATTTTATCGACGAAACCCTCCTTCGTTATAACGTGTCCCGTATCCTCGTCGCCCTCATCATACTCGTCGTATTCGTAAGAATTACCGTCGCCAGATCCGTGATTATCGAAACTCGAATCAGCGGTAGGATCGTAATCGAATAGAACGTTCTCATCTTCCGCAGCCTGATCAATGCCTCTTTTTTGCATTTCTTCGTCCCTCTTCTTGGCGTCGATTTCGTCTTGGCACTTCTTCTCATATTGGCCTATATCCGTACGCGTACGATACAATATGCGATCGCACCAACTTGGGGCCCGCTGCTTTTCGGAAGAGTCGAAGAGTCCTACAGTACCAACATCATACTTGTAGGTTGGTAGAAACGTGATAGGCCCCTCGCGCCAACCTTCGTGGAACGCTTTACGCTCTTTGATCATACGTTTTAGCTGATCGTGAGGCAGTAAGGAATCCAGGGTAGCTTGTAGGGACGCTGGATCGTCATGCGGGTCAGGAACGAAGTCGTCTGGCTCTGGAAGCCCAGTACTTTCGTCGCTTGAATCTTTATCGAATGATGCTTCACGCGAAATCATACCAGGTGTATTTGAACCATCATCGTCGTCATTATTTCGTAGTATGATAACCCCGTCATCGCTAAATGTCTCCCCTGCATGTTTCTTATTTAAATCATACTCGCCGCGAGTATGTAGCATCAACAAGCGCCGGATGTCTTCCCCAGGCAAATCATCGAGGCGAAAATTAAGATCTCCGAACCAGAAAGCAAAATCCTCATCCCCTAACTTTTCACCGTCGTCTTCTAGTACGCCACCAGAGTTGATAGGAGTAAATTTGGTTTGAGTCATGATCCTATTATAGTCCCAACATCGTCGATCAAGACTGGTCTGATCATGACCAGAAGCAAGATGGCAATTGGTGAAAACAAGCCGTGTCGTTTCGCCTAAAAGAATGCGAGATGTGATTGCCCCTTTGTTACCCCAATAGCCTAGGAGGCCATATACACCAGTCCCAACACTAATAGTAGACTCGTTTGATATAGTCTCGGCTACTTCAGGCGACGCATATATTAGTAGAAGAAGGCCTACAAGCTGTTCGCAAGCAACAAGGGTGTAGTCCTTTGGTAAGGCGGCTTCAAGCGCATCTTTCCATTTCGCGATGGCAGCGGGGTCTGAGTAGAAGGTTTGAGCGACAATGTTCAAATTAACGATCTCCTGAAGCCCAAGGACATAAAGACCTATTTTATCACCGCCTAGTATTCGCACATGTTCTTCATTTCCATCTTGCGCAGTTTCGTCGTCTAAGTTCAAACTCTCCTGAACCCCCGAGTTAACGCTGGGCTTTGCGCTCGTCTGGGATCTAGCATCTCCGAATTCATCCGTTGTCAGTTCTGCGCTCTCTTCAGAAAACTTCATCTGAGCAAGCTTCGCGTCTAGTTTCGGTTCAACCCCTTTCCCATCTACGAACCAACTCGCTAGGTCCTTGTCGGTACCAGGGCAACCAGCAACATTCCAGGACCCAACCTTTATCCGTATGCGATGGGATCTAGTATATTCGGCCTTTCTAGCACGTACGGCACGGGAGAGAGAATATTGGTTCGAGACTTCTGGTTCGACTGGTTCCGCATCCGACACAACGGAAGGTTCGCGATGAGGAGACGACATAATTGGCAATTATTGGTATATGGCCGGGGTATTGAAACAATTCCCAACGAAAAGAGAATATTATATAGGATAAAAATGGAAGCGTGGTAGGGTATAGAGAGATTGGTGTCTAGGTCAGGTCTTGATCGCGTGGGTTGAATTCGATGTTAACCATCGTGGACTGTGACGTTATCGGGAAATTGTATCTGGTTCGAACCCATGAAAAAACATGAGTGGTGGGGATAAATAAATATAAGAGAAATTCCTTGAGGAACAATATTGAAACAAAAGCCGGAATTTAAAAAAAAGAGTGTGTTAGAGCCTGAGCCAAGGGGAAGTTTAATGGAATGAAGGACCCTTGGGCTATTACACACCGGCACATTTGGATGGATACATGGTAAAAAAGGTCCACGAGTATGAGCTGTACAAGTTTAAAACTGGAGAAACTGGAGAGAACCTGAGCTTGTAAGAATACCTGCAGATAAAATATCGATTAGATAAGCTTAGGTACCTATAGCATCCACCTGTATGCTTCAGGGCACACATGGAAGTCGGTACTTGTAAGAAAATAAGAAAATTGAAGCTTTAATAGGCGGGGGCGGGGTCCTTTTTGGAGCTACGACTTTCATGTGATGCAGGCTGTTGATTCGCTAGCGCAAACAGCAGTCAGCAATCAAACCCAGAACCCAACAACAAAAGCAAATTCACTTATAGATACACTAAACTACCATAAACACTTACAACTTGCAACTTACAACTTACAACTAACATACCTCACATAACTTACATATTAAACTTAACCTCACGCCTCGCACGTAAACACTTCATTGTCCACAAAGTATACCTTACACAAGACAAGCCAACAAAGAACCCATTGTACTCCGAGCTCAGATTTACATTAAATAACAATATACACATCGAGCGCAAAATGTCTCAGCCGATAACAGCAACACCCCGCAAGTACCAAAACAGAGGGCATCAACAACAACATCATCAGAATAATCCATCCTTTTCTCGCTCGCCGCATTCGCATCCTCATACCCACACCCACTCGGCCCAGCAGCATCCCCAGCTACAGCACGGTCATGGTCACAACCGCAACCGATCCCAACAACTCCGCGCCCAAGCAGCAGAGCTACAATTCGGTGGCGGTGGTGCCGCCGCCGCAGCAGCAGCCGCTTCTGACTACGAATCCGACACAGCGCACTACATGGCCTCTCACCCTCCCCCTCCCGCCGCCGCCCTCGTCGGCCGCACCAACACCGAGCTCAACATCAGCGTCCTGCGCCGCTACCGCCCCAGCATCACCAGCATCCTGTCGATCGCCGCGCACGCCGTCGTCTACGTCTTCACGCCCCCCGCCAAGTGGGACAAGTCCAATATGGAAGGCACCCTGTTCATCTGCGCGCAGGACGAGGACGGCGAGGCCGCCGCCGCCGACGGCTGTCTCTTCGTGCTCAACCGCAAGGGCATGCAGAACTTGATCTTGGACCTCAACACCGTCAGCGACTTCGAGCTCGCCACCGGCCTGCTCATCTTCAAGCTCGACCCCGAACAAGGACAACGCGGACAAGGCACCGCTATCACCACGATCCCGATGGAGAACGGCGAGTCCGTGCGCCCTAAAGTCCTCGGCATGTGGATCTACGCCGAGGACGAGCAGGACAGGCGCACTAACGCTGCTCTGATCCACGAGATGTGGTCCAAGGCGCGCTCCGCTCGCAAGGAGAGAGACGCGCCCGAGGGAGACGAGGCTAGCGCCCCGTCAAGCGGGTCGCCCGCCGATGACGCGGAGGAGGACGTACCGGTCGTGCCACAAGGACCCGGTCGCCAAGTAAGTTTGAACGAGCTCTTCGGGAGGAGTCAGAACGGCATCGGAGGGGCTTGAAAAGAAGGAAAGAAAATAATGAGAGGGAAAATGAGAGAGAATGAAATCCAGGACACTAGAAAGCAGTTCCGAATAGGGAGATCGGAAAGAAGAGGAGGGGTTTCAAGATCGATCCTGTAACATGGTTAGGACGGGCAACTTGGGGATATGAGTCTCGTTTGGCGTTTCGAGAGATACCCGGGATAGGCGTTTATCTGCGGATAGAAAAATGCATTTCTTTTCATCTCGAGTTTATTCAAACTACCTAGTTAAGGATATCGTGACCATATGGTTATGGGAATTATGAATTTGATCTACCTCAAATGCAATATTGCAAATCCAATTTAACTACCTAAGATACTTTAACAAGCAACAGGTATACAGAGTTCGCTCACGTTGAACTTCTGCCTATCAATCAGGTTACTATTCCTCGTATTTTTGTTTAAACTCGGGACTCGCTAATATATTTCTACTCTGCTGTGTCATTTATGCACATTGTGTATACAACACGTTCTACTTTACTTCAGTACCTCTTGACAACTCGTCCCACTGGGTATGCAATGCTTCCAGATACCATATGCCGAACATAGACGGACGTAACATGCCGAGCTATCCTGACATCCAATTCAAACGTTTGGTCTAGACAATAATGCCTTGAAACATGCCTACCTTACCTCAGGTCCCTCAGGTACCTATGGCTAACCCATGTCGTATTTACTTACTCTATGGGCTATACTCCGAGCACTCGGATTCCAAGCCCCTTTTCGTAGGTCATGTGGACGATTTAGCCGGGGGTGTAACGTGATATCCCCTTAAACAGGTCAGATGTTAAGACTTCACAAGCAATATAGGTAGTAAAAAGTCTGTGCTCTTCTTAGGTAATTTGAATTGAAGAATCATTTTTCTCTTCATGTATCCCTGTTAATACAGAGTGCCAAAACCGCTCTTAGAAACACCGTTGCTAGTGACCATATATGTCCGAGCTCGTTTCTTGTAACAGCGTCTATCTTTTGCTCGTATGTAAGCCATTGAAAACACCTTAAAGCATAGTCTGGAATCATCCCCAAGTAATCAGTTGAAATGCTCTCCAAGGTCCCTTTTGCCACGGCATTCCCAGCCGTGGGCCAGACCCCCCAAAACTGAGCCCAAAATAAAAAACTGTAAAACCTCTCGCACCTTTAGTGCACCTGTCTAAGCAAAAAAGCACACAGGAAAGGCTCCAGTTAAGGTTATAAAACTTCCTCTCCTTCCTCTTCTTCTCTGAATTTCAAACCGCCTTCGATTTGGATTCCTCCACGAACCCATTCGTGCTTGGCCACTTTATCCAATGGCCAGCGGCTCCTAGCTCGCTTAAGAAGACCCTCCGTAATTTCCATAGCGCCCTTTAAGCCTTCACTCTCGAATTTGGCTTCGTTCGCATCATGATCGCCGTCATCGCCCTGGTACTTAATCCATCTCCATTCGACGCGCGCAATTCTATGACTCGTCCTGCTCCGCATTCTCTGCGCATCACTAGCACCTGGGGGAGGATCGAAAGGGAGTCTTGATTCGAGGAGAGCATATAGTAAGACACCAAGTGACCAGGCGTCGACGGCGCGTCCATCATACGGCTGTCCTAGTATAACTTCGGGTGCGGCGTAGTCATCCGACCCACAGCGAGTTTCAAGCTTCTCATCGTCGGCCACACGCCGTGATAGGCCCAAGTCCGTAAGCGTAGTAACAGAATATGGATATGCAGCCCAATCCTGATCCGGTTTTGTAAGCTCAGATGGTGGGATATTCACCAACACGTCTATTATCCGCGTTAGTAATTGAAACTTATACAATAACCATGATTTACAACACTACTCACTCTCGAGCTTAATATCTCGATGAACAATCCGACGTTCGTGGAGATATTCCACCGCACCCACTATCTCGGCAAATATCCTTCTCAAAAGTATGGGCGTCAAAGCGTCTCGGTACGTCGTTGCGACGTCAAATAAATCCCCTCCGGGGCAATAACTCAACACTAGCAATGCTCTTGTCGGTTCGATACTCCAGGCCTTCAAATGGACCAATGATGGATGACTTATCGACCGCATTATATCCAATTCTCGTTTGAGGCTCATTTCAATCCGATCTTCCGAGGCCCCACCCCGAGGCCCGTGTTCGCAAACTTTGACAGCGACCAAAGTCTTGCGATCCGGTTGAGAACCATTCGTTAGTGAGGATGTTCCATTTGTTCCGTTTTGATTCGTGTCGTTAGCTTCGTCGTCAGCAGCGACCTGACTTGTCGCTAACATAACTTTGCTAAATGTTCCCTGTCCAAGCTCCTTAATAGCACGCCACCGTCTAAGCCTTCCGTCATATCGGTCGCGAGCCTCAAAACACTCGTAACGTGATTTTTTAGAACTAGCGTTATCGCTGCTCTGTGACGACTCGCTGGGGGGAGGCGATGGCGGTTTCGTTACGGGTATAATCCCTCGCACTTCGGACAAATGCGGTTCTCGGCGTAGATGAGGATCGGAAGTACTATCCACGTCCTTCCCATTCACTTTTCCGGATACGGTGTTCTGCCGCTTGGGTATGCCTTTTGGATCCGGGATGTATTCACTGATACTTCTATTTCGGGTGTGTTCGACCTTGCCACTGCTGATCTCATTTGCGTGGCCAACATTCAGTCCAGCATATACCCTTCGTTTGGATTGATGAGCCAGTGCGGATGCGACAGATTCACCAGCTGCGGTAATAAGAACTGAATCAGGCATAACTGGAGGTGCACCTTCCCGCGCCTGAGATGGGCGGCGGGAACCAAATCGTTTCCACGGACCAGGAGAGTCACTACCTAACAATGGCGATGGTAGAGGCGTAACATCACCCATAGCAGATATTATGGGGCTCGGGTAGGTTGAACTCGCGGCAGAACCAATACTTCTCGCGTAGTGTTGTTTGAAGCTAGGGGTTCTCGAAACTGGTTTTAGGCTCGGGGAAGAGGTCTTGCGTTGTAGATTCAGTGCTGATCGATATGATGAGAAAGCACTGGGGTTGCTATTAAGGCTGTCGGACCGTTCTGGAGACGCCGGTGGTACGTCAGTCGCGACATATAAAGAACTACTAGGCCTCCCAAGTGGTGATGGGAAGTAGGGCGATTCCTCAGGAGATGTAGATAATTCGCCCAGAGAGCGTTGTGGTAGAGGCGGAGAAGGTGCTATTGTATGCGATTGGAACTGGATTTGACCGTGTGGGACCGGTATTCTCGAACTCATCGACTCTTCGCATAGGTAGTTCGAGGGACGTGTAGACTCGCCATTATAGGATTTTGCTATGTGGTTTTCCTGTACATGATTTCGATTTAATGCGTCAGCAGCTGTTAGGAAGGTATGTGTCCCCGGGGTAGGCAATTCGTTGAGAGAATGTGTTTGCGACACAGGTCGGCGGTCGTGGTCTGCGAGAATGCCTTCCTGCAGAAACTGTGACTGGGGTTGGGTTTGTCCGCTGGACATATTTAATTGCTGACTGAGCCAGTCCGGGTTGACAGCGGCTGGCTTGACAACTTTTGGAACGGTGTGAAACAACGGACGGGATCTTGTGTGTGTGAATGACTCGAGTCTCGAGTGGTATGTAGGTATGTAGGAGGGAATTAGCTAGCAAGGATCAGGAAAGCGTTTGTGTCAAGGGTTGACAGTGGTCCTCTTTTTTTTTCTTACAGGGAGCCACTAGGTACCAGGTCTTGAAGCAAGTGAAGTACCGTAGCACGTAGTAAATGTGGTCAAATACTTGGGCTGGCGACGGCAGTCAAACGGAACAGACTCCACTATTCAGAGGAGGAAGTTTTTTGAAGATTCCACGTTCTTTCGATAGGTAACGGCGCGGTGTCCGGCAGCTGCGCTTCGTAGTCAACAAGTAAACAACAACCTTATTTTCAAAGGTCTGAGGCTTGGAGCTCCGAAGAAAAGTACAGGTTAAAGTTGAGGTACGAGTGGCGTTTAACGTACGCGGCTGGTACTCGAGATTAGACGAGTCTGGTGTTAAGAGTCCAGTCTTATTGGCCCCAGGTCCTAGATTCTAAAAGCGAGGTGATGAATTAACAGGGCGCAGCCAAGGTCAGCGGAAGGTTAGACAACAGAGAGAGTCGAGTCAATTAGAAACTCGGCGGCGACGGCGGCGGTACAGTACGACATTCGAAAGTACCACACTCCGGAAGCTGTGTTGAATTGTAACGTTGACCTCAGAGTGCATTAGCTTAGGCCGTGGGCGAGGTACAGTGCAGCGGCGGGAAACTTGGCTGCGACCAGGGTGTGATGCGCGTCGCCTCGTGGTCGAATAAGAGGTGTCTTTTCTGTAAAGTGGTGCAGTTGTTGCAGTTATCCGTAAAGTCCAGTCTACCTACAGGTAGCAGACAGCAGACAGCAGACAGCTGCACAACACAGCTCTACCTATTTTACCTCGTTGATATGTATTGCTCGTGTAAGCCGAATTACAGGTAGATGACTTGAAATGGAACGGCAGTATAGAGATAAGTAGGAGGTAGGTATATAGTAGGTATGTAGGTACGTAGGTAAGGTAGTATAATGTAGTAGAGTAAAGTTGTTTTATCTGAAGAAAGACGGATAGCGAATGGATTCGATATCAGAACGTGGGGGAATCGGTATCTTGGTAAATTACCCAAAGGTATTGTAAGGTGAAATTAATCAATTACTGTATGATAAGAATGTATTTGTGAAGGTAAGGAACAATGAATCGAAAAGAATGTAGTTAATCGGAGGAGAAAAACAAAGAAGGCTCGTTATTGTTGATTCAAATTGTTGATTTCAAGCGAACATAAGATTCGAACATTGGTAAAAAAGTGAAGTTTGTAGACGGTACGAAGGACTGAGCGGGACTGAGCGTGGAACTACAAAGTGGACTACAAAGTAGACTACAAAGTACACGAGGAACTCCCGTCTGGTGGGATTTTGGGATTGGGGTGGAAACCAATTTTGGGGTAATGAGATCGATGCTTAATTTCGATTTACATTAGGGTCAGGTGCTTGCCAGACGGCGCTATTCGAACAACTATGGCCTGACGGGTATGAAATAATTGTTTTAACTTTCTTAGCACCTCATTAATACAGCATTAAGAAATCCCAAGTGGAAGGAGTTGACAATCCTAGGTGTATACGCTAAGAAATCGTAATGTCCTTGAATATCCTAACTTGGTATAGTCCGTGATGGCGGACACCAGTACCGAACGAGTAAAGTGGAGAGACTTTTATGTCCAGCACTTAGACCTTATTGAAATGTATTGTACAATAGGCTAGGTACTTCAGCAGATATCGCTAAACTCTCTCTATACCTGGTAAATCTGCAACAGACGTGCTAGATTTCATTTTATGTCGTTATCTATCGATATGTTCCTTTTCCAAATCTTATTTAAAATGATATCACTTCTCAAGTTCTCAATCTTGTCTATCAAAATTCTCTAGTTAATTCGTTATCAATGCATGTAATTAAAAGTACTACCTAGTAAGTATTAGATGTCGGGTACGTGTATTTATAGATCGTCAAAATGGATGCGTACATAAGGTTAAGTACCTCAGGTACCGTACCTTCTTACATAACAAACATCAAAAGTACCGTATCATCGCTTAGGTACGGTTCGATAAGCCACCTAGGCGGCCTAGTTTAATTCATCTTTTCAAACACCCGGATACCTTATGATAATGCACGTCATCCAAAATATCGCCATTGCTGTCACGTACATCAATCCGCTGCCCAGAAGGCGCAGAGGGGCTTTCCCGCTCTGATCCCAAAGAGATGGCACAGTAAGATGTTTTAGCGGTAAGCGGTGTTACCAGTTACCTCCAACTAAGAGAGGTACCTAGAACCTCCCCCAACTTTAAATATCGTAACTAACTACATATGTACATAGGTATGTACATAGGTATACTACATGTACCTGGTGTAGTTCCTTCGTCCTTCGTGATGCGACCCGAGATTTGCCAATTACTTAAGACATTCCCCGATTTCCGGTGAACTTATGCGCGGCGCTGATGTCATCTACAACAGATCACATATACTAAATGTTTAAAATACGCCCAACTGGCGCAACTGAACTACTGAACCGGATTGAATACTTTACACGTGTACCTCAAAGATGACTGGATCATCGAATATTAAACAGCCAATGCGCTGACGATCCTTTGCGCCACCCCTCTCTGCTTCCCTACATCTCTACATTTTTACATTTAACCTCGCTTGACTTGTCCGTCTCACAACATCGGCGCAAGGACATGGCCATTAAATTGATTTTTGTAGAACACGGTCCAATACTGTGCCATCCCATTGGCTCATCCTATTTTCTCTAACCATCTCCGGCCGCTCGATGGGTCTGACCTTACCGACCACTCAGCTGCCACTCGACCACTCGTTCGAATCATGCATGATCCGATATGCTAAAACATGTCACTCAACATCACTGAGACGTGCGCCCGTATTATACTATCAGACATATTATGCGCCTGAGTTCGCCATATCCAATTGAATCAACCAGTCGCAATTAATTCCCATGTCCCCTTTGCGGCATTTTATCTTCAACAAACTGGAGCCTTGTTATGCCAAACTAACAAAAGCCTCATATCATATATACATATATATAACTATTCTACTTCTTAATACTTGCTGTTCAGTATAAGCTAAGAACGGTATAAGCATAGGTACCTAGTTAATGATTGAGGTAGCATGCTATAGTTAAGTAATAGGCAGTTGCATACCTTTTAAATTGCTCTTAAGCGCACTGATTAATGAATAACATTATCATCAAGCCTGGCAATTATCAAAATTTTAACCACGCTTTGGCATACTTTATTTTGGCTTAACTATCCGTTCAAGAAACTTTTAAGTATGGCGCCGCCCTGCTAGTTTGAGTAAATTACACTTGGACACTTGACAAGTTACTACCTACCTAAGTTTTCCTCATCACGCTACGTACCATCGGACGTAAACAAACTAATCAACTCTGGACGTAGTTCGTTCCCTTAGAGTCCGTGGTAGCATCACGCTTCAGTAACTCTATCCTCGGATCTTTCCTCTTATGAGACTTGGGATAAGTTTTCCTTAGAGTTAAGAATGGTTTTTACTTAGGCTGCACTTAGTTGGATATGAACCAATCTGTCCCAATAGACTTGAGGCCCAAACTAACCCTAACTGATATGGCTTAACAATATACAATTTTGGAATGTCCAAGATTTAATTTTATAGCCACTCTTCCTTATATACATCTACCGTAACCTTCACTTACATTGTTTTGTAACTGTGACTCTTCATTACGGAGACGAGTCCGTATTAAGAATCCAGAACTAGAGCTGCCGCAAGGCAGACCAAAAGGTAAAGAGATAATTTCGCCCTTCCCTAAGGAACTCCAAAAATGATAGCTATGGGAACCAGAGCTCTCCATAGAAAACATAAGCTCTGTTCTACAAGTTCCAAATGGAACCTCTGACAGAAGCGACATACCTACCTACCTAGGTAATGATCTATGTGAACTATGCTTAAAGACTTTAGGGAGTTTTTAAATACGAGAGACACTGACGAATATTTTAGAATAACAGCCAGTATCAACCTTGATCATCTGTACTACTAAATATCATGTTTCACTTGATATTTTAACTTTCTCTCTTTCAATTCAAATCCTTTAGCGTACGACGTAAGAAGCAGTCCTGGCATAAGTAGTAATCAAAGTATTGAACGAGACTTTGTCCGAACTTGGCTAAAAATCATTAAAGGTAGTAACGGGAGACGATTCATAATTCTATAAGAGGTAGCATATTTGATTTGAAGATATTAGCTACAAAAAGGCTCTTCTTATATGATGCGCATTTCATTTATCTTTGGTATAGTAATACCAAAATTACCAGTTATGCTCAATATAGCATAGCTATGAAAAGTTACTACCTAAAAAGGTTTCTAGTAAGCTCGTAACAAAACAACCAGTTGTATTTTTGTTTCGTTTACTTTATTCGGATCAACTACCTAATGTATTCAATTTCAACTCTTCGCAGCATTGCCGATGTTGTGAGGGGCGGGCGTTTAATTTTCCAGCTGAGCCGTATAAGTGCCGATGTGGTCCGATATTTCTAACGATGACATTAGAAGCAACTCTTCGACTAGCATCCGAAAAGCTTATAACGTAGTTGGACTCCGAAAGCATTAACCGATCCGTTCGTTTTATAATCCTACGTAGGTGCGTCCTAGACCCGATTAGATAAACCCCATCTATTGGAGCACGAGAGGCGATATCCCCCTTGTGCTTCCCCAAACACATGGATATGTGCCGGGGGTTTCCAACACGATATTGAAACTGAGATGCGGGGAAACGATGGACTAGGTAAACTAGCCTTCATAATTAACGAAATGACCAACCAATTACGATATACTCACTCTTGGACAAGATTTATATATCTAACGTGGCCGACAGGCTGTCATGGCGTTTCGTTTTAACATGTTAAGTGCAGACTTCATCTTGCTAATATGGGTTCCATCGACCACTCAACACCGTTCACAATCAAGGAGGCACCTATAGATGGCCATCGGCCTATGAAAGTGCGAGTTATAGGTGCTGGGTATTCCGGAATCTACCTAGGCATTCGCATACCACAGCGTCTACGCAATGTCGACTTCCAAATATACGAAAGACATGAATCCGTAGGTGGAACATGGTGGGTGAACAAGTATCCAGGTAAGAATTAGTGGTATTAATCTCGATGGTCAGTCGCCTAGTTTACTCATATACATCAGGGTGTGCATGTGATATACCAGCACATTCGTACCAATACTCGTTCAATCCGAACCCTCACTGGTCAAGTTTCTACGCGCCTCAAAAAGAGATATGTTCGTATCTTCAAGATACAGCTGAAAAATATGGGGTCCTCAGATATGTCAAACTGTCACATAGCGTAGAAGCTTGTCGGTGGGATGATAATAAGAAGAAATGGTGTTTTATAAAGTTTCCTTGATTCACTCACACGGCATATGCTAACATATAGGCAGGATCCTGAAAGTTCAACGGACTGATACTAAAGAGACGTTCGAAGACGAAGCAGACGTGTTAGTTTCTGCGAGAGGAAATTTGAGCGACCCGGCTTGGCCTGATATCCCTGGGCTGAAATCCTTTAAAGGGGAAACGATGCATTCAGCACTATGGAACGAAAAGTATGTATCATCTTACCCTTATGATGGTTTGGCTGACTAACAAATTGCAGTTACAACTTCAAGAATAAGCGAATTGGAGTGATAGGGAACGGATCCAGCGCCATACAGATCGTTCCAAGCTTACAAAAGGTAGAAGGGACTCAGCTCTCGTGTTTCGTCAGAAGCAAAACCTGGATTACAAACCCCTTCGGTGATGGCAAGTCCCCCTTTTCAAGCGAGTGGGGCCTCTCTTATTAACAAGTTTAGCGGTGATGGAGAAACTCGGCCTGGATCCAACGAAGATTGAATGTAAGTTGCTACGACTTTTGTCCTCAAACCCGGATTTGAGCTCAACTTTAGTTGTTTAGTTACGCCGGAACAACGGCAAGAATTCGCCAACGACCCCGAAAAATTCTTGAACTTCCGTCGGATAATTGAAGTAGACGGCAATATATCCCACCCTGTTTCGCTGAGGGAATCGGAGATGCAGAAAGGAGCCATTGGGCTGTTTAGCGAAGCGATGAGGCAGAGATTGGCTAAGAAGCCCGAGATCGCCGAATTCTTAATTCCTGCTTTTGGAATTGGCTGCAGGCGTAATACACCGGGACCGGGATACCTCGAGGCACTTGTCGAAGACAACGTGGATTTCATTACCGATCCCATAGAAGCGATAACAGAGAGTGGGGTGGCTCTCAAGTCGGGTCGTTCGGTTCCTCTCGATGTACTTGTTTGCGCCACAGGATTCAATACTTCGACGGCGCCTCCTTTCCCGGTCTACGGACGAACTGGCCAATCGTTGGAATCGCGCTTCACACCATATCCTACCGCGTATCTTTCACTTACTGTCGATTCGTTTCCCAATTTCTTCATGATGCTCGGTCCGAATGCGGCCATCGGAGCTGGATCTCTGACTGTTATTCTCGAGAACCAAGGCGACTATATCATTAAGAGCATCAGGAAACTACAGAAAGAGGACTACGCCAGCATGAGTATCAAGCCTGAGCGCATACGAGACTGGGATGAGTACTGTCATGAATACTTCAAGCGTACTGTCTATACGGATACGTGCCACAGTTGGTACAAGAGCGAAGGGGGCCTTGGAGAGCGTATTGTAGGTTTATGGCCGGGGAGCGCGCTCCATGCGCTTGAGGCTCTACGGGCGCCCAGGTGGGAAGATTATGACTGGGAGAGCATCGAAGGCAACGGACCGAACAAGCTGAGATGGCTGGGAAATGGGTGGAGTATAACACATTCGAAGGGCGAAGGCGAGAACGAATTGGGTGGACACCCCGCTTGGTATATCGAACCAAGCTTCCTAGATATTCCCCTTGCTGGTCGTCCTGAAGACGATGAGAAACTGAAAATGCGGCCGTTCTCACACTAGTCGTCGCCAGAATTATGTACACTATTGAGGCCTACGAACTATCTGGACTTTAACTTCTAGTATTTCGGCCAGGTCCAAACTGTGGCTTTATATACGATATAACCTGTACCATCTGACGGCGTTAATATTGTATCTAGGGCGGAAGTTACTCGCAATTACTTATTAATAAATCTAAAACCAAGTATTCATATAGCAAGCACACTGGGAAAACCTTGCTACTTGTTCCAAAGAACACAGCTTATTTTGCAGAAATCCTGCGTTATTGTACTATTATTACGTGTTGCTGGTTTTAATAAATCAACAGGCAATTCAGTGATATGATAGCCCAATTCGTAACTCTAACCTGACGTGGGCTTTCAAGTACTCTACCCGAGGCCAATGAACAATGCCGAAGTGTATAGAAACGAAATATCTACAATCTTCTGGTATCATCATGTCGGGCTAATCGTGAAGCTATTCGAATCAACTGCCAAATACGGAGAGTTACACAAAGATTGATTGGTAAACAAATATCAGGAAGGATGAGGAATACCGATGCGGGGGAAACAGGATTTGCAGACGATCTAGTTATTAAATTCATGTATATGAAACAGCTGGAAACCTGAATCTGATGTATATGTGCTCGCCTAGATATACAACCCTGGATATACTCCCACAGAGCCTCTTGGAGATTTCCTTTTATATATCACTTTAATGACGCAGGTTTGGACGGCTCAGGGGTGAAAAGGGGCTACTTACATCTAGTACGTATTACTCCAAGGAAATCTAATGTAATACGCAATACGGACCTCGCAATATAAGCGCTTATAGTAAGAAACGCAAGGCTATTTTAAGATAAGTCGCGCAAAAAGGATAAGTACCGGTTTGGGCAGTGATGGCCGTGATGTCCTAGAAGCTGTGCTTCATATCACAACGATGACGACGAATACGCATTTGCTTATCGACTTAAGTCCGGTTCCGTGCTTATTCCCGTTATCTTCGATGCTTGGTTCCACTAACGGGCAAATTCAACTCGAGTTGGGTTACACTTTTACACAATAGTCTTGGCTGTTGTGGGATTTCTGGACCCTCTGGATCGATAGAGTTGCATGGGTCTGAAGGTAACTTTTTTACAATTGATAAATTCACCGAATGACTCAAATGACGGTGATGTATGGGTCTATGTTGTCGTATCAATGAATTTGGAATAGTCTGGGTATTTCTCCTTATACTAAGTAGCCGAACGGCGGTCTGTGTGGTCCCTATTCACATCGAGTTAAGTCTCAGAAATGTCGAAATGACTACAGGTATTTTTGTATGTGCCGACATATGTAGATGATACGCCGATTTAAAACGGAGAGTTTGAAAAATAAAAAAAAGAACCGAATCGTAAGCTGGTTGAGAGTGAGTTCGCAACTTCTGACTAGATATATCAGCCTTGGCTATCTGTATTTCTAATATCAATCGGCTTATTAAAACTCTAGGGGGAACACAAAATATTGGTGCTTCGTAAGCGTTAATTGGTAATCAGAAATACAAAATGGCCGATAAGTGCTCCGCAAAATTCATATACGACTAAGACTTTACAGGCTAAGGGTGAGCTCGCAATTACATGTGAAGATAGTGTAACTACGTTCAACGAGAAGCCAACAAGGTTGTTTAACTATACCTGTTTGAATTTTCAAGTGGTGGAGTTTTATATGCACAAGGGTCTATGTCGTACCCTTTGAAATAGAGCGCTGTTATAAGATGCCGGCATCAATTAGCCAATTTCTTAGAAACCATCTATACCTACCTGGGTTAGGTAGTCATTTAACAGGGCTGAATATTCCCCTATTAAAAATAAAGAATTTCGAGGCTACCTTACTCCGAAGTCATCTACGTTGAGGGATTCTCCAGGTCAAATATAAGTGTAAGTGTAAGTGTAATGCATGTATAACTTGTTAAAAAAAAATAGCAATTAGTGAATTTATATATATCAAGTTTTTTCGGAGCCGTTCCTATTGGCTCGGGCTCTTAAATCGGGAAAGTTGGCGTATGGAAACCCACGTGAGATCTACATGCAGGACCGGACTTATGAGACATTAGGGTCGGGTCGAAAGTGGTCGAAAAGGTAAGCTTATTCGATTATTCAGCTATCATGGCAATGGCTTGGGTTGAGGACCCGGCCTACTGGTACTGATACCGTAGTATATCTGGGTATGATGAATCTTAGATCTCAGTACCATACCTAAACTCCATGCTTAACACCGAGAGAAATATGAGATCCATATTCTTCGTCGCAAAACTGGTTCATTCATCCTTGTCATTGGAGTCATTAGAAAAAGTCTATCTCCACGAGTAATATTGTAATTCGTAGAAATTACAGTAGAGATAACAGCTACATACCTAATACCATACTTCAACGATCCGCCTAATATGGCCTATCTATTCCTATTCCTATTTGTTGAGCTGACTGGGTCCTTATCTCACCGGCATGTAGTGGAATGTCCGGGGGAGATCGGGGGTAGTGCTTTTTGATCACCGCAAAAGAATTCAGCTATTCCAGTTACCAATGACTACCTAACATACCAATGCCGGACGATTGCAAGCACAATGTATGTACTAGTAATCTGTTCTCAGCGATGACAGGTCCGGGGGAGTCGACACATCCGTGGTGGAACTGGAGATTAGTATAAATTAGGGAATCCGGTCGGCATAACAGCCGCATTATGTCCAATACCATGGCCGATTGGCAATCAAGTGTGGTGGGCCAACCTCAACATACTTCATACTGACTCCTTCATCGGGGTGGCTTTTAACCTTAGTCCCTTGCTTAACAATCGACCAATTCTCTGTAAAGGCTGCCGTCCCTACTAGCGCTAAATCTACTCGACATCACCATTTGTTAAGGTCTCCAATGAAAATAGTGGGATCCTCAGTAAAGTATTTAAAAGTCTAGAAGCTTTTAGCTATTTTGGAACTTTATATAAGACCTTTCTATCATCCCTGAAAGATTAAAGTTCTGTTAAGAGAAGCATATCGCGTTTCTCCGTTTGCTTAGGCGGTTCCAAGTTCTTCGCTCCAGTAAGCGGCGGCTGTCCGACGAATCCTGTCCACGAGGCTAACACCTATACTGCCGTTATGTGGTCCAGCGGTTTGGGCGGCGACGCCGCTCGTCGTAGGGAGCTTGGAGTACCTGTGAACCAATGGCATCGCGAAGATGCTCGTCTAGATAGATCAACTGAAGTCACACAAGACTTAGAGAGTGGCAATGTACAAGATGATTCCGACTCGGCTGGTAATGGAGAGGGTACCTGGGGTGAGAGAGACGTTGGTCGCATTGATGAACAGGAAGCTTTGGAAGAGTTGGAGGTATTAAGACATAATCTCTCACGGCTACAAGGGACAAGGACGAAAGAGTCCCAAGCTAGCAGACACTTCGATTTAACCAAAGTTAGCAGTCATCGGGGTGAAGCAGTTGATGCCCTTTCAAGACACGATTCAACACAGGCCCAAGACGAACTTGAGGATAAAGAGAAGATCGTGACAGAAGAGGCAGAAGAATTCGAGTTGGGGCAATTCATGCGCGACGGTCACTTTGAAAAGCGCACGGAAGACGGTTCTGCGAAGCGAGTTGGTGTCATATATAAGAACCTCACAGTGAAGGGCGTGGAGAGTACATCTTCTTTCGTTCGTACACTCCCAGACGCTATACTTGGAACTTTCGGACCTGACCTATACCACATCCTTACCCGTTTCTTCCCCGTCCTTCGATTCGGCAGAAAGCAGCCGATGCGCACCTTGATTAACGATTTTACGGGATGCGTGCGCGACGGCGAGATGATGCTTGTTCTGGGCCGCCCTGGCTCGGGATGTAGCACATTTCTTAAAGCTGCAAGCAATAATGTTGAGTCGTTTGCCGCTGTCGAGGGAGAAATCTCATACGGCGGCATTCCAGCGAAGAAGCAAAAGCAGATGTATCGAGGTGAAGTGAACTACAACCCCGAGGACGACGTTCACTTCGCTTCGCTTAATGTCTGGCAGACATTCACATTCGCTCTCATGAATAAGACCAAGAAGGGAGCTAAGGAGGAAATACCTATCATTGCCGACGCCCTGCTAAAAATGTTTGGCATCAGTCATACCAAGGTAAGTAATAAATACTTGGATCTCGTTAGGCGTGTTTCGGTAAATTATTCTCAAGAGATCTTTGACTGATACATTCGTTCAAGTATACACTGGTCGGCGATGACTACACTCGAGGAGTATCTGGCGGCGAGCGTAAGCGAGTATCAATCGCCGAAACATTGGCATCGAAATCCACTGTGATGGCCTGGGATAATTCGACTCGCGGCTTAGACGCCTCAACCGCTCTGGATTACGCGAAGTCACTGCGGATTATGACGGACATCAGCAATCGGACAACGCTTGTGACACTATACCAAGCCGGTGAGGGCATCTACGAGCTCATGGATAAGGTCCTAGTTATCGACCAAGGCCGACAAATATTTTCGGGACCCGCCAAGGACGCGAAACAATACTTTATAGACCTTGGTTTTGAATGTCCCGAGAGACAGACCACGGCTGATTTCCTAACCGCAGTTACCGATCCTAACGAGAGGCGCTTCAGGCCCGGGTTCGAGGACCGAGCACCGAAAACGGCGGAAGAGCTAGAGACAGCCTTCCGCAACTCGCCCAACTACCAAAAGCTGCTGCAAGATGTTAAAGATTATGAGGAGCATCTCCAGCGTACGGATTACGCGGATGCGAAGAAGTTCGAGGGCGCCGTACAAGAGTCCAAGTCGAAGCACGTTAGCAAGAAATCGCCTTACACGGTGTCGTTTACCCGCCAGGTATGGGCGTGCACCAAGCGGGAGTTCTGGCTCTTGATTGGGGATAAGTTGACTCTCGGCACGAAGTTCTTCATTACCATCTCTAGCGGTCTCATCGTCGGCTCCATCTACTATAATGAACCCTTCTCAACTGCTGGCGCCTTCACGCGTGGTGGTGCACTGTTCTTCTCCGTCGTCTTCCTTGGTTGGCTTCAACTTGCAGAGCTTGGGAAGGCCGTCGGCGGACGAGCGATTGTCGCGCGCCATAAAGATTACGCTTTCTACCGTCCGTCCGCTGTGTCGATTGCCCGGGTCCTTTTGGATTTCCCGTTGGTATTTCTTCAGGTCTGTATATTCGGAACAACTATGTACTTCATGACCAACTTGGATGTCGACGTAAGCAAGTTTTGGATCTACATGCTGTTTGTCTTTACCACTACGATAATGATCACGGCCCTTTACCGGATGTTCGCCAGCTTATCTCCGGAGATCGACACAGCAGTGCGCTTCTCTACCCTTGCTCTCAATTTGCTTGTTATCTTTACGGGTTATGCGATTCCGAAGACACAGCTCCTGCACAAGTACATCTGGTTCGGGTGGCTATACTGGATTAATCCTTTATCATATAGCTTCGAAGCGGTCTTGACGAACGAGCTCTCGGATCAACTGATGGATTGCGCCCCTGAGCAACTTGTCCCTCAAGGTCCTAACATTCTACCCGAGTATCAAGGATGCGCTTTCACTGGCTCTCGACCAAACTCCAGGGTGGTGGCTGGAAGCGACTACTTGCAGACCGCCCTTGGCTATAGTCGTTCTAACCTATGGCGCAACTTTGGCGTTGTGATCGCTTTCGGAATTCTGTACCTCCTCATCACGATAGTAATAACGGAGACGTTTGATTTCTCATCTGATGGTGGCGGCGCGCTCATCTTCAAGAAGAGTCGAAGAGCTAAGAAGCAGGCACAGAAATCCGCTATTCCATCTGACATAGAAAATCAAGGTGCCGACAGCAGCAGGTCATCCGCAACTAGGGTCGAGAACTCGCAAGCCACCAAAGAGGAACAAAGTGAAACTTTGGGGCAACTCACAAAGAGTGAATCTATCTTCACGTGGCGAGATGTTGAATACACTGTGCCGTACCTTGGTGGCGAGCGCAAACTCTTGAATAAGGTCAATGGCTACGCGAAGCCTGGTATTATGGTCGCACTTATGGGCGCATCCGGTGCCGGCAAGTCAACTTTATTAAATACCCTAGCGCAGCGGCAGCGAACAGGTGTTGTCACCGGCGAGATGTTCGTTGACGGAAAGCCTCTGGGGCCTGAGTTCCAACGGAATACGGGTTTCTGTCTCCAGGGTGATCTTCACGACGACACTCAAACAATTCGCGAAGCCATTGAGTTCTCCGCTCTCCTGCGACAAGAAGCAAGTGTTCCTCGAGCCGAGAAGCTCGCGTATGTGGACAAGATTATTGACTTGCTCGAACTTAATGACCTTCAGGATGCTATTATCAGCTCCTTGGGTGTTGAGCTACGAAAACGAACTACTATCGGCGTAGAACTCGCCGCTAAGCCGTCCTTGCTTCTGTTCTTGGATGAGCCTACATCGGGTCTCGACTCCCAGTCAGCCTATTCCATCGTTAGCTTCCTGAAGAAACTCTGCGCCGCCGGCCAAGCTATCGTCTGTACCATCCACCAGCCAAGCTCAGTGCTCATTCAACAATTTGACATGGTGCTTGCGCTTAACCCCGGCGGCAATACGTTCTACTTCGGGCCGATCGGTGAGAATGGCAAAGATGTCATAGACTATTTCGCCCAGCGGGGAGCCACATGTCCTCCTGAAAAGAACGTCGCCGAGTTCATCCTCGAAACGGCGGCGCGACCTCATAGAAGACCTGACGGCACCAAAGTCGACTGGAACGAGGAATGGAGGAATAGCGAACAAGCGCAAAAGGTCATCGAAGAGATCGATGGCCTTAAGAGAGTCCGCAGCGTGGCGTCACGTGGAGATGCGGTCTCAAACGAACAACAAAGGGAGTTTGCCGCGTCAGCGTGGGTGCAGACGGTCGAGTTGACGAAGCGCATGTTTCGACAGTACTGGCGCAAGTCATCTTATCTATACGGAAGACTCTTCGTCGCCGTGCTCATCGGCATCTTCAACGGGTTCACCTTCTGGAAACTCGGGAACAGCGTGCAAGATATGCAGAACCGCATGTTTACGATATTCTTGATCATCATCATTCCAGCGACCATCGTCAATGCTGTTGTGCCTCGGTTCGACCAGAATCTGGGCTTGTGGCAAGCGCGCGAGTACCCCTCCCGCATTTACGGCTGGGTAGCGTTCTGCACTGCTAATATCGTCGCCGAAATCCCCGCTGCCATAGTTTCGGGCATCATATACTGGGCCCTATGGTGTTGGCCTAGCGGTCTTCCTGGCGATAGTTTGGCTGCTGGATATTCCTTCATAATGACGGTGCTCATCTTCCTGTTCATGACCAGCTGGGGCCAGTGGATCTGCGCATTCGCCCCTAGCCTAAGAGTTATTGACAATGTAAGTTTTAGATGTTAGTAACTTAATGCTCTTTTCTTACTAACGTACTGTGCGCAGGTATTGCCATTCTTCTTCGTCATGTTCGGTCTGTTCAACGGTGTAGTACGGTCCTACTCTGCGCTCCCAGTGTTCTGGCGATATTGGATGTATTGGGTCAACCCCGCTACATATTGGATCGGCGGCATGTTGGCCGCGACGCTTGATGGGGTCCCCGTCCGCTGCGACCCCTCAGAAACCGCCCAATTTGATGCGCCTCCCAATCAAACTTGTCAGTCCTATGCTGGTGATTTTGCACAATCCGCCGGAGGGTATCTTCTTAATCCTGAGGCCACATCTGGATGCCAATACTGCCCCTATACCGTCGGCAATCAGTACCTTACTACCCTCAATGTCAATGCTGACGAAAAATGGCGAGGTATGTTGGAATCCACCTGTTACGCGTACCTTACATATAGGTACCTGACCTATATAAGTGCATTGCTAACATAACATCAGACTTTGGCATTTTCCTAGCATTTTGCATTTCTAATTGGGCGCTTGTGTACTTCTTCATTTACACAGTACGCATTCGTAACTGGACTTTCGGATTTGGTTATGTTTTCAGCGGTCTGGGAAAGCTTATGGATGCGTTGAAGCGACCGTTCAAAAGATCCAAGAGGGGCGAGTAAGGGTTGATTCCAAAGCGGCTTAGCCACAAAAAAACTCCTTTATCGGGAGACCACCGAGGAGACATTCATATTTACCTAGTTGGCACTTCTAGTGGCTTGATGTGTTTTTTTTTTCATGGGGACGTGCGGGAAGTGGAGCGAAATAGGGGAAATAGGGGATAGGGGTAACTACCCAAGTTAGGTTGTCATCAAGGAAATGATGATCTGTTAGTGCGATAGGGCACCAAATCGAGCCATCGGACTTGGGCTCTGACGATACCATAAGGGTTTCTTCGACGTTTTGATTCAGAAAGAAACTCATAACGATTTGATGTGAATATCAAAAAATAGACTAGACTTCGCCCTACGATAGGGCACATTACATAGATTGAAAGATACCTAAATGAATATAAAGCTCCGTGCTAAATGATTATAAGGCCGTAATCAAAAACAATTTCAGTTCTAGTAAGCGGAATACGTCGGTTGGTCTGATCCTTATAACAACCTAGTTTTCTGAATGTATGTAGCCAAATTTCTCGATCACGCTCTTCGCAGGGTTAATACCATCCATCTTACATTGATCCATCTTATCCAGCGCCCGTCTCGAGAACTCTCGAACATCAGGGCTGACTTGATTGCTGTCCGCCAAAGCTTTGAATTTAACACCCCATGCATACCACAAAGCCCGACTATATCTCAAGCCGCCGACTTCGACAAGTACACGCTTCTCCGATAGTTCGAAGAGTGCATCTCCAGCGTAGATGATCCACTGGGCAGCTGCGGCCGCGTAGGGTTCGTGGAGGCACAAGTCTAGCAAGATGCGGTCTTGGTGGCTTGACGCGAATGGCGACGGTCGTCGCAGTGCGCTCAGAGTGTTTGTGTCCGCTATACCATATGCTAGCAGACGTGCCAGAAAGGCAGAGAAGTTGACGTAGGCAGTAGCAGCCCTAGGGTCTTCTTCTACTTGACGCCCACCGGTGAAGTTTCCTAGGTTGGCATATAAGTTACGGTATCTAATTTGGAGAATTTGGAGAACATACCTTGGTCAAGTTCCCAAAGCCATTGAACGAGACCCTCGTACCCAGTCTCTTTCGTGATGTTCCAGAGCACTCTCCCCTCTATCTTTCCAGCCCTAAACTCTGGGACGGGGTCCTTGGGTAACTTCTGGAGTTCCTTGAGTAGACCTATAAGCCTTTCTTGACCCTCGTGCCCCGCGGGAACTTTCATAGCCGCTCTTCCCAGACAATCCCATAGGTATTCCATCCATCCACTGGGGTTAGGAGTACGGACGGCACCAGATGCGATTTCCTCTGCTGTTGGGTTTGGTACCGCATTGTAGGCAGCATAGGCATCGCGGCAGTTGTCAACAATAACCCCATGGATTGTCTTTGCCGCAGACTTGCGGGATTCTACATTATTAACAACGTTCTGTAACGTAGTAAGGATTTTCTTGTCCGAAGCAGAGGCGCCCTCATTTAAAAGGTCAAGAGAAATAATAGACGACATAGCGTTTGTAGTCTGGCTATATTAGGATTGATTGATTGGATTATCGCAAGTACCTGAAAGTTGAAAGGCAGAACTCCTCGTCCTCCAGAATTCTACAATAGAGTCTCCTGTAAGATGTAAGCAACTAAATTGGCCCAAGTTCGTCGACGCCCAGGAGCCAAGCATGAAAATCGTAGCGGGAACGGCGCGGCTAATGCGGCGGGACGGGGCTGGGGCTTATGTATTTATACGATGGAATCTGTACTATTCAGCATAAGTTATATGCTAGGGGCTATAAAGCTGGATAAGGTTGGAAAAATATTATCCTCATGAGAGTTACGCAGACGCATAGTCTATAACAGGCTCCCAATTAATTAACTAGGTAGTTATAGAGAGTAATAACTACCAAAGTGCTATACGCATACCTTACTAAAGACTTGGCAGAGGTACTAAACAGTAGAATGGTAATCAACCAAGCGTCCTAGAATATGCAGTTGGATATTTCAAACATGGGAGAAATGAATATATAGCACCAAGAAATATTTGAAGTCAATATGGCGTGTCATTTTAGTCCAAGTAATGAATATTACCCTTGCCATCCGTTTCCGTACATAATAACAAGCCTCTTTTACATTACAAATATCATCTCATGGTTAGAACGCCTCAGAATGTAAATGCTCATTATGGTGGGGAGTTTGATGCACGGACATACTCAGCTACCTCACTAAAGGCAGAAGGCCTCCATTTAGCATTATTCTTGGTGGAGCCGATATGTATGATTGCGATCATAGGGCTGGTAGTGTGGTTTTTAAGATGCGGCTCGCTCTGATCAGCCCAGACAAGGGAATCTAATTTGCGAAATATTTGAAATCGCTCGGCGCGAATTTTCTCCGCCTCAAATGGTTGCTTTATATGCAATAAGAAGGTCTCGAGTTGGAAGAGAGACTCGAGAATACAATCTCGAGATCCAGTAAGTCTTGCTGCAAACACCGAGTTTCTATAAAGATATTCGGCCCCTCGAAAGTCCCCTCTAACGCATTTAATATACCCAAGCCAAAGACAGCGAAAAGATTCATCCCTAGCAGCCAGTAAGTTGGGACCCAAACGGGATAAAGCTTCTTCCGCTTTATCTGGGAATCCTTGATCCAAATTCAACTTGCAAGTCGCTAATGCGTGCTCAAGCTTAAGCAAGCCGAGTAAGGACCGGTCCGGAAAGTTGTCGCATATCTTAGACAAGTGGTATTGGAGACTTTGTAATTGAACTCTCGGATCCTTCTCCCTTTCGACGGCGTCGAAATATTTGAGATATGTCTCGATAGTTAACGGGTGGGTCGATCCCAGCCGTGTATTGTATTCTGATACACAGAGTGCTAAGACACGCTCTGTGGCATTCCGCTGTTCAACGAAAGGGATTGATACGAAACTTTTCCAGAATCTCGTAAGCGGACTTTTCTGACCATGAGTTGCCATACTAAGGTCCTGACAAAATTGAAGCAGTAAAGCGCGTACCTCTCCGCATCCAATTCGATTCAAATGAGCAGCAGTCGCTAGTATTTTGGGTACGAGAATCGGTGGAGGATTCCTAAATACTCTTACCAGCATCGAAAAGGGTGTATCAAGGGCTCTTCGGACCGTACCCGGCCGTGCCTGGCGAGATGCTGATAGGCTTACAGTTATACATCTGTCAAGTAGTGAACTCAAGAGTCCCGAAGGCCCAGATCGTCCGTGGGTGTTCCAGCAATGGCTATCTGACCAAGACCAGAGACCATTCTGAAAGGACTCATCGAGGTATACGTGCAGTGCCTGAAACATGTCTTCTGGAAAGGAGGGTACTGGGCTCCGCCGTTCTACCTGGATTGAGCGCACAGGTAATGGGGAGAGTCGTTTGCTAACCGACATGGATGAGCCTAAAGGAGGGGTACGGCAAGTTACATCTCGGATTGCTTCCGGGTTAGGTGCTGCTCCAGCCTCTAGCTTTGAAAAGACAGAGGGATTTCGAGACAGATATACCTGGAGGTTTCCATTATCTACCTCTCGGCTCCTGATATAAAACGTAGATGGCTTCCTGTTTTTATCGCGATGCTTCTTCAGGTAGAGGATCTGAAGAACCTCGTCAAATCGGAGGTTTTTGAATGCACCCCATGCTGCGAGTTTCTTCTTATACATGGAAACACTGTTCGTTGTCAGCTACATAGATCGTCCGTCCTATCAAGCAAGCCCATACGTAGAGTAGAATCCATGATGTTCCTCCATATACGATTTGACCTCCTCGAGGGTCTTATCTTGGTCAAGGTATAATCTCGTGATAACATCCTGCAATCGAGCCCAATCCTGAGTGGTAGTATGGTGCGAATCCGGCGTATCCATCTTTCATGATGACTAAGTTTCGAATCAAAAATGAACAAATCCAGAGGCCTCCGACGAAAAACTATCCATAGTTTTCCCGCCGTTCTTATACCTCGCATCCGGTAGTAAAGCGAGGCTTAGGTCAGTTAGAAACCTAACAGCATCAGCAACATACGGTACGAATTCATCCATAAGGCGGGATCGAGTTACATTTCGTCTCGATGCTGATTGGTTCAAACGGCAGGGGTTTGGCCAATAAAGGTAAAAGTTACCTGCAAGAGCCTCTCTAGAGGAACCATCTGGGCTGAAAGAAGGTCGGTGGGAGCTCAAGGGCAGCTGAAAAACGAGCTGGGGTTCGGAGAACTAATATCTCCATTGGATGCTTGAATGCTTCAGATCTCCGAAGCACACCTTCACACTATTTCTGGAGAACCACGAAACATTTCTGACAACTGGCACATGTGCTGAATCTCGCCCCAACCCAATTTCGGCAATAACGGGCCCCTGAGAAGGCATTATATATATGTATTCTTCACAAGCTTGTTGCCGCTCGGTGCTTTTTGATAATGAGTGGCGATCATGTCGCTGTCTTAGCGGTCTTAGCAGTACATGGTAGGTATTGTACCTGTCCAGCAGCATCGTGCCAGCTAAGACTACCTTCCATAAACTATGTCTGTTGGAGAAGCTTTTAAGTTCTTAGTTCTTAGCTGAACCATCTGCGGCGTTTCTACTTTTGTCGATCGACCAGGTTCAGATTAGATACTATAAATGTGGCTTAGTCTTAAATATATGCATATACGGGTGATCAAGTGGTACCGGATTTCCGTGTCTGTGATGTGAAAGTGAAAGATTGAAGAGGAGAGAGGTGGGGCCGAATTCCCGGGGGTTACAGTAGGGGGGCAGCTGGGTCAGCTGGGTTGCTATTACACAGGTGGATAGTAGGTAGTACCTTAGGTAACCACGTACGATGTACAATACACTACGAAGTACATGGTGGGGTTTTACACTGGGTTCACGTTTAATGCAATTTGATTGGTTCTAATTTAATTGACAGTCGCGCTCCACCTGTTAAAGACGCGTTTTACTTGGAGAAAGTCGCGTCGTCCAAAATTTCATTATCCATTATTGTAACGAAAATGTCCCCATGTAAAATCTTCCCTGATTAGAATTGATACCCTTTATATCGTATACCATATAGACCTTGCAAGCCGTCACGATGCTAAGGCAAGATATCAATCGCATAGATCCTAAGAGGCGCAACGTCGTCGACTACCGAAAGAAGCAATTTGCTGAACCGACTTACAAGGAAACCGAATATCCTCATCGTCTAAACTTTTATGAGACACCCCCCACGGCAGATATCACTTTGGAACAATTTGAGCAATGGGCTATTGATAGGCTTCGTGGTATGAATTAAGTTTGCCTTCTTACGAGTACGATCTAGGAAACCCCGATAACTGACGACGACCTCATTCAGTCCTCGCCGAACTAGAAGCATGCTCGTTCCGCAATTATTCCCCCGCCGAGACGGCCGCGCACATGAAACCGTTACTCGAGAAATACCTCCCATTAGATTCTAATTCATCTTCCTCAACCAAGCTCTCAGCTGAGAGGCAAAAAGACCATTACAGCCATTTTATTCTTAGACTTGCATTCGCATCGACCGAGGACCTACGACGAAGATTCAGCCGTGTCGAGACAACACTATTTCGGCTGCGGTTAGCCGAGGATACCGCACGCGAGCGAAATGCCTTCATCCAGAGTTTGAACTTGGATTGGGAACCGGTAGCTGAAGATGAAAGAAACAAGTACTTTGCCGAATTGTCAGCAACAAGTGGCTCTAGAAAGGGAGAAGAAGAGACGGCTTGGTATAAGGTCGATTGGGAGCGCGTCCCCGATTTGGTTGAGGCTAGAAGAGTATTCTTAAGGGCTGGCAAGGCTTACGTACCTTCAAAAGAGTTACCAAGTATGGTCACAGCTGAGTTTACGAAGAGACTAGACCGAGCGTTAGAGGTAAGCTCCTCCGTATACGACGACATCGCGGTTAATGGTTAATCTGACAAGTTACAGCTCACGGCACGCGCCTTGCCGCGGCTTGACGAAGACGATCGGCTTACACCGATCCTAGATCATCTCTCGAAGAACTTTGTCACCCCCGATGCAGGTTATTTTAGTTCTGCTGTTGCTGGTGCCGAAATCACAGCGCGGAACATCGACAACCTATCATCACACTTCCCTCTTTGCATGCAGCACCTTCACCGATCGCTGCGTCGGGACGCCCATTTGAAACATTACGGTCGTCTCCAATACTCGCTTTTCTTAAAGGGAATTGGTCTAAACTTGGAAGAATCCCTAATCTTCTGGCGTACTTCTTTTCACAAGATTACAGATGATACCTTCAACAAGGAGTACAGATACCAGGTGAGATACGCATACGGCGACGTCGGTGGAGATTCAAATAGGCGCGGGGGTGGTTCCTCACCATTCTCTTGTCAAAAGATTCTAATGGAACATCCACCTGGTCCGGGTGAAGCCCACGGGTGTCCGTACCGTCATTTCAACCTAGAGAACCTAACCTCCTTGTTGCAACAAGTAGGTGTTTCCGACCGCTCAGTCTTACAGGGGGTCAAAGAGGATAAGGAGAATCAGAAGTTCCATATGGCTTGTAATCGGTAAGTCACCTTTAAACCCAATTCTGCGACATTGGGCAGGATTTATCCAAGACTAACCCATCGGACGCAGGGTATTCGAATACGTCCATAAAAACGAGCTAAAGAAGGCCAAGGATGAGGGCATTATGACCGCTGCCGAGCTCGAGACAATCGTCCATCCAAACAAGTATTTCGAGAGGAGTTACTTGCTAAAGAATCTGGGAAAGTCCAACAATGGTGACGACGTAAAGATGGAAGGTTTTTAGGTGGCGTGCACATCGATAACTGTGCTAGCATGTTATATGATTTGATTGGGATGGAACGTATGCATTATTCACGAATTTCTCTCAGGGCCGCCTTCGGTGCGGAAGAAGCTTGGATGGGGCGTTGTGGTGTTTTTTTTTTTGCTTCTCGATAGTAGGGATTAATTCGATAATGTTTCACCACGTTTGTTACATAGCAGAAAGCCACCAGCTGATACACATATGCATGTTGATGAATGGAGACAACAATCTACGTAGTGACGATTTCCTGACGAGATTTAAGACATTAACATGTCGCACGACAGCAAATAAACGCCAATTCGACTTGTACGACATCAAGACTTTCAGTACTTGTCGATATTAGACGAAGTTTGAGCAGCCCGCTCAACAAAAGCACACATGTCGGGCATACATGTTGCGGTAGTTAGGTATGAAGTGGCAGACAGACCCTTAAATTCCGACCGGGATCCAGGGTTGACGTTGGGTATCTTTTTTTCCCCGGTTGTAGATAAACGAGGCTCTAGAACAAGGACCATATTACCGAAAAATCAGTTTGTGTAATTAAAATCATGCGAAGAGTCGCTAGGTACGCCTTCCGATAAGTCAATACCTAAGGTAATGTTGCCATCCCACGTAGACGTCGGTGGTGTAGCGGTAGCGGGATCGTAAGGTGCTATAGAACTGTCATGAAGCCGTTGTCGTGATTAGACGTAGGGTCGAAGACCTATGATCCCTACAAACAAAACATGTAAATATAAAAATCAAAGGTGGCTGCTGCATGCACGTTTCCGGTTGCGTTTTCTCTCCCTGCAGTCATCAATACACAAACGTCCCTACGAGCCGGGTGGTGGATATAGAACGGAGACTGTGGACACCCGTACGAATTCGGGAAGACAGAACACGGCATCACGGAGCTTACACTCCTATATATTCTTCAACAAGCTGAACCGAACCCCCGAGGGTGGTGGAACGAGATCCCGGCATAGCCCATCCGCTATGAAGAAGAGATTCGTAAGTTTCCAATGGCTTGGCTTACTCGAGAATTACAGAGCAGCTAGGATCAACGCAATCCTTCTTCCCCTCTGCCACAATCCACATAGGTTTATACGTACGTACATAGTTACGCTTACTACATAAGTCCATTAAGTGAGTGTACTTCGTAAACAGCGGTCTAAAGCGCCGTACGTGTACAGAATAAAACCACATCACGCGCGTTCCATACGCGGCCTAGTAGAACGATATTATATATTAATGGAATGAGTCAGTTGCCCGGTTCGCGCACGGCCACTCCAACGGGCACACAGTCAGCGCAAGGAAGATAACGGCAGAAACCGCCCCCTATTCGGGAAATCCCAAGCCGGACGGTTGTCCCCATGATAGAAAGCGGAACACTCGGCAGCCAAGGCTTAGCGGGCCAAGTCTGACCTGCGGTGAAGCCAACAACAAAAAGGGCTGAGGGGAAGATCCACAGAACGTTCGCTCCGAAGTCGCGAAAGCCCTGAACCTTGTGTGGAAACTTTCTCTCTCTCTCTCCTTTTGTTATCCTCGGTGAGGCTGATCTAACCCTGGATAGCCTAAAGCCGAGGAGAAGAGCAAAAAATATTTGGCTTTGTCTCGGGGAAAGCTGACTGAGTCTCTCTATCGATTTTTTTTCTATCTACTCTCGGACAATTAACGGAAACGCGCAGAACGGATACCGACATTAGGGAAGATAGGAGGAAGTTATGCGCGAGGGGTTTTGGGGGATGGGGGACCTAGCTAAGCTTGTCCTTGTGCTTGTGTTCGAGTCGCGGGGGATACACAAAGATCGACAGGGGACGAAAGCAAAAAAATGGAAAAGGTTATGATGATTCATGGTATGGTGCATACATACAGAACATCAATATGGACATAGCATATCGTGTAGAACTTAGGTAACAAGACCGGATTTTGATTTTACTCAAGTACAAAAAAAAAACCCAAAAAGGTGATCCCGTGGCCCCAAAGAATCGCCGCTTGGGAACAATAAAAGAAGCGGGGGGGCAGGTTAGGATTTATGCACAAGAATCCGATTTCGAGATGATGGGAAAAAATTCTGGACATGGGATTGACTTTTCGATCTCGATCAATGGCACCGGACCTAGTACCGAAGTCGTAGTCTTTTTGATCTATCGCATTCTTTTCTTGGCCGAGGAACAATCTCATAACTTCTTCTCTTCTTATGCCAATAGTTCGCGCAAATAGTCTTAGTCCAAATAAGGCATAAGCTTAGAATGAGGAGCACGAGCTCACGACTAGCTTCACAAACATGCAGTAGCAACAGTAGCAACAGTAGTAACAGTAACAGTAACAGTAGTAACATTACTCCCGGAGAATTTTTGAGTTGGTCTCAATGCCACGGAATGATGTAGAAATGTTCAATTTCGAAATAGGCGTGCTACATGCACTTGACTCTGCGACATTGCGATACTACATAACCACAGGTATTCAATGCTTAGGTAGGTACATAGTCTAGTTGACCGGTGTGATAATATCTTCAATTGCTGTACGACGTACGTAAATGGTAAATCTAATCGTGTTACCAAGATAGGTATGCTAAGAATACCTTCTACCTTAGATGCACTTAGATGCACTTAGATGCAATGTATAATTCCGTGTAATAAGAGCCTGACCGTAGATGAAGACTGGATCTGGAACGCCCTAAGACCCACCACTACTGGGGCAGGGCTGGGCAACGGGAATCTTCGATCCCCTTGATCCCCTTTGTCGATCCTTTGTTCTGTCTAGGTCGAGATTTTCGAGCCCGGATAACATAATCGGTCGTATGTTCTTTGGTATCAAGGGTTCTCTTGGTGGAATCGTCTGGATGGGACGAAAGAATCTAGATTCACGGAAATTTTATGTAGCAAGGGTATCAAATGAGGCTCTATTGTCTGCAGTTTATCTCAAATCTATTAACTAACTAGGTAGAATATTAATTGACATGGCTTTATAGAAGATTCAAGAACAGGTTAGCCAGCCAGCACGAATCTGGTCTCCGCCTGTCAACTTTCTTCATCTCAGCTTGTCAAAGAAAATACCGAGTGATGCATCCGGATAGTGAAAGTTTAATGCATATACAGAAATTATCTGAGTGGGCAAGACCAGTGATGAGACCGGCTGTTGGCATGGAGGCTTGAGGTTGTGATCCTCGGGCTTGCATGTAGGCGTGCTGTCGGCGTTTCTTTGCTCAACCACCCCTCGGATGCTAACATCTCTTTGCAACTTTGTCGGTTACACGTGAAGCTATCCAAGATTCAGTTAGATTTTAGCTACGCAAAGTTAATTGTTGTGTCTTGTGTCAAAGAAATCCCATTAACGGGCTCCTAAACCTTATGGTACCTACACCGTCGCGGGCCTTCATGATTGTTCTCCAAGTTTCGCAAAACCCCCCCACATGTCCACCCTGAAAGTGGATCTGCAAGATCAGGTAGATCCATCCATACATAGAACCGTGGTGAGGGTAAAACTGGAGTCGACAGAGAGTCGGGTCGCGGCCGCGCAAGGGACGTTACGCTCCGGGACAAGGGCATCAAACTTGATATTGTATTTCCTCTCTAATTAACAAATTTTAGTGCCAACTCTCTTTGTGAACCGTTATGAAACAAACGCCATACCATGTACCCTAACTCTTGTATTATTCTTACTATTCTTGTGCAAGTGGCAAATACAGTTTTCCCTGGGGGCGCCTGATGGGCTGGCAGTACTGTGGGATCTGGAGGATCCCTACCGTTAGTGATCGTCACCAGGTCTAGCGGGAGAAGGGTCTGGATCGAAACTTAGCAGATTCATCGGGGCTCAAGCAGAGTCTCCGCCTGCTCATGATCTTTTAGAGGAAGAAAAACAAAAGAAAAAAAAAAGATTGGTGAAAAAAAAAGCGCCATGATCCCAATAGGTAACTGGACTGAATCTTGTCAACAATACCAAGCCTACATGATTTCTAACCGCTGAATAGTTTTGGCATAGCTAGTCAGTTGGTTATATCAAACCAGGTATTGACTTTTTAGGTAATTCCGTCCCTCACAGATCGGATCGTGACAGTTCACCACAGGTTTGCATCTGCAAGTGATAAAGCAGCAGAAATTAAACCCCCAATAGAAGCACGTGTATAAGGTCCATCCGACGAATGGCACGCCAAGGAATAATTCAAGCCAAGTATTAGCAAGTCTCAGCCATCGTGGTTCTTCGTGGCCATCGCTTGATGCCGCTTTACTATGTACAGTAGGGGTCAATATCAGAAGGCTATTAACCACATTTCAGCAATAGCTGATATCGCAGAGGGAAAGACGACTCCGCATTTGTGGTACAGGACCATATTATAACGGAGATATAGATACACAAGTCTCGGAGTGTCGAAAAAGATTAACAGGAGGCTCGGAGGTCCTCCCTATTTATTACTAAAGTAGCGAAGTAGCGTAGTTCAAAACAGTACGTAACAACGGATCTTCACCCGATTCATGATGCCGGACACACACGCAATGGATGACAGCATCTTCCCTCCATCTTAGATCTTCCAGCTCCCCCCGCCAAGGAGTAAACCTGCTACAACAGCTACTTACGTAGCTCAGGGAGATAGTGTGGTGCTACACATTACCTATTGTTTACATCTTTCGATGGCTTAATAAAGCGCATTTACGGATCTCGATATAATTGGCATGATTCATAGCATGATATAATTTCACATAGCTCTATATGGTACAAGTGTTGTGTTCATATAGACAAACGTTAATAAAAACAAAATAAATGGGCTTTATTAACAACCCGAAGCTCTGTTTTTCTCCTATTTTGGAAACCATGCGAAACAACTTAAACACATACAAAGTTCATTAATCAGTCGATTATTTCATCTTAGGAGTAACCCGTCGCAAGCTGATCCATGGAAGATAGCCTTGCTCACTCTGCATTTCTGTCGCCCTGAATCAATACTTCCCGGGATTAATCTGGGAACATTACATAAAATAACAGATAACAAAGACAAAGCGCCAGACCGAAGGTTTTCGTTCACGCCCTCTACATATGGTTATTTCCAAGTACATCGTGACATAAGAAAAAAAAAAAGCCACAGCTAGAAGTAATCAACGCATGAATGAAGCTGTTGTTCGAGCCCGACGGATCCGCTTGATAGAGGAAACGCGAAACGCCGAGGTCTTCGGGATTTTAGGCAGCACGCTATTCCTTCCATCCTTTTTTCTTTTTCCCTTCTTATTATACCCCTACCTTGCCATACGTTGCACCCTAGTCTATTCGTGACCAGGCACAAACTGGACCAAACTGGACACCTGCTGGGCTGCTCCCCGTTAGGTTCCACTTGGGATACTTGCGCCATATTACTGCGTTCTTATACCTGTCCTGTGTGTTAGGTACTTGTTATAGGTACTACCTCGATAGGTTACTAGCTGGGCAACGGGGACTGGGCCTGTCTTTTCTGGGACTTGGTCAGGCCTACATACAAAAAGAAGAGGACCACCCTTGCGGAGCACTACTTTTTTTTTTTTTTTTTTTTTTTTTAAACCCCCCCCCCCCCCCCCCTGGTAACTGTGGAATAAGAACTGGATCTCTCGGCTCGACTCTACGCCAAACATTCCGAAACAGGCCCCCCCAAGAAAGCTCCACGCTTCACATTCCATTCCCGACTTTCTGAGAAGGCTTCCATATAAGCTGCCAATATCCCCCCCCCTCCCCTCCACACATATACATATACGCTAGTCTACGCCGCTTGCCACTCTTCAACATGTCAACTCGACCTCCAAAGACACATTACGCCAGCTCTTCCTCAACAGACACAGACAGCAGCTCACCTTCGTCGTCCGACACCGACCTCTCTATCCGAATCAGTATGGACGTACAACCAGTTGCATCGGTCGAGGTGTTGCGCTGCTTGCGCTGCCATCGCCATGTCGAGGCCACATCGACCGACGATCCTGCTTCGACTGGAATGATTCGAGTAGGATTTAATCTTTACTATTGCCAGAAGTGTGCGACTGCGGTTGGATACAAATGAACGCCGTCGTCAAATGGGTGACAAGAGAGAGGGAGAAAGAGGTCGACTATTTCGACAACCAAGATATTCATACAACCCCGACTACAACTCAACAACATTTCCGGCCTGATCCAACATCCACCCCCCCAAAAAAAATTCACCATGAGATTTTGACCGGAAAGAATATGGATTTTTGAACAAATCGCATTTTCAGACCTCCCATGAGAAAGGAAGCCGACAAATGGCATCCCGCAAAAAGCTTTTTGCTATGGTCATGCGTTCTGCGCAAAAGGAGAACAACCAAGACAAACCAGCTTACGACGTTCCGCTGCATCTGCATGGATATAATTTCTCCAAGACGTCTATATTCAGCGACAGTTGCATATCAACCCACGCACGGCCAAATTAGCTTCGCAGGGATTTTATATTTTTTTTTCTCCCTTTATTCTACATACTACTTACTTGGCCAAGTGGGTTTGTTTTTCTCAGATTCTCAAACTACTGCTCATTTTCGCCACCACTGTTCCCCGAGCTTTGGGTCGCAGCAGGTCGACCCTTTACCAAAAACATCTGATTGACAGGGAACTTGGAAACACCAGCGAATTCCGCCATCTCGTATCCTGCATGGCGACACGGGGATCTTAGCGGACGCTCTCCCGGCTATCTCGCATATCCCGCCACCCAACAAGATCTAAAGAATGATGGGTTTCGGATCGGGTCTTCCCCCTCATCCATATCCCATATATTACTAACAGATTTTATATTTGATGCAATTTGGAGAATTGCATGTTACCACTACGATATCTTTTTTTTTTTCTCTGCGGGATATTGCTTTGCTCTCAATACGGGACACGCGGCATAGAGGCGCATATGCCCAGGATGTGTCCCACAGCCGGTGAATCCGCTCAGCCGTTGCAAAGGCACAAGGTAAAATCACCACCTGGCCTCGTCAACTAACCCATCAATCTGATTGAGACGAGCTCGGTGTGCTTAAAGAGCTTTGGACTCTTGGTTGCAATAGGGCCGACGATAGGACACAACCTAACTACAATACCACACAAACATCACGATCTCATTTTTTCCCACTTTAGCTCAAGCAAAAATCAGAAACTAGAATGGAGGACTGGGAATGGAGGCACTAGCATGTGCCCCTCTCAACCCCGGCTTGTTTCGAGTCCTGCTTGACGGGGCTTCACACGTCATACGCATCTCGACCCAAACAACCCGGGCCAATCCGGACTCGCCATTGAGCTTTGCAGTGGGCTCCTATCCCTCATCATCTGGCCAATCACCGCTCCGCAACCCGGCCCTAGCCCCGGCAAATACTACCGAACCCCGGTCCGTCTGCGCTCCTGTGACGTTTACCTGCTTTTACCTCCCACCAATGGCGCCGGCGCTGCGGCGAACGCTATGCAATCACACGCTTCGGAGACACATGGTGGTCTCTTGTTTTGTACGCGAAACAATACCAATAAGTCGAAGTAATTTCCCCCCCTAACATCATTATCATCAAATCAATCTATTCGCAATTTCCCCTATCTTCCTATGTAGGAAGTTCCGCACGTCAGCTACCTTGCGAAGACGCATGGAGAGCAGCTGGGCAATCTGCTTTGCGGTCCAAGGTCCCCTTTTACCACCCGTTTACGTGCGCGTGCAGCGTGCATCGTGCAGCAGCATGTGGGGGAAATTTTGAGTAAGGAGGGAAACGTTCCTTGAGTCGGCGACTACGGAACTACACATACTCTACTTGGCCCTTGCAGGAACCCGTCCTGTATAATCTCCTGCCCCCATCATCCATCCATCATCCCCCTCTTCTGCTGGCACGTTGCTTCGTCGACCAGCAATTTTTTCCTTCGCCTTGCAGATTAATTCGCTTCGTTTTCCTCCCTTGGAAAAAACAAACGGAAAGAGAAAAAGAGAGAGCGACAAAAAAAAGAAAAGCTCGTATATGCTGCTACTTTGTCGTATCTTTCTACTTCTTCCCCGCCCCCGGATCCCCCTCCCCCCATGTCGCTTGCGCCGGGGAGCGTTCGGATGGCCTTTTCCGGTTACCGTGATATCTTGTTCCGTTTCGCATAAATTGAAATGAGTGGATGTTCGATACCCCCCGCATATTTTTTATTTTTCTCGTGTCTTGGCGCGCTTCGGTGGTAAATTCCTGTCGGTCGGGTTGCATTGGTCCTGGGTTCATTGTACTTTTTTGTTTTATTAAATTTTACTTTCTCAATTTTATTTTACCCCCATCATTTACTATCAACGGCGTCCAATTCGGGGGGGTAAACTGGGATTGGAGAGAGACACAGAGGGGACCAAGATTTCTATGTGGGTACCAATAGAGAACCTCGGGCATATGAAATTGGGAGGCATCTGGGGGTATTTGGCACGCCGGGTGGGTGAATACACGAAGGGCATAATGGATTTTGGGGGGGGCTATTTGGAATGGGAAAAAATGGCAATGGGGGGAAATCTAATTGGATTGGCATATTTTTACAATATTTTGATATAATTCAAATTATGGTATATTGTCTTCTCACCATTCGTGTTCCTAATACCGTTCTACTTGTGATATCTCTGGATAAACTTGATCAACATGAAGATCTTGTAGATTAATTACAGCACGTTTTTTTTTCTCTGGCTAACTACATTACCCAGTCGAGATACTCTAACCTGCAGGACAACTACCTGTGGGACCTTGAACAGCCGGTTGGTTCCCTTTACTCTAACTGCTACTTGCGGTATTACGATTCCAAATCGAATAGATGAGGCTCTCCCAAATCTACCTCATCCACTACAACATCATGAGGGAAATAAATGCATATCACACATGCAGCTTACGTATGTAAGTGTTTGGGAGTCATACCCAAGCTGTCGCAGCCCATAGCGATGTCGCGTACGCACACGCATCCAATATACGCGTATCATACATAACAAGCCGGGCTTAGGAAAGCGGGCACTAGATGCCGCACTCCAGAATTAGAAGGGGGGCGCCGGCAGCAAGCTAGTGTCGGGCTACGATAAGGCCGGCGCGCAACGAATTCTCGACGGTTGTTTCTGGCTTTGGCATGTGGGCGCGACGCCGTGGGACTACCGTCGCTTCTTTGGTGGGAAAAAAAGAAAAAAAAAGGAAAAAATGAGGCGGTCTATCCCATTACGTGTATTGGACGGGATATCCATGATACCATCGATACCTAGATAGCACAGCCCTCTTTGTGCTGAGGTACGCGGTGTCAAACAAGCTTATACTATACACTGCAGATAGGGATTTGAAGCCCCCCCCCAAAGGACGATATTAGTATATCTCATATTGCCACAAAGGTACACAAAGATAACCATCTCATGCCATGTGGTTGTACTGCGTAGGGTAGCTATGTAGATTAGCTTTTCGTGATAGCTAAATCTTACCAAGCCCCTCTGATGCAAGATGCTACCAAGAAACCAGTCATATATTAACTTGGCTAGTTTATAGTGTCGTATAAGTTCGGGTATGTCGGGGACCTTGGCTGCAATAGTAACGGCCGTTATTGGTCCCTGCTTTGGTCCCCTTAGTCTCCTATAGGTTAGATAGCTCTCTCCCTCAGAGCTCGACCGCCCCGTCCTACTTATGCTAGTAACAGCCGCGAGGCCCAGAGCTAGATAGTCCGACGAGTAATCTTCATGCCGTGCTTATTCCAACTACATGAAGCTCGAACATGTGAAGGAGCTTAGCTGTCTGCAACAGGACTGCATTGCGACACCATGATAGCTGTCCTCCGTCCATACATGCCAAGCCACGACTTAACGGCAGATCCCCTAAATCCTGCTCCCGTTCGAAAAGTAAGGGTTCGGCAGCTCTCCGTCTAAGGGGGGAGGAGGGGGGGAAGAGAGACACTGCAACCCCTCCGCTTACGTTCCAACATAACATACCCTGTGAGCACATGCTTTTCGCATTTAGGAACCGGTGCCCTAAGCATATGTCATAGAAGTTGGCGGGCGCTGGTTGGTCCGAACATGATCCTGAATTATCCAATTCAGCCAAAATGCGACGATCAGGGTCCTTTTTCATCATCGTGCAGGATGCGCGTCGACATCATCTTGCAGCACCGAAAAACGAGGGCCCCCCTTCCTCGTCCCGAATTTTTTCAAAAACTACAATGACCAAAAAAGAGGCCGAACCGCAGATCAGATTGGCGGCTAGCACGTTAGCACATGTACGTGCGGTATGTAGGCAGGTACGTATATACCTTAGGTAGGTATATATACCTAATGTAATACAGTTGATGTAATGCGAGGAGTGGGTAGGTACTATCTCTTATTTTTCTTGTCCTCCCCCCCTTGAACGAACGTGCGTTCGCGGCGTCGAATGCGAGGCTCGCATATATAGCTCACAACATAATTCGGGACCCCATCCGCCCAAAAATAAAATATAATAAAACGTTGTACTATTCTGCCCAATACGAAATTCGCCTAACCCTAGCTACATGCTTAATCATGCCCTGCTTGCGTTGACGCAAGGTAGTCATAAGAGAAAAAAAACCCCTATCTAGTGCATCGTGGTTCGCGGGGAAAAGTTGTTGGTGGTAGTATTAGCCTGGGTCGTCGTCGGTTAGTCAAGCAATAAGAAACGAGGGAATTCAGAAGCTCCGCGGGGAAAAGCTCAAAAGCCGCTGGCGGTTCCGCGTAACGTACAGCCAAAGCGGGTTGGACGTCCTGGTAGGATGGTGGTGGTGGTGGTGGTGACATTATCTGACCCCCACAAAAGAGAGCTTGGAAAGCTGGGAAGTGGGAAAAACAAAAGGCTGGTGGTTATCTGGGCGTATCTTGCGTAGCTATGGTTGATGTCGCCTACGAGTCATGACTGCATGATAATGCAAGACTGGGTATGGTTTTGGGGTAATAATGACAAGCTTGACAAGCTGGGGGGAGTGGACATCACCAGTCACAGCAACCGGCGACCAGCGACCAGCGCCAACGCCAGCGCCAACGCCAGGAACGTGTCCTTCTGAAAGTTTACGCCGGCTATCTCGCGAAAATCGTAAGCTGCGAATCAAGTCGGACCAGCAAAGCGCCGTCGATTTCCGTGCCTTGGACGAATATTATTAAACCTCTGGGTAAGGTACTTCCATCCCTTTTTTTTCTTGGGTAGGAAAAGCGTTTCCCGCACTCTGAACCGGTAGTTTCTTGACCAATTAAAAATGAGTCCATCGTGGTAGCTTGTGTCAACGGACATCATAGTGTAAGGTAAGCTTCCCACAAGCTTCCCACCAAGCTTCCCACCAAGCTTCCCACCAAGGTCTCCCCAATGGAAATGCAAGATGGGTATCCACCCAACCTTTACCAATAAAACCTTAAAAAAAAAGATGAAGCTCCTCTAATGCGAGATGCTAGATGGTTTCCACCAAGGCGGATGTGGTGTAGTGTAGCTGAAATCTGTGTTATGATGCAATACCGAGATCCCGGAATACCGGTTGGCTCCCCGCTAGCTTCCCATGTTGAATTTGACCGGTTTTACGATCTGCTGTATCCTTGATGAGTTATCGTCAATCGATCTTATGTAAGATTTGACGTTTGTCTAGGTACAGTTTGCTATTGAGCTAATACGAGGTCTTCAATTCAAGGACGAATCACGCAATCGGTACCTAAAAAAAGCGTGTAAGAGTGTAGAGCCTCTTAGTTCGTCGTTTAACGGTTACAAGCTCTTAAGCTTAAGTTGACTCAACCAATCGGACGCGTATGTAAGAGCGACTTCTTGACTTTTTAGGAAATTCTTTCTTTAAGAACCTACCTACTAAGATACTTACCAAGAGTAAGGTATACTTAAGCAGAAAGTTTAGTTGTTAAAGAAAAGCTTCGGTTTATCGTCGAAGAAGGCCTAGCGCACTCAGGTAAGTAGAAAGCTTAGCGCTGAAGAAGTACTGAGTTATCCTAGTAAGAGGAAGCTATAGTAAACCATAGAAGTTTGATAACCAAGCTATAATTGAAAGAATATAACAGAGTATCGGCGAGCAGAGGGCATGCTGTAGGACCACTGAGATTCAAAACTTCGTTAAATTCTGTCTTGGATAGTTCCATCAGGTACCCAGGTTATGTTAAACTATACTTTTCGCTTCTCCCCCTTTCTTTCAATAGCATATGAATCGCTTGTAACCATAGCATTGAGGTTGAATTTACAGACCCTTACGGATTTTTATTAATATGTATACCATGCTACTAGACGTATGCATGCCTGCTGGTTAAGAAGAACTATGTCACTTCGAAGATTACTTTCTCCTAAGTTGTTATGAACTATTAACTACCTACCTATATATATACCTATAATATATCAAACGGGTATACAGACACCTAACTTTTAGAATAACGCTCTTAACCTCCCTACGTCGGTCATATTACGAATACTTGCAAAGGCGTTATACGCTTTCTCAGCACTTAGGCTCCCAATTTGGCGCGACGCTTGGTCTATGAACTTTGTCTTCAGGTCTTCCACGGTCAGGGGATTATCCAAGCTTCCAATTGCATGCTCAACGTACTTCTCCACGGTGCTATCGTCATCGAAGGTAAGGGTAATATGCGCCTGGTCTTCTGCTACACTGTCGTCAGTTGTTACGTTGACTAACTTGCGCATAGCTATGACTGTCTCGTTTTGGACAATTTGGTCTGTGAACTGCGTGGGTGTTGCTTGGCCGTATAGCAGCGCGACGGATGCGGCGTGGTATATACTGAACTTGCCCTCAAGGCCCGTCTGCGGATCCGTCTGACCTGTAAGTACCAGGACTTCGGGGTTCACCCGTAGGTTAATGCTCTTAACTGATTCAATTGACTTTCCATCGGCAATTATCTGGCTATACAGTTGGATGCACCCGTCGATAGTGGGATGCATGACGATGCCGCATGGAAACGGCTTGAATGTGTTCCTCTCGATCTCCCAAGTTCCCTTCCCCAGCTGCGCAAAGTTGGCTGACGCGTTCTCGCGCGTACTGACTACGTGTAGCCAGCCATATTGATCTTCTAGGGCTGTGAGAGTACTTGTATACCCTCTCTGCGCTAGAAGAGCTGCCAACATACCCCCTTGTGAGGCGCGTCCGATATGAAAGGACTTTGTCATCGAGCCGAAGAACGCTTGCATCCCAATCACTTGTGTCGAGGCAATTCCTATCGCATGCTGTAGATGCTCACTGTCCAGTCCAAGAAGTTTTCCTACGGCTATTGCCGCCCCCACAGAGCCCGTCGTGCTCGTGATATGCCATCCGACGTCGTAGTGTTCCGGGTACACTGACAGTCCGAGCTTAAGCTCGGCCTCTACGCCGGCTACGAAAGCCGTTAGGAAGTCTTCCCCCGACACCACTCCCGCGGGTCTATTCCCGGCTCCCTGAGATCGGGACTCAGCTTCGGCGATAGCGAACAGAGCGCTGGCTACAACTCCACTGGGATGGATTATAGTCGCGAGATGCGTATCGTCGTAGTCATCGACATGCGACGCGATGCCGTTGACGAACGCAGCGACTTGCGCGTCCGCGAAGCTAAGCCCGGTTCCATCTCCTAGCGAGCCGTTTAGGCCGAGGATGCTGGATGTCGGTGGCCCACCGAAACCAGCGGCGAACGAGGTATTGAGCGCGATCTGCGGCGCGGCCTGTGCGAACCCGCCGATGGCGCAGCCAGCCCAGTTGTAGATGCTCTTGACGGCTGCGTCGATGACGGGCGCGGTCAAGTTAGCGTAGGTTAAGTTCGTGGCCCATGATGCTAGTGCGAAGGTTGCCATGGCGGTCAATAATAGCGCCTATAGCGCTCAGAAAAAAGCTCATGATCTTGACATACCTGTAAAGACGGCCGACCAAGGGATGTGACGAAGTCTTTATAGGGTTGCGGAGATGATGTCAGAACACACTTTCATCGTAACGGTCTCCAAGAAACCTTCCCAGCTTCGGGAATAGGATGGACTTGACATAAAATGTCGGTTGGGGAGGGGCCGGTTGCTACATTCGTGATCGTTTTGGAATAGCTTTTTTTTTTTTATTTTTAAAAAACGTGATGATAACAGATTTTCTGGAAATTGTTCTGGCCATGCGGTTTTCTTCCATAGTTCCAGGTCTCTGGTTGTACAAACGACCTTATATGATAGTTTTTCAAATGACTTCCGAAAGACATTAAAAATTCAAACTATGAGATTTATAAGGCTATAAGTAGGTTGTTACCTCAAATGTGTATACGAGATGTGCATGTTAGGGATCAGTTTTGAACATTATTGTAGAACGTAATGCTCGATACTTCATGGAAGACTATTTGATCCGAAATAATTCTAGCTTATATTCCTTCCCGAGGTGCTTGACGGCCGAGCCTTGCATTATGTTATGACAGTAACATTCTCCGACAAGAATATAATGTTGGTCGGTTTTTCTCAGGACGAAAGGGACTGACTGGTACCTCCGGGAAATAGACAGATTTTATCTCCAGGAAGGATTTCATACGATCCGACACCAAGGTCCTTTTTCGCTATCACGAAAGGTCTCCGGAATCTTAAAGTCCTATATGTCCTCTGCTTTATCATTGATGAAAGTGGTCTGTCGTTGGGTATGTCCGTGGCGGGTGGGATACCATTTTCGTCTTGGTCTAATGATAATGTCTTTGCAACCATTAACTCCACTGCTTCGACCTCGTTCTGTATTGCTCCGTCATTATACATTGTCGTCACTAAATATAGAAATCCGCAGACAATTCTTTCGATGCTTATTATTAGGTAATCTGGGCTGGAGTCGAAATCTGAGAGACTCTATCGATGCAATAACCATAGATATGCAACTCGTCCAGGCTCAGAAACTGGGATAGCAGTGTGACACTCTGTTTCCCAGCACTAATACGTTATGAAGGCCTTGGTGAAATATTATTCTATAGTAACTACCTAGGTACTCATCCCCAATACAACTCTTTCAAGCTTTTTATATTATGTACCTGAACCTCACTATAGTATGGCGATGGCTAACCGCCTAGCTAAAAACAGCACTGACAGCTCTTTTTGCATATCCTTTCACGCCAGTGGGCTTAGCCTTCTCGACGTCATTCTTATAAAACCTGCGGCCTTCGTCAAGCAGGATGTCGTCGAGATTGACCCACAATCTTCCGCCATAGAAGCATTTAGCTGCAATCCATAGCACAACAATAACAATGGCGGAGACGTAGTTGGCAAAGAAGGTTTTGACACCTTGTTCGTCCCCAAGAGGCCAGACGGCGAGGTAGAACTCAACTATGATGAGTAGGATGCACATGATCAAGCCCCACCAGGCACCATAAGGATAAATCCAAGACTTCCAGGGAAGCTCCTCTGGTGTGCGTCCTTGTCTGGCCCATGCATGACGAAAACGGATATGTGAAAGACAAATCATACCCCAGCCGAATAGAGTGAAGAGAGATGTAAGACTAGAAAACCAGCTGAACACGTCGGCTCCGGATTCACTAATGTTGAGGTAGGCAAGTCCACCACCGAGAATAAACGTGGGGATTAGACCCCACCAAGGGCGTCCAGTTCTATCGGCTTTTGTAAATATTTTAGGGGCCATGTCTAGGTAGGCCAACCCCATAGCCGTGCGGGAGCCGCCATAACCAGATATTGATCCAGTCGAGACAACTGATATGAGGATAACTGCGTTCATCATGTGGGCTAGCACGGGAATACCAGCGTCGCTATAAGCGATGACGAATGGCGAAGCACCAGTACCCTCGGCCTTAGCAGAACCGAAAAGATGCACATTTCTGGGATCGACATTGATGGTAACCATAAGTGATCCGACTAGGTAGAAAAGCGCAAGGCGGAGCCATATGGATCCAACAGCTCGAGGGATGGACTTTTTGGGGTTCGCTGTCTCGGCAGCAACCAAGCCTGAATTCTCAGATCCAGCCATGGCAAAGATACAAGTAGGCATAACGGCGAGAAACCCTTTGAAACCGTGCGTAAAGGGGATCTCATTCCAGTACCGAAAACCCACCGCGTCGTAACCTGCTCCTCCAGCTGACATGATAATCATGGAGATAATAACAACGAAGATCCAGCCAAATTTAATCGTGCTAGCAACGACTTCAATTTCACCGAAGAGGGTAACAGCGCCAATATTGATCAGAATAATGATGGCTAGCCATATGCTGATCCATCCTGCTATCGGTACACGAGTTGTCCAGTAGGTTATGATGGTATTCGCTGAGGCCAACTCATTGGCGATCGTGATACTAAAATGAATAAGTCATTAGATTCTAGTTGGCATCTGGAAGTATGGATAGGGTGTATTGCTAACCAATAACTGAACCAATAAGACCAGCCGAGGGCAAAGGCAGCTGCCGGATCGACGAATTTTCCTTTTGTTAAATATCTGTTAGTTGACGTCGCTTAAAAGGCGTATAAAAGGTTCACTCACCTGTCCACTGGACGAAGGCTGATGGTAGGGGGTACATACAAGCCATCTCGCCGATGGAATGACTGACGCACCAAATCATCGAACCGGCAAGACAGTAACCAAGGAAGATACCAGCAGGGCCACCCTTTGCTAAGGAAGTACCACTTCCAAGCCATAAACCCATACCAATACTGGAACCAAGAGCGATCATGGTCAAGTGACGTGTGCTTAAAGAGCGCTTTAACTCGGTGTCGGCACCATGATCGGCATCATCTTCGTTATAAGGGACGCCAATAAGTGAAGGTTGCTTATCGTGAAGTTCACCGCTGCCATTGTAGGCAGCAGAGGGGGCGGAAGAATTGTCGCCCGCCATCGATTACTGCAACATAAGCTGCGACACTGGGAGAGGGATGACGGGTTATTTACCTCTTTAGAAGATGGTTTTAGTGTAGGTAAGACTTGAAGATGGGTTAGGTGTCAAACCGGGGAAAATAGGTAGGAAGAATGTAAAATGCGCTTTTGGGTGGAATTTAAATGGAAAGGAAAGAGGTGCGCGTATTGTTTCTTATCAATTTTAGTCGCGACGCCCCTTCCCACTATTGTTTGTGTGTAAGAACTTATTTGTAGTTGACTCTGGAAGGAGCATTAAATAGGAGGAAACTCCATCCCCTTCGGTACCCAAGGTAGTCTAATCCATGAGTGTTGGAAAAGGAAATCACTTTCACCTGAACACCTACAACAAATCGTGATCCGAAAGCAAGGTTGCAAAAAACAAGCCTCGGGCGCACCATTTGCTCAGGTCATTTGTTTCTGTGTACGGCTGAATTATGAGTTGACGCTTTACCTATTGATAGGGGCTCGACTCTGAATTGTCTCGGATTGGATTGCAAACGCGAAACAGTGCGGCATTCACTCTGATTCATCTGATGCGCATGATTTTAGGCATTTTACTGAGTGTTACCTAGGTACCTATCTATCTATATATCAGTCTACCACTCGATAGCTACGTCTTCCGGGCTGACCGGAGAGTCGTGCAACACGCGTCTTTCGAGTTGAACACTTGACCAACCAATGGGCAAATCCGCCTATCTTGTATATTTAACTTGACATCCCATCTTTATTACGAAGAATTACAACCTCGATTATTATACAATACATAGAAGGAATAGGTTCACAACGTAAGAGTTGGGATTAAGGATACTGATTTGGCACGTTGTACTGGAGTCAGTGGTGATACTCCAAACGTCAACGACTTCGCGGTGCACAGCATCAACCACTGTGCACACGAGAATCCTACGATGCGACATGGCCCGTCAGCCTCCAGCCCCTAGCAGCATCGAAAGCCAGTCAAATAGTTCAAATGCTATTCATTTTAATTCATATACCACTGGGCGTCATGGCTGAGCGCAACATCCCACATTCTTATCAGAGCGAATCAACAACCTCGCTTGTCCTCTTTTTAATGGCTTGATTCGACATACTGTTACGCATGAGGCTTGCCTTCCCTCGTGCTCGCCCAGCTCGGTAGGATTGTCTTATTTTTCAGGCGTTCTCTCCAAGTTCCACGCAGCTCTAGATGCTCTACACCGAGCTTGGGAAGATGTGCACCGGGCAATCCCGTAGCTGTGGTATGTAAAAGCTTGTTTCAGTCATCTAACGTGTATTTTCCAGGTGTGCAGCGAGGCCTGTCTTATCTCAAGGTTACACGTCCTCTTCAATTCAATAAGGCCACGGATTGGTACCACCAATCATGAGGGTCCTATTCGCGAGATAAGGTCGTACCTGTAAATTGTGGAATACTGTTAGATTTATGATTCTTCGCAAACGATAAGATGAGAAACACGAGAGAATCATTAGAGAAAATTCCTGCGAAACGCGCCGTGTAGATACCTACCTAGGTACCTACATTTCCGGAGCTTGGTCAAGACAGAGTCGCGTAAAATTCACATGCACTATTGAAATCTGGTACTAGGGACTAGGCACTTAGCCAATGAGACTCTCTACCCGATTTCGCACGTTTAAACAAATGCAACCTCTTGGCGTGGATTAGATCTGTACCACATCCTACTAGTAATTGGTAGTGATTTGTTATCGACTTTGAGGACTCGTCTTATGCAGCGAACAGTTATAACGATTCACCTACCATCATCTTCGGTTCTCGTCAATGCCGGTACTACATGTGTACTAATGTTTGACCCAATATATAAACAGTTCAAGTTGCAGACTTGCGGATATAAGCTACCTATTCGAGAAGCATCTTAATGCGTATGTACGCAGTAATGCCGATGATCTCGTTCGTACCCCCACTCTCATGGCCATTATGATTTGCTAATATTTTTTAAGGAGTTTTGCTTGTAGGAACCTTGTTGGTCCCTGTTTGCATGCTCTCTCTATGAATTTTTAGCCTTTAATGGGAGTTTGAGGAGCAGTTCAACTCAAAACTGGGAGTTCCCATGAATTGATGACAATTTCTCACTCATAATCTCTCTTAAATGCCGACAAGCAAATATTTCACGGCCATGGCCAATGCGGAAGGCGAGGATCTCTTAACTACTTGGCGTGGGGACTTCGAGCCAACGGCATTGCCGCATGAGTACACGGGTCCGTTTCGACCATGATTTGCACAGGGATGGGCTCCGATGGGTCCCCTGAGAGGCGACGACTTCAAATGGATCCTTGAATATATAATGGAAGAAAAGGCGACGATGGCTATTACCCAAAGTTCTTGGATGGTATACCTTTCCTAAGACCTAATACGTCAAGCGCTTCTAGGATGAGGACCTCTTACCTTCTGACTACTTCGTTAGCTGCGAGCGTAATTGCAGCGGCTGCATCAGAAGTTGATTTGCCGATTTCAGCAAGATCGGGCGAAGTCGAGTCAGACTCAACGACCGTATTCTATCATGATGCACAGGCTATTCTGGTGGGCAATGACGGTGGCGCGAGCACAGGTGGCTTTCGACTTTTCGATTTAAACGGTGAAACGCCGTTAACTGAGAAGGACCACGAGACTCCTGGTCGGACCAAACTCGTCACGGCAGTACACAACATTGGCGGGAAGGACCTTGTCGTTACCATTGCTCAGCCTGACTCCTATTTTCGGCTATATGACCCAATTACCGCTGAGCAAGTTGGCGAGCCGCTTGCACGTACGTTAGGAGACTGGTCGGCTCTCTGTTCCTGGAAGAGTCAAAGCAGTGGAGAGCAGTATCTGTATTTGTTCGGCAAGAAACAAACTGTGCAACACCTTCTAAGAGAAAATAACGGAACTTACGAGATTGTTGAAATCCAAACTTTCGAGAACCCAATTGAGGCAACATCATGCGCCATTTCTCTGTCTGCGAAGACTGTATATTTTGCGACAGATGACGGCCCAGAAATTTACGCGTTTCCAGCAGCAGAGGCAACATCAGTTCCTCAAATTAGTGTCCTAGGGAAGGTCGATGATGCTGTCACGGGACTAGCCGCTTACATTGGAACCGACTCTGACTACATCCTGGTTGCCGAGAACGATATCATCGCCGTTTACGATACTGCCTTTGCTGTTTTAGGTTCTTTGAAGGTTACTGCGGATGAAGACATCGAAGTTAAGGGCCTGAACGTCTACCAAGGGTCGACACAAAAATACCCATCAGGTGCAGTGACTTATGCCACCAAAAGCGATTCTGGGAAAGGATTTGCTGTCAGTTCATTGGAAGGAGCCTTCAACAGGCTAGGTCTGGATTTGAACACCTCTTATGACCCTCGTACGACCCCAAGCAAGTCAAGCAGTCCAATTTGTTTGGAATGTAGTTCTAATGGATTTTGTCGAAATGGGACGAGCGACGCGAGTAGGGCATTATGCTCATGCTTCGCGGGATTCGATGGGGCGGATTGTGCAAAGTTCACTTGTCGTAATGACTGTTCGACACATGGCGAATGTGTTGGAGCGAATATATGCCAATGTGAAGACGGATGGGGTGGGCTGTACTGTGCGTTTAAAGTAGTACAACCAGTTGCTGAGACGGACGCTCATGGCGGCGATGGAGATGATCCTGCGATATGGATATCCCCTACCAACAGGTCCGACTCAAGGATTATTACCACCACGAAGTCGGAAGAAGGTGCTGGACTGAGCGTCTTCGATCTAAATGGGAAACTACTACAGAGCATAGATGCTGGGGAGCCGGACAACGTCGATGTGATATATAATTTCCAGGCAGGAAACAGAACCATGGATTTAGCATACGCTGCTTGCCGAACTGATAATACTCTATGGTAAGTATTGTCCCGTCTATCTTATCTATCGCGTCTAATAGTCTTTAGCCTCTTTGAGATCACTAGCAATGGCACTCTCCAAACGATAGCTGGTGGCTCGCAGCCAACTAAAGACGGCTACAAAGTCTATGGCAGCTGCGTATACCGTTCGCGCAAAAGTGGCAAACAGTATCTTTTCGTTAATGCGAAATCAGCCGAATACCTTCAATACGAACTCTCCTGGGCTGATGATGCATTAAAAACCACCTTGGTGCGCAATTTTACTGGCGGAAGCGGAGGTCAAGTCGAAGGATGCGTCTCGGACGAGGCAAATGGGTGGGTTATAATTGGCGAGGAGCCTCGTGCTCTCTGGCGCTATGGTGCGGAGCCAGACGATGACTCTACGAAGGGGTTTCTCATCGGCGAAGTTGGTGATGGCACTATGTATGCCGACGTTGAGGGTGTTACCTTGGTCGAAGGTCCATCAGCAGACAAGGGTTTCATCATAGTCAGCCAGCAGGGAGTCAGTGCGTATAACGTGTATCGTCGGGCCGCCCCTCATGACTACGTTGAAACTTTCACAATATACGAAAATCCGGAGAAGGGAATAGATGGCGTGACGAACACTGATGGGCTTACTGCCGTGGGCGCTGCGCTTGGCGATGCATTTCCCAGTGGACTGGTAGTCACTCACGATGATGCCAACCAGCTTCCTGAAGGAGGCACAAGCGATCAGGCGAGCTACAAGCTGGTTAGCCTCGGAGATATACTTGGGAAAGAATTGATGAAGGAGGTCGATGCAAACTGGGATCCAAGAAAGTAGGCACTTAGAAGAGTTTTATTACTTGGATAACTACCTGAGTGATTGTGGATAAACTCATGTAGACCTTAGCTACTTCATGCAACATCCGAGCAAGGCAATCAAATCAAAATCACGGGGACCACGAAGAGAAAAGCGACAATATAATATAGAGACAATCTATAATTACCAATCATATACCTATACTATAGAAGAAAATATTACCATCCACCTATACCATCCTAGACAACAACCCAGAAAACTTAGTAAAAAGCTTGTATACAGTAATAGTTCTAGACATCGTGTTACCAAACAACCCTAGATAAAAGTAAATGATGATAAATGGTTATAATAGTAAGTAATGATAAGAGTAAAGGAAATAGATGTGAAAAAACGCTGAGCAACCCCCTTATCCCCCATATCATTCATTCTAATAATCGTTTCAATCAAATATATGTTTTGTGTTTCCGTCATGTATAGGTACCTATTGTTCTGCTTTGGGAAGATATCTAAAAGTTGACCAACTTGCTCTTGACGCAGACGGCCTTGGACAGGGTCTGGATGGAGCCGCTGGACAGGAGCTCGAGGACCTGGAGTGTGGCTTCGAACTCGCGGGTGATGAAGTTGCGGATCTCGATGGCGACGAGGGAGTCGAGCGGGTAGTGCGATAGGGAGCGGGTGACGTCGAGGTCTTCGAGCTCCATCATCATGACCGCCGCGAGCTTGTGCACCAAGCCGTCACAGACGACGGCCTCGGCCTCCTCGAGAGTCTTGGCTGCTTTCACGGCCGCGTTGTAGGAAATGGCCTTGGCTGCGCCGCCGGAAGCTGCGGCGTCGGCGGCCGCGGCGGCTTCCATGGCTTCACGCAGGTGCTTGCATTTGGCGTCGGGGGTCCAGAAGGGCTGCATGCTGGGCGTGATGCGCATGCCCGTGATGGTGTGGTTGTTGCACGCCTTGGCGAGCTTACCGCTGATGGCGGCGCCGAGGAGAGCCAGCACCTCGGCTTCGCAGATGGTGTCGCTGCCGAGGTTCTTGGCGACTTCGGCGGCCTTCTCGAGATCTTCCGCGAGGTACCCGGAGTCGGAGATGGCGGTCAAGTCTAGCGACGAGGCGGGCAGGCCCTGGGCGAGACGGTACTGGACGAAGGCGTTGAGAAAGCAGTTGGCGGCGGCGTAGGCGGCTTGACCTCTGTTGCCGACGGCGCCGGCGACGGAAGATATGGCGACGAAGAAGTCGAGAGGAGTGCCTGAGAGGGCGTTGTGGAAGTTCCAGGCACCTTGGACCTTGGACTCGATGACAGTGGTGTATTGGTCGTAGGTCATCTTCTCGAATAGGACATCCTATTTATTGTTAGTTATATGAGCGAAATCGATAGGAGGGTAGAAAAGAAGGAAGGAAGAAAGACTTACGCGAAGGACCATGGCACCGTGGATGACACCCCTGACGGGAGGCAAGCCCTCGAGACCGTATTGGACTAATTCTTCGACGGATGCCGGGTTGGCTACATCGGCACGACGCACCACGATTTCGGCACCCACTACGGCGGCTTCGTCGATGAGCTCCTTGACCTTGCCAGTTGCGCTACCACTTCGTGAAACTAGTACGAGATGTCGAGCACCTCGGCTGACCATCCAGCGAGCCATGCTTCGACCAAGCCCACCGGTACCGCCGATGAGGATGTAGGAGGCATCAGCCTTGAGCAGCTGGGCGGGTTTGCGAGGAGGGGTAGCCTTGACGATATCGTTGGCATGGGGCACCACCACAAGTTTGCCGTGAGCCTTGGCGCCGTGGAGTGTCTTGAACGCGGACTCTACCTCAGAGATGGGGAACACTGTGACGGGAGAGATAGGGCGGATCTTGCCGTATCGCATCAACTTGGAGACGTCGGAGAGGAGCCTTTGTAGGAGCTTGGGTCGCTCAGCAGCAACGGCCATGATGTCGACAGTCATGAAGCTAGCGTTGTTGTCGAACTGCGTCATCTCCAGTCTTGTGCTGGAGTTGGTATCCCGGGCGCCGATGTCAATCAAGCGACCGAACTTGTTGAGGCTGCTCCAGCTCTCGCGCAAACCATCTCCAGTCAGGCAGTTCAGCACAACGTCAACACCGACGTTGTCTGTTGCTTGACGCACAGCGTTACCAAAGGAAAGGCTCCTGCTGTAGAAGATGCGGTCTTCAGGGATGCCGTACTCCTTGATAAGGAACTCTTTCTTCTCGGTGCTGCCAACGGTCGCAAACACCTTAGCGCCAACCATATGAGCGATTGAAATGGCGGCTTGGCCAACAGCGCCAGCAGCGGCGTGGATAAGGACAGTTTCGTCCTCGGAAAGACGGCCAAGTTCGACAAGAGAGTAGTAGGCAGTGCTGTAGGCGAGAGGAAGGGTTGCGCCCTCTTCGAACTGCATGTCTAATGGAAGCTTGAATGCAAAGGTAGCCTTGGTGCGAGTCGACGTAGCGAATGCTCCCTTGGTAATAGCAGCTACTCGGTCGCCAACCTGGACGTTCCTGACATCCTTGCCTACAGCAGTGACTACACCGCTAGCTTCTACACCAAAGTCGTGAGTGGCTAGCTTACCATGAGCAGCTGTGAGATCCCTGTGGTTGACACCGACGGCGTGGACCTTGAACTCGATGTCCTCATCATTGAGGGGTTCCTCTACGGTCAAGTCGTCGGTGAAATGAAGTGTCTCAAGTGCACCAGCATCCGCAATTGCCATCTTGAGTTGGCGGTCAGTCTCGCCAAAAGGTGTCTGCTGGAGAGCGGAGGGCTTAGTCTCGCGGTGAACAATCTCGTTCACCACGGGGTCGTCGATGATGCGTGGTGTGAAGAACGAGCCGTTCCTCTCCTGGAACTCGAGTTCGCCGTTCAAGGCGCTGCTCTTGCCAAAGACTGCAGTGAAAATCTTGAGGACTGCCTCGGAAATCTGCTCTGTTGAAAGTTGATTCTGTCCGTCGAGGTCTAATGTGGAGAATGGGAGGAGAGTCTCGGAGCGGATCGTTCTGCTGAGACCAAGAATCATGTTCAGGTCTGGTGATGTAGAGTTATCGTAGGCACCACGGACCACCCACAATGCACCTTGCACGCTAGTGAGCATCTTTTGGAGGGCGGTAAACTCCTCAGCCTTCAACTGCGATAATAATGGCTTGTCGATTTCTGAGAGGAATATGAGGAGCTTGTTCTCGGGCTGGGCATCTAGGAGGCTGCTAGTATTAGGCAACTTTCCAGTAATTCGTTGTAAGGCTTCGGCTAAGCTGAATGCAACTTGTGTCTGGAGGCTGCCCTCTCCATATACAATCTCGATGTCAGTGTCAGGAAGTTTGCAGTCTTCGACAGGTACCCATTCTGACGATGAGCTATCAGAGTCCCCTGAGACGGGGTCTAGGATGGGCTCCCAGTCAAGTTTGTAGCATATCTCACGGTGGGCCTCTTGGTCAGTCTGGCCATCCCGGTCAAGTATGGGGGCGATGGTAAGGTCATCTAGCTTAATAAGGGGCTCCGATGCGTTAGGGTCGGCAATGAACATAGACAATTTTGTTGGCCTAGGGCTGTCTGTGGGTAACGATCCACGGCAGTAGGCCTTGACGGCTTTACCAGGTATCTTGTTAATGTCGATGACATCCTTTGAAATAGATATGCTCGAGATCGACGAGGGAAGGTAGATGGTATCAGGAGATGTGTTATGGGAGCCGGCAATAGGCCAGTACATGGAGATGAGGGACTCGAGGAATGAAGGTTGTATAACTGTGTCGGTGATATAGTGGTTAGGCATCTCCTTTGCCACGTCCGGAACAAGCAAATCGGCTTGCGAGCAAGAGCTAGAAGCTTTGCAGTTGGTGATCCCCTGGAAAGTTGGACCATAAGATACACCAACCTCGGACAGATCATCATAGAGCTTCTCCATCTCAATCGATGAAGTTGTAGCAGCATTGATTTCAGCAATGGTTGACTGAAGATGGATTCGCGACGCTAGATTCTGTCTAGCGTCATCAACACCGTTCGACTCGTGGGCCTGGACAGCGATTAAACCCTTACAGTGCTCCTTCCATCCTTTACTCTTCGTCCATGAGCAGATGCGGAACTCATCCCATACTTCTGAGGATACTAAGGTGCCCTCTTGGTGGGCCCTGAGGGTCGTTGTCATCTCAACGTCCTCATCGGGGATAACCAATGGCGCGAGGACAGACACGTCGCGAAGCTCGAATTTGTCAAAGTGTACATTGGCACTTACGGCTCTCTGGGCGGCTGCTTCAACAGCCATGGAGACGTAGCCTGACAGGGGGAAGATTGTTAGAGACTGAATTCTATGGTGTTGTAACCAGGGTAGGTCATCAAGGCGAACAATATTCCTCCATGTAGGTTCAAGGTCATTTGAGTAGTTAGCAAGGGTACCAAGAATGTCGTTGCGTGGAGCTGTCCTGTTCTTGTGTAGATGTGTCATGCGGGATTCGTGCCAGTACTTGGACGAGTAGTTCCAGGGGTAGCGAGGTAGATCACTCAAAAGCATTGGGGGCTTTCCCTGCTTAGGGAAGTTGATAGCTTCAAAGTCAATCGAGGCTCCCTTAGCAAAGAGTGTGGCTGCAACATCGAGCGCAGTCTCGACGGCATCCTTCTTTCGCGCAAGGCAAGACGCGTACGGGACCTTAGCCGCGTCACCACCTACCGTCTTCAGAATCTGCTTGAGAGGTCCCTGGAGAGCAGAGTGAGGTCCGAGTTCCACAAGCATGTTGACACCAGTTCTGTGGCCATCAATAGGCTCAAGCATGCTCTGTACTGCCTCGTTAAACCGTACAGGGCAAGTAAGATTCTGCACCCAATAGGTTGCTTCCAGTTCCTTACCGTCAATGCGACGGCCGAGAAGTGAAGAATGGAATCTCACATCCGTTGAGATAGGTCCTTCAAGCTCATCAATCGATGCTTGATAGTCCTTCGCGAGCAGATTCATGTGGTGGGAGTGGTAGGCAGTGTCGACAAAGAGTTTCCTGTTAAAGAGTTGCTTCTCTTCAACGATCTTTTTCAACTCATCGATACCCGCCTCGTCACCCGAAATTGTAAGACTGCTAGGACTGTTGTAGCATGCAATCTTGACTTCACCGTCCTTGAGTTCCGAAAGGAGAGGCTCAAACTCTTCTTTACTACCTCCGACTGCCATCATGGAGCCCCTGAGATTTGGGTATCTCTCTTTCAAGACAGGGATGAGACGACCCCTGTGATAGGCAATAGACACACATGCCTCAAAGGTGAGAATGCCAGCAGCGTAAGCAGCACCTATCTCTCCACTGGAATGACCAGCCACGGCGGTTGGCTTGATACCCCAGGATTGTAGCAGGTCAACCAAAGCCAATTGAATGGCCGTGCAAGATGGCTGACTGATATGAGCTGCACCAACTGCAGAAGTCTTCTCATCTTTGCTTAATTCTTCGACCAGCGACCAAGGTGCACCTAATGAACTGAGGCAGGCATCGGCGTAGTCAATAGCATGTGCAAATACGGGGTACTGCTCGTAGAGCTCGCGACCCATACCATACCACTGAGCACCCTGCCCGGTAAAAATGAATCCGATCCTTAATGGGTCTACTTCCTTGCCGGGTGTGATCTGTTGGTTGTTAATAGCATCGATAAAGTCGAATGATCTGAGCGCGGGAATTGCTACCCGGTATTGTAGTAGTGATCGGCGTTGACCCAACGTGTATGCGACATCCGACATCAAGTCCTTTTGGAACATTTCAGGTCTTTGCTCGAGGTAGATTATTAGACTTTTCAACACGGCCTCCAAGGTATTCTTGTCATTCGCAGTGACCGGGAAGAGTTTCCTTCCGGGGTTGTCGTTCTTGAGATCGGCATCGTTCTTGGGGCCCTTTTGGGTGAATGGAACCTTTTCGAGAACAACATGGGCATTAGTACCACCAAAACCGAAGTTGTTGACACTGATGTATTTCTTGTTCCGTGGCCACGGTCGTTGGTTAATAGGGACCTAGGTTTCATCAGTCAGCGCCATCCGTACCATTGAATGTAACATGAAGTTAAACAAACCTTGAGGTTCCATTCCTTCCACGGAATCTTCTCATTAGGATGTTTAAAGTCATAATTAGGCAAAATGAACCCTCTCTCTAACATTAGAGCGGATTTGATAACTGCCACAATACCAGAAGCACCTTCAAGATGGCCGATATTAGACTTGACAGATCCAATGAAAAGAGGATCCCGCGGCGTTCTACCAGCGCCTAATACGTTGTGAATGGCGGTGGCTTCAATTGGGTCTCCGACCCGTGTGCCTGTCCCATGGGCCTCGACGAAGCCACAATCCGCGGGGTCCAGTCCAGCATTAGTATATACTTGGCGCATCAACGTTTCTAAGGAATGATATTAGCGGCGGGTTTTGAATAATACTCCGATGGTCTTACCTTGCGCCTCGCCCGAGGGCATCGTGATACCAGGCGTCTTTCCATCCTGGTTAATGCCACTCCCAACGATAATCGCCCTAATTTGATCGTTGTCCCTACGAGCCTGGTCAAGAGGCTTGAGAATGACCATACCACAGCCTTCACCACGGCCGAATCCTGTACCTCTACTATCGAAGGAAAAAGACCGACCGGAATCCGAAAATAGTCTAGTTATGTGATAAGTATTATATTTGATACGCGATCGGGATCCCTTACCTAGATTTAGAGAATGAAATCCAGAACTCCGGAAGCATGTTCAAATGACATCCCCCGACTATTGCCATATTCGACTCCCCAGCACGTAAGCTCTGACAAGCCACATGCAGTGCGACCAAACTAGACGAGCACGCCGTGTCTGTGGTAAAACTGGGCCCGCGAAGGTCGAAGAAGTGCGATAATCTATTAGATTGCATGGCGTACGCGCAACCTGGCAACGTCATCAGCGGCAGCCAACCATTTTCATTATTTGCTTGGCCCTACTTACCGGTAGCTTGGTGCATGGGAATAGTATCTGAATCTCTAAACAAGTGAGATTCGTATTCGGGGAACGACCCCCCAACAAACACGCCAACATCCTTGCCGATGATCTTGTGCTTTGGAATACCCGCGTTTTCGAGCGCTTCGAACGTGCATTCCAGGAGTAGACGTTGTTGAGGGTCCATAGAGATAGCCTCCTTTTCCGTCAAGCTGAAAAAGGGGGCGTCGAATGCTTGTAAGTCCGTGTTCAGAAAGTGACCCCCAACCGGGTTGTGACAACCAGCCTTTCCCGGGTTCGGGTGGTAGAAGCTGGCTGTGTTAAACCGCTCTTTCGGTATCTCTGAGTAGCCACTTCGGGCTCTTGCACATAGCTCCCAAAACTCCGCAGGGCTGGCCACGCTACCCGGCAGCCTGCATGACATGCCAACAATAGCAATGGGCATTGGCTTGTCTTTAGGTTGTGTCGTAGGGGTTCCATTTACATTGCTTGAGTGTCCGTTACTCAGCCCGTTGCTGAGGCCGTTTGTTTGGCCGACACGGTGACCGTTGGTCTGTCCAAAGGTTTGAGCATAATGCCCATTTGGCTCCGAGTTGCCATTCGGATATGAAGAGCCATTAGTAAATCCGTTTGTATGTCCATTGGTGTGCCCGTTGGTGTATCCGTTAGTAGGAGCTCTCGAATCCTCGTGGACTCCGTTGGATATGCCATATACACTGCCGTTGGTGGCTGACGGGGCCATGACTACGGATTTCGTTGCGACGGTACTATAGAGCCCAAGCGTACTCTAGGAAAAAACTGTCAAAGGAAGCATTTGAGTAGAGAATGTGGTTTATATTTCTGTCTCAAGGAGAAGCTCCAGTACGCGTAATATGTCGTGCCCCAGCCAGGATCCCAAGTGGGCAGTACTAAGTCACAATAATAAAGCCTGATATTCGGGGAATAGGAAAATCTTTCCACCCTTAGCACGGAACCCCATGGATGTAACTTTAGGCGAGGAACTCTTCCACAGATCTGAGGGCGTATATCGGAAACGTTTACACGGGAATGATAGGATCCAATAGTCAGAGTCGGCCCAGCGGTATCATTTGTCATCCCTGACTATCACGACTGCCACGACGCCGATCATATTGACAATTTGTCTTAGACATTACACACCAGCTCCTCGCTCTCTTGCAGGAGGCCAGAACATAGAAGAAGCTTATGCAGGGGTTGACCTACTGGATCAGGACACCTATCGAGGGAAGATACCGTATCGACCTCATCTCTTGAAGTTACCCCTGTAAGGGTAACCATTCATCTACTATTGTACGGCAGGAGGTTGATCAGGGTCTTCGCAGCTTACGACTCGCTTACACGACGACATCAGCATAACATGCACTGACGTGCTCCTTTAGCGATATCACCAAGAGGGTCCTCGTAACGAGTTGAGATACTCGATGAGGAAGTTGTCCCAAACTGCATATGGTCAAGACAGCACGGAAAGATATTGCCGATCCATTTACCATTTATTGACAATACCTGCATCAAGCCTAACCGAGTCCTAGTTCATAAGGGTTAAGATTGTCAGTGTAAATTGTGAATAGGTTATTTTTTGTTGTTTGATTTCCGATCTTGGGAAGTTGATGCCGGAGGTTTTAGACGACCAAAGGGGTTAAGACAGATAAAAATTGAGACACAGATATTGCGATATGACAGGGATTCAATGTGGCGGCAAGCCTGATAAGGATGCAATGAAGGCTCGCGTCCCTGGCATATACCACACCACACGTTGTAGACGTACGTAGCAGATACGACTACATAATACTGCCACTACCACCACCACTAACCACCGACCACCGAGATAGAACCCTTGACGGCACCCAATATGGATAGATTGTATAGTCCCACCCCGCGCGGCTTGGCACCCGGCACTTTGAGCTCCTATGGCTCCATTCGAGGTCGTGGCGCGAGTGGGGGCACTTACCGACAACGAGAGCACAGCAGTCTACTACGTAGTAGGCTGTTATCACGTCCAATGACGGCGGCCCAGCCCAACTTATACTATTTCCAACAGTTAGGCACGCTATTGGCGTCTTTATCCGGGTGGCGCCGAAGCCTTACCCAAAACAATCCAAGTCTTATAAACATCGAGATTAGACCAAGGCTTAATTGCTAACTAGACTTTATAGGCTTTGAGAATCCCGTGAAAATATTCCGGGCATGTCTCGAGGCATAGAGCCTCAGCTCACATGTTACAGGTCAAATGGCAGGGGTGGTTGTCACCCATGCCATGCAACTCCGTCTGATAGTCTGATAGGAGTCGGCGGATGTTGCCACTGCATGAGTGCTGCAGCAGCCTTCGCCAAGATCGACCTTGCTGAGGATCAATGTATCTCAAACGAGCTCATTAGTCTCCGGACTCTCTCTACGGACACCCCCGGAGGGGGGCCGGACGGTAAAGGTCTCAGTTCCAAACAGAGATATCAAGTAACTTATACGTAAACTAACACGTAAGCCTTCTCCCGCGTTTTTCCCATTCTTCAATACGCGCAATCACTCATTTTACTGCATTCCTTGCTTTCTCGTGTTTGTCTCTTATGGCCGCGCATCTCTTTTATTCTCGTTCAATTCGGTGTAATTAGTGTGTACGGGCATTTTCGAAAACCACCTCAATCTTGCAACATGAAGTTTCTATGTTTACCAGGCGCATATGGAAGCGCTGATGTAAGTCTTGGTATTCTTGGGAGACAAGCCACACCACTAACATACAGTTAGAAATTCCAAGTCCAACTAGGTACTGCATTGGTTGTGTATCCTACACACTTACGCACTTACTGACGATATTTAGCACCTCTTGTTAACGAATTGTTGTCTGATGACACCGCACAATTTCGTTTTGTCGACGCGCCATGTGAGGCAGTGCCCCCAGAGGGGTTCGAAGATTTCTTCGGAAAGCCTCCTTACTATCGCTTCATCGAACCAGATGAGAAAGGGACAGACGATACTGATGTCTTGTCTCGAATTCGAGATTTCCCTGAGTGTGATACGGCCGAAGACACTATGCGAGAACTTATGAAAGAAGGTGTTGCAAGCAGTGTTAAGAGTACGAATAGAGCAATCGAGTACCTCTTCGAAATCATGGAGAAGGAAGGTCCCTTTGAAGGGATCATAGGATACTCTGAGGGAGCAACTGTCGCCTCGACTTTTCTACTAGCTGAACAGAGACGGTTCGAACAAACGGGACGGAAACCACAGATTAAATGCGGTATCTTCTTCGCCGGCTGGCCACCATTGGATCCTGCTACTTATGCGATGGTCCTTGCCGATGAGTCTGATTTGATGATTAACATTCACACCTGTCATATCAGTAAGACTTCCAGAACTACGTCCACCGCAATCCGAAGATGCTAACAATAATTCAAGTCGGATCACTCGATCCTTACGTTGCCGGTTCAATGGCTCTGTACAACACTTGCGAACCTGACATAGCCTACATCTTCGACCATGGCAAAGGCCATACCCTACCAAGAGAAAAAGGTGTCATTAAGGAGCTTGGAGACGTCATCCGTAATATGATTGCAGATGCGTCAGCATAGAATTACATGATAGAAACCATTTTAGATTACCGCACTTGTTTACTTATTTTCCCGATGTAGGTATAGAGAATTTCACATGCAGGAATAGTTGTAGAAGCAATATAATTACCCAGAACAAACCGATTGCTGTGTACGAAAACTCCGTGATAGGGTCTATTTAGAATTGGAATTTTCCATGCATGATGTAACCTCCCCCCCCCGATTTGGTGGCGGCATCGACTGTGACAGAAGAAAATGCAGTTAATTAGCCACCTACCTTTATCGGGAGTTACTTCTGCTACGACCCAGCTTTTAAGGTAATATGCCGTAGGTAGCTATTGGTAAATGGTTGCTTATATTGAAGATGATCGGCAACTAGGGACACGGCGATCGTCCAATACTCCCGAGACATGCAAGCGGATAAGGTATGACAAGGGGGCCCTGCCAATGGGGTATATCGGTTCGTTTATTTTAATTGATGCTTAATTTTCTCTGATTCTACTTAGCGGAGCATGCCTCCGCCACAGAACGCGTTTACCCAGGGCCCTTGATGGTTGGCCATATGGTAAGGGTCCCTTTTCACATGGTAGAACTAGTTGTTTGCTCCTTGTTCCTAGCGACTCCAATATCTTCTCTCTCTGACAGCTTGGTTTTCAAGAACTCTCCGATTTATCCTAGCCCCAATCACCAGCTTTGTCCTTTTCTTGTTGGATCCCCCTGTTGGATAGTTGCTGTATAGGATTCCTGATTGCGCTTTGCGCACATGTAATATGGAGAAAAGAAGTACCGTCTTGGAAGAAGCATCGGGGAAGCCACATGATAGTGCTTCTACCAACAGACCTAGTCCGGTTAATCGAGAATCCCCTATACATGATGTGGTACAAGGAAGTAACACCACACCGGATTTCCCCAGAGGAGGTACTTCGCTCTCCATCTCGATAGAAGCAAATCCCCCTTCACCCTCCATTATGAGAGAGACCTCGACTATGGACCTACTAGGAGCCTCTGCTCCACCTGGGAGGACAGCCTCGATAACCTCAGCGTCGTCGACAGGCTCGCTGTCGGAACCTCCAAGCCCAGCACGGCCTGCTGGTCAACGGCCTACAATAAACTTGAAGCCGTCCTTATCGTCGCTGGCCAAGCCACCGGAGTCACAACTTGGAGGAACAGCTCTTTCCCCAATTCCGTCGGTTTCCCCTGGGGACAGCGTTGCTCCAACTTCGCCAGATAACGCACCTCAACCTCCCGCAGCCCCACCAGTTCCCCCTACTTTTCAGGCTAGCATACCATCTAAACAGTCAAAATTGAAGAAGACAAGTTCGAACTTCTTTGTAAGTGTTTTCTACGATAGACTTTTACTCGGAATTAATAGAAAAAATAGAGGATCTTCAGCTATACGACATGGCGCGACAGGGTGATGCTATTCGCTTCTGTCGTGGCCGCTATGGGGGCCGGCGTTGCCTTTCCCCTAATGACCATTGTTTTCGGTGAGATATCTTAGAGTGCATAAAGCCAATAGTATTCAACAAAAACTTACCAATTTCTTAGGCCAACTGGTTGGAGCTATCGCGAGTACCAGAGCTGATCTAAACGCCGAAGGTTCCAAGGAACACTATACTCAACTCATAAACGAATACGTGTAAGTGCTATAACAACTTTTTTGTGGGACCCCACTGAACATACAATTATTCAGTCTCTTCATGGTATACCTTTTCGTTGGTAGGTTTGTATTAGGCTACGTCGCTACTGTAAGTTATCATCCCCCTAAAATGACAACCTGCGATGCTGACATGGCCTAAGCTTGGATTCCGCATGATGGGCTTCCGCATCTCTTCAGCGATGCGGCTAGCCTATTTCAAAGCTCTACTCAGCCTACCCGTGTCGCTGTTAGACACTCAACCCCCTGGACAAGTTGCAGCCATCATAACAACTACGGCAAACACGCTTCAGAATGGAATATCCGAGAGACTGGCAGCAATTATTCAAAACTTATCTATGTTTATCTCTTCAATTGTTATCGCCTTCACCCGCAGTTGGAAGTTGAGTTTAGTTACCAGCAGTGGCATGTTTCTGATCACAATATGTTACTGCGTCACTATTCCCTTCGTGGTAAGGAACATGAAGCAAGTTGAAGACGCAAACATCAAGGGGTCTGCAGTAGCAAGTGAGAGTTTCGGCTCTATCAGAATGATTGCTGCATACGGTGCCGAAACAAAGATGGTGAAGAAGTATCAAGAGTGGGTAGATGAGGCACAACGTAGGGGCCTTCGACTATCGAAGATAGTTGCTATACAACAGGGCACAAGTGAGTAATACACCCAGCTCTCTGATATAAGTCTTGCTAACCTGGTATTCTAGTTTATTTCAGTGTATATGCGTTAGTATATCTTGTCGTAGGTAATCCAAATCAGACGCTAATAGTTAATAGAACCTTTGCCTTGACATTTTGGTACGCTGTCAAGATGTTAATAAACTTTGAGATTCCTGACGTTGGAACTTTAATTACGTTAGTCTATTGTTGGGACTATGATTGCTCATTGCTTACAATTTTTACAGCGTCTTGATGTGTATAATGATGATTGTCATGGGCATTGGCGGCATCGCAGCGCCAATTTCTGCTGCTGCTCGAGCAGCCGGTGCAGCTAGTATCCTTTTCAATGGTATTGATGCGCCAAGACCAAAGGTTACAGGGCTGAAGTATCCCGACGTCTCAGCGACAGGAGACATTGTGCTCTGGGGGGTCAACTTTACTTACCCCACGAGGCCTAAGCTCAAGGTTCTTGACGGCCTTAACCTGATCCTACCAGCAGGAAAAACCACAGCTATTGTTGGCCCTTCAGGGTCTGGGAAGAGTACAATAGTAGCGCTTATAGAACGATGGTACGATTTGGATGGAGATTCAGAACAGAAGAAATTAGTGAGTATTTGATTTTATCAAAGCTACCTAGTCTTAGTGGCTAATCTTGGTATTTATAGGTTCAATTCTTTCGCAACGGCTCAGTAACAATTGGCCGCACAAAACTAACTGATATCGATTTGAAGTGGTGGAGGTCGCAAATCGGACTTGTACAACAAGAACCTTTTCTCTTTAACGCGACTATTTTCCAGAACGTCGCAAATGGTCTAATAGGAACAGAATGGGAAGATTGCGATATCGACAGGAAGAGGGAACTGGTAGAATATGCCTGCAAGGAAGCTTTTGCCGACGAATTCATATCTCGACTCCCCGAAGGATACGACACTCACGTGGGAGACGCCGGTATAAAATTGAGCGGCGGTCAGCGCCAAAGATTAGCAATCGCCAGAGCTATAGTCAAGCAGCCAAAGATCCTGATCCTAGATGAGGCGACGAGTTCGATCGACGTTCGTGGAGAGAAGGTTGTTCAAGCTGCATTAGATAAAGTGTCTCAAAATCGCACTACAATCATGATAGCCCATAGACTATCGACAGTCAAGAAGGCAGACAATATTGTGGTTCTCGCCAAAGGTAAAGTTGTCCAATGGGGCAATCACGAGAGCCTTATGGCTCAGATCGGTGGTCCTTACTGGCTTCTTACCAATTCGCAAAGACTGTCGATGGGTAGTGAGACTGATATTCCGGATGAATCATCTGAGGTCACGGAAGTGGAAAAACGAACTATGGATCTTATGACACTTGATGAGACTAAAGCCGAGGTCCGGGACAGCGAAAGCACCGTGGCTGAAAAACCAGCGCACAAGCCAAAGGGCGTAATGGGAAGCTTTGGTGCTATGCTTGTGGAACAAAAGCCATTCTGGCCATGGTATGTTGTTATGGCTTTTGGCGCCGTCGTTGCTGGTGGTAAGTTCACTACCCTTGAATGTGCCCTATCAAGGGCTTTATTAACGAATACCATAGGAAGTACACCTGTTCAAGCCTATATCTTCGCCGCACTTATCTCATCTTTTGCCTACTGGGGAGATACATTGGTATCAGTCACTAATTTCTGGTGCCTTATGTTCGTCGCGCTTGCATCTGCCGCAGGAGCTGGCTACTTTGCTCTGGGATATTCTTCCACAGTTGTCTCCTTCGTAAGTCCAACGTATCTTATGTACTCATCGCATCATATTGCCAATCTAACAAGTGCAGTACATTACCTCGGCTTATCGACGGGAGTATTTCCAAAACATTATCTCGAAGACTGTATCTTGGTTTGATGGCGACGGTAGATCGATCGGTGCCCTTACCGGAATCGTGGCTAGCGACCCTACGCAACTGCAACAATTACTAGGAACCAATATGGCCTTTGCAGCCATATCAATCCTCAGCGTTACTGGATGTTTAGTTCTATCATTCTACTTCGGATGGAAATTGACCATTGTCGCACTGGCGTCCGCCATGCCATTGGCTCTAGCTGCTGGGTTCTTCCGCGTTCGTGTTGAAAAGGGGTTCGAGACCATGAACTTGAAGGTCTTTGGCGAGAGCGCTAAGTTCGCTACGGAATCTATTGGAGCCATCCGCACCGTATCAGCTCTCACTTTAGAAGAAAGCATATGTCGCAGATACGAAGAACTACTCCAAGCACATGTACAAAAAGCTTTCAAGCGAGCCCGCTTCGCAACTATAGTATTTTCGGCAAGTGATAGCTTGCCATTCCTCTGCATGGCATTTGTTCTATGGTACGTAGGGCCTATGCATTATGCACACCACTGAGATAACTTGCTGATAATTTCCCAGGTATGGAGGTACTCTACTAGTATCAGGAGAATATTGGACATTCCAATATCGTAAGTTCTGAGTCACCATTAGACCGAGACAGGAGCTAATTCGCATATTAAGTGGTGGTTTATATTGCCGTAGTACAGGTAAGCAACCCATAAGCATGAGTACACCGATTCATATGAATTAATCAGTTAACCGAACCAATATAGGGTGCTACAGGAGCAGGACAATGGCTCAGCTTTGGGCCCAGTAAGTCTAGATCAATGATCCATCACGCAATTAAAATACTAAACATCAATTAGATATTGCGCAAGCTACTGCAGCGGCAAATAGAATTCAGGCCATGAGGCATAATGACAACGGCGACGGTCGGGGGATTTTACTAAGTGACCAAACAGTTGACGAGGATAAAAGGGGTGTTAAGATTGAGCTACAAGATGTGTGGTTCAGGTACCCGACAAGGGATGTTCCCGTCTTGAATGGATTGAGTATGACTGTAAGTGCGCCGCCCACCGGGTTACCGTACCCTATGCTAATTTGACTAGATTGAGAAGGGTCAATTCGCTGCCATTGTCGGGCCCTCCGGTAAGTCTTGCCAGCATCAATTCATGATTCTGAAACCCTAACACAATTTAGGCTGTGGTAAAACAAGTGTTGTCTCCTTGTTAGAGAGGTGAGTCTATTCGGTATTCCTCTTTGATACTTTTTTGAAACTCATAATTTTATGCAGGTTCTACAGGGTCAAATCTGGAAGCATAACATACAATGATATCGACATTGATGACATTGACCTGAGGGACTACCGTAAAACAATCTCGCTTGTGGCACAAGAACCATCGCTTTTCAACGGCAGTATCAAAGAAAACATACTCCTCGGTGTGGATCCTGACACGATCTCCGATGAGGAGCTAGAACAGGTGTGTCGTGACGCCGAGATACATGACTTCATCACCTCTCTTCCCGAAGGATACAACACGAAGGTAGGTATCAAAGGGATACTGCTATCCGGCGGGCAAAAGCAGCGCCTCTCTATTGCTCGAGCACTTATTAGGGATCCACGGCTCTTGCTATTGGATGAAGCTACGTCGAACCTCGACTCGGAGACGGAGAAACTAGTACAAGGCGTCTTCGAGCGAACGAAGAAAAGCAGGACTATGATAGTAGTTGCCCACCGGCTTGCTACTATTCAGAACGCCGACGTTATCTTCGTGCTTGGCGATGGCCAAGTTCTAGAATCCGGTACTCATATTGGCCTCCTCCAGAAGCGAGGTGTGTATTTCAGCATGGTACGTCCGCCCAGACCTTTCTAAAACTACCCCCAATATAAGAGGCTAATTAAGTACGATAGTGTCAAGCACAAGCCTTGGATAGATAAGGTGGCTTTGTATTATATACTATGTATTATGCTTATAGAGATGGCGGTAATAAACTAGATGATAATAACTATCTAGGCTAGGTACATAATATTGGCAATACAAAATATGTCCGGTAATACGGAGATCAGCAAATTCAAATACCTACATAGTAGATGTGAAGCCCACAACCTGGAGACATGGTGAAAAGGCGTATTCACAAGGCATATGTAGGTAATTTTCCCACCCGAGGAGAAATGCATCATATCGTTGTCAGCAAAGACTAAACCCTACAATGCAACGCGCAGGGGGGTGATGCCGGGGTGCCATGCAGCGTAGCAATATATCAGACCAAGATCGGCATACGTGCTCGGCACTGTAAAGCTAGTTGGGCATGTCAAGTCCTTATTTACCCTTCGATTTGCAGGGTCCGTTGTATTCACCCCCCCTGAATTAGCATAAATGCTGCATGCACAGGGAATTTCTTCCGTTCCTGATCCTTCCCGGTCGTTGCGTAGTTTGATAAGCGCAATCTTATCCTCCGCTCCTCCGTGGACGTAGCAGTATCTAAGTGCGCACGACCAGTATCTTTGCCTCCGGGGGTTACCCGGTGTGGGTGCTCTCACGCATATGCCTTCACGTAACGGGGTTGGACGGGATAGTCTGCAAAGGCCCGCGACACGGCCGAAGGAATACGCTGTGTACCACCTAACTTATTTAAGTGTATGCGGATACTTGCGTCAAATCACGTAAACGACAGCAGGGCACATAAGGCATACAGGGCCGTGTTATCATCGGGCTTGCGTAATCTTCTCTGAGACTCCATAGCTTCGGGACCGGCGCAGAACGGACATTGACATTTACGGAGCTTTTCAAGTTTCACGACAGTAAAGCTAGCATCTCAGCCTACTTTCTATCATGGCTGCTTACGTTTGACACGGACATCAACTCTATTCGTCGCTACGCTCACACCCCCCTTTTCGCGCCGGCGATGGGTAAGGGTTGATACCTGCATACACAGGCAATCCTGGAATATCTCTGACTGCCCCGTTCAGCTTTGGGATATTAGCACCGGTAGATGGGTTCGTCACAACCCTGCTATCGTGCGTGGCGTGCTACTACTGCATTTGTCGACATGTTGCTAGATTGCAAGAAAAGGTAGAGATTAGAGAGTACCACGGCCCAATCCGGTGTTATTCTACGATTAAGAAAAGCTCGAAATTTGCTACAGTTTGCTACAGCCCTCCTTTTCTTTTTGTGTTATGTCAGAGATGCAGTGCGTCCCCAGACATCATCGGCGCTTGGACCAGCATCCACTCGGAAGGGAATAAAATGCTGATGCAAGGCTAGGTCCGATTGTTTTTTTACATACTTCACATCACATCATGAAATTTTTTGCTCTCATAAACAGAGGCTCGTAATGAGAAGGGAAATATAATTCTACGTATATCGACAGGATAACTAGATGGTGTGGTGTGCTGAATGAGCACGCGCGTGGGGGTAAAGTGTGATCGAGAGCGACAAGTAAACTGGTTGGCGGATATAACCAAAACACCAAGTTACTGGAAGTCTGTGCGACATGCGAATCACTACTGAGAAAGGAATGTAGTAAACAAGTAAAAGCTTCAAGTTAAGAAGGTGTATCAAGCGACAAGGTGAAGTGACATCAACCTAGTTGGATTGTTTCTACGATACTCTTGCCACTCGGGACTTGGGGTCTCAGCCTCACGCTGCAATGCTATATAGAGCCCTATCAACATGTTACATAGCACCGAGCAAGTCTCGGGGTAGTATACTATTTGGACCTAGAACTAGTATATTCATATCCTTTGAACGCCCCAGAGTAGACCAGAAACTGGTTTGCGATGTTGGTATGCTGCGTAGAAAAACACGTCAGGCCCCGTGATGACGCGTCACCAACCAGAGATTTTTACAACCTAGGTATTCCCGAAAAGGCCTCATTATCAGATAGCGGCTCATTTGGAAGAGTATCACATTCCATATATGGTAGAAAGTGGTTCTTATATCTCTTATCACAGGGTCTGTTCCTCGATTCAACCTACCTTGTTGTAACCCATTATTTCCTCCTGATTCTGGTTATCTATGTTATGTCGAGTGAGCGCTTATGACCTTAACCCAGTTGATTTCAAGATGGCGGGATTGCATGGCGTCTGAGGTGCCATGTTCTAACAAGTTTTGGTACGTTCCCACACACTTTCCTTGAGCATTACTAGAGCTGAGGCTTATCATCTACGATTCTAGGATACTAGGGGGCGTACATAGAGCCTTGGCGCAACATCAAAGCAAACATGTGTGTTCGGTGATGGCCCACAGCATTAAGGCGATGAACAGCATTTCTAGCTGAAACTTCCCTTTTCGATTAATACCACTTGATAATCGAGGCCGCGTCACACATTCGCTTCGCCGACGCAGCGTGAGGCGGAGTTGATCGGGAACGATATGGGTATACGACAGCATACGCGAGTCCGAATTGTAACGTCAAAACACGAATATGACAGAGGAGGCCGGAAATATCCAGGTAAACAACGTAGATTATCGTGTTACGAAATTAAGTGTTTCTAGGGAGGCGTAAGCGCCTGAGTAATAGCCCTAGCTGATCTCCAGTAGCACAAGTTCTGACTACGAACGCAAGGAAGAAGCTATAGCACGGCTTTGTTAAGACAAGAGGGATGAGGGTAGTGAGTCCCGTACTAACGATATAGCCATAATTCATATTCTAAATACGTTAGTTATCTAGGGGTTAATAATATTGATATCTTCGCCAACCTGTTATAATTAGGTATATATCATTGCAAGGTCGAGAGCAATGAGAAAATATCTCTAAAACTAGTAGCTTAAAGTAAAGTGTTACAAATTAGAATAAGATATTTATCACAACTAGTCAGATAGAGTATATCAAAGACTATGTGACTGATAGCAAAAATATAAGACATCATAGCCAAATAGCAATCCCTAGAACTTATCACCTCAAGAGCAGATAATTGCTTTTTTATATCTTTAGAGCAACTTCACAACGAAAGCTTTCCATAAAGGATTGTTAAGGTTTGAGCTATTTCTGACACGGTTAGGCTTTCGAAAGTCACGTTGGGGAAAATGTAAGTTAATTCAATAGAAGTGAGGATTATTGGATTCCTACAATTCTTCAGGATTATATAGTTTCTAATTCTATATTGGAATTTACTGCGTGATTATGTACATTTATACTAATACTAAGAATAAAATGTCTAATTGGGAGTTGTTCATAAACTAGCAAGGCTTTGCGTTATGCTTTCCGTGGACAATGAGTCCTGTGAGACGAAAAAGCCTGATATATATAACAACTGTGTGATTTTATTGATTCAATTGATTGATTGAAAAGGAAGATTATTATTTTTTTTACAAACGATCACTGTGTTTGAACAGTGTCGAGAGGCCATGTGACCGTAGGTCACATGACAGTACATCATTACATCTGACAACAACTTAGTAGCGGAAGGAGAACTTTTAGGCTAGCATTTTTGCAACCACAATGAATTAAGCTTCGCAATACGTCAAAAAACATTTCTTTAAAAAAGTAAATTGGCATCTTAAATCTCAAGATTCGATCAAGTATGAACCAAACCCATTATACTCAGTGAGTGTTGTTAAGTGAACTCATCATGGGAAAGACGTAGTAAAGACTAATGAAATAGTTGTTAAGCAAAATTTATTTCTTCATTAATTCATTTCTTAGGCTTGGATTCCATCCATTCGCCATTAGATACCTTATAGCCATCCGTATTATCCCAATGTCATTATTCAAAACTTTTCAACTCTTCATGCCTGAGTATCTCCACCTAGCGCGCTGTACGGCTGCTCACTGCCTACATGCTTCTCACGTCCAGCATTGGAGCCAGCATTTGCTGTCCCGGAAACTGTTGACCCAGAGACAAACTTGTTCTCGGCAGCTAGTCCGGGGTCGTTCTTAGTGCCGAACTCAGAGAAGCTTGTGTTCTTAGACCTATCCTCCGTGCCGATACTGTCGTCCTCCGTCAGGTTCTTGCCGTGTGGGCCTCCTTTCTCCTTCAAGTACTGGCTCTGCACGTATGTAGGTGCGGCGTTCGCAGTGCTTCGGCCGGGACCGGATGTGTCTGATTGGTGAATACCGCCTTCATGAGGCTTTGAAGCAGATGTTAAGTCCTCTCGAGGAACTTGCTGAGGTGCTGCCTGGTTGGCTTGGCGGAATGCTTGTGACTCTGCGGCGAGCGAACCCTGGCTCACAACTCCGGTTGCTTCGTTGGTGGTAGGGGCGTTTCGGCCAGCGGTGACCTTAGTTCCTTCACTAGGTGCTTTTCCGGACATATTGCTTGACTTTCTGGTTATGGTTGTCTTATTTGATAGAAGTTGGTGAAAGATGATGAATATTTAAGCTCGGTTTGTAGATTGGGATACTTTCAGATTTTGCTTGGATTTAAGTTGTTGTTTGATATGGAATAGAATTAGAGAATAGAAAAATTCACGTTACATGACCCTTTAATAAATGCTTGCTCAGTAGATCTCGAAGGTTTGTGCTGATGGGAGAAGCTTCTACTATTGACGTCATAGGCTCGCAAAACGTCACAGCTCTAGGATCATGACCTCACTCGCGCTCACGTACCTGAGATTGAATTGATAAATCGGTTAACAAAATCGATAATGATATAATAATGTGGAGAGCTTCAACTTGCGTTCTTCTTTGGTTTGTTATATGCATTGTTAATCATGCAACAATGTGCATCTTTGATTTCATATTGTATAAGTCGGAGCTATCAGTCCGTACCAGATAGACAATTATATCATGGCGCATATTATTTATCTTTATCTTTATCTCAGTTCCTCAAACTTCAATCCAGCCACCAGCGCCACACAAACAGCAGTTAACCCGTAATAGCATCAAAAACCATCGACTATTGCAGCAATGCGTCAATCTATCTACGCTAGTTGAGACATCGCCGGCCTTATATTTTTATGCCCCAACTAGCGCTTCATCTCTATTCCGCTAACTGCTTACGGGAGTGTTGGCGAAGACTAGGTTGGGAATGGGGTCGTTTATGTACACACTTATTGTAACAGAAGAACTATTATTCGAGCAGCCTTTTCCATAAAGATACTACGATAACTTTTATCTAATTTGAGACATATTCGCAACAGTGTGGTCTTCAGGTCTTTTGTTTTTGCCAAACAAAATGAGGTGTAGCACGGCCCACTGCGCGCTGTCATAGCACGCCCTATGAAGTGTGAAGCATTTTAAGCAATTCATGCGCCCTGCTACGTCACGGTTCACTCCTGGTTACGGTTGCCTCTTCAGTGTGGAGCTGGACGATCTTCCGACAACAGCAGCGTTCTACGATAACCTCAACGTTCACAATAGCGTTCATTTAAGTGCCCCTTTTACACTCGCATTCGCGTACACTATGTGCACGTATTAAAATCAACTTGGTTGGGCGGATCGCTACGGTTTGAGGCCTACACAGATCAGCTCCTGGAGGATTTTCGAATCGCGGTTGAAGCGGCAAATCAAGTCAAAGGGGCGCATAAGGGGGACATAACAGAAACTACTAAAGTTGAAAGGTGAATTTAACTACCATACCGGCAAAATGCCCGAGTTTACGAGGGTTATTGTCTTGGGCGACTTTTTAGCAAAATCTCATCCAGAAAAGGAAAGCGGCCCGTGTTGATTTGAAGCTTTTTGATTGGGTGCATTTTCAAAATAAATGGGTTAGTTAAAATTCCCATTTTCGTTTTTTTTTCGAAATACGTATTTTTATTTTATAATTATTTAATTATATTGTATGTTACGCGTTTTGAAATAAATAAAATAAAATAAGAAAAAAAAAAAAATTTTTTTTTTTTTTTTTTTTTTTTTTTTTTTTTTTTTTTAATAAAATAATTGATAAAATTATTTTTTTATTATTATTATTGAACCGTTTAAAAAGTTCGAAATTTGGCGTAATTATTAAAATATATATTTTTATATAAATTCGAATTATTATATTTTTCGTATAAGTGGTTTTTTATGTAAATTTATGGAATGGTTTTAAACGCGGAATGGTTTTATAAAATAAAAAATTAAAATTTTTAATTGGTTAAAATTTTAATTTAAATGGGTTTATTATTAAAATGTTTTGAATTAAATGTTATTTCAATGAGTTTAAACCACATTTTGCGTTCGTTTTTTTGTATTTTTTTTATTATAAATTTTTTTTAATCAATTACATATTTTAAAAAAAACAAAAACATCGAACGCGAATGTAATTTAAAAATTAAATACACGAAATTAATTTTTTTCCAATTAAAAATATAATTTAAAATCAAATGAATTTATCAAATAAAACATTATAATAAATAAATAACATATTAAAATAATTATTAATATAATTACAAATTTAAAAAAACGTTACGTAATAATTTTTTACGTGGTAAAAATTACGGTCGCGTTTTTATTATAATAACCGCGTTTTAAACAAAAAACCATAATTTTTCAAAATTTATTATTCAATAACGTAAAATTTTATAAAAATTAAAAAAAATTAAAAATAATAATAAACCATTATTTTATTTTATAATAATAAAATATTAATGGTTTTTAAACATTATTATAAAAATGCACATTTAAATATATAAAATTTTTTAATAAAAATATAAACGTTTAATTTTTAATGTTTTTACGTTAAAATTTATAATATAATAACATAATATTATATTTAATTAAAAAAAAAATATAAAAATTTAAAAACCATTTATTTAATTTTAAATAATAAAATAAAAATTATTTTCAATATTATTATTAATTATTTAATATATCGTTAATATAATAATAAAAATATACAAACGAAACTTTTTTTTCCGCATAAAATTTTTAAATTTCATTCAACCAATTACGCTTTTCGTGTTTCACATGTACGAACACACGAACCAACGGTCCGGTGGCGCAACCACCGCAAATGGTTAATAAAATTTGAAAACATTAAAATAAATTAAATGCAAAACCATTTTTAAAAAAAAAACATTTTAAATTTAAAAATAATTTTAAAATAATATTTCCGAAAAAAAAAATGAAATTTTAAAAAAAAAAAAAAATTTTTTTTTTTTTTATTAAATTATTTTAAAAAAATTTAAAAAAAAACATATAAAATTAAAAATTAATAAAATTTTCATTTTAAATTTAATTCGATAAAATTAACCATTTCGTTTTATTAATTTAATTGTAAAAACATTTTATTAAAAAAAATAAAATATAATTATATATATTTATATAATAAATATAAAAATCATAAATTTAAAAATTAATTTTTTCGTTTTTTTAAATTTTTAAATTTTAAATTTATTTATTTAATATTTTAATTAATTAAAAATTAATATATATAAAATTTTTAATATTTTATAAAACGTTTTTAAAGACTTTTGCTATTGGCACACCCTCAAATTGCTATCGGGCGCTTATTGGCACACCCAATACATGTGGTACATCCCACCCTTTTGAATCAAATACAACAAGTCCTTTTGAATCCCACGTATTTCAACGATTCAAACTATAAATATTATATTGCCATTTTCGCCTCAATCAGAGCTTTCGAATGATATAAGTCCCATCTTGATGCAGGCCCTATTTTGAAAGTTATTTGAGGATATATTCAATTGATTGATACGGCGAAAGGGCTTGCGACCGCGAAAGCGTTTTCAGCCTCAAAAAGGGTCACGTGGTCCCCCCAGGGCCACCACCACCACCATACACAACAACACATCTACACATCTATAACATTTCGGATAAGGCCTGCACCAAATAGGTAGGGATATCGTTGAAGAGCTCTAATTGAGGCGAAAACGGCGATATAATCTTTCCAGTTTGCCTCGTGGAGATACGTAAGTTGTAATGATTCTTGAAAAAGATTGTAATAGTGGTGCCTTGGGGAGAGGGGGCACGTGACCTACTTTGAGGCTGAAAACGCTTTCGCGGTCGCAAGCCCTTTCGCCGCATCAATCAATTGAATATATCCTCAAATAACTTTCAAAACAAGGCCTGCATCAAGATGGGACTTATATCGTTCGAAAGGTCTAATTGAGGCAAATACGGCGATATAACTTTTCTAATTTGAATCGTTGAAATACGTGGGATTCAAAAGGACTTGTTGTATTTGATTCAAAATGGGTGGGATGTATGGGTGGAACGTACCCCATGTATTGGGTGTGCCAATAAGCTCCCGATAGCAATTTGAGGGTGTGCCAATAGCAAAAGTCTTTTTAAATATGAAATTATTTTAATTTAAAATTATTACACGTATTAAAACATAAATGTTTTTTTCCAATGATTATTATATATGGAACTTTTTAAAAGGGGTTTTGGAATGATTCCACAAACCCACATTTTACCGGTATGGTAAGATTATGGGCAAATAGGGGGGTGGATTAGAAGTATATAGCGGAAGAATATATTAGTAAATATGATCAAACGTCAAGTATGGTCTAACTGAAACGTTGTATTTTTACTCATAGCAACGAAAATATATCACATACATAGAACATAACATAATGTACGGAAACATGATATTCGTACAAGAATATACTGCCAAGCGGAGTACTCACCGCTTGAACATAAGGACTGAGACGCCTGATCTACTATTATAGGTTGATGCTAGGTCATGGATAAGCAGTATTTCAATGGGGGTGGTGTTGTTACTTGAAGCGGGACTGGGAAAGTAGTTAATGACGATATGTGTAAAATACGTTTAAGCTGAAGGGACCTCGCTGCCATATGCCTATCTCAGCTTTGGCTAAACCCATTTTTAGTCCTGCCGAGGTTACTATTTAGGAGCCCAGACGCTTATCATGGTCAGCGAATAGTTCGCATAGGAGATGATGGAGCATGCATTGCTTTACTTAGTGGTGAAGTGGGATACCAAGCGTGATGATCCTTCGGCCGGAGTCGTCATATTTACGATTTTTAGTACGGTAGCGACGGTAGTAAATTGCAATGTTAAGTGCGGCCGTGTTGAGGAGGAGAGTGTGGGAGGAGAGTTACGCTTTCTATATTATAGGGCGTCCCATAAAGACCATTGCCTCATCATCTCATCAGTGCACGCCCTACGAAATAGCAGTAAATGAGCTAAATAAACCAAGACATAATAGTCAATGCCGAGCAGAATAAGGCGCTGAGCGACAGTTTAAAGGGCGTTAATTGACACCGCAGTCTTACTAACTTAGGCACATGTAAATATAAAAATCATAATTATTTTAATTAAGCCCACTTAGATTATTCACTAAGTAGAACGTCGTTTGAATTGCTTAAACCAAGATCTATGGATAAATCTAGTATCTTAGGTATGTTCCTATACTTGTGGCGGTCAGCGCTACTTGCAAGTGTCTGTGGATGTTTCTTGTAGAGTAGATTCTGTTGCGAGAAACGTGGTAAAAAGACTCTCCACAGACTGATAAGACAGTTCCTCGCTACCAATCTCTTGCAATAGAATGCGTTCATCAGGCGGGGAAGAGTTAAAGCATTCGCGACTATGCACCGCCTGGATGGGGTCAGGACATACAGTTGGCATTGAAGGAGAAGAAGGCCCCAATCGTATCTAATTCACCTTGAGATGCGGTTGGCTGTGGTATTTGACACATCTGGCTGAACTCGACCAGGCATTCTGGAGTCTGCCATGACCATGGAACCGCCATTTCACAGCCCGTTGGGCTATCTCAAAATTCAACAGGGGCCGCTTGCTGCATCCTCTCCTCCGTAAAGGGGATAGAGAGCAGCGCCCGAACCGAGTCGGGAGATATCTGCATGGCATTATCTGCTTCCCGGGATTCGACTTGCGGGGGCGAAATCGGCAATAAACCATAGTCTTGTTTAAAGAGGGTTAAACACTCGTCGTTATCGGCGGGAGTGTGGTTTAAAGGATCATCGTCTCCATACAAGATGATCCGGGCATGTGTTCGTAACACATTATCCATGAGAGCAGTCCCATTTTCTCTCGCTGCTATCACAGATTCCCCAAGACAGGCAATCAATGACTCAAAAATCATCGGAGATGGTTGTTCACCCAGTCCGTCTCCGCCACGCCTGCCTGTTGACGCGCTGAAAGACTTGATGTTGTTGGACTCGATTCCAATCAAATATGGAGGGATGGCATTCTGTACAAGCAAAGCCACGGCGGGTTCCAGCCCGCGGCAGCCTTTCCAGTCTTTCGTTGTGATCCTGCCGCAAAATCGTTATGTTCTGTATTAGAAGTGTAGTCTCCTAGCTCTTGGCCTGTTGTCTTGGGATACATTGTTGCACTAGTTATGCGTATAAGACGACTGTGCCTAAGGCCAGTCAATGCTCCAACCGGCCCGACCCGAACGCCGGCAAGACGGCTTTACACGAAGTAGTACGTTGATACTCTAATAGAGCTTAAGTATATCAGTTGATTAGGTATTTCGCTATGATCTTACGTTTTTGCGAATTCTTTGCAATCCTGCGATGATAATGACTGATACTAAAACCTTTGGCATCTTGACGAATCTTTACCAATCATGCTCGCGTTTGAGATGTCCACTTTTTCCGTAGACCATACGGATCCGTACGGAGTAGCCTTTACCGATATACTACATGCTCCGCCTTAGGTATGGAGGAAGTATTAGCTACTGGGAAGCAGTTCGTATATTTTTATATTTATATATATATATATATATCTTGGGGGGGGGGGGGGGGGTTATTCATGCTCATACCCGGCGGCTTATTCGGTATTAGACAAAGCGCGTTGAAAGCTGCCAATCTAAACCATATATAGTGCATACCTAGGTAGGTACTAAATTACACCAGATAGAATTGAAATCAACAAGTTACCACGTGGGTTTTATATAATTTATCAGGCATCAGGCGCTCTCGATATCAACATTGGAACGGTGGCGGTAATTCACCAGCTTTTGCTGCTTCTCGTAATGAGTAAATGGTTGCATACAATCCACCAACGCAAATGAACCCTCCCGCGAGAACGGTAAGTACATTGAGAATAAACATAATTGGTCTCTTAAACCAACCACCATATCCCCCACGATAGTGATATGTATCGTGTAACCAGAACGCTCCCGCGAGACCATAAGTGTCTACAATAGTATCAGTAAGCACTTTAAGATAATTCTAGGAAAGAACTGGACTTGGTATGACATACACCAGGCAGCGAACATAGATGCTGCAATACCAACCAGGTAGTTAAATATAGGAATTCCAACAGCGAAGAGGAATGCCGCGGTATTGACCAGAAGAACAAGTAACGTCCAAACACTCCAGCCAGTAAAGGTATGTAAGTGAATGTGACGACTTCGCCTGAAGAGGCGAACAAACACCAATTTCGCAGCTGTGTGGAGATTCAAACTTCCTGCAATGAAGAAATTAGGAATGGCGAGCCCAAACGAGACCTTGGACCATAGTGGACTTAAGCTAAGGAGGCTTGGACTAGAGACTCCCTGGCCGATATACCAGTAAGTGACAACGGCAAATGCTATGTAGAAACAAGTTGCTACAATCTGCAGCGTCCATGCAGCCTTCATTGCGTCTTTAGGGCTTCTCATTTCCGAGATAAAAATAAAGAAAACAAAATGGCCGGCGTAGGCAAACACGGGGTTCGTAAGACTAATAAAAGCCGACGTGAAGTCGCTGGATCTCGCAATCACAATGTTCCCAGGGTCGACTGGAACGGCTCCAGCACCTACCATCGCTACGGTTCCTGCAGATATTATGGATATCCCACCGATTATCCAGACTAGACTAAGATCATGGAGAACTCGTGGAAAACTGCATATAGCCACTGCGACGGTGAATATCCCAGAGAAAGCAGTGGCGCATAGTTTCGCATCAGACAGAACAGTTAGGGCAAGTTGACCTGCGAGAATCTGAGAACCTGCGGCGCAGACGGCGAAAATAACGGTTCCAGCACTCAGTATCTCTCTACCCACTGGTCCAAATAAGATATTTCCAGCGTCGCCCATATTGTGCACTTCGTACCCTTTGTTAGCAGAATATCAAGGGGCTTGTGGAACATCAATATTCCCACACCTTCGGGATGGCGCATCTTGAACTGAATCAGCAACCACGCCGTAAAAGTAGCAAACGCGCCTAGGAACGCTATGACGATCACGCCGGGAACGATGCCGACCGCATCTAACGAGCTCGGCAGACTTAGCATGCCGTTCGAGATGATTTCGGTAATCATCAGGACGGCCGTGAGTGGCCAACTCAGTGTCTTGTACTTGATCTCATGATCATCCTCTTGCCCAAAAACATCATTAGGGAGCCCGGAACTGACAACTCCTTCTTCGCGGTCCACGTGAACCGCATCATTGTATTCACTACCCTCAACCTTTCCCCGTGAGAGGGTATGACTATAGGTAGTCATATTCGTAATATCGTACATCGATTTAAGCTGTATTACATCCGTGTTGATAGCACAGCATCATACTAGGCGTGACGAATTCCGATTGTCCTTTTCGATGTTACTGATACATGTGCTACTCCGCATCGCGTCCTTTGCCCGATATGACGTTATCAAGATAATGCATGTAGCTCCTATCGCACGGTATATACACTAGAAGAGATAAGCTTCTGTCGCCTTGGCCTCCCAAGAATTCGGAGTCAAGTGGGGCAGATCTCGGCCCTTGTTGCCGGCATTGCACAGATCTACGATAAGAAATGGGAGTACGCTCTAGACTTTGGGGTGGAGCCATGATGGACATCCCTTTTCGGAAGGTAATGTTTCTAGATTGAATCGAGTTTATAGCCGTAGATTTAGATGTCATATGATAAGAACTCTAGATTCCGGTGGTTTATAAAATCTGCGAAGGACAGGTTAAAAGAGTGGGAGACGAGATGTAGACAAAGCGAATGTAAATAGTTCTAGTTACTAGAAATAAATATAAAGATTGAGAATCTACTATTTTAATAGCTGCCTATTAAATGGAAACCATAATCTTTTCTAGTGCTCTGCGCATGTGTTTAGTTAACTAGTTACTTTTAAGTTTTGCAACTTGAAAGCACGGGGTTTGTTGATGTTGGTTTAGATAGTTGATGTTGAGCCTTCAAAGTACCTGGCGTGAAGGTTTTTGTATCATGTAATTGGGTCTTTAGAGTACCTAGGTACCTAAACATACTGCAATGTTTGAATAGCACCTGCTTTAGTTAATCAACCAGTTACGGACCGGTCCCGATCCGGTGATCGGAAGACAAAGACGGACATGTCGGCCCCACGGGCATCAAGTTACTTAGATAACGAACCAATGATAATTCTGCAAATGGTCATGAATAGTCCCTAATTAGTGCGGGGTTTAGCGGGGCTTGGCACATCCGCATCGTCTCTTGCTTTCCGCTGCTTCTCCCAATCAATTTTGAGATTTTTGTCACCGGCCGATGTCGCCCAAGAATTTTTTGAGCTTCGACTCACTAAAAAATCTACTTCCTTACGGTGAAGTAGCAATATTCCTAGGGAGGCCAATTGCAATTCGCTTTTTTTTTTTGCCTTTCCTTTCTTTTCTTTGTGGTTGGGCTTTAATTGTTGGAAGACCCTCCTTCTCAATTGACTTTATTTTCAATTGTGGGAGAGCGTCTTGCCGGTCCTCGCCCAAGCTCACCTCACCATGGCTTTACATGCTCTCCTTCGAGCCAGAGCTCCCGCAGCTCTGACTCGAGGAGCCCTTAAGCCCTCGATACAGCATGCGTATGTGAAACAACCATGACTAACTCCTAAACATGTCTTATAACTAACAGTTCTACCATCAGTCGCCTTCTAAGCACAACATGTTGTCGCCGTTCCGATGACTCTGAACTCAACAAAGTCTCCCGTTTCATCACACAACCTAAGGCGCAGGGTGCGTCGCAAGCTATGCTGTATGCGACGGGTCTTACCGAAGAAGACCTGAAAAAACCTCAGGTTGGTATCTCTTCAGTATGGTACGAGGGCAACCCGTGTAATATGCACTTGATGGACCTCTCTGCTGTGGTTAAAGAGTCCGTTGCACGCGCCGGGCTCATTCCTTACCGGTTTAACACGATCGGTGTCTCCGATGGTATATCTATGGGTACAACAGGCATGCGCTACTCTCTACAAAGTCGAGAGATTATTGCCGACAGTATAGAAACCGTGATGCAAGGCCAATGGTACGATGCAAATGTTTCGTTACCCGGATGTGACAAGAATATGCCCGGTGTTCTGATCGCTATGGGCCGGGTGAACCGACCCAGTATCATGGTCTACGGTGGTACTATCAAGCCAGGCTGTAGTAAAGCCGGCAAACCAATTGACATTGTCAGTGCTTTCCAAGCGTACGGCCAGTACATCTCGGGCGATATCACGGAAGAGCAGCGGTTTGACATTATTCGACATGCATGCCCTGGAAAGGGCGCGTGTGGGGGCATGTACACAGCGAACACAATGGCTACTGCTATTGAAACATTAGGAATGACCTTGACGGGTAGCAGTAGCAGTCCTGCCGATGACCCCAGTAAGGTCAAGGAATGTGAACAAGTCGGCGAAGCAATTAAGCACGCCATGAAGGAAGACCTACGCCCACGAGATATTATGACGCGAGAGGCGTTTGAAGAGGCTATGGTTGTAGTTAACATCCTCGGAGGCAGCACAAACGCCGTCATGCACCTGATCGCCATTGCCGACTCCGTAGGTATTAAGCTTACCGTTGACGATTTCCAAGCCGTTTCGGACAGGACACCCTTCCTTGCCGATTTGAAACCGTCGGGCAAATTCGTAATGGAAGACCTACACAAGATTGGAGGTACCCCTTCCTTACTTAAGTTCCTCATCGGCGAAGGCATCATTAAAGGTAACAACGTCACTGTTACTGGTAAAACATTGAAGCAGAATGTCGAGTCCTGGCCGTCCTTCCCCAAGGACCAAGAGATCATTCGACCATTCTCCAACCCCATCAAGCCTACTGGTCATATCCAGATCCTACGCGGTAAACTTGCCCCTGGCGGCTCCGTCGGCAAGATCACGGGTAAGGAGGGTCTTGTTTTCACTGGCAAAGCCAAGTGCTACGATCAGGAAGACGACTTCATCCAGGCACTTGAGCGCGGTGAACTGAAGAAGGGCGAGAAGACTGTGGTTATCATCCGATACGAGGGACCCAAGGGTGGACCTGGCATGCCGGAGATGTTGAAGCCGTCGTCCGCCATTATGGGCTATGGCCTTGGTAACGACGTCGCGCTATTGACGGACGGCCGCTTCTCAGGCGGTAGCCACGGTTTTCTAATTGGCCACATTACGCCTGAGGCGCGCGAAGGTGGACCGATCGGACTGGTGAAGGACGGCGATACTATTACGATAGACGCCGAGAAGCGCGTCATCGACACCGATGTTAGCGACGAAGAGATGGCTGAGAGGAAGAAGGCATGGAGCCCCCCGCCACCGCGGTACGCTCAGGGCACATTGACCAAGTATGCTGCTCTCGTCAGCGACGCCAGTCACGGCTGCGTCACTACCGGACATTAAGATCCTATAAAGCTTAGATAAAACAATGGTTGGGGCTGAGTGTTATAAAAAAGCAAGTGGGATGTCTTGTATTTATTGGACTTGGGCTATAGTATACGGTGATCTGGTTTCTGGTCCGGAAAATGGGCGCATCGGACTCCGGCCGCGGTCTAAGCGGTAATTATGAATAAGAAAAAAGGAAATTCGAACAAAATCTAAACGTTCCGAGAGCCTATTTGCGCATTGAAAGGCGTAAATCCGAATCAAGTATAATTTAGACACTTATAAGATTTCTGTCACCGAGTTAAGGCTGAGACCGTCAGGGCTGGGGTTGGATGGATGATAGATTCACCTCCTTTTCTCGTAAACTTTTATACCTCATAGCCTGAGCAAGACTTTACAGAGTGGCGTATTTGGTGTTCATATTCATTCACTACTTCTCCCTTTTCATATCAATAACATATAGACTCCAGCAAGCATTCCGCTGCATTTTTAAACTCCCCATTCTCCCGTTAGAACGAACAGGCAAACCACGTGCGGGAGAGGAAGATAATAAAATAGTAATATCAAGATCGAATGCATGCTCCACCCGAAATGCGTAACAATGACGTTAGATAAAAACTGCCAACAAGCAAACACAGCTTTGGCGCATTTTTTTTTTAAAAAAAAAATAACATAAAAACCGCGAAAGAGGGCTTTGCTGTTGAGCTACCTCTTTTCATTTTTTGCCCTTGTTCCAAGCCGAGACAAACGCCGCCTTGTCCCGCAGTGTCAGGCCGACTCTCTTGTTCCGCGCGAGCCGCGCCAGGTCATCCGCGACCTTATCGAGCAACGCCCGTTCTTCGGATGTGAGGGGTGCGCCGTCGGCTTCCTCGCCGAGTGTATCCTCGATTGCGTGCGCTGGACCGTCGCCGTTAGTGGCGGCCGCGGAGTTGTTGCTTACGCCCTCGGCGATACGCACTCTGATTAAATGCGTGGGACGGCTGAGGAGTTTCCATAGGAAAGAGACGTAGGCTCCCGGGATGGGAGTGGTGATGTCGGGAGGCGTGTACCGTATGCTGACGGGGAAGATTTGGGCATTGGCCGGCGCGGAGAGTAAGGACGGGGAGAACGGAAGGATACCCTTGCCATTGGTGGTGCTCATCTCGGGGAAGACGGCGATGACGCGGTGCGGGTATTGCTCTACGAGTGCACGCAGGGTGGTCAAGTTTTGGACTGGTGGTGGATTTAGTGATGGAGGCGAGAGGGCGAGTAGAATGGCGCGCAAGAGAGAAACACGTTGGACCTTGCGTGTGCCTGGGAACGAGACGGTGAATATTGGGTCAAAGATAGCCGCGAGGTAGAGGGCATCGATAGGACTCGTAAACTGCGCGGCGATAATAGAGCGGTTGGTGTTGCCTGGGAAGCGGGAGCTGGGCTGCTGCGACAACGATCCTCGCTTGACGCCGTCGAGCTGCAGGTCCACCCACCAAATACCCGGTATACCAAGGAACGTCCATAGCAGAAGCTTACGAATAACCTGCGGGACGAGGAAGGAAGGTAGGTTGTCGAGGAAGAGGAAGAATAACGCGCTATATGACAAGAAGAGTGGTAGTCGGAAGAGGAAGAGAGCTACGTGTAAAAGTGAAGAGAGAGTCGAACTAGGCGTCGAAGAGGGGATAAAAGGTGAGATGCCAGATCCTTAATGAGTAATATTAGTTTGGGCACTTAACTAACTAATGTATATGGTCACTTTAAAGAATTATTATAGTAAATTGAAGCTTACCGCGGTCGCGGAACTGGCTGTATTTCTCCATGCTGTCTTCTATAATTATAGAAAATTATAGAACTATAAATGGATTGTGGCGTGCGGTAGTAAAATAATTAAGCTCAGGTAGCTAGAACTAGCAGATAGGTAGATAAAATCTGATCCCGGCCTTGGGTTAGGTCTTTTTTTCGAGGGCTACCGAGACATCAAGAAGGCTGGGGTATAAGACGGTATGGAGGGTCAACGCAAAGATATGTACCTGCGTAGGTAGGTAGAGGTAAGAAAATAGTGTAACGGGAATTTTAGGCCCTTCAGACGAAAGAAGGCATAAATTAAGACTATTCAATGGCGTCAAGGGTTGGCATTTTTTTGGTGTTTGAATAGGTGCTTTGACATGTGAAAAGACCTGACGCTTAATGCGTTAACCTAACCTAATAATCTTTCCCCCACGCGCTATTCCATCTCTATCAGCTTATCTCATGTGCTAACTCAGCAAGCTCAGACCAAGCTCTAAGCTGATGCCCGCCCAGCCGGGCGGCCGCGAAAATTAATTGCGCAGTCTTGGCATTGTGATTTTAATGACCTTTCTAAATAAATACTGATTTATACTAGTAAAGATAACTACAAAATAACTTGATAAATATATCATATTATTCGTAAGAAGCTATTTTATATAGTTATGAGTTTTGCTTAAATTTTTTGATTTTTTTTTGGTGGGGGAATAATCGTTTGGAATAAAATAATATTGTTTCTGAAGAAAGCTAAGACTGCGCAGTTAATTCTCGCTTCTGACAGCCAGCCCGCCGCACCCGTTTTCAGCTCCACAAAACAAGGGAGCTAAGTTACATAGGTAAGTACAACCTTTTTCTTACAGAGTTACCTAAGCAAGCCTGCCGGGCACAGCTGTTAGTGTTTTCGTTACCTAGACAACATCGCCAAGTAATCAACACGAGCGGGTCTGCATAACCAATATTTGCACAACTCAAAGCTTTATCCTGCCGACTTGCAATCTAAACGCCATCAAACGCTACCCACTTTGCTCAATGGAAAAACAGTCTATCGTCTCAAACCCAATTCTCGTTAACTTCAATACTATCTTAACGTCGACTCCTCCTCCTCGACCTCGAACTGGCGCACGCTCTTCCGGAGCTTAAATTGCTTTTTTTGTTATTTAATTTGCATTCAGTTCTGGTTTGCCGTTGAGCTTCGAGGAACGTCAACATGGAGGCAGAGAGCATGGTAAGTATTTCGATCTACCTTATTTATTCCTCGAAGTCGATAAGCTCCAGCATTACTCTTGTGCAAGAATATGGAAATAGGAGTCAACTAACTAACAATCGCCACAGCAATTCAGGGCGAGCGGTATTCAAAAACCATCGAAAATATCGACGGGAATACCTAGACCTCCATCATCCTCCATTTCTACCGGCAGCGGCCTACACGAGATGACTAGTTCCCAGAGTAATGTTCGGTCGCAACCGTCATCGTCGATACCCGCGGCACACGGGTTGAAGCGCAGCGTACCGGCTCCAGGTTCGAGCGATCCGTTTTTCCAACACCCTGATCGCGTATACTCACAAGGACAAAACACAGCCGTACAATCCGATGCCAAAAGGGTACCTCTCTCCAAGAGAGCGGAACAATTTGGCGCGTCCACCACTAGCACATACCAACCTACGCAGAGCTTGAGGGGCATGGCTCTGAAAGACGCAGTAAGTTGCATCCCCTTTCGATTAAGATTTTGGACCCCTCGATACTGTTTCGAGTTTCTCCTGGAATGAATATATTCGGCCTTTATCCTGTAGCGAATATGTTCTACATTGCTACGTCCACGCCAAATTCAAGACATTGGAATATTCCCGAATCACTACACGAAAGAGTTAAAATGCGCGAAAGACCCCTTTTTTTGCGAACCAACTCGCGAGATGCTCTCTCTACGAACTCTATTTAATATCAATCATGGTTTTACGTACTCGATGGTGTCTTACCATTACGCTTCCTGATCATCATACTAATTCGCCCGGTGAACAGCCTAGATCCAACCACACGAGCTTCAACGGCACCTCGCTATCCCGTCACACTTCGAACAGCAGCTATTCTTCTAGCACAAGTGGTTATGCCACGAGCATCAGCTCCAGCACTCGCCCCTCTTCTCGATCACAGTACTCACATGCGCGAACACGATCGGCCGTGAAAATCGGACGGCCTGCAACTTCGATTGGTACACGCGAAGAGGGACAGCCGAGCAACAATAAAAACGGTACGGTCCTCCATACAGCACATATTCGTGCGAAACCCAGTTACAGCATAATATCCAGCAAGAAGAAACTTTGGAAGCCCCAGTCCTTTCAAGACTTGGGAGATACCTCCTATGAGGAATCACTCTCCCGAGATAGAGAAGTCTCTCTATCCGAAAGATTCCAATCACTATCACTCAATAAGCAAATAACACGCATAGAAGGAAATCAAGCGACTTCTGAGCCAGCTATGCCCCCTCCGCTTATCACCTTCCTTCCCCAGAGGAGCCCTAAACGCAAAAGACTGGATGCCAAAGAGCAGTATCAAACACAAGGTGAAGAAGCCCAGATGGACCCAGTGGCTCCAACAACTCCAGCTAGAAAAGTTTTTGATCGATTTGAAATGCAATGGAATTGTATCAGAAAAACCCCAATGATCACCATGACACCATCACCCAAAAAGGGGCCATATTTATCTAAATATTCTAACACCACTGGCTATGTAGTATCCGAGATCGAAGAGAAGCTCGGCAAAATGGACAGCGAGTTTCAACAGCTAAAGGAGTTCATGAATGCTACCGAGAAGAGCAGCTTTAGTGTCAAGGAAGAGCTCGAAATCGCAAAGAAGAGAGGTAAGTTTCCGTTGTGATACGCCGCACTTATATTGTCCGCTAAAACGTAGCAGTGGCGAACTTAGAGGACCAACGAAACGAATTGCAAGCGGAGAGGGCAAAACTTATGGACAAGTTAGCAGACGCGGAACGTGAAGTTCGCAACCTTAACATCGATATCCAGGATCAGCAGAGAAGACATGATCGGTACTGCGAAGAGATGATCGCAGATCATGAAAGAAAACTAAGGACCAAAGTTGATGACTATGAACGCGAAATGGACAAGGTCGCAAAGCTTCAGCAAGAATTCGAAGAAAAATGCGGCGCTGAAGCAGAAGCCAGATTAGACAGCTTGTCCAACGAGAATAAGGAGCTACGGAGTGCCCTCGAGAGGCAGAAGCGAGATCATGAGCATGAAATCCGCTTGCTTAACATAGATCTAGACAGACAGTCTGTCCGGATGCGAGATTTCGAAGACAGTTTAAGAAAATCAGAAGAGGAGCAGAGGGCACTCCAGGCCCACATCGACGAAAACCTCAAGACCATTGATCGACTCAGAAAGCGCGCCGAAGATGCTGAGGAGAGCCTTTCCAAAGACAAGGGCCATCTTGGCGGACAGATCAGTCTTCTAAGCCAAAAGCTGGACATAAGTTCGGAGCGAATCCAGAGCCTAGAAGAACAGAATAAAGCCGTCCAGCTAGAATGCGAACGAAGACTCCAGGAAATCGAGCAAGCAGCACAAAAGAAGATTGACGAGCAGACCAAGGCGTTGCGAGACAAGCTCATCAAGGAAGAGGAGAGGCGGCACAAGCTCTTCGAACAAGTACAAGAACTCAAGGGAAACATTCGGGTCATGTGTCGAATCAAACCGCCAGCAGACAAATCAAGTGATGCCCTCATTAAATTCAACCCGCGACCGAGCGAGCTCGATGAGGATAAAATTGACGGCCTAATCATACCGACAGAGCGAGAAGACTTCAGAATGCCAGGCAAGATGATTCCTGGAGAGCCGAAAGAATTTAACTTCGAGCGAGTCTTTGATGACAACTGTACCAACAAAGACGTGTTTGACGAGATTAGTCAACTCGTTCAATCCGTCATGGATGGCAAGAAAGTCTGCATCTTCTGCTACGGCCAAACCGGGTCAGGCAAGACGTACACAATGAGTCGAAAGGAGGATGGTATCATTCCCAGGACACAAGAAATGATCTTTAGCGAAATCGATAGATTGAAGGTCCTTGGTTGGGAATACACGGTCGAAGGTAGCTACTTGGAGGTTTACCAAGACAAGCTATACGACCTGCTTGCGTCTCGCAGTGCGAAGCCAGAACCGCTCACAGTTGACCCGATCAGCGAAGAGTTAAATATTAAGGGCCATTCGTTCACGCTTCTGAAAGAAGAAAAGGACCTTGACGAAATGGTCAAGACAGCAGACAACAACCGCCACACAGCTGCAACTGCCATGAACGACCGATCGTCGCGTTCGCATTCTATCCTAGTCTTAAAGATCCGCGGGGTCAAGAAGAATGAGGACGGAGAAATCATCAAGACCCGCAAGGGCACCTTAAACTTGATCGATTTGGCAGGCTCCGAGTCCCCTGACAAGGCACGCGGCGACCAGATCTACAAGGAAGGTGTCGAGATCAACTTGTCGCTAAGCTACCTACGAACAGTGCTCTCTCGCCTTGGCCAAGGCAAGACAGAGGGTGTAGACTTCCGGTCTTTCACACTGACTCAGCTGCTGCGGCCGTCGCTTGGTAAGGGTTGTCGGACGCTAATGTTCGTCATGGTGAGCCCGCTCAAGGAGAATGAGAATGAAACCATAAGGAGCTTGGAATTCGCCAAAGACGTAAGTAATACCCCGCCCAAACAACGCATAAAGTTCAAGAAGAGCTTAGCTAACTGTTTCGACCAGGCCCAGAAAGTTAAAATGGGTGGCAGCGGAGGAGCTGCTAAGAGCAAGAAGTAAGGTTCTTGATATATTGATATGCAGAATATAAAAAGGTTCCGTTTCCTTGTAATATAATTCTGTTTCTCCTCTCAGGAGATGCGAACGGAGGGGGGTTCGTGCGAGGAGTATGCAAATAACATACCTACAATACCTGTTTGTTGGTGGTTTCCTTGTTTGCGAGGCGAAAGGAGGGGAGCGAATGCGGCGTTTGGACAGGGCGTTATAGGGGCTAAGGTAAATCCAATGAGATGATGATGTTGCAATATTTTTTTTGGTTTTTTTTCTTTTTAAAGTACTTACTTACCCACTTACCTACCTGGTATATTGAACTGTTGGTGCGCATAGAGGAAGAGAGAGAAAGGGGATCGATGTGTTTGAAGGTGCATTCGCGCTATGTGGATAGGTACGGAGCCCGCCAGGTTCGATTAGTGGTATATTGAATACCATGGCTGTAATTTTTATCTTCGTTGTTAGGTGAGGGTGTTTTGTGATGAGGTGTTGAGGTTCTAGTAATTGTGATGAGGATTGTATGTTCTCGCAACCCCTTTAAACTCTGGCGGTTTATATATAGTATTCTATGAAAGGTCAGATATCTTCATTCCCTGAGTGCCTAAGGTCTTCGTCGTTGTCTCCCTTTAAGACTTCAGTGCATCAACGGACAAGTAGTCTCAACATTGTCGACGCGTCTTTAAGGATAGGTACCCATCTATAGACTATCTATCATACCCTACTATATCTCAAGAGGTCGCGAGCCATTAAAACCCTTGGTCTTTCACTTCTTCGTGTGTTGACATTTCCGCATGTGCCGCCGATACACAACATCCATACAGTAAAGACCATAACGCGGCATCATGCAGTACCCGACCTACATTGCCTTAACATCTGCTTTCTCAAGTTGATAAATTCCGCTACGAGTAAGCTATATGTTCAAATACATGCAACAACTTCACAAATATCGCACGGATGATCCTACCCACGCGTGCCAAATCCGGCTTAACAAGGGGATAAGATAGGGGATCACCTCACCGCACGCAGATATGGCATCAACGCCAGATTGCAACGTTTCTCACCAGCCGAACCCATTACCTCTACCTACCTAGGTATCTAAATATAAACTTCCCTCGCCGCTGCCTTGAGAAGTGCCGAAGAAAAAATACAGGCTATTCTTGTGCACGCCAATGCCAGTGTCTCTCCCTTGTCCCGTTGATCGTCACTTGTCGAGTCATTAAGAGGGCGTCGTACTTTACAGGCTACGCTATCAGTGGCTCAACCTGGACGGAGAGGAGCGCCGGGAGACGTGGTTGCGGCCTCAGGGATTGGGAGTCTTGGTACTGTTGTTGAGAAGAACCTAGAACCCTAGTAGAGAGAAAGAAAAAGCGAGAGGAGAAGGTGGGATAGTCTAAGTGGCGATAGGAGAAGAAGTCCTAAGTAACGATAATATTTTAGTCTTTCGTAACAAGAACGAAATTATTCCTATTTCAAGGTGAACCCCTGGGGCTATCTTATTGTTCTACGGAATCATGTCTGCGGGCTGCGATTGGAGATACTCCATACGTAACGAGTCGAACGAGTACTACTACTAAATATGCTCTTAATTATGTCTTGGCTTTAATCTTCATGCCCGAGCACGATAACCATATTCGCCGCCTCCTCCTGTGACTCTACCTAGTTATGCACCTCTAGTGTTCTATGCGTCGAGTATAGAGTATTCCAGTGCATCGCGGGAGCCAATACCTCATTTTTCTCTCTTAGCAGCCCAGGACTTTATTTATGATATCCTTGCTTAGGTACTATGCCACCCTAAAAGCCCATCGTAATAGCACTAGATAAATAAAGCGCTTGTATCTGGACTTCCTATTCCATCTGGTGTTGGTAGCGGTGGTAACGACATGGGAATCGCAGTAGACGGCTGGGGCGGCGGCGGAATAGGTGGAAGCGGAGCCGGGACCGTCACGTTAGGGAAAACAAAGCTCCCGTTAGGCCAAGGCCTCACCGCAGCGTCGGCGAGCAACTTTCCGGCGAGGTAGTAAGCTGCGGTTGGCACCCACTTGACGTAGTCGAAATGCACCGGGAACACGTACAGCGTGCCGGTACACACGAGGTCGCCCGAGTTGCAGATGATGAGCGTCCGGTTCGTATCGAAATCCTTGATTCGGCCCCCGTCCTGCAACGTCTGCGTATCGCCGAAAGTCACCACGCCTACGATTCTGTCTTTGACCTCTTGGCTTAGTCCTTCGATGGCCCGGTGCGTGAGGGCTGCTCCTTGGCTAAGGAGTTATTAGTCTCAATTTCGGACCCAAAACCACTACTGAGTACTCAGAGAAATGTGCCTACCTATAGCCTGCCGCTACGATCTTCGAGTCCGGGCACGTCGCCGCCGCGTTCACAAGCAGTTGCATATCGAAGATCCCCCATGGCGGCGCCCCTCCAGGATAGAAGTTCGTTTCTATGAATCCCCAATAGTCCACCCCCTGAGTAGCCACGTTGGCAGGCCCAAACAGAGCCTTGAGCCCGTCGGACAGTCGCGGGCCAACCGTGTTTCCCTAGAAGTATATTAGTGGTAAACTTTGATGCCGCCAAAGGTAGTAATACCATATTCCCAGGTTCTATGGTCGCTTTCGCCCATATGAATATTATGGGCTTACACCCGAAGTCCGTCAGCTCGTGCGCCCAATATCCCAACGTCCATGTTTGGCGGGCCTGCAGAGACGACGCCGGTAGCGACGATACTGCTGCGATGCCTATAGATAGGGCCAACAGCAAGATTGTCGTTATCATCTTCGATAACTCCGACGCGCCAGCTAGGGCGCAGTCCTATCGATATCTAAGCCGTATGCCTACCAACTACCACGATACGACTAGAATGACGCGTTTCGTCTCTAGGCAGACTTGGCCACGTCGAGATCTTAGCAACGGCCAGAAATCGATCTAGACATTCCGACAGGGTGGTTTTATCGGTATTCGTCTGCGGCCATGGGGGAAGTTATGAACTTGAGACGGGGATGAGATCGGATAATATGCGGCAAGCAAGCCGAGACATGTATGTATCTCGCGTGTTTAATCCTGGAGGCAGAAAAATGACTAAGGGGAGAGGACCCTCCCGGATGATTTGCCCAGGGATCCAAAGGGGAGGGTTCCAAGAGGATCGCCAGCGGCTTAAGGATGATTGGCAAAGCTTAATTCGCAAGTAAGGCGGCGCGATAATAATAAGTTATGGCGCAAGAGCCAGGATGGATGATCGTCATGGTGCATCTGCGTTCCTGATATTCAAGATAGATTAAGGCTCGGAGGAGAGCCGCCCGCAGCTTAACACGGTTCCCTTTGGCCGCAATCGGGTCGAATCCCCAGCATAACATCTCCAGGCCGCCTTCGTTGGATCCCAAAGATAAAAAAGAATATATCCCGGACATAATCTGATAAGCTTGCCACGCACGCCTTTCTGCATCTCAAACAGTTACACCAAGCTCCGGTAGTCCTCGGCAGTCCCGAGAGTAACGATTGAATTATCTGCGAGTGGACCGTCTCGGATATTAAAGAACCCAGATTTTCGATGTTACTATAAGTTATCTGCATATCTCCAACATCAAGAAAAGCCTCAGACATGTGATTACAGTCCTTTACCTGCGCACATTGTTAATATCAACAAGTCTCGTGGTCAGGAAGTTATGTCGATCTTAGGTATGTAATATCTGAATATGCCGAGACTGCAGACTTTTCTCCTGCGCATCTGGTCCGAATTGGTCTGAATTGGTTTATCAGTATTAAGAATTCGATATTGATTACTCTACACAATCTTGTTTGCGACCTCAGCCTTCCTGTTTGAGTTTCATAGAACGCGGTCCTGATATACGCACATGCGCGCAACGCCCGTCCAGTTCTCCGGATGGGCCATAGTCCGGTTCTACGGCGCCGGACTACCTGATGTCGGCACACTGCCGACTGACTTTGTTTTATATCTACTTCCTCTTCATTCCCATATATGCAAGGATGCACTCGACTAACCGGTAAAAGAAGCAGGAAGGCGGGGGCGGATAAGATCTTTACGGTTAGAGAGTATCGTCGTCTGGTGTGAGAATTTTACTCAAAGCAAAGCAGGTCAACAAATGGCAACGACGCGTTTTATTCCTCATCCCACACTTCGTCTCGTATGTACACCATTATATTTATAACACTTCCTCAACACGTGCTCGTCTAGTAACCACGACGTCGTTACTACACACTCAGGATGGTGGGGGTCGCTGCCCCTCGCCAGTCATAGTCTAGCAGACCAATCAGTGAACCCAGGAGTCACAAATATAGTATCTCACGATTCTAGCCACTATATCACTTCCCTTAAGGACATACCTTCGTTACTATAGGGAACTGAAGGATAGTAAAGGGATGTAACTTTTGCAAATTGTTCGGGGATGTAATGTGGTGATGAGACTGGAGAAGAGCAGTTCATAAAGCGTTTCTGCTTTCTACACATGCATCCCTTATACCCCCAAAGGTCTTACACGAAACTCGTAAGAACGCAATCGTTGGATAAGTAAAACAAGATTAGGTATCATACCAGTTCCCAACTACAATAAAAACAAACGCCCTGATAGTACCCAGGTATCTACATCTATTCCAACACGGCCAGCGAGGCAATCCTCTATCCTCGATCCCAGCCGGGTTTCTAATCCTATCCTGATTGCTCTGTATGCTAGAACGAAAATACCAGAATGTTGGTAACCACCAAAGGTCCCTTTCTACTAGCGCGACCAACTCCTTTTCATGAATCAAGAGCTCAAAACGCGATCCAAATCACCAAATTTCTCACGGAGGAACTCATGCACTTCAGGGTTCCCGCCTAGCCCGGCCAATAAGCCATTCGCACTACCTTCGATTTTAAGACCGTGCAGACCGGTAGCACGCGACAGAGCCACGTAAACTTGGCCTTCTTCGAACGCCTTTGACAAGTTGACAATGACACGATCGAGTGTTAACGATTGGCTCTTGTGGATGGTCATCGCCCAGGCAGGCGCCAGGGGAATCTGCGTCCGCATGAGCAAGCTGTAGGGCCTCTCATCTCCAAGTTCCGTAATAGAGCAGTTGGCGTATATAGTGCGGACCTGGCCGTTGTGGAACCGGACCATCGGCCACATCTTGTACTTAGCCCCGGGGCTCTCTATGAAGTTTCTAATCTGGGCTTCTTTCAGCGCCGCAAAATCGCCGAATAACTTGTTCAACGGGTCGCTATTTCCAGTCTTGGCCTGCGGTAGTTTCGCAAGGTCGTTCTTCTCGAATCCGCAGATGATGCCCTGGCTACCATTGCACAAGCCCGCGTCTAGGTCTAAGTTGACGAGCAGGACTACGAGCATACCTTTCTTGAGCTGCACACATTCGTCGAAGCGGTGATCGTCAAGAGCGCGCAACGAACCCTCGGGCTGAACGCCGTTCGGTTTCCTCATTGATTTCCAACCTAGATGCGGATGAATGGCTCTTTGCCACACGAAGTGATCGTAGCACCAATAGATATGGTTTATAGTTTTCAGCTTCTCGAATTCGCGCCTGTTAACGGTAGAAACTTCCTCCCGGGTAGCGAATAGTCTAGTAGCATGATGTACCATGCACTTATGGTCCATTAGGAGACTCGTATCCGCGGAGCTAAGCACTCTTCCAATCCTGCACTTTTGCAATATGCGGATGAAGGTCTCGTCGCTCTGTCGGTGAATGGTGTTGAGGTTGACATGAACGAAATCGCATTCTTCCCAAGCCTTGCTCCTAAAAGCCCACTTGTCTTCGTCACGATATTCACCGTGCCGCTTGCAGGTATAGACCTTTCCGTTGGGGGTCATTTTCTCGACCAAGTCAAATCCGCATTTAATACAGTGTTGAAAAGGCTTCACAGGGGGGAGTTGGCAAAAGTCCCCTGTCACAACCATTTGAACTCCTCCGAATGCGGGTTGGGTAGCCAAGTACGGCTTACGCCGGGCTTCTTTCATAACCTCGTTCAGCCTCTCAAAATGCAGGTTCTCGACCATGCTAATCTCGTCAATAACAAGGACGTCGGTGTCCTTGAATCGCTTTTGCACAAAAGTTCCGTGTGCGGCCCTTCTCAGCTCATCCAATGTGCGCTTATGATGGTCTGGAGTCCAACCTGCGTAGGTCCAAGTGGTGGATCCATTCACTTGCAATGCCGCCCGACCAGTTGGCGCAATGATGCGGACATTCTTGCCCTGCTGTCGAAGGCGCTTCGTGAAGGCTTTCAGCACTGTGGATTTACCACAACCAGCTGAGCCGGTGTAGAACACATTTCGCCCGCTTTCTATTAGGTTAACTAAGCGAGCCTGTTCTGGACATAGCGGGGGTTCCTCGGCCTGAACAGGATTTACTGCGCTTTGTGTATTTAGCGGTACCGGTGAAGAACAGGGAGGTGTTACTTCCTGGCTCGACATATTCAAACCATCGGCCATGGGTATATGAGAACTAGGTCTGACACTTGATAAAGGCGAAGGCGAAGACGAAAGAAGGATTGGAGATGAGGTAGACTCTCCTGCTTGGGGAGACATCCCTGGTGCATGAGACATGGCTACAGAAGGTCTACTGACGAAACCGTACCGAGCCTTGAAATCAGCTGCCAAGTCTAGAGGGGGTAGCGGGTCATTACTTGGAGCTGCTTGTATAAATGTTCTGTAAGATCTCTTCTTAGAAGTTATAGTCTTCTGTTGAGGGGTTTCATCATCATCATCATCATCACTAAGTAAGCTGATTACTTCTGAGGGGTGAGTTTGTCCTTTGTGTCGCTTTGAAGGGGATTGTGCAACTCGTTTACACTGAGACTCGGCGGAGTGGGAAGTTGGAAGATATTGCTGAGTCGGAAACGAGGTAGCTTGAAGGCGGGCGTCGTAAGGATAAGGATATTGCGGAAGAGCTGGGTAAACCGACGGAGAAAATTGGTGGTCCGCGTACGCCTGCTCATGAAACTTTGGTAGGGCCAAAGGCGCCGACTGAGGTTGTGATGGAGGTAACTGCGGATTGGGCCATAACTGCGGTTGTTGTAATTGTGCTATAGGCGGTGGTTGAAAGTGGAACCACGGTTGGGGTTGTGATGGGGAAAGTAACTGAGGCGGCAGTTGGTCAGCCGAATTGGGCTTTGATACTGCATCGCCTAGACTTGGATCTGAATAGTGGGAATAATAACTGGAAGTTAGTATTTGATATTTAAAACATATTATATGCGTTTAGCTACATCAGGTAGCTTAAAGAACGAATAGGGGTAGTAAGTAAGTAGTCTTACCGTGTAAGTCATTAGACATGTTTTACCTTAGGTAAAAGTCTAAAAGTCTAAAAGTTTACGGGTACAGGTATGTATTTTATCGAATCGACGGCAAGGTTGCGATGCATGCAGGGTGACAACTTCCACTTCCTTTCTGCAGGTTGTGGACCAAGTAAAGTTGGTCAAGTGCCAGAATGTATCTGGGGTAATTCCCCCTGATAGGTGAATTTGTTTGTTGGCTAATGGAAGCTTGACGCGCTTCCTTGCTCCTTGCAGCGCGTCGCGAATTAAAGGAGGTGGATCTGTGATACCTTTAAACCTTGTAATTTGTGGGTGGTTTCCGTTAAAAGAGACTGTGTGGTTCTACCCACGATCTTTGAATCTGGTTTACCGTTTCGTACCTAGGTAGTTAATTCATAAGGCTACCTATTTTTTATTCTTTTCGTTAGGTACCTAACTTTTGCGTATTATGCCAATACAGCTTCTGCGATTAATATTTTAAAGATTGGCGCCGAATTATTAAAATTTGCCTTAGAACCAATTAATACCCAGTTGCTACCTACTAACCTACCTAACCTATGAAAGCATATAACCACACAATTCTTCATATACCTCACTATATACCACTTTAGCAAGCATTGACTTTATCACTCGCACAAAAGAAAAACAAAAACACTCCCATATGAATTATTTTACTGTATTCTTGACTATAAGTCTACCTAACACGGTGATAACCTGTACACCATTCATACCCTACCACAATCCTTTCATTCGCTCTCGGAGCTTTCCAGCTAATACTGTAAATCGGGACGCAGCCCCATCTTATACTTAATAGTAAACCCCCCTTGGCTTTCTGGTCATGATCACTTGCGTTCATCCTCCTCTCATAGCACCCGCCTCCCCAATTCGTAGATCAGGCTGATGCGTGTTCTTTGGCATGTAGATAATACACGCGCGGTGCTTCTTTCTCCATAGACACCGGCTGGTTTCCCGTTACGCCTCAAAAATGAACTCCCCGTGCAAGCAAGAATAATAATAAAAAAAAAGGCGACAAAGAAAATTAGATTTTTAAAAATGAAGACTTAAATGATCCCGGTTGATATCCCAAGTTACTAATGTAGATGAATTTTTGTGCTCCCAAGTTGAAATTCCAGCTTTTTGGTCATTCAAGATGGACTCGATGCGATACTTCCTCGCTCGTATATAAGTAACGATATAGCTCGCGCACTCGCGAACGAATATGTTGGGTATCCCTTCCAGCAATATACAGAAGAAAAAACCCGCGGGTCCGCGTGTGGACAAATGTGATGATAATATAATAAATATGGAGAGATGTAGCTCGAAATGAGTTGAAGGATGATGAGGAGGTTATGCGGGAGGCGTTCTGATATTACTACCTTAGTCCGCTGAAATCTACCTCAGGATTCATATGGCCTAGGCCTAGGGAATTCATCGAAACGCTTTCTGAATTCGCTCGCTGGAGTGCGTGGAAGTCGCCTACTGTTCTCGGTATTTGCGACGGTTGATGTTGATGCTGGGGATGCATCATAAAACTATTCGTTCTTTGAGGAGGCTGTCGGTGTAGCATGTTATTCATCATACTAAATTGTGGGTTTTGAGGTAAGCTCTGTTGTTGGCTCATGCCTGACATATTGGCTGGTTGGTTTAAGCCGTGACTCAAGTTGGCGTGCATGTCTGTTTGCATTGTACCCATGCTGTGATTCTGGTTTATGCCGTGTGATAGTCCGTGATGTTGATGTTGATGCTGGTGCTGTAGATGAGGTTGTTGCGGGTTCATAGGCGCTGGTTGATTGAATGACTGTTGTGAAGATTGTCCCATCGGACTCATGATATCAGGGATCGAGTTGAACTCGCTGTTGTGATAATCCACGCCTGGAGACATGACAGGCGGCGAACTAACGATAGGGAAAGGCGACTTCATATCATCACCATTGTTAGAGTGAGACGAGTCTGTTCCAATGTCCTGGATGTGCTGCATGCTACCCGGGGTGTACGGCTCGGTCTTGAAGTCGGTCATCATCGGAGGCTGGGCCATGCCGGCGTTGCCGAACCCATCGAAAATATCGATGTTTTGCATGCATGCATTTTCCGGAGCACGCTGAAGAATAGGGTTGGCCAGGCGAGGCAGGACGTCGTGGACTTTACTTAACAAAAGCGGAAGGAAACCGTGGTCGCCGTTGCGAAGGACTGACAGAAGTTGCAAAAGCGAGTTAAGTTGCTCTCGAGGACCCATGCTGAAAGGATCACCGGATGAAGGTAGGATTGACAGGACATCGATCAAAGCCGATGAGATTTCCAATAATTTCGCAACGAGGGGAGTTCCAAGCAATTCAGTGCTCTGGGTTTGGAACTGAGAAGTCATCGACATCAAATCTCGCGTCATGTCAATAGGATATTGCAATTGCATCTGGTCTTGGCTGCCTTGGGGAACGCAACCGTGCTGCATGTTCAGATGCCACGTAATCGTCTTGAGCCATTGCTGGTTTGCCCGTAAATCGGAATCCTGAACATTCATATACGGCGGAATCATATCCGAGAATTGCTTCTGTAGGGTGCTGAGATATGATGATGATTCGTTGCGGGTCTTATTCCAGATGCTAACAAACATATCATCAAACGGCCTAAAGAGGTTTACCAGTAATAGGTATGCATTCAACTGAGGTGCAAGAGGATCCGTCGGGTCATCAGTCATAGTAGGAAGACTGATAGTAGCCTGAAGCGTAAGGGGTCGGCCACGCTGCAGAGCATATGCCCTTTTTACAAGTTAGTTTCTGGAAACGCCAAGCGTAACTTTTTTTAATAATCTAGGGGAAATTACCTTTCAGTCACAAACAGAAGCCAATAGAGACGTCGTCGTCGCGAGGCCTCGATATTGTCATACTGCAAATACGTCTCCTCCTTGTTCATTCCAACAATATGAGCCAAAGTCGTAGCCTCTCGGAGATAAAACCAGGCCTTGTCGTGCAGGTCGAGAGCGTAATGGGAGCAGAAGAGGAAATAGCTGGTGCAAAGGCTGTACAAAGTTGGCGATTCTTGATATTCGTAACCTTTTCGAACCCGAATCGTTTCTTCAATCAAGACCATTCCAGATGCGATATTCGCACCAGGTAAATGTTCCAATAGCGGATCGGCGCCGGGTACATTCATTCCAGGTTGAAACATCATCCAAGCGCACAAAGAAGTGACCAGACAATAGGCGTCGGGGTTCTGGTCCAGATACATCGTCTGTTGCTCGAGTCGCTGTCGATGCAGAATTGGCATGATTGGGTACATGTTGGCGAAGAAAAACTCGATGCATTCTTTCGCCATCTCGCTAGCGAGGAGGCCAGGGGTCGGGGATAACGTAGGACTGCATGGCGGGTTGTTAATTCCATTAAGTCGGCTCTGAACTTTCGCTGAGAGACTAGTTTGTCGCTGCGTCTCGCGAAGTTCGCTAATAACCTTCGCTCTCGAACCCTTGGGACCTTTCTTTTGGGGGATCGCATTGTATGTGCAGGTAAGCTGCGCCGAAGCACAGTTGCGGCATGGGTTGATGCCGTCGCACTTTACTTTTCGTCGATGGCAAGCATCGCAAGCTCGTTTTACAGCCTGCGACATCCTGTCTTTCGTATCTCTTAGCTTGCCGAGACTGATAAATTCGAAATTCGATAAAGTTGACGTAGTCGAATGCGCCACTCTGATATGTTACACGCCGTCTTCTTCAATTACTTCCAAATCCAGCCTGTCCAATATTTACCCAGGCTTTGTGTGGAGAGCGTATGCTGGACACGGCAGTATTTGCGGAGAGAATCTGGAGTGAAGCAACTGCACAAGCGTGCTTAATCGGCCCGTCGCTCAAAAAGGCGGAGGGATCACTTTCATTGGAAAACGCGGGGATTCGAAATGTCCGGGGTCGTCGAAGTGGGTAGGGCGACCTGGTGGTCACTAACAACGGACGTACTAAAAAAGAATGGAAATGGATGACTTTTGTCACGATGCTTTAGAATGAGAGGTTTTGGAAAAACAGAAAAGAGATGTGTCGTCGAAGGCAAGGTCACAACACTAGAACAACAAAGAAAACCGGGAAGAAGAGGGAGCAAATAGCCAGGTAAGAGAAAAAAAGATGGGGATGGGATGGGGCGGATGGGATGGTGGATTAGCGAACGGGTCAAGCTAAGACTAAAAGACAGAGGGAGACATAAGAGGACAGAGGAGGACAGAGGTGGACAGAGGAGGGTTCCCCGGCTAGTAGGAATTAGTAGGAAGGGGAAAAGGGAAATGAGAACGGCTTAAGGGCCCTAACAAGGCTAAGAAGGCCTAAAGGCAGGGTTGGCAGGGTTGGCAGGGCACAGAGGCAAGAAGACGAGACAGGAACCTGGCAAGGAACTGGGCGAGGATGGGAAAAAGGGCACTGTGAGTGGCCGATGTTACTATCCTGACTCGGGCTAGCAGCACCGAAAGAGGTAAACGTCTCCGGCGAATGGCGTTGTGCTCTGGTATAAGAAATGAGTAATAGTAATATTAAGTAGAATACACGATCTCCAGACGAAGAGTGACGCTAATACCGTTCTGTCCCTGGCGAGACTTGGCGAAATATTAAGTACGGCACTGTGTGGCTGTAGGTACTATGTCCATATGTATGCTTGTACAGGAGAGACAATGACTTGTGTCGAGTTATTAAAATCTTGTCTCGCAGCCACCGACATCCTCCTCTCCGGTTCCCAATCCCCCCAAGCGTCCCCCTTAGTTTGACCAGTACCGTAGGTAACGCAGTAGTAAAACTGTCCCTAACCTCAGAGAGGAAACCTATCCGAATGGTGACGAGGCGGCAGTGTACCTGTACAGGTCTGTAGGGCAGTATGCATATGAAATGTGTATGAAGCATTGAAATATAAAAATATATAATTTCACAGTGGCCAGAGGGTACCTATGCATCATCTAATTGGCCACTTGTTGACTTTGCCAAATGCCTCAGGAGCGTTAATCGCAGGCATGTCAACAGCGTTGTTGTAGCGGATAAACGAGTAAGAAAAACAATGGCACGCTTGTAGCACTAAGAAAGCTTGACTTTCTAGGAGCGAGACCTGGGGAATGCCCAGGATGCTGACGACGAAACCGGGTCACCAGTGATAACCTCAGCATAACCTCAGCGTATCGTAAAAGCTCGTGTTCTACTTTACACAATATTGTAATACTCTAGGTAACTACCTAGGTACCTAGTATAACTATACGGATCATGACAATATGTTTTACTCTCGAAAGCAAAAAAGAATCAAGCTGAATAGTGGCTTACGCCTTACGCCCACTCTGCACCGACCGCTTCAAAGAAGCGAAACCTCCCCCCGATGGATAACATTAGCCTACCATATTATTTAAACGTCAAATAGGCACTAGCGAGGATTTGAGGCTGTCTGATCGCCAGGATGAAAATAAAATAAAGTAAAAAAGCGGGTATGTTTACTTGACATCGAAGACTTCTAAAAAGGATTCGATACCGTTCCTGTAACCCGTTCTCCTTCCTAGTCGATTGATGTTAAACAAACCTCGCCTACTCCGCTGCCATTCTCGTCTACAGGGCTGTGCCAATGGACAACCGGATGAAGGAACCGGTTTGTTTCTTATTCTCCGTGCTTCTGTACGTGTACTTACACAGAGATATGAGGCTGACCGCATACGGAAGCACTAGGTACTCAAAAAAACACTCCTGAGCGGCAGATAAAATGCTAATGTAGAGTGGGGGGGCATCATCGATCGATAGATCAATTGAGAAATGCCCGCAAATTTACAAATTTACGGGAGGATTGTTCAAGTGCCAGCGTCGCAAATCGCGAAGTTTTGTGGCACTCCGCAATCAACGCAACGCAACGCATCGGCCGAGCTGCTGGAATGTCCGTCTGCATGGAACAAATCGCTAAACATTCTTCGAATAAGAAAAACAAGAGGCTTCATCAGGCAGTTTAGATTAATAGCATCATTGGCTTCACTTTGATATCCCGATAGGCGGTAGAAGCGAAAGTATTGTAGCGAATAGATGTCGCCATCAATTTTGTGGGCGTTGATCTCCCGCGCTTCCTAACGAGCCAAAAAAGAAGAGTACCAAAAATAGCCTTAGAACGGGTTTGGGTGCTGCAAAAAGCCCAGATGCTACGTTGTATGCAGGCAGTTGGTTGCCTCGCTATCATTGGTGGGTGGCCAAATGATCGCCCAGCATTACTCGATATGCAAATTTCAAAAAGGAAAACAAGATGGAATATTCTTTGGAGGTCTTCCCGTTTATCCGGCTATGTTTTCAGAAGGTAGGATAACAACCATCTTAGTCAAAGATGACATAGTGACACTTATCGTAACTATCATGATGTCTAAGTCTTCATGAATCAAATCCACCATTGTGTAGCATTTCACGTAGGGCTGGAGCTTACATAGATTTCCTAGCGGTCATCCATGTTCTTCCCCCACCATACCCTAATGTATATAAGCCGCCTCTCCCCATCTGTATTACATGTCGAGGTTCACTTTAAGATTCCCTACACTACGTATCCATCGATAATCGTGACATCCGCAGCAAGGGTCGGTGTTGAAGCGGGTAAGCCAAACCGAAGACGAGATAAAAGGGACGGGTAATTCCCTAATAAGAAAAAATGATATCAAGCCTTCGAAGGATGACAGCCGCATAACAAAAGAGCCCCAATGCGCGCGACATTGACTTGTAACCTTCCAGCAGTCGGGTTTGCCCGTCTGACCAGCATTTATTATTTTAAGCCTTGACCTCGGTCAACGATCACCAAAGATAACTCAGGTAGGTATTGTACTTTAGCTGATTCTCAAGTCAAATAAACAACCTATCACGCAACAAAGAACTGCTGTTACCAGTAAGTCTTCTCCGCGCCTGGTCAATGGATCTACATCTGCGGAAGTGAAAGGGGGGCGCGGGATTTTACATCTACAAGAGTTCGTCTAAAAAGATAACATCCCGTCTACAGCCCCCGAGAAAAGGTATGTTGGGTCGCAATAAGTTTTTATGTCGTGATATCTCGCGAAATGCGTTACCAGACCTCCGGGATCACCCTCTTCATCATGGGCTGACAATCGTCACTTACCCATCTGATAACATTTCTTCAGCTCATGAGCGCCGCATGCCACTACATTTGGTAGTTTTTGTTCAACAACGAGTCGTCATCGTGACTTGATTGCGCTGAACGGGTGTCGCACGGCAGCTTACTAGAGCGATGAGTTGAAGAGTCTGCTATGTAATATGCATGATACGTGACATGGAAAACATGGATGACGATCCTGCCAACAGCTTTATGCTCATAGTGCGAAGAGATACAGTGCGCAAGGACCAACACAGCCTGTGCTCCCCCCCAATTGCCGTTGCCAGCTCGCAAATCACAAGCGAGGAGAGGGACTCTCTCTCGGCCGAGGCACCCATTTTGAGTTGTCGGTAGAGATCCGTAATAAAATAAATAAAGCACTTAGTTAGTACGTATTTCTCTCAATATTTAACTCCGAAGTGGCTTGACCCGTCCGAGATCTCTATCAAAACGGTCCCATAAGGCGGACGAGCGAAAGTTGTTTATGTGCTAAGCTGTTATTTTCAGCTCGTTCGTATCACACCTTACGAGAAGCCTCATCTCGTATCAAAACATTTACTAATATTACCTCTATATCTACCTATCTATACTATGTAGGTGAAAGTAAACCATCGATTCTATCATCCTCTAACCCTATCCCCATGTGGAGAAGACCTCAAGCGAACCCCAGCTTTTTTGTCTCCCTTCCCCGAATTTTCTCTCATGCTAGTCATCCTCCTCCCCCGCAAAGCTGCAATAGGCGCCTGTAGTAAGCCTATTTAATCTCAATGAGTCCTAATATTCTGTGCCATGAACAATAAGTATCATGGGCGTGTCGGTCCGAATGAAAATGGGATGCGATACCATTTCTGTGCCCTTCCCCGGGTTTGCGCATCTCGAAACGGGGCCATCATCCTGGGATTCGTTCGGTTAGAGATGGGGTTTACCCACCAATCTTATATCATATAAACCGTGACCAGTTCCTCATAACTACCGGGACTTGGGATGACGGAATCTGGGGTTCGCTTCTGCTTCTTCGCCTAATCATACCAATAAATGCATGAACCGGCAGACAGGTGGTGAGTTGTATGCAATGCATCTGTCTATTTGGAATAAGAGGCATCCAAATCGAAACTACTGGAGAGCCAAGGAATACATACCTTACATACATTAGGTACACACGCGGATTGCACATGATTCTACACGACTCCATTGCGGCGGCAACTTGAAAAAATCACCACTAATCCATTCTGGTTCTAACGACCGGCTGCGCCGCACTAGAGTGTTTACGACTCCTCGCTCAGTTCATAACGATCAAAACTCCATGCAAATCTCCTGATTAAATTCACATAGCAGGCTTCCTTAGTCTTACGGCCCAACATCGAACCATTTAAGGGAGCAGACTCACCAGATAAACTCATCTACCCACGTTATGGTAAATGACGTACGGTAAATGCATGTCTAGACCTCATATTGAAGAGAATATTGTTATGAGTAAATTGAACAGAAACAAGCGTTGCATAAAACACGCTAACCAACCAAACATACATGGAATTTCACAATAATGAAGCCTACTAGTCCCCTTTAATGGGATGACAATACTATGTATGTTAATGCATGGTTGATTTGACATAGCTGCATGGTCCCTGACTATACCGTTGTTGTGAGCAACAAGCTCGTAGATCTTAAACACACCTAAGACATCGATCGATGTCCATACGAAAGGTCGTGCTTCTGCTGTAACCCTATAACTCCGACATCTCCTCATAAACAGTCCGCCTCCAAGATATACTCGACGGAACTTCCCATGCGTGACCTTCACTAAGGACTAATCAGACTAAGGCATGCTAGGCTAGAGAGTTCCAATACCGGTTGATCGAGAGCTAGCTAGTACTAGGATGGTATATCCAGATTCGGACCAATGCTTCCATCGGCATTGTTAACAAGTCTATCGTGACTACACCAGCCAAATCAGAAGGGTTCGCCCGTGAACTTGAGGTGTCTGCCACCTATAACATCCTACCTTCCTGGTCCATATATAGCAATGGCTATTATACATATGAACCCACACTGACATGTGACTATTTCAACAGCCTGTAGTCCAGTCTCCTGTGCCTTAGACTCGGGGAGCCTCGGCCGATTGGTAACCACTATAGCTCGCTTCGGCAACTCTTGCTAGCTTTCTTTCAACCCTCACGGGGACGACTCTATGCTATTTAGGAAGGGATTCCATCTCTTATTCTGCGTGAAGCTACGGGGGCTGCCTTTCGGCCCGGAAAGGGGGTATGCAGAGGTCTAAGAGCGCGAGTCTTGACTTTCACCCTGCGCAGCTGTCCCAGTCTAGGTTAGACTGGATCACGATGCCCAGTAGCCAGATAGGAAGATTTGGAGTCGTTTTGTGATAATGGCCGGAAATGGGCTGGTTGATTTAGCACACGCATAAGATCTACTAGAGCTTGGCCAGAGTGCATGGCTACGACTAGCTTCGAGTCCGTTGCACTTCCACTCGGTCTATCACAACTTCGTCTAATCCCAAAGTATCACTCGAATTGAACTGCCTTTGCGAAGGCAGCTTATACCAACCAAACTCAGCCTCCTCGATCGTGAAGAAGAAACGGCCGAGGAATAATAGTCGGAGTTGCTGGCCGAGGTGAGGCCGTCGGGGGAAACTTACTAAATAGGGTTCGATGTGCTCGGACGCAGACGGGCAGGAATCAGTACCCCGTGGGGAAGTTGAGGGCGATCAAAATCAAGCTCAAATCTACCTAGGAAGCGCTTCAGGGGCAAACGCTGGCGTCAGAGCGCCTAGGCTGGGAATAAGCACACATCGCGCCTTCGAAGATGACTCGGCAAAGTCTGAGTGGTGGCACTATGTTGATCGAATAGTTGGAGCAGGGTCTATCACCCTTTAGAAATTAGCCAAGGGGATGGATACGGGCTATCGCCACGATGATCAGGGCTCGCGAAATAGTTCATGCGGTCTCGATTCGATGCAAATAGTGCTGTCGAAACCCTCGAGGTACCAAATTCGGCGTATGATATATTCCTTACTTATCTCATCAAGTGAAAGATATTCTCGTCCTCGGGAATATTCTAAGAATGTGACTGTGATCGAGTCAGGGTCTATCTAGTTCATAAATCTGCTATGTTTATGTGAGTTTAAACACGACTCAGCGAGTAATAGCAAGACATTATACGAATACTGCCGTCGCTCAGTTTTTATTAAATGTCTTGTTATGTAAGGAAAGTTATCGTGGCCGATATTTTAACTTAGTAGTTCATAGTTTAGTTTTACATTACTCACGTAAGGAAGATAGCGACAAGGCAATATCCACTATATTATCTTCTCTTAAGACGATATCAAAATGACTGTACAAAAACTCCGGTAATAATAGCACTTCATCTTCACAGAGTAACCCAATAAAATAGAAACAAGTTCAATTTGTACTCCGATCAGAAGTCAATTCTTATCTCTGTGTAGGTATACACTATACGGTCCCTATAACCATTTTTGTCAATCAATACTATCTTTTGTCTTCGTGGTAATTTGGCATTTTTTGACAAGATGGACTCGGTAATAATAGGACTGACTAACATGAAAAGATTATATCATAGGAATATCGAACCAACCTTCTAAGCGAATAACTACCTAAATACCTGGTACGCAGTCTTCACTATACATGCTAAATATATCTTATAAGTGTTCCACGTATGTCCTTAAATAACCCCTTGAATATAGTCTATATTCTGTCTGCTGGAGATCTATACACATGATGAGATAACTCACGTTGGGTTTCAGAATATCTAGGTATACACGCACCCTGGTGGTAGCCATTTAGGTTTGATATTAACCTGGACGAATAACAAGTAGTACAATGCGTATAGCTGCTTAAGCACTTACTTTGCTTAAGTTAAGTGATCAAGCACCTGTTACAGAGCAGAGACCCTGGAGACAGGTAAGATAATTCTAATATAAAGAAGCGCTCACCATCCTAATTAGGTTTGGAATATCTTGTAGAGTCGTGAAGCTGCCTCTATGTCCTCCAGACTTGTCTGGTTATAAACATTATAGGATGAGATATTTGGGACAAAAGATACCCTCAGTATAATTACATGGCCACAGGCTTCTGTAACTAGGTCAGAGTGTCTTGCTCCTTGGTTCTACCTCGTGTCACCCGTGATATGCCGTGTCGTACATCCGATTTTGAGGCGTGTCATATCTAATTACTCCTCAAGCATAAACTGAGCTAACGGGAGGTTCTCCATTATACACTGTCTATACCATAGTATAGACAACTAGAAAAAAGTATGAACTTGTCTACGTTCTTCCGCGTTTCAATGCTAACGTGGTTTATATTAAAAAGTCTGGCGAGAAAGCCGCCGGGACTATCTAAGATCGCTAATGCTACTGGCTACTAAATGACTTCCTAAGACTTCCCAACGCAAAATCTGCCACAGGGTCGTACAAACAACGCCATCACCTGCCACTTGCTTCACTTGTCTCAGAAGGACCGCCCATAGCCTGTCCTTTATACCTGCGCGTCAACTCTCCTCCCTAGAGAGAAATCAAAACAACGGGCGTATTTCCTTAGCATGTGCGGCAGTAGGCACGTCATCTTTTTTGATATCCTCTTTCTGAGCATAATCTTCTTTAACTTCTGCCTCCTGAACTTCCTGTTTAACTTCCTGTTTAACTTCCTGTTTAACTTCCTCTTCAACTCCCTCCTCCTCCTCTATCCTCCCAAAGTCTTCCACCGCATCCATCCTATCCCAAGAACTTTTCTCAAGCCATTCAACCAACTTCGTGAGGTCCCATATCTGCTTCCTGGCCTTCACCATCGCATCCTCCTGCCGTCTGTACACGTCCCTGAACGCGCCGAGCGCGAACGGCGGAACGCGCGTCTTCCGTGCGGCGGTGTAGTTGTAGATCACGACGTCTTCCTCCGTGCGCGCGGCTACGCGCTGGTGTCGGTGCGATAGGATGATGCAGTCGAGCACGAGCGACATGTCGGTCTCGGAGGGCTGGAAAACAAGCTTGTGGTAGGCGGAGACGGAATCTGGGTAGGTCATGGGCTGTGGTAGCGCGTGTCAGTGTCCATAACCTTTTCGATAGGTATTTAACCCTTGGTTCAGGTTAGGCAGATAGTTAGGTAGGTAGGTAGGTAGGTATTAATATGGGCGACGAAGAGAAAGTCGAACGCACGAATTTATAATCGGCCTTAATCGACTTCATAATGAGCCCCGTCCCATTCGGCGTCATGAGCATCTTCCACCGCGCCCTGTTCTCCGGGTCCACGGCCGCGAAGTGTGTGATCCAGTTGACGCGCGCGGACTCGGCGTACCGGATGTAATTGGTGTTATTCACGTGTCCCTATGCGTCATTACTTGTTCGTTAGTACCTTCTAGTAACTCCCGGTCTCCCATCTCTATTCTTACACGCGGTGGGAACCCAGGGGTAGACCACCTACGAAGCTATCCATCTCCCCCCATACGACCCGCTGGTCCTCGAGACCCCGGCGCCCGCCCGTCAGGAACCCTTCGGCGCCGGCTGTCAACTCGCGCCATTCCGTACCGAGAACATGTAAAATGATGCTGGCGACTTTGACTTGCTCGTGGTTTAAGCCGAACATGATGCATTTTCCAATCCGCGCTTTGAGGTCTGAGAGCCATCTACTGGACGGGAGCTGCGGTAAATCCCAATTCGTCGTAGGGGAGGAGGAGGAGGAAGAAGAGGAGGAGGAGAGATTGCGACTGGAGTATTTACTACTGAAGGGATATTCTTCTACTCGAAGTGTACCGGGTTGTCGGCGGATCACTGGAGATAAGAAGCGTCGAGTATAAGCTGGTTTTACTCGTGGTCTGGGAGGCATTGTGAATTAGTAAAGGGTCAATTAGACTTTCTACCGCGATATCTAAGCTAAGGCATTTGTGGGATATAAAGAAGCACACAGGTATGCATGTACAGAGAGAAACCAATTGGGTATAATACAAGTATACCTAGTAGTTGTCGGAAGCAAAGAAATAAAGAGAGTTTACATGCGAAATTTCGTTAGTAATTGCGTACCTTATTTTGTAATTAAGCTTAAGCCGTTAGCTCGGGAGGGGCACATTGGAGGGGCAACCTCGGTAGGGGACCCGGAGGGACCTGCTACCGTGCTACCGTGCTACCGTGCTACATGCTAGGTAGGTGCTATCTTAGCTTACCTAGGTACCTAGGTAGCTTCAGCATAGCGTTGCGTCATGTCCAACCAACCATTCTTAAACCGCAAAGCTCCCGGTTCCTTCAACATTACTTACTTCTATACTCAACTAACATCTTGGACAACAAACCTTGCAATGTATTAACCTCCCCCACGATGCCCCCGCCGAACCCCCAGCTGCGGCAGCAGGTCATATCCATCTATAAGGAGCTGCTAAACCGCGGTCGTGACTATCCCAAGGGTTATAATTACTTCCGAGAGCGAGTCTATAAAGCCTTCAAGGCGAAGGCAGACCTACGCGACGATGAGGAGATCCATAGAGCTATTAAGCACGCCGAGTATGTTAAGAAAGGTAAGGTTGGGCCAACGAAAGCACTTTCGTCCACTCTTGAAGAATGAATAGTTGACTTAGTTATTCATCCCTAAGAACTCGAGGCGCTGTAAGTCTATTTCTCGAATCCGTACCTACGTTCCTCGTTCATGGTAACCTGTCAAATCAATTTCACGCATACTACGATTTCTCAAACAATTTTCACCCAAAAGGTTATTCCATTCGTATCGTCTATAAACATGAAGCCCCTCGGGGCTCTATTGGCCACTTCCCTTCATATAACTTCCTCAGGACGGGAACATTGCCCTGCACCTAGTCAGCTCCAACATACACATATATACTCGTTGTATCTTTCCAATCATGTCTTCCGCCCTATGCAGCCCATATATATATAAGAAATGTGAGAGATAAGACGGCATAATATAGCTAGGATCTCGATCCTCATATGCATCACCAAAAACCCGTTCCCAGTTTCCCCTTCGATTTTCCTCATCAGTTAACGTCGTGGGTTTATCGTCTGGTTTAAACGTAATATGGGTGTTGAAGCGTCGATTGTAGTGTTGACATGTGGCGTTATAGGTATTTCTTGAAACGGTACCGTACGCTCAGAAAGAGGTACGATGGTCTATGATTCACTGGAAGAATATTAAAGCTAGAATTTCTGGTTTGAAACGAATATGGTGGTACATTGCTCTCAGTATGTCGACATCGTGCAGGCTTAGACCGGTGGAGCAAGGCGAATCAACGCGAGGGATGTCAGCCGAATATACCATAGGTAAACGGCCGAGTAGGTAGACTAAACATTCGAATCATAACGTTGGGGTTAGCTTCTTTCTGGCACACCACGCTCCGACTTCTAGGCATTCTCCCCAGCTCGTGCCCCCTTCGCGTAGTAGATCGTTCATCATCTTTCCGCACCATCCGTCCCATTCGTCTTGGCTCTTCCCGCTAACTTCTCGGATGATCGGCTCAAGGCAAAGAATTAACCCTACCATCGTCTCGAGCGCAGTTCGTCTGAGAGCAGCTTGGCTAGTTGTCAGCCCCTTTCGCTTATCAACTCGAGAGTCTATTAACCTGCCCTTTTTTTTCATCGAGTCGATATAGCTCTTTCCATCCTTTGTCACTACACCGCCGACGCCTTCACGCTCCCACCTGATCTCGCTCAGTGGCACGGCTATTCTCTTCGATCGCAATTCCATCAGAGTGTCCACTTCTTGTAGGAGATACGCTCCGATCAACGCACAAGGAACCGCTGACAATCCCAGCGCATCTAATCCTTTGATCGCCCAGCCATTGTACTCGACAAGGAACGGGTTAAGCGGCGCGCTCAGCGGCGTGTTGTTAGTCATAACATAGGCTCCTAATTTCTCCACATCATCTTCTTCTCCGCTACTATCGTCCGAATCCGAATCCGAGTCGATGGCCTTCGACGCAGCCGGTGCCCTAAGAACATGCGGTCTTAGCATACGTACGGCGTGATCACTCTCCCAAAATTCAATCACGCCCCCTGGCTTCAATACGCGCAAGTATTCTTCGAAGAGTGATTGCGAATCGCGCATGGAAGTCGAAAGCGAGAGCGACATATCCTTGACCATAATTAGATCGAATTCACCATCCATAAATGGCCATGGTCGCCGTCGCACGTCGTGTTGCACGAACCGCCAGCGCATGTCCTTGTCCGGTCTCCAACCCCCATCGAGGCCCATCCCCACTAAGGGCGCAATATCGAGACCGGTAAAGGATATGGACGAGTGGCCGTGCTGCGCAAAGTACCTATGACACATCATACTCCAAAATGCAGAACCGCACCCTACTTCGAGAACACGCTGTGGTGGTTTATTGGAGAATTCGGGAGCTGTAGTCGGACCGCCGAAAAGCTGTAATAGCATCAGTGTGCGCAAGGATTGACGGTGTAGTTCTGCTAGGTCGACTGGTAAAGGATACAATAACGAAGGCTGGTTAATGTAAAGTCGGTTATTTCGCATGATGAATGCTCTTGTCGCGGCGAGCGAATGCTTCGTAGAAGTTGAGGCGGTAGACGGGGCTATGCTCCCCTCCTTGGAGGAAGTTAAGTTCTCATTTGAAGTCATAATGGAAGGATGGTCGGGGTGGGAAGAGCCGGAAGCAGCGTAGACGCCGCCGGTACGGGACGAGGCCGAACCGTACTTCGGACCAGAAACGTATCCAGGCTCCATGTCATGATGTTGTTTACCCTTGGACGATTTCCGGCGAGCAGGCGATGAGCCCGCGGCGGTTTGGGTAGGCGAAGATGGCGTCGACGGGCGTCGCGAACTATGAGCTGTCGACGTCTGATAATAGAGAGAATCGCGTTTCTGTAGCCTGTTGGTCGTTGGAGGGATGGTAGAAGAATGAGACAATTGGTAACCGCTGTCGGAACTAAAAATTGGTATGTGCACGGATCTAATAAATCTTGACGATTTTGGTGAAGTAGGCTGTCGCTCGGGATCGGAGGCGGGTAAAATAGTAGAAGTAGACGGAGGGGTGGCGGAGGCGATCGAAGTTAAATTTGAGGCTGAAGCGGCAGATAACGGCGGCGCGGATGTGGATGCAACCGTTGAATTCTTGGTGTTACTAGTATCGTTGACTATTGGTATTATAGACGACGAAGGAGAAGAAGAAGAATGGGAAGAGGAAATATGATGTGTGGCTGTAGTAGTAGTAGTAGTAGTAGTAGTAGTAGTAGTAGCAGTAGTAGCAGTGGTGGTGGTAGTATTGGTATTGGTATTGGCTATTACGGCACTTGCCCCTTTTCCATCATTCGGCTTTGAACCTATTCGTATGCTTGTATTTGCCCCTGTACGTTTATCTAAACTTGAAGTAGTAGGCGGTGACGAGGTGGTGGTGGTGTCATTAATCGTGTTGCTGCCGGATGTGGCATGAGTAAGGGCTAAATTTGTTTGCGTCTGCGTCTGTACTTGTGCTTGTGCTTGAGTTTGTATGTAAATATACTGCTGTGCTAATGGTAATGGTTGTGGTAACGGTGGCGGTGGTGATGATGATGATGATTGTGTTTGTGTATGTGTATGTGTATGCGTGTGTGTATGTGAATGTGTTTGTGTTTCGTGCGACGTTCGAGAGCTGGCACTAAATGAAGAGGAAGTCCTAGAATGAGAGTAATGCGACGCCGGCCTATGTGCCAGAGCTTGCGGGAGAGTTCCAGTAGGTGGTGGCCGACGCCTACCAGGTATCCTTGACCTAACCGAGCTGCTCTTCCGCTTCTTTGTCTTTTTGTGGTCTTGCTGATGCTGATCTTCCTCTCCGTTGCTATTGTTAGCTTGATCTCCAGTACCGATTTTAAATCCCTTGTGGCTCTGATCGGAGTGATTCTCGTGGTCGTGGTTATGGTCGTGAGAGTGCTTGTGGTCCTTGTGGTCCTCGTGGCCACCCTCGCCTTGAGGATGACTTGAATGATTATCAGTGTTATTAGTATTATGTTTATTGGCCCCATGCACAAAAGTGTAAGTGTTGGTGTTAGCGTTAGTGTTGGTAGAAGTAGTGGAAGACGACCTTCTTCCGTTTGCCGGTCTGACCCTGACAGGGGCCGAGTACATGGACAAGCTGTAAGCGAATTCCATTTTTTTTTCCCTCGCAATCCCGTTTTAGGTTTTAGGGGGGGGGGATTTGTGCTAATTGTGCTAGTCGTGCTGCGCTGCGGCCCACGTAAAACTGACCTGTCCAGTGTCCAGCCTGTCCTGCTTTAGCGTGTCCTGCAACTGGATAATTGTAGGTGGGAAAAGCAGGAAGGTACTTTCCGGGGCCGGCCGCTCAGTCGGGTCTCCACTTAGATCCAGTTTTGGGTACTTGGATTATACTTTTTCGGTCAATCAGAATTCTTCAATGATTTCAACTTTTCCCCTCTAGGGGATCAGCGACATGTGCTTATGCACTCCTCAACCCTTTTTTTCCTTTTTCCCTCCTCTCACTGATTCTTTCCCTTTTGTGGACAAACTTTCCGGATACTTTTTTTTTCTTGCAATGCAAGAACCTTGGATGTTTTCTCCAACAAAACAATTCCGTGGATTACCATGGATTATCATGAATAACCCCGTGGTCCATTCAACTTTTTTTTTGTTTCTTTTGATAAATAATCAGTGAATAATCAGTAAATCTTCATGATAGAATGCTTCATAAGACGCCTTCTACCACGTTCGTAATGATATCGGTTCGATCTCAGACGAGAAGCAGCACCATTGGATTCAAAAACGAACTGGGTCTTCTCTTTTGCTGGTTCTTCACCCCCTGTCCTCTTCTAAGCCCATGGACTTGGACTGCAGTAACTCTCCAATGATTGGACGTATTATACTTCCGGCAGGCTTTCCGGTGGAATGGGTTTCGTCTCGTCTCCGTTTGGGTACCTTGACCCGAAGGAATGCTTCTCTCGTTTCATGAATCGGTGTTGCTTCCCGATCCGAAGATGTGCAGCCTGTGCGGGATCTGCAATAAAATATGCCCAATCTGTTGTAACAATTGACAAACATATGACAAGTTTACTGCTTGCAGCGGAATGGCCCGCGGTTGCAGAAGGCCGTTAAACACAAGTTGCCTAGCTGTTCAGTCCTTTAAGTTGTTCCCTGGTCTGGGTCTGAAATTTGCCACGAGGACCCCTCCCCCGCCTTCAATTATTATTATTATAATAATAATTAGAAGGCGTTATAGCTTGGGTAGGTACGAAACAGGCGGCCCGAGCTCAAATCAATTCCTCGTGGGGGGGGAGAGGACATGGAATCTCTCAGTTAGTCCCGAAACATTAGAGATATTTGTTGTACACTTCTCTGTCCCGCGGAATTGAGTAACATCCAATTGGCAATTTTAAATTTCCGGGCCGGTGTCTTTCTCGGTGAGTTTGTAAGGGAATAGGATGGTGTGTCAACCAAAAGGAATATCTTGGCAACGAGTGACCTCGGATTATCGGGAGTTGCTCAATTTGTTTCCCTATTTGATCCAACTGTCGGCCACCTCAACAGATCACTTAAGCCACTCCCCCCGATAGATTTTCTTCCTTCTCCTTCTTGGAAAGATTGGAAGTCGAGTTATCCCGTTTATGATCTCATATGCGCAATCTGTTTTCGCACGTGAATCTCCTTCAGTCCTATCCTCGGTCACAGGGACATCTTCTCAAGTGATCTCCTACCGGTTGTGGCTGCATGAATCATTTGCTCATTTTCTCATCTGGGCTGCGTTGGTGCTAGCGGCTCTCCCCTGGAAACACTCTGGAATGAAATGACGCTGGATCCTCCGTGTAAGTTGGTCTCTTTCTGCTTATGCTATTGTGTTGTGTTGTCCAATAGAGCTCGACCAATCCGCTTATAAAAGAGTTACGGAGAAGGTAGCGTACGGCACTCACAATGCAGTTGTCCGCCCAGTAAAATCGGTTGACATGTAAGAGAGTCAGTAGTTGGATTTGTTGAAGGACAAGACTACGATTTATGTCAAACGGGATGCGCATAACCCCATCAAGCTTCTTATAGCTTAAAGGTGTGGCCTGCTGGCGTTATGTACCTATATAGCCACTTCAAGAAGCAACCTGACCCTTTTTTGTCTAGCGTTCCTCTGCACTGTGATCACGAAGCTTTTAAGCCATCCTTTTATGGCTGTTTTGAGAGGAATACCTATTTCTACCTGTCAATTGAAACCCAATAGGTGGACCGTCGATCCCTGCGGGTATGGTTTGTGTATGGCTTCCCCGCATTTACACCTGCATGACGGCGCCCAGCTAGTCTCTCCTCATTCTCTAGGCGAGGTTGGTGGTCACAGCGGCGCAACGCACTACTATGTACGCTGCAGCTTGTGACTTGACCTAAATTCGTAGAGCCCCGAACCTTCGACTCGCTAACTAGGTCTATGCCAGCCAAGTCTGGAATAACTAGTAGGGGGTTTCGGTTACGACTTGCAGGATACAAGCAGGTCGGGGCAAGGGAATGCTGGAGGGTCGGAGAGCAAATTCCAGGTAATTGGTCCGGTGGAAAAAAAAACCTGGGTTCTAGCTCCGAACACACGGCCCTACACGCGGTGAGATAGGCGTTGTCATCCTTCGAAAATACCCTGCGTTCGGACGCGAATTGAATCCGGCGGTCTGCTAAATCCCCACTGGCCAATGCATTTGAGCTATTGAAGGAAGGTAAAAAGCTATCAAGGGGCTAACGTGCTTCAATAGCGAAGTAAGGGTTAAGCCTCATTTATGTTTCTAATCCTACATGAAGATGCCAACTTGTTGAAGCTCCATGGATTAAGGACTTACATAGCGATTCCCAAGGTAGATAAGTACCTACTAGGTAGTTAACCCAAATAGTACTTCCATTGAATGGATGACTTCCAACCTTGGAAGTTATACAACCCAGGTTTAACGCATTGCTTCTCTATATTAATAGCAGACTTTACAATTTACAGGCCTGTCTCGCTTATTGCCGCCCGGGCTTGTATCGATCAGGCTGAAATGCAGGGAAAGCCAGTAAGGTAACTCCCCCGTTTCCCCAGCTTCCAGACTCTTGGCATGGGCGAGTATTGAGGCTGAAGTGATCAAGCATCAAGCTTTTTGAATAATAAGTACGTGTACACCCATGGGTTGGGTTTTATCCGCAAGTAGGCGATGACGCATTCATCAAAGAGAAGAAAAAGAACATGTGCTTGTACATTTTTGGTATGTGACGCTGTTGAAAGCTGTAATATTGAACTTGCTGTGGATGATGAATTTTTACGGGAGAGCGTAAAATGCCAGGCATGGGTAACCATTGGTTTAGCAATAATAACCTACCTATAGTTAGACAACTATATTTCTTCGTACTATTGACCTTAGCAGTTCATCGGCGAGGCGGTCCGGTGTCTGGGCGGACGGGCATAACCATACTTTACATCGAAACGGAACTGCTTTAATGATATTTATAGTCCAACATATAATGTACGTCTGTATCCCAAGAAGAAATAACTCGGAGAAGGGTATTTAAAAGAAGGCTTTCCCGATAGTAGATGTTAATATTGATATTGACTTCAATATGCTCAGCACTTTACACTTGATAATATTAGCCAGGGTTCACATTGAAAACCATAACTACCTAATGTTAGTAGGAAAAGAGATGGTCGATTATAAGGATAATAGTAACCTTATAAGAGGAACACTTATAAGGACCGTTGAAACTTTAGTTTGAACCAATTCCGTTGGCTTGTTATGATTATTATACTAGCTACATAATTATCCTAAATTAACTATTTAAAGTGTTAGTTGGCTAGCATATCAAATGTGTCGGTATTATACATATTTGAGACTGTGTAGTAGAGTTGTCAATTACCTACCAAGATACTTGGGAATAGTAAGGGTTTTCTTTATGCGAGGTACGTAACTTGAAAGCTTGTTATTAAAGACAAACAAGCTCTCTTTAGAAATTGCGTCAGATGAGTAAGGTATGTAGCCATGTCGCAGCACATGTGACCCAAGCTTAAACGCCGCAAGGCTGAACAAAAAAAAGTCATCCCCTTGACATCGGATGACTAATAAAAAGAAAAGGGAATATTCCAATTGGCTGTATTGGATGTACCTAGTACATAGTACAAAGGCGACGTAACGGAATAGAGTTTTACAGGCTGGACCAGGCAGGATAACGACTAGTGGAGTCACGTGATAAGGCTAAGTCTTTTTTAACTTGCTGCTGACTCGTCCAGATGCAATGCGGCGGATCAAAAAGCTTGGACTTTCTTTTGGAGCAACTTTGGAGCAGGTAATAGCTACATTCGACCATACGGCCATACCACAGCATACCACCATAAACCCACCTTAAACTCACCCAAACTTCACCCCAACTCACCTAAACTTGGTTGCATCTTCGTCAACTCACATGCAACGCCGTCCGCCTTAATCAACGCCAATAACTCCGGCTCCGTTCTCGTCATACAAACACCGTCACGGCTCCGTCGACATTGACTCTTGAGATTTTAATCGTCGACCTGTCAACCCGTTCTTGCTCTAGCGATATCATCTTGCTCTACGTTTTGGCTCCGCGTCATACATATATCTCGGGCTATTATTTTAGGTGCGAACAACTTGTTCTCCATTTACTCTATCTTTTGCCAAAAAAAAAAAAATATCTACCCATTTGTCGTCATTTACTGCATCACATCTATTTCTACCACGTCCATTGGATAGTTGCTTAGTTGTGCTGCTGATCTTTCCGTGGCCTGCTATCATTATCGAAGATACCCAACTTTACCCACCCGATTCTTGGTCGTGACTGGCTGCTAACTTTGCCTATGTATTTATAGATACGCGCAATATTAGAGCAAGAACCTTACCGGCGACGCCTTCTTGAGTTGTGGAGAGATATAGAAACGATCCTTCTACATAAATCTATATCGCACTTAGACTTCCGTATACATTCACGACTGGACGCCCTTCCTATCGTTGCCACCCGCACCAGCGCCACCTGAGAGGCAACGGCTGGGATCTGACATCCCTTGACGACACTGTCTTCTCTCTTCCCGTTCGCAATTACTACTGAGATTCAGACAGTGTAGATTCAACGTTCTGTGAATCACACCCTCCATATCTTAAAAGAATCTCGGATTGGACACTGGTCCTTGCAAATTCCATGCCTCAAGACGAAGTTATCGATCTCTATGCATGGATATTCGCTGAACCATTGTCCCCTCGTTCATCTATCGACACCAACTGTTAAAAACAGTTCTGGGCAGCTCGACGTGCTCTCCCTCACTTGGCGCGATCGACCTGTTCCTTAGTATCTCCATGGCAGATAGTATTCAATACGTACAGCGAACCCTCGACATCTTTTACACCTGACCACGGTACTGATCTGACACATCATCACCACTCTTTAGTCCATCGATCAACCGTTCTCGCCCAAAATCTTCTACCGATACAACTAAAAAAAAGAAAAAGAACAAGGAAAAAAATCCGAATCGCATACTATAGCATCCGCCTCGCCCATAGTTGGCATATCTATCGCCGCCACGGTACCCCTCTAATATCTCTGCTCCCCTGATGCCCATCGATCTTTCCCGCGGCATGTATGGGCCAAACCATCAGCAGGGACACAACTCACGTCTCAATGGTGTCCCCGGCGGCCGTGGCATTGCGCCACAGATGATGTACAACTTTGTCCAGCAGGGTACACATCAACACCATACACACCCGCAGCAGCACCACCAAAATCTCCCTCAAGATCATGCGGGTCATACTGGTACCTCAGGCACACTTACTCACTCTACTTTCTCTTCCGGTCTTATGTCCAATGTAACTCCATTCACGCCGAGCAGCCACCAGAATGGAAATACACCAGGTTCCCGGGCTGGCCAAACCCAGCAGTACAGTGAGCATTGGAATGAGCAACTAAAATCATACAAGGAGTCCGAACGTGCCCATCAGACCATGACGGAGCAGCACCAACCCCACTACTTCGCTAGGCTACGGGCGAACGAGAACAAAGGTATTGGTCCAGCTCCTTCGAGTACCAATCAGCCCGAATCAACAGTTGATGGAGAGTTGGAGGATAGAGGCCGACCCGTTAACGTCGATAAGGCCCTCGATCGACAGGATTGGCTGAACCTTGACTTTAGTGGGCAAGGCTTAAAGAACATTTCTACAATGCTCTTTAATCACTATTCCTTTCTCACCGAACTTTATCTCGCCTCTAACAATCTGACTCGTTTACCGCGGGAGATAGGGCAACTCAGATCGTTGCGATACCTTGACGTATCTCATAATCAACTTACCACGTTACCCCCGGAGCTAGGCATGTGCACTCCCCTCCGTCAACTACTCCTCTATAACAACAACATCCAAACCATTCCTCCGGAGCTCGGTGCCTTACATTTCCTGGAGTTACTCGGTATCCACGGCAATCCGCTAGAACAGGAACAAAAGCAGAAGCTGGTCGAGGAAGGTACTAAGGCCTTGATCACTCATCTCAAGGAGCAAGCACCAGGTATGAGAGAATTTCTTATCTTTCCCGGATTACCTTGTTATATCTGGTTTACAAACCGAAGTATTCAAGTATACAGTCTGAACTAACTTTGTTCGTAGTACCTATACCGCCGAATCCACGATTGCCTATTACTATTCAGGAGGATGTGGGTTCGGACAAGGAGCACATCAGCGTCATGTCGTGGAATACTCTTTGCGACAAGTATGCAACCAGCACAGTATACGGCTATACCCCAGCCAGCGCCTTATCCTGGGAGTACCGAAAGAATAGCATAATGCGGGAGTTCCGCGAACGAAATGCCGATATTCTCTGCTTACAGGAGACCGCCATGGATGCGTTCGACACATTCTTCACCCCCGAACTTGGCAAGCTTGGTTACAAGGGCGTATTCTACCCCAAGACTCGCGTCAAGCACTTAACGGGCAAGGACCAACAATCCGTCGACGGCTGCTCTATATTCTATAAGAGCGATAAGTATATCCTATTGGATAAACAACTAGTAGACTTCAGGCAGACGGCCATTAATCGACCTGATATGAAATCCGCCGACGATGTCTTCAACCGAGTCATGCCGAAAGACACTATTGCTGTCTACTGCTTCTTCGAGTCAAGATTTACTGGTAATCGATTCATCGTCGTCAACGCGCATCTATGCTGGGAGTCCTACTTAGCCGACGTCAAGGCTGTACAAACGGGAATTCTGATGGAACTCGTCACAAAGCAAGCGGAGAGATACACCCGTCGGCCGCCTCTATCAATTGAAGAGAAGAGGATAAGCAAGCCTGCAGCCACAGGGGAAGATGGGGAGACTGCTGAAGAATATCCCGAGCCTGCACCCAGTCAGGAGTACCGCAACAATACGGACATACCCCTATTGCTCTGTGGTGACTATAACTCGATGGCCGATAGCTCTGTATATGAGCTCTTGGAGAAGGGACGGATACCGCCCGATCATCCCGACTTAATCGGCTACTCGTACGGGAACTTCACGCGTGACGGCATCGAGCACCCGTTTAGCCTGCGTAATGCCTACGCCCATCTATTCGGAACTCCGGCGGAGCTAACTTTTACGAATTATACACCGACGTTCTCCGGCGTACTCGATTACATATGGTACACTGCCAACACGCTAGATGTCGTCGAGTTACTAGGACCTCCGGATTACGAATATCTCAAGCGCGTTCCCGGATTTCCGAACTACCATTTCCCTGCCGACCACATACAAATCATGGCGGATTTCGTCTTTAAGTCTAGGAAAGATAAGAAGGTGATTGCTGACCAAGATAGGTCTGGTGGTTCCTCTAGAAATTGAATCCGGCCCTGAGGATGTTGTGGTACAAGGGTAAACGAATATAGGAGAGCGCATGTCTCTCAATCCTTGGTTCCGGACCATCGTTGCGTGTCAAATTTCACCAATACACAGCCGTAACAGTGGACAATGCCCTGTGACGATTTCGGTTCGAAGGGCCTTAGGGGGAGGGAACGCGCTAGCTTGCGTGTATATGAAGGGATGAGGTGTGATGCAGCGAATCTTTTCTCATACATTGAGGACGGGTTTTGGCAGGGCAGAGTTAGGTTGGAAATCTCGGAGTGCGGTCTGCGACGTGGAGTGAGGATGGTTCTTTTTTACGCGATTTGATCTCTGCCCTCTACGTTCCCAGTTTTATTATTTTGGCGGTCCAACACATTACCTTACAAATGAAGATACGAGCTGCGTTGTTTGCAGTCTCTGTTCCTCTTAAAAACCGGTGCATACCATGTTCGTGAGTCTTGCATGATAAGGTATTAAGCAATGTAGTCCCACGTGACTGTCCGATCTCGGGCTCGTCAAGTGTTTTAGGATTACTATCCCTCAAGATGATACCGCGGGGATTTGGCTCGTGCAATCCTTTTTATGTGTGTCGTCGTCGAAAAAGCTTTTCCTTTTTTTTGACGAGCACGTTATGATAACGATTGATGCGTGTAGACTACTGTTAAACAAGCAACAAGATAGATTACAAACTAGCACTTGGCATGTCATGTAGAGAAATTCTCAACTCTTGGCAGAAATTCAGCTATAGCAATTCCATCTTACCTTTCTTGGTGGCAAGATCTGACTGAATATAGGGATACGTAAACGGTGACTTTCTTGTATATCTTGGTTAAGAGGCTCTACCTAAGATCAACGTAGACTAGTAGTATGTTTGATACACGGGTAAGTTACGGGGAAGGATATTGTTTTAAGCTTTTATGCTTACTTACCTATAGATATCTGAGTTCAAGGAGTTGTAAGTGGGTATAGTCTTGGATATATACCAAGGTATGGTAGAGTAATTAGATCCTAGGTTCTATCTTGATGACAATACTAGTAACGATGTGAGCCGATACGCGATTGACTGCAAGGGTTCGGGAAGATAGCTATCAAACCGCTACACTACCAAAAGGCAGAACTATGTCAACTCGAGGGGTTGACGTTGCTATCGCCATCTATAAGGACCGTACTGTGACATTGACCCCTTAACCCATATCTGTAATCTGACATCCTACAGGAATATCTTCCAGGAAATTTGATCTCGTCATCTTAAGCGACTGTCCTCGTATGCGCTTATACGTTAACATGCAGTCAGACGTGTTGTCTGGGCATAGGTAGTGGAAAGGTAAATCGGAGTAGCTCCGAGCCCGGCGTTCCACCCGGAGTCCCGGAGTCATTACGACGGCCCGGGTGCGACCAACAACTCCCACTTTCATTCTCCTTCCAGAAATAAGCAATGCGTGTAACTAACCTTATTGACCCCGGATTAGGATGTATGACCTAGGTGAACGGCTTTACTAGTAGCGGTTACCGTACCCTTGTTCTGGTACGAGTCTGTCTAACACACCGCCCGCATACCAGCACGCTTCATCTCTGTACCTCGCCATATCAGAGGCGGGAAGAACCATGGAACTACACGTAGTGTCAAAATCCCGCGAGCACGACATCATTATCCCTAGTGCTTACTCTCTTTTAAGTTCCAAGGGGTTTTCGGCATTGTACAACTTGGACCGCAACGTTGACGAGTGGCTTTAGAAACCTTGCCACCTATCACAGCACAAATTTCAAACGATGCCTATCAGATCGAAGATTATTCGAACATGTGTAACGGCATTCGAGAGCGCGTAGGAGCTATCTTTGTGATACAGGCCTTATTTGGTGAGTACCTTAAATAAATGCCGTACCCTCCCGAAAGCAAGACTCGTTTACGACTTGCTGGCTGAATTGCTGAAGTTAACGAATATTACATCAGATTCCTCTTCCTTAGGCATTGCCGTAGATCCGAGCTCTCTGTTTGTCCAACTTGACGTTGAGATGCCTATATGACATGTCAACGGTTTAATAGACATAGTAATAGGGGTGAGTACCTTCGGTTGGCGACTAAGTCAGTACTAATCTTACGAATTAAAAAGCCCGTAAAATGCGGGTACAAGGAGCTCTGGGTAGCCGCGTCAGATCGATCGAACTCGAAATTACCTTGATCGGATCTGACTGAAGCAGAAAAAAGAAAGCAGCATCGTACCTATAAATCTATTGGCTACCTAGAGATGTTCGAATTGGGGTTTCGAAACTTAGAGGATTCTATTAAGTGACATATCGCATTATGTCCTCCTCGCTACTCGATGATTTGGAGCGTATGTATTACTAGCCTACTATCTACGGGTATCTAAGGTAAGTATTGCTTAGAATAGCCCGGGTTTATATACGACTCTTACTGCTTTTCTTGGTAGGCCTAATAACCGTATCTCCATCAAAGTATAAACTAACTAGGCATGTTTAAGAAGCAGTTTGGCCTATACTAATAAGTTGGGTAAGCTAGCAATAAATTAGCAGCTACGCGTATGTATTATACGTATTATCAAATAGCCGGGTGCTCACATAAAGCCATTACAACAGCCCGAGTTTACCCTCCTTCATTAGTTGCGTTTCTCGACTCTTTCGGATATATCTGCATACGTTTAAAATTAAGTAGAAGCCCAGAAATGCCACCTCTATGCTTGAATGATATAATAGCGCTAATGATGTATTGCATACCTAACGCGGATACGGCGATCATAGCCGGTTTAATCTGAGGCTGCTCGAAGCTAACGCATTGGCAAGCCTTTTTTTTAATAAAAAAAGTATCTAGTTTTCGTGAACTTGGGCACTCGGGTATGTCGTTCGTATCCCTTATGCATTGCCATGAAGCGATCAATACGCCAAGCAGACGGACTACCAGGCTTACGGCTTATACACTTCTCTCCGGATTACAGTTTTTCTCTCTGCTGCATACATTGCCGGTATCATATTCGAGTTCCTTTGACCATGAGGATCTTGCTTATCCGACATTAGCCTCCCTAGACAGGAGTCGATCCCCTCCCGGGAAGATAAGCAATTGTGCGAGCTGATATCATCCTAGTAGGACGATCGCTAATCTATAACCTGTACTGGGAGCTCAGTAACTACCTTATATGCGATCCATTCTATAGAGCGATTCGAAGCTTCTTTAGTTTCCTTTCATGCACGTGTTGTTCTAGTAACATGGACCCCGAGTACCACCATACCTCTAGATAAACGAGGAGTTGCCATAAGAACACTACCGAGTTTTATGCCTAATTCCATCCATCCTCTTGGCCGTATTTCTTTGCTATTAGAAATACCAGGAACCAGTACCAAGATGCCCATCAAAAGTCTGCCAGAGATCATTCTCGTTCCTGGTGCATTTGGAACGCCTGCCTGTTTCGACAAACTACTCCCGTTCCTGGAAGAAGCTGGTTTCAAAACCCACCCAGGACCATATCCAAGTTATAACCATGCGAAACCGGCTGAAGCAACCTGTGTGGGTGATATTACTCACCTCCGAAGCAATGTCATCCTACCTCTGATAGAGGATCAACAGAAAGACGTCGTCATTATAGCACATTCATATGGCTGTGTGCCCTCTAGCGCCGCAGCCAAGGACCTGGACAAACAGACCCGGGAAGCTCAAGGCAAAGCCGGCAGCATCGTGGGATTGATATTCATAGCGGGTATAATCACTCTAGATGGCGAAAGTGCGGTTGAAGCAATGGGTGGATTACCGCCATACGTGCGAATGGATGGGGTATGATTAAACAGAGTACTACTTTATACAACGTATCAAGAACTGACTCAATATGCAGGACACAGCGTTCGTAAAGGAAGCGATGTACTACCTGTACCACGACTGCGATCCCGCTATGGCATTTGAGCTGGACGAGCACCTGGGCGGTCACGCAGCTGCTGCCCTTGCTACCAAACCCACAGCACCCGCGTGGGCAGATAGCGGCTTCGATGGGAGGAGGGCATACCTGCGGACCCTTAATGACCGCTGCAAACACCTATCTGAGCAGAATCAGTGGCTTAAGAAGACAGGTGTAGAATGGAAGGTGGTAGACTTCGAAACTGGTCACTATCCGTTTCATAGTCAACCCAAAGCTGTAGCAGCGCATATCGTGGGGTTAATCAACGACTTCACCTCGCTATAACTATACGGGTTAATAGATATCTTCGCAGTGTATTCTTATATCTATTCTAAGATAGATTATATCTGCTTGTTGTCATGCATGAAGCCCGAAAACCGGGTTGTACGAGTTGGAATATGGTTGTAATCTCGATTATATTTGTTGGATATATGCGATGAGATACATGCAAAGGGCCCGAAACTTAAGGTTTGGAGAACATCTCGGCTTCTTTGTACAGACTAGTCTCGTATTCGGTTTCTAACAGTCTCCGAGTCCGACAAACACCGGATGTCTTCACCCCCTGCCCCGGAGGCTCCACTTTGCAGTCCGGATCGGGTGTCCGTACTTATTTTCCCTAAATGGGACCGACCACAACCCCGGCGGATCGTTTTGGCTTCCCTACACGAATGATGCGGTAGCTCGGAGACGAAATCATCAGCTTAGGTATCTGCCTTCAAACCAGCCGCATCGAGCACTTCTGTTCCCTATTTAAACCAGCATCCCACTCTGCATCTACAGATAGGTTTTGCTCATAGCTTGATTTATGTTGTAAAAGAACGCAAACAGCCCAACCAACAATCCTACCAGTTTCATTCGGGAATTTGCCAGTTGGCGAACTAGTAGTGCACTGTGGCTGTTTCCCTGCGATTCGTCTCACGGCGAGCATGGTCTTCATCTGTATGGCCATCCCTGTCTGATCTAAAAGGTCACTATTCGCGTCACCTTTCCACTTTATGTTCCAGAGAGGTATCATAACATCACCAGCTTGTACTACTTGAGAACAAATGCCGTAAGTCGCATTGGCCTCATCGTTTTGTCTTGCCGGCTCTGATTCAAACAGGCAGTAGTCTTTCATAATGAAGTTCATCTGCCGGAATGTGTCGAGTATCTCTGTTTGTGATGACTCTGGTAACTTCTTGATAGTCTTCCTGATGATTTTATCGTAGGGAGAGGTCTTCTTTCTCTCATTTGGGGGTATATGGCGGAATGTTATAACCAACTTGAGTAGCGAAGAGACCGCGAGAACCCGCAAAGTCTGGTTAGAAGAGGCTGGGAAGAGCTTATGGAGGGCTCGTTTGACTCGTTCCGTCTTCTGAGTTTTGTTCAACTGCGGCTTGTTAGGCAATATTGCGTATATGATTTGTCTGCTTCGTGGGCCACCAATTAGTGGATGCCAGTGAATTTGCAGGACGCCGTTGTGGAACGTTAAAGAAGCTTTCCCAGAATGCCCAGGGGAAGTGGGATATGGCTCCCATGTATCTAGGTTCCTTATGTCTGAATTATAAGGGAGAAGTCGTATTCTAGTTTTGGACCAGTTGGGAACCCACGACGGGTAGTCATTAGCTTCCGATTGGGGAACGCACCCGAATTCAAACAAGTGAAGTAGTACTTGGAGTTTGATATCGTTGTTACTGTAGCTTAAGTAGCTTGAAGCGACCTGCTTGTATAGTTCGGTCCAGTGAACAGTGTAGTCCAAATAGAACCGGTGGTCGTCTTGTACGAGACCAAGAAGAGCGGCAATGCGGTCTTTAGGTTCGAGGCAAAGGGCTTCATGGAAGTTCCACAGAAGCTCCAATATCGTCAGTTTGACTGGCTTATGCAGGTTTGTCATTACTTTGACCGGATAAGACGACATATCCAGAGTTTGAAAACGCCTGGCTGCCAAGACAATGGTTTCTAAAGGGATAGAGCAAGGCCCGCAATGTACGATAGCTTGCTGGGCCAGACAAGCTTCCTGGATAATCCACCGACGTGAAAACCAAGGCCGATCCGCAAATTCAAAGAAGGATCCAAGTGCACGTACAACACCGCCATTGAAAGCTTGAGTGATAGTTACTATGTGCGACGCCATCATTGACTTCTCCATCTCGGGGAGTTGGCTGGCGGCATTGAAGAAGGTAAACAAGTCTGCAGTGGTCTCGTCTCCGGTACCTAGCCATATATGGACCAATTTTGCTTGTTCGAAAATACATCCCATCTCCGGGATCTGTTGGGCCTTTTCGGTATCGTCGGCTTGGTTGAGACATATGGCATCGATCCACAGACAACGTAGTACTTTAAGAGCTCTTAAACGTCTCAATAAAGCGTCTACGTTAGGCGTGATCTTCAGGTACGAACTACCACTGTCGCATCTTATTTCCAACATTCTCGAAAAGTCAGGCTTGCCCCATGTGTAAGAAACAGCAAAATAGTCTTCAGTCTGTGCCGAACGCCGGCGTTGAATAATTGAACAGATTAGGGGGTCGCCTTCGTGCGAAGCTGGATCCAGCATAATGAGTCTGATTCCATCCTTGGCACAGAGAGGCTCATATTGATATTTGTTCAAGACTGACATTTTGTCGCTAATAATCAAGATTAACTATAGTTTATAACATATAATTCTATATCAAGTGTTACAAGGCGATTTTAGGCCTTGATGTTTACTCTTAAATGTTGCTTGGAGAGTTTATAGGCTCCTATGCAGCATAGCCACTGTTCATAGCCACTCACATTACAACATCGCAGGTGCGGAACATGCGTATCGCTTGACTTGTTACAGTGTTGAGCCCAATTGCATCTTCCAATAAAGCCAATACATGCTACTGACCATGCTACTGACATAGCATTTGACGTTACCGTAGTCACACGTAACTTACTTATGTACATCTACCGCAGTGATGAACTGCTTGGCGATACATGATGTACATTAAGAGTTCAGTCATTACATTTGCACCGAATACCTGGTAGGTAATTGTAAGAGAAAGAAACAAAAAAATCACGAAGTCGTTAAAGCTTTGTGGCTCTAGCAATTTACCACCTAATTGGCAGCTAACGACCTTGGCATGTATTAGACGCATTTATCTATTATATTTCAATGCCCAGGTCAGCCTCATCGCACTTCGTATAGAGACAGCCTCTTCTAAAGTCACGATCGTAAGTGGTTTCTAGTGGTGGTGGGCGGTGTTTGAGATAGCACTTACCCCTCTAACCAGGTAGTAGAAATGGAACCAGATGCGCGGGGGGCTACTTGTACATAGCTCACATCCCGACTGCTTAAGGGGAAAAGAAGGGAAGCTGAATTTTGTAGGTACCTGTAATACGGCTACTAGTAAATATTTACATAGGTATCTCTCTATATTTATATTGAGAGTAATATTTACCTAGGTACATATATATTTTAATAATTTTAAAATCAATAATTCGTTTCTCTAACGTAATTACGTGCTTAGCATGATTTCCAGTCATTTTGAAGTGTTGAGAACATGTCAGCTTCTACCTTAAATATGAGGCATTAATTAAAGGAACCTGGTTAAAAGAATATATTCACTTGTACACACTACGATATTACCCTCGTAACTTGTTGCAAAATATAATTAAGACTGTTACGGCTATAACTCCAAGGACCAGTTTGAAAAATCTAACTATAATCTTGCTTTTCTACCTAAGATACGAGGCACAGGTGCTTACACTGACGAGACTCTAAGAAATAATGGCTACTTTGTTATTACGGTTTACAGTTCCTAAAGTCGGAGCCGAATTATACTTTCTCTTCCGGCGATGATCTCCGGATACTACAATATTGTAAAAGGATCCTCAAATATGAGAATAGTCTTATAACGAGATGTGAGCAACATGATCACGCCCTGATCCCGCCACGATGTTCCAATGTTTGAACGCATTTTGTAATCAGTAGACAGCAATTCCAACCCCCGGCTACTCTCCAGCCGGCACACTTTACCGCTGTATATGCGGACCTCTATTTTGTCTTATTTTTATTATGGATCATATACCGCTTCCTAGCGACGATCTTGGACATACTGTTATTAAGGTCCCATATCTCTCCGGCGGACAATTCCCATCTCATTGCCCTGGATATCCTGACGACCTCATTAGATTTCGGACTTATCCCGACCTTGTCAGAGTAGATTACGAGCTTTTGCAAAACGACAGGCTCGTAAACCTAGGCCTGGAAGACTCTGGTCCTTTTGTGCAGGCATGGTTATGGTTTGGTCTCATCCACGAGGCTCTCCGTGCTCGATTCCCAGTGATTTCGGCATTTCAAGTACGACAACTGGAGTATTTGATCGAGACGGTCGATGGGCATCAGTACTTAACTACCAGCAACTTGCTCAAAATTCTCTCGGTAGAAAATGGAGGGACAAGGACTTCCTTGTACGACCCATCGAACTTCGTAATCTCCATTCAAATTGCTCTCATCTTTATCAACAGTGCTTTAAAAACAAGATATTTCAGAGAGTTCTTCACATCCCGGGCTAAAGTGGACCAAATCCCCGATATATTCAAGGTTTTACTGGCCTCTCAAGTCCTTTGTTATACATTCATTAATGTCTTCGGCCTGAGAGAAGCCATCGCACCGGAGGCCGCCAAGGAAGGACAGGGGTCATTTCAGCTCTTGGATTACTTGCTCGACCATTCGGGGTGGTGTTCTAGGACAATCCAAATAATTCCAAAGGATGCTGTTCTGAGATACCACCTCAGTTTCTACCGTCGGGTGCCGGCTTGCCCACTTACTCTCGCAGGGGGTTCAGGTTGTCACATACAGGTTGATCACAGTTGTCAACGATGGGACGAGACTTCGATCATCCCAAAGCACACTCATTCTCAGTGTTATTGCCCTGTCATCGAGGCGAACGTCTCTGATATTGAGGACAGCATACGTCAGGGCCGAATCGCGCTGTTCAGATTTCGAAAAGAGATAAGCGCCCCCCGGGTCCTTGATCTATGGACTGTCGATCAGCGTGAAGCAGGTGCATATGTCGCCATCAGCCACGTTAGAGCAACGGGTCTAGGAAATAAAGACTCGAACGCCCTTCCGTTTTGCCAGCTTTCCCTCATACAGTCCTTGGTTGACAATCTTGATCCCACAGGTCCAGCTGGCACACCTTTTTGGATCGACACCCTTTCATTGCCAAGGAGCAAGATATTGAAAAAACGCGTTCTTCAATCGACGTGGGAAATATTTGCGCATGCTCGTCATGTTCTTGTCCTAGACCCTCCACTATACCAACACAATTTCTGTTCTCCTCAGGAGGCTCTCATTCGCATACAGTATTCATTCTGGAAACAAAGACTTTGGACATTGGAGGAAGGGTTCTTTGCAGAAAAACTTGTCTTTCGTTTTGCAAATTGTCTAGTTTCTCTTGACGAACTTGTGAGAGAATTTAAGGACAAAATAGCCAGTAGTGCAGATAATCTGGTATTGCTCGAAATACCTGCAAGCTGGCCTCCGACTTGTGAGCTAGATGAAAATGATTTGGTTCGCCTTGTGAGAAATCTAGCAGACGACATATCTGAATGGAGTAGAACGTTGGAAAGCGGAAACGATACACATGGATTAGCAAACCTACAACCCCCTGACAAGCATATTTTGCGCGGAATTTTAAGATTAGGTTTTCTTGCAGCATCTAAATTTCAATGCCTGCTTGGATCCGAAGAACGTCGGAAGATCACGACTGTCTGGCAAGCATTGGCCGAAGTCTACCGACCAAGGGCCGATAAGCACACGAATCAACTCCACAACCTCAGTCGTCTTTTAGCTACACTTTCTTCTGTGAGTCTTGAAGAAATACCTTAACGTAAACGCGAAATACCTAATCATAGTACGGCGAAAATGGGATTAGAAGCGTCAAGTATTGAAGGGGTCTATGCGACATTGAAATATCTATAGATCCATATAGCGTCTCATGATGTCACCTGGTGATCTATACTGCTGGATCCGATCTCACGCTACCCGTCTCCCCTTAAACACAGGTCATGCCGTAATATAGAGGCTGTGTTGATTTGTTTCGATCTAGCCTCTCTCTCCTTTAGTCAAATTTCATATTTCTGTGGTCACTAAGTCAAAGCACCCAGGGCCACACGGCACTATCCATTAACGGTTTTCAGCTATTCGCATTTGTCATATAGAAGGGGTGTATAACTATAGATGGTGTTAAGGTTGAAGGGAATTTAGAAGGTAGTATTGTGTCAGGGCTCTCACTTGAGACTCCTTAGAGATAAGGAACTAGTACCTAGGTACCTACGTATAGCTCTGGCTTCAGAGCTGTCTTAGTTGGGATTCCTTACGGAACAACCGAGTTGTTTCCCTACCCCCTTTTACTCCGCCACGTGATAGATGTACTCAATGGTTGGTCTAGCGGACGACTCGAAAGATATATTAGTAAAGTTGTAGGTAATATGTAGGTATCTAGAAGCGAAACAAATTGGTTATGTAGCGCAAGAACTTTAGACTGGACTTTGAAACCAAGATACCGACAAGAAAAAGAACCCCCTTCATACTCATGGTCAGAATACATGGATCAAGCTATTATATTCCTAAATAACTCGTACCGTCAGTTGCCTTTTAGCCGCATCAACTAACCCCCATTCAAGATGAAGAGGAATCTTAGGAAGCATTACGTAGACCTTCCTAATCTAGTAATTGTTCTCTGCATATTCACCTCCTCTATCCTCCTTAACCTTTGTTCTCTGAGCCTTCTAACCTTGGCTCTCTTTCTCTTATGTTCTCGTTTTTTCTTTTGCTGTGCCTCCACTGCATTCCAGAAATCTTCTTCTTCTTCTCCAGGTCGTAACTCTCCAGGGAAAAAGATGGGTAGAAGGCATTTGCCGATGCCTGATTGCTTTCTTTCGGCGGCAATCAAGGCCCTCATTACATTATTTTTCCCAGATCGTACTGTCTTGTCATCTTCAACCACGAAAGGAAGCTTATCTCCTTTAGTACGTGCGCAAAGCTTGAGAGGAATACCGTGAGCCTTTGGGTCTCTTTTCGCTCCTGCTACCACAACGTTGTGAGCCATGCCAAGGAGGCCCACACCGAAGAGGAACCATGTATTGTCCTCGAGTCCGCCGGTCATTGTTAAGAGCAGAATCCATGCCAGGGTAAGAATAGAGAACGTAATCTGGTAAATGAAGCCGGCTCCCCGTCGTTGTCTGATAGCAAGATCTTCCAACCTGAGGGTCCATACGTTATGGGGTACCTCAATGACAAAAACATGTCTATGGTTATTTCCTCGAGTCAGGACAAAAGTCTTGGGTCCTTTCAACATCCTGCAGGCGAACTTCTCCTTTTTCCACTTCCATAATGACCCTGTTAACAGCGCCAGAAAGTTCCCTACTCCAGTGATTAACAGCACTGTCCAATTGTTACTCGATCTGTCTTTCAGTATGGGACCGGCGGCCAACAGAAATTGACCAGCGATCACTGGAAAGTATGACCACCATACCCAATCTCGGTGTGGTAAATCCGGTAAATAGTCAGTTGTCCAATGATAGTCCTGTCTGCGCCAGCTCTTCCGATCGTGTTTTCTCATGTTGACAGCTTCCCACCTTGTTATCAAGAGTGGAGATTCTCGAAGTCTCTGGTTGTCTGCTTCACGTTTCGCTGCTTCATCGAGGTGGTAGTACGTCTTTTCATCGTAAATCCTTTTCCGTTCGATGGCTGCATGCCCGAGACCCAACTCCCGGACCCTTCGCTTCTCCATTTCATTAGGGTAGTACTTCTCTACCTTGAGCTCAAGGTCTCGTATAAGTCGGCCGATCAACCACGACTCATTGTTCTGAGAATTTCCACCCTTAGGATCAATCACTTTGACAGTCAAGTCACTCTCGGGTAGCAATAGCCCATCGCCGAAAACCGCAATGAGTGTGTTAAAAGCATACGCGACCCAGCCGAAACTGAATGAGACTGGCGTGATGAAGTGGCCAGAAACTTGTGCTATTGCCTTTTGTACAATGTCTCCACCGATCAGCAGTAAAACCGTGAGAACTTCCGCTGGGTTACTGAGTTGCTTCACGAGGAATCCCGCCGCTGTCTCATTAGTAGGCGCTGTTATGCTCCCATCGGAAGCCGTTACTTCTAACGATTTCATCTTTCTGCCTACCGAGGCTTGAATCGGCCTAAAAGGCGGACCGAGTTGTAAAGTCAAGTAATTCTGGAGAGAATATTTTGAACTCTAGTCAGATATATCATAAAAGTGTTCGTCTTATTGATGTTATTAAGGAATACCTTTTGGCACGGTGATATGTGTGCTTGACAACTCCGCACAGCAAAAGAAATGACAAAATGTCGGAACAGTCGAAGCAGGCTGCGTGGCCATGCCGGTTTACTTGATGGCGCGGCTGAAAAGCCACAGCCGAACACGAAATTGTTTCTTACTCACACATTTTTTTTCCATTTTCAATTGGAGAGATTATCTACGAATAGAAAGCTTGGGTTATTGGACTTCAGCTGTTATGGAAGTTTGGAGACCTATATTATAAGGAACCATAATGTATATTAAAACTGTTATTGTGGTTGGGTGTAACTCAATTATTGAACTTAATTGAACTGGTGGAGATACCAAAGGCTTTTTCTACGATCATGTGAATAAATTAAAAATTTAAATTATTAATGAATAATATTCATATATCAGCTTTACTCTGTCAAAATGGTGCATAATTGAAGAACTATAATAGACGAACATAGAACGTTGTTACAACTCGTTAAAACAAATCCATAACAGGTGGTTGGATAGACAAGGTAATGATGCATACGATATGTCGTAGTCATGTCCAGTGATCTACCAATCTTATGCAGGCTCCCACTGTAGTCAGGTATTTACCACTGCGCCAAAAGCTATTTCACAGGGCCATAATATGCTATTATTTTATATCTAACAACTATTTTCCCACCAAAACCCACCAGTTTCACTATACAATTTAAGTGTCAAGAAAAATAGGAAGAATCGAAATTCTTGCCTTTCTACATTATGAAAGGGCCAAGTTTAATGTATTGACACTTTTTTCGTTAATTTAATTTATTTTTACCTTTTAAACGCTTTATAAGCTTGACATATTTTGGTGAGACTATAGTAGGGCGTCCGCATAAGACTGATAAGTTATTGTAAGTAGTAACAAGGTGGATGATTATTGTTGACTAGAGGTAAATCTATCAAAGTAAGAGGGATCTCTATTTACACCTTGTATGCGGGTCCTCATCCGAGATCGGGCTTAATCCACGATTACGGCTGTTATCCCAAAACAGATAATGCTTCGTTGCTACTTTAGTATTGCTTCACATTGTAAGGTGAGCCCATGACATCTTCCACTTAGTGCTATTCTTAAATGGTCTATGTCAAACCTCCCGAGTTGCTCGCCGGATATCTCAATACTTTCCACCATGTCTAGCCGTTTTCTTACTGTAGTTAGCCATTCTGTTTTCCTCGTACGCCTGAACAGATTACTACGTTGAGGTAGTAAAGGATACAATAAGTCTGACGCATGCATATCTCTAATCAGTACACTTCCCTCTAACGTGAGCTCGAAGCGGTCATCAAGAAGAAGCCCAAAGGATTGGTCGTTCGGCCCCTCGAAGGTCAATATACATTGTTTGTATTCTATACCATGCGGCACTACTAGAAGGTTCGTTCGGCTGGAGATATCTCGCGGTGGGCAAACGCTTTTCAGACTGAAGTTATGCTTAAGCAGTGCTTGTATGTTAATTTCAATATTGGGGTAGGGCTCGCGACGCATTATTAGTATTGCGGCCGTAAGACATGTTTTCTTCCACTCAGCTTCCATACAGAAAGAATCTGGTAAGAAAAAAGGTGGCCATGATAAAATGCGTCCATATACGTTATATCCGGTTCGAGAGTGTTTTGAAAGGTATTCCAATGGTACCGCGATAACAAACTCCCCTATGGGACTATTCATATTACTTGTATCTTTCCGTAACAAAATATGGTGAAGTAGTGAGGGTTTGGGAATGTTTCGATAATGGCTATAAAAGTCATCACCCATCCCAAAGAGGGCAAGCCGCATGGTGCCGTTTAAGGTTAATATAAGAAGTTCGACTTCGACGCCGTTGTTCGTACGTGCAAAAGAAAAAGGCACTCTGTTCTTTTTAGGTGTCGATAAAAGAGAACTAAATCCTGTGAAGACAGAGGGTGACGGTGCTAACGGGGACTTGGTCATATAAGAACAAAGCATGGCAGTGCAAGGTATCCCAAACCCCCAAATCAACAAGCTAGGATCATTGTGCTGCTTAATGTATTCTTCTTGGAGCCGGGCGAATGCTTTTTCTCCCTCCCCGTATATAAGTGGCATATTGACATCAAGTATACCCTTGTTAGAAATTAGTACGTTAGGGTGTAATTACAATATGAAGATACGTACTAATAAGCAGTATGCTATATCTTCCTTTCTCGTAGTTTGGCGATGAGAAGCCCATGATAGTTTTTTGGCCGCGATAGTATGTTTTATCTGACTTCTATCATAGAGGATACCTCTGTTTATGTACGTAATAGAATGCAACATCTCGATGATGTCCGGTAGATGCAAGGCCGTATCATAGCATCTGAATCTGCCAAAGGCCCGCCAGTTCTGATCAAAGAAAATAATACGTCTGGGGGCTAGTAATTCTTGCAATGTCCAGCCTCTTCGGAACCAGCGGCTCTTTTCCAATACGGAACTCCCTACATACCCTCTTTCATCGACTTCGACATCAGATAAGTAGACGTAGCAAACAGAGGACATTTGGTACCACCGGAACATTGAGTTTATCGCCTCGGAAAGCTCAGTCGGATCTTTCTTATCGATACAGCAGGTATCAACCCAAGCGTAGTCGAAGTCGTCTCTAATAGCCTGAAGACAGAAAGATTCGATCTTCCGATAGCCGGATGTAGACTTGTTTTTCTCATCGTGTAGACTCTGGAATGTTACCTCCTTTTCGCCCCACGTATGTGAAAGTATAGCATAAGCCGGGGCGTGTTCCACATCCAGAATCTCTTCCAACTGCATTGTATGTGCGTTAAGAAGACGCATTGTTACAGTGTTGCAAAGGCTGCGCTGGTGCTCGAGAAGGTTAGTATCCTAGTGGAATGAACCTTTCTTGACAAACAATAATAAAAATAAGGACTAGTTATATAGAAACTTGTTCGAGTTCCAATTGATTTTAAACAGCAAGCTTCGGGTCATATATGTTGAGACTAGGTAAGTAACCATGATAGGGGGTTAACTATAATACCGTGGCTGTCACGTCGTAGAGTATGAGGTAGGAAAGCAACTTTGTTGTTCCGTAAGGAACCCTAACTAAGATAGCTCTGACGTCAGAGCTATATACAAACACTTTCTTTGTCTTACAAAGTCTCTTTGTTCCTATGTGGGATCCCTGACACACGGCCTTGACCTCGTCGGGGCTAATCCGTTCTAAGCATGGAGGGGCAATATGGTGGATAACTTGTGAGTCCTTAATTATGTCTGAAAATATCTTTATCATTTCTTCAGCTGAGGGCTAGCTGAGTTCAATCCCATTATAGTTCATTATCTCCCCGTTGGAGTAGAAGGCACATGTTACATCGGGCAATATGACTTCTCCTTCGATCTTTTGGAATTGATGCGTGTCAATTAATCGACAGTACAGATTTTTCTTATTGATGATTTTCTGGGCAACTTCGTATGAAATAGTCATAATGGATATCGATTTCTTCTTTTTGATGGTTCCGTGTTAGTTTTGTGGTCGTTTAAGACAATGCACCTGGTATAGTCATAGTTTTTCCCTATCGAATTCCGACCTTAATAATTAAAGAGCTGAAGACCCCTTTTATCTTTGCTTGTTGCCTGGTACGCAAAATACTTGGCCATGCAGAATTACGCCAGCCTAGCTTCAAAACAGACTTCTGCTTTCCAAAAAGTGCAGGAGATATCGGCTCGGAGTATATCCATTTGGTGCATCTTATTGACGAATCATAATGCTCCAGTGGTTATTGTATGTGAGCGTTTGAGGCGGTATCTCGTGGAATTGTATTTATTATACGCTTCTAGAAAGATGTATTGTGTTAGACACTATTAATTATAATACTAGACAATGCTGCGACCCGCCCCAATAAGAAATCCAATGGGGTTCAATGATCAACCTGCTTAAGTCGCGCAGAGGAAAAACTGTGATTGTTAATTCAGAAAATATGGCTCTTTTATAGCTAATATACCTTACACTCTATTTCAACTGCGACAGAATACCAGTTACCTCTTCGGCATCAACGTACTCGGAGTCCGTGCTAGAAAGACATGCCGAATGGACATATATCGACGACTCCCTTCCTTTCAGATCCAGCTGTTGGTATAGATGTGGAATATTATGCTTTCGTACTCCACCGCCCACGATGATCTCAATTCTGAGCGCCTCCGCTCTTGCAATGACTTGCTCTAGAATAGCCAGGTTTCGAACGGCATTTCCCAACCCTCCGGATGTGAGCACACCATTAAAGCCACATACAGCCAAGTCATCTAGCGCCATCCTCCAAGCGTGGCGATCGTCAATAGCGATGTCGCTTTCTTCACAGCTGACTATCTCGTCAAAGGCGCGGTGGAATACCGTTTTAAAGGGACGAGCAGCTGTAACGAGACGTTTACACCTGTCCTTATCAACCCAGCATTTCCTCCCGTGAATACCAGCCTCGGTAGCATCCCGGGACTCCTTTAAGATGCCAAAAACAAAACCGTCACCTCGCGCCTCTTCTAGTAAACCGGCCTCCTTGAATCTCTGAATGGAAGCCTCCATCTGTTCAAACTCCTCGTCGGAGTAGATGAAGTCACGAGCTTGGGGTTCCGATGGGGGACCTCGGGGCCTGATCATCACGCGTATTGGAACCCTGGCGCCTGCGACAACTTCTAGATCCTTAAGCGATGGCGTCAATCCTCCATCTGGATAGGACCCTGAAGCATTAAGCTCGATGCGCGTTGCCCCCAATTCTATGGCCTTGGCAGCAGCATTCGCACCGAATACTGGTATTTCAAGACCGATAGCCATGATATATTGCTGGTATCATGTTATCCTACTGAATATGGATTTTTGCTCTATGGTAGAGTCGTATCTTTGCCCAGTATGAGTGCAAGTTATGAGTTAATTGTCAGTCAAATGCTGCATGTTTGATGAAAAGGGGTGAGGGTCCGTGCGCCTCTTGGACTTTGTCCCCCCGGGATAAATAGCACTTATCGATAAATTAGGTAACTAGCTGCGGATAATTAACGAAGTACGTACACTTTCAGGGGTTAGGCGTTAAGGGGTAGGCATTTCAGGTTCATTATCACTCAACACTGCAGTTTATCAGAAAACAGACAGCATGTTACTATTCATCTAGGTTGCCGTAGACTGAAGCAATATCGAAACTAAAGCTATCGCGTGTAATGTATCGCATCCGTAAACCCAACGTTTTTTGTGGTCTTCATGTCTTCATAACACATATTGACCGACCATCGGCGGTGAAGGGCAACTTTTTGTCAGCCGACTTGTTCCTATACTTCCGAACAATTAAAGCAGACGCATTCTCCCCGCAACGATGTAAAAATGTCAACGCCATCGTTACTGCTGTTACCGCCATAATCCACTTGGCGTAAAGTTCATGTACCTAGATAGCTAGGCAGCTTACCAGTTTGAAAAAGGAGGGATCGATGCCAAGGATAATTCCTCGGTAACACCGAATACGTCCTCCTGGGAACCACCCATGCCACGGAATCCAGCATTCAGATCGTTCTCGTAATATGCTCCTCCAGTTCCTTGGATTCCTTCGTTCTCTTTATTATCGTCATACAACTCGAAGTTTCCCTGTCCGTGAGGTACCTCGGAAGGTTGTAGGTTTTGAACAATCTGGCCATCCTCGTAGATGATGAAGTCCTGGGGAATAGGATTGCTTCTGTACACCTTGAAGCCCTGCAGCTGAAGATCTTCAATCTCTAAACCACCCTCATTCTCTTTATTTTCGTCGTCTCTAACGGTGTTGTCTTCCTCCTCTGTAGTGTCGCCAGTTGGGATGTAGTTGTTGACGGGAAGATCATACAGAGTAGATGCGGTACTTGAGTACGAAGAAGAGAGGGGCCATTGGTTGGTCTGGAGTCCTGAAGTGGAATCCCCGGAGAGAACCAGGGGATTGCTAACCGTGTTCTGGTAATATTCCTGACTGACGCTGGTGCTATATGCTAGCGCGTTGGAGGATGCACAATCAAGGGTATGACTTTGCAACTCATGACCAGAAGCATCTTCGAAGTAGGATCCTGAGGCCGAGGGATAAAATGGCTGAATCTGAAAGTGATCTCGAGCTTGGTTACTTCCTGTTGAAGTGTCTCCGATGCTTACGAATTCCGCCGCTGCAACTAGGGTATCAAAACTTGACAAGTTTGCTTGAGGCTGAGATTGCTCTGGAACGTTATGTCCACCCATCCGGTCCTCCCAAGTGATACGGCGGGGATTATTGGAAGCGCCTTCAGATGAATTCTCTTGAGTTTGTCCAGAAGGCAGAGCCGGAGCAAGCTGCTGCAAACGTCGGCGTCTTTGGGGGCGAGTGGGGGATGGGGGTGACTGAAGTTGGCGGGACTGGTAAGCTTGATGAGACCGGCTGGCCTGGCGGGCTGCATACTCCGGGGAGAAGACATCATCGTCTACTGAGGGAGTGACTATAAAGCCATCTGGACTTGGAGGAGGGGCTTGAAGAACCGGGGGGGTCAACAATAGTCACTTCTCTGCGACGGGGGCGGCCACCTCGAGGGCCAGAACGAGGATTCACGATACGGCGGAACGGTCCTTGAGCAATCCTATTAGCGTAGCGCAAAAAACATCAAAGACCATAAAGGACATACCGAGCTTCTTCATGTACTCAATGACATATTGAGTAGCATTGGGAGATCTTCTGTCTCCTTCGACATTCTGGAAGTAGTGCTCAACTAGGTAAAACTCCGTCAGTATTCCTCATTCGAACTGGTAATGCTAAACAGTTGGCAGTCTTACACAACACAGAGCCACTATACCAACGGCGGGCAGTGCCCTGTTCATCCATCGCCTTTTGCATATCAACCGCCAGTTCTTCCCAAGTCTTCTCCTCGTTGTCAAGGTCAGTAGGGGCACGCTTGACAGAGTGTGCAACGACAGTTTTCCAGAAATACTTCTCCTCTGCAGGAGACCAAAACTTTCCAGTCATTATGGAATGAATATAGGCTTCAATAGGTAGTGTCTTATAAGAATGTCAGTCGCGGTCTGTTAAGCGCGAAAACCAGAAGTTCAGTTGGAGGTAAGAGAGGAGTGTTATTGGGCATCAAAGGTGGATTTGGGATGGGGATATGATGGATTATATAGAAACATTAATGCCTGGGAAGAGGGTAGAGGAATAATTGAGGAATGATGTGGTATGTAAAGGCACTTATCAACTGGCCGATGTGGTTGGGGACAAGGTACGTAGTTGGTTATCTCTTACAGTGCGATAGCAGACGTAACTTGTTCACCCGCGTCATTAGATAGCATGGTTGATACAAGTACATCTGGAAAGAATGACTCAGGCGATTCAATGCAGAAACTCGCAATTAGAGGCTATTGTAAGGCTCTTTGGTGAGGCTTGTAGTGAATTAGGGTCATGTTATGCACCTTGGGGCGCGCTTAGTGGGTAAACCATCCCATATTATCATAATACAGCGTATTTTCAAGCCTAATCTGCTACAAACCTACAATATGCAGCAGGATACGACTACCTAGGCATTGTCTAACATGTAAGAGCAGTTACAGCTTAGCATTCAAACAGTGGATCGATGTGTATTTCGTAATCATTCGTACCGACTTTTACTGGTCAAAAAGGCGCTAAGAACTGAATGCAAACTGGGTGATGCATGCTTAGGCGCAAATAGGGGGGCCAAACTGCATAGCATGTGTCTTCGGTTCATGGTACTGGGGTGGCTGCCATACCCAGGTCATGGTTTGTCACCCCGATTCGGTAAGAGACCTAGACTAGCTCAGACGAAAGTATTCTTTGTTGTCTGCCAACCTACCCATCTGGGAAATTCTAGTTGTGTGGGCCACATGATGTTCGCTATTTTGAGCCTGTAGGGCAACCAGATTTAAACCAGTGACTTTACTATGGCGTGTACTGTGTGAGCGAAGTGTAAGCATATCTCGTACATAAAGCTGAGTTCTGGCCGTGAACATATGTTGAATGAGTTAAATATTTTACCAATGAGAAATACACAAATCGGCTAGGTGTTTCGAACATGGTCTCACGTTGGGAGTTTGTCTACATGTTGTCTTCATAATTCGATCATATGTATGAGTGAGGAGGATTACCTGAACAATTCGAAATAAGCATTATTCACGAGAAAGAAAGATACTCACCATGAATATGAATCGCTCACTTTGTCAATGAATGCAAATAGAGTGTCCTACAAACATGCAAAATTGGCTGTAGGAGACAATGGACCTGATTTCTTACCACTGGTCTCGATACTATATCTGGCTTGGTATAAACCCTATATTGATTCTTAAGATAATTTCAAGGTAGTAGTGATAGTCGACCAACTTCAAAACACAACGAAACCTCGATTTAATCCCATGAAGTTAAAATAAAATGTAGCTCGTGATATCTTATGATTATTTGGTCATGGTATATAGTGATGGGCACCTTCACCAACTCCTTTCCTTTGTTTCAGTATCGCGTTTCGGAGATGTCTGTTCACTTGTGATATTTGCAAGGATAAATTCCTCTTTGCAACATCTTGGAGATATAGTAATATTTGGATAGTTGCACAAGAGCAAAGGATCCTACTTAAGGTTTTTACGGTACTATCCCTAGGGTCCTTATAAGCAGAGATAGAGATGTTGACCTCTCCAGTTGAAATCGTTCTATATCTCGGTAACGTAGCGGTTTGGTAGCTACCTTCTTCCGAGTCCGTATATCATCGAAGTCGAGGGCGGGTATAAAAATGTAAAAGAATTACTCAAACGGGGACTGGGGATTAGGTGCATGGTAACCACGCGCTATTAAAAACGGCCCAAGTCGTTGTTCGAATTTAGAGAACTATACACAGTTAGTAGACAAGCTTCACTGCCGCTCTGAGCTGAGAGGACAAACCACGCTCTTCTTTTCGAATGGCTGAACACCAGCTTTAATCCATAAGCCCCAGCTGCCCATCTTGTTGGCCAACATCATATCAGTCATTAGACGATCTCCTACAATAGCAATTTGGCTTGGATGGGTTACACCGGTCTCGGGGTGAGCTCTGAAATGGGCCATTATTTCGTCACCGCAGCCGGGCTTTTTGACTTTGTGAGCTAGGACCGAAACACCTGTAGCCTTCTCAAGTTCTTTTGCTAGACGTCCATCACGGTCATATGTAGTGGCACCGGCTGTATTAGAGACTATAAGAAGGCGTTGTCCGGGATATTCTTCTTGAAGTCGGCGGAATCGATCCTATTGTCAAATCAACGACTACCAAAAAAGCAACCCCGAAGAAAAAGGGGGTGAGGACCTAAAACTTGGGACACATTTAATATCAGTCTATACTTACCATATAAGCAGGGTATATCTCGTTAGAGTTGGGATAGGCGAAGCAATCATCTTTATCGAGTACTATAGCCCTGATATCTATTTTCTTGTCTCCGCTTTCAAAAGCTCTGCTCAAAGGAGTTGGTATGTCATTGAATGTGGACGCTGTTGCGTGAGGAAGACATAATGAGGGCTTCGTTAACAGCTTAAAGACGTTAACGGTTCCAGACAGGTTAAGATTCATATTAATTGGCGGAAAAGAAAGATGTCCAGTAAATTGAAAATCCCATCCAGGTTCGACGGAAGTTGAGTGATAGAATGAATGGAAATTAAGAAATTGTGGTATTTCAAAATAGAAGGAACTGCCTGTTTCGGGAGTCGCCGAGTCTTATTTTGGCAGGCACCGGTGCATAATGCAGATTATTTCAGTCGCGATTGCCAATTTTGACAATATCCATGTGGTCCAAGGTCCGGCTCGGTATTATGTAATATTGCGGCTCTAGCTCCCCTCCCCCTGTAAATGTCCGGCGACTTGGGAACTGGAACATTAAATTAGTTCCGACATTCTGGGGTCTATGCATAGGCCCCACAATAAGAATATAGTACTGACGCGCCCGTCGCGATTGACGTGTGGTAAAAGTCGAAATCATCTTCATACCTTCCTACATTTTATTCTCACAATCTCACAATCGTATTTCCCGTAGTATTTTTAGGGGCTGAGTTAAATTTATGTTCATGTTCCGGATCACTACCTGCTAGTCTAGTACCCATGCATCTAAACCGATGTATAATTAGTAATTCATAATGGTACGAACCAAGAGGACGCAGGCCGGATCAGAACCTGGACTTAGCTCTGAGACTTCGCCCCGGAAACAAGTTCAACGGCGTGGTGATGAAGAACAAAATCCAGATACACCATCTAAAAGACGCAGCGCCCAGATAATCCCTAAGAATCGTTCTAACGGTACTACGGATAGCCACCCCTCTGCATATGATTTTCCTTCAGACGAAGATGAGATAGGCCCACCTGCCAAAGACACACCGAGTAAAAGGAAGCAGGCCGAAGCGAACGGTGGACTATCAACTCCACGTGGTCGGAAGAAAAGCGAAGCCCAAGTAGTGACACCCTCAAGGACAAATGGCAGCACCAATGCACAGACACCAAGATGGAAACGGAACGATCGATCTGCGAGAAAGAAGAGTGCCAGGGCTTTAATCGAACAAGTAGTGGGCGGAGATGGGAGCGATGAAGAAGCAGATGAAGATATTGCGAGAGAAATATACGAATCGAGTGAAGATGAGGACGAGGACGAAGACGAAGATGAAAACCCTCCCGACGAACCTGCAACTCCATCCGGAAAACCTCGACGCGGTCGACCGAGGTCAAAACATACTACGAAGCGAGCCAGGAAGAAATCCCCGACTCCGCCGCGAGACTTACCGCCTCACGAGCTGTATTTTGCGCAAAATCGACCGGGTGCCTCGAAGACATCGAGTAATACTCTGGCACCCTTAAAACTCCTAACCCACGACGAGTACTTCTCCATCCTCCGCGAGTATAAAGACCCACACGCCGAAGACATAGAGTTCCTCGAGTCGATACATCTGGAGTCTTTCCCGCAGTGGACATTCGAGCTATCTCAGGGGTTTAGCGTATGTCTATACGGGTACGGGTCGAAGAGAGCTCTTCTACATAGATTTGCGAAGCACATATACGACAAGTACCCAGACCACGTTGCGAATAAGATTGTTATCATCAACGGATACGTGCGCACTAGTTCCCTGCGAGAAATTCTAGGCACGGTCGCGAGCGCCGTGAACCCGGCCCATAAAGTCCCATCGGGCAATCCTTCGGGTATGCTAGATAGTGTGAGAGCGCTGCTTTCCTCTCACGAAGTGGTAGTTACGATAATCTTGAACTCTATCGATGCTGTTCCTCTACGGAGGGTGGGAATACAACCTGTGCTCGCTCAGTTAGCGGCACACCCGAATATTCGACTGATATGCTCCGCCGATACATCGGACTTCCCTCTTCTCTGGGACAGTAGCTTACGGTCTTCGTTTAACTTCGTTTTTCACGACTGCACGACGTTTGCTCCTTTCACGGCAGAGCTTGAAGTTGTCGATGATGTACACGAGCTCCTGGGCCGGAAGGCGAGACGCGTCGGAGGTAAGGAAGGCGTTACATATGTCCTTCGTAGTTTGCCAGAGAACGCTAAGAATTTATTCCGATTACTCGTGGGTGAAGTTTTGGCCGCTATGGATGACACGGGCGGGTTTGACGGAGAGAACCCCGGAGTGGAATACAGGATGGTGTATAACAAGGCGGTCGAGGAGTTTATATGCAGTTCGGAAATGGCTTTCCGCACACTGCTAAAAGAGTAAGCTCGCACCACTTCATTCTGATATTTTGACCGTGCTTTTCTAACATGTTTATTTCAGATTTCATGACCACCAGATGATCACGAGTCGCAAGGACGTTTTGGGTACTGAGCTCTTGAGCGTCCCTTTCCAGAAAGAAGAGCTCGAGGCGATATTAGAAGACTTAATGTCATGAGACAAGAATGTAGAGAGATTATTACGATCATGGGCATATTTAGTAGACAAGGCACAGAGGCAGAGGCGCAGTCACCATATAATACGTATGCATGAGATACCCTTGAATAATTCAATCTTCCATAGCCTCATTTCTAGCTTCGCCTAGAACAGTATGTTCGCTAGAATCTGTTCTATCGACCTCCTTCACGAGCTCGCTCTGTCCATCTAATTTTGACCACTTGGGCTTTCCGTCGTGTATATCAACAACGCGCTGGCTGTAGAAAATATGGCATCTAGAGCGAAATAGTTAGCATAACCCATAAGATACCTATATATGACCCAGGTTTTTTATGAGGTGGTACTTACTGCGGATCGAACAGCTTTTTATGCTCGGCATCGCTAAACTTAATAATACCGGGGAACATGAGGACCATATTCCGGCCCTCGTCCATGATAGGTGAGTGGCAATACGCACAGGACACCTTGCAAGGCAGACGGTGCACCGTCGACTTGTCCGGCGAGTGATAGAAAGCCAGGCCCTCGGCGCCCTTCTCGAAATGCAGGTCTTCTTTTTCAAAGATGGCAGCCCATTGGAACGGCGCACCGTGCAGGGCCTGGCAATCGATGCAGTGGCAGAACTTGGTCGCTAGAGGCTTATCCCGCGACAGCCAGTACTTGACGCGGCCGCAGTGGCAGTGCGCCGTCCACTTCTTGTCGAAGTGCTCGTTCTCGGCCGCCGTGCGGTACGGCGGCTTCGACTTCCAATCCTCAGCGCTATCTCGAACCGCTCCCGTCTCCGCCCCCGTTTCCGTTTCCGATCTCGTCTGTCCCATGTTCTGCCTCGTAGAGTGAAACCAGGCTTTTGACAATATTGTAATTCCTGGACAAAGTTGATGCGCTGGATAATAAGCTGCAGTGGTGGTGGATATTAATGGCGATAGCGTAAATCGAGTATTGGCACAGCGCGAATGATGACGTCGAAGACTGGATCGCCAGACTCTGTTTGGTAGCAACCGTAGTTGGAGCATTCTTTAGTGGGAAAAAAATAAGAGAGAAATGAGGATCAGATATTTTCCTCCATGGCGATCTTATATAAATAGTAATCTAAGTATCGAGGCTTAAAAGCTTGTGATATCAAGATTTGCAGGCCCAAGTATATACATCATTGATATAAGTTGTCACTTACACCTACACTTACATACACTTACACCCAAACTGATGTGCCAGGGGAGTAAGCTTTGTGCCAATACCGAACTAGTATGGTAGCTCTAATGCAGGGAGCTTAGAAGACCCTGTCCATCGACGTCGTATTGAAGACCCCGGAAGCTTTTTGAGATCTATCTACGTATTATGACGTTGCTGGAGCATGGTCGAGTAGAATGACTACGTAGTATATCTTATTGCGGAGAGAAGTTTCCGGAGGGTATTTCAACTGGAGCTCATCACTCTATTAAATAAGGCAAGCCGTTTTCACTTTGGGGAGACTAATTGAATAAGTATAACTAGTATGGATTGATTGTTTATATTTTAATCAGAATAGTTGGGGGTTCGTTTTCAATGTGGATAGGGTAGCCTAACTGCCATAGATTGGGGATTCAGTTATGGGAATCCAAGGCAATTTATTTCACATAAAGATTTAGAAATATAGGTACGTTAAAAGATGACAATGGGCTGTAATATATGTAGGCCTGTGCTATTCCAATACAGAATGAATTATATATTTGGTCAAGCTTTGCGTAATTCTATGGAAAATTAACTGGAAGAACGAAATCAGATAAAGAATGAAGAAAAAAAAAATGGCAGCCAAATAATGACGCCAATAGCGTTAACAGCGCGCTATATTACCCCGCCGACATCTTCCAGCTTCAACTCTCAGCAAATCATACCTCGGCGGGAGACCCGCTAAATAAGCTCAATGGGAAGAAATGTCAACGACTCGTTCAATTCGAAATACTTCATAGGTTTTGATGGATACGAGTACATTTCAGGTACCTTTTCGCACGACACCCCATATCGCTACTACTGCCCTTGGCATTTATCAATACGAAGCGGGCAGTAAATAATAAATTCGAGTGGGACGGGGTGACTAAGACGATTTTTATCTTTGAGTGAAAACTAAGAAGCGGATTACTGCTACTAGGAGGGACCACCCGCGATGACATCGCGACAATGCGCGCCCATAAAGCCCTAGAGAGCGAGGACGCAAAGGAGGCGCAGTGGGAAGCGGCACGCGGCGCTGCAGTCGGAGCCGTGAAATGGGGTGCCGCATCAGCTGTCCTAGGCGGCATCGGCTACATTTTCTCGCCTTTATATCGCGGGCTAACCGTGCAGTTCAAAGTGTGAGTTTCTCATTTCTTGCTTATATCATTATTCACCAGTGGGAGAATATATCATTTGATACCTACTACAAAATTACAAACAACTTTCGAATAAGAGGTAGTTATGAGATGAGAGATGAATAAGAAGAAAAGACAAACTGAGTGAGATGGGAAACTAGATACCTCCAAATGTCCGGCATGATTGTCGGCAGCATGATCGAGGCCGACTATCGCATGAGGCAGTACGAGCAGCGCATACGCATGCAGAGAAGGATGGCCCAGAATCGCGCCATATGGGCGGACTATGAGAAGGAGTTGATGGAACTGGAGGACGAAGGGGCATCTTCGGAGCAGAATAAGAAATAAGAATGGATTGATACCAGGTATATTCACTGTTATCGCGGGTTATCAGCAGTAACAAACAAAGCAAAGCAGGTAGTATTACGTGCTATTAGGCCATGCATCTGTATTAAAAGCATGTAGATAAGTATTGTCTTGATTTCTGTTTTCTCGACACTCATGTACCAACCAGCTTTTTCTAAAAGAGAAATCTCAGGGAATCGTGACCTCATAAAACGCCAGTGCAATGCCATGCAAATACCTCGAGCTTTTTTGCTCATCTCTTTTCCATATTTACGTCTCTCCACCCCCTTTAGATAGTACTATATGACATGCGCTTATTTCGCCTTGGTCTCGAAACGCTTGGGGTCCATATTGATCTTGCATAACCGAGCAACACACCCGCTCAGCTGCAGTAGGGTCTGAACGCCTTCGAGAATCTTCATATGGGTGAAACCGATCTCGCGGATAAACTCGAGTTTAGAGTGTTCGCTAAGGGTGGGTATAGTCTTGGTGACTTTGAACATGGTGGAGATGATATCGTGGCTGGAATATCCGAGGTCCCAGAGCTCGCGAAGGGTATCTAGAGCGCTATCTATATTACCCTCGTAGCAGGCTTTAAGCATAGCCTGGACCTTAATGGGGTGAGGGCTATCCACGACCTTGAAGACGTTGTCACCGCTAACGAAACCGAAACCAGCGTGCGTACTTTGCAGGTTGTTGATAGCTTGTCGCATATCGCCTTCGGCGCTGAATACGAGCGCCGCCAATCCATCATCGCTGTATTGTACCTTTTCCGCTTCGATGATCTGAAGTAACCTCTTGACCACCTGGGCGTCCGTCAGCCGACCGTATCGCAGAATTGCGCATCGTGACTGTAGCGGCTCGATGATCTTGTTCGACTGGTTGCACGCGAAGGCAAACCGTGTTGTATTGGAGTAAATCTCCATCGTACGTCGTAGCGCCTGCTGCGCACCAGAAGTCATACTGTCGGCTTCGTCGAGGATTACAATCTTGTGTCGACCTGCTGGAAGCGTGACTTTCTTCTGCGCGAAGCCCTTGATTCGGTTTCGGACCACATCGATACCTTGTTGATGATAGACATTAGCTTTAAGCTTCTTAGTTTGTGCATATTATAAGGCGAACCTACCTCGCTCGTCACTGGCGTTAAGTTCTAGAACCGCCTCCTTATAGGAATCTCCAAGTAGCTGGCGAGCTAGACATAGTACGCTCGTTGTCTTTCCAATACCGGGCATTCCAGATATAATGACATGGGGCATGTTTCCATCTTTTGCAATGATCTTTAATCGTTCGATAGTCTCTGTGTTTCCTACTACATCGTCAAGGAAGACGGGTCTATATTTTTCTACCCTGTATAATGTATGTTAATACAGATCCAATTAGTTAACAAGACCATTGAGAAAGTTACATACCAGGGTAACTCGTAAGTGACATTGCCATTAGAGGCGCCAGTTAAGGCCTTCTTAGCGGCGGAGGTTGAGGACTCGCCTCTTTCTTCCGGTTTTGCTGCCGGCATTGTTGTTCTATGGTTATATGTAAGAGAAGGTGTAATTAGGCAAAGACGCCGATGTGAAATTAATGGGGAATGAATACAAAATCAATTTACGCGTTATTGAATATGGAAGACGCGTCTAAACTTTTAGGATGGCCCAAGCTTTACAAGCTTCACAAGCACCAGCGCCTTTGGCGGGGCACTGCCTACGTTTTATGCAATAATGCGAAAATGCTATATTCGTCTATGGTTGTTGAAGATTTAACGGGAAACCAACGGCATTTTATTCATTTCTACCTTCTTTGTTCTAAGCAAAGATATCTCTATAAACTACTAGGATAAGAGATCTACTGTGGGAAACTCATAAGAGCCCTTCCTGCTCAAGTGAGATCATTCATCGCGTCATCCGTATTTAATCGTCAGGTACGGTAATCCCCATTGATGGTGCTGGTAAAATCATTAGTACTTGACTTTGCATATCCGTAAAGCATTTATATGTCACTTACATGTACTCATGGCTGTAGTCACAGGTCCAGTAAGTAGCCTCCTTATCACCGGTTCCGAGTCTTACAAGGATCTCGAGATCCTCAAGCTCGAGAATCTGCGCCGCTCGAGTCTCATCAACTATTTCCGGTTCACCGTTGACAAGCAGCTTCAACTCCGGGCTCCCATCTGTAGGGATGAAAGAAACGTTAGTCTTCTCGGGGATGATTTCTGCCACGTCGTTGACAGCATGTCCCGGCTCGCTAATTAGAGAGTAACCAGTGGCGCAAAGAATTCGGCCCCAGTTAGCATCTTTACCATAGAGTGCTGTCTTGACAAGAGGCGACCGAGCAATGGTACTGGCGATCTTTCGAGCACCCTCTTCGCTTGAAGACTCAGCTACCCGAATAGTAACGAATTTGGTGGCTCCTTCTCCGTCCCGTACGACAAGCTTAGCCAGGTCTGTCGCAAAGTCGGTAACGACATCCCGGAATGCTGTAAAATCAGCCGAATCTTCTGTAGTTACCCCCTGGCCTCCCGCTGCTCCATTCGCTAATAAAGCAACCGTGTCATTTGTAGACGTGTCTCCGTCGATCGTGATGCTATTAAAAGACCTGTCTACGGCATACTTAAGAACGGGTGGGATGATAGAGGGTGAGATAGGAGCATCGGTAGCGATGACACCCAAGAGCGTTGCCATGTTTGGGTGAATCATCCCAGCACCTTTAGTCGTTCCGGCGATGCGATATTCAATCGATGGCGATGATGGCAGTCTGAATGTCTTAGAGATTAACTTAGGGAACGTATCTGTCGTGCAGATAGCCGTGGCGCATGTCAACCAATGCTTATGAGTATCCCCGAGCCCTTCATAAGCTTTGGGAACGCCATCCAGGATTTTCTGAATTGGAAGTCTAAAAGTCGGTTAGAATGACTGGTGACTATAGACTAGGTACGATGCAGATTTATTACCTTTGACCAATTACGCCGGTACTCATCACAATCGTGGACTTGTCAGCACCGAGCACCTTGTCCGCCGCCTTGGCCATTTTCTCGGCATCTTCTAAACCACCCTTTCCAGTCACGGCATTCGCACATCCTGAATTGATAATTACACCTCGAAGGCCAGAGTTTTTTTGTTCCTGCAATAGTGCGCGGCTAAAAGTTACCGGCGCAGCTTGGAACTTGTTCTTGGTGAATACAGCCGCTGCAGCACATGGCGTACTTGAGGTGATAAAAGCAAGGTCAGGTTTGGTGGTATTTTTCGGCTTAACACCAACTATCGTCCCAGAGACTTTGAATCCCTGCGGATAAGTACCGCTAGTTGGGACATATTTCCTCTTAGAAGCAGGAATGCTTCCACTGACAGGAGCCGAGTAGAAGCGAGCGCCGGGAACTTTGGTAGTTAATTGGCGCAATTGGATTGAAGCCCGACATAATGAACTTTGAAGAGCCATGGGAACCTTTCGACCGTGCCTAAGAAAAAGGACGAATCGAGGTTCTCACGATGAACTCTTATAAGAGCATGGAATTGAATTGAGAACGCTGGACCGATTTTGACTCATACTTAGCGGTTTTTTTTAACTGCCGAATGGCATGAGTCGCCGAGGGGTGCTGCCACGTGTCAACCAGGCGACAACAGCTGGTAGCGGACCGTTTGTAAGTTGTTTTATCCTTTAACTAAGCGTAACTATTCTGGTTGGTTAGATGCGAGTGGTACAGCATTTCGTATTTACACAGCACAGGTATAAGCGCGGGATTTATCATTCTTAAAATTCATTTGACAGTACACACTATCTATTTTGAACTTATTGTCTTGCTGTCTTAACAACTTTGAGCTTCACCATTAAAATAAGGCCCCATAATTCTTCATGCAGCGTTACAATCCTAGGCTATCCCATTATAGTTAATTGCTTACATTAATACCATTCACGCCTTCGGCGTCATTCGTCAGCAAGGCTAACTGAGCCAACTTGCTACCTCACTTGTGACATAGAGTACCATAGTCACGTGTAAAAAGACCAGCAGGCTGCAGCTATTTAATAGTAGCTCAGATGAGCACGAGGCCAACGTGGGGAAATAATAATTAACTTAGGTACTGTTTAACACTCAACAGCACTTCGAAAGACAGCCATGGTTATCCATCACACCAACATGACTGATGCCGATAAACCCACGATAACTCCGTCGATAAAATATAACAAGCCAAAGCTCTACCACCATACGTGGACTCTAGCTATCGAACAGCTAAGGAAACAAGAAGGTGATCGTTTTGAATTATACGATTTATCTAAGCGAGAACCCTTAGAAACTTTAACCGAAGTTCTCAAAGCAACAAATGAGAAAAAAGATGAGTGCATTAAAAAAAGGTGGAAGGTTACTGTTAGGGGTCGTACAATTATCTTACGGGACGTGCTTGAGAAGATAGCCGTGTGGGTCGACAAGTTGGTGGTAAGATTTTATACAATACCTACCTATCTTCTACCTACATTTCTATTTTGAAACCATGATACTATTTCATGATGTGCGACAACCATGTCGAAGGCCCCCCATACTGAAAGTATTCAACATAGGTGTTTGGCGATATCGCTATCCAATATGACCCCGTCAGTGCTGCACTTCCATGGGCAGCAGTAAGGTTGATCATGAAAGCCACCGTGAACGACGTGGAAACATTCGGATACGTGTTGCAGTCTATTGAAACTATAGCCAGCATGATTGCCAGCTGCAGCATTGTTGAACGCCACTGTCTCCAACCGGAGCATTCAAAGTATGCACCATAGGACTCTATTTATTACATTATGTAGCGTCGGTGCAACTAACTAAAAGTCCTATAGAATGGAAGTTTTCGAGCAGCTCTCCAAGTCCGTTGTATCACTCTACGTCTCTATCCTAGAATATTTATCCTCAATTCTCCACTATTATGGCAAAAATTTGGTAGTTCGATTTATAAAGAGCGTAGTCCTTTCTAAGACAGATCTTGAAGCAAAGCATTCCACTATCACAACTGCAAAGAAGGAAGTCTGGGATCTACTTCAGCTTGCTGAGTCTGAAAAATCGCAGTCCATTCTTGCTAGTCTCGAGAATGTGACAGCGTCACAAAGCGCTCAGAGTAGCGACATCAGCTCCTTCTCTGACGAGCTAGGGAAGTTGGAGGAGCCTACCAGAAGGATAGACTACCACGTTCAGGTAATCAACGATAACCTCGAGCGAAATCTGAGAGCACAGATCTTAACAGCTATCTCTACTATCCCATATGGTGCGCACCACAAATCAGTTAGACGAGGTCGTCTGAAGGATTCCGGACAGTGGCTATTCAAAAAGGAAAATTATAAACTTTGGCGTGAGGAAAGTGCATCGTCGGTTCTATGGTTGCAGTAAGTTTTCAATAACTTCATTTGGTCAAGCTTCTATTTTATGACCTCCACCCCCTTGATTCTAAACCATGTCCCGAATACTTCAGTTTCGTTTCAGAGGCTCGAGGATTTATATCGAGTATACGAGTTACTAAGAAGACTATTTATATAGCGGAATACCGGGCTGCGGAAAAACCAAGCTGGCGTCTATTGTAATCGATGAGCTTGGGACGTACGATAACCTTGCGTACTTCTACTGCATGCGCAACCCAGCAGAGCCCGAAAGGGCTCAGTGCCGTAAAATACTGGCTAGCCTTGTACGTCAATTGGCCTGTCAAGGTACTGATAAACCAATTTTACCACCTGTGGTGGAGCTCTACGACGATGCGATCGCTGGTTTTGAGGGCTTCGAAGACCAGCATTGGGACACTGAGGAGTCTAAAAGAATGCTGGTAGCGCTTATGGAACATTATCCGACGGCAACCATAGTAATTGATGCGCTGGACGAAGTGGAATTGCAGGATCGCCAGGAGTTGATGGACGTTTTGAGTCAAATACTCCAAGAGTCGCCAAATCTACTTAAAGTATTTGTTTCAAGTCGAGACAATTACGATATTGCGCTACATTTAGAAGGATCACCCAATGTGTATATTGACGCGGATGATAATGCTGGAGATATCTCAGCGTTCATGTAAGTTTTGCGCCCCTGGCTTACGTTTACAAGACGGATACAAGAAGCTAACATCATTATAACTAGCAAGGACCAATTGGAGTCGGCGAGGTTGTTACGAAATAACCTGCCTGATTCTCTTCGGGACGAGATTATTGAGACGTTGATCAGAGGTGCCCGGGGAATGTAAGTTATCATACATCGCTACCATAGAATAAAATAAGTGTCTATATTGACGGCTTCACCCTCTAGGTTTCGATGGGTCGATCTTCAGATTCAATCTCTTCGTCCATTGAAAGTAGCAGCAGATATTAAAGCTCGTCTCGGCGTTCTTCCCACTACTCTAGAGGGCTCCTATTGGGAGATTTATCAGAGTATCTTGGAATCAGGAGACCATGCTGCAGCACTTGCTAATTTCGCATTCCAGTGGCTCATGTACGCAAAACGTTCTCTTACGATTGAAGCTTTTGCGTCTATTGCATCTTCTGCGCTGTCGTCTGAGACAAAGAGTACTTTTAGTGGGGTTGAGGTCACTGACGTCTGTTCAAACCTCATCGTCGTACGAGGGAAAGCTTTCGAATTCGCTCATTTATCAGTTAGAGAATTCTTTGAGGGTATCGCCAAGCGAGGCATAGAAGCGTTTATTCCGACTCAAGGCAATTGTTTCATGTCGATAGCTTGCCTTCGCTACCTCACAGAGATGCTGCTCCAAGCTCCAGGTATCGTTATCGAAACTATCTATGACAAGATAAAGGTATCCTCTCCAGGATACCTTGGGGTTAGATATGCCCAGAGAACTCGGGCAGAATCAGAGGCAAGGCAACGTTCGATGTCCCAGTTCGTCGAGGACCTTACTTCAGGTCCCCAGTCAGAATCTATTATCTATACATCGCATTTCTGGGTCTTCCACGCGCGCAATAGCTCTAATCTTCGAGAGGCAGAACCATTATCAAAGGTCATCAAGGATTTCCTAATTGATCTTGATCTATTTTTAATAGCACCTACATTTGTCCTTTGGTGTGAGATACTGCACTCTAAAGGGCCTGATGCCGGTCTGCTCAGCGCTGACGAACTAGCTTGGGAAAATTCAAAAGTTATTTCTCAGCCATTTCATCCAATATACCTTGCATGTGCTAACGGCTGGTATGATGTCATACGATATTTATATGAAGTTCATCGTCTAGATGTTGAACAGCATGAATACACCAACTACGGGGATATGGTTGATAATGCTAAAGCCTGGAGCAACGCCTTGGAGCACGCTATTATAAAAGGGAATGTTCTCATTGTGGAATCCATACTTTCATGTAGCATGAATCCAATGAGGCAGATATTATCCAGGAAGGAGATAGAGCCTCTGGTTTTGGCAGCGAAATCAAACGATACTAGCATGCTGTCTCTCCTCCTAGAAAAAGAACACGGCGGATCTGAAATAGAGGGAAGAGCTGTGATAATGGCCGTCTCCAATGCCCATAAAGACAGCCTGGAGTTGTTGATACGTCATAATCCTCAGCTATTACGAGACATAGGAATCGGACGCCCGGCATTGCTTGAGGCCTGCAAATTGGACGATGCCGATATTGCGACTATACTCATAGAAAAGGGTGCACCTACAGAGCAAGGGGAGAAATTCCTTTTTCATGCTACGGTTCGAAGTCGGACTAATCTTGTAAAGCTGCTCCTTCAAAAAGGAGTAGGAAAAGGGGGGCTTGACAAAGCCCTCATAACAGCCGTATCCCAAGGAGATGAAGAAAACGCTCATATACTTCTTCACCATGGGGCACAAAGGGAGAAAGGGGCAGTGGTACGATCTATTCGAGCAGGATTAATAGATTCTACTGTGCGACTCATCAAAGCAGGCTTTGATGTACAGGGCACCTACTTCGAGAAGCAAAGAACATCTTTACATTATGCGGCTGAAGAAGGCTCCTTGAAAGTTACTCAGGCTCTAATAGAAGCAGGAGCCACTATCAATAGCTACGACTATGATAGTCAAACGCCATTGCACCTGGCTGCTCAAAGGGGACATTACGCATGTGTGAAGTTACTGCTAAGCAATGGCGCAGACGTGTTAGCAAGGAACAAGCACGGCAAGGCCCCATTAGACTTAGCAGAAATGAGGCACCATCTATCAACGGCAGATTTGATAAAGCAATCAACCACATAGAAACAATGAGCTGCTGAGAATCGGAGAAATCAATATATAAAACACGCTGCTATTTGTGCATATAGCCCGCGGTAAACGAGATGAGTGTCGTATAAGATACTAATAGGATAGGATAGCTGAATGGAGCATTGTCTGATGAATATATTCCTAAGTTAATAGTGAGCTCAAGCATCACTACTTATGTCAATGCCAAAGAAACTCAAAGATATGCCGAGTGATATACCTAAGTCTTCACTAATTTTTACCCTCACCCTTTCCTCTCCTATCCTTTGACCGTTTCCCAGACGAGAGAACTTGTTGGATGGTATGAGCATGGGCAATCCTTTGCGATGGTAGCTGATAGTTGGGATCGTATGTACCGCCCACGTGCCTAATGCTCTGAGATACGTTACCCGATGATATAGCTATCATCTCAGCGTTTTCACGATCTTCGATTGCGTCTTTTCTAAACAATGATAGATGCATTAGCATCATGCCGGTAAAAGGAGATCCGATTATGACGAACCTTTCGAACTCAGAAAAACCAACCGGAAGATCACTCCTATTTGTCACTAATTTGTAATAAATGCCATCGTCCGTTTCCTGGGGTGAATAATTATTGTTGAGAATAACATCATTAATTTCCCAGAGCTGCTTTTTCTCGACAATTTGCTCAGGCTGTTGTTCGGGCTGTTTGGACATATTGATCTCAAGGAATATTTACATCTCTTGTGGATCCTGGACAGACAACCAAGGGGCTACAGAGTAAATAAGGAGTCTGATTCCTACTTGGAAACCGCCATGATTCTCTCCCTTGACGTGGTGTCTCCAGCTACTTGGGCCGGCCGCTCCCTAAACCGAAAAACATCCAACTATTCAAGACCACGCAGGCTAACTATATCACGAGATAGAAGCAAACAGTATGGAAACAATCTCGCATCTTCCTCCAGGAACTCTAATAACACGATTATGCCTTAAGACAAGGTAGATCGAATATACGATTGGTTTTGAATGTCTATCTAGAATCCCGATAATCTGTTAGTATTGAGAACGCCTGAACAAATCCGGTAAATTTTATTACAGCGGCACGCAAGGCGTATAGCAAACATAGATGGATTGTATATATCCAGCGAAGTTCTACATCCGGATGCCCATTGGTTACCGGTATAGAGCTGCCTGTTATGCTGCAGTGAATAGGTGCGTAGCTCGAGTGCAGGGAAGAAGATGCTGTTCTTGTAATCATACTTGGAAAGCGTTAAATGAATAGGTTACAATTCTCCCTTGTTGGATTTAGCATCTAGATCTTGATGTTGGGAGCTTTTCGCACCCTTGTTTAGTACAACTTGAGATATAATACTAGATAGAACCGGGTGGCGGTCAAAGACCTAAACAACATTCTTGAAAAAAGTAGTCCATTCCATTAATTCCCGAAAACTGGTAAAATCCAGGCTTTTGTGATGTTATGGAATATTAAGTTGTTCATGTGAGTTTGTATGGATGGGTATATACTCCAGAAAATATTGGTTAACATTTTCTGTGAAGCCTCTTGTGTACGTCGAACTGCTTCAAACATACTATTTCTTTTGGAATTCCTTTGCCTCGCTTGGAAGCCTACTTTGAATAATTATCAAGAGTGACAGGATCGTACTAGCTTAGACTTGATAGTGAAGTCAATTTCATAATACTCTAGCCAGTTCCTATCTAAAGCATCCCCCTCCTCGGAAAAACAACCCAAGCCACCATGCATCTCGTAACCCTAGTTCTTAGCTACTTCTTGCAAATCGCATTGTGGAATCGGGGCGCCTTCGGTTTCCTGGAAGGTCTCTTTGATCCGTGCAACATAATTCTCCTTATCCTTGAGCTTCTTTTCAATGAGCCCCTGAGCCCCCAATCCCCAGTACCAAAAGAATACACGCTCAAAGATGGACTCGCGGCAATGCTCCTTGTTGAATAAGGGTTGTATGTTGACATTGAAGAGTCTAAACATGCCTTTCGGTACGCCAACTGCTTGGAAGTACCAAAAGCCACCCGTTTCCCACACTTGGCGCATTACGGGGCTGTGAAGAACAGTACCGTTCCTAGCTAGTTCTTCCTCTTCGTAGATGTCAAAGTACTCATCAAACAGAGCGCCTAGTTCAGAGACAGATTCCGGCTTACCGAAACCGTCAACCGCCTTGGATGTGAGCCAATAGGGTGGAAGCTGCATTTCCAGAGGTTGTGAATATGTCCACTCGAGATCAAGAATAGTCTGAATATTCCACTCTTCGTCAACGAATATGTTGCTTTGTTGGAGATCCGTGAGCGTGTAGTAGAAAGGGCCCTCTCGATGGTCGATACGAATAAAACGATGCATAATGGCTCGTAGGGCGGTCAAAGCGGCAAGTTGCATCTCTCCGTCTTGTTGGTTATGGATGGCATTCGGCTGATAGAGTAGCTTGTTATCATGCAAGGCAAAGAAATCTGAAATATAAGACTCGATTGATGAGTAAGTCCTCTGCCGTGGAATGCTGGGTGGAATGCCTTCATTTTCATAAATGTGAAAGAACATATTCAGCGGGCGATTTGATAGACTGACGACACCCATTGAGTCAAATAGAAGTGAACCAATTCGTGGCATGGGAGTTCTGTTCATTGACACACCGATGCGTGCGAGACCACGGAAAAGTCTCTGTCGATAAGCTTTATCATGCCTGTGCTTTTCCCAAGAGTAAGCAAGAGTGCGGCCCTTGGCCTCACTGAGTATCATATATCCCGTATCGAAGGGGCTTTGCAACTTGCGTCGTACGTAGTAAGATGGAACCGCAAAGCCGAACAATGCAAGCAACCGGCGCTGTAACCACCACATTATTCTCAGCAAGAATGGCGTTTGATCTGGATGCGAAAACTGTCAAAATTAGACCATATTCGAATAGCCCAGCTCTTTTGGCAAGGAACTCACACAAGTCCCATCTGGGAGACCGAATCCATGCAAGGCTGGAATGGGGACATCCGGGCAATTCTGCTGAAGCCATATGTACGTCGCGATTTCTGTTCGAAGCTTTTCTTCCACGTTTCCCTTATATTCGGCCTCGCCAACTTTATATGGCAACGGAAAGCGGACATATACTCTTTCGTTTTCTCCCCAGACCTTTCCCCGAATAAGGATGGGGAGGACCACGTTAAAACTGCCTGATTTCCAAATTTCTGACGTGCAGACGTAGCACCAGTCGATGCCCATGTGATAACGGACCAGGGCCTCAATATCGGCTTTCCGCGCTTCTAGTAAAGCCCAGAACTTCTTCTGCTGCTCTGGGTAGCGTAGCTGAGCTAGGATATCGTCGTCCTCTCCCAGCGCATCTTCGAGACTAACTCCACGTCGAAGTGTATGAAGGTTGGCCATTGAAGCAAAATAAAGAGTTAGGCGCAGTCATGCACATTCAAATATACGAAGATGTAGATTAGAGAGAAGGTCTCCCTTAAAATAAATTAGTGGAAATATTATTTATTAAGGTCATGCCCGCGAAGAACGTGTCTCCCTTGTTATAGTTGATCGAACCCGACGTCTCGGTAAGCTAAAATGTCCCGGCAAATGGAATTTTGCGGGCTCACCAATAAGCAATTTCATTTCACGAACCCTTCATCAATATTACCTCTCGTTAAATAAGATGAAGAAAGGTTATAGCATAGAACAGGTTACAGTTGTATTACAGCTGAAGGAAGATGGAGGACTACTCTCTTCCCGTTCACATCCCAGTCAATAAAGGCCTTTAGAGATATTTAGATGGTTGGGTCTATTAAGTGTGTACTTGAGGTATCTAAGAGAATTATCATCGAACACTTCCTTACTAGTGTGCATGATATATAAGTCCGTTGTGCATTCGAATATGCCGATTCATTTCTCCCTTATCTGCTTTTCGATCACTGCAGTTCGGCCAACGGCAAACCAAATAGCTACCTCCCTCGCCCGTTGATGCGCGACGCTGGTGGTCTAAGAGATGGTAGATAAGAATCTGGGTACTTTCGAATGTTTCAGTACAGTCGCCCCAATAGCAACGGGTGCCAATATGGACTGTTCTCTTGTGTTGTCGCAGCGTACTGAGTGAGGCTAGGACCATTCCACAGACGTCACATGGTAGTCCTCGAGGTGTCGCGTTTTCGAGCTTCTGGGATTCGGGTTTGTATTGGCTTTCGTGTTCTTCGATTTTGTGCCCCTGTGGTCCTACTTGGTCATTGTGACGGAGTTCGACTGGCGGTGGCGGAGGGATATCTGGCAATGGTGTTCGTCCCTTCCTGCGCGCTTTCTCCTGCTAGGAGAGCTCACTTTTAGGAACGCCACCAGTTGCGCCGATCAACGACAATAAATGAGGAACTGCTGTGACTCGGATAATGGTTAGTCGGTTTGTTATTATCCGGTTTAAAGAAAATTTGGCTTATGAGTATTTACCTTTAGACATCTCCGTGCACGGTTGATTGGACCTAGTCCCTGGACTTGATCTTTCTTTAATGGTTGGTGTTCTTTATGATGGTCAGGTGTGACAGGGGAGAGGCCGTCGCCGACCAGTATAGTCAATTGATTTGTGTAATTGGTGGGAAAAAATGAAGGCTTTGTATCACTCTCGTCAGTGAGATATCCAATAAAGATCTAAATGTACTCGCCGCTGTTGTGGTTTTTGAAATTGTTTTGAAATTGATAGTTACCTGAGAAATCGGCGAAAACGCTAGACAAGGAATTTACCTGCTATGACTCCGGGAACGATAATTGTAAAATGAGTAGTTTATTTTAACTTGAATACCACCGGCGTATGGTACGTTTTGTAAATGACGTGTGCGGAGTGGTTTGGTAAAGAAAACTGTGCTAAAGATGGATGAGAGGGATGAACAAAGTGGAGTGAGTCATGAAGGCTGCGCCGTGTTGCTACGCAACATACAGTAAGAACGCGGGGTTTATACACATTAGGTATCAGCAATGCCATCAGCAGTTCGTTTCGTAGCAACGCACTGTAGAAAAAGGTAAATCTCCAACCAAGAGAAAGACAAGAGGCACGGATGGCTCGCCAATGCAGGATACTCCCATACCCCTTTTATATAATGGAATATACGGGCATAGAGAAAAGAAGTCGATCGAGGACTAAGGTCCCATTACCAACTAACCTCGCTGTTTCCTTCTATATACTATTAATTTTCAGTCATCAGGCAAGGGGGTTATGAAATGTCGTTACAGCTGTGATTCGTGTCGGCCTTCGATAGGGGAGAATTATATCCAAACTATAGGTATGTTATGTAGGGGCAGAGACATTGTATATATATTGCTCTTCAACGAATAGATCACCTACGGTGATTGTCAAGATACGCTACTATGTTTATACCCGCTCACCTTTTTGAAACTAGGATTGCACATTTTAGAAGACTGACCATACATTACCACAGCAAGCAGGCTGCACCAATCACCCTCCTACCCACGATGTTTCCTACAAACCTTCAAGTTTTCATCAACTTATTTACTAGAATACCAAGGTACCTAGAGGTACGGAGCAGCAACCCTAAACAAATAAAAAGCGACAATAGTAAAGGGGGGAAGGTCCCCAAGTGTCCGAGAGAACCTGTAATATCTCCATCCTTATCCCTTTTGTAAGTAAACGTGACGCTTATACATATTTTTGAATATGTGAACTAGTTTCGTGGCTTTTCCTTTATTTCCTTCTTGGCCCACGCCGAGACTTGACTGTTCATATCCCACATGACACATGCCATAATAAAAGGCACGATCCACCCCATCACCGTGTCCACGAACCAGTTATTCCTTGGCGAATTGCTCATGGCACCCCATCGCATTAAGTCGCCCATGAACGATGTCGTGACGAAGTAGTGACCCTTCTCGATGCCGGTAATAGCCAGGCGGGCAACGGTCTCTGGATCCTGAGGCTTGTCGGAGCCTTCCAGCTGTAGTGTGATTTGCGGCTTGGTCTCATTCTCGCGTTCGTAGCCAACTGTGGTAATGGAATTGGGCATGACCAGATGTACTTCAATGGGTACGTTGGGGTATAGAAGGACCTCCATGACGAGGGCGTCGGCAAGAGCGCGGAGGGCGAACTTGGAAGGGGCGTAGGTTCCGTGGCCTGCCAAGGACAAGGTGGAGAGGACGGAGCCGGTGAAGATAATGTGCTTGGCGGCCGGGCGGGGCCCTTGAGTGGAGAGTCGCCTCTCTCCCTGGCCAGGGAGAAGCCAGGCACGCATTATGGCTTGAGACATTTCGGCGGAGCCAAAGTAGTTAACATCCACTGCCACAATCAACTGATGAGTAACCTAATATACATGCTAGACTAAGACTTTCACCGGAAACTTACTATTGTATCGAGCAGCCTTCATGGCCCCGCTATCCGTCCATAACATAGGCGTCGAGAGACCGGCCAAGCACCACACAATATCCGGCGGATTCCCATGGTTCCAGGCCGTTGCATCAGCGACGACTCCCTCCGCAAAGTTGGGCTCAGACACGTCGGCTACGATAGTGTGAAAGTGTTGCGTCTCGGGAAACTTTGCCGCGGCCTTGATACTCTTTATGGCCTCCTCTAGCTTCGCCGAATTCCTGGAGACAATGACGATATTCGCCCCCTTACCGGAAAGGATGCGCGCTGCACAGAGGCCCGTACCCTCGGAACCGCCAGTCAGGAGAATGGTCTAGAAATTCAAGGTCAGCCAGTCTCCCTTTTTGACTCCACGTTCTCGAACGCCCCATGGGGTAGGTCCTTACCCGGCCCTCAACGGGCATATGGTTGCGGTTAAACCAGTTCATATTTCAAAATTACACTAAGTGATTTGTAAATGAAGGCTGAGGACTTTAGACTATTAAATTTTATACGGGATCGCCAACCGTAACAAGAGATCGTGTCTAAAGGATATTCTTAACAAAGACGGGGGGCATTCGGAGAGCATTGCGACAGGCAGAAATTGGATTTGATTGCTCTAGAGTAATGTTATATCTAGCCACAAAGTGTGTTGGTTGAGATACGCAGGAAGGTATGGAATGTAAGGGAGACGACGCCCAGGTAATAAGTAATACCCAACTGCATAATATCACATATGTTCCCGGATGTTTAACGCACTTCTCTGGCCCCGAGTGATATGGTTTAAAATGATACTATACATTTAAACCGGAGGCACATTATTGGCGGAAGGGTCTGATATTAGAAAAGAGAGATTCGCAAAACTAACACATGTTACCAACTATCGTCAAATCATACCGCCAGGGATTGATCGAGGTGGTATCCGTTGCTAAAGGAGGATGGCCTACGGTGGTCACATTGTCCCACCGCTGATATTAAAAGGTACCTAAAGTTCCAACAATAATTCCAAAAAAATTTCAAAGGACATTCTGGGAGCAATTTACCCAATAACCTATTATCATACTCAAACCCTGCTAACAAAGTTGAAAAGTACCCACGATCTACCATCTCCGCCCCATGATAACCCCCTCCGCTATGTCTTCCTCTATGATGAACTGCGACTAACGCTTTCGCCCATCCGATTACTCACTTTCATCGTCAACCCTGTCCACGTTGTGGAAGAGCACCCACAACAGGATGGTTGCTCCACCTAACAGCCCTGACAAGATAGCATACATAGTGACTAAGTGAGGATCCATGGTTAACGGCGTAAATGCCAAGGCTAAACACGATCCAATCCCAGCCATGGCGAGCCAAATTGACTGAACCAGAGTCTTCATCCTCTTAGGAGCATGGTTATAGGCGTACTCGGTGCCGGTGGTCAGACAGAAAACTTCTGCCAGTGCGCCTCCAAAGTAGATGGGAAGTTGAAGGAAAACCGAGATCTGGTTGGGCACAGTACGATCAAGAGCATCTGGGCATGCCAGCGGTGTGTCATAGCATGGCCCTGTCTGGTAGACGAGCTTCTGGACAATTGTTGTGTAAACCATGGAAAGAGTGAGAACGGCAAATCCGACAGCCATACGCGCAATTGGGCTGAACGAAATTTGCTTCTTAGTGAAGAAAGGATATAATCCTTTTTGGATGATGGGCGCGACGAAAATGCCCGAAATGGCTCCGGCAATTTTGATCATGTCATTTGGGATACCGTAAGTGACCATTTGCCCGGCCTGAGAGATCAAGTTATTGAATGTTTGATTGTAGCAGAGCCAGTGGATAGGGAAAAGGAGCCTAGTACGCAAATGTTAGAGATTAGGTATAGCATGGGATTGAGAAAGATGCACACGTACAACACTCGACATGTTAAAAGACTTCGCTTGATATCGTCAATAAAAGCGTCGTTCCAAGTAACCCGTCGTCCGTGTTGGAGCTGTGCATCCGGTTTTGCAGCATCCATTCGAAATCCGCCGGCTACGCCGCAGCGTAGAGCAGATACAACATCAGGCATGATATTACCTGTTGGGGATTCCCGAACTAGAAGATGTCAGCTAGATTAATCTTAATCATCTGCAATTTGGAAGAGCTCACTAAAGTGGTTGCGACCAAGAAGAATCGGGATCAGGGCTAGCCACATGCAACAGCAAGGGACCAAGTAGGCGACCCAGAAACCAACATATTTCTCTAGCAATGGCGTAGAATCGGCAAAGAAGCCTACTACATTTACAGCCCTGTATATCCTGTTAGAACCTTTTCGCTAAAGGTATAGGGGTGTAAAGAATTCACAAACCAGTAGAATGCGTTGTAAATATACGTAATGGTCAGCTCCCGACTAGTAACAACCTTCTCACCCGTCTTTCTAGTGAGGATGCAAGGTTCAATTTGGTCATATTGGTCGGCTGCAAATGTCAGTCTGGAAATTCCGCGAGACCTAGATGTATTCACTCACCGATAAATGGGACCACGGTCGTTTTGAAAGCCCCTGACCCCACGGCCAGTAATATGCAAGCGGGAATAACGCCACCCAAAGCAGCTCCTCCGCGAATGGTAGGGGGTAGCGAAGTTGCGAATAGAATCGTCGCTCCAATTGATTCGATGCTAATACTCTGTTAACTTGAAATTCTGACGGGTCAAGAACAGATTGAGACGTGAGAGGAAGGAAGGTGATTGAAATAGGAATCCACTTTACATAGCAGCGTAGAGCATGGTTTTATAACGGCCAAGCCAGCTATCAGCAACCACAGCAGCAGGAACAGGAGTAATGTAAGACCCGATGATGAGTGCGTTCACAATATTGGATGCAGAAGCCTGTCCTAGACCAAGAGCCCCGGGGACCTCTCCTCCAGGCGCGTTTTGAAGGTAGTTCTCTGTAAAATAATCAGCAATTCAAACACCTCAAGCATTGAACTAAGTGATGCACTCACGTAGAGGGGCAGTCGCCCCGTACCATACAAAGCGTTCGAGGATACCGGCGAGACAGGCAACCCAAAGCCTGGTGGGAATGCGGTCGACGATATTGAGGAGATCGCGCACCTCGTCTTCAGTGGCTATGCGACCATCGTCATCGGTCGCCGGGCAACTAGTGATCGAAGATGGGTGTTCATTCTTGGCACTAGGGGCTTGGGAACGCTTTTCTGCCTCTTCAAACGGAGCAATCAAGCTCGCGTCAGTAACAATGCTCAAATCAGTATTAGGAGCCACTACCAACCGTCGCTGCAAATTGGGCTCTACGGTGATCTCCGCAGAGCCGTGGATGTTGGACACGTGATCAGACATTTTTACCCCTTTTCGAGAGAGAGTTGATCAAGGGTGGGATGGTTCGAAGGTAGGTTGTCTCTGCGATAACTACAGTGAAGTAACAAAAGAGTTTGAGTGGAAAGATGGAAGAATGCAATACCGTTGCGCAATACAGTCAGCACAAGTACGAAAGCAATCGGTAAAAAAGTCAATCAGACGTTCGGGGGATAGAGCGGAATATATATTCGGAACCCCACTGGGAAAGGATTTGGACGTATTCTCAGCCTATCAGATCCATGCTATATCGTTCGAAAAAGGCCATGAGATAAAATCAGGCGGTAAGATAGACTAACTACATGAAGCGAATTTTCTTACAACGATGATGGAAAGATTATCGCGAATTACACTCTAAAATTTACGCAAATATAGGGCTTTTTATCCCGTTCATATTAGCAGACGGACGAAATACATTTGCCCCGGAGATACACCCATCGACCACCGAAGAATATTGAACGAGAAGTGTAACTCTTTTCATGTTGTCTTAATTCAACTAAACAAGGTTTATGGGGATTGATTGGGACTAACATGAATGTATTAACTATACTGAGGCTAACAAGGCAGTTTACAAGGCCTCCGTCATAATTCCCACTCTAAACATCAATAGTGAATATCAGAGGTAGGTGTGTATTGGCTGCATGCGTAAACCATAAACTAATCCGGCGGGATATCATAATGCGCTGAAAGAATCCAGGTATATCATTCGCTTTTCCGTCTCATTCCCAACTCCAAGAAGACCTTAGTATGCACAGCTTTGACATAAAATTCCAGTTGCATCGACCCAAACACTCGAGTACTTAAATATTTTCCTCGACGCAAAACGCTCATCGCTGTATATTGGCGCAAAGGTGAGCCAGAGTTGGCTAGGAACCTTTCACGAAGTGTGACTACTGCGATGCAATAGCTGGGCGTGTGAAGGTAGTGCTCGGGGGCGGGACTTCGCCAGCTCGCCAGACCCATTCCGTCTTATTTGGGGCGATCCTATTATCTCCAATCTCCCACATCTCAAACCCATAGAACGCATTGCTATTCTCGTGGATATCTGCTATGCAGAGTATAACCGAATGATCGGGTGCCCAGCTCACAGTAAGCGTGTGTTGGGCATCCGGCTGGCATGTCTGGTCCACGAAGAGAGACCTTGTGCTAGGAGTTCCTGTCAACTTGAGAGAGCACTGGGCCGTCTCTCTAGAGTTGTGCTTGTATGTGAAGAAGTTATATTGGCACGTTTCGAGGTCACATGCGATGGAGCTGTTGAAGAGCGTCCAGGTGTCCACGGGCAAGATTTCTTGCCCAAAAACAAAGGCAGCTAATGCCAGTATAGAGAAGTGCATCTTGACAGTGCTGATCCTATTTTCTCAAGAATATGGGGGAGTTGTAGCAGAGGCGTGATAAAAGGTTGACAGGCAGTTGATAAAACGTATAGTTATACTTTGAAAACGTAAGAATGTTTGACAAACATCGACATTATCCGTCAACAAGAGTAGAAAACTGTCAGAGGGAGATATACCACTGGACTTAGTCATTTGGTTATAGTTAAGCTTATTTATTCCAGGTAGGTAGGTCCCTAAGGTAAATAGGTATTTAGACCCGGTCCGTACACGTTAAGGGACATACGCTTGGGACTGTTTGCTTAGGTTGGCTTTGGAAAATGATGAGTGCATTAGGGTGGAAGTTTAAGAAGTGGCAGTTGCCTATGGCTTGTACAAGTTATGTAGGTAAGTTTGACGCATTGTTGCTTGGTGGCGTACCAACTCCAGGTCTAGGTAGTAAATCTTGTCTTGTGAATGGTCATGGCTGAAACCTACCTAGATAGATATATGGCCACAATGGATGGCTGCATAATACCTATAAGGTAGGTAGGATACTACCTATTGATGATATAGCAAACACGATTTTTTCTATCTGCGAGTGTAAGAAGTGTATGTTATGGGAAATACCTCGTCGGCCTGGTTTATCATAGCATTGTGCGAGTTGATGAGTATTATAATTATATTACGAAGTTGTTTGATAAATCTACAAAGACAAGACAAAAAAGTAATCAAAATAATTGGTTAGCTTTTAGTCAATTAGATCCACACGTCTTCTCACCTAAGCTCTAAGCTTGAAGCTAAGACTAATGCTTCTGCAACTACCCGCATCACGTGCATGGATGTACCAAGGTACAAAACCAATAAATGTGGGACCAAGAAGCTAAACGAATGATTACATAACGTATGAAGCTAAGTATTTTTTCTCGTTCAAATTTGACACGAAACAGAATTTCTTCCCTTCTTCAACCTTCCATTCTCGTCGTTCCTCTTCCGACCGAGGTGAACTTCCAATTGGCCAACCATGCGAACGGCAGCGCTGTCTGCCTCCCCGTGTGCCGTGCCACCATCTTCGTCATTGCCACCTTGAGGCTCTCTTGTAGTCCGTGTTGCAGGCATACGTGTCTTTGCTGTCTTCTATTTCTTCGATTGCGATAGAAACTGCAAAAACACCTCTTTCAATCCAACACACCTCGTAAAACTTTTTCCTACTTAGAGCAGTTGATCAAATACTCTATATACCGCAAACATGGCGGACATGGTTAGTGTCTACATGAGCACCCCTCCGATCGCCAGGTACGTCGCATTCCCGCTTCTATTCTAAAGAGCTTCACCTAGCTAACCCCCTACCCTCACAGAACGGTCGCGACGGCGGTGTTCCTCTGCTCTGTAGGAGTCTACACGGGCATGCTGAATCCAGAGCCATTTATCTTCCACTATTCGCGGCTCACTCAGTTCCCGCCCGCTCTATATCTAATCGTAACGAGCTTCCTGTTGACAGGATCCGGAATGAGTGTGTTGTTTGATACCTACTTCGTCTTCACGTATCTAAGCCAGCTCGAGACGGGTAACTCGAAGTTCTCCAAGAAAGAGGATATGATATGGTACCTCTTCTTTCTCGCCTGTGTCATTCTGGTAGGTTAAATCTCTTCACCTTTCTGTAGCTCATTGCCTGTCAAGAGACAATGGATCATCCCCACCACGAGAAGTTTTATATATCTCTGTATCCTAGCCCCCCACTCCCCTTTGCCCAACACCAACAGCACCTCATATATCTGCCCGCATAGTGAATTTCCTCTACAGCTATGACGGTTCCTGGAAATGAGGAAGATCACCCCTGCACTGTGGCTGGCCCGTCATTCGCATACCTCAATAGGGTCAGTCCGGAGTGTGGGCATGGTGGGATGTCTAATTGGATGACTCGAGCAACGTCTTCGGACGCATTTGCTCGGGTGGTTTGTAGCGCCCTACATACTTAAAAACCCTAGTTCCTATAATCTTGACTATGCATCGAGAGGAACGGCTTGCTAACTAGCGCCATTAGCCTCTGAATGCGTTCTTCACAGGTGGTTACTTGCTACTCCACGCGCTGCTCATCGCATTGTGTTACACGGCAACGCAGGATCAGCGAGGAATGAATGCGCATTTCTACATCATCACTATTCCCGCGCAGCTTATGCCTTATTGCCTTCTGCTCGTGCAGCTTCTGTTTCCGAATGGCTGGGAGAGCTTGAAGATTGGGTTGACTGGCCTCATCGCCGCTCACCTTCACGACTTTCTCACTCGGATATACCCCGAGTTTGGACACGGTCCCAATCTAATTCCTACGCCTCGGTTCCTTTCATGGATCATGAGCACCCCCGCCGTCCAGAATACTGTGTATGGGCAGTCAACTGCCCCTTCTAACAGCGGGGGGAGAACTGGCCCTCTACCAGATTCGTGGCGGACTAAGGGACCTGGACGACGTTTGGGTTAGGCACTACGAGCTTATATAACGTATAGATAATTGTCATGAATACGAATTAATACAAAATAATGTCTTGATCAAAATTTTCGCTATCATTATGGTGCCTTTTTATTGGTCTTGCAGCAAGTGACCGGTCTATTTACAATATTCCTCGCTATTCCCAGGTTCAGTAACCAAAGCGGCAAACTGTTACGTATAGTAACTAACTACAAGATGGCTACTGTATGCGCCATGTAATTATATGCATCATCCCCTATTCATTTCCCATCGATATCGTACCATTCCAGTATTCTACGCCTCGTCTCAAGCGAAGCATTCCCAAAAACGCCGTCCCTAATATTACCAAAAGTTTCCCTGGGTATCTATGCAGATGTATACACCCAATGCATGAATCGTACATAATACACCTCTAACCGTAGAAAGAGTCATCCCCATCTCTTGTCCTCGCAATTAAGTCCTCTCAAAGCCGCGGTGGCCCGCTTGCTGCTCCTGTATATCCGCAGCGGTTGTAATATATAAGCCGCGATCCTGGAGCCGTCGTTCGTGAATCGTCAAAGGCTTCGATGTCTGCGAATTACCAGCCTGCTGTGTCTCTTTCGAGTCCACCGGCGTCGCGCCCTGTACGGATATCATTGGCGGAGCGTATTTCTTTGGTGTCTTGATGCGTGGTACGGATGGCATTGATAGTGACGGAACCTTATTGTGGCGGGCTGGAGGAGGCGGAGGCGGTGGTTGAGCTACAGGCTGGGGATTTCTTATAAGTCTCGCCGTTGAGGAGTCCGTCGGAGAGGGTGACCGGTTCGAAGTCCGAGACGGAGGGTGCGATGATGGTGGTGGCGGGATGGGTATCGAAATAACGTCTTCGACCGCATTCAAATATTGTTGCATGGCATAAGAATCCGGTACGTGCTGCTTCACGGCCGCCGGGGGCGCTGGAGAAGCTGTCCTGGAAGGGCCTCGACTCATATTCCCGGGGATGTAAGCAGGGTGAGTAGGAAGCTGTCGCGGATCCAAGTTGTAGTTCGCCCGCCGCGCCGCAATCTCCTTTTCCAAGGTGTCGTAGTAACCCACATTGTTCATGTATGCCCGCTGAGCATTGAGTTCATAAGCGCTGATCATAGACACAGAGGGTTTACTGTCGTGAGACGTAAATGCCCCTTTGCTCGGCGCTGTGATAGAGCCACTTCCTCCTCGAGGGTCATAATCCGAGGCCAAGGCATTACGCTCTCGAGCCCTCTTCTCGCGGCGGTGATGAACTATGAAGAGCCCCACGCTTCCCAGAAATAGCAGCGCACCCCCAACGGCGATGCCTACAATAGCGCCAGTCGTCATCGATGTCGGATTCGACTGGTTAGTCTTCGACGTGTCAGTGTCATTGTCGTCGGTAGGGGGTGCAGTGACCTCAATTGGCGTATCAGAGAACAGTGTTCCTGATATGCCAAGTAAGCTTCCCGGTGCAGGAGTCTGTTCGCAGCCAGCTTGCAAAGCAATAAGGACTATGGCCCATTAGTTAGCCTTGTCTGACCCAACAACCATATAGTAATAGATCATACAGTTGGCCAGATAAACTTGGTTATCGCTTGCTTGAAAGCATTGGTAGCATGCCTCAACAGACTCGTTCTTGAATGCACCATTCCCTGCTGTGCAATATCCATATTCCGATGCATTGTTCGGGTTTGAGATACCATACTTGAGGGACTGGGCCAAAGGAGCGCACCCAAAATCAATATCACAAGGGGATGATATAGATTTGGGGGCGTCTGGAGAACCAAAAACGCATACATCGACGGCATATCTCAAGTTGTCTTTGTAAAGCCTATGTTAGTCACTACAATTACATACAGGACAGTATAATTGGTAATCTCACATAAAAACCAAGAGACGTCACTCTCAGAGCCACTGACAGCCTTGCTGTCCTTTAGGCAGCTGAGACAGTTCTTGAACTTGATACCCGCTGATGAAGAGCCATACTCGCTATCTAGACAAGTGATGTCTGATGAATTTGTTGACGATGCTGCCGGGTTTTGTGCATCGCCGTCCTGATGATCTAAGCACACTGCAGCACATGGTGATCCTGGCGTAACTTGGAGACAATTGACGAAACCGAACAGAAGAAGCAGCACACTAAGGCTTAGCACCGAAGGGACCATTTTCACGGGTATGTAATTGTACGGTCGAAGGTAATTAGGGTGGGCGAAGGGATAAGGATATGATGAGGACGGGGGTTCCTATAAGGGTGGTGTCGAACGCATGGCATGCCTCCGAGTACCGCAATCCACTTCTGTAGTCGAAATCCTCTCCGTTTTTTGATAGTAACAGGCCCTGCCAGTAGATAGGAATACCCGTAAAGAGTATGAGGCTCCAAGCCCGCCGTGTAGGAGGACCTCCATCTCATATATGACCTCTCTACTCAGCTCACCCCGCATCCCACCGCGAGGCAAGCGGCTGCGCGGAGATGACGGAGTTCAACATCCTGTAAGCTCGCATGCAATTTTACACTTGTGCTAAGTAAAGAGTGCGTCTAAGAGTTTGTCTATGTCCGTTTGTGGAGAATGTTTCTGATAATAGGACTGTTTTTTCTTTGGGCCGAAAAAACGGCCATAGACGATCCAATGGAACGGCAATAATACCCTGGCCAACGGAACTGGGCAAATTCAGCAAAAAGCTTAAGGGAGGCCAACATGCCGGCCATGGCGTCCACTTTGGCAGGTCTTTTGCAGACCTCTGAGCAATGACATGGTCCGGGGTTAAGCAGGCAACAAAACAGATAAAATCATGTAACCAATAGTAAGAGAGCGGGAAGAGGTGGAAGCGCGAGATGTAGGCCAAGTCCAACCGTCGGTATTGATTGGCCAATCCTGTACCGGGGAGTTCGATGCTAACCCAGGAAGAGACAAGAACCTGAAAATGATAGGCTGTCATGTAACGATGCCAGGTAGATCCAGCGGGTCTAATAGACGCCGGCCAGACCAGCGACCTGCCGGGGTCTCAGCTCAAATGAACTTCATGACCCCTCGTATTATTCTTTAAGACATTCTTCAAACGGCCATGAGCACGAGGACACGGGGATGACGGGCAGAACGGGAAGCTCAACCTAGATCAAATTTTATATCCACAGTCCCATTTTATTTACGAACCATCGAGCGGTACTTGGTCTTGGTGGTTTTTTTTTCCTTTCTTTTTTTGGTGGTCAAGGTGTAAGAAATGGGAAAAAACCTTTGAGAAAAGCATTAGTAGCAAGGCTCGCTGACATTGAGACCCCTAACGCATTTTTTAACCCCTTCTGCGCTTTTGTTAGTGCAAAATTTAGTGTAAAATGCAGGAGCTACGAATAGGATCTAAACGCGTAACTGTATTAGAGTGATAGCGGCTGCATTGCAGACGCAAGAGCCACCGCTTCTTTCGCTTATTACTGCAGGCGCATTCTAACTGCGTTCTCCCTTCTAAGACGTACTTGATTACCTAAAAGTCCTATTCAATTTTTCGGTACAGGATCCTTTTTTTTTTTTTTTTTTTTCGTCACAACTCTTTCTTACCTAACACAAAATTCAATCATCATAGTCAATTATTATCTTCTCATACTTCCAAGGTTGTCGACAAGTGAATACTATGATCAGGTAGGTCTCTGACCTCGCGACCTTCAACATCACCTTCGTCTATCTAGACACGTAGTAGGGATCATTGTTTGCATATAGATTCTGTCTAACATCAATACCCCGATGCCTTGGTGGAATATTAGTGTTCCCTTACTTGGGCGCTTAACATGGAAACTTCCAAAGGATCGCGCGCGGAAACTAGCCCAAGACGGCGACCTAATCGCGCTTAAACAATATGAAAGGGTCAGTTCGTGGCGCGAATAGTATCGTCATATCCCTGCTCTGTTTACCGGCCGTCAGGTTACTCAAACGCCATCGGACCCGGAGAGTCGCATACGTTGGTCGTACATGGTAAATTGCCAGATCCAAATCTTTACCCAAGACAAACGTAGATTGATATATCTAGATCGAGAATACTGCTATCACTCCATACCCCACAACGTTTTACGTCAAAGATTAGGAGACTAAGCGTCACTTACCTATCTTAGGTGCAATCTTCTGCGAAATCCTGGAATATGAAGTCATGAATCCTTCCAGGACTAGGTAACTACCTAGGTACCTAGTCTTTGAGAAGATAGAATACAAGGCTTCGATATTAGCAAGATCTTAGACATCTGCGGTGTTCAGGCCTCCGCGGCTAGCCGTCGAATCCAGAAAACCCCAAGCGATGCGCGTAATATTCTCAATTCCTCCCTCTGCATGTAATAGCACGGACAGCTACCTAATTCCGCTGGTGCCACGTTGATGTGGGTTATAGAGTATCCAGAAAATATGCCCAGTATACTGATCCTTTGAAGCTCTATGTGGAACTGGTTCACGCTACTGCAGTATCATGGAGCTAGCCAGCTTGGGCGTTCTATATCCTAACCGCGCCATTTATAAACTAGAACATGCAGGCTGTCAGTTTGTAGATACTATCCTGGAGCCAACAGCTCGATACTGTCTTCCAAGGGCGTAGATAGGGATAGTTTACTTCAGAGCTATTTATTAGTTGGATAATTCGAAGATTCTTTTCTCCTAAGGTGCTAGAAAACGAAAGAAACCGGCATGATTGGATTGTCAAAGTTAACATCCCAATGCCCCCTGATTCCAGAACCTCCCGTCGTGCTCATCTCATCCATCAGCTAGTCCTTCTAGTTTCCCGTCCAGCGGTCGGATTTGTCTGATAACATTAACCACATAGGTAGATGATGCTTAACCGCAGTTGCAAGGCAGCACCTGACTTGGCCCAGCTGTGCCCAAATCCTCATGCGAGCTGATATCTTTAAATCCAAAGAACGCGTAGCTATCCTTACTAGGACTGTTCGTGGGATTCACTATCAGCCAACCTAGGTATTCATGAGAAGGGTCAAAAAATTTATTAACTCACGGAACGAGTGTCATCACGCCTGCATCTTGATCAGACATGTATCCCCAGTGGACCGTCCAGCCATTGTCAATACAATTGGCGTTTGAGAATCCCCACGTTTCAGGGTCGGCGTCTTCAGGGGCCTGTAATGCGAGCTGGCAGACCACTCCCTCAGGTGAACCGTCCAAGATGAGCATGTCTATGAGAATACGATGCTCTGAAGGCGTTACGGCTGGGCAGGATATTAGTATATCACTAGTTAAAACATAGTGCAGGACTATAACTAACCTCGATACATATTCTTAACAGTCCAAGTGGTCTCATTATCTCGCGGTAAAAGGGGCTTTTCGAGAACGTTTCGAGCACGAGGCTTGCTAGGGGATTTCGGAGGATAAGCATTCATGGTTTGTTCAGGGATATGTGCGCCGGTATTCAAAGCCGTGTCGTCGAATCCGAAGTACGCCTCGACGTTCTCCTCTATATCAAGCAAGACCATGACTATGAACCCTTCCGGTGCATGTCCTCCGTTAACGCTATATCGCTCAGTCCCATTGCAAGCCGCGCCGGAGAAAGTGACTGTGTCGCAATTATGTCCATTATCCGCGTCGACAGTAAACTGACAGAATGTAGGAGGGGTGTCTGGAGGTGCTTCGGATTGGGAAAACTGAAATTTCCAATCGCAGGTCTCGTTGCCCGCGGACCGCGTTCGGGAGACGTTGGAAACAGTCCAGTTACCAACTGGCTGCGGATGCTCATCTCCCCGGACGAGGAGAGCAAAGAGCTGGCAAACTAACGGAACTACGAATTTCTTCATCTTAAAAAAAAGGTGTTGTCGATAATACCAGCGACTTGTCCTAGAAAAAGAAAGCGAAATGGATAACGATGCAGCTTTGAACTACTCACATTCTTCAACGCTGATATTGCAGCCTGTGCCTGCATATTTATACAGACTCGGACTTCCAGTTTTACAAGATGTCGTAGTTATTGTTCCCATCGAGACGGGATTCTACGTAAAATGAGACATCTCACAGATCTGGCTCCCAATGCAGACAGCCGTAACGCTAGGCTGCAGTCGCGTCGGGATAATAGACAGGTAGCTTGACGATCGTAATAGCTCTTTCATTTCTCTTTTACTCCTTCGCGAAGCTAACTTCAAGTTTCCGCGTCTTTTCCAGTCTTCCAAGGCGATATCACGGTAAATTCGTGCGATCAATCATTATAGACTACCTGGGGGCTAGCGACGGTGACTTCGGAAAGCCACGCGTCTGGTCGCATAAAATTGGCTTGAGGTGATCAGCTGGAAAGGCTGAGATTAAAGCAAAAACTGATGGTTTCAAGTTACAAGGGACTAATCAATACGAAACGTCATGGCCTTTCTGCATATTAGTTTGATCTATGTTGGTTGCCTAGTGGTGTCATCCCGTCTACACCATATAAATAGGGCTAACACTTACAGAATCATCGTGTGACAAATGCCCGGGTAGCAGTTATTAGTTACATGGATATTGATATGATAGCCCTGAGATTACGACTACGAGTTACTTGACTCGAACACTTCTGTTACACAGCAGCTTTGGACTCTGTTTACCTACATACGCTGGGAAATTTGTTTGCTATCGTATTAGAAAAGAAAAGAAAAGAAAAGAAAAGCTAACCGTCTTTGCTTGCAACATACCTGAGGTAAATATAGGACGTACGTTGAGTAGGGTTTCTAAAGTACGTACTTTATTATAAGATACAGTATGATACACATACCCCTGTAAAATGCGTATCATACGTATCATACAGCGGCTCGGAATTACTAGCACCCACGTCACATGATACCCTTTACAAGCCTCCCTTACTCTAATTTCCTAACAACGCGCACACGTAACAACAAGTAAGTAGGTATAACAAATTTTAAAAGGGACGAAAAAAAAAAAAAACTTAATAATATTTAATTCTACCTAATATTTAGAAAAAGGGAAAAAAGGGTGAAAGAATAAGTACTTAAGTACCACTTAATATATGTACCTAATAAGTAATTCCGTTCCGATGGTACGGGTTTTAAAATAAGGTACAGTAAAGTACAGGAATAATACCGTATTTTTACAGTTGGTATCATACACTCAGAAACCCTAACGTTGAGAATTGGTGATAAACTAGAGTTAATTTACATCGGGAGGTGAGAGAGTATCTACATATCATGTCTAAAGCAGTTATATAAATCAACTATATCTAAAACGTGAGCGAGACGCTAAAGAATATAGTAGAAAAGTGTAATATATTTTGCTAGGGATGCCCCTGAAATATGAGGACCACGTCAACATCTTAATCACATGACCGTAGCTCAATAATCATCCGTCGATGAAGCGTGTTTTTGTGTGAACTTTACAATTCTACCTAATAATGTAACTATAATAACTATAATCCAAAGCTCGCATGGAATGAATGTCCGGGTCCCGTCTAACCAAACCAACTCCTCGCTTACCTAGTACCATGACACATTTTCCAAGCGCATAATATCATTCCTCAGCTCATTGCACGTTAAAAAGTTCCGCTCACTACCAGACAGCACTCTTCGGCCTGACCTTGCTCAGTGCCTCTTGTCCGATATGCTTCGCGATCTTCAGAGGTTGGACGAAAGGAGCGGACCGAGGCGTGTTAGTTGTAACGTTATTCTCCTCCACGTCAAAAACCATCGCCTTTGGTGTCTTGGGGTCAAACAAAAACCAGGGTGCGGTAAGTAAACCTTCTTCACCGGGGAGAGCATCGGTAGAGGAATCGTACAAGTCCGACTGTGCCTCAAGGTCACTGTCAAGAGACTCCATAGGGGTTCCAGTTACACTCGGGATACTCGATGGTCCTTCCGGCTCAGGAATAACCCGTGGTAAATCATGCGTTTCCTCATTGCAGTTTTTCGGGTACAGGCTGGCTTCTTGTCCCGGAGTTCCAGCGTGGGTATGTCTGTCACCATGAATTGCGCAGCTTGGTGAGCGTCGCACAATGATCTCTTCCACGATCTCGTCATCATCCTCGCTGTCAACATCCCCTTGAACAGACCATTTGGGTGACCCGCTTCTTCCGTTGATATCCGTATAATTGAAGGCTCCCGTGAGGTCCTTTGGTACTCGCTGCCGCCCGCGGCTGATGGCGCGAGGTTGCCAAGAATTCACCACAGCCCCCTGGACTGACGGGCTTTGGGCTTTATAACTGTTGCTTCGCGACCGAGAGGCATGAGCCATAGGGCGGTAAGTCGATTCAACATTGCTCATGCGGTTATCTGGGCGGAACATGGCTGAAGGTCCTTTAACTGCCGAGCTATTATGTATGCTTGGACTAGCACCGATTGGGATTGAAGCTCCTCTGGCGTCGAAGTATTGCTGCTTAATGGGGCCATCGTCGAGAACGGGATTTGCAGGCCGATTTCGGCTTGCATTCCGTGATTTCGGTGAGGAGGGACGATCTGGGTATGGTGAAGATGTATCTGCTTCCTGCCTAACCAAGGAGTCTGGCTGTGGGCTCATAGTGTCCAAGCGTCGAGCGAGCCTGGTTGAGTCGGGTCTTTGATCAAGCGCTGAGTCTGAGCGTTCACGCCTTTTCGATCGACTGGAGACACGCGACTTTGGCGAAGAAACATTTACTGTATCTTTGCCAATCGGTTTGGAATTTTTGCCTTTTATGCCTAGCCCTACTCTAGACGTGTTTTTAGTGGCTGATTTTGGTGATTTCGACGAACCCGTTAATATAGGCGACTGATTGTGTAACTCTATGGAGTTTCGTAGGCGCGAGTCGGAAGGAGCCCAAAAGGACCTGGTTGGGAATTGTGGACTCAAGTCATCAAAGGCTGTAGTGGGAGTCATAATGGCATTCTGCTGTTCCATCGAGAGTTCGTCTTTCCGTCCAGAATCAGGATGTGGTGTGGGGATATGCGGGCGCTTGTGAGCATCCTTTGGGATAGAAAGTTTAGGCCGGACGGCTAGGGGCGTCGGGCTTGGTGCTGTCGGAGTAGGAATCGAATCATTCGCTGACTTAAGGGGTGGGACCTTTATTCGTGGAGACGATGCCTTGACTTTCCTAGATGATGATCGACGTGAGGCCAAACCCTTAGAATCGAGTGACTCCTTAGAAGCACGGGTGCGACTTGAACCCTTCGACTTCCTTGACGTGCCCGAATGTCCTGAGACGATTGAACCCTGTAAGGATTTCGTACTTCTATCACTCCCAGCTCTGGGACCGCGTCCTAACGGTACATAGTCGTAGTCTTTGGTGGCACTACTAGGGGATATCGATTCATACTTAGCGAGTGTGGACTCACTTAATGGTGAAACAGGCTGAGGAGTCTTGTTCGATATGTTGTATGAATCGGAATGCTTTGATGTCTGGGTTGTTGGAGTGTTCGTAGAACCACTTCCTCCGGTTGGTTTAGACTGTTCCGACCTCTTTGGAGGATCCTCTTTGTCAGGTCTAGTCGACCTGTTGTTTGAACCGTCTTTTGACTTGTCATCATCGGTGGAAGCAACCCCTGATGCATTGTCATCAGGTCGATACACCAATTTAGCGTATGGGGCAGCCTCTGTATCGACAACCAGAAGTTCTTTCTCCCCCCTGCCAAGGATCCCATAAACATTCACCTCGCCATCTTTTATCCCAATTACGGCGCTTGTTCCGGCGTAGACAGCGTCATCTTCAATACCGCAACGGTTCGCAAATACCACAATTATTTCATCTTCGCTTTCGGCTCGGATAAGCGGCTCTAACCTCGTTACCCAATATGTCAATGTATCCAAATCCGGTTCATTGGGCATGCGCGAGAACATTCGGCCATCCTCCCTTGTGAGCCAAGCCATGGTAAGGACGACGAGGTTTGATCCCATCTCCAAAACATGAAATGCGAATTCGAAAGCGTGGAAGGGAGCCTCGAACTTGTATGGACTAAAGTAAAAGTCAGTAAGGTCAACTACATGCATAATCATGTCGCTCACTTAATATCCATGCCTAGACAAGTCGTTAGCCAAAAGTAAAGGATGGGTTATAACGATGATTACACACAAATGCCGAGGGAAGTGTTTCCCAGACCCGGGATCGACCCTTGCCAAAATCCTTCGCCTCCTTCTAGAGCCCATGTTTCGTCTGTATAATACAAGAAATTCTTTCTATAGTTACCGATTGTTTCTCCCTCACTGTTGACGATGATCGCTGAGTTGTAATACTCGGGGCCGGTGGGCCATTTCGCTTTTACATCGCAGCTCTCTGGGTATCCGACTATGGTAGCGCAATTGTATTTGAGTGCGACGGTTCTCGCCCAAAGCGCAGTCACACCGGAACCTTGAGGCTCGAGGAAAGGGCTGATTTCTTGGAGCGACTTGAAATTATAACCTTGATGGTGTCAGTATTATGATTTGAATACGTCCGGTCGCTCTTCAGGGGACGGCTATACCTGTGAAAGATAACTCGGGTAGGCAAAGCAGGTCAAGGTTCTCAGGATTCGCTTTACTCAAGACTGCGTCGGCGCGGTTAAGATTATTATTGACGTCCCCGAGCTTCGGGGCGAATTGCAGACACCCAATCCTCATTTTTCACCTACCGCTTCATAGGAACAGGAGATGTGGTTATATTGACAAATTCTTGAGAGTATGACGGAGTAGAAGAGGGGAATTAGAAGTGTTAAGGTTTGTTCTTGTACCCAAGTAACTACCTAATATTAGGAAGAGAGTCGGAAGAGGTCGGAATCGGTGGTTCTGGGTCCGATACAACTGTCGCTTGTTTGAACGTCGAATACAATATAATCAATCCAATGCTCTCGCTCGTCTTGAGTTGGCGTACAGTATCGTATCGCACCCAACGATTGCGCGACTCGAGACCCTCGCGAATAAAAGCAGAAGCTAAGGGTACGCTAAAAAGGAATATCGATCTGAATAAGTGAAGCGGAAAGGTGGATGGGGTCGATCGAAGGGGATGTGCAACACCATAATCCTTAGCAGATATTATGTAGGGTATGTAGGGTAGGATGGGGTGTTAATTATTAATTATAGCTAGGATCGAGTCGTGATGCTACGTCTTTTACCAACGAAATCTGCTAGATAGCACGTTTAGACAAGGGAAATGCTGAGGGATAGCTAACAAAGAAAAAAAAATTTAGATGAACAACAGGGGAACTAGACTGTGCGTGTGCCTCGACGAGGGTCTAGTCACGCAGCCAACGATACTGCGAATATAAGCGCTTCTTGGGCTATGGGCCAACCCTCTTTGTCTTGAGGCCTTATTGCATAGTGCGATCAAGCCGAATATGAAAGCTCTGGTTATACCTAATCTCCAGCTCCCCAAGAATATGTATAACTCACCTGGAACATGAGTATTGAAACTAGGGCGGAGCTAGGTATTGCCAGTCCTAATCCAACGCTTGGATTCTTGCGCAGTTCCACTAGGTTCGCGACTTGATCAGAGGTAACATATTGGGCAGACGACGAAATGGATGTTCAATTTACCATAATTGGGTGGTGGGGGCTCGGATGGTCACTGATCACCCAATTGAAATATCACGAATCGCTGTTGAAGTGGTGTAGGAATAAGAATCCAGGCTTGACCATGGCTAGGCCAAGGAAACGATCCGCTGCAGAACATTTTTGGCTGTAGTGTAACTTGAAACGCCTTGATGGAGGCGGGAAAGGCTGGTGAAGAATCCCAGAGTGTCGGATAGGGTTGGAGTAGGCCAGTAGACTGCCAGAAGAGGCCCCCAGAATAAGATGTTGTATGGACCAGTGGGATCCAACTTCGCTAATAATCTGCCGATTAACCCCTGCTTGGCTTTGAAGGCGCTAAGCAAGCCACCGTGAGTGGGCGAGACCAAGTAGTGCTCCGCATCCGTTCTTCCAAAGTGATGGAATCTGATGAGGGGCTCATGGGTCGATATTGTGAATATCCACTTCTAGACGCCAGAGAAAAAGGTATTCCTCCCCACACCTGTCAGCATCATGAGGATTCATGGCGAGTTATTCCTTTATTAACACTCATATTATCATACTGAACGCTGCTTCAATTGGCTCGATTTTCCGATATGTTTACTGTGGGAAACGAAAGATGAATAAGTAACTGAAGTGAGAATATGAGAATGAGTGGGTTGGGACTCCTGTAGAAATGTGACGTACCTGGTTTAGTACTATTTTGGAATAATATCATGATCCGGATCGCAGCTATTATCTTGAGCAAATATGGCAATCCGAAAAGAATGCGAAGAAACGTTATTGATGGTATATTTCCTATCAAAAACGAATCGTCGACGATGGATGGAATATATATTGACATGCTGTAGACCCAGTATATTAGGTACCTGTCAGTACCGTACTAGGCATATGTTCTCAACTTGAGACAACTTCACAGTAGTCATCATGCCACGAAGTACTGGTGTAAGACACAAATCAGTCTCATTGAGCCTAATTGTGCCAGAAGTAACATGAAGCTTCACTGATCCTATCTCTGAGAGTGTCAGTTGAAGAATCCATTTTGAAATCATTGAGAAAATACAGCGCACTAGCTAAAGCGCCACTTTCCTATCAATTATGTAGGTGAAGTTATGCGCAGCTATAGGCACACTTGTCCTAGCAGTAGAGACCGTATAGTCTAAATAGGTACCTAAGGTAGTCTTCAATTCTTAAGTCGAGATGTGTATTTAGAACGAAGTAAGAATCTCGCTTGAGGGGTCAAGACATAGCCCCGCCATCATCACCTTATTCTCATGAAAAAAAAAAAAAAAACAATGCTTACTATAAGAAAAAAATTAGATAAGGCACTAATAAGAGCGATTTCACGACCCTATAAGAGAACTTGTTGCTGGTATTGCGTAAAAGTATAGCTTTCTCCTAGATTCTTTCGTGGCTATCACTGTACCGGGCCAGCCGTGTGGTATATATAAAGCACCATGACATAGACTATTAAGTGATGATGCTATAGGGTAGAATGACAAAGTATGGCGGGGTATTCTCGTGCCTAATCATGGTTATATACCTCCACTAGCCGTCTCTCTATATCGCGGAGACGTTAAAGGAGATCTAACAAGATATATCAATTCCACGTAACATCCATATGAGTATGTGGAAGTGAAGAGCTTACTCATATGAAGTGGACGCTCCCACGAAGGAGCATTCTGTCCCGCCCTATTGAACCAGCCTTTTCTCTTCCTGGTAATATTCTTTGGGGACAGTATACCCACAGACCTCTGATTGCACTTTTCAATAAGCTCGAAATAGAAGTCATGATTCGCTACCTATATCTTACACCGCTCGAGAGTAGTAGACCAGGAACATCCATTCTACCACGATATGTTGAAAAGTAAAAGGCAAAATGCGAAGAGCCAGGAGTTTAGACGTTCTGCAAACTAGGACTCCTAAGTAAGGACTGGAGGTCATATATAAATAAATCGGAACATTTAATGTTTTGTAACCGGTTTGCATACTCGGCTTGCCGATTGCCCACAGCTTTCGGGACGAAGCGTTCAACTGAGGTTGGGAATTATCCGAAACTACTTCACATGCAGCGGTCGTTTCATTCCCTCTCAGGTCGCCACCTATTAAATTTAGGTACGCGCTGAGCCAGTGCGATGCTACTCAGCATTTCTGTTTTAAGCCAACGTTCTCACGGGTTTCTGGTGAAGGGCTGTATGTATGTTGGTGCAAGATTGGAAAGTATAATCTATAAAATGGTCGAATCAGAGAGACTCACCTTCCCATTTCAGGACGCCTATCTAGCGCTTAAGCTCATGAGGAGACAGTTTCATTCAGGTGAGATGATACCATCGGCTCGGTATGCGATATCCGATTATTCGGCATACCGTCTCGGCCATGGTTGAGCTGCGCCACAAGTGACGGACAAGCAACTGTACTATGTAAAACGACAGATTCTGCCCGTTGTTACCTCACCTTATACTATGTAAACGCACCATAGCCGCTCTTTATTGAATGTTTGCTTTTAGCTACGTGGTATGGGCGCTTACGAAGGTAGGTCAATCTTCTTCTTGCTTCGTCAGTGAGTCCCGGCTGTTTGGGTCACCTAACACATAGGAAACCCCCTGGCAGCTTGCTTGTATGAACCTCTTCGCTTAACAATTCAGATGTACATAGTACTGATCGAAATAGCCACATAGATGCCCAATTACCTATATACGCCACAATATGATCGTAGTAAGATTAGCAAATGCTTTTTCTGCGCGCCAAGTCAATACGGCTAATTACTCGGTTCGTCGTCATTTTCGTTCGCATTACATGCATGATGCGGCCCCCAAAAGCCCCGAGGTTATGAGGGCCATAATGGCCAGCAGGGTCGCTTTCTATGCTCTACGCAAAAATCACTAGGTCTACCTAATAAGGTGAATGTGCCTTTGTCCGGCTTGTGTGACGAAGCGTTCGCTTTCTGAAAAGGACAAGCACCATCCGAATTGAGGTTATTTTCGGTGGATCGATGATTTGGGGGACATGTTGAGTAACGCTCCTCTACTCAGCGATTGGACGAAGTCATTAGCGGAGTCATTTTTTGATCTCCAATAAACGGCCGTAGCCGAAGCCATCGTCTTGAATCTCCACTCGGCAAGGTGCCACGAGCAGGGGATCTTGCATCCGGAACCAACGTCAATACACGTGCTCTAATATCCCATTGGATCTTTTCTTTCCATCCCCTGGATTCTGCCCCCAGACTAACGACACACAACCATGGCAAACTCCCGATCCTCCGACTTTATCGAGTTGTGATGGCCTCCGCACGGCCCCCCCTCTCAATGATTTGCATCGCTCTGCCGACTGTCTTTTTCCACTAAACGGATCTGATGAGCTGATGTGCGTCGACTCGATGAGGCGGTCGAAAAGAAATATCTCAAGACATTACGCGCTTACAGTCTTCTCTTTAGAGGCGACTTCAATTGGGAAGTAAGGAGATCACGTTGACGAAGCGCTCTCACTACTCCCTTGCTTCTTAGTTGAGGGAGAGAGCCTTCTCTCAAAGTAAGGTATCAGAGATTTTATTATAATCGAACGTCCGTCTGCGGCTCAGTAATGTCGCTTGGACCCCCAAAATTTCTATCTTGGCTGCAGATAATCTTTACCGAACGTACTCAATATTGGGTATAATATCTATTAACCAAGTCTTCGAGACTTCGACACCTAGCAAGTACTCGACTACAGACAGAGTTCGTGAGCGAATATGGTGGCGACGTCTCGATTTCTATCTTTTGCCGCCCTTTGGCGTGCATCGGCTGCGTTACTTGTCGCAAACGGATCGCCATGCGAAACCAAATGCGGCAATGTACTTAGCTCAACAGCAGATGATATGATAGTCTGCAAAGATTCAGAATACAAACTCTCATCACCAGGCCAAGTCTATGAGGCCTGTATCGGCTGCGAGTCGACGAGTTCTTACGGAACACCGAATGGAGCGCAGAATAAATCAGACTTACAGTCTATGCTATGTAAGCTTTTATTTATTTTCTTCAATACGCCATGGTCAAGTACCTTAGTACTAATTCATGTTCTTAGATAATATGCGATATGCTGTAAATGTATGTCTATTCGAAGCCGGAACGAGTCCTTGTATCACTTCGTACGTACATAATACATCGTCTCTTCTTCCGTTTAGGTATTGACCTCAATAGCTTTGCTTGCGGTAACATCCAAAGCGCGATACAATATGGAAACCTTACGTCCAGTAGCTCAATATATGGCTACTGCGACAAGTGGACCGACTATAACCTCGATAAATGCCACGATTGCTTGACTTCATCGTCTAACAGCGACTATCTTCGCAACTGTATGACCTATAATAAGTCTCGTCACTGCGGCAATAGCTAACGCTTCTCTCATTTTAGATATATCCATCCTAGACGGTGCCTGCAGACTAAGACTGGAGCCTCCAGCTACCCTCCCCTTGCAAGGTAACATCTTTTCTACGGATGTTGTAAATGTAACGGAGCCTACGCCTACAGCCACATTCGCCCCGCCAGGTCTGAAGGGCCCCCTGGACTCCGGGGCTATCGCCGGTATCGTTGTTGGTGGAATCGTCGTCCTTCTTGTTATCGTCGGGTGCGGGATCGTTCTCAATGGGAAACGGCGGAGAAAGGCGTATCTTCGTCGCCGGGAGCAAACCGCTAAGAACTGGCCTTCGACTCAGGGTGGCGGGGAGATGTACGAGACACCTATCAGCCAGAAGCCCCTCCGTGGCTGGGAGGACTCGCCTATCAGCGCAGCCACGCAGACTACCTTCCCGCCTTATTTCTCCCCGTATTCTTCGCAATATAACAGTCCTATCAGCGCTGTAGAAGGCCCGAGCAACATGACATGGCCAGTGGAGAAGTCGCATAACATCGGTATTGCGATAAGTCCTGATCGCGAGGCCTACTCTCCTTGGAGTGACAGGAAGGGAAAGGAAAAGGCTGCGGCGGAAGGAAATGACGGTTATGAGCTGCAAGAGGGTATGAACAGTGCCGGTGGTTACGAAAACAGCGCCCCGATACAACCTTCGCATGCCTACAACCCACCTATATTGAACCATCCCGGTTACGGGAGGCGTAGTACAGGGTCTCAGGAAAGCCCGCAAGAGTAAGAAATGGGAAGACGGAATGATTCCCTACAATGTGGTACTACTGGGTCTGATGCGGCTTAAATTATTTGCTCTTATCATGTCAGCGAGGAGTTGCGGTGTGCGATGAGATACCTAAAGGTCATGTTTGATGATTTACGCTAAATTTCCTTGACCGTATAGGGACGTATTCTATAATGTCCGCTTGGGGGTGGTGACTTTGATTTAACTAGGGAGAGTTCTATACCATGGTAGTTGATTTGATTCCTAATTGAGGGTATGAATTTATCTTAGGAACTTCCAACCGCTATGTCTTACGAGTATCAAATTATCACTCAAACCCCCTTTTATGCGCTGCGCAGCATCCGCAGCATTCGAAGCATCTCAGGGAGAGATTCGTCAGCAGCATCATGTCGTCCATACAACCTGAATGCTATAAGCATCTTCCCTTGCCAAGTCTTCTGGGCCATAGCAGTTTTAACGATTTCAGCATTACTCTCCGTCTGGAATAAGGAGGACGTTACCACTACGGGAGGTTCGAACCGTTCTCTCATCAAATAATCCAGTAAACCCTCCTCTTCCAATAAGTAGAGTGTTAAAAGCAGGTAGATCAGTCTGTTAGAGAGAGGAATGCTTAAATTGTCTGCCGCTTCCCTTAATCTGTGGTCGGCGATAACGGAAGACGAGGAATCCTGACTCTTTCCATCGATACCAGCACCAGCCGTGAGGTATATCAACCCGCGAATGAATCTTCGTCGCACGTCGCTGAGTTGCTGGAAAGGGGTACCGACCAGGCAAGCTTTGCAGTTACAGACGAAGCGCAGTATTTTATGGCGTTCGCATCTTATCTTGCACTCAAAATCATTATTATAGCAGAAAGTAATTTCCTCGCCGGCCATGATGTCTTCAATTGCAACTAACGTAATGATGTCATTACTGGACGCTGGGACCGTCGCGTTAGGTAGGCAGGAATGGTTGAAGCGTGAATGGACCAAAAACAGGCCATGGCCAAATTTGGCAGGAAGAGCAAATGAATTTTCTGCGAAAGCTTCCTTGCTCATCATGAAAGGTTGCTTGGCGTTGTCACGGAGGAGGAGAAATTGACCTTGGTCAGCCGGCGTCAACCGCCGGAACGCTGCCCAAAGATCTTCGTTTGTGATGTATTGAGTTGGTTTTGGAATCACAAAGAGAGGTTCCTCCTTCAAGATCTGCTCTCCCTGTTTGATCAATCTCGTAGCGAAGCCGCCCCATCCTTTCCCGGGTGAAGAGGGTCTTAATTCGAAAGGCGCATCTTTGGGTATTCGAAGTCTGCGATAGGCTAGAGATGTAAGCTACCCGAGATATACACTCAAGTTTATAAGCAAACTCACGATGATTATGTGTCATCTTTATGTTGAGAACCCTCTGGTCGTACTTAGTAATGATGGAACGAAGTAAGATGGCTTGTTTGTGGTTTGTCAGTATTCGACTCTAATGCTACCCAAACAGAGTGATACACATGGGACGTGCAGTTTACGGCAACATGCAGATTCGGTTCCTCACTAGAGTTACTTACAGTCATAACCTCTATAAACAAATGATAGGCCAATTGCATTTCCAATGAGTTGATTCTCTTCAAGGTGACAGCGCGAACGTAGGGAATAAAGTATTGACATGAATGGACTCGTAGCTAATCCATTGCTCATTTTATCATTACAGTATTAGATACCTTTTAGAGGGTTTCTGTGCCCATCGCCCATGTTCCAATCTAACCCTCTACCAGCTCTCATCTAGGTAAGATCCATTTTCACCATCTTAGAAACTTTATCGAAGCCCGGGTCATAACCGCTCTAGGCAACATAGTACTAGTAGTGAGATACATAGGATAGTAAGTTTACAAGGCATTGTCTATAAGACATTCTTAGAATATTAATTGATAACAATCTTAGACTGATTCCTGAGCCTTTGTGACCTCCCCTGGCTTAGTCTGGCTAGCATGCTCCTGAGCACGAGCTTTTAAGCTGCGCCATTCCACCAAGATACTGCCGAATAGAGTAATACCGCATGTCGCTATCACCATATAAAAGACATCAATTATGGCTGCGTTATAGTCTGAAAGAAGGGTCGTGAGCTCAGTCCCAGAAACCGTGTTCCTCAGTCCAGTAGCACCACCTCCGGTGACCGAGCTAGGATCGATGCTGGGAACATTGGAGAGCTTCGAAATGAAGCTGTTAAGGAACACGTTCTCTGCGACAGGCAGAAATATAGCTGAACCGAGAAAACGTGAAAATGTCACTATTGCTGTCCCTGTTGCGATGTCTGGCCTGTCCAAGACCGTTTGTACGACGTTCATTGGCTGCTGCATTCCAGCTCCAAGACCAACTCCAAAGATTATCTGGTAGCCAATCCACTTCCCTTCGCTGATGGACGGGGTGAACGTCGACAAAAGGCCGGCTCCTATTGGCATTACGACAGAGCTAAACAAGAACAATGGGGTATAGTACCCAAGCTTAGATACCAGAATGCCGGCCAAGATAGAACTGATAACTGTTGAGAGGACTAGAGGAATCATCATGATTCCAGAGCTAATGGCATCAGTGCCTTTGACAGCTTGGAACCAGATAGGAAGGTAGTAGGTTAGGACCATCATGCCGGAACCGTTGAAGAATCCATACCAGACGCAGGCCATTATGCTGCGCTGCTTGATGATGCGGGGTGGAATCGATGCGCCTTCTTTCTTCCAGGCCTGGACACCAAGGAAGACAATGCAAAGGACACCACAGAGGACAAAAAGGACAATGATGCGAGCATCGTTCCAGGGATACACAGTCCCTCCCCATTGAAGAGCCAAGATTAGACAAACAACTCCTGGGAGGAAGATGAGGTTTCCGACAGGGTCCAGTTGCTTGATCTTCTCAACCCAACCTGTTGCCTTTGCGTCAAGCTTTTGGTTGGGCAAGTGTAGGATCAATGCAGTGACAATCATCGACACCGCACCCACGGGAAGGTTGATATAAAAGCACCATCTCCACGTTACTCTGTCAGTAAAGCTGCCTCCGATGAGGGGACCGACGACTGATCCTATTCCGAAGATGGCTCCGAAAGCACCTTGGTAGATTGGTCGCTGCTGCAATGGGACAGTGTGGAACAGGATAACCATGACCCCCGAAAATAGACCCGATGATCCTATCCCCGCAATGGCGCGACCAAAAATGAAGGCGATCGAATTAGGAGCAGAGCCACAGATAGCTGAACCGACTTCAAATAGAAAGCAACCAGCTAGGAAGAGAGGCTTGGCTGGGTAGAACTTATAGACCTTGCCCATAACAAGCGAGAGACCGCACATCGTGAGTAGATACGCCGAGCCATACCATCCAATATCGTCTAAGGAGTGGAACTCATTTGTTATACTGGGAATAGCCGTCGATATAATGTTTTGATCCTATAGTGAAAGTACTGGTAAGCTGTTGATCTAGATTTTGGTAGAAATGATGGCTTCCTAAGATGAAAACTTGGAACATAAAATAGGCACATACCAAAGTAACCAAGAAAACAGCCAAATATAATGCCATCATGATAACAACCCTTTTTTGGGAGCTGGGATATTCTTGGATCCCCGGGTTGTGATTCGCCTGTTCGGCGTCGCCCGGGGGCTTCTCTTCACCATCTGTTGTATGCGATGACATGATGAGTTGGAAAGAACAATGATTAATAATTATCTTAAAGAATATAATTGTTGATTGAAAACTTGCTGAGAGTCAAAAGATTCCTTTGCTTTTTAGAAAATAATGCTGAATTCCTTTCTAGTTCTTTTTATAAGACGGGCAACCGACGCTGTTAAGGGGCCGGATCCGCTGCTCGGGGCCCAAAAAATCATTTTTTCGCCTCCGAGCACCGAAAACATCCACAGTCACAGTCAATTGTTCGTCTCGCATCTTTATCTGACGTGTAACTACAACCCCATTTTCATAATTGTAATTTTATTTAGCCTTGAAAATGTCCCAAACTATAGTAGCGATGCCGCTCGGCGCCGAGGACGATTTAAAAAGTTACTCGTGCGTGATTTGCCGACAGCGAAAGGTCAAATGCGACCGGCGCAACCCTTGCTCCAACTGCGTCAAGGCAGAGAAGCCGTGCAACTTCGTGGCCCCAGTGCGAGGGAAGAGAAAGAGAACAAAGCCACCCAAAGAGAGTCTTCACGCTAGATTGAAGCGATTTGAAGAATTATTAAAATCGTATGGTGCGAAGCTCGAGCCATCCGATGAAGTCGACGGCTCCGACTCAGAGTCGGTATCTCATTCCGATGATGAGATGGCAAGGTCCCGAAGCCCAAGTCATAGTGGTCCCTTCTTTAAGTCCGAAGAGGACAAACCGAAGCTTATAACTAAAGAGGGAACCTCGAGATACTTCGATATGTATGTTATTCTTTATCCCCTTCTGGAATGTCAATCTCCTAATATTCATTTTTCTAGCACACCTTGGGCCTCTATAGGAGATGAAGTAAGTACTTAATTCATCGTCTCCTGCACTTCAAGTATAGTCCTCATTCTAAATAATGTTTAGTTTCAACATCCAGAGGTCGGTGAGCCGACGGATGAAGCTAATTTTCATGAAAGTGGGATTTTCTTCGAGTCGGAACCAAGTTACGCTCTTGAAAATGTCGGAAGTTTGCACCCCTCTATGTCAACATTGGAAAAGATGAAAGAAATCTTTCTCGATCGGATTGACCCTCTAATGAAAATACTCCATGTCCCTACGTTCTGGACCGCCCTGATAGACACGTTACAGAATCCACAAGCCCGCCGGCCCAGGAGCTTGGAGGCATTACTATTTTCCTTCTATTTTGTAGTGGTAACCTCCCTGACAGATGAGGAGTGTCGGGACATTTTTGAGATAGAGAAATCCGTACTCTATTCTCGTTACCGACTTGCAACTCGCCAGGCGTTAGTGAATGCTGGGTTTCTATCCACTTCCAGTCCAATGACACTGCAGGCATATGCAATTTTCATGGTATGTCAAAACTATTGAAACGGTGAACCTCTCTTTCTAACTTTAGAAGATGTGTGTGAGAAAGAGTTACAGACACGATACCCTGTTTGTCTTATCAGGAGTTGCCATCCGACTAGCCCGCAAGATGGGATTACATCGTGACGGCTCACTCCTGGGATTATCTCCCTTCGAAACCGAAATGCGAAGGAGGCTTTGGTGGCACCTAATCCATGTAGACTTTCGCTTGGCCGATATCCTCGGCACGAGGCCGTCTTTGGATCTTGTTTCTACGGATATCAAACTGCCGCTGAATGTTAGCGATGAAGATCTCAACCCCAGCATGACCGATGAACCCACGGAGCGTAACGGTATAACTGCTATTACCTTCTGCTTGATCAGATGCGAGATATTAAAAGCGCTAGAAAAATTCTTGCCAAACCCCGTCCATGGAGCGCACTGGGAGGCACTCCGCGGAACAGACCTTTCTCTCGCTGAAAAGGACCGCATGATAGACCAGGTAGAAGATTATCTCGAAACCAAATATCTGCGGCATTGCGACCCGTTAGATTCACTTCATACTTTTATATCGATCATGGTCAGATCATCAATCGGCAAGATGAGAGTTTTCGCCCACAGCCCTCGGTTGTCCCCAAATAGGCCGATCAAAATGCCACAGAGCGAGCGTAACCTAGTATTTTCAAACTGCACGAAGCTATTAGAATATCTCACCGTGTTGCATGGGGGTCTAAACAATATGGAGAAATATATGTGGCAGATTGGCACCAGCTACCTCTGGGGCACGATGCTTTTCGTGCTTATCGAAACCCGGAACCGCAAGAAAGGACCCGAGGTTGACAAGACGTGGAGGCTGATCGGAGAGGTCTACTCGCACTACCCCCAGATATTCGAGGAGTCTACTAGCCCCGTATTTGCCGCGATAGGAAAATGGACGCTGCAAGTATGGTATGAGTGTGCTGCAGCTATAAAAGCTGAAGGCCGCCCGGAACCACCAATGCCTCGGTACATTGAGAAGATTCGCTGCTGTCGCGAACTTTCCACAGACTCGCAATTGAAACCCAAAGGCCCAGCAGTGAATTTCGAACCTATTACCCCTAATTCCTTTGACTACAGCAGAGAACAGCCTCGAGGGTGCGAAGGGGGGAACTTTGGCGATTTCGAATCTTTTGGATCCTATGATTTTTCCGACCTTCTAACTCTGCAGATGGACTCTAATGACTGTGTACAATGGGACCAAATAATTGCAGAGCAGACTGGGTTCATTTAGGTTATTAGTATATGAATAATGGCTTTCTGAGTTGAGTGGACATAATCATGGGTGAGATAAGATGGAAAGGCAGTGGTATACTACCTAAAAGCTTAGAAACCCAGGATGCAAAGTCGGGTAGCTGGACTGCCTGCCAATGTGTACGATAGGAATTGCACTTTATTCCTCTTATATTCTGATTCTTCAACAAACTATTCTGAAATTATGACCATGGACTCAACGGATTAGTAGATGTCCCTTCAGCACATCGGAATGTTTCGTATGTGAGCCACTTGATGACTTTGACTGGGGGTCACGGGTGGCCGGGGAGGATACATGATTCCTAAGTAATTACATGAAGTTGGCAAGTCAAAACGATCCTTGCTGCATATAATTAGCACCTCCTCTCGTTCTGGTATGTACGCTGCCTTTTTCGGCGTTCTGCTGCCTATATGATCTACAGCTTAGAAATCATTGCTCGCCCATGTTTAATAAGCCGGCGTTTATATTTCGAGTGTCGATACTTGGTAGTCATGGTGAATTCACTTGTCCTGGCTTTTCCACGACGCAGTACCCAATATACCTAGATATAAATATTAGCAGATCAAAGATATCAACAAGTCGCCATTGTCGCGATGAACATCAACGAAGAGGGCTTCTACCGCCGCCTGGATGCTTTGCAGCAAATATTGCGGCAATACAACCTAAAGGTGAGATAGTGGAATACGACTTTTGGTAATATACCTGCTTAATATTATGAGTCTAACCATCATAGTCAACACGGGTGACACCTATAGCATACGATTCAAGATGCCCCTTCCCTTTTAACAATTTCATATACAAAGTAGAGCTTGAAGAGCCGGCGGTTCCGACAACATTTCCCAATAGGCAACCATGCACTTCAACACCGCCTGTTGATGGTACATCGACTTTGGTAATTCGTCTGAGCAACCCGTTTGCGGAAGGGCTAAACAACGCCAACCGCGTGGAAAACGACGTTGCGGCGCAACACCTTGCCCGAGCATCAATACGGTCCAAGGCTCTCAATCCCGTAGTTCCTGCTGTCTATGCCTGGGCAACGTGCAGATACCCAGAGGTGTTTGGAGAGGCTGGGTTTGGATGGACGATAGGCGAGTTCAAGCCTGGTTCGGATCTGGACGCCCAATTTGACTCGTTATCTCTAGAAGATGCAATCGATGCTGTTCAGCAATTGGCTGCCATCTTTACCGCTATACAAAGTGCCGAGATTCCTGAGTCGGTTACAAAATTTGGTGCATTAACTCTGGATGATAATGGTAATATCATAGGCGGACAGCCTCCGTTATTGAAAGGTGGCCCGTTCGATACATATGCGGAACTTTGGGTCGCGAAATTACAAACACAGCTGAGCGAGGCAGATAAAAGTTCGCTACTCAGAGGATGGTTATCAGGAGGCCTACGCGAGCGTATTAATAAGTTCATTGAAGCAAGTGGAGTCGATAAAATATTAGACGGTATAGAAGATAGAAGGGTGTTGATACATGGAGACTTGAGTATGTCAATTTCTACACCACGCCATTTTTTTAATCGTTATGAAAGACTAACGTGAAGTTAGCCATGAATAATGTGCTCTATGATAGTGCGACAAAGCGTATCACAGGAGTGGTAGACTTCGACTGGTCGGCCGTTATACATCCCTGCGATGAATTCCTGAGCGGACTCTGGGATATAGGAGGTGGAATCCACGAGAGAAATGAAAAGTTCCAGCCGATGCTTCTCTCGGGGAAGTTTACCAGCCCGCCTGAGGGACTGTCAGCTGAAGAGATGAGAAAGTGGGAAGTAGCAAAAGCTTGGGACGCGGCTATTACACAATCAGGTGCGATACGGCCTAGCGATATTATTGGAGTTGAACGTATTCAAGCACTGAGAGACTTGGAAGACTTGCTGTGTCCATTTGAACTGTCTAATGAAGTCATGTTGAAACGGATTTCGGATGAGGAGAAGGCTAAGAAAAAACAGGAAATAGAGGGAAAGATTTTGAAGTGGCTCGAGGTTCATGGGACTATAAGCTGATAATGAGTGCACCTATTCCTTAACATAGGGGCATAGCGAATAGAGACAATGAGAAAGGAGACACGCTGAGAAGACTCCTTAGAGTTAAACTACACAGTAGTCTGATGCAAAAGTCCATGTAGCTAAGCCTAATGAGACTTAATTAGCCTTCTCGCAGTTATCAAAGCTGAAGTTCAATTGGCAAACTTTGAATTGAATATATGATTGTCAATTGTAGAGGTCAATGTCGGAGGTAAAGGAGATAGAATAGAAAGAGGATACTCTAGATTTGGGTGGCTAAGAAGCTCCGGCTTTAATCATGCTATCGATAAGCCAGTTGGAGCGCTAGTCAACACTGGAGCTACGTGATTGGACCAAGTCTTGGTCTGTTCTCCCCACATCCCCAATAGCTAGAAAATTTTTGGAGCTTTTTCGATTTTATTTTTTTCTTTTCAATTCGTCGAGTCGGCGTCCGAGGCAAACCTTCCATTCGCAATTGTTATTGGAAAACCTCCCTCCACGCCAACACCGTCGCGTAAAAATTTATATATCGAAAATAGGTAAACTTTACGACGGTTCAAAGAGGATTCAAGATGGCGTCAAAGGACGATATTAAGCCCAAGGAGGACGAGTTCTCTATCAAGCCAACTGCAGTCACTCCGTCTGTTGACACGAGCACATGGCCATTGTTGCTGAAGAACTACGACAAGCGTACGTGAATAAAGTCTAAACCATACTTGCTTTGCGACGCTGACACTATATTAAATAGTTCTCGTCCGAACTGGACATTTCACTCCCATCCCCAATGGCAGCTCGCCATTGACCCGAGACCTTAAGTCCTACATTAGCTCAGGTGTGATCAACCTTGACAAGCCCTCGAATCCCTCTAGTCACGAGGTTGTTGCTTGGGTGAAGAGAATTTTACGGTACGGATTCGTGTTTTAACCTGTATGGGAAGGCGATTGAGGCTGACTGCAAATTTAGTGTTGAGAAGACGGGTCACAGTGGAACTCTTGATCCCAAGGTTACAGGTTGCTTGATCGTCTGCATTGACCGAGCTACTCGATTGGTCAAGTCTCAGCAAGGCGCTGGAAAGGAATATGTTGCCGTTATCCGATTACACGACAAGCTTCCTGGTGGCGAAGCGCAATTCTCGAGAGCCCTTGAGACCTTGACTGGTGCTCTCTTCCAGCGACCTCCTCTAATTTCTGCTGTCAAGCGACAGCTCCGTATCCGAACTATCCACGAAAGCCGAGTTATCGAGTTCGACAACGACCGTCACCTCGGTATCTTCTGGGTTAGCTGCGAGGCTGGAACCTATATTCGAACCCTTTGCGTGCATATGGGTCTTTTGCTTGGTGTCGGTGCCCACATGCAAGAACTCCGGCGTGTGCGAAGTGGTGCGATGGACGAGACGAAGGATCTTGTAACGCTTCACGATGTTCTCGATGCCCAATGGATGATGGACAACACCAGAGATGAATCCTACCTACGCAAGGTCATCGCCCCCCTAGAGACTCTTCTTACGTCATACAAGAGAATCGTAGTCAAGGACAGCACTGTCAATGCTATCTGCTATGGTGCGAAACTTATGATTCCTGGTTTACTACGATATGGTACGTCATTTTTCTTCTCTGCTACTACTTAAAACTTACCAAAGCTAATACTTTATTACAGAGGACGGCATTGAAGTCCACGAGGAAGTCGTTTTAATGACAACGAAGGGCGAAGCTATCGCTCTTGGTATTGCTATGATGTCGACCGTCGAGATGTCATCTTGCGATCACGGTGTGGTAGCGAAGGTTAAGCGTTGTATCATGGAGCGGGACTTGTACCCTCGACGATGGGGTCTGGGCCCTACTGCGACCGAGAAGAAGAAGCTGAAGGCATCCGGAAAGCTGGACAAGTATGGACGAGCGAACGAGGCAACTCCCGCCAAGTGGACGTCGGAATATAAGGATTATAGCGCTCCCGTAGACGGTGTGGCACCGGCACCGGCTGCTGATGTTTCAATGACTGAAGCTCCTGCTGAGACCCCCGCTAAAGAGGCCGCCTCTTCACCAGCACCCGCTGCAGCCGACGATGACAAGAAGAAGCGTAAGAAGCACGATGGCGAGACGGCCGAAGAGAAGGCAGAGCGCAAGCGACGCAAGGCAGAGAAGAAGGCAGCCAAAGAAGCAAAGCGTGCCTCGCTAGGAAAGAAGGACGATTCTGACTCAGATTAAATGAATACCTTCTAGGTTCTGGGTGGGATTTCTCCCAAATTGCATTTGGTTGATACCATTTGGTCGGTCTATGGCTAGTTGAATGTACATGCCTTGTCTTATGGCGTTATCTGCTGTATCATACAGTTATTAAGGGTCTGGAAAATGGCGTTTAGGACCTCTGCTTATTCTGTTTTTACGACGTCGAGATTTCAGAAGATGAAATGCGGAATGCGGAATCTGGAACATAGTAGATACCATGAATTACCGCCAGTTGAACATGAAGTGTTTCATCCGATGTGGTCGCTCTTAGGCGAAACGCCGAGGCCGAGTGATATATGTTTGCCCCTCTTACCCGTCTAAGTTCGACGTCATTCTAGCATTGGTGTTATGCTTGCGCGGGTGAGCTGCTTATGATGGACACGGGGACATCGTTTACAGTAAGTAACGTTTCGTCGCGCTGCCGGTGCATAACGATACGTACGTAGCCATATTCTTAGGAACTAAGACGATGTCTATCTTAAATCGTCAGACTCGACCACAAGAAACTGACGATAGTGAGACTTGCGAGGTAGCGGGTAGGCCAGTACAGCACGTAAAACGGCGAGGGAATGACTTATCGTAATAAGGATATACCCAGCTTCGAAAGTGATAAGTCGCGCGAGTCTAGTCCCGTGTTCTCGTAAATGAAGCATATATACGTCCGTACTTTTTTTTTTTTTTTTTTTTTTGATCGTCGTGATGGACTGGACTCGTCCGCTGCGGAGCCTTAACGAGATTCTTATCACGACTCAGCACTTGGAAGATCGGATTTCTTGTTCCAGCCACAGCATCTCAGACGTTTCTACCTTTCCCTTTCCTTGTCCCTTTTTTTTCCTGCAAATAAAAAGTTACACACGCTGGGGGAAAAGGATCTACCTGCCTAATATAGAGAGGTAGCTGAAAAACGGCTTTCTGTTAATCGTGCTTGTCTCAAGCATCTGATGTCTTGGCATCTTGACGTCGCTCAAGGTTTGTGGTGTTTTTGGCCCGACGGTGCTATCCTGAGCAGTAGTATTACACGAACACACGCTTATGGGGATTTGAATTCTCTTGTGTTCTCGCTTGCCATGTGCCATGGTGGCCGTGCGAGGCGAATAGTGCTGTAGATCAAATAGACTTTTTATAACTATCACGACTGATGCTTTGTCCTCTTATCGCAAAGTATATTTTTCCATACATATTTGACACGTGAGATGAATATTTAATTTAAGCAGCAATTTATGGACCGATCGACATTCATGCCTACTTGGCTCGTGTAATATCTACTCATGATCTTCATTATTACTTACCTAAGGATATCTCTTCATGTGTACAGTATTTGCTAAACGGACCTTGGGATAGGGCGGTTAAAAAGGGGAGGTAGCGTGCACGAACCACGTCTGCTGCAACCTTGTACAAGTGTTGCCTTGCTCTAGGACAAGTTACGTGTAACTGGCGGAGATCCGGATGACCGGAGTCAAGTTGGTTTATACGTATCGTGCGACTTGTATTTCGTAATCAGAATTTTTATTGTAGCCATGAGACCAAACTTACCTTGGTATGTATGCTAGTTAGATGATCGTCAAACTGAGATACCCTTCAAACACCTAGGTATGAGGAGGCCTTTTGACCTCTTAAGCAGATCAGCTTGAGTGGGCAATCTTTCAGGGCTGTCATTGCAGGGGTGGTTATCAGCCTCAATGTTGCATGGACCCGCACTGATATTGATCCAGATTTCCTGAACATTGGTTGTTGGAAGATCAAAACAAAGTTCACTAAAGATCGTCGACTATTGGCTTCCTAACACCACTAGCATAGAGCAATCGCATTCAGGGGTAGGGACTAAAATAGCTTACCATCGCCGTGGGCGAAATTCGGCACTGGTACCCGTCCGGCAGTTGTCCGTAAGCTAACTTAGATAACTCGCGGCATCCAGCACCTTATTACACCCTACCTAGAGATATCAAGTGAAATCCGGACAGAAGGACTTTTTAGCCTTTACACCAGTTTTGACACTCAAAAGATGCCTGACAACGTTACTTTGGAGGCAGACGACCCGCTGTTTCCGTCTCGTATTAAACCGAGAGTCCTAATAACTCAGGGATGGGAAATATATCTTATGACGACGCATAAATCACACAATGCCACAACCTCCTGAACATCTGAATCTGTTTTGAGCAGATGGGTCGATGTAAGGCTCCACGACAGCCATAGATATTCATCTCCATAGAAGCCAAGCCGGCCGTTATACCCGCGTGCTCTCTTTTGTTTTTCAACGTCCTACCAAGTGACCTGGACGGATATGTAATTCAGCTGAATGGTTCGATGCCACCAGTTACACAGAAATTCCAGCTGCATCATTGGCTATATCCATTGCTTCTATCTGCTGTGATACTACTATGCATGTGCTTGAGATCGGGAAGAACAGGGTGTAATAGCAGATTCGTATGCAGGAATTAGACGTACGGAGTCGCGTTCTACGCATACTACCGTTTTCTCTATAAAACGGACGGGGCGTCAACCAGGCCCCTCCGGATCGACGTTCCAAACCCGAAGCGAGATTCGATCCAGTTATCTGGCCCATAGATCGTCTCTCAGTCACGTATCTTCTCCGTCTTTAAACACTGTCTCTGCTTTTAAGGTTCGAGCTCTAGCACCAGTTTTGTTTCCAGCTGGTTTTTTTTTTCTCGATATGCAAGTTATTAAGGATGAAGCTCCTTAGTATACTTGCAGCCGCCGCGCTGTCATTCCTTTCTGTTTCCGCGTCGGCGATACCCATGCACACTCTCCGAAAAGGAGGCGACGATCCGGTATTCGAGAACGACTTTGCTGACCCGTCAATATTCCAAGACGAAGACGGCACGTGGTATGCTTTTGGAACAGCTGGAAACGACAAACAGGTCCAGGTAGCTACGGGAGATAGCCTCTATGGAAAATGGAGCCTCCTAGAGAACATCGATGCCCTTCCTCAATCAGCGGCCTGGACTACCGGACGACACACCTGGGCTCCTGATGTACGCCAGGCGAGCAATGGGAAATATGTCATGTATTATAGCGGCGAGGTAGCCGAAGATTCAGCCCACCACTGTATCGGCGCAGCAGTAGCAGACTTCATCACCGGTCCATACATCCCCGAGGACGAACCTTTTGCGTGCAACCTCTCGGCCGGCGGCTCCATCGATGCGTCAGGATTCCAAGACGTAGATGGCAAACAATACGTGCTCTACAAAGTCGACGGGAACAGCGTTGGCCACGGAGGAAGCTGCAGTAACACCAAGAACCCGATCGTCCCCACACCCATCATGCTTCAGGAGGTCGGAGACGATGGCGTGACGAAAGTTGGCCAGCCCATTGAGATCTTCAACCGCAGCGACGAAGACGGTCCGTTGGTGGAAGCACCGAGTCTGTTGCGAACAGATAATGGGTTATACATCTTGTTCTTCAGTAGCGGTTGCTACTTGGAGCCGAGCTATAATGTGAATTACGCGACGTCGACGAGTCTGACGGGGCCATTTCAGCGAGCGCAACGCCCAATAATAAAATCGGGGGAGTACACGCTACGGGCACCCGGTGGTGCTACCGCGGTGCATGTTGGGGACAAAGTTGGGATTGCTTTCCACGCAGATTGCCAGCAGGGGCGGTGTATGCATACATCGCACGCTGTTGTCGATGGCCGGGAAGTAAGAGTTGTGATGTAGGCCACATCTTAATTCATCGTCCTCCATGTTTCCGCGAACACAACGTTAAAAGGGGGGCGGTTTGTGTCAAACAGGCGCAGGATCTTGATATATTTATTAATAACCATTCAAAAGCTACTATATGAGAGGGAATCTAGAGGCCAGGAGCTTCAGCATGGCGCAATTGGCAATCCTGGCGCTGATGCTGCTCACGTTGCTGTCTAGATTGAGGATGGACTTAGATTATTTTATCGACGCGTTTGGATTCGGGATGGAGGGCGAATGATACCAAAGCGGGATAGACCTATATAAGCGTATTATATTAATATCAGAGGTTTCTTTAGATTCATGTTTCTCTTGCGTTCAGCTCATGCTCGCTTCTATTATGACGACGATTTCATAAGGCATTCGCAAAAAGCTCATGAGTTTATGAGATCATGAAGAAAAATACGTACATAGTAGATCGAGCCTCTGTTATGCAGTGACATAAACTAAAGCACGGACCAGTTAACCCCTGCATTTCCTCTGCATAAGAGCATAATAAGTACTGTAAATGATATACCTTCAACATAAGCGCCCGTTTATTCTGCGACCTTCACAATACCTTCGACCTGCACCCTGCAACCCTTTTATCACAGTCACATTTTCTACACCTAGTAGAAGACACCATGTGCTTCTGCTCCGGTAGGGCTGTCTACATCTCTCCGCCCAATCGTGTCATCTCCCAAATGCTTGGTATTCCTTCCGAAGCGCCCCCAGCAACCTTTAATACTCTCCGTTGCGACTCTACACCAAATTCTTCACCCTAACGTCCAGGTAGGATTAGGTAGACATATTAAGTGACGAAACTGGCGGTGCGCAAGATGGAACATTCGTGATTCACTGATCTGCAAATCACCTAAGATCGTCTCTTATATGGGTACTGCGTTCTTTACAGCTTCACGGCAATTACTATCTAACATTCCCGATAATTAGTCTGGCTGGCTTTTCCACAGAATCCATTAGTATGGCAGGACTTTTCTATTAACTGACAAACCATCTGAAGCATCATAAGATAGACTGCAGATGAATTTGAGCCGTTCCATCGGCCTCCGAATGAGAACCAGATGGCCGCAATTTTTGCCGCCAGCGACCTCATTACCGACCCACTGGGGCTCCCGGCAAGATTACCGAACAAATCACGGCGCTTAAGGACAGAAATGTATAGATCGTCCAGTTATCCCATTGGTTCAACTTCTTATATGACATCCTTTTTGAGATAGGTCTATCTCTTTACTATCCAAGACCGGTTTTTTTCAGCAAGCTAGGAATCTTCATTTACCTATTTCGAGATATACCGTCCGGGGTATTTTCTTACTACCTACGAAAGAGAAATTATGGGTATAGCTGCAATGCTACTTTGTCGTGCAGGCTATCGGCACACTTTACCTATGCGTAGGCGCCGACTACCACTAGGTTGGTAGTAGTTTGAAATTATCGGCGCCCATAGCATCGCTATGAACGTCTATCTCCTAGACTAAGCAATATCCAACTGGATTTGATATATTATTCGGTCTCCCCTGGGCTTCTAATCTCGCAAGAAGCTCATCTCATGTCGCACACTCCTTTTCCATCTAAGGACCTTTTATATTTCTTCGCTCTTTAGTGGGCTTTTCGGGACCTTAACCAGCTGGCTGGCGGTATTGACTTTTACACCATTTAATATCCCCATTCGCTATACTCTTTATAATAAGCTTCTATTACCATTCATTCATTGATATACCCTCTTATTTGTCTCCAGGCGAGATGGCATTTCTAACATTCACTCTCATTTTCGCTCTTTTCGCACAACATACCACTAGCTTACAGGTTACGCCAAATTCACCATGCTCTTCTCTTTGTGTTGACTCTACGGGCCTTGACTTTTCCGATTCCAACTCATCCAACACCAGGAATTCAGACATCTCATGTTATGATACAGAATACTCCACCTCACCGGCGGGCAAAAAATTTCAAAAATGCATGAGTTGCCTCCAAGATAGTACCTTTGCCCAAGGGGGTGAAAGTGACCAGCTTTGGTTCTTATGTAAGTACACCTTAGCTACTTCACACTTGTAGGTATCTAACATGTATACAGATAATCTCAGATATACGTTTGACTATTGCATTTTCGGATTTCCTAATGCCACAGGAGTGGCATCCACTCCCTGTGCGACATCTACTGCCTGCGGTGGACTTATGGAAGCCCTGACAGATGGTGATCTTAAACCTGAGAAGAATGGTTATTCATATTGTTCTTCAGATGGCATGCCGAGCGCTGCAGTCTCCGAGTGCAAGGCATGCGTAGCTGCATCCGATGATCAAGATTACTTGGCCAACTGTATGTCACACTTACCTTCACATGATCTCCCGTCACTAATCGTCAGTTTAGTCCTCATCGCTCTTGACGCAGGGTGCCAGCAGCGACCCCCTACAGGAAGTCTGATCGGCCTGAACGATACAGTTTTCTCTAAAACTAAGATTAGTTCTGTCGACCCTTCCATCGAAAATTCTGATGATGATGACCAACCTGTCCTATCTGTCACTCAGATAGTGGGAATTGCGGTTGGTGCTGTCGTCCTCGTTTTAGCCATAGCTGGTTTCCTATTTGTACGTTGCCGTAGACGTCGTAACCAACGTCTTTTACTCGGGGACATCAAAGCGTCGGTCATGGCTCAAAAGAGGAACCGCCATCGCACTGCTTCCACACTCTCATTCCGATGCCAAGCACACTTAACTCCTAGGTCTCCCTCATTTTTCCCAAATCCATATGATGGTACCATCGAAGAAGAGAAACCTTATACTGGCCCGTTCTCTGCACTTGCTTCTCACCCCATATATCCGGAGTCACCAAGACAGGCTTTTAACAATAACATGGGCTTGAACTCTTTCTCCAAGCCAGATGGCAAAGTCATACCATTACACAACATTACCACCGTTATCCCCACGATCCCAAGTAATGTACATTACTCAACCTCACCCAAGGCTGCGTTCTTCTCTCCGACCGATGAACCTGCTAGCACAACCAGCACCCAGAGCACAGCGCAGCTTCTACCACTAAGGCAGTACAACCCTGCTGAATACACAGATAACTCGCCACAGACGGGCACCAACCCTAACACAATGTTCAATAGTCCCACATCCGGCTCTACCGCCAGTCCCCTCATAAGCCGCGCCTGGGAACGGAGTACACCAGCATGGGACGCGCCACCTCGTAATTCTAGCCGACCTATAGCAGGCGGAGCATGGGAAAGGGTAGCCGCGGGTATCGCGACGAAGAATCGAAGGACTAGTAATACAGGGAGTCCTGTAGAGACTAAACAGATTAACTTCAACTTCCCTCCTCCACCTACTGGGCGGTAACTCACCTGATATATACCCCTATTATGTATAAATACCTACCCATGTATAATAATTGCATTGAGGCTACCTAGTGGTATGCTGGGAATAGACGTGGAGGCAATATGGGAGGATATTAGCTCCAATTTTTGCCTATTATGAAGAAGAATAAACGAAACAGAAGATACCCCTTACTTTTTAGACGCTGTTCTTTATGTCTTGAAAGATGTCATCCGTAATATCGTCAATTGGTATGTTATTTCAAGACTTGGCCAACCGTCCGCGTATGTACACTTCCTTAATATTCCGGTCGTCACCCGTCATGATAAATTTGTTGAATATCGTCTCTGTGGAGTCTTCATCGTCTAATATGGTCATGACGCCCGGCGCCCGCGCGTCGATGAGTAGAGCATCAAATTCCTTCCCATTCTCAAAGTTGCCAATCTTGCTATCGAGACCGCACACTTTGGCGCCTCCTAACGTGGCTAGGTAAAATAGCTCGCTTATATTAAGTCCTTTATCCTTACCTCCGCTCATGACTTCCCGCGCATTCGACGCTACGAGCGCCTGCCTCATCGCGTCTAAGATACTACTCGAGAATCCACCCCCGCTGTCTGTGCCAAGTCCAACCTTGATGCCGCGGCGTAGGAACTCCCGGACTGGCGCCGCCATAAAGCCTCCACCTACCGTCATGTTGGAGATAGGGCAATGCGCAACGCCACACCCTAGCTTCGCAATGCTGCTCAGCTCGTGCTCGCTCATATGGCAGCAGTGAGCGAGAATCGAGCGCTCGTTTAGCAATCCATAATGCTCATACAAGTCCGCCTCGCTGCCCTCAAACTGCGGAAACAGCTCTTTTGTGAACTTCATCTCCTGCTCGGCCTCGTTGAAGTGCGTCTGGATCGGAAGATCTGGGTTCGACTTCGCCAGCTCGCCGAGCCCCTCGAGGAGTTCCGGCGAGCACGATATGGCAAATCGTGGCGTTAGCACATGCTTGAGCAGAGCGCCCTCGGGATCTATGCGCCGCACGTGCGCGATGTAGTCCCGTGTATCAGCCAGCGACGCCGCGGCGCTCTTGTCGCGGTAGTACTCGGGTGCGTTACGGTCCATGTTGCATTTGCCGATGAGGGCGCGCTGGCCCTTCTCCAGACACACGTCTGCGAGGATCTTCGTGGCGTCCGCGTGGAGCGAGCCGTAATACGACGCCGTGGTGATCCCCTGCTTCAGGAACCCGTCCACGCAGCTCGTGTAGATGCGCCGCGCATACGCGGGGTCGCTGAATCGCGCCTCGTTGGGAAACGTGACTTGTTCCAGCCACTCGAGGATGTGCATGCTCTGGCCCAGACCGCGCTGCGCCCACTGCGGCGCGTGGTTGTGCGTGTCGACGAACCCCGGGATTAGGAACTGGCCCCGCGCGAGGTAGCGGATGTTCTCGAGGAGGGGAAAGGAGACTGGGATTTCCAATCGTTCCAACTCGGAGGGGATTTTCTCTTTGGGGAAATCTGCTAAGAAGTCGAGGATCTTGCCTTCTGGGCTGACCACGAGTAAGACGTTGTCGAAGATGATGAGCTCTTGTGGTGAGAGCGAGTCGATGACGGTGCCGTGGAAGATTTGATAAGACATTTTGAACGTCTTATCCCATTACCCGTGAGAAGCCTCTATTTTATGAATGGATATGTTTCTTCGGGGATCTGACCATTGTAGCTTTATTTACGTATTCATTTACACGATGCCGTCTGAAGTGATAGAATAGTACTAGGATGATATGTTTCGTAAATGAGGAACTCCCGAGACATATCGTATCCGCCAGTTGGAGATTGGTTATCAGTCAAGTTTTGCCAGCTGCAGTAGTTAAGATAATGCCAAGTGCTTTGGGGACTTTTATTACTCGTCACACCTAGGTAGGTATATAATTGAAAGGTAGCCATCTGAAAATACCTGCGCCCCGCACTGGAGCTATCGTGTATACTCACACTTATAACAAGTTGTTCTACATTCCTAGAGTCACCAGCTAGAGAGAGCAAACCCTCCCACTCGCATGTTCGATATAGCTAGATTGACACCTACCTCATAGGTACCTAGGTTTATTTATATAGCCAGTTAGATTTCTGGTTATGACCGCTCTCTTTTCTTTTTTGTTTTTGCGATTGTCGGAACCCCGCAATGATAAGACGTATCACTGAAGCATTAAGACAGTATGTACACAGTTCCACTTTTCAATGTTCTTGTATGGATGAGGAGTTTTACTGTATTATAAGAGGTATCTAGCACGATAGTAAGTTCAAAGGGAATTAAGTACCTATAAATATAAGTTACCTCCAGTGAAATGCGTAGGTAACAGGCAAATAGAACCCTAGATAATTATCAGATGAGTTGCTATATAACATATTATTCAAATAGGTTAATGCTTTACATAAGATGTAATTATACCATTATGCCATTATGCATTTCAAGATAGTACCGGAGGTGAACCCTGTCAACTCCGGTAAAGGGGAATGCATCTGGGCAGCATTGAACCACTCGAAGTCGTTGAATCTCTCAGATACATCCATGACAAACGCAGCGCACATATGTATGTCTTGGATACCTGGCTCGAGCGGCGGATACTCGAACCGGAACGCGTTGAACAAGTACAGATGACTTATACCTACTATTAACTATATTACTGAAATAAGTCACTATAACCAGCATAGTTATTATATGTATTAGTTAGTACATACCGTAGATTAGTTACTCTTTACAAAGCAGATTAGCTACCTACCAGGTAGACAACAGATTGCCGTGATACCTGGAGGCGGTCGATGTGGTGGCAAGCGGTAGGTACCTAGGTACGGTAGCCAACTGCATGTATCTCCTCACAGGCGCCTTGCAGCAGTGGTACACGACAGAACCAAAAACTCACAAATGACAGCTGCTAATCTCTCTAGAAACGTACCTGCTTATAGGTTAGGTAGATACCTAAGGTACATGCAATTGGGCCTCAGTAGGAACAATACAGGAAATTTAGGCGGACGGAAAGTGCTTCCCTCGGTTTGAACCTTGAGAACTGAATTACACACACAAAAAACTCACCACCAAATCCACAATCGCCTATTTTTCTTTCTTGCACTTTCATGCAACACCAAACTACAATAGTTACTTCTAACACCAACATTCAACCAATCATGGAGACGTCGGTCTACGGGGCCATGGGTGATGAAGACATCGCTCTTGCCTTCCGGCTAATGCAAGAAGATGCCGAGCAATTCATGTCTACCACCACCAGAAAGGGAAAGCAGGCCGAGGGTACTGAGACTGACGCTCAGATGGCTTTCAATCTTCTCCTTGAGGAGCTACAAGCTGCCGAGACCTGTCTTAGTGATGTGCGAATGACCAGAAGCATGTTGAGAGCAATTCAGTCTGATGGCGCTATCCTTTCTCAGGCCCACGATGAGGAAAATATTGCTCGAGCTGACCGCAACCTGTCGCTCGCATTGAGCAATGGCCAAGATCTGACCATGGCTGAGCAAGGTGCCCCTGAATCTCCGAATAGCGATGATGAATTTTTGGAAAAACTTTCAGCTCTCTACAATACCGGGATTGGCCATCCCATGGGTGATATTGATGATTACGGTGATGATGATGATACAGCCACCATTAGCCAACCTGAGAGCTCATCCTGGGCTGCTTTACGCCAACCTAGTCGGCCACCAAAGACCTGTGATGCCTGTGGAGACCAGAAGCACTTCGCCCAGCTAGCTCGCGTTCCCTGCCGTCATGAATACTGCCGCGAGTGTCTCACACGTCTCTTCCGAGATGCCTCAAACGATGAATCTCTCTTCCCCCCACGATGCTGCAGACAAAACATACCCTTAGCTAAAAACCAGGTGTTTATTGATAGCGATGTAGTCAGTCACTTCCGTCAAAAGGCCCTTGAGTTTTCTACGCCTCGTCGAACATACTGTCACAATCAGCGTTGCGCGCGATTCATTCCAGGAACTAATTACTTGCACGATGTAGCAACATGTGACGAGTGCGGACATCAAACTTGTATGATTTGCAAGGGTGCTACTCATAATGGTGATTGTCCAGAAGATGAACAACTAAATCAAGTTATTCAACTAGCCACTGAACAGCACTGGCAACGTTGCCAAAACTGCTGGGCCATGGTTGAATTGAATACAGGATGTTTTCACATGACGTAAGTTTAAAAAACACTTGTCATTTAATAGGTACGATGCATACTTAACCTTTGATAGCTGTCGATGCGGTTTCGGATTTTGCTATGTGTGCGGACTTCGTTGGAAGACTTGCCAATGCGAACACTGGGATGAACATAGACTATACGCTCGTGCTGTCCAGATTGATGCACGCGACCAGGACGACGAGGGACCAGCTGAAGTGATCCCACTTCGACCACATCCAAACGTCCAGCAGCCCGCCCAACGGGCGATTGTCAATCAGCAACAGGCACCAGCCCAAGCATTACAGCAGGGGCGTCGTCTACCCGCCATAACATACCCACTTGAGGATGAGAGTGATGACGAGAGTCAAGGAGAGATAGAAGAGGAAGTTGAGGAAGTTGTGGAAGCTGAGGTAGCGGTGCCGCCGGTAGTCCAACAAACACGAACACAACCTGCCTTTCAGTTTCCAGAACTTGATGCCTTTCGACGAGCGCGGCTCCAGCAGCTCATGGAAGACCTTCGAGTCAATCACGAGTGCCAACACGACCGATGGTTTTCCAAGAGAGGACCGCGTGAATGCGAGGAATGCGGCGACGTTATGCCGATATTCATATACGAATGTCGACAATGCCATATCATGGCTTGCCGTCGCTGCCGATACCACCGGCTGTAAAGACCACCAACAGCGTGCTTACAATAGCTGTGGCCTAATTGACATTACTGAGCCATAGTCTGATAGCCCCCGGGATACCAGTTAACCGGAGTTTTTAAGTCAACCTTCTCACCTCCAAGCATTTGGAGGCGACTGTCAACGAAACCATAAAATATCCATGATACCTTTCATGTCTCACGCATTTACTCATTGCCACTGGCCAGAGAATGGCCAGCTGCCACGTATATGTTGGCGAAAGATTTCATCTTTCGTCTGACTGTTTAGCTCTTTGTAACTTAGCTTACTGTTTAGACAACGTGTTGTAGCCTACGCATTGATAGGAGTAGGATACATGCTTCTAGTTCCCTACAGTAGATGGGAACTATGAGAATAAGTCATTAAAATGACTTTGATAATCATATAACATCTGGTGCATATTGCCAATGTGATAATTGCTTGCAAGGTTAACACTCACCCAAACGCCTGCACTTAATAAGTCAGTTAACAAGGCACTTAACTTCGACATTGCTAATGCAGCGTAAAGCGTTTGGAGTATACCTTTACATAAATATTGATAGTAGTAGAGGTGTATCTACCAGGAATGGATTCTTTAAATACCTTATACTGTTTCTAGCTTCGCGGGTCGCATACATAAACACCTCGTTTGCAGTGTACACCGAGTCCCCGACGAAGGTTTTTTTTTTTTTTTTTTTTTTTTTTTTATGCAACATCTACTGGTAACGAGTTGCTGTGCCCATATATATATATGTATCTGTATATATACTCCTGATATCTAATATCGTCCACTACAATACTTTATACTTCTAATGGTATGTTCAATGATCTCACGGGCCTCTTGAGCTCTTCAGCCTTTCTTTGAACAGCTTGTATCCGGCATGCCACTCCTCATCCAGTCCCGGCAGTGGGTCCTGGCAAGCTTTCGCTGCGTCCCCATTGACCCAACCCAAGACCTCTTCAATATACGCGTCCTCGACAGCGAACATGCTGTGGAACTTATCGTCCGGCTGGAACCTAGCTTTCCTCTCCTTGTGGTCCTGCTTCATGGCCGACTGCGGGGGCAGCTTGGCGTGGCCCGCGAAGACCTTGGCGGCGACTTGGGCCTGGAAGTCGAAGAGCGAGAAGGTGGACACGTAGTGCGAGACGCCGATGAAGGCGAGCGAGGGGTCGGGGATGTAGAATACGTCCTTGTGCAGGTTGTGCGTGATGTACCCGTCGGACGTGATGAGGACCTTGTCGTCGGCGTCCTGCCAGGGAAGCGAGGGCTGTTCGAGGTCGCCTAGGAAGGGGTACGTGGTGATGTACCCCGTGGCGATCACCACGCGGTCGATGCCTTGTATCACTTGTCCGTCTTCGAGGATGGCTTTCCCGGGGATTGCGCGGCCGGGTTTTAACGGCTGGGTCTTGGCGTCTTCGGAGTTTTCGTCGATGATGAATTGGGCGACTAGTGGAACTCTGGTGACGTCTTTGGGGAGACGAGGTCCGAGAACGTCGTACTTGCTGACTCGTCTGCTTTGGATTATTTTAGCCCCCAGCGCGGCGGTTTCGTTTGCGATGTCGACGGCTGAGACGCCGGCGCCGATTATGAGGACGGTTTGGTTGGCGAAAGGAGCGGGTGTCCGGTATTGTTTCGAGTGGGTAATTCGGTCTGGGAAACGCTGCTTCCACGCCGCTAACCCCGGAATATCCGGTACGAACGGGGTGTGGTAGTGTCCGCTCGCCACCACAACGGCATCGAATTTCCAGGTCTTCTTCGTTAACGTGTGGCCGGAGTCCGTCCTCGTAAAAGTCCTCGTTTCAACGGTCCATTTACTATCGCCTTCCGGCTTGGACACGTTTTCTACCCTCGTGTGGAATTGTACGTGGTCATTCACCTTGTGGATGCGAGCGATGTCGTTTATATAGGTGTTGACGACTTTTTGGTCCACGAAGTCCTCACTACCCTCTGGCCAACGTAAGAGGCTACTTCGCATGACAGGGGTTGGGATGTTGTTTTTCAATCCGGCGTAGCTGTAAATGTGTTAATATTATAGAATCAAACCTGATAAACAACCCCAACTCATTGTACTACGGAGTTTCTTGAATAATAGCAGATGTGGATGAATTAATGCTAGGGTGTGTTGAGGATTCGGTAGTATATCTTAGAAGAGAAAGGTATAGGCGTAATTTTCATACGTACCAGGGATTAGGCGGAGCATGTATCAATTCGACTTCATCCGAGCTTAGCCCTTCTTTCTCGACTTCCGACCAATTCGGAGAAGGGGGCCTAACATTAGGGAATGGCGGGGCCCTGTCTGCTTGAGGTTCATAGTCCCATACACCGCCGACCACGCCGGTCCGCTCAAACACGGTGACGTTGAACCCGGCCCGGAGGAGGTGGGCCGCTGATACCACGCCGCTTATGCCGGCACCGATGACGGCCACGTCTTTGATGTTGCCGAGGACTGTCCCATTTTCAGTCTTACTGTCATTAGATAAGGAGCCCATTGTGATTGTCTCAAAGAGAGGGTTGAAAGACCACAATACACATAAGGGGCTACACCGAAGATATGAATAGAAATGGATTCTACGGATAACTGTGGACCAAAGCGCTGGTCATCACCTCATTCTTCCTACTTGAGATAAGAATCTGCCCATTTCAAAATGCTTTGTTCTGATTATAAATCGTGGGATTCCTTCCAGCTAGATGAAATGAGACCATTTACCCTCGCGATTACGTGCTTTCGGGGCAGAAATAATCGTACAGGCGAACCACGTGGGAGACTATACTACCTGACAGGGGAAGTAAGATAACAGCCTCAAACCTAGGTTAATGGCCCTATCTCGGCTTGTTTTCATCTGGCCACTAAGGAAAACATCAAGGGGTAAAACAGACATGTTTAGTGTATACCGTTTAGCCCACTGTCACACAATTTCAACTGAAAATATGTATGTTACATGGTTTTATTCTAAGGCTATGATCTAGGCTTAAAGTTATTACACCGGTCCCCTAAGCGGCCCCTGTATTTGTTCGCCGGGCCTTTTGGGCTCGTTCCCGATGATGTAGCACCCGTATTGTGAGAGCAGTAACAATAAGCCCAGCACCAAGGAAGACCATGGTTACAAACCCCTTATGATACCGAGGCCCATCAACCTGCTGCCAAATGATAAGTGGTAGCCAGGCCTGAATTACGTAGGCCATCTCGTTCATAGATGCTACTACAAAAGCTCTCTCCTCGTTATCTTCGCTACAGATTTCGTGGGCCCACGCGAATGTCAAACCACTGATTCCGCCTCCAATCATACCAATAATGTAGCAAAACCACTTCCATCCCGTTGGAATATTCCACACGGCAAGACTCGTGTTCACGATAATACTCACAGTCCCTGAGAATATCATAGGCGGCCACCGAGCACCCTTAAACACGGAATCAGACGTCCAGGCATAGATATAAGTGAATAGCACAGCGAGAGCCGAAGCAATCGTAGGATAGGAGTTTATGGCAGCGATACTGTATCCTTCCTGTTTAAGCCAGAGCGCAAAAGCTGGCTGACCACCATAGCCGGCTCCGTTATTAAAGAAGATGTAAAGTAGAGTAAGCGCATAGATATGCCACGAGGTAAAGATCTTCTTAAACGTAGCCTTCGTGTATTTTCCTCGGTTGGCTCGTCCTTCAAACTGCATGCGCTTATTCGCTAGCACTATCTCTTCTTTGGTCAACCACCAGGCGCGAGTTATCTCAGGCACATCGGGGAAGAAGAAGAATCCAGCCATGGCAATTGGTAGCGATATGATGGTGTTGATGATGAAAAGCCATTGCCATCCATGGTAACCATGGGTACCGTTGAGTCGGTAGACAGCCGTCATCAAATAGCCAGAGAACATACTGCCTATAGAACCACTAGCGTGGAAAATACAGCTTCTCTTAGCGAGTTCATCTTTGCGGTCTGTTATAAGTTAGCACACAGGGATAAGAAGCGAATGGGGTTTTCATGGAACTTTAACATACTAGAAATACGTTAGTATTAATGCCTGAAATTTGTTAAGGGGGCAGGGGCATTATAATACGTACCACCAACTTCCGATAATATACTGGATACCTGGATAGTAGCTACTTTCGGCGAGTCCAATGAAAAATCGCAAGACGTATATCTGCTCCGCAGTACGACATTTCGAGAGGAGGATGGTCAAAACTGACCACACCACCTCGCAAGCTGGGATGAATATTGAAGGTCGAACTTTGGTTAGGAGCATGTTACTACTACTGTTAGTAAAGTCGAGATTGAAGCTCAGAGGAGAGGAGTTATAACCTCGGGATTTCACCAATAACATAACCAACTGTCCAACATGTGACCATGTAGTTGAGCTGGTTACCATATAGACCAAGATCTTCTTTCATACCGGATACGAAAGCGCTGTTGACATTCACCTGGTCAAGGTACTTAATGAAGTACCCCAGCGAAGCGAAAGTCAAAATCACCGCGTCGAGCTTGAACAGAAACCGCCTCTCTTCAGGGGACTTGTCAAACGTATCCCAGAAATAAGACCGCCATGTCTGCTTTGGCTTCTCAGCGACTGGTGACAGTGATTCAGTATGAGTTGAATCAGCATCGCTATGATCCGTGCTCTTTGCCTTAACGTCGCCGTCGGCTTCGGCTGTGGCCTTAATCGAGGAGATCTCCTTGCTTTCCATGTCGTACTACTCGAACAGACAGTCTCGACGAAAGCTGAAGATTCAAAACCAGAACCAGAACACCCGGGGCATTCCGATTTAAAAACATCTAGAATATCTGAAGCTATACAGGGGTTAAGCCCGCTTTTCTCCGTGCTAGAGAAAAGTTCATCCCACACCTTGATAAACAAGGATCGTCGTGCGCCATCTCACATGCATGTTCCCCTGTTCTTTATCGACCCAGATCGATCCGGCAGGGAAAATCTCTGATTATCAATGTATTTTCCCCTCCTCTCTATAGTCCTAGGACTCGCCTATGGACCGCGGTCGCGAACCTTCGTCATATGGTGATATCTCTTGTTGTTATCCTCCGGGCAGGCGTGTTAGGGAACTAACCATAGTCCCCTATGGCTCATGCAACACATGTGTTGCAACGGTGCGGGGTTGTGTATGCTGTGCTCTTTTGTTTCTAAGAAAGCGTGTAAGATTGAGGCGACAAGGTGGTGATCACCTCAAACATGGCTGCCATGACGCCATGCTATAACCCCACACGAAGCCATCGAATAGCACCACGTTATGCGCGTATGCTGCACTCGAGAACGCAATATTTCTCACATCATCCTTCTCCAAGATCACGAATTGATATGGAACTCCAATGAACGGCTCTGATAAATCGCGGGGAACGACGTTACTCCTCAGTCGATGCTGCAAGCAACTTCGCGGTTATTACTGCTGGTTTTATGTCAAAGCAGATACGGCTTACCAATCTTTCCTATCCTGCTCCGAATACAGCTTGCAGCTTGTCCATTGGGATGGAGAATTACCTGCCTTCCGTCGGATCATTAGGAAATGAGGTCAATGGTTGGGATTCTCCAATTCAATGATTTTGAGATTATATATCTGTAGAGGTCGTACGGGATAATATTGAGGGGGTAATAGTATAACTAGGTAGTTGAAAGACAAGTCTATCAAAAAGACTTAGTTATCCAAACAGTTCCAAGTTTTACAGGACCAAGGAATCAAGTTCTCATCAAATTTTAATACATTATTGTGAAAATGGCACCAGCACCGATCGATGAGCGTATCAAGGACGTTGCGGAGCCACGTAAAGACACCCTTGGTCTTCCCGAACCCGCTCTCCAGCGTTTGAAGAAGGCGGGCATTGATCTATCAAACGGCTATCCCTACCGCCCAGCAAGGCCTCTCTACCTACAAGATGTGTATAACATCAGGAATAAAGAATGGAAGCACGAGGACGCCGGGGCGCGTGCGGATAAGTCAAAGTCGGCGTTGCTATCCGCCGCCACCAAAGTCACAGATCTCACTGCTCATATCGGAACCGAAATCGAGGGTTTGCAGCTGAAGGACCTAACGGACCAGCAGAAAGACGAACTAGCTCTTCTCATAGCCGAGAGGAGCGTTGTATTCTTCAGGAATCAAACAGACCTGTCGCCTCAGGATCAACTAGCGCTAGGGAAGTACTTTGGTGAAGTCGAGGTTCATGTAAGTGTTATTATACAAGAATAGCGTCAGTGGTATGCACATACTGATTGCATACCTAAATAGCCCCAAGTAGCGCAAGTCCCCGGCAACCTAGGCGTGACTGTCATCTGGCCCGACTTGCAGGCTACCGAGCGGGTAGCTAACTTCCGGAACCCGGGAGGGGCTTCGAGGTGGCACACGGACCTCGTGCACGAGCTGCAGCCAGCCGGGATCACCCATCTCCACAACGACACGGTCCCGCCCGTCGGCGGCGACACGCTCTGGGCAAGTGGGTACTCGGCCTACGAGAAGCTATCGCCGGACTTCCGGAAGATCATCGACGGCAAACTCGCCGTATATCGATCTGCTCACGCGTACCTAGACCGCGACCATCCGGAGCAAGGCCCCAAATACGTTGAGCGCGTGCACCCTCTCGTCCGCGTACACCCCGCCACGGGCTGGAAAGCCCTCTGGGTCAACCGCGCGATGACGGACCGCATCGTAGGCTTGGACCGAGCAGAGAGTAACGTCATCCTGAACTACCTCTTCGACGTCTACGAGAAGAACGTGGATATCCAGGTGCGCTTCCGCTGGACGCCGGGAACCAGCGCGCTCTGGGATAACCGCATAACGATCCACAACGCCTCGTGGGATTACAATGGCAAGTACCCCAGGCACGGAACCCGCGTGACTTCGCTGGCCGAGAAGCCGTACTTCGACCCGGCGGCGCCGACTCGGCGCGAGGCTCTTGGGCTCTTGGACGAGAGCGAGAAGCAGATTGACGGACCGGCTTAGACGATCTATGTATATACCTAGTTAGATGAAATATACGAAGGATGTCTACTATTACTGGCATTCTACGAGATAGCAACTTATCCTTGGCCTAGAATACTGGCTTTAAATAGGCTCAAATCATGGAGCGTGCGAATTTGATACCACGATTTTCTAACCATATTAAGATACTACGAAGCTACAAGAGACTACCCTAAGTGTAAATAGCTCAAAATGGGGTTGAAGTTATGTATACATAACATTCACCTATTTGAATCTCGCAAATTGAATTCCATGCTCTTTCCTCTAGTCCAGCCGAATGCGCGTATAATAGAGAATCGCAAAAACTGCTGCGTGAAACCAGTCTTGACTATGAGATCCGAATGGTCTCTTTCTTGTCAAGGAAGTACATCAGGTACTCGCCGTTCATGACTCCTTGGATATAGCATTGTCCGATAAGCTTGTAAGTCCCATCGCCGCTGGGCCGAAGAACATGGGGCACTCTCGAACCACGTATTATGCAGATCCTGTCTCCGGGTCGCGAATATGAGGTTACCCAGCCCAGCCATCCTTCAGTGGTACGACAGAAATGGTGTCCGACTGCCGGTCTATCTGCACGGAGGATCTTTCTAAAAGTTTCATCTTCATATAACTCGTTCATTTCCGCCATCGTTCTATCGTCTGGCCTAAACGGCACCTTTCCGATACTTTCTACCCTTGGCTATAGAGGATAATATTAGTTTAGGGAGGAAGGGTACCTAGTTTTTTCTCCCAATGGAGCTTGCATAAAGAAAAATACGATTTCCGGAAATACTTACGTCTGAGAGTAGATGCCATTTCCTCTTAGCCAGGTGATATAGCAGTAAGTAAGTCATCGAAAGGCTATCATTAACGTCGAACATCCAAGCTCTTGTGCACTCAGTCCAGGCTCTGATTCTCTTGGCCCGGTTTTTGTGACCAATTCCACGAAATGCCATCGAAAGAGCTTCATTCCATATCTTTTGCTGAATGCTGCATTTCCCTGGCATGCTGTAGAAAGTACCAATTTGGATCTCTTCCCCAATACTAGGCATTTCTCTGCTGGTCATTTCCTCCACCTGGCCAACAAAAACGCCTTCGATGGACAATATCCTCCCATCCTCCGAAATCTGAGCGGCCGCTGTTGTAGTCTTAGACGCGTTTGAAAAGCGGCTAAAGGATTTGGTAAAATTCTGGCTGCTGATTTCATCTGGTGTTCTAGATGTCAAGACAAGGAGCGTGCCCATGATGGACGTGATTTCGCTCTTCGTGGATTGGGAGAGTCGGGATAGATCGGCAACCCACGATATCGGGCGGTCTGCAAGGGGTAAGGTGTCGACGAGTAGGAGGGGAGTTAGGCTGCCCGATTTAATAGCTATACTCGCGTATCGCCACCACAGCTCTGTCTCATGTATGCTATAGTCTGACAATGAACTGAATCGATCCTTGTCGGAGTTATTTGCCAAGCCGAGGATTGCTATGAGGTGATCGTGAGGTTGAGTGCAGTCGAAGCTCAAAGTCTTGTAAATATGATCCGCCAACGAGAACGTATCTTTTTCTCTCCTTATCTGAGCGAGGGAAATGACGTTAAGGACATGATCCTTAGATGTCGACCTTAGGTCCAGCACGCCCATGCCAACCCAGGCCGTGGTCCACCGGAGCAGTGTCGCGAAGCTCTCAAGGATGTGCCAAGGAAGACAATTCATGCCAGATATCACAACAGGATTTCGTGAGTTAACAAGCTCCTGAATTATCCATTTCCGGCCGAACCATGGATGCTCGAATAGATTCATCACCGCCAGCATTCGACTATGGCTTGATATGACTTCTCTAAAAACTTCTTTGTTATACTGGTCATGTTCCTTAAAGTTGAATATTGTAATACCCTTCTTGTGAAGCGTCTCCTGGAATGCTACCAAAGCTTGAAACACTTCGTAAGTTTGTTCGTCAGGATCTTCGCCAAGCCATATAAGGGTCTTCTCCGCTTTCCCGTAAATCTCTCCCATAAGGCGCACCTGTGCATTCCGTTCTTGGATATCCTCTTGATTTATGCATAATGCGTCCGCCCACAGTATCCTAATGTTCGATTCATGCCTAAGATAGCGGAGTGCGCTATGTAGACTTTGTCCGATTTCTGTAGTTTTTCCAGAACAGCGAACAGGCATACGAGGGAGTGGGTTGCCCCATGTATATGATAAGGCTTCGAAAGAAAGGACCTCGTCTAAAGATACTATGAATAATTCGCATGATACTTCTTCTGACTTTTTACCACCATATAATCTCAACAGGCGGATATGCCGAGGGGATGGTAATGTCTTGTACACATATCTAGTATCCATACGAAATAGAAATTACGGTGTCGTATAGTGCTCACCAAGAGCATTCATTCGGAAGATATTAATCGAGCGATTGTTGATGCGTCAAAGTCTATCTGGCGACCAATCGTGAAGAATGTGGTGGCTGAGGTTTTATATTTAATATAGAAGATATATGTAGAATACATTATTTAGCCGTGCTTATGAACAAGGCGATTTATTGCATTGAATAGTAAACAGGTAGGTAAGCTACACCTAGCACCTGATGGAAACGTCCTCTACCTGGTCATGGAAGACTTCAAGGTACTAACTGCATATTCACAGCCCCGCCGGATGCCTGGTATAGGGGGTAGATATGATATGAGATAGGCCGATATATTAGGTACCTAGGTAGGTACAAAACTGCCAACTGCTGACGGGAAGCTGAGGTTGAGCTTAAGGTACTGCTCTAACAAGCAGCTCGACGAATGGTGCAATGGTACCTGCGATCATAGAAAATGGGGTGGCTTATCTAGAATTACCTTCCTAGTTCAAAAAAAGTGTAAAAACCTGCAAGGAATTAGTCGAGCGCAAGATACCACCCTGTCGATTAGGACGACGTAAGTCGGACGATGTAAGTCAAATGATGATTTATTGAAATAGGTGCGAAGCACACCTGTTCGGACGTATTTCGGAAAAGTCCTTAATCACTAACTAGCCGTTTCCTGAATTAATGCGCAGCGCCCTTTAGGGTGCGGTCGTCGAGTTTACGTAGACAGCACTGATATCTAGAGCTGTTAGGCATTTCGTATGTAACAGTATTTAATCATATTCATCTCTACAGCTGATGCCTGCATTCATATCTCATACTCTAAGCAAAAGAGACGGACCAATCGGCGCCAATCTTAGCACCAACCCTTCCAATAACTGCGAATGCGCCCCTGTTACCATCTGCCTTGTGGTAGGTAAGGGGTACTGAGGCCTTGTTGCCCTCAGACTCAACTACTACTTCCTTCTTATTGGCCCAAGACGAGGGTGCTCCAACGACGATAATCTTGTCAACGGCAACGTTGCGCATCTTCTTCAGCCAGTCTCCTTCCTTGATCTTCTTAGTATCCCGGCTTTCAGCATCAGTAGAAGTAAGCGTCGAACCCTCGAGCTTAAACGTCCGGTGAATATATTGGTCCTTTTCATAATCGAAAGAGTCACCGTCGTCAACATATAATTCGCCTTCAGCTTCGCCGTTATTGCCGACAGCCACGACGAGAGTGTAATCGTCGAACTTCATTAATTGGGAAGAACGTCGTGGCGTGTCACGACGGGGGAATATGTGTCCACCCTGTATTAATATGGGGATAGCCTCGAGGGGCGCATTCACAGTAAGGCGCTTGCCTTTACTCGTAGGCAATTTCTTGTAGTTGAAATAATCGTAATAGACCTCGCCATCTGGGATATAAATATCCGTCGAGGTCTTTTCTTTCTCTACAATCGGTTTGACTAGAAGACCAGTCGATCCAACGAAGAATTGGTCGTCAATGCCAAAACCGCCTTCTTCGCTTGGGTGTGTCCAGTACAAGGGGCGTATTATGGGGCTTCCATCACGGTTGGCGTGGTAAAATGCAGTGTACCAGGATGGGAGCAGGCTGTAACGTAGACGAAGGGCGGAGGTAATGATGGATCGGTAAGGCTCTGCGAGAAGGAACGGTTCTCGGCGTCGAGCATCAATGTGGGCATGTCCTCGGAAGAAAGGATAGAAAGCACCGGCTTGGAACCAACGGCTCTGTAGTTCTAATTCCGGATTACCGAAGAAACCACCCACATCAGCGCCAGCGAAGGGGAACCCGGAAATTCCTTGGGCAAGAACCATAGGGATAGAGGCGGCAAGGTGTTCCCAGCTAGCCTGGTTGTCACCTGTCCACATGGCTCCAAGACGTTGGGAGCCTGCATAGAATGATCTAGTAAGGATAAATGGACGTCGTAGTTCACCCTTCTTCCGGGAAAGAAGAGCCTCATATGTTGCGTTATGGAACGTCATTCCATTGATGTTATGAACATCCCGATGTTCCCAGTCGCCGTAATGGAGGTTGTCCTTGGGCATGGTAACTTCGGGTCCGTTGAATACGGACGGTTCATTCATGTCGTTCCAAATAAAGGTATTCTCCATGGTGCCCTTGAACGCATCATACTTGAAGAGGGACGTCCACCATTTAATGGCTGCCGGGTTGAACGCATCAATCCAATGAGAAGAACCCGGCCAACACCAGCCATCAAAGTCATTGCCATCTTTGTTCTTGACAGCTAGACCTTTCGATTTAAGCTCTTCTGACACATGGTACCCGCCTACATTTTTGATATGAGGGTCAATAATGGTAACCAATTTCCTCCCGTGATTATCCAAGTGCTTTCCCATAGAGATCGGATCCTTGAACATGTCTTTATCCCATGTAAAGTACTTCTTGTCGTCGGTGTATTCGATATCTAACCATATGACATCATATGGAATGTGGTATCGATCCATCTTACGATCGACTTCCTTGACGTCGTCGTCCGAGACGTAGTTCCATCGGCACTGGTGATACCCGAGGGAAAATTCTTGAGGTAAGGCAGTAGTACCTGTGAGTTCGGCGTAGCTCTTAGTTATGTCACGAGGAGTTGGGCCAAGGAAAACGAAGACGTCCATCAAGCCATTTTCCGAGATCCAATGAGTTTGAGTGTTGGTTTTGGGACTAGCTCCAAGAGCCAGAGGGTTCTTAGATTCCTTCGCTCTAGTGATATCAATCCAAGTTTCAGCAGCATTGAGCCAGAAAACACCAACTGTGGAGTCTTTTCGCTGAGCTTGCATAAAAGGGATGGCACCATATAAGGTCATAGGGCTGTCCAAGATGTACTCAAAAACATCAGAGTTATAAAGTCTGTATGGCTCCGCATAGTTACCCTCGCCGCCACGAGTCTCTTTTAATGATAAGGGACCGGCGTGTTCCGGAATTCCATAAACATGCTCGTAGCCGAAAAACGTGATGTCAAGCGCAACGCTCTCGGGGCCACGGGGCTTTGAGTCTGTGTTTCCTCCGAAGGCCTCATCCCACCAAGTGCTGTCATCTTCTAATGGAGATACTTCGGGGGTCTCTTCCTTCTTCTCTTCTTGTGACTCCTCTCCCTCTTTCTTCTCCGGTGTTGGTTTCTCGATCCTTGGTCGCCAATGCTCCAGATTCATTAACCCTCGGTCGTTGAGCTTGATTTGAGTAGCACCATCACGCTTGAACTCGATTGAGTACGGCTCGTAAGTTATATGGGCTTCGAACGCGGAGTTAGGACCATACTGGATCTTGATATCGGTTTTGCTCTCATGGGAAACTTTGGCATCTGTGTCGATGTCCAAGCCACCAACAATAGCCCATTTTTCAGCTTCATTGTATCTCTCTTTCCTAGCTTTGCTGTTGTGCCTAAGCTCAATGTCCTTCTCTTGCCTCTTCTTCTCGTCAACAGAGACACGTGCCGTACCCGACTTCAAGAAGGATACGGTGAGAGGGAGCTGGACAGTATTTCCTTGTTCGTCGATAGTCTTTATGATTGTGGCTTGGAATTGACCGTCTTTGAACGAGGCCAGCTCGGGAGAGATCTTGTATGGGGTTTTCCATGAAGATCCTAGGGCAGCTGCATTATCAGCGTAAGCCCTATTTCTCTTGCAGAAACCCGACTGGTGGCATTTTTTGAAATCGTTTTCCTTAACCGACACTATTTCCAATTAGCTAGGATATGGATATAATTTATGGTTGGATTATTTACCTGCTGGAGTGAAGAGAGAGCATAGAACCGTGAGAAGGCACAAGAAAATCGTCCATCTTGAGGACAGGTAATTCTTCATACCAGCACCGGCCATATTTGCTCCCTTGGCACGGGCGTCCCTTAAGAGGGTTAGAGATGTTAGATAAAACCAGCAGTAAATATTTAAATATAAGATGGGGTTAAATCAAAGGACCTCATGGATATAGCGTCATAGGATTAGCTGTGCAATTGCTCTGCAAAATTGCAAGCAATCGTGTGTATATGTGATTTAATTGTGGGAGGTCCAAAGAAGTTGATGCTAGCTGTCCGTTCAAAAAGACAGCTCAATGCTACCTTTGGTCCTTGGCAGCTTGGGTACAAGCAAAAGCTTCCCCCGAATTTAACCAACAAGCCACTGAGACTGGGGTTAAGTCTTCCCCACTCGAATCATTGGATAAGATTAAATCTGAGATAAGAGCCACAATACTATGCACATGTAAGCATTGACTTCAACTGTCACCAGCCACATCTCGGACAATATTGGCCAATGTTCAATTTGTTCACTGAGATGGATTCCTAGAGTTGTGATCTGTTGTGAGAGAAATGCTGTCATATCCTTCACATCTTATCATCACACTCCCTAAATCCTTAAGTGTTACATAATTACAATTCAAATTTCCAATTCTTTTAATAGGCCCCATTGTTCCTTTTCATGATTATACCTTTAAAGGTACCTACCTAACTTTCATCTCTGTACGCTCTCCTTTTTCATTCTTATTTAAAATACACACCAGAAAGAGTTGACCAATAAAATCGGAAGTTGGTCTCACATGTTTTTTTCTTTAACTTGAATATCCTCACGAACCCCTAAAACAGGTGCTTACCTACCGATGTAATTTGGAGGTAATATTCTAGAAATATATGGATATTTGAGATATTGAAAAAAACGCTAACTACATACATTAAACTACACCCCGTTGTCCAAGATGTATAAGCCACAGGAGGTTTCGAGACGCCACAACAAGGTCCCTGCCCCAGCCCCAACCCCAGCAGCGTCAGTTCCACACGCAGCTTCAAACGAGACCCAGACCCACAGGGTTGAAAATCGTAGTAAACCCAATCGCGGGCAACAGCAGCAGCGACCGCCCAATGTTAGATTCTTAGGCCTAATACCCCACTATAGCCGTCACCCCACCCTCCATCTTTTCTTCACAATCTTTGGAAGCGCCGTTCTTATATTTCTTTTATTCTTCCTTTTTCCCTGGAAGACTCAACCAGATCGTCAAGGTTGGACATTCAGGAAAAGCCTCAAGCACGACTTAGACAATATCAAGGGATCATTCTTCCCTTCCACTTCAACGGTTACCACTACCACAACCCTTTACCAAACAATACCTACCCCGCTACACCCTCGAGAAGCGGTACCAGAAGTCAAAATGTCGACTGAACAGACGTGAGTTACCAATACCCCTCGATTTATTTCAAGGTCAATAAACTTCATAACATGAATTAACTAGAGCTAACGGTATATTTCGTAGTTTCATTGCTATCAAACCTGATGGCGTCCAGGTATTTTAATTCGTTATACAAAGCTCTCAGACACCCTCTAACACTCAATTTCAGCGTGGCCTCGTTGGCGCTATCATCTCTCGCTTCGAGAGCCGAGGGTGAGGAGAACAATTTTACTCTACGGTTGACTCACAAATCTAACAGTGAAATAGCTTCAAGCTTGTTGCCATCAAGCTTGTCACTCCCGGCAAGGCCCACCTTGAGAAGCACTGTAAGCCGGATGCTACCTTACCGAACCACGGCATCAGTGAACTAACCCAATTATAACAGACGCTGACCTCAAGGACAAGCCCTTCTTCCCTGGTCTAATTGAGTGTATGTTAATATAAGTGACCATGCACATTTTACTATAGCTAACCCAAGATTAGACATGAACAGCGGCCCGATTGCCGCCATGGTCTGGGAGGGTCTTGACGCCGTCAAGACTGGCCGAAGTACGTTTAAGCCCCTATATCATTAAACGTACTGCCACTAACCTCCGTCTTTCAGCTCTCCTCGGTGCCACCAACCCCCTTGCCTCTGCCCCCGGTACCATCCGTGTAAGTAAACGCCAATTCGACTATATATCTTTAACCCATATTAATATCCTTTTAGGGTGACTTCGCTCTCCAGACCGGCCGCAACGTCTGCCACGGCTCCGACAGCGTCGAGAACGCCAAGAAGGAGATTGCTCTATGGTTCAACGAGGGCGACCTCGTTAGCTGGGAAAGCGCCCAGGCTAAGTGGATCTATGAGTAAGAAAAAAAATATGACGGTAGAGATCCATATGACGTGATGGCAGTTTGATCTAGCTTGGACAAGCGAAACAGACAAAATCATATGTAAACGGATCAGACAAAAGTGCATATTGCAATAAACCAAGAATCATAGACAAAATACGGCCTTGATCTGTGACGTTGCATGCATCTACATGATTGGATGGGAGTGACTTTATTCCTAGCTGCTGCGCTTCTTCCACAATGAACGCCTTGCGGTCACAAACCCTCTGGCTAACCAAGGGGTCGCCCACAGGCTAAGTGCTATCCTAGGTATCAGCAAGGCTTTGGTGATTGCGTAGGCGGCGGCGATTTGTATGCCAATCTTGTAGCCCTTTTCGGTATTCTCGACCGTGACCGTGTCCCTGACCTTCCGCCAAGCCTTCAAACCCTTACCCTCCCCGGCTACAACCCTTCCTTCACTCCCAGGAACATCATCCTCACTCTTCCGCCTCCAGAATCTCAACCAACTCCTTTTCCTCCCTTCACTTTTATTCTTTTCTTTCTCTATCTCCATCTCCTCCCTCAACCTCCTCTCCAACATCTCCTCCCCCTCCCTGCCCCCATCCACCTCATCCCCCAGTCCAAACCAGCCCTTCTTCCTAAACCAGCGCATATACCTTGCGAGCCCTTCCTCCGCCCAAGCCGCCCACGGCCCGAGGACCCACGCCGTAGGCACCCAGTCCGCGCGGTGGAAAGCGTACGCGAGTCCGAGGAGCGGGACGGCGGCGGTTATCTCGTGGAGGACGAGGAAGGCGGCTATGTGCGAGAAGGGCGCGGAGCGCAGCTTCTCGAGGTACGGTCGGAGACGCTGCGGGAGCCACCGGCTCGTGCGCGTGAGGATGGCGTCGAAGCGCCGGGTTTGGCGCGCTTGGGACTCCGAGGCGGGGTTGGAGTTGGAGGAGGGGGGTGGTGGTTTGGTGGATTGGAAGCGTCTGCTTCGAGGGTTGGGTGGGGTGCGGGTGTGTGGGATATGTATGGACGTGCTTGGATTCGAAGGTCTGTGGCGGGAGGCAGGGAAGAGGCGGGCTTGTCGCAGCCAGCGGGCGTGGAAGGTAGATGACATTTTAGACGCTCTTTTTTTCGAGTATTGGGTGCGATTGAAGGATTCCGAGGAGAAAAAAAAGAATTATTATTTCTAATTGGTATGTATCATAGGATGAGGGGGTCAGCCGCGGAATGGAGTAGAGGAAGAGAAGCGGCTATCTCTGGGTATGGATTGTTGAAGCGAAGCTTGTTTGAAGATATCGATGGATTATGAAGTAGGATCTAGATATCAGCTTGCATGTGGAGAGCTGGCTGGAGCTACAATGTGGGGCAGAGCAATGACGACTTATATGCGACATTGCGATCCTAAAGGCTTGGTACGAATGTAATAGGTATTAACAATAGGTAGGAATAACCCCTTGAAAGAGATATTAGATTCTCATTTTATTAGAGACTTGGAAGATGCTGTGAATTTTATTGCGGAAACTGGGCACCTAATCCCTTAGCCAGCATGCTCTCCGGCTGCAAACCCTTGCCCTCAGCCAAAACTCCCGCTTTGCGCAGGATACTGACACAGCTCTGAATAACTTTCAAGTCGACGCCCTCTGTCTTGATAGCAAACTGCACCGTTTTCAGCCACTCTCTCGCATCTGCTTCCGAGTAATCAAGCTCCGTACTAATATACTTGACAGCCTCGTCGTGATGCGAAGCGAAGTAATGAATACCCTCGTCAAGCTTCTTGAATAGATCTAAGAGCCTCTTGTCCGGGTTCTGTTCCGGCAGCAGCGCCGTTGACGCCACGATCTTCCAGCTGCTCCACGGCGTATAAATCTCCCCGACACGCCGGATTTCCCCGCTGTCGTAGTACCGCTTCGACGTGAAGTGCTCCCACATGAAGAAGTCGGCTGTGCCGTCGTTAACCGCCTTTCGGAGGTTTGCAAAGTTCTGTAATACCACGAAGTCTGAGTACGGCGATTCGCCGGGAGTCAACCAGCCCTGCTGGTCAGCTAGTACAAAGCCCATTACTTGGCTGCCGGAGCCGATGCGTGAGATTCCGATCTTCGACCCCTTCAACGAGGACACGGAAGTGATTTCTGGCCTTTTGGCGCCGGTCGAGATCGCCCAACCTACGCATAATGTTAACGTTTCTTATGTGACTTTTATAAGAGAATAGCGGGAGCAGCTTACATAGAGGTGTTTCAACGTAGGTTCCGACGATGCGATAACCGCCGTCACCAGGCGCATCTTCTTTGCCAAGACCGGCCACCCAAGCTTCCGTCAAGCCAATGCCGACATCGATTTCGCCGGAACGAATAGCGGTGATCATGTGTCCAGTCCCCGAGGGAAATGGGATTAAGGTAGCCGTAAGACCAAAGTGCTTCTGAGCGAAGTAGAGCGGCGTGGAGAAATGCTCCGGCACGAAGCCGATCCGGAGGGGTTGAGAGGATTCTGTCATATCTGCTATTCCGATTTAGTACGCCGTCACAAATGGTCAAGGTACCCCAATATTATAAATAAGATATCGAGACTAAAGTCTTGAAAAGATTAAAAGTCGCTAGTAAGGTAGTTCATAAAAATAGTTGCGACTTGCTGCTTAAGACGAGAGACAAACAGCGCATGACGTTTGACGTGCTTAATGCAATCAATGAGATCGGCAATTACTCGCAGTCGCGGATACGCGCGGGACCGGTAAATTGCGGGGCAATCTAAAGCTTATTTCTTTTTCTTTTCAATTAAGGTACCATAGTACTATGTAAATGCAAGGCGAGAAGAGCAGTTGCTTAACGATAAGCCATTGCCTCCTTTACTAATATAGCACAGTCTTAATACTAAATTAACCCAACTTCAAGTCTTCATATTGTCCAATACTATTTGTGCGAAGTAAGCGTACTGGTAGAGCAAATTATTAGCATTGTTGACCCTCAGTATGGTCTATTTATGAAGGTTGTATATACCGACATGTTCAAGTAGTCGATAGAATAGGCAGACGGGCTATCCCAATGCTTCTGAGGTATAATTAATACTGCAAAAAAGATCACTGTCTCTTATGAGAAATGACTTGTTGAGTGTTTCAAGCTTACCACATGGCTCATATAAGTCATCAGAGTATGCATTCCCCATGAAAGCTCCCTACCTTTTATATAAATTATCTGTATAGCTCGGTAAGTATTGCCGAACATACATAGAAAACTGACCAAAACGATGCCTATCTTGGAAACCTGTAAGACAGTATAACTACCTACATACGCTTTCCATCCTGATTAACCTCGAAATCCGCCTACATCAATGGTTTATCGGGAGACATCGTGGTCATCAATATTCGCCCACATTATCCCCAATGGATCTACATGCCAAGAATAGCCATAGATTATCTAATTGTCAGGATGTCAGAATTCGCCCTCAATTGAATCGATTACAATCGAAATTAATATGCAAAGGGGGACGGTGATTGGCATAGGAAAGCCAACTTATACCAGTGCACAGGTGCTTCTCATGAATCGCAACCTACTTTTCACTGCCGCTGTGATAAAGTTTTCACGCGCTGGGAGGGACTTATGAAGCATCATAAAGCCTGCCGTGCACCCATTCAGCCTCAAAGCCGCTATATTTACACTGACAAGACTGCATTCGAATGTTTCGAATTGCTAGAGGAGCACCACAGGTCTAAGGAGGGGAAAAGGGGTAGACCGCGGAAAGCCAACCAAGATGAAATGGAGTAAGGAACATATGTTTCAAGGATGTTCATCAACGATAATACGATCGAGCTTACTGCAACGCAAGACGCCACGGAACTATTCCATTGGGTACTGGATATTGATAGTAGCATTGGTTACAAGATACTATAGATCTTACAAAAAGCTCCCTTCAGGGGGATTTCAGATGATTGATGATCATAGGAAAGACGCAGAAGCTAAGGGTTTAAAAAAAGAAAGTAAGATAGCCCTAAATTTCCCTTACACCGTAGAAATGATCTCTTAGTGCCATGGTACTGTCCTTATAGGTCGAGATAGCAACGTCAACCCCTCAAGTTGACAACGTTCTACCTTTTAATAGTGTAGCGATTTGATAACTATCTCTCGAACCATTACACTTAGCTCCTAAATCTAACCATTCTAATTCATTTCTTTACAAAATCGTCTCCGAAAAGATGTTTCCCATGTGCAATGTATAAGATGCTCTAAGTCTAAGTACCTTAAGCCTACAAAGTGCTATTATGTTGTACTGTGTAAAGCATAGATGAAACCCGAATGCCGAATGTATATTCGTTAAGAAATAAATAATAAAAATAAAGAAGACCGTATTTAAGTATCTTGTAAAGGAATTACCCTGGTTCCGAAGAAAAGGTATCACTCATAAGTCAGGTTCCAGTAATATGTGTTTGTCGTCTGGCAAGTTAAAAGAGCCCTCAACTCCTCACACTCCTTTGATATCACAACACAAAACCTAGAGTGTATACGTTCCGTCCTTAGGTACAAATAAAAACACAAAGAGCGACTTGACCTTACCCTGAATTCTCAAGCGTGAGCATGATCCCACTCGAAGCCGCCAACTCCCGAATCAGATCCCTACATGCTCTGTGCTCATTTTTCTCCGCGAGTTCTATAGCCTTGCGGCACTGAGTAACCGGGAACCCGCCTAGGCTCACGTTCCAGAGGAATTGGATCATATCCACTCGGCCGTGCTCAGCGGCCCCTTCTAGGGGCCAGCGTCCGTCGAATATCGACGGAGGTTCGTATATGGTGGCCCCTCGATCGATAAGTAGCACGGCAATGTTACAGTTCCCGCCTATAGCTGCCATCTGCAATGCCGTGCCACCCATGTACGTCGACGGCTTCGCGCTGACCTCCGCACCGTTCCGGAGCAGCAATTCGGTCATGTCGAAATCGGCTGTTTCCGCCGCCATTTGTAAGGGGGTCCGTATTATGCCGTGTATGGCCTCTTGGTTGACTTTAGCGCCGCGATCTATCAGGAATTGTACAAGATCCTTGTTTCCCGTCCCGATTGCCCTGAGAAGCGGTGTCGTGTTGCGTTGTCTCCTGCGTGCTAGGGTTGCAAGGGGTGGTGCTGATTCATTAACATCGCAGCCCGCGTCGAGGAGTTTTGAAGTCAGCGGAAAATGGGAGCTATATCTCGCCGCATCGATTCTGATGGCTATTTCTAGGGGAGTTCCATGATCATGTATTGAATATTTCAAGTCAACAGCTTTGCACGCTATCAGGATATCGAACGATTCTGTATCGCCGTGCTTGATCGCCTCTACGACAGCACGGGTTCCAAATTGATGAATGGTTTCTGGGCTCGAAGCGATTCGCGCTATAAGCTTACGGAGTGCATCCGGGCGTCCTTTCGTAGCCATCAGCAGATCGTTAGAGCAGTTGATATTCGTCGCCACTCGATGAGCATGACGAAATATTGAAGTGTCGCTACGTTCGACTATGACCTTGTAGATGATGTTTAGGTGATTAGAATAAAGGAAGTTATGGTCGCAGAGGAAATCTAATAGATGTAAAGGCTCCAATTCTAGTTCATCTTCGATCGAGTCCATAAAACCGTAGGAGAAAGAAAGACCTGGAAAGGTTGCTATAATTTCGGAGAGGAGAGGCATATTCCATTTGTACAATTCGACAACGACCATAATGTATTTCAATCGAACAGGTCCGTCTATAAAGATACCCCAACTGAGGAGAAGCCGGACCATGTCTTCTCTTCGCTTCTTCACTGCTTCTGACAAGGCTTCGACTGCGGCGTCTGAGGTAATCACGGTAGAGGAGGATAATAGCTTTTCCATGTACGCCATATTTCCCGCTCTCAATGAGGCCCAAAGGGCGGTCTCGAACCTCGTAGGTATACGGGGGGTGTTAACGATAGACAAATCGTTCATATTTTCAAGCGCACCTTTACTTTCAAGTCTCTTGATGAGCAACTCGTCTCTTGTTTCGATTGCTTCTGCTAGTGGCGTTGTGTAGTCCCAGAACATCAGGGCACTATCCATTTCCGGCATGTTGATTGCTTCAGAAGGCGCCTGGCGGATGTTGGGATTTTGAGCGAGGATAAATTCGATAAGTTCGGAGTTACCGCCTCTAATTGCGGCGCTCAGAATTTGAGTCGAAGGCATTACGTGCTGGAACAGGAACCGAACAAGCTGGACGTTGCCTTGTCTGGCAGCAGCTATAATTGTCCAATTGACCTCATCTAAGAAGTAGCTAAGGCATTTCTTACACCCACTCTTTACACAAGAGGATATTATCCTGGTTACGGATTCTAGAGCATCCTCGGCCGTGAGTTTTAGGACGATATTATGTAGTATACGTCCAGCAATGATTTCCGGGTGGTCGGATGGTGCAAGCCGAGAAAGGAGCTTCTTAGCAAGATCCATTCTGATGTATCTCTCGAGGGAGAGGCGAATTAAGGAAACGGATACCTTTATACCTGCGTCTATCAAAGCGTCCACAGTTTTCATGTACTCTGGACGGAATATCCGGTCACTTCTGTACTGGATCCAGCATCCATTTGGATCCTTTATGAACTTAGGGACGTATATCAGACATCCCAAACCGAGTCTTCCCTCAAGACCGTCTTGGTCATATGTATCAAGGCGTGAAACGTTGACGTCCGGACCAGCTTGGAGTAACTCGTGAATCACCTTTAGCTCCTGGAGCTTAGCGGCACGCTCTAGGGGTGTATAGATTTGACCATGGATAAAGCAGAATGTGTTGTTAACGTCGACCAAACGCTTCTGGAGGAAGAACCTAACCGCTTGGTGGTTTCCTGCTTCTATCGATGCTCGAAATAACTTTTCTGCGAGTCCTTTGGCAAACGAATCTGGAGTACCTTGAAACCAGCGGGACAGTAGAGAATTGACATTACTATGCTGATCAAGAAATTTGAAGACGAGTTTGAGAGGTATGCCATCCAGACCCACGAATCCGTTCGCAATTGAGAATAGGAGAATCCGATGTAACTCAACCTCGAGTATTTCATGCTGCGGTCGAGCCAATTCAGTACTTGTAGATGCTTGCTGGGTTCTGGGGAGAATGGATCTTAACTTCTGTAAGGTAAACCAAACTTTATTGACATTTTGGCCAGGGGGCATCTCGTTGGTTTCTGACATAACAGTAGCGACTTCAACAACAAATTTTGTTACTAAAGTTTGAGGGCCGAATAACAATGCAGATTCCTGCAAGGGAGACGAGTTCAAAGCTAAAACGAGACGTTTTGATACTGAATCACGTTCGAATCGCTCGAACGGCAAGTCGTTTATACATAGTGTCCCGAAAGAAAATTGGCCTATGGCATCCAGTCTCAGGGAAGAGGTCACCATTTCGACACCTGGAGATATAATATCCGCATCGAAATCGAATTGAATTAAGTCCTGTGAGACTTGCGGTTCGGGGTCACTAGTCGAACACTCCGTAGGATGTACAATATTAATACCCTCGTTAGATTCCGGCCAATTATCAGATGTAGACTGGGAAGTATGAGATAGGACGGATCGTAGAGAACTATCAACTGATTCTTGGGGGCATTGATTAATATCGATATCAATGGTCCTCTCTTGAGCAACAAGCTCAACTACGTCATCTTGGTTCATTTGATTTGTTGAGCAAGGAGTATATTGACACCATTCGCCGTTTGGCTTTTGGACTTCGATAAAGGCTTCGCTAGATTTATAGTCATCAGACGCGTTGGATGCGCCCGTTTCCACTCGGCGGCGCTTTCCAAGACGGGTTTCCCTATTGCAGTGACGTCTTGCCCGATGGACCCTTTCCGGGGACACAGGGTGGCCTGAGATGACAACTCTGGATTGAGTATCCCGAGATGATAAATCGTCGATGATTTCAAAGATCCCCTCCCATTCATGAACTTTCAAGTTCTTACGAGCATTCCAAACCCTAAATTGGGCTTCATACTGTGAAATACTAACGTTCAAGAGTTAGTTTTTGTAATGATTCGAAAGATAGCTGTCAAACCGCTATACTACCGTAAGGCAGAACGATGTCAACTAGAAGGGGTTGAACTTGCTATCTCCACCTATAAGGGCCTTGGCACGGACCGTACCGTGATAATCCTCCTCTAGCATCAGGGGAAGCAAGGTACTCACGTAGCACGGAATCCATGCCGTTGATCCATAGTTGGAACTAACTGGTCAACCGAGAGATCAGATGTAAGGTAGAGATTTAGAATTGTCTCTTTGTGATGATCCCAATCGTTTTGGGGAATTTTACGTGCCTTGGTTGCCATGTTTACAGAGGAGAATGAGTGTGTAGGAGAGGTGCTGATGGAGAAATTGAATAAATTAACTACTGCTAAAGACGTAGTGTAGAACGAAGATATACCAAACTTCATATAACTAGGTAGCTAATGAGGTAGATTTTGGCATATATGACCTACCTTACTTGATCACGCTGTCGGAAATGCACATTGAGGCGTTTTTACTTGACGGCTGGAATAATACCTGCAACACCATAACGCCGTAGCCTGATCCGGTTTTGTCAGTTGAGTGCGTAAGTTCAAGATGCGTTAAGTGACGAGGCTCCAGGTTTTGAAAGTCCGGTTTTGACACCGATATCCTTAGTTCTCACCCGCATTATTCCCTCTATCCAATCATTCACATCTACTCCTGCACGTCAGCAGCAGGCTCTAATGCCCAAGTTCATTTTCACTTCCTACCGGGCGTCTTTACAAAGTCCTAGATATAAAAATATGATAGGTAGTAATATAATGAATAAAGAATTTCGGTGAAGAATCACCGACAGATAACAGGGGTATCTCTTCGTCGTAATCATGCTGCGTATAGGACCAACTCTCACCAAAGGTCGTAAAGGCTGCCATCCCATTGTCGATCAATTGTGTCCACGACCCCCAACCTGCATGCCAGCCTGCATGCAACATCAATCCGACATCATGACGACAAAACATCCCACGCCGGAGTCACATGTCTCCTAGAAGTGCGCACCGCCCGCATAAACCAACCAGTTTGAAGCGGCTACCGCTAAAACCAACAAAAACAAATTGGGCAATATCCTAATGCACCTATTACTACCACTATCACCGTCGCTAGTACTTTGAGGATCGACAACTTGCCCTGACGAAGCTACCACAGTTTGGCCGGAAGGGTATCTGATATTGTACACGGGAGCAGAAGTCAACGTAGCGGGATCCCCAAGCGCGCTCGGGCAGCTCGCCTGGTTCGCGGCCGGCCAATCCAGCGCGCACGTCTCGTCGTGGCCCCAGGAGCACGTGGAGTCGAGAATGTTATAGAGAACGTAATTCCTAGCGACCCAGCTGTCGGGGCGAGCGAGGCAGCTAGATAAGAAATTCATGCTGTTGGCGGCGCTAAGAGGGAGTTTGCTCCCGTCGGTGTGGAGCAGGTCCGCGCACTCCGAAGCATCCACATTGGCGAAGTTCATAGCGACGGCGCCGCCGGCGGTGGGCTTCTCCGTCGCCGGGTACCCCGTGTACAGGTAATTCCAGGCGTCGTAGCTGATGTCGTGCGCGCCCTCGGACCGGTCCACGCGCAGCAGCTTCACAGTCCGGTCCTCGTAGCTCAGCGAGATGCACACGTTGTCGCAGTCCACCGAGCCCGGCCAGTAGGCGACCCGGTTCGTGTTCACTTTGCACCCGAGCACCCCGACCGAGGACGAATAACTGTCGTGAGGCGTCGCCCACACGGCGCCACTGCTGCCGTCCTGCGCCGCGACGCGCGACGTCGTCGTCCACACGGACGTTAGAAGCGCAAATATGCGCCGCCGCATCGCCATGGGAAAATATTCAAAAATCAAAAATCAAGAAAAAAAAAAAGAGAGCGACTACGATAAAGATCGGAGGGATATCAAGAGAATGACGAAAAAACATATAGCCCTGGCTAAAAGGTAAGTAATTGACATGTATTTAATGAGTGACTTGGCCGCAACGCGCGCGCATTGCCTCTGCGGCGGTTTAAGCTGACGGCTCTAGCAAGAAGTCGACATCAAGCCGCAAAAAGAGGGCGAAAAAGAAGAAAGGGCCAAATTTGAAGCGATCGTAAGCAATAAGCAATCGGTGGAATAATGATCGTGGAAGGCGGAGAAAAGCGGCCAAAACTTCGCGATGTCTTCGTTTTGGCGGCAGCCGCCCTCGTAAGATTTTCATTAAATGAAATGCCCATATCCGGTTAGTTCCCGATGTTACATTAAGTGTCTGTTTTACGGGTCTGGACCCCTTTTTTCTATACAACATCAGTTGTTATTGGTTGATGTCTCAGGGTCTTATCTTAGCTTATCTAATGTTTGCTATCGCAGCTTATTCAACCTTTTATACAGTTGCATCCACTTGTTATGCCACGTTGATAGTGCAATGTACAAAGTACCTAATGCAGCTTAATGCAGCTTAATGTAAAGATGTATTAGCCGAGCACATCAGCTTAGTCCCACGCTGTTCATTACTGCTTTCATACGAGGCTCACTATCAGCAGTCCATCGATGTAACATGACCGCATGGTCCCAAAATTCAACGTCGTCTACATCATATTAACTATTCAATATTATCATATATCACGTTTCATTTTACGCATCGCAACCCCAGGCCACGCTTTGCACAAGCTGAAGTTAGAAAATTTTCACAGCGGACATGGAAGGCAACTATTCAGTAAATAATTGTATTAACTATGGACACTGATGTTAGTATACTTTTACTTTTCGTACGCCGACAAGTCCCTATGTGATATACCAGACCAATGACCAATGCTAACCACCCATAGTCATATAAAAGTTAGATGCGACAACTTGATGAATTATTCTGTTTGAGATGAATTGGTCAGTTAAATAATACAAGTTTAATAAGTTAAGTTCGTTGACGTTTCGGTTTTCGGAACATGCACGACGAAAAGTTTGGTTGCTGGTGATAGCGTAAGTCATGCACAAGCGATCGGTGGGTGGGCTTCAATATATGCTGAAATGGCGAACCAAGGCCCAGTAAAACGCATCGGCGGCACGAAATCTAGTAGCAAAAATAATGGAAGGGTTAGAATAAAACAAGGCAGCAAAATATCTCCTCACACAAGCCGCATGGTTCTTTTGGTTGAAGAATTTTCGGAAGAAAAAAAAATTGTCTAAATGTCTTTGCAGGGTAGTTTTGTCAGTCTTCCCAAATCTCTCTAAAGAAAAAAAAAGGTTGTTCGTCTTGAAGGTTCGTTAGTTTCAAATGCTGATACGATGTCGTCAAGCTTCTAGATATCCCATAGAAAAAGAAAACGTCATCAAGACCCGATCCGATCCAAAAACGCCCCACCAAAAGAGAAAACATGACACGTTAAAATAGTCCCAAATGATATCATCCAACAACAAAAATAATCAAATAATCGCAGCAGTGTCAGCTCCGTCACCGTGTAGGACGGGGTTGATCCGCTCGTCGAAGTGCATCTTGAAGTCATCGCCCAATTCTTTCCGTAGCGCGGCCTGGACGGCTTCGAGAACGTTGGCGAAGACGCCAAAGTTGGCCGGGTTGTTCTCGTCGTTCTCACCGCCCTGGAACACGCCCGTGCGGACGAGGCAGGTGTTCCAGCCGTACATGTTACCGCCGATGATGTCAGATGCCGGGTTGTCGCCGATCATGTAGATGTTTTCTGGTAGCTTCTCCTCGCCGTGGAGCTGTTCCATCCACGACGTGAGCACCTCGTCCGCGTACTTGTACGTAGCCGTCTCGGGCTTGCCGTATACCACACGCTCCAGGTCGATGCCCGTTAGTGCGCGGTACATGGCCTCGAGACCAATGCGGAACGCACCCTGGGACATACGTGGCGTCCAGTGCTCGGTGGGGCACAACAAGTCACCCTGCGAGAAGTAGATGGGGACTCGCTGAGAGACCGGGTCCTTGGCCATCGTACCTAGACGGCCGTTCTCCGATCGTAGAACATCCATGATGATCTGCATGTCGGTAGCGTAGTCTCGGGAGTCGGAGAAGACTAAGATGGCCTCAATGTTGGTCTTGGTGAAGTCTCGTGGCCGAGAAGAGGCTCGCTCCTCCTCGGTGAACACGCGGTAAGGTGCAATAGTCGGGTCCCAGGCGACGATGTCGTTAGGGACGACGATATCTTTGAAACCGTATTGCTCGGCAACTTCTCGGCATTTGTAGCCCTCACCACCGACGACTAGAACGGTGTTGTAGTACTCGGCAAGAGCACTCATAGGAGTGTGTGATTGAATGAACTGGTCCGTGCTGACAGGGTTTTGTAGAATCTTGGAGAGCTGTTCGCAACGGGCCTGTTCGGGCTTTCCGGATCCGTTGGTAAGGAAGATGTGGGGGATCTTGATGCCGAGCTCGTTGTCACCGTTCAGGATCTCTAGAGCACGACGTCCTTCGGGGATGAGTCGGTCACCGTGGACAAGCACACCATCGATGTCGAAAGCGAAAGCCATGTTCTTAGCCTTCTTCACCTTCTCGACTTCGACGCTCTGGACTTGGGAGGCTAGGATAGCACGGGAAGGTTGGATGGGTGGCATGCCCGGGCGGGTCGGGCGACCGAGAGACTCATCTCCATCGGGATAGTGAACTGAGGATAGTCGTGATTGTCTCTTAGATCGGGGGATGGGAAGAGCTGCGCCGAAAGAGTTGCGAGAGCCTCTTCTCTCCTTCATAGAAGGTGACATGCTTAGGTTGTGCATGTATTTAGCTGCCTCGGAGATGGATGATCTCGAGGCGGGAACTTCGATAGGTCCATCATCACCTTCTCCGGGAATTGGCAGAGCGTTGTGCTCTGTTCCGTGTTCGTGAGAGTTACCATTTGAGTGTCCGTTGGCATTTTCATTGCCATTGGAGTTGTTGTTGTTGTTGTTCATTGAGGCAATCTTCTTGTCCTGCCTCTCGGTAGCTTGTTTGATATCGTAATCTTCGAACGAAGGCATTTTGAATGTAGTAGTTTTAGCTAGCTCGCTATTTCAAAAAATGCTCAAAAAAAGGGGGTATAATATTCAAATATGTTGATGTAGAAGTGTAAGAAGGTTTAAAGCATATGGAACCAGAAGAAGAAGTTTGCTATCTATGACGGGAGGGTCGCGTTATATCTAGTCATCGGCTCACCCATGATGTCGCTTATCACCCACCGTACTATCGCGCTATAGCTCGCACTTTTTTGACGACGGTGCAAAGACCGGCTCCTGGTACCCTCCACAACCAACAACGTAGCTACTTCTCGTACCATCTGGAGAGGAGTACATCCTCCGGTACATTATCGACGTATGTTGTCAAAATGCTTAACGAAGAGCCGAAAAGATGATGATGTCTTGGTAGTGTATCCCACGGTCCTCCCGGTATTCGCCGCCCACGGATGGGTCCCTGTCTATCTCTGTTAGCGGTCCCTTGCATAGGTTGCAGATTGATGAAACGGTCGCGTAAACTAGTTGCTACGTTTTTAGACCTATTAACGTTGATTAACACGTCAATTAACGTTAGGAAACGTGGGTAAACGCTGTTATGCCCGGTATGCTTGGGGTGGGTTTGGTTGTTATCAAGGTTATCGGGGTATCGTTCAGGGTATTTTTTTTTTTTTCAGGGTTTATCACGGGCCTTGTCGTCCACTTTACTCCCAATATTACTGCCGGTGTGCTGCCAATATGCTACCAGTATGCTACCAGTATGCTACCAGTGCTGCCAGTGTGATGCATGTCCAGCAAACACGCGGCCAACCGGACCAACCAAGGGACCAGTAGGGATCAAGTGTCAGTCCGAAAAGGAGCCGCAGAACCACCCGAACTGGATCCCGGATCCACACGGCCCACGTACGGTACCCGCTGTCATGCCTCACGCTGACATCATTCCGGGTCCGCTGCGCTCCGCTGTGTATCCGCTACAGATCCGCCCCTTGAGTCGGGAGGTGGGGACGGCGAGCTGCAGGGTTTACAGGGTTTGCAGGGTTTGCAGGGTTTTACAAGGGTTCTTTCTAGGGTTTTCTAGCGTCTTGCCTCATCTTTGCCATTCTTGGATGTCACCCACTCTTTTGTCGCCTACTATGTACAGATCTGTGGTGTTCTATGGTTTCTACCGTTTCTATCGTTGTCTTTATGGTGTCAGCGAACGGATTTGATAGGTGACGCCACAGACGCCAGATAATGACCCCCAATGTACATTATACATAATAATAAACCAGACATGGAACGTACATATACTACACTACCTACATACATAGTATATATGACTACATGACTACATGATTATAATCTTTTTTCCCATAGGGCACGTCCCTGACCGCTCTCAGCTCCCATCCCTAAATTATCCTAACTTGCATTAGGGCGACCCATGGATCTTCCCTACTGCATTAGTATACATCATTTAGTTAGTCTATACATTATCAATACATTTTTTTGACGTTATAACTTAACTTTAGATATATACGTATTCCATATATGCTACGTATACCTTGATGTATACCTTGATGTATACCTATACATAGTAATAGTCTAATACATACTACCTACATACCTACTACGGTGTCCAGCCGATAAAGCCGAACTGAAGCATCAATCTTTGGAACAGGCAGTCATAGACGAGCCTGTCTGCATTGCATCTAACCCTGTCTATCACCCGAAAACCCAGTCTTTTTTTTTCTTTTTCTTTTTTTTTCTTTATCACTTAACTAAACTATTTATCATCAAGTATCTTACGTACCGATGTATTATGTAGGTAGGTTAGTACTATCCATCACCTACCATGACCCACTTCACATGTCATTGATGGATATCAAAACCAAGCCAAAGTTAAAAGTGAGTGGTGGCTTTTCCCGCTGACGAGGTGACGAGGTGACGAGGTGCCAACTGTTCCTGCAAACAACTGGATCCCGTAAGGGCTGATCAGGCTGAAAGTGAAACCGACGGCTTTCTATCGAATGTAAAACTTTTCTTTCCCGCTGAGTCAGGGGTAGTAGTGGCCAAGCGGCTTGTTGGGAATGATGCAATAGTGCAGCATCGTGTGGTTAGACGCTCATACAAATTATACAACCGTTTTTTTATTTTTATTATTATTTTATTATTAACAGCTTAGGGCACCCCGTAGACTTACTAAGTTTGAATCATCAGTCGTTTGCAGGCTTGCATACAATTTGCATGGTTTACCCGAATATTTCCATCTCGACTGCCAGCACGATAGACAACAGTATTTACCATCTTCACCGTCTTTGAATAATTTCTTCCCTGACGCAATTATCTCTCGCATACACGAACTAATTCATCAGCTTCTTCTCATCCCTCTGTATCTCTCAATCACACCTCACCTAATTACACATCCAAGTCTCACTATCCAACATGGCAACCCCACTAAATCAGAAGACCTTCACTCTAAACAACGGAGTCAAGATTCCCGCCATCGGCTTTGGCACCTTTGCCAATGAAGGCGCCAAGGGTGAGACTTACAAGGCAGTTACCGCTGCTTTGGAAGTAGGCTATCGACACCTTGACTGCGCCTGGTTCTACAAGAACGAGGCCGAGGTCGGCGAGGCTCTTCGAGATTTCCTCGCGAAGAACAAGTCTGTGAAGCGTGAGGACATCTTCATTTGCACCAAGGTATGGCAGCACCTGCACGAGCCTGATGAGGTCAAGTGGTCGCTGGAGAACTCCCTCCAGAACTTCGGTCTCGACTACGTCGACCTGTTCCTCGTCCACTGGCCCATCGCTGCCGAGCGCGATGAGAACTACATGCCCAAGATTGGCGCCGACGGCAAGTACGTCATTAAGAAGGAACTCACGGAGAACTTCGAGCCTACATGGCGCGCCATGGAGGAGCTGTACGAGGCCAAGAAGGCGCGCGCTATCGGCGTGTCGAACTGGACGATCCCCGGCCTCAAGAAGCTTCTGAGCTTCGCCAAGGTGAAGCCGGCGGTCAACCAGGTCGAGATCCACCCGTTCCTGCCGAACGAGGAGCTGGTCAAGTTCTGCCAGGAGAACGACATCCTCCCTGCGGCGTACTCGCCGCTGGGCTCGCAGGACCAGGTGCCCAACACGGGCGAGAAGGTGCGCACGAACAAGACGCTCAACGAGGTCGCCGACCGCAGCGGCCACACGCTCGCCCAAGTGCTCCTCGCCTGGGGCATCCGCCGCGGTTACGTCGTGCTGCCCAAGAGCTCGACCCCCTCCCGCATCGAGAGCAACTTCCAGGTGCCCGAGATCTCCGACGCCGACTTCGAGGCCGTCAACAGCGTCGCCAAGGGCCGCCACACCCGCTTCGTCAACATGAAGGACACCTTCGGCTATGACGTCTGGGCCGACGAGGCCAAATAAACAACAAAAAGTTACCTCCCAATCTGGTAATATAACTACCTAATCTAAGGTAGCGTCTCTATCGCGTAGCACCGGATTAAGACTCGATTCGTCGGTCCGACTTGCTTTACGTTTTCACCTTTTTTTTTTCTCTGCTTAGTCGAGGCGCATGCGACAGACATTGTAGGGTTGTGGCGGTGGCCAACCGACGTCAACACAACAATGCACGTAGAACTTCCCGAATCCTCTTTTTAACCGAGGGTAGTACGTGTTCTCCCAAGTATTAGCCTACTAGATATCCTAATAACGGTTACCTTGGAAAAGCATTTATGAAACCAAATCTCTTTTTTTTTTCCGGCGTTGGTAAGAGAAAGGATGGATGTGAGGGAATAAAAAAAAAGCACGGAGAGATTTGGAGATGGATGGATGGATGGATGGAATGGAATGGGGGTTCTAGAAAATGGAGGTAGACAAGCTAGCTAGCTTTCCTTTCTCTCCGAATGGGTGGTGGTGGTTAACGAAGCGCACGTTATTGTTTTGTTTTTCTAACAAATTAGACGACGGCTATATTCTCTATGAAGATACGTATGTATATGTTCCCAAAATAAAAATCCAATTCTTGCTATACCAAGCAGAAAAAAATATGTCTTCCCATAATCCATGTACTTGTCTCATCTGATACCTGATTTTTCCCATCCCTCCCTTTTAGAATTTTATTACCCATGTCTCATCTCATCTCGTCATATGGCGCACAAGCACACCCACCATTACCACACCTAAGTAAGTACCTACCTAGGTAGGTATGTACATAGTAGGTAGTAGGTGGTAGGTAAGAATAACCCGAATAAACAATATCAAAATTCATTTACGCCTTAGCCGCGCGCCGCCTCAGCGAGAAAACTCCGATGATGCGCCGGGTGGCTCCGTTCGATGTTACTCTTGATCATCTTGCGGGTGATCATGTTACTCTCGATGTCGACGTGTTCCTCGAGCAGGCCCGCGTCGCCGCCGCCGCGCACCCGCCACTTCGCGCGGATCGTCATCGATCCCGTCGGCACCTTGCCCTCGGCCGTCGAGTCGATGCCTTCGGCCCGGTTCGTCAGCGTCAGCCGGTAGGTCGTCTGCCCGGTGGGTCGCCGGTCCGTGACTTCGAAGGTGTGGGGCTCGTCGACGGGCGCGACGTTAGGGTTGGAATTGGAATTGGAGGCGAGAGTAGTGAGAGTGGTAGTGGTAGGTGAGATGCGGCTGTAACTTATGAGTTGTGGACAGGTCGTTCGGATGTATGTCTCGTGGTTGTGTAGCAGTGCGACGACAACGCTAGGCTGCACGCCGGCAGGGAGGGGCGTCGAGATGCTGGTTTCTACAGGCATTTTTCATATGAGGCCCCCTTTTGTGAAGAAAATTTACAAAGTCTTAATAGTTTTGGTGTTTTCTTTTCTCTTTTCCTTCGGGGCCCCCATTGCTCTTACTAGGAGACATAGTGATTCCCTACTTATTTCTATTTATATCGTCTCTAAGAGAAATGCCTACCTAACTTATGCATTCGCAACATCTTCGGACACCATCACGGACTTTGACTCTGGGTTGGTTGAACCTTGTTGTCCCCAAACCTACCGGTAGCGCTGGTGAGCCAAGCCCAGAACACGCTTTGGGAACTATTTTACGTCGGCATCCTCTCACGTGGTCGTATGACCTTACATGCAGTGTGGTCAAAATAAGGTGTTAGATCTAAGTACGATGCTTCGAAGATCAAGATCAAAATCAGCAGGGCTAAACTCTGCTGTGGGGTCGTCGAGCATGGGCAATGGATTTGCGTGCTGACGATGCACAGATGCTGAGGGACACTTGAGGCTGTGCCTAGGACTACGAGGCGGCTGACATCGTGACCGCATCGTGACTTGGCTGCTTACTGAAAAAAAACCCCTACTGCAGATCGAAGTGAGCGGTTCCGGACGCAAGCGGAGTCGGGGTGAAAAAAAAAAAAAAAAAACAGCTCTCAAAATGTCGTGCATGAGCCCTACGAACGGAGGGGTGGCTCGGGTTCACAACGTAAAGTGGATTTTGCAAAAAAAACCGTGTTAGAGTGGGATGGGCAAAAAATCCCGTTTTGCGGATCGTGAACTATGTCACGTTATCTTCATTTTGTTATGGGTCTGGAAAATTGTTGTTGCAAGGGCACGAGCATGACGATCTTAAAGCCCCCTGCTAGTTTTCAAAGCCTGAAACGCACGGCTTGGATCTCTTCAAACACAAATGCGTATTCGTTTTGGAGCAAACAAATCCCCGAAAGGGACGATAGTTATTATGGAACCGTTCTACGGTGACGACAAACCTATCTCACCGTCGACACGCGTCAGATACCTATATAGATACAATCCCGAACTATATATGTTCCCTATTTTGAGTGACTTTTTCTCTCTAAGACAGCAACCAACCAGGAATGTTCTATGTAAGTGATAGATATGCATAAGGTAGTGTGGTCTAAGTGAGGTGAATAGTAGTAGTATCACTCTAATATTTTAAGTGACGTATTATTCGTATATGTTCGGCGTATCTCAAAGGTGCCGAGGGAATCTACAGTCCAAACGTTGATATAGTACGCTTGCTAGAGAGCCAGTATCTACATAGTAATATACTATCCGCTGTACGCGATGTATCTTAATTCGTTTCCTTGATGTTCAAATTTTTACTATAATTCTCTAGTTAGTACACATATAAACGTACGATCTTGCAGAGTAGGCCTTGGCAAAAGTTCAGCTATAAATGCAATACGGCCTCAACAATCCACTTCGGCGCGTATTAGCATGTAATGGATTAATTGGGTTTTCATAGACCGGGTGACCGGAATAGCAAGGTGAAGGAAGCTATTACTATGCCATAGCCGAATGGCCCACTCCCTACTAGCTCACATTATTACCGAGAGAGGCGGAAAGTTACGTACGATTCGACAAGGTACAACCTAGTACTTTGAAAGTATATCGAGCCACAGTAACTGGTTAGTATACTTGGAATATCGCTTCTGGTAGCAGTACTACTTTGTAGACCTACTACTTTATATGCGGTATAACCAACCATAACCGCGCTAGCCAGAGGTAACCTTGATACGGGGGCCGTACGGAAGACCCATCAAGGAACAGTAACTGTAGATATTTGAATATAATGCCTATTGACTTGACTTCGTGGATATCAATACTGATTTCTTAGTAGCCATACGTGTCCTTATGGTACCAACTTAGGTTACCTTATGCCCTCATGCCGTCCTACCTAGAATTTGCCTTCCTTGCTTCGTAAAGTAATATCTAAGCTGCCTCATTCAACATCTTGTTATCGAATTTCTTCCCTCTTCCCTTCTGACCGCCTTTGAAGTGCTTCTTACTCGAGCCGATCTGTACGTCTTGCGGATCCATTCCTGTTTCCAGCGCGATCATCGTCCTGGCCTTGCGTCCGCTAAGATGCTTAGCCTGTGCTTGTGCCTTCCCTTGTTCCGTATACTTATGACTGAAGGGCATTTTCATATGTCCCGCGTTTCCCGCACCACACGCAAAGAACGCTTTGTCGAGCTTCTCTGACTTGGCACCAGTCGGAAGAGCTAGAATCTCCGTATCAACTGTCGACTCGCCGTCGCCTACATCCAGTGCATCCATAGCTGCGGCAAGGGCTGCCTTGCGTTTTGCAGGTAGGTGTGCGGAGTCATACAGCTCGCGGTTGAAGTCGCTGCCGTCACCCCAACCAGGAGGAGGCTCGACGTACAAGAGCTTTCCGTTGACGTAATCCTTGAGGATGATCCTCGCAGCTCTTGATTCATCTGGCTGTCCTACGCCTTGGGTTGTGAAACCTCGCGCTTTGGCATATGCTGATAGAAGCTCACTGGCGGTGGGAACTCCCGTGCCTCCCTCCTCTATCGGTCGTGTCTTGATGTGGATACCATAGATGGCCTCCAAAAACGGTTGTGGGATCCTATGTGCGACGAGCGCAGCAGGACCGGTATATTCTCGTAATTGGTCAATCGGTAAGACACCATTGCAGACGAGATCGGCCTTTGTTGTCGCAAAGTTGGGAAACACAAGACCAGGACAGTCGCAAAGGATAACCTTATCACTTAGATGGATGGTTTGGAAGTGCTTTGTCTTACCAGGCGTTGCGGAGACGGAAACTTTCTTGGCGCCAATGAGGGCGTTGATCGTTGATGACTTTCCGACGTTCGGATACCCAACCAGGCCTATCTGCAGCTTCTTGTCCGGATCTAACAGTTTGTGAGCTTTGGAATCAAGGCAATTGTAATGAAAGTACGTACCATCAGGATCATATGCATGTCGAAGAAATATGTCTTCCAACTCTTCAACTGTCAATATCCTAGTGTCATCATCGGTATCTTGACTTAGGGACACTCCCGAATCTACACCTTCTTCGTCACTCTCATCCTCTGAATTGCTGTCCTTACTAGATCTATGTATGGTTTTCGGGTTCGAGTTTTGGCCGTTCAAGGGCTCTTCCGGTTCATCGTCGAGATCGCGTTCGTCATTTAATTGTTTTGCCAAACTAGCAGAGAAGAAGCGATAGGCTATCTTCTTCTCCTTGAAGTACTTCGCCCAAGCTTTTCTTTGGTTTGTCGTCATCATGTCCGCCTTGTTGACCAAGAGCAAGTTTTTCTTGCCCGGGTCTATGTCTTGGACGTATGATTCAAGATCTTCGGATCGAAACATCAGGGGGTTGCGTGCATCAACAATCTGAACAACTAGGTCTGATCGCTCGATGACGCGCCATAATTGTCTCCATACTTCCAAGTTACGTTCAAATGGAGTCATGAGAAGGTCATTGTTTTCTTGTAGTTCTGCCAAACCCCTTCTCCAGTCGAGAAAGCTCTCTCTTTCCAGCCGATCAAGCTCATCGGGTGTAGTTGAGGAATCCCACTTTGGCCGTCTAGGGACTGTTAACCTTCCTCTATGTTTGGCATGTTTTCCCATAATGTTGCGTTCCTCAGTTGCTGATAAGAGGTATGGATTTCTCTGATCTGTGTGGATAATCTTGACGTTGTTCATCTTCTCAGCGGTGAAATCGGTACCGGCAAGTTCGGCGGTCGCAAGGAATTCATCCAGTGCACCTTGCTCCGTTACAGAGCGCATCTTCACCCATGCTGCTTCTTTTCTATCATTTGTGATATACTATAATTATCAATATGTAAGCGACTGTATTAGTATAGAGAGAAAAGAGACTTAAAGTGTTCATACCTCTTCGCCTGTTGCGTGGTTGATTCTCGTAACTCCCGAGCCTTTTCTGCGATCGGATCCTTTACCCTTTCCAAAGCGGTCGTTCATGAGCGTATTGCCCAGGCCGACAGAGGTTTTCGACTTTGCCTGCACCATTTTGGGCAATCCACTAGTGTACTGTATGATATATGATACTTTGGTAGATAATATGCAAAAACGGAAAATATGTAAAATCTACCTTTTGCGAAAACTCGGTCCTTACAAAATTAAGGTTGAGATTTGTCGCTTCCAGGTGGTTTTGTAAGGTCTATTCGCTGAATAATCGAGGGGCAATTATTTTCTGCGTCACTCTAAACACGATAAGCCCCGCGATAATAAATTTACCCCACCAAAACTTTTTCAATTCTAGGCCGAACCCTGAAAGACAATAAGGGTCTCAGATTTGCAAAGCACCTTACCTACCTGACCTAACCTAAACTTACAACTTACAACTCACAACTTACAACTTACACCTTACACCTTACAACTACATCTTCTCAAGACAATCGCGAGAAATTTGCTTGTCATTTATCACTCATAATTAAAGTCTTAACAAATAAAACAAAACCGTGAAAAATGCCGAAAGGCAAGTGGATGTATGTAAATCGATAAAACCCATCAATCAAATCAGCGATTGGCGATTGGCGATTATCGATTAGCTACTAATTCATCTTTGACCACCAGTGATAAGAAGACGGCCCAGCATTTCACGCTGGTCCATCGTCCCCAAAATGATCCTTTAATCCACGACGCTGATGCGCCTTCTATGGTCCTGAACCCTACACCTCTCCCCAATGCTTCCAAGGTGAGAAAGCTCAACGACCTCGCATCCGAGCTGGGCTCCGATGCCGAACACATCCGCGCGAACGAGGGCGAGGCCGCCAACTACGGCGTCTTCTTCGACGATACCGAGTACGACTACATGCAGCATCTCCGCGACCTGAATTCCGGCAGCGGCGGAGAAGTCGTCTTCATCGAAGCGGATAACGGCCCCAGCAACAAGAACAAGGGCAAGGGAAAGCAGAAGCAGAGCTTGGAGGATGCGCTGAAAAAGCTGGACGTCGCGGACGAGGAGCGCAAGCGCGCCGAGCTTTTCGACGAGGATTTCTTGCCGTCGAAGAACCTACAGCACATCACGTACCAGGCGCAACAAGATATACCTGATGCCATCGGTGGGTTCCAGCCGGATATGGACCCGCGGCTGCGTGAAGTCCTCGAAGCGCTCGAGGATGAGGCGTACGTCGACGACGACGAGGATGTTTTCGCAGAGCTAGCGAAAGACGGCCAGGAACTAGATGATATTGGGTTCGATGCAGATTCCGACGAAGACGACGGCTGGGAATCGGACGACACCGCCAAGCCATCCAAGGAGTACAAAGATCGCTCCGAAGTGCCCAATTTGGTTCCCGCGGTAAACGAGCAGGACGGCGAAGCGGTCAAGAACGAAGCGTGGTTAGAGGACTTCAAGAAGTTCAAGAAAGACCAGGGCAAGCCCGGCGCAAAAGTATCCTTTGCAGCCGCGCCGTCGCAGTCCGACATGCAGTCTTCGCTCATGACAACCACCACCAACGGCGGTCGACGGAAGAAGCGCAAGGGCGCGCTGACGAGCCAGTCGGGCTACTCGATGACATCGTCGTCGCTATTCCGCACCGAGCAGCTCGGCATCCTAGACGCCCGCTTCGAGAAGATCGAGGAGCAGTATAACGAGGACGAGTTCGACGACGATGACGAAGATGGTGGGACTTCCATGTCTCAGATCTCGACGGCGTCTAGCGTGACGGGATCCGTGCGGGGCGATTTCGATAATATCCTAGACGACTTCCTAGGAGGCTACTCGATGCACGGGAAGAAGCAGGTGAAGAAGGGCCAGTGGAAGAGCGGTACCGACCAGCTGGACGAGATCAGGCGTGAGCTAGGCCCGGCCAAGATCCGCGGCAAATACGGTAAACCACAAACGTCCAGGTTAGCCTCAGCATCGGCATCTAGGTAGATTAGATGGGATACGTTCATAGAGATAGATACCCAGAGAACAACATCAAGGAAAAAGAAAAGGAAATTTGGTCAAGACAGATTTAACTTGTTGGGAACATGGAACAATTGATATGAATAATGTAGTTAATGATTGCTAAGTTTACACACTCATGCTTTTTGAGCAATAGGCACCTTATTCGAAGATTTTTTCCGAGTGAAGTATCAATTCGTCTTTATTGCTACCATCTTATTGCTAGCAAAGAACGATACTCGCATCCGCTGACAACCAAGCTTTAGCTGCTCATGCTACTTACATAGTCCAATAACTTTGACGGCCTGGGCATCTCTTCTGCAATATCTGCGCAATATCTGCGATAAAGGAGGAAGCCCGGCTGTCGTCCTTTGGAAGCGAATGGTCCTGCGCAGTCTAGTCTGCGAAGTGTAGTTGGTTTCAAGGGATCGAGTGTCCGTTGGAAGAGACCTTATAGACTCGTAGGTCTCTCCGATGCTTACTTCGCAGGAGGCCGCTCAGCGGGGGGCTTCTCAGCAGGAGCTTGCTCAACAGGCAGTTGTCCAGCGGAAGGCTGCTCACTCTGAAAGAGTCGAGTCCGCAAGTCAGAAAACCAGTGGCACAGATTGAGAACGGCTTGAGGCAGATCCGCCGCATGCCACCCTACTGTGTCGTCCTCCTAGCGATGACCATTCATAGCGGGCGGGCGCTCAGGGCCGTAAGCACCGGGTGCGTGCGGAATTTCCTCCTCTGTGTCGTCGTCGAATTCTCCCTCGTCACTAACCTCTTCGTCGCCATCCTCGTACTCGTATTCGCTTTCCTCATCGCCTTCGTCCAGCTCTCCTTCTTCGTCTCCTACCCCTTCCGCATAGCAGCTCTCCACTGTTCCTTGCATGCCTTGCGGTATACCACGACCTTGCTGCTGCATCTGGTTGATGATGCTCGTCAGCTTGTCGTTCTTCTTCCTGATGTCCTCGAGGTCTTTCAGGTGCCTATTTCGCTCTTCGGCCATCTTAAAGATGTTTTGATTTAGGGCGCCCTCTTTCCTTTTGTAGGCCTCGTTTTCCTTCTCCAGCTTCTTGGTCTTTTTGGACATATCCTCCATCTCCTTGCGAAAAGTTAAGAACAGGTCGTTACTATTATTGAGCGTGTCCTCGACCTCCTCATTTGTTAATGCCTTCGCACGGCGGGCTAGTGAGGGGCACAGGGCGCATACCTGCTTAAACTTCTCAACATAAACGTTCAACTGGTTTCTTAATTCAGTCTCGGTCTTGGAGAACGTAAGCACTTGGCTGTTCAACTGTCGCGCACGGTTGGCTTCCGCTTCCGCCGTTTTCTTCTGTTGCTCATAACGAGCCATATTCCACTGAACTTCGATCTCCTTAGTTCGCATCGAAGAGTGGTAATGAAGCTCTCGTAATTCATATTGGTCGATGAGAGATTTAAATCGTCCCTTAAACCTATAACCTAATGTTAATACACAACGGGTTTACGCGAATGGGCGTTAGTGATCGGGGAATGGCGCACAATTCTTCGGCTTTCATGTACACGACCTGCTTCCTCGGGTTGTCTTTTTCCTCTTGATAGCCCTCTAAAGTTTCGAGTACTTTCTTCAAGCGCTCATCAGACGAAGCTTTTAGGCGATCGTGAGTATCGTTTAAAGCACGGTGCTCATTCTACCAGCCATTGCCGTCAGCGAGGATTCCGCAAATTTTCCAGTAGAACTTAGTGTACCTTCAGCTTATTATTCTCTTTTTGCAGTTCGCGACAAAGCTTTTCTAATTTTTCCTTAAGGCTAATTTGCTTGCTTAGATCGGTACGGCTAGAATCCTTTTCCTTTTGTAACTGATCGGCTCGCTTCTTATTCTTCAGGTTCTCGCGCTCGAGACGTTTTAGGTTCGCAAAGAGTTCCGATGATCGCTTCGTCAAGAGTTCTATTTTGTCCATATCATTCATCTTGTTCATTTGGTGGTTCAGCTCGCGATTCGCCTTGCGCACTTCTCGGTCTAGTATAGAACAATATTAGCAAGGTCTTGATATCACGAAAGCCAACGAAGATCCAGCGCACGCTATGATTTAGCGTTGTGTAGCAGCATTTGTACAACCGAACTGATCCGCATATCGGGAATCGTAGATGTGATCACAAAACGCATAGTGGCGTAATTTTAAGGATTTGATATTCGATATACGAGTGATCGGATGAAAGATGGGTTCCTGCAGACGTATGACATCGCAAACTACCGACGTGTTTCTCCCTATTTGCCCGTTGTCGATGATAGCGCGCCATGGTGTTTAATCCTTCATATATATCCCTCTAAGCATGATCACGTTATCTCGAATTGGTGGATATATTATCGCGGTGGCTGTATAATCTCACAATCCGGATTCCACGGTATCGCGGTTGGCCCAGCCTTTCTGCGATCACTTAAACACCTAAAATGAAATAAGAACCTACCAATTTCCGCCTCTTGCTCCTTCTCCGCGGCCGTATCAACCTCCAACTGCGATATTCTCGCGGCCACAAGTTTTGACGCCTCGTTCGAGTCAAGAGCCTTCTTTCCTTTCCCTTTCTTAGAGGCAGAGTTTGAAGCCATGGCGGGCGTCGGAGTTGGAGCAGGTCGAGGCTCTTGTACATGGACATGGTGGCCATTTGGTAACGAGTCGTCATGGTTATGATTATGAGCGGTTCCGTTCGTATTTAATGCAGATGCAAGAGGGGCCGGGGTGGCAGATGCGGCACGATGATTCGTAGTCGCCATGATCTTTTAAATGAGTAAAACGAGCCTAAGAGAGTGATATATTAGTATTTTAAGGCAACTTATGACACAATACAAGGTCATGATGGTCTGGTGTAAACTCACTCTTCCTGTTCCCTAGACATTGGGCTGGTAGTTAAGACAAGAAACGTATACAGTTAAAAGAATATTGTTGGCAAGTAAGAAAAATAATTGTCAGCTCTTTAGCTTTGGTTGGCTGGGCTATGTGGATGTTGGAGGCGTAATTCTACAATGAATGCAGACTTTTGAGGATTTGAGATGAAGCGCGGCGTTTTAGTGTCGGTTACTTAATCAACAAGCAAGGACGAGAGAGAACTCCGGGTTGCCGCCTCGCAACAACTGCACATGCGACCACATCCGAACTTAGGTAGGTACCTTAGATAGGTACCTACCTTAGGTACCTTAGGTAACCTCGTCGGGGTACCTTGCGTACCTACCTAACCAAAGTACTCGAATATGTACCCCCACCACCTACCACCACCTACCACCACTACATAATTATAGGTACCTACCCACAATACCGCACAATACCGCGCACTAATACACGAATAAAATCTACCTAGAAAAATTGAATTTAACACTAGCAGATCCGAAGCAACGGTTTTATGTGGGGTTAAGCATACTTAACTGCACTTTATATATGCTTAAAGAGAATTGAGTTGACATTCGTCCAATTGCCTTTTGGCAGATGCAATTAAGTGGTTGTCGATACGAGCTATGCCCCGATATCTTCATATCTGGTATCCTGACAGGGGTTAAGCCGACATATGCGTCATCTAGCATAACTCGTATCGTTCGCCTTTGGAAAATTTCTAGAATACGTGCATCTACTCCTACCTTTAAACTTTCTCTTCCCTTAACCATCACAGCGCGCCGCCACGCCTTGTGGCTGTCCCAAGTTCTTGTGATCCCGGTTCATTGTACAGGTTACCTTTTTTTTTTCCTTCGTTGTCGTCTTGTTATTCTCTCAAGTTTGATATGATTGTGGCTTGACGCCTTTGATTATCAATAAGATGTTGCGCAACGCGGTAAAAGGTGCAGCTCGGAAAGCTGTAACAGAGCTGTCCCAATACCCGAAGCCCGGAGAGAAACTCCATGGCTTCACTTTATTGAGGACAAAGCATGTACCGGAACTCGAGCTAACTGCACTGCACTTACGACACGACAAAACCGGCGCAGATTATCTGCATATCGCTCGCGATGACAGCAATAATGTATTCTCGATCGGCTTCAAGACAAACCCCCCGGATGATACCGGTGTTCCACATATTCTTGAGCACACGACACTATGTGGTAGCCAGAAATATCCCATACGAGATCCCTTCTTCAAGATGCTTCCTCGAACCCTATCCAACTTTATGAATGCTTTCACTGCTTCCGATCACACCTACTATCCGTTTGCTACGACCAATGCCCAAGATTTCCGGAATTTGATGTCCGTATATCTTGACGCGACCCTACACCCCCTATTAAAAGAGACGGACTTTACTCAGGAGGGTTGGCGTATTGGACCGGAAAATCCCAGAGTTGCAGAAAAGGATGGAGACGTAGGTGCTGAGGATAGCAAGTTGGTCTTCAAAGGTGTTGTCTACAATGAGATGAAAGGACAAATGTCGGATGCAGGATACCTGTTCTACATCCGTTTTCAAGATCACATCTTCCCAGATATCAACAACTCTGGAGGTGATCCACAGAAAATTACTGATCTGACATATGAGCAACTACGCAAGTTTCACGCTGAGCACTACCATCCCAGTAATGCGAAGCTTATAACTTACGGCGACATGCCATTGGCTGACCATCTCAAGGAAATCGACGCCCAGATGCAGGCATTTGAGAAGATCCAGGCAGATATTGAACATAAAAGACCAATCGATCTTAGTGGTGGGCCACGTTCGGTGACGCTATTTGGACCGATAGACCCGCTCGCTGACCCTGAAAAGCAATATAAAACGTCGGTATCATGGATCACAGGTGATACCAGCAACGTGTTAGAGTCCTTTTCCATGGCTCTGCTCTCGTCTCTGTTAATGGATGGATACGGATCTCCGCTATACAAGGGGCTCGTTGAAAGTGGGCTCGGTACGGATTGGAGTCCAAATTCTGGTTATGATGGATCAGCAGCCACGGGAATCTTCTCCATTGGTTTAACTGGCGTCGAGCAAGCTAACGTTGAGAAAATTAAGGATAACATCCAGAGGATCCTTCGCGAAGTTCGCGACAAGGGTTTCGAGAGAACAAAGATAGAAGGATATCTCCATCAGCTTGAATTGAGCCTCAAGCATAAAACCGCCAATTTTGGGCTTTCGGTGTTACATCGCTTGAAGGGGAAGTGGTTTTCCGGAACCGATCCCTTCGATTCTCTAGCATGGAACGATACAGTGGCGGCTTTTGAAGCGAAACTCGCCGAAGGCGGCTATCTAGAAGGGCTGATGGATAAGTATCTCCTCAACGACAACACACTTACGTTTACGATGGCTCCTTCGGAAACGTATGGCGCGGAGATTGCGCAAGAAGAGAATGACAGGCTGCTAGCTAAGATTTCTGAAGCAACTCAACAAGCCGGCGGGGAACAAGAGGCCCGAAAGTTTTTTGAGCAGAGAGAGCTTGACTTACTTGTTGAGCAAAATAAGACGAATACGGAAGATCTAAGTTGTCTACCAACTGTTCACGTCAGAGATATCCCAAGGCAGAAGGAACCTGTGGTCGTAAGGGATGAAGCGGCACACGGTACTACTATCCAGTGGCACGAAGCCCCTACGAATGGCCTTACCTACTTCCGAGCTATCAACACACTTGAAAATCTACCTGACGAGCTTCGTTCCCTAATTCCCTTGTTCACCGACTCTATTATGAGACTGGGAACGAAGGACATGACTATGGAACAACTCGAGGATCAAATAAAGCTCAAGACAGGAGGTATTTCTGTTAGCTATTTGTCGACCGCATCGCCAACAGATTTCCGCCAGGCATCCGAGGGTCTTTTATTACGAGGCATGGCGCTGGATCGTAATGTACCCGAAATGTTCGATCTACTACGTAAACTCATCCTGGAGACCAACTTCGACAGCCCAGAGGCAGCTCTTTGGATAAGACAATTACTCGAAGCCGCAGCGGATGGTGTAGTAAATGATATTGCTTCTTCCGGTCATTCATACGCCCGAAAATACGCCGAGTCTGGTTTAACACGTGAAGGCTATCTCGCCGAGCAAGTGAGCGGTTTAACCCAAGTTAAACTCATTACGTCACTGGCTGGACGACCAGAGACGGACAAGTTCGAAGATATAATCGAGAAACTCAAACAGATACAGAAATTTGCGATAGCAGGTACCAATATTCGCACAGCATTAACATGTGGATCTGATAGCGTCCAAGCCAACTCCTCCGCGTTGTCTCGTTTTATGGCGTCTAGACCAACTGATCCTGTAAAGTTTCCCGCTACCGGGAAGCAGACATTTACGAGAGACATCAAAGCGTTTTTCCCGCTTCCTTATCAAGTCTACTATGGTTCTCTTGCGCTTCCAACTACCTCCTACACATCACCGCAAGGCGCACCACTTCAAATTCTAGCGCAACTTCTAACTCACAAACACCTTCACCACGAAATTCGTGAAAAGGGTGGTGCATACGGAGGTGGTGCCTATATGAAGGGGCTCGAGGGAATATTTGGGTTTTACTCGTACCGAGATCCAAACCCGCAGAATACACTTTCCATCATGAAAAATGCCGGTCGGTGGGCAGTCGATAAGAAATGGACCGATCGAGATCTTGAAGAGGCAAAAATCTCGGTTTTCCAGGGCGTTGATGCACCCAAGTCTGTGAGTGCAGAAGGCATGATGCGATTCATGTCTGGTGTCACAGATGAGATGCTGCAAAAGAGGCGTGAGCGGCTTTTGGACGTTTCCAAGGATCAAGTCCGAGAGGCAGCCCAGAAGTACATTGTCGACGCTCTAGCAAAGGGAGAGGAAAGGCTCGCTTTCCTCGGAAAGAAACAGGACTGGGTGGATGACACCTGGAAGGTAAACGAGATAAACGTGAATGGTGCCGAATAACGACCGAAAACGACGACAAGGCGATAGATGTAACAATTAGCTGTACAATATCTATGCATATACCCTTCTCTTACGAATTAGACGAGTTGTATATAGTCCCAGTACTTATGGTCTGGGCTGCTCTGAGTCTCCAGTAGTCGATCACAAAGTGAAATGGCATACCCAACACAGCCCACAACCGTAAAAACACCAGCTCCAGCGTTCAGATACGATACGTCTTCTTGCTCGGAGTCTCCCCTCATGGAGACTCCACCATAGCATGGAGACCACAACAAGACGCGAGATCAAAATCTCCGAGGTAAGGTCTGTAGACAGCATGCCTCGAGAGGCTGTTAGTCACATGAACCGACCTCGCGCTCGTTCTTTCAGACCCGGATTCCTTAGATTTAGGATTCTGGACTATAGAACAGAGTACATGCTTGATAAGAATATGTGTTTATGTGTTATATATAGGCTCGGTTTATGGACTCAACGTATACACCATCCCTACGATCCAGCAAAAAAAGTAGATTCTACCGTGACATCCTTCACCATAAAGCTGTATACCTGTCTTAAGCATATAACTACCTATAGGGTAAGGAAAGACAAAAAGAAATGTGTGACAAGAGTGGGACTTGAACCCACGCGGATTGCTCCATGAGGATGTAGGAATTAAGGTGACCTTAACCTCACGCCATAACCAACTCGGCCATCTTGCCTGTGGATTTTGCCTGTTTTGCCTGATGTGTGACAGACGGGCTGATGGAATGTCCGGACGTTAAAATAGATATAATTACCGCATTACCCCGGGGCGGGGGGGCACGAAATGGCTTAGCCGCGTGCAGATTCAGCAGCTAGGAAAAAGTGAGCAGCTAGCCAATAGTAAGTTGTTAGCCTCCGGGCGCTAGAAAATCTTTGATGGCTGTGCGGTGGAGCTCCGGGCGGCCCACCGTCTTGGAGACTTGGACCATTGGATAGGGCTAAAATTTCGGGTTGTCCGAATAATAGCATTATACAAAATGAAAATGAAAAATGTGAAAATTTTACAACCAGCTAATTCCTATCCTATTTGCCTCCTTCTAGGGCTCTTTATGAGCATGAATTCAGTTTCGGTTTACACAGCGATAATTCTTAAGGCTAAGTAAGAGCTAGATGAATATCGGGAGGTGATTAAGTTACTTATAGTATACCTAGATACCCCCAATGCATAACATGGCTTTGATATATCATATACTTTTCAACAAGTAGTAAAACACCCTGGCTCGCATTTCGACATCGTCTTCCATTGAAATCACACAGTATAATGATACGTAGGCGTTTACTCAGTGATCTAGTTCTCGAATTAAAAGTTCATGAAATCTTACGTTGACGAGATACATGGAATCTGGCCATAGATTTTCAGCCTCATTCTACAATCTTAGACGTCTCTCGTACATATCTTTGAAACGGCCTACAGCCAGACTATGTCAACAAGTCCAACGGGTCATATTCTACATACATGAACCACTTATCCAAGCCTTCGTCAGCTTGGAGCTCGAATTATAGACGAACTTTGGTACCCGTAACCTCACTCAATAACAAGAACCTGATAGGTTCGTCTGGTTTGGTGGTCTAGTGGTATGATTCTCGCTTAGGGTCCACCCTGAACATTGGTTTGCGAGAGGTCCCGGGTTCAATCCCCGGCCAAACCCTTCAATTACAGTCCCTGTTCCATAGAATGTTTTCAAAAGCAGCCATGGGCAGTTCTTTTTTGCTTTGAAAGTTGCTTTTTTGCTGTTCAATATGTTATATAGTCTTAAGTTAACTCTTATGTAAAGAGGGAGGCACTAAAATTTTTACTGAGCATTAACATTCCGGCATTCAACTCCTCGCATTGCTTAACTACGAGTCAATTTTTGTAGACACCTCCCTTTACTACTGCTAAGTAGGATGGTTGAATGTAATGGAGATGCAAGCTAAATGTGTGAAATAGACGTACATATTGCTTCCCCATTTGAGGGGATGTTATGACAGGAACTTCCTGGTGACTTGCCTGGTTGATCAAAGCCAATATAAGACCAGTATCAATGGTTTAAATAACAAGCAAAAACGAAACATGAAAGCCATGGGATAAGGGATAAATCTGTGAATGGAATTGGTGGAAGTGTCTACATTAGGTCTTGGTATATATAGCTTGAGTGGTAACATCTTTTTTGGGGTGCTGAGGTACCATGAGCTATTTCGTTAAAAGATAGAGTACCTTCTCTTCAGAAGCAGCAATGATAGACTACCTAGGTATCTACCACTCCGAGATACGTCTTATGGCATCTGATAATTGCCGCCTTCGAGGATAGGGCCATTCGCAGTATTAGATGATATATTACCGCTTCCGACACTGCCGAAATAAATTGGGATTTCTTAGAATTGTCGAGCACCTATTATTTTGTTCAAATGTGAGATTTAATCGTACGAGGAGTAGGTGATTTTTATTCAACGTACTCAGGTTAATAATCGGAACTCCGACAATGAGCTGTTGTTTAAGCGGGGCATACGGGGGACTCTCCGGTGCCGACCGGGGAAACACCCGAGACTCCACTACTGACTTCCTCCGGGAAACGTAGTCTTCTGGCGATTGGCTATTGTTATCAGCCTCCATCTTAAAAGTAAGGCCGAGTGTGGGCAGTGACCTGGAAGAATAACTATAGTTACAGTATCAATCACCTACCTACTTACTTCTTTGTTTGATAGCGAGCTGGATGTCATGCATAAGAGAAGCGTATGAATAGATGTTGGTAATATTATCTTTAAAGATTTACAGTGTCAGCACTAACAACAGCTCTCTAGCATCTAGGACCTACGTAGCCATATATTGTTGGTAAGACATGATATATAAGGTTCTTCCCTTGTGAAACACGCATGAGGGTGCTTAGTCCATCGATCGATGTAAGATCCGTCTCTTCCCGGTGTTCATACCCATAGACTTGAGTCTAGACTTTTGAATTCATTTTCCTGTCGACTTACTTCCACAAATGGCATTATATCTCTAGCCATATAAGTGACAATTCGTTGTTTTGTACTTTTCCATGGTATCTCAGTCTTCATCAACCAATCTCCACGCAGGGACTTGCCTGCAACTCCGACAGTCTTGCGACCGATGTCACGAGAAAAAGGTCAAATGCGTGCAGCCGCAGGATGTTTCCCATAAAGAGGCTTCTACTTGCATTCGCTGCCGGAAGACGAGAGCTCTTTGTGTTTATAGTGGTATGTTACTCTAGAAGAGTGTTGCCTACCTTCGTATTATATACTTATTACGATAAAATCATGGTGGTCTATACATAACTAGTATTCTAATATTCGACTATAGTACCACAGAGACCGGGTCGTCCACCTGCAACACAAGTGGCAATCAAAGGAACATCACGGACTGGTTCGCAGGACTGTGCAAATACCGATACCATGACCCCTAAGAACTATACGAATACTTATCAAAGTGTTGAAGACTATTCAGTTGGAAAAACAATACGTAGCAGTTCAATTTACACCGATACAGGGCAGAGGAGTTTCAAATTAAGCGAGGTCGAGTCTTTCGGCGAACTTGATATGACTTTTAATACCGAGCATCCATTGTTGCAGTTCCAATTCAACAGCATGGACGTACCAGGATTCCAACCACCGACTCCAGCTCTGAGATTAGACATGCAGCAATTTGGCTCTTCTGAGACAGCATCAGCTTTTGCTCCTTTACTAAGCCTCTGCACTAGCGAAGACGAGGGGGTCAGGACCACAGCTTCGGACTCTATCGACGCACAGATTAAAGACTTGGCCCAGCTGAATTTACGCGTTTTGCAATCTTCTAGAGAGGTTGAGCAGGACTTGGCAACCATGCAGCTTTCGGTATCTTCTCCGAGTTTCAACGGCTTATTTGAAGCTACGGAATTGTTCATAGGACTTTGTCGTCGAGTCTCCGAATTTCAACTTGGCCAATCTCCATTGAACTACATGCCCACGAATGATTATGATTATACATCACAGGGCGAGCTGGATGGCTCGAGTCCAATTGACAGCAGGAGTAATAAATCCCCGATTGATGGAAGATTATGCCCAGACGGTAGCGTGCTACTAATGATGCTTGCATTTCACCATCGGCTCACAAGCATCTTCGAGACCATATGCTCCTCAATCTACTATCAATTACTCCCGACTAACAATACATGGGCCAACCCAAAGAATCACGACTTAATATCTCAAGATGATTCAGAAAGATACCAACATAGTTGGATTAACCAAAGCATGTCGTCATTGCCTACAGGATTCAACACTAATAATAGCTATAACTGGTCGCTGACTTCAACTGCGCAGATTATTATGTTAGTTAGATTGATTCGTCATCTAGCTAATAGGATGAATGGTGTGCTGAGACCATTCATCGAATATCCCATTGAACTAAACACTATGCCCTCACAGATGTCCAGCACGGCTTCGAACAATGAATATACCAGTTGGCCTACTCTGTCAGAGGCCCCTCATTCAGCAGATCTCATCGAAGAGGATCGTTCTACTACATATTTGGACATGGTCAATGTAAATGAAAAAAGTAGAATGTTTGAAAACCCGGAAAGAAATCGTAGCCTAAACAATTCAATAGAGTTGGGAAGGAAGATGAGAGACCTGGGTTGGCTGTATTCGTACATTGATCGTATCGAGAGTCTTGTTGAACAATCTGACCGTGTATAAGGTTAATGGGCTACAGGTTGAGGAACATCCTTAGATCTATGGATATGCTCGCTTGTAATTTAAGGGGTAACTTAGCAAGATCATCACCCGCTTCATAATAGGCACATAAGGTATTTACTCGATAGACACATATAAACTACCAAAACAAATAACAAAACCTGATATTTCTGTTACCCATACATCCACGTTTAGTCGTAAGCACATATCATTTATGCACGGACAAGTTCGTTATTAAAGGAGGCGAATGAAAATGTTGTATTTCAGCAATGAATAGAAATAAATCATTGAACTCGGCTAACAGACTAAAATACTAGAGCAAATACTCCCATAGATAACTTAAGTCATATACCTAGCCCGATACGAACAAAACAAAACAATGGAAGCTATAGGCGTCGTCGAAGTCATTCACACCTCAGCCTTCTTACCAATTGATCCACTCGGACAGAAACTTGCCAGTGTTATTGAAGCATGTCAGGTATCCATCGACGTTGGAGATAAGGTCACCTATATAGTTTTAGAAAATTGTCAGCCGCTACGAATAACTACCTAAGGTCAATAAAGCATCTCCGAGGTCAAACGTACTCAGGTAAACACTGCTATGAGTAACGATATGGGTCTCGGAAGACAAGCAATCGCAGGCGTAATAGGTCCAGGGAAGCTCGTGACCGTTTCCTAGGAAGCATTTCTCACAAGGCTTTCCCGTCCGCGAAGTGTTCAATCCAGTACCAGCATTCGTCGGCACCATGTGGCCTAGTGCGTCGACTGAATAGCATCTAGAGATAGATATTCTCGTTAGATCCCAGCTCGATCGGAAGGGAATACGTTACGTTAGGTTAGGTACTGACAAGTTCAGATCGAGGCGCGTCTTGCGAGTAAACTGCGTGCTGTCGCTATCGCAGTCACCTGTAAGGTCCTGCGGGTTCCCGTTGTCGTCTAATCTGACTTCACCACAGGTCGCGTTATAGCCGCCGACCTTGTCCGCAAGAGTCGCGGCAGTAGAGGCGGCTAAGAGCAGCAGGATCTTTGAAGCGGGAGGAATGTGCATGGTGAATATTTCAAGGACGGATGCACTTGTCACGTATATTGTTTCCTTCGTTTTGCGTCATATCTAGCGGAATCTACGAACAATTATATACCCAACCGTCGCCACTCACAACAATCATTACAGAGGCCTACATGTTACCTGTGGTTCTCAGGCATACTGCAATGTAGCGTCTAAAATCTGCGAGACTCGAGATTTAACGTAGGTAGCCTTGACCAGCTTTGCTTATACGCGTTTAGAAGCTCATCCGTATGGCCAAAAAATTGAACCAGCTACACTGTTCCGATGGAAAGAGTTATTGTAGTAAGCTGGTCGAAGGTTTGGCTGTCTGCTAGTAAGTTGTAATGTTTCGTCAGCATTTCATTTTTCAGGTTTCTAGGGGAATCGGGGATAGGCGCCAGGCTGAACTCACAAATAAAATGTACATACTCGCTGTTATCACATCTTCAATTGTGACCTTGTTCCCTTGGCAGATGTGTTTTCTTTTTCGATGGGATGTAAAAATACACCTCCTTCCAGTTTAAACATATACGCTGAGCCAGTGTTGCTGTAGCTGTTTGGCCCCTCTGCGCTTCGGACGTTGCAGCACGGCAACTGAGGTGACATCGGGGGTTGTTCTGTTCTGGCTCATTCTAGTATTACTATTTGCGGGATCTCAAAGATCTGGCCTTGCTTCTCCGCATAGCCTTCTTCTGTGCGCTATATGTTTACCATACTAGAGTCGTTCATATATTGTCGGGCCGATTCAGAATCGATCATTAAATGACCGATAGATTGGAGATTCAATCACAATGTTAACGTTCGAAGAACATCAAGGTAAGCCAGTCAAGTGTAGAAGGAGGAGATGTTGAATGAAAGTCCATGCCATCCCCTAAACTTTGGGTAGATGCAGGTATGTGGTACCATAAGTAACAATTTGGTACTATTCTGCATCATCTAATCAATCCATATAAGAACCGTAGCTGCTTGCCTCATTCTATAGAATTTCATTGGCTATAAATACGACACTATTACAATCCAACGTGACCTGCTACCTCGTAGAGACCATGGCCTGGTATCGCCTTATCGTCTGATGAAGTATTACGTACCTAATTATACTCAAAAGCAATGAAGAATTCTATTAAAATATGTTCTACAGAAGACCGTGTCGCCTAAATAATAGATGATGAGAATAGTTGGAGAAAACCCGAATATCAGTTTTAATGTGGCGCGGATGTCGCATATTCTAATATATCTAATGAGCACCTACTCTAGTACCTCAGTTTAGTTAATCGACGGCTACGGGATAATAGCTTTCGTGTTTATCCTCAATCTCAATAACATCAACAAATGTAGAGATATGCCAAAAGCCTAAGTGCACATATTTAACTAGGTGAGAAATCAAAATGTGTTATTATTGGAAAACGGATCGAAAACACAGATTTTATTTGTGTAGCTAAGTAATTAGGAACAAATCTTCCCCGGCCAGAAGCAGTAATATAATAGTTTAGGGCAATGGTTGAGCAGCCAAGATTTATTTGGCTCTAAGGTTGAAGTTGCCTAAGGTACCTGATAATTCAATACCTTAGTGATAATTTCGAGGTAAAGAAAGACATTAAATAACTTTTAACCACGCTCAGTTCTATTTAAGTCTTAATAGTTGTATCAATTCGGCAATGATATCCGATCTCTGCTGGGTGAGGCTGAAGGCAAGATCCCAACGGTGGTGAAACGTATAATGGAAGACCTAATTCAAGGCCAAATGAGAATGTTGTACTTCAGGAGACCAGGAAGCTTTATTCACTACATGCTTTCTCTGTGACACCTTCGATCAACAGCGTTTCTACGCAACAAAGTCGATCTTGTGGATTATAGCTGAAAACACCTTTACAGTAATTTGTATGAAAATTCTCCCGTGGCTCGGACATAAACTATCACTAGCTTGATCCATACCTGTTGAAAGACAATTGCAGATACCTTAAGTTAGGTATCTGTTGTAGGCAAATGTTGAGATCTATATTCAACAAGTTTCTAGTATATATACACGATGAATTAATGTTTAAAATTTATAAATCGCATTATAGCTCCTTTTAGTTTTGCATATGAACACATTTATTAGGTGTACTCTTAGAGTACCTCGGTCGTGATGAAAAATAGGGGTAATAAGTGCTTATCAATTTCGACCCGCTACTTCTCGTTAGCATACACTCACTTTCACCTTTTATACGTATAAAGTTATTTAACTCATGCCGAAAGCGCGATGCATGTCTGTGAGAGGTTTTGAAAAGGTAGACGTCTCTTAGAAACACCAAGGCGCATAATCTCAAATAAAATGGCTGCCACTTAGCCGAGCATCAGTTTTTTCTTTCTAGATATTCATGTCTAGTTATATTGTTAAAAGTTGCCTGAGAGAACTAGTGGCGATTATTGTATGTAGAGTGAATAGTAATAACATACCATGTTGCGGTAGAAGTGGATTTCTTAACCCATGCCTTTCTACCCTCTTCCAAGGGCACTGTGAACTCCCCAATACTATCACGACATGCGAGCACATTCTAATCAATACTAGACTCTATATACACTCAGAGTAGTAGTTATCAAAGCTTCCAAAGTGATATTCTGAATAAAATTATATCGTTGGTATTGTAGATTCGACTCTGAACCGATGCTTAATATTCTCACAAATTGTTCACTTTGTTTTCAATTGATTTAAGACAGAACAACAATTGAGGTACCCAGGTACATTTCGGCCAAAGAAGTCTAAAACATGGTAATAAACGGAGGTTTATGGGTTATTTTCAGTCTAGCCTCTGTTTAGCCAAGTGCCGAATGAAATTTTCACAAGACATAACCGACAGGACTATCCGCTAAGCTGCGTAGGAGAGGTATCAACGAAAGCTTATATAGCTTTATCGGATTCCGTCTCCAAGTTATCCAGATAAAATCGTCTCGGGTCCTATCCACTAAGTTCAAATTATATTGAAGTTGGAGTTCATACGGAAAGTTGTCAGGTCTATAGCACGGGCGTCACCAGATAACTAGGAATATCACGAGAGAAAATCGCTTATACGATAGCTATATCAGGATCATTGAATGAATGCCGATAGCTATGAGTGATATAGTGGACGTATATTACCGTACAGGATATCATGATATAACTCGTCCCCTAAAGAGCGCATAAACAAGGTCCCCTTTACCAGCCTCGCAGGGCTTCTTCCACCGTACATTCTCACTATGGACTGATGAGATTGTATTTCACAGGAATTACCATGGTTATCAGCTTATTTATTGCTATTTAACGGCATAAAAAGTTAACGCCATGAAGAAAGATGAAAGTTTAATAGGGGAACTGCGAAGGCCTTCTACTGAATCCATCGGGCTTTGGATACGGGTCGTTCGATGTTCAGCCCATAGTCAGTTTCTATGGCGTGAATAAGTGCCTATATTGAAATAAATAACCTACGAATCCCCTTTAGATACTAAAGAATAGCCGCTACATAGCATTCTTGAATATTCCCATACTCCGATATGATCAAACCTACTAAGGGACTAAATTTCGTATAGCTCGTTCATACGATACAACTTTCGATAAAACTCTCAGTTCCTTCCGAGGATGATACCTTAAGGCTATGGACATGCTGTGATGCGATGCTGCTGTCAGAGCCTTGTTTACTTCATGGCTGTATATGGCTCAATCTCCTATTTAGGTAAGCCGGAAAATTTGTAATGGAGGTCTGACGTCCCAGCCTGTTGCGGCATGGCACAACGCGTTGTCAATCACTGGCACGACAATTACAATAAAACCAACGTGCCCAGTCTTCGTGAAGGACCGATGGATTGAACAAAGTAGGCCTTCACCGAAGGGACCATACTGGACTTAGGTTGGGCATTAATTCAGGAACTACGATTTCAGCTGAAATGTATAAACTACGCCAGGAGGATGTGGCGAAGATAGTTTATTAGCCGCTTGTGCGATGTTGCTTTGTGGCCCGATCGGGCAGCCGGACGAGATTACGCGACTGTCTCGACTACAACACACACCGACCATGACAACCCTGAGCGGACTGGACTTATAAGCATCTAATTAATCGAGGCGATAAACCCCGATTATTTTACTCTTGATGCCAACCCGCGTAAGGACGGCTTGCGAGACCTTCCTAAGGTGGGTCGCATTGGAATGAGGCACAAGTAAACCGATAAGCCACGAGACTCGATGATGCTGCGGACAAACTGGCCCGACTGGCTCTATGGAAAGAAAACAAGCAAAATGCCATGTGACTATACTATAGATTAACTGCATAGTCGATGGAGAGTGGCATATCACCTCGTCGACTGCCGACTCCTGAGGATTTGCTCCTGGGGTCTCTAGGGGATCGAACGGCGACCCTCATTAAAATTAGGGGTAGAGCCAGAATTAGAAGTTCGTTTCTTGTGATAGATATGCCATTGGTTGAAAGATATGCCCTGCAACGGCGAGTTAGACAGCGCAAACGTGGGGAGTTGATCTCATCTGGTTGCAACACAACCTCTCTAACCTTAGTCCCAATCTGCGAGGTCGGACAGGATTGGATCGAATTGCATTTTAGGTAAAAGCCTCTACTAGGAGCGATTTACAACACCTCCGTGTGACCGTCACTTGGGCCGTTGTATTTCGTGTACGGTGGATTGCAACTATTGAGTGACTTTGCGTGTCGTAAGTGCTTGAGTCATTATTTTATAAGATATGGTCGGTGGAGACAAGCGGTAGAATGTTAGAGTACTCCTACCTAGATAAGGAGGTATATGTTAATATATCATACTAGCGAAATCCGCCGAAATAACGTGAGGACATGGAGCTCATACCTACCACCTACGACTAGGTATATTATATCGAATGGCTAAACCTGTTCAAATCCTTCGGCAGTCTTGTTGGTCTTCCATGTTTTCCTCGTCATGAATAGGCGCGATGTGCTCATATTTTCAAATGGCTCATATTCTTGCCGATACGTCTCCGTGTTTGTTGATGCTCCAACTGCACTATATCAGTAAAGGTGGGCTTAATGTTACCTACCTTAGGTTAGGGTAGGTAGACATAACTCTCACTGTTGGTTTCATTAGTTATTCGAGTCTGCCTTTGGGGATTGCCTATCTCTGTTGTCATTCATTACGGCGGGCGGTGTTGACTAGGCTTAAGTGGCAGTGCTCGTGGGCTGCCTCTGAATAATTATCCTGATTCCGAGAGGTAACTATACTAGCTGGAAATGTTGCCGACTAGCGACTGTATCAATTATTACGTATAGGTAGGCCTTCCTTGATGTTGCCGCTCTAAAGCGATCGATGTGCTGCATATACCCCAAACTTATTCAACATTTTCGTAGGTGGGAAGTAGACGAAAGACTGTATGTATAGTCGCATAATCTCAGCTTGCATTCTTTGCATAGGTACTTGGTAAGTATTATTGAATTCATGTTATATAAGACACGAAGAGCTTGTTAAGAGAATTCCTTTGATTGGAGATAACATAGTTAGATGTCCTTTAACAAGGGTTATATCCTACGGTTTCCGGTGCAGTAAAGTGGCGATGGAGAATTTAGACTCCAAAAACTCGAATGTCGCATTGCTTTCAGTTCGTGCAAGCAAAGGTTTCAAGTAGGATTAATACCGGTTGTAGATCTTCCGAAGAATATGATAGCGAGTTTAGGGATTACCTATGTTTAGGTTATAGTAGCGTCCGAGGTTCAAATTGTTCCCACTTTCATTTGCGATATTCGACGGATTTGGATTTGGTGGTGTGGCAGGTTGAAAATAGTAGAAAGAGGTTGACTCGGGAATGATGATTGGCTGAAACGAATAACTGGAGGTAACGGCTCTTAACTTATCTACATGTACCTCGGGTACTATTTCGTAACGGACCTGCCTGATACATACTGGTAACACTTATGACACTTATGTAAGCCGTCAAGCTAAAGTTTAGGTCTAAATCGATCGACGGCCCCAGGGCCCGAACAAAGTCTCAGGACAAATTAGAATGCTCAATCATACTCTCTATCAGACACTCTGGACACTCTGTCAGACCCGGTTTGAGCCCTATCAAACGTTAGCTTTTCTCCCAGTTCTCCTCACTTTGTCTTATTAATAACGGCCCTACCGGCCTACCGGCCTACTAGTTAACCGCCCTAGCTACTTGGTCGCACTGCATGATTGGCGAACATAATGTCCTCTTATAGACCAAGATTCGCAATCAAGCTTTTCAACCGGTCTTGGATGGGTGGTAGAATGAGCAGTGGCCGCAGGTGGTGATATTGATTAGTGCTACATCAAAAGGGGCGCGTGATGATGAGTGCGGCTACAGGTACCGTCCGTGCTGTCTTCTAGAAGCCGTACCTTGCCAGACCTCCCGCTCTGGTTGGATCACAAAGATTGTGGCCGAGATAGTTGGCCAATCCTGTCAGGGGCAATGTGCAAATATTGCAACCGCAGATCTCCAACCTACTGGAGTGCTACGTGGTAAGGGTAGGTAATGGTTGCAGCAGCTCTTGCATATCAGAATCGACACTCGACCGAGTGGACGACGGCGGTGAGAAATTTGAATTGACGATGGGCTGTCAACAAATTGATCGCGAGTATTCTAGTCGCCTAGTCGCCATTGGATAAACAGGCTAATCTCGATCTACTACCAGGACGGAAGCTCAGATCGTCTGTCTTTCCCCTTGCTAGATTCGTCAAGCTGACGGGCTGGATGATAGGAAGTGCGTTGCGCGTCCCAGCTCAAACACAGCATAGATCGTATTGGTGGTTGTTTATATTATTAAAATTTTCGCATCTTATGCGAATAGTAGGGCCAATTGAGCTCCTAAGGAGAGCAATATGCTGACCATCAGAAACACTTCAACTTGCATGTAACTCGCTCGTACCTTCGGCATGAGTCAATAGGGTCAATGGGTCAATCACATATCTAACCGCGGGGGTGGATGGGTGCATATGAGTTGCGGTCAGAAAACTTCATGCTCGTCATCGTATATGTACCTTAGGTATGTAGTTATTAGCGCAACAGGAAAACAACCTGATCTGGCCTGACCGGGTCAAGGAGAAGGATGCTTAAACTACATACTACAAAAGGAATACCGAATTTATTTACGCCTACATAGAAGCTATTTTATATCCGTAAAATAATTTTCTTTGTTTCTGAGTTTTTTTTTTTTGGCATCTCCGTGTTAGGTACTTATAAAAGTATATGGAGAGGTATGTACCTTGCGTGTACTTACCCCTGTTGGTCGGCTGAATCGCTGTTTTGGTTAATACATCTAGGTCAAGGCCGGAAAAGGGTTACGGCAACTTGAACTTTTTTTTTCACGCTGCAACCTTACGAATATGAAAAAAAATATGCGTTTCTTTTTCTGTCTTCACCAACACAACATCCCTCATCTCCAACTGCAACTTGCGTACATCACTTTCAACAAACGCTTCTGGACATAGGTCGCCCAAATACGTATATTAATTTGCAATTTGGCATATCGCGAATACCACTTGCGTGAGCACTTGCGTATTATTCTATTGCATTATACCTGTCTATAAATACTAAGCAGTATAAATCCCTGGTTAATGTCAACTTTTACTGGGCAGTGCACGTCATTAGTACATTAGTACATCATTATAGGTACATACCTTCATGTAGCTCATGTACTTCGTAGATTAGGCGAATGACCTCAATCACATGTCTCCATAAAATTTGAATTGCCCCGCCACGGAGAAGAGCTAGCGGATTCTAAAGTTCGCATGCACACACACACACAAAACAACAGCACGCCCCCATAAGAAACTTTCTGTTCTATTTATTATTTTTATTTCTCATCTAGACGAGAAATACAAAAACATACCACAAACAACACTCTACCTAGTTCTCAACCAGTTTATTCGAGAGCCCTTCCCCATTGTGACATTGTCATTTTGATCGCCGTGGTTTTTCAGAATAACTACCTATATAAAAACCTCTCTCTGCCTCCGAGAGAGAATTCGATTCGACCGACTTCTATCGACTACGTGTCGCAAAGCTTCCCCAGCTTCCACCTTATTTCGGACTTGCCTTTGGTCTTCTCAAAGGCAACCTAGTTATCACGGCTCCCGCAGCCGTTAGCTTCGTCTCTGACCAAGATTTCAGTCTGCGAAAGACTTTCCATATTATCAACTCGAGGCCGCCTCCATACACCTCTGCTGAAGTCGCTTAAAGAAACACGAACGCCCATCTTGCTTGACAATACACCCCAACCAAATCCTTTTCTCTCACCAACCCATCAGCTGCCGCATAGGACGAGTTCTGAGGTTCTTCCTCTAATCGAGGGAGAGTCGAGGAGACCTCGTCAGATCGCTTCGGGATCAGGAAGCTACCGTTTTCGACCCCCCTAACATCCACTTGGAGGACTACGTTCCTAGTTTCTTGACTCTTAATACAATACTATCTATCCACTTGTTGGATAGTATCTCAAATTACGAGAGCTCCCAGTGAGATCCCATAGCTACTAGCTACCGAACTCCCACAAAACTCATCCTCACTCCCCCGATCGGCATTTTTTCACCGCCAAATTCGAGGGATATGGTTATGGCAACAGCCGCCGTCGAACGACTTGCACCGTATCATTTTGATAATCATGTTCTGAGGAAGAATTTCTTCTTCGATCAACACCATCAGAACAATGGCGCTGTGATCGCTAAGCAGCTGATTGGCGATGCCCTTCGCCAGCGTGTTGAGAATATTGACCATGAGTCTTGCGAACCAGGAGATGAGGACACATTTTTTGTGGGCGATCTTGGCGAGGTCTACCGCCAGCACATGAGATGGAAGAAGAATCTTCCACGCGTAAAACCATTTTACGGTATGTCGCACTAAACATCCAATCCTCTTTTTTAGTTGCTTAATACTAATATATTCCACAGCGGTCAAGTGTAACCCGGACCCCAAGGTTATTCAGCTCCTTGCTGGATTGGGCACCGGTTTTGATTGTGCTTCCAAATCCGAGATTGAGCAAGTCCTGAATATGGGCGTCGACCCAGCTCGCATCATCTATGCTCAGCCATGCAAGACTAACTCTTACGTGCGCTACGTTGCCAACCGAGGCGTTAAGCAGATGACTTTCGACAATGCTGATGAGCTGCGCAAAATTGCCAAACTCTTTCCCGATGCCGAATTATTCTTGCGTATTTTGACCGACGATTCGTCAAGCCTCTGCCGTTTGAGCTTGAAATTCGGTGCATCCCTCGATTCAACCGACGAACTTTTGGCACTTGCCAAAGAGCTTGGGTTAAATGTTGTCGGCGTGAGCTTTCATGTAGGCTCAGGCGCGTCTGACCCATTGGCCTTCCTCAAGGCTGTTCGAGACGCGGATGTCGTGTTCAAGCAAGCTTACGCGCATGGCTTTGACTTGCATACGCTTGACGTTGGTGGCGGTTTTAGTGGGGATACCTTTGAGGACATGGCTCGCGTTCTCCGCGATGCATTGGACGAATATTTCCCGCCTCATATCAACATCATCGCCGAACCTGGCCGTTATTATGTTTCCTCGGCATTTACTCTTGCTTGCAACATCATAGCTCGCCGCACCATTGACGATCCGACCACGGGTAAAACCAGTTACATGGCCTACATCAACGACGGGCTATACGGAAACTTTAGTAGCATCATGTTTGATCACCAAAACCCGGTTGCCAAGGTGTTGCGAGCAGGCAACCGAACTTACTATAATACCATCCTTGCTGACAACCTTCCCGAAGGTGTCGGTGCCGGTATTGAGTACTCGATCTGGGGACCCACTTGCGACGGTATTGACCGCATCACCGAGAGTATCCATTTTCCGCACGAACTGAATGTCGGCGACTGGCTCTACTTCGAGGATATGGGCGCTTACACCAAGTGCTCGGCCACTAAGTTCAATGGCTTCAGCGACAGTCACGATGTCATTTATGTTTGCAGCGAACCCGGCGCCAGGGCTCTCATGGATCTTTAGCTTCATATCTTGATAATCACGAGGCCCCTCGCTAGTGGAGGAACGGAATAAAGAGCTATAAAAGTTAGAAGTGGTTTCTTTCTAGATTATAGACCTAATGATGATTGTGGTCATCGCTATCCCGGCAGGGAACATGTTACTTTCGTATCACTCTGTTTATGGACACAGTTTTTCCAGCCAAGATGGCCGGTGCATATAGACAAAATAGAAAAAAATTTGATTAGGTTTCGCCAGTATACCTTGATTGACTTTTTCATCAAAATAGAACGTGATATGATACGAGTAAACCCAAAATCTGGGTTAGTTGGATTTGCAACCAGTCAACTCTGGGCCCTATACGGGACATTGAACTGAAAATAATTATGAAGGCAAGCATCTACTATGACTCTCGTTTCATCTAGGTGTCTTTCTTAGTCAAAAATCGGGGAACCATAATCCGTCGTACGAGAAGTCGCCTTATAACTGAGATGTATATGGAAATAGGTTTGGAGTCTGTCCCAAAGATCGTCCTCCTATATAAGGACCTGGAAGGCGATTGCGTCTTGGCTTTATGCTCTAAAATGACCTCGTATCAACTCCTGCAAAACTTCGTCCTCGTCGGTAAATTAATAGAAACGCTACAGTACGGTCTTTATAGGCAGAGATAGCGACGTCAACCCCTCGAGTTGACAGTGCTCTACGTTTTAGTAGTGTGGCGGTTTGGCAGCTATCTCCCGAACCATTACAGAAAATCAACAAATCATAAATAAAGATATATAAATATGCAAAATTAGAATTCTCTACACCTCGCTTGTTTATATGAGCCAGTCATTTTCGTCCAAGCTAACCAGATTTCAGTCCCTTCCTCGAGAGCAAAGGTCCAGCAAACGTATGCCTCTTGCATCGTGGACTCAGCCACATATATAACACTGGTAGAGATTCGACGTGTTCTCCGTAACCGGCTTAGAGAACCAGTGGCAACCATGTATCTTGCCCCTCGCCGAACCGCTATTAGGAACTAATTGTGATTTTTCTCTTCTTCTCGTCGTGATATGCCTAATTGGTTCTACTAAGCCAGATATCGTGTACACTCTTCGAATTTGTTGCCTTATTGCTACGGATAGTGTCGTCTACTGTGCTACCAGGACCACGTATATGGCCAAGTCATATATACTATCAGAAAAGAAGAAAACGAAAAAGTCTATATAATATATCAAGAACAAATAGCGCCTTCAGGGGTAAGTTGTATATTTTGTAGTCATTAATCTGTATTTCGGCCGGTAGCTGAGAAGGAAAAAGGGGGGCATAAATGCAAAGTGTTTTCCTGCTGATGATACACCCTATGAGTATTCTAATATAACACCCGTCAAAGCGGAAACCATTAATGGGCGCGGATGATTTGTCCCTACCAATAATTAAGCATCGATATGGCATATATAAAACCTACAACACGTAAGGCTATGAAGCCAGTACCCTGTATGAGAGCGTTGAGAACAACTCTTTGACGTTCTTTCCCTTTTTGCGGTTGCTTCATGGGCATCGCCCAAGTGAATTTAGCGTACGAATTTCAGGTGGCTAAAGCAGCTCTGTCGCTTGCTTGAATGGTCGCACATGAAGCCGTGAGATCTTTGTAGTTTGGAAGCCGCATTAACAGTGATTGCCGATTTAAGAATATAAGTACAGGTGCATAGGTTGGGTACATACTATTCACCAGAGGCTGCGTAGGAATTCGGGCAGGTACTAAGCCCAATCAGAAGCGCTTGTCGCCTCTTTACTCGCACTGGCTTTGGTAACGAGAGCAGTTGCGTTCTGAAGGAGTTGTTCTTTCACCTGCCGACTGACAATAAAATTGGTTGCTGGGTGGTGCCTTCTTGGACAAGGAAGTTGCGCAACGATAGCGTTAGTTCTAAGGCACCTGCTTGTGGTTCTTTCCGTAACAGTACCGTTGTTTCCTGGACGCCGAATTATACCGTGAGAGTAGGTGGAAGGCGCGCAGAACTTGTTCCTTCCTCATACGCACGTCTAGAGCCTCAAATATTTTCTATATAAACACAGGCACCTCCCACCCATCTTTCTCCTAATTCCTTACTCAACCACAACAACCACCTTCACTCTCACTTCTACTTCCACTTCTCATACCTTCAAACCACACCTACCGCTACCAACCTCTTCACATCCTTACACCACACTTCAACAACTTCCAAAGTCAATCAAGATGAAGACCTTCTCTATCTTCGCCTTTGCCTCGCCCATTGCGGCTGCTGCTCTTGGCCGAGCTGCGACCCCGGCTGCCGAATCGGCAAACAACACCTTCGCTGAGGTTAGTTCTCAATTCTTAAAATCAATTTCTTCGTAATTGAAATACACGTACCAGACAGTTTCTAACATATCTATCTATCATAGCTTGATAACATCAAGGTCCTCTGTGGTGTTCCCGGTCCCGAGAACGAGCTTCCCGCCACGTCTTACAGCTACCCTATCGGTCTGCTTCTCAGCGCCGAGGGCAAGAAAATCCATGTCGACGCTGGCCCGGGCAACTGCAAGCAGGCAGCCTGTGGAACCAAGAGTGGCGCGGGTGTTATCGTCTGCAACGATCAGAAGAACGGTGTCGACCTGTTGTACTCCGATCTTGTAAGTCATACCCCCTTATATATACTTAATCTCTCTTCAGCGGTGACCAATAGGACGTAACTAACTCAAGATTCCAGGGTTTCTTTGCCCAGCAGGTTTACAACAAGTGCAAGCATCGCCGCGATGACACCGACTACGTCGAGAACGGCCAGGCTTTCTGCCCCGATGGCTGGAATGTCATCCTAACTGACGTTGGCAGCGACTGCCACGCCTCTACCATCCCCGACAACTAATTCAGCATGATATCTCTGGACTTATGAGAATCAATCTGATGGAGTTCTGAGAATATGGCAGTTGATAAGGGTTTCTTTTTTACTAGTTACAGGTCGACTTAGACCGACAATTTCGAGTTCATAGGATTGGTCATATTTTGACCTGGACATGGTACCTACTTTTGAGTTAGGGAACGTCCCAGCCCCTGAATAAATCCGCATTCACTTTACGTAACATAGTAGATTCATTGTTTCGTGATACTATTTCTTTCATGATATGATTGTAGAGAATAAAGATATCCGATGTGTCTGAACTAAAATTAATGGATTTCGACATAGACTAAACGGTAAGAATGAACACTCCCTTGACAAGGAATTGGACACCCATATACGACCCGGGTAATTGTTTTTGTAATCTCCTTTGTAGTCTTTCCTTTCGATAATAACCTGGCTTTTTTTGAGAAGTTCGATAGGTATTTATATGCCCAGGTACATAGGTACATGATATAGGTTCGCCAAGTCTTTTGCGCATTAGCGTATAACCTTAAATTGCGTCATATGATAGCGCGTTCGTCTCGCGTGCGGGCGTGGTGAGTGGAAGCCTTACTGGTACTACGGTACGTACTTGCCTTTGTTCAAATTGCCTGAAAAGTCGTACTTTAATTGATTCACGGTTCCGCACCGCGACTTTTCCACCCACTTTTGCACAAAACCGCGATGCAATCCTATGCTTCGTCGGCATGGCTCGTAAAGTCGCGAAATCGGTTGCAACTGCAACAAAGCGAGCCATCGCCGGCGAAATTGAAAGTCAGGATAGTCAGGATATGTTAGAGATGCACATGCTGCGGCATGGAGTGGGTGTGGTGAGTGGCGTTCTACGCATTGCTTTTTGCTTGGTAGAAAAATGATCAGCACTGGGTTTTTCTTTGGCCTAACCACCGCAAAAATAGTTGAGCAGCTCGCCTATGCCGATGCCGATGCAGCCACCCTATCAATCGAAACGGAGCTCTTTCATATCAGGCATAGGGCCAACAAAAGTAGATATTTCATATCCCATGAATCAGCCGAAAGGAACGCATAGAATAAGCGAGGTAAGTATAACATATCCGCATTCTCATTGCTACGTTAGTTGCAGATTTGGAGATCTTGATTCTGGCAAGGGTGGCACTGATCCAATTGCATCCCACTAGCGACAACCACAAAACGCGCTCGACGCGTTTATTGAACCGAGTATCGAGGGCGATTATACGAAGCAATCCGGTGAGACGCGAACAAAATTCAACTCGTCGGAACCGTCTTCCCCCAACCTGCCGTCAACTTTAGACCCGGAAGAGCCTGACCAGGTTTATATCCAATTAATATGCGACGGCGCCACATCTGCAGATGAGCAAGCTACTCAGCTACTTGTAAATGATGAACTGCCTATCCTACAACCAGATGTAGCGAATGAAAGGACGGGGGAAATGTCGTCAGAATCGCCCACGCAATCAAACGACGGGCGTAGTTACGAGCAATACAACGATAATTCGGAGCCGCAATCCATATCGCAGGCAAGCAGCTTTCGCGAACATCCCACTCTCCAAGAAAATGACACAGGGTACTTGAACTTTAGGCGGACTCATTACAACATACCAGACTCTGTACCAGAAGGAAACGAAGAAGAAGCTGAGAGAGATCATGCCGACAATATTGACAATATTGACAATGCTGTTGAGAAGTCGCAACCGACACAGGCAGCGTCTGGGACAAATGGCCGTGTTGGAGCCCCTCCCCAGACACCCTCAATAACCCAGAAATTATTTCAACATCATGGGGATGGGACCGAATTAATCCCTCCATCGCAACTTTTTGGACAGACACAATGGACTTCGGCGGTTCGGAAAGCTAGTCCCACGTCGTCTCGTCCATCCCCTGACGTCTTCAACCAAAATACGATTTCACCTAACCCAGCCGCATCGTCTCCTCTAAAACACAAGGGCCTTAGAAGTTCGCCTACTGGCATTTTTACTTCAAGTCCAACATTTCCAGGAATTTCATCTCGCCCATCGGATGAGAAAACACCACCCGTCCCGACAAATAGCAATGAGGATGAGGGCACCAATCAAAGGAATGTGGAAGAACCTCTACCACCCCACTTTGAAATGTCAAGGCGAAGAACCGTGCTAGAACCAATCAGCGAGTATAAATCATTCCGAAAGCAAAGCTTGGAAATCGAGACAACCGATCCTTCAAGTCAAGTTCAGGAGAATTCGGACTCGGATTCCGAATCTGACTTGATTGCGCACCGCCGCCGTCTAGCCAGATTAAAACAGGAAAAAGCCAGCAAATCGTTCCCGTCCGTTACTCTCCCCCGGTCGGATGCACGAAAAGGTGATAATGTGGAAGTGCCATCAACTAGCCGGCCTAAATCATTTCAAGGTCGAAATAGAACGATTGCGGACCCATATTTAGCACATAATCGGTATGAAACTGCAACTGACAGCAAGTCTCAGGAAACAGTCGCAGACTCTCAAGAGCATCTTGCACCACCGCAACATACTGAAACTGGTCCAAATGTATACAGTGACTCCAATGAAAGATGTATTGATGGTACAGGGAATTCCAATGTCGTCGATTCTTCGAAATCCCAAGCCCCAAACTCCAATACGGAATATAGGGAAACCATTCCTGAGACCAGTCCTCCGGGCACTTCCGTAGAACCACCCAAGTTCCCAGATGATGGATTAGACGTTTATTCTAGTGCTAAGTCCGAGACTGAAGCTCTCCCAGTTCCAGCTCCCTCAAACGGCATAGATTCTACCGAGCAGCAAAAAGAACCAAGCGCTGTGTCGAATCTTCCAGAGCAGTCTTCATCGGGATCTGCAGGCCGAAAACACAAGTCTATCAGAGAACAGTCCGCTTTGAACTCTTCGCCCTCCATAGTCCTCGCATCGTCTCCACAGAGAGCAGCTCGCCAGTTAGCGAGGCCTAAGGATGTAACTACGCCGGTATCTACCAGACGTAATTCGCCGCCTGCTTCAGACCCGAGGACAGGCACGTCAACTTTATCAACTCTATCAGCAACCCCTAATATGTCTTCGAGTATCACGCCTAGTACAGATCCCGATGTCGAGCTTGAAGATGAAAGACGCAGTTCATCACCAGTGGTAACAAAGGTGCAACGTCGTGGAAGACAATCTCTTCCATCTTCACTGCCTCAAATCAAGGCTTATTCACGTTCCCGAGAAAGTCTAAGAAGAAAGACGCGTCACAGTTCAGTATCAACCGACGAATTGGCTAGATCATCACCGTTGTCTACCTCCGACAAGAACGAGCGGAAACCACCCATCCGAAAACTTGCGAGACAGTCCATTACTAACCAAGATTTATTCCAAACGTCAACGGCAAATCAGGGTATCTTCAAAGGGATGGTATTTGCCCTCTCGTTTCAAGGACCCCAGACTCGGAAGAATAAAGGAAAGCCCACAGATAGGGCTATTATTGAACGTATGATCCGCCAGGAAGGCGGCCAGATTCTCACAGATGGCTTTGACGAACTCTTTAGGTTCGATTCATTCCAAACCTCAGGGAATAACACGTCTTCTCGTGACTTATCCAGCTCGTTAACGCTTCTTGACCAAGATACTGGATTCACGGCTTTAATAGCTGACGGGCACTCTCGGAAGGTGAAGTACATGCAGGCCCTCGCACTGGGGATCCCGTGTTTGGCGCCCAAGTGGATAATGAACTGCATTTCGAAGAGGGAAATAATAGATTGGTCCTCTTATCTCCTATGCGCCGGTCCAAGCACATTCTTAGGGGAGGCTATCCGCTCGCGCAATCTCCAACCCTATGATGCCTCTACGGCAAGGCTTGCAGATGTTGTGAATGAAAGACCAAAATTATTACACGAGGCACGGATCCTTCTTGTGATGAAGAAGACCAAGAATGAAGGAAAGAAATTGCCATATGTGTTTCTAGCACAGGTGCTTGGCGGTTCTCTTGTGCGGGTTTACAGCCTTGAGGAAGCCAGGATGAAGCTTCGGGATGAGGAGTCCCAAAATCGGCCGTTTGACTGGGTATATGTCGATGATTCTCTGCACAACGCCCAGGATGCTCTGTTCGGTTCGACTACAGGAAGCAGCACAGCTACGAAGAAACGAAAACGACACAGCACAGGATCTGAGGAAGCCGACCCGCCACCGAAGAGGATTAGGACCCTCACTGACGAACTGGTAATTCAGAGTCTTATTCTGGGAAGATTAATTGAAGATGGCGAGATGGAGGAGTAATTTTGCCCCGGATACGTGCTATAGCCGGAGTTGGTTTGTTTTTTTTTCCCATGCCATGGTTGTATCTTAACGGTGTTTTGGTCAGGGCATCTACAGGTATTTTCATAAGGTATTCTTTATAGTATCAACAAGGGACGAAGGATACTGTTCTGGAGAGAGAACAGTTAATGTACATTATGAATTATTGGCACGGCGAACGACGTGGGACGTTTATGGTTATAGTCATGCTTGTTGAAATTTTTTTTTTTTTTTTTTTTTTTTTTCGCTGCTTGAACCAGCTTATCTTGAGTGTACGCCCGGCCCGGATGCGAACAGCTCGAATAATGAAGATGCGGTGTAGAAGTCCGGCAGTTGATAAATTCGACCAAATTACTATGCTTCCCTATAGGGACAAACCAGGTTTTGAGGCTTTGTGACAATATATCTCGGAGGGTAACAAACCCTCTTATGTAAATGATGTCGTCATCCCGACGAGATGCATCAACTATATGAAAGTCGAGCTATAGTGGGCTGCCCTGATTTTCAGCTAAGACGGTACAGCTAAGAGGGTACGTTGGCTAAAATGGCGTCGGGATGAGTCGCGTGGCCAAATCAGGACCCAACTCAAAGTTGTGCAACCTCCGTTTGCTACCAGAAAAATCAATAGTACCATAGTACATGTAAGAAGGAGCGGGAATGAGAGAATTAGAAAAGAGTTATTAGGGAAAAGGGGAGACTCTCCAGCTAGATCGAGATCTTGAGGCTCGATCGGAAAATAATTGCTAGTTTCGTCTTAATGGACGGGTTTAATGGAACGTCTATGTTACTACTACTAAAGCTACCTACCTATTCTCCGTTTGTGATAACTTACCTACCTGGAGGTAGGGATGCGAAAAATATAATATCACTAGCGTATAATACCGTATAATACTATATAATATCGCATAATTGGGGATTTATGCGCATAATCGGAAAGCAACCCCCGATTTTCCGGCGCGCTAATATTAAATCGGAAAAACATTATTATCGAAACATCGTATTTGAAATTATTTTATATCAAATTTAAACGAATTAATTTATTTTTTAATTTTTCGCAAATTATTCGAATTTAATTTAACGCATAATATTTTATTATAATATTTACAAATAATTTTTTTTAATTTGCATTATTTTAATCGATAAATTCGAATTAATTAAACGTTATATTGTTTTTTAAACACATTTTAAATTAATTTATTAATATTATAAATTAATAAATATTACATAATTAAAACAAAAATAAATTTTCGTTATAAAACCTATATGATTACTTAATAAATGCATGTATTATATGTATTATACGCATAATACATATTATATATATAATATTACATAATTGGTCAATTATACGCATAATTGGCATGCCTACCTGGAAGTATGGAAAGTTAGGTAGAAACTACTCGGTTGCAACCCAAACATTAAAACCCTAGTTCATTTAGGAGTGATAGTAACGATAAGGGGGTGGTTTGGGGTTGGTTAGAAATATTTCGAAGTGTAGAGACTAGGGCACTTATCCCATTTCGAAGCTTGGGATTTTTGAAGGATGGGAAAAGAAGAGAAAAAAAAGGCGCGTTCCTGACGCCGGCGGGCTTTTACCGAGACGAGGGGTTTGGAACAAGACGGCGGATGACTTGCAATGTTTTTTTACCACTTTCCTCTTTTATTTTCTTCTTCCTATTTCTTTCTTTGCAAGGTCTAGTTGCAATCTAAGACAGTACTAATTCTATCTGTTTCCCATGCGAGATACTAAGTTAGCTAGGGCCGGACGAAATTTGGGGGAAACCCCCATTCTATGAAGTTCGATAATTTAAGTGCCATAGAGAAAAAAAGAGCCGCAAGCTCCGGCGCCGCTATGAACCCCCTCGCCCGATATTTCTCGGAACCTCTTTTCCTTTTCCTCTTGGTTCTCTTCTTTTCGTGGCCAGGTTTAAGGTGCGGGTTCCGAGATGGAGATATACCAATCCAATGGAATTGTTGGTTAGAGCGTAAAGTTATACAATACAATTACATGTACATGGTATGGGGAAAAGAAAAAAAAGAATGGTCCAGACGCGTGTCTGAATGATGCCCATTTTTATTTTCCCCTTCTTCTAACGAGCGATTTAAGACGATGGAGACATTTATTGTTGTAAGGGTCGGAGAGTTAAGACAAAACATTGAAGCTATCGTAGCGGAGCCAGCCAAGAGGAGCTCTCGCCTAATAGTAAAATATCTTGGGTAGCACGTGGAAATAGAATATGGTAAAAGTAAGAAACTGATTCTATTCGCACACTAACTTCCTTGTTTCTAGTAGCTAATAGCTATAGCTACAGCTACAGTTTCCATCTAGCATACATGAGAGTTTCGATAGCTCCAGGGGCTAGAACAGAACCGGCCGCATACCGCAATCCCATCGCTAAGCAGCAACATGGGGAATTTACTTTTGTGCCATGCATGAGAACGGCACAACGCGCGCGATACTAACTAAAACCCCCCCATGTCGAACCCATTCCCACCCACATACGTGCTTCCTACATACATACCTACATATTTTGCATGCAGCTAGCCTGGTCGCTGAACTGTATTACAATAGGTAGGACATGGATATAAGCGAAGAGACGTATGCGAGGATTACTACTACCTATGTATATGCGAACTCAAAAAAAAAAGAAGGGAAGCCTGACCGCTTTTGGATCTTTTGCTATCGTCGCATTGCATCTGTGAACTTTTTAAGCTCTCGTGCCGTGCCAGGACGACACATGCTGGAATGGAGGCCTAGCCCAGGCCCTTTCCCAAGGTCCCGGCGCGTGCGGGATTGCAGCGTGACGTCCGTAGCAAATGCTCCGTTGCTATCCATACAACCTCATTATTCGGGAAAGGGCCAGTCAGTAAGGCCCAGGTTCTTGTCGTTGTATTTGTTGTATTAGTTGTAGAGCTGTTGAGAGGAGGGGGGAAAAGCATCCAGAATCGAACCATCCGATTATCATTTAATTAATAAAAATTAACCAGGTTATTGGCCGCTGGGCGCCGATGCCCAGATGGGTTTTTTCATCTGACATATAAGAAGACATGACGGTTGCTGCATCGGAAACACGTGCTGCATTCCATAAGGCCGGAGCCCTCGGCGCATCAAATAATATTGGGCGGTCTGATATAGAGTCCGATATAGACTTCAGCCCGAACAATTAGAACAAGCTATGGTTCGATAATAGGTATATATTGCTCTCTTCTAGTGAGTATTATGTGAGCCGGATACCTACTGTAAGTTAGAAGAGTTACCTTAGTAAGATAAGATTCTCTCATATAACTACACCTGCCTGCCTAAAGCTATGTATGTATGTCGTGCTGTTAATCTTAGTATGGGATATTTCTTTTATATCGAGTTATCGCACAACTTCATTCCTCTTTTACGTAAAGCCAGGGATAGGGTTTAGCGCTTGGAAATAGTACGCGGAAGCGCAGGATAGCCTAGGATAGCCTATGCAGAAGAGTTGATAGTCAGGTCCCTAATAGACTTGTAATTCACCGATTGGTGCTGGCTTCAACCCTGAACCCGCTGGTCATTGTCAACTGTTAGTTAAGTAATATGGCGTGTTTCTGTCTTGACATGACTCGAGAGCAAGCGAAGAGTGACTAAAACTCTCTCTACTTAGTACTAGGTAGGTAACTATGGTAAACTTAATACCTACATGTAGATAGATATAAAACGTCGCAATACTCTACAATGTACATGAAAGTCTATGCTGCTACTGCATGGGCCAAAAGTGGTCAATGCTTGGCAAATGCACCTCCGCATCCCCGGTCGAGCCTCGCGGAGCTGAACAATAGAAGCAAAACGCCATGAGATGTCAATGTCCAATTCTGCATTACTTTTTCAACCTACTTGCATCCTACCCGTCACCCCACGATTGTGCCGAGAATATTCAGTCACATTATCTAGTTGACATGTAACGGCCCAATGGAATTTTGGGAACATCTTTTCTCCTCCTTAAACTCTATGCTATGGTAATAATGCCTTGACCTTGATCTCGTACAAAGAATTTTAAAATAGATATGACGAGAGATCATTGAAAGCAACTCGTGTAAGTCACTCGTGTAAGTCGGAACTGACATCTCGCTTTCTACCGAGAAGAAATCTTGGCATCTGTCATCCGTACTTATTCTGTCATTGTTTGCGAAAAAAGCCGAAAAGGAAGATAAAAAAAAAAAAAAGTGCGGTCCATGGCAATTAGTCCGTTCGGTCTATGCGAAAGTGGATAAGGCTTCGACATCATAGTCTATTCAGCTTTGTTGTTCCTGGGCGTCACAGCGTTTCACTAGAAGCTCCAGCTATCGGTGCTGGCTACTGTAGATAGCTTAGGCTTGACTACATAGTACTTTTGTTAAGGTCTTCTTGGGTCTAATAGCTCCAAGGCCCATCGTTCAATTCGCCGAGCCTTGTCGGATTGCCGACGGATGAACTATTATTTCGTCACTGTTTGTTCGTGTTCATGTCACCTACCGGATAATGCTTAAAACCTATGAATTAATGGTCGAGCAAACTTGAAGAGAGCATGTTTGCTAATGCTAACAGGGTATTTTACCAGGAAACCGCACGAGAAAGTTACAGATATGATATGGGTTTGACGACGATTGCAACGGTACCGTTTAGAGTAAGTGTGGGGTTTTGCTGGGCTGACAGGGATCTTACCTGCTGCTGCTTGCTTATGCACAGGCCTTATCCCAAACCGGTCTTCAGTCATATCATTGAGAAATGTAGCTAAGCTTAGGTACAGAACGTCTAGGTACCTACGTAAGTACCCATAGCAGCTATGATAGCTAATTTACAGTGTTTCCAGTGACCTATAGATATCCCCGAAAGACTAAAAAACTACCTAAAAGGTACCTATAGCATGGGCCGCAAACCTGCGGTTTCCCGTCGCATTGAGATAGAATACCACCTAGCGAAGGCGAATAAAGGCCGGCAGCACGGCATAAGCATAAGCATTAGCAGGAACCTTACCATAGAGGGGAAGCCCAAGCTTTGGGATTTGGGGAAGCAAGAGACTAATTTGATCAATCACAAAAAAAGAAGAAAAAAAAAGAAGTTCAATCGTGCGCGCGCGCAACCGTAACTTCGGGGAATCCCATCTAACTATCTCCCAAGCCCCAACAATCCCATTCACGATCCTCGCTCCCTTTTCCCCGCCTTGGATGGGATAGTGGGCAATGGGCTGATACTAAGGGATTCGAACAATAACACCGAGACGAACGATAGATTCCATGAATTTTTACCGAATTAAGAAGAATATAGAACCATAGAATCCCCCAGACCTTTTCTTTTTTACAAGGTCACCTTTTCTGGTTGGTTTAGTTGATGGTAATAATTAAGGGAAATAAGAGGTGTCATCAGGGTTGTCTCCTCCGCTTCAATCACTCACATAGGTACATATAACCTACCTACATATGTATCATACCCGTGGGACATTGACACTACTACATTTGTATGTATGTATGTATAAGTCCATATTCGTTTGCAGTTAAAACTTCACTCTCCTCTTCTCATTCCAAGGATTCCAAGGCACTTCCATTTTTACCGGGGGGTTATCGTTCGAAAGAAATCAATAAGATCCTTCAATATAACTTAACAACTACCTACCAGGACCCCTCCCTCTCAACTTTATAAATCTTTCAAAACTTACCTCACCTTAGCCTTAATCCGGTCTTTGACCTTGGCTCTCTAATCTTGGTTTTGGCTTTGGGCCTTGCATGTGTCGTAGCCTGGTAGCGCAGGTTTCCCGTATTTTCTGGGCAGATTGGAGGTGATCGACATCGGCAACGAGATCGTATTGACGGTTTCATTGGGCAATCCCTTCTTCAAACGTCAACAAGATATCGAAATCACGTCAACAGCTACGAAGCGATTAGCGACCAACGGAGGGATCAACGAGGGACCAACGAGGCCGCCTGCTTGTGAGGGCTGCGATATTCAACACTGATTGGCTGCACTTGCGGACAAGCTATTCGGTACTACACCGAATCGAGCAGTTTTCAGCTAGGATTATCCTCCCTTCACCACTGTCATTTTTCGCCTCTGTTTATCGTTTTGCGCCACTAAGAAGCCGAGCGACTTGGTTGTAAGCTTGTAAGCGCTACAAGCCAAAAGTCACTATTGGCAGATAACTGGACAATAAAACAAAGTGCGCCGACTCGGCGTAAATAATTCGACATTTTACTTTGTTTTGCATCCCTCGGTTGCGCAAAGAAGAAAGGAGACAAAACAAAACACAGACACACACAAAAGAATAAGAAGAAAAAAAAAAACACATGAGAAAGGGACAAAGTATATCTACAAAACCACAAAAACTTGAGTTGTAGATATCAGTCTCTATCACTATTTTATTAAAAGAGGGATCCCATCATTTACAGAAAAGCGCAATTCGCCAAAGCGGCTCTACCTCTGCTTAAGAACCACGAATTATCCCTTGTCATTCTTGTTCATCGGGTCTCCCTTATTCGAACAGGTTTTTATTACCTTAGGTACTTTTTCTCTCTCTGCTGTCCTTGCGGCTATCACTGTAGCGCTAGAGATACGACGGTCCCCCACCCAAGACAAATCCAGCCCACTTCAAAAACGCTAGACAACGGAGTTGTGCGAGAGAAGGAAAAAAAAAAGGATCCCTTATTGGCACATTCCCGCACGTGTGTCAGCCAGTCAGCAACCCTGGGCTACCCTGGGCTAACTCTGGGCTACCTCTGGGCTACCAACCCAACCAACTGAAGTTCTGAACACTGCTCCCGGCGACTGGACATCATCCACATCAGCAACAAGGCACAGCCTATGCAACGTTGACTTGCCCAGGTACCTGATTATTCTTACCTGCCAAATATCCAAAATCATTTGTCTCGATTTCCATCATCCGCCTCAACTCTCAAAGCCCACCACAATCACACGATTTCTTTTTTATTCAAAAGGGAATTCAAACGGAGGTACATAAGGTAACCATTACACCATTGCCATTGTACTGCGGATCTTCTCGGCATTCGAATTACAAGCGCCAGCCGCCCGCTATATATCCACTATCCACCTGCACCCAAAAGAGTCTTACTGCATACACATGTCTCATTAGACGAACTCCATCTCTCAGAAAGCCTATCTTCCCAGACGCCTATCGCTCTCTCCGCCGACCCAACGCCGATCCGGCTTAGCTGAAGCGACCCATAGGAATAAGTAATCTGGATCGTCAGTGCTTTTTTTTTCTGTGACTGGAAATTCCGAAAAGGGAGAAGAGGAGAAAATCCTTCTCAACCATGTTAGGCCAAGATCATAATATGAGAATGAGATCTCTTGATCCATCTCCTCAAGTTTACTCCCACTCGAGATCAAGAACATCTTCCTCTAGCGTATTTCCCCAAGCATTCAACCCAATGCAACATCTGCAACAACCGCAGCCCTCTATGGGCCATACACGGCGATCCCCCTCCGTGAACACATTCAGCACAACCTCGAGCAACACCCCACCTGCCGCATACCGAACGTCGCCCACCGCCGATATTCGACGTAGCACCTCTTCGAGATCAGGCGGCGGCGGCGCTCCGACAAGCTATGTCGCTTTGCTTCGAAAGCAAAAAGCTACGGTATGGTGCGATCGGTCACAATCGGAAGACCCGCGACTCCTAGCTCAACAGCGTTTGGCGAAGCAAAGGGCCAATCAAGAAGTTATTGGCGGTACGATGCAAAGTCGTACCTCGACTGGAATAGGAAGCACTGGCGGCAAGGTTGCCGCTAAGATCCGCCATCACGGCAAGCCCGGTGTGGTAGGATACACACCCGACAGCAATTACATGGGAGTTACCGGTGTACCGATGCGATTGAGCGCTACCGAAGTCGAGGGCGAGGACGGCGACGAGGATGACTTGTCGATGCGTCGCCTGCATCACCGTAGGACGGGGAGCAGCGGGCGCAGTAGTACCGCCAGCAGCAGACGGGGCCTCGCGTATCGTACTTCCGGCGCTTCTCAGAACAGCAAGAGATGGAGTCCTGGGGACACCCCGGAACGGGCGGGCAGCATGGTTATCGAAGATCTGGAATATACCCCCGGTGACGATAAGTTGGGACGGCCGCAGAGCACTCGCAGCGGGAGCAGCGCAGAGAAGGCCGATGCTCTACCGGAGCTTGGTAGCGCTAGCAATGCCAAACTTGCGAGCAATAGTCTGATGAACGCCGCACTTACGAGAGAGAAGAGCGTCAAGAACCCAGAGGACCTTCGACGCCGGGGTAGTGTGGACGAGCGGACGATGACCCTTACGAGCGGGCGATTATTCATTGCGAACCCCGACTAAGGAGGCATATTTTCTTTTACTATCTAAGCATTTCATTTGGACGGTCAAAGGCACTATGGTGTTTCAACGGCCATATTGAAGGATAACTTGCATTGCAACGGCGTTTATTTGGTTTTGAAACGGGAAGAGGTCATTCAAAGGGCATATTGAAACCTAGGGACAGGGGACAGCCCTTCATACGGTCGTTCATGGTTTTCGTCGGGTTAAGTTGATTTTTGGTTTTTCATCTTCGGAGCATATACCCTCGCTACGGCTTCGGAGTTTGCTTTTTGTGTTTTTGCGAATTTTCCTTTTCTTTCTACATGCTAAACTCGCTGAGCGAGATAAAGCAGGACCCAAAAAAAAGTCGGTGGAAAGCCAGCGCGGTTACTAAAATTGTGTATCACGGGTCCTTTTTGAGCCCATAGCGTAATTGGTGGTTTGAGCGAGAAGGGAAGAAGACACCAAGACGGGATGGGATGTCAATGCTATCAGACAGATATGTATTGTCCCCATGGGAATTATTATCCATACTTTAGGTACTTACTATGAGTGATAAGGGGAAGAGAGGGAGAGAGTATAAGTTGGAAAGATAAATATAAATACAAGGGACCGCCTGCGGCTCTGGACATTCAAGTCAATTCTTATCTCAAGCATGCTATAAACTACGCAAAGTGTGAAATTCTAGTATTCTACATTAATACTCTCCTGCCATAACCTACGATATAAAGGATTTGCTATTTTGTAACTGGTCGAATATGAAGCGGCTTAAAATGGCATCTCAAACTTTGATTCTTTAACTCCTAGAGGAACCTATAAAAGTCGCATATGGTAAATAATGGCCAATTTCTGTACGTAGTTTTTCAAATGTTGTCACCAGAAATCGAGGACCCATGGCCAGAGCTCTTGGCTTTTTCCATTAGTTACGGTAGGTATGGAGAATGGTTAATTTTACTATTTTGTAGCTCGAATTGCGCGAGCGTCTAGGTAGATTGATAATGATATGATTGATAATAAGCAATACGTTTTTTTTTTTTTTTTTTTTTTTCGCTGCCTCGGAAGATCTCCGAGTCGCGAGCGGATTAACGTCGGGGGTTTTTTTACGAGGTAGGTAAGGTAAGGTAAGGTAGTCTGGGCTTTTGAGGGGGGGGAAAGTTTTAACTTCAACTCTCATGTGGTTATTTTCATAAAATATTATATTTGGTAAATACCCCGTTTGTGCCATTCATAACTTGGTGTATCTGAGATCTTTTCAAACCCCTGAAATTTATATCGGATATCTAAGATGGCGGAGCATCCTTCGTTTACACTGGCGGCTTTGCGTAAGTGTCACGTGCGACGGGTCTTTTAGATGGGGGACAAAGAAGAAGTAGAAGCTGGAGCGGGAGAGATGAGATTTGAGGAAATTGGCTGACGGATTGTTGACGATTAGTTGCCGTGGGAGGAACGGCTGGATACCTCAAGACGAACTCGAGGCCGTCGCTGATCGCGGGTCTTGGGCTGGGAGCTTCCTATGCGTTTTCCGGTATGCTTGTTTCTCGTCTTCCTGTCTTATTATACGCCATTCAACCAACCCCCTTCCCCTTTTCCCCTTTTCCCCTTTCCCCTTTGCTACGCTACGTACCCAGTCACAAATATCACATCTACCGGCACATCGCTCATTAGTTTCGTTTTGTTTGGTTGTGGTTGGTTACTATGCTCACGATTGTTCGATGATAAATAAAGGCTACTTGATAAAAGGCAACAAGGACTACGGGACGGAGCTCGCGCTGGGCAACAGCGTATTGCTGCTGGGCTCGGCCGTGCCGCGCGTCATCAAGACCAAGGCCCGCGCCCCGGTGCCCATCGGTCTATTAGTCGCCGGCGCGCTCGCCACGTTCTACTACCAGAAGAAGGTCCGGGAGTTCCGGTTCGGCGTGTAAGCTTGAGCCATGGGGGGGGGGGGGGGGGGGGAGTACATGCAAAATGGGGTCTGAAGGAGAGACCCGGTCATGAACAAAATGGATGCTGGAATAACGTGTATGATAGGTTATATTAGGGTGGCTGGCTGGCTGGCTAATTGTTGTATTTCCCCTCCTCGTTCCTATTCAAGGGCCTTGTCAGACGTGAGTTTCGAACTATCTACCTATACACCACGCGGGTTTTCGGATTCGGATTCGGGGACCACCACCGCAACCACCAACCTTGTAATGTCTGTATATGCGCGTGTTGACAACTTCCACGTGGTTATCCCTTCGGGTTCGCCGACCATCTGTCTAGACTTACCTATCCAGGATCCCAACCAAGCCCGCCGTGGCGTGCGAAGCGCGCACACGGAACCGTTCCCCATCCGCGTAATTACCGATAATTACCTAACCTAACTAACCTAACCTATTCAACTACCTACCTTAGGTGCCCTACATAGCACTGCATGTCTTGTTTCGTAAACCGGTCCCTTACGGTGAGTTGCTTTTTTATGTAGTCTCGGAGATTCGCATTTCATGACAGGTCCGTCGGATATATACCTACCGAATGTATGTCTATGTATGCCTACCTACCTATGTATGTAGGCTAGCAGGTAGCTAAGGTCCGATGTAAGCAAAGCAATTTTTAACCGCGGAACCGCTTTCTCCTTGATAGCCTATGCAACCACGCTCGTGGGACGCGCGGCCTAAAGTAGCGGTGACTATTGCCATGCCATGCGGTGCTAATGCCTTGCTATGAGCGGTGCCAGCTAATTCCGTTGATATACATACATACATACAGCCTGTGGATCTCTCGATGGGATCGGGTTTGGTAGAAATCTCCCCGGCGATCATGGAAAACAAACGATATTAGACAGTATGATTTTCCAGTCATTAGATCAAAAACAACGCGGTCAACCCGCCGAGTAACAACCTGGAGGGAAAACGTTACATGAAGAAGTACGGGAATAGCGTGGTAAACATGTATCATTTCTACATAGTGATCTACTTTGGAGCTACAGCCCTATAGCAAGTTTCCGTTACCTCGCTTCAAGCGGTTGCGGATGTGCTTCGATCTCCCTGACGATCTCTCTCGTCCGTGCATTATCCACAAAACTGAGGCCGATCAGCTCGACCACTTCATCGACGGAGAAGTACAGACTAAGTTCGCTCTCCATCCATAAGTACCGCACGTCCTGTAAGTTGCTCTGCAGCACCTCGCTGAGGTACTTGAGCCGTAGCCAACTGCTGGCGTATTCGGCCGTGGTGGGGATGGCGTCCTTTGGCGCTCCGGGGGGAAGGAATAGATCGTCGAGCTCCGTGATACGCGCGATTAGGCTCGCGATATTATACGCCTCATCCTGGCCGATTCCGGCGAGGTCCATGACGTCGGAGACGAGTTTCGCAGCAAGGGTATCAACCAGCGAGCCTACAGCTTGGCTCCAGGCCGATTTGGATAGAATCGTGGACCATGTGGCGGCGAGGGCGCGCACGTGCCCGGTCGCACTATCGACCTGCGCTTCCAAGTCCGAAGTAGCAAGCCCGTCTTGCTGGAGAAGATTTTGAGAACCGCCTAGTAAATCCCGTAGGATGGTTCTTTGCGTGGACATCTCAGATGAGTACGCGCGATTTGCGAAAGACTGGAGAGCCTTGATGTCATGGTCGAGGCGGAGCATCGCGATAGCGCGCGGCGTTAGATCTTGGCGGGTTTCCCACTCCTTAGCGAGATCTGCAAGCCGCTCTGAAAGATAGGTCGCATCATTATATAGAAACCTGAGCAAAATAAGTTTTTTGAACCATGAGCTAACAAGGGCATGCTTACATGTTGCCGCCAGCATTGAGTGTGTAGTAATATGGAGATACGGCGCGGAACATGGCGAGGACAAGCGTTGGTAGTGAAAAGAGTCCTCCAGCTGTTGCCGCCATTGGATTGCTATCGTTCCTGGATTTCTTTTAGCTCACTGAGACTCCATATACTTCTATGAGGCATGTGCTTACCCGACAAGTGAGGCCGCATCTTCAAGAATAGCCGAGACAAGGGCTAGGACTGGTTCTGGCATAGAAGAAATGTTGTATGTCTCTTTTAACGTCAACTCGCGAGTCTGCGTGTTTGAGGACTGAGCTTTCGCTGTCGGCTCTTCAGCGGCTACCTCTGTAGTATCTTCTTCGCCCCATCCCCATGCTGCCGCGGGGTCCTCTTCAGCTGCTGGTTCTTCCTGAGGCTGATTACCGGTGGTGTCATCTTCTCCCCAGCCCCACGCATCAGTTCCATCGTCCTCAGTAGCCTCTGGTTTTGAATTAGTGTTTTGTTGGATATCTGCCTCTCCATCATCCCACGCTGCGCCCCAGTCGTCATCGTCATTTGAAGGACCGACACCGTTAGCAGCTAATTCTTTCCCTTCGGACCGAGTTACGGTCTGAGTTTCAACACGTTCTACTCCTTTCGGCCGACCCAGTCCCTGAGATAGCTTCATACGAACGGTATCTAATGCGGTTTCTTTACATTTGGATAACCACACCTTGGGTGCATTGTCAACCCAGTCTTGTAGTTCTTGGAATCCAGTGAGTTTAAGATTCTGTAAGCGGCTACAGAATGATTTAACAACTTCCGTAACGCCTTGAAATTCGTCCATTTCTCTCAGCGATGCTGGGACTGCTGTATCTAACCAAGTACTTATGAGCCGGGGGATAAGATCTGGCATCATTATGTTGGATAGAGAAAACACTAGCTCTTCGGGTAGGCGCTCGGATAGATATGTCATTACGCGGTCTAGATCAGAAAATAGAGAAGCGATAGACCTGTCTGCGTGCCCGCCTAAAGTTAAATATGACTAGTATTCTGTTAGTGTCTTGTGAATGTGATGTGAGGGGATTCATACACCCTCTAATTGGATCCCGGGTAGCTCCGGAGCTTCGATGTTGGTGCGCGGACCAACGATGACTTGATCGATTCCATGCCAGAATGAAGTCATCCTCTGGTCGAGCTCTTTATACGCTTTAAGGCCGACGATAGCATCTGCTAGACTCATCTGCTCATCTGCATGGAGTTAGACAGTCCATGACATATTGGGTTGCCATAATCTACCTTCATGGTTTTGAAACACGACAATCTTCGCATTTTCCCGGTCTACTTTTACGAGAGAATCCCAAACCCGGTCGAACACATCGTGAATGGTTGATTTCAACTCGAAAGCTCTCATGTCAAGGAGCTTCATAACACGGCAAGACTTCCCGACGGAAATTGCGTCTAGCGCAGACCACGATTCTGGAATTACTTAGTACTTGACAATGAGAAGGATTTATGTCTCTTACTTTCTAGGAGATGGAGCGAGTCTAATATCCTACGCTCATCGCGCGCTTGTTCAACCTGATCGAAGAGTTCATTCACGTGTTTGATACTCCCTAATGCAAGGTGGACTTGTTGGCTGTATTCAAGCTCCTGTTGCAGAAACTTGACCTTAGCTTCCGCTTCTTCTATTGCTTTCCCCGATACATCGGGTGCTTGCGACCGCCGTACTATATCGTTCGCCCAGTTTCGCGATCGAGTTATATCGTCTTCGAGAGATTTCGCATTGGCGATCCATTGGTTTACATCTGGAGCAGTTTCTTCGTTGATTTTGTGGATATCAGACTATGGTAATATTCAATTAGCAACTGAATTAGAGTAGAATTTCTAGCTATGAAATACCTCTAGTTTTATCTTGGCTGCTTCTAAGGATGCTAAAGCTGGCGCAAAGTCTTGCGATGAAACTTGTCGCGACGATATGTCCTCATCGGGAAAGATGCCGTATAGAGAGAATTCGACTAGCGCATGGCCAATTTGGCCTCCCCCATTAGCGGACATGATTAAGTACTGGACGGAGTTGCTCGAATTCCTATCGTAAAATGACACTGGCTTGAGGTTTTAATGATAGGGTAAGCTATGCAGCATGAGTGACGATAGTGATGAGCTGGCTAATAAAAATACTAAGCGTCATCAAAGATAGAAAAGAAGTGGTCGCGTTGTTCTATATAAGGGTTGGTATTATTGAAAATTAGATTGGGTATGTAATTAAAAAGTAGCATGGCTGTGTAAAACAAAAGGTGAAGCTTGTAATGGTGTCGTGATAGCTTCAAAAGAAAAGGCTACGTCAAGTTCCAATTGGTTTGGTGGTTATTACGGGACAAATCATTCTAAAGCTACGGCGAAAGCTTGGACCCGATAATGATTTATGATAGGTCATACCGTTTGGGTCCCACCTCCAACGGGCTGCCGGTTATCTGGCGTCTAGCGCTTATCGCTTGTTCATGCAGCTTGTGTCGATTGTAGCCCCGCCGCGGGGTTAATAGGTAGGACCAAAAAAAAAAGGAAGGAGCAAAGGGATCGGGAAGCTTAAAAAAAAAAAAAAAAAAAAAAAAAAAAAAAAAGGTAGTCGTACATAATTGCACCGACCTTTTTAAACCTAGCCTTGTATTCCTTGAGAACCTTGACGTATCTCTCTTTCATTCCATCTATCTCACTAACCCAAAAAAGATTCAACACCTACTTTCAGCCTCTTTGAATAGAATCGCAATCTTCTACCCACCCCCCTTTTCTTGTTCTTAGATTTACTTTTTTTCCGTTTTGTCTCTTTCCCCTCTTTTGTATGACTTACAATCCGGCAGTCCTATGCCTAAATAATTCGTACAGAAAAAGTATTGCGTGCCTGACGCACCGTATCATCACATCATCTTTTAAGCTGACAGGACGCTAGGATTTTTTCCAGGATTTGGTACCCGAAATTTGATCACTTCGACCTGCAGCTTGTTCAGATCGAAACCTCTCCAGTTTTTACCTCCATCTTATTGGCGGCTTTCCGTCGTGTCACCATATACATCCTCTCTCCCACATAATCATAGGTATGTCAGAGACATTCACACCCTCTTATCATCTGGGATTTACGTTCCCCGGATCGACCTTGTTGAGCACAAAGTGCTACCCTCGCCCGGGTGGCTACAGTTATTATTAGCACCTATTGCCTCTTGCCCAGCACCTGCTTGTTAAAAGATGGATATAAGGCCACACAGACTTCCCCGAATATCATGATCAGTCAGGCGCAACTTAAGGCATCAGTCTTAGTTGCTATAGTCTCTATTATTGGTGCCATCATTATATTCTACCGCCAGACGGTTGGTAATATTGGGTATGAAAGCCTGCCTTAATGTGATCGATCCCAATCTGCATAGGGGGTGGCTGGATGGTGTGTTGTCGGAGAAATCTGATGCAGTAGTGGAAATTTCTTCTACTACATGCGCCTGACTTTTCGAAAAAGGTAGCATCTTACTGGATGTCGGACTAGTTACGACGCACCCTGACCGCACCTTGACTCCTCATCACGGGTTTTATTATTCTCAGTACGGATATGCCTATATTTGCCTATCTATAGGGATTTTATAACATGTTTATATCTACCAACCTGCAACCGTCTCTCTTCCTCTTTTTCCTTTATAATATCTGCTATCGTGAAAAAAAAAAAAAAAAAAGAAATTACTTACTAGCTCGGTAGTTACTTACAACCCGCCTCGTTCAGGTCTTTCGACGTCAGGATGGGGTCACAAGGCCCCAGTGTACGATTTCGTAAGCTTCAAAGCTTCCAAACGGATTACGCCCATGCAACTATTACTCAATATGAATCCGAACGAAGTGGTATGCAGGTCATTGTGACCGACCGAAAGGGTCCAAAGGTCAATGGCTACTTCACCTTGGCCACCGAAATCTTTGATGATTCTGGGGCCCCTCATACCCTTGAGCACCTGGTGTTCATGGGCTCGAAGAGTTACCACTATAAAGGACTATTGGACAAGCTAGCGTCTAGAGCCTACGGTAACACAAATGCATGGACAATGACAGATAATACTGCATACACTCTTGAGACAGCTGGTTGGGAAGGGTTTGCCCAGATTCTGCCAGTCTATCTTGAGCATATTATCGTACCCACTCTAACAGATGCAGCATGTCTAACCGAAGTTCATCATATCAATGGCGAAGGCAACGACGCCGGCGTTGTATACTCAGAAATGCAAGGCGTTCAATATACAAGCACGGAGATTATGGATATTAAAGCACGACGACTTCTTTATCCCGAGAATGTGGGTTTCCGATATGAGACAGGAGGTATGATGGAAAACCTACGGGTTTTAACGCCAGAGAGGATACGCGATTTCCACAGAGAAATGTATCAGCCACGGAACATGTGCATCATCATTGTTGGTGAAGTTGACCATGATAATCTTCTTACTATCCTGGATCGATTCGAAGAGAGCGTCAAAGACGATATTCCCCCTCTTAACGCCCCATTTAAACGGCCATGGATAGACTCAGCACAGCCACCTCCTCTCAAAGAAACAATAATTGAAACCGTTGAATTTCCCGAAGAGGATGAATCAATAGGCGACATGGTTTTGGGTTTCTTTGGGCCGAGTTGCAACGATATCGTCGAATCAACTGCCGTAAATCTTCTATTAACTTACTTGTGCGGATCATCCGTTGCAGTATTAGAGAATGTCATAGTTGAGCAGGAAGAGCTTGCAAGTTCTATATCCTACATGTTTGATGCTCGTCCAAACAGCGTCATCTGGCTTCAACCCACAGGTGTAGCCACAGAAAAGCTAGCGTTTGTTGAACAGAGGCTTATCTCCTTGCTGAAGGAGGTCGCATCTCGGCCACTCAACATGACTTATATGAGAGATTGTATCCAAAGAGAACGACGGCAGGTAAAGGCTCAGGCAGAAGAATCCGAATCATTCTATTCGACCAATATTATCACAGACTATCTATTTGGTAATAGGGATGGATCGACTCTCAAGCAACTCGCGAATCTTGATGAATACGATATTCTAGAAAAATGGACAGACGAGCAGTGGAGAGCTTTCCTCAGAAAATGGCTTGCCGACGCCCATCATGTCTCCGTACTTGGAAAACCTTCTTTGGCCTTAGCTACGAAGCAGAAAGAGGACGAAGAAGCGAGGATCTCGAAGAGAAAAGCAGAACTAGGCGAAGAAGGATTAAAATTGTTGGCCCAGAAATTAGAGGATGCTAAGAAGCAGAATGAAGTTGAAATTCCAGCTTCATTGATTGAGAAATGGCCGGTACCTCCGATAGAATCGATTCACTTCATTGAATCTCAGACTGCACGTTCCGGCATGGCTAAGAAACTTGGCACCTACAAAAATCCTGCGCAAAAGATTATCGACCAGGCTCCGTCCGCGTTGCCATTATTCGTGCAATTCGAAGATGTTCCGACCAATTTCGTGCATATCTCGGTCCATGTTGGCACTTCTCAGCTACCCGCTGCATATAAACCCCTGTTGTCACTCTTTAGCGATAACTTCTTCAATACGCCTATCCGTCGCAATGGTGAACGCGTCCCATTCGAGAAGGTGGTAATGGAATTAGAGAGAGACACTGTTAGCTATTCCTTGGATTCTGGCAGTAAGTTTAGCGACTCAGAAAGCTTCCTCATTCGATTTCAGGTCGAACCAGAAAAGTATGCTACTGCTATCGAGTGGATCCGCACAATGATGTTTGACAGCATTTTCGATCTCACTCGTTTGAAAGCCTGTATTGCTAAGCAGCTTGCCGATATCCCGGAGGCGAAACGCGATGGTAGAGTTATGACTAGTGAAGTGGAAATGGCTATTCATAACGAGGCCTCGTCCCTGCTCGTGGCCAAGCGCACCCTTGTTAAGGCTGTGTATCTTCGTCGACTTAAGAAGCTCTATGACAGGGATCCAGAGGCGGTAATATCGAAGTTTGAGGAGCTTAGAAAATCCTTGTTCACCTTCGATAACCTCCGGATCTTGGTCGTAGCTGATATATCACACTCTAAAGTATCCGACCCTGTTAAAGCCTGGGATAGACTGGCTAAATCACTCAACGCTAACGCTGAGTCTATAAATTCCATTACTAAACCCCATTCTCTTCTAAATGACGAGGGTCGCAACCCTGGCTCTGTTGGAGCGACAATTGTCCCTATGAGGGCAATTGACAGTTCTTTCTCCATCTCCTCTAGTAAGGGTCTTGTGTCATTCTCTGACCCAGCAGTCCCTGCACTTCTTGTTGCTATGCAGTATCTAGAAACTGTGGAGGGTACTCTATGGAATGCAGTCCGTGGAAACGGCCTAGCATATGGTGCCTACTTCGCAAAGGAGTTAGATGGCGGATACCTGCATTTTAAGGTATACCGGTCTCCTCTAGCATCTAAGGCGATATCTGCCGCGCGCGATGCCATTAAGGCCTTAGCGGATGGCAGTGTCGAGTTTGAGGAGCCCATGATTGAGGGAGCAATTAGCCAGTTGGTGATGGCTATGGCAGAGGAACAGGCCACTTTGGCAACAGCAGCAGTGCAAAAATTCATTGTCAGTGCCATACGAGGGCTCGAACCCGACTATAACATCAAAATGCTTGCGAAGGTTAGAAAGGTATCGGTTGAAGATATCAAGCAGGCGATGAAGACGTGGCTATTGCCCCTGTTTGAACCTGGGAAGAGTAACGTGGTGGTCTGCTGCGCACATGCGATGATAGAGGTAAGTCGTTCTGTTCTTTATGTAGTAAGCTGATGTCGTCCTAATCCCTGATATTTTATAGCAACTCGAGAAAGATTTTCAGGCCATGGGATACAAAACCCAGGTAAAACAGTTATCGGACTTCCAAGGTGATTATGGCCTAGAAGATCCAGAGGGCGAGGGAAATGGAGATGAGGAAGACGACGAGGACATGGAAGATGGTACCGAGGGCTCTGAAGGCTCATATGATTCGGAGGAGGATTAGGCCTTCGACGTTCCTTTCTAGAGTTGAACCTGCAGACGGATCAGACGCATTATCGTTAAGTCCTAAGGTTTGACAGGTTTTATACAGGATATAACGCGGATTCGGAGTACCAGATACAAATCAGCGACTTAACCGCGATCTTTAAGTCCTGGGACCATGTTATAGCATGGAGACGTCCTCTCGCCTAAGAATATTCATACCGCGGCATCACGGTTTAATTCATAGCGAGAAGACATAGAAGCGTATATAGAAAATATTGAGTCAGTATTAACCATTCCTACTGCTATTCCCATCAATCACCCCAGGCGCCTAGTAAACGTATGGAAAAGATATTTACATTGCCTAACTGTTTTGCGTGGCCTACATCTTAGGCTTTGCCCAGATTTGCCTTGGCAGGACCCTGGATTGCCAAACCTTTCTCACCAAATCGACTGCCGTGAACCGGACAATCCCACGATTTCTCGACGCTGTTCCAACATACCACACCTCCCATGTGCGGGCAGAGAGCGCTCATCTTTGTCACGTTGCCGTTCTCGTCCTTATACACGGCTATTGGCTTTGATGCCGTGGGATTCAGAACTCCACCACAGCCGGGCTTTAGGTCTTCGATATCTTGTATATCTGACTGCAGAAGTCGCTTGTACTGTAGGTTGACTTGAAGGTCGTTCTGGATCATGGTTGGAGCCGACTTGATAACACCGCCAACCCGCTTAGGCGAATACAGGCTACTCCAGGAATTAGGCTTGTCCTCGATCTCATCCGCGATTAGCTTGCCGGCTATTACGCCGTGTGTCAGCCCGTTCCCGGAGTCACCTGTCGCTACATAAATGCGTTTACAGCCTTGATTCTTCCCGATATATGCCATGTAGTCCACGGGCTCGAAGATCTGTCCGCTCCATTGGTAATCCACAGACTTGGCCTGTGGGAAGCGCTCTCGCGCCCATTTCTCCAGTGCTTCAAAGTGTCCTCTGGAGTCCTCTTGGCCGACCTTGTGATCCTCACCTCCGATGACCATGTAGTCGTCCTTCTCGTCGCAGTGAGTGAACCGGATGTACTTATATGGATCATCCGTGTCGTAAAGTAAGATGTCGTCGATGCTGCCCTTAGGCACACGCATCGCGATACAGTATGTCCGGTTCCATTCCATCTGCACGATCACGCTGAGCTTCTGAAGAGGCACATTCGTCGTTTCAACGGCGTGCTCGCAGCTTATCGTGTTACCTGCTTCTGTCTCCACCTGAACGTACTTATGTCCTAGGCCCAGAACCTCGACGCCTTTCTCCTTTACGGAAAGGACTCGTGTCGAAGTGTAGCATCGGAACCTGGGCTGCTCTTTAAGCCACTTTAGTACTCCATTTAAATACTTCGTCGGGTGGAATGCAGCCTGCTTGGCGAAAATAGAGCCTCCCCGTTGGTCGGGCTTGCCATCCCAACCCCTGACTGTCAGATTCTCGTCGAATTCGGCGTCGATACCGAGTTTCTTCGCTAATTCCGCGTCCTCCTTGATCTCTTCAAGGTCCTTTTTGTACTCTTCAGTACCACGTTGATATTGCGATACACGGTAACCAGGCAGGTGGCGGTATTCGCAATCAATGCCTAACTCCTTGGCGATTTCCCCAACCCGGTTCAGCGCCCAAGTGTGACTCTCCGCCGCAGCTTTGGCGCCCTCTTCGCCGTGCTTCTTCGCGATTTCCGGGTACATGTCATCCAACGCGTTGGACAAGTGACCGCTTGTCCTCCCGGTCTCTCCGGCGAGAACATCTCGAGCTTCCACGAGGACGACTTCTCTGCCACGATTGATGAGCTCGTACGCGAGAGAAATGCCGGCTATACCGGCACCAATAATGCATACGTCCGTCTCGATATCCTCGGATAACGGGGTGAAATGCGGCCTTTGAGTGAAAGGATCCCCGTGTATCCAGACGGGATTCGTAAACCCCGACGTACGCACGAACTGCTCGGGGTCGTTGGCCGTCGGGTTAGCCATGTTTCGTCTTGGAGAAGTAGAAAACAGTCGTTGCGAGTTCTTAGCCGGATTGCGCTTTTGGGCAGATGCAGTATTTCTGAGGTCCCGCACGCCGTAGATTACGCCCAAACGCGAGGAGGAGAAGGAGTAGGAGGTATAGATGATATTGCCGAGAGGACGTGAGCGCTGGGAAAATGCGGTCACCACTCGCTTCATAGACGTCATCCTCACGCAAGACGATTCACGTCGGCATGTCCAAACGAGGCTCTGATTGTTGGACGATACCTATCATGTGTTGCACACGATTTTCCCTCCGTTCGCTGCAACAGCAGCTGGCTGTTCTTATCCTTGTTGTGGCCATCGTGAGGCGAACCCCCTTATTGTTACGTCACCGTGACGGGTATATGGCCAACGATGATTCAGCATTATTATTGACGCGTTGATTTGACGAGATAACCCCTCCAGCTAGTGTTTTCAACCAATTTCTCGTAGCTCAGGTAGTTAATGGTTTGGTTCGATCCGAGCCGCCTAGATCTTCTGGGTTATAGCGGTAGTGTTATGTATGGTTTGAAGGTTACATCGTCATGATTTGGTATAAGTGGGAGATCGCGAGTGGATCTACATACAACCCCTGGTTCTGGACGACGATAGCTCGGGCCAATACGGATAGAGCGATTTACAATTACAATACTACGAATATAAGGCTTAATTTTATGATGAATGATTGGTTTAAGCTCTTTTCTAAGAATACCTATCTTAAGAAATTCTTTTTAATAGTATACGATTAAAATTACAATGCAACTCTAAACTTGGTTGCGCTCGATACAGTAAATCGTGCGCTACTTGAAGATGTCACATAGGCCGAACGGGCTTTACTTACCTGGACCATTTGGTCCGGGCCCGTAACTCCATCATATACAATACTAGGTAATTATCGTAACTAAGACCTATGACAGGTAGTCATTAAAGGTAAAGTTGGCGTCGTAGTCTAACCGCGCCTATCTATTCAAGGACTAGCACGAGTGGTCCTAGAGGTATATGTGCCTTGTTTACCCAGCAACGCCAACGAACTGCACAGATACCATCGCGTTACCGTCCTTTTGGTGGCAGATTCAGCTTGATTTGGTCAATGCGGCAGGTTTCGTCCCCTTAAACTAAGAGAATAATTCTAGGAACTGTCTTAGCTGAGAACGCGAGACTGAGTATAGCCGCGTTAGGTACCTGTCATACGCGGGCTTTCTTCGAGAAATCGAGAGGTACCGTATTAAGAATCCTCGGAGCGTGTGGCATCCAAGCACTAATATAGGGGGCGAAACTTACGTACGCGAGTGCCAGATTTCTCGTCGTCGTAGCGACGTACTTTACTCAGGTAACCAGGCATAGCTCATCATCTGCCTTGTATCAGAGTCCGCGAAGTTAAAACACGCGCGGCTAATCTTGGTCACGAGTATGTAGGAAACAGTTAGGGTTAGATACTATTCAGGGGTGCTTGTAACAGATTCGCCTTTAGCTTCTAGGTCGAGAGCGTTGGAAGTCTTTGAAAACCTCGTAGTGGAACTCTATCGAACTAATATAGGAGAGGTTCAGGTGTTTACAAGGAAGCCTTGTCGTCTTTGAACCGTCGTGTTTCTATTTATTATAGATAATTCTACTAGAAAAGGAGACAATACGTCCGTAGGCTGAGCTTAACTTCTCACTGGGCGCTATCGAGATCCTAAGCAAATCAATAACGACATCTTCTAGGATCTGCTTCAAGTTGTACTATACACCTACTTTAGTTTTGCAATGCAAGGGCCGCATCCCTTTGGAAATAACCTTATAGGGCCGCTATGTCCTCTTCTCTGTATATGGTTACCTAGGTAACTACTATGAATAGGTAGATAGGTGCCTATGACTCGACGGTAGGTACAGAGTTCAAGTTGGCAAAACGAAATATCACGATACTAGTTTCTCAACTTATGGCTCAAGATTAAAGTTAGGTGCTTTGTATTCAAGGTTCGATCCCAATCGTTAGTCAAATTTGACAGTTTTATTCAGTTACTCTATGCATAGAGGGAAATAACATAAGTAGGCAAAACTCTTAGTAGATGTTTCGTCCTAGAATGTTGTCGCATAGAGGGGCATGGTGATTACAAAAGTTACGAACGCCAATTGTTAAACTCTACTGCCTTAACTGAGTCCAATCATGTTTTTACAGCACGTTTGAACTATTGGAGTGTGATTGGATTGGGTGATTGAAAATCTCTTCAAGGGAATTTATTATTTACTATAAAGATTTTTAGAGCTGTTTGGCCAATTGGATACACGAGATGGTATACATTAAACTTATTATATATAATTGTTGGAGCTATTTCATGCTTGTACGGTTTTTCTAACTAAAACGCACATAAATAGGTAGGTAACTTCATATCTAATTATACCTATATCATAAATCCACTTGAAGTCTGTGTCTCTTCTGATGGCTACACTTCATCTGCTCCCCCTTTTTTCTTTTTCAATTTTGCTCAATTCATAAGGGGCTCGATGTAGACGGGAGAGGTTACCCAACTGAATTGATTACTTCTTTTGGCAGGGTGAGCGTCAAAATTCCTTTACTTTAGGATAATACACGCGCTAAAGCTCAAAGAAACCAATTTGGTGCTATGACTTTTTGGCATCAGCTAGCTCAGGGGCGTGCCATGTCAATGGATGAGACTAGAAAAGTCTCTATTACCGCATAGACCAACGAATAAGGCTGATGGTCGGATTGTGAGGATCCCTTATAGACGCGCTACGGCGATAGCGCAATCTATCCTGTAAGTCATGCCTCGCGGATACATATTGTGCACACTATCTCTTCGTGATCGCTGATGGAAGTAAGTTATCTACCAAGTACTCACCTCGCAAAATCCCACGACACAGATGTCAAGCACGTCACATAGTCATATCTAAGACCTTATTTTCAGTGCCATGGTATTCGCAGGACATGAAGGAATCGCCCTCGCCAGATGGATATTTTGTTGATATTATCATCAATGTTTACTGTGCATTGAGACCCTAATAAATCTTCCCTCTAACTTTTGTCAGAGCGCTGTGGATTTCAGACTATCCTTAAGTTCGCCTCTAAAAAGGATAATCAAGTATCAGGATTATTTATATGTAAACAGAAAGTCCTCTATTTGTTTACCTGTGCTTCTGCTGACAGTATAAAAGGCTGGCCACCCCTAGGGTCAACTGGGTTCACATACAACTTCTACCACTTCTACCACACTTACTACTTCTACCACTTCTACCACTCCTACCACATTTACTACTTCTATCACTTCTATCACTTACAGATTTTCACAAAGTTGATTACCAGAATACTGGCTACCAAATACCTACTACTACATACCTACCACCACACACCTACTATCATATACCTACTATCAAACACTCACTACCAAAATACTGAACACCAAAATGGCGGATTCATCCAAGATGGAGGATTCACTCAAAGCACAATATGGTACGTTGCAGTGATTAAGGCTACGAGCCTATACCTCCCAGTCCTTCTTTACCATACTGACTCATATTCATTATCTAGAATTTGCTCTCCAAGCAGATATCTGGGGTACTAGCTGGCGCGATATTCTAGACCCTTTCCGCCGGAAGCTAGGCCTCGGCCCTTCCAAAAACTTGATGGGTAGCGCACCGCCTCAATCCCCGAGACTGGAATACCAGGAAAATCCTTATCCCTATGGATGGGGACTCCCTCCCAAGTCTATTTCGCCATCCAGTAGCATTACCGACAACCCATCCTCAGGGGAGTCGGCAGGAGCAAGCAGTCAACTAAGCCAAGAGACACCTCGCTCGACGCCTGATTGTCTTGTAGGACGCCCCATATCTTTCGATGCTGGCGCCTATATTCCTGTTGCCGATATCCCTAGCCCCGGTATCCCTAGTCCCGGTATTCCTCATGTCAATATTCCTAAATACCAGAACACTGCGATCAGGATCACGCGACTGCCGCCAAATTGCACTGTCTCCGATTTACTGAGAGAAATCCGTGGCGTTGGTCGCATCTATTCACTACGTATGGACCCGCCAATGTACGACGAACGAAAGGGGAAAATCATCGACAACTCGGCTGCCACGATACAATTCTTCACCGGCAGTGATCGTAACAGATTCCGACAAAGGTACTCTCAGAACCCCTTAACAGTGCGAGGCTGGTCCGCGAGATTCCGTCTCAATAAGACTCGAGTGGCGTCTCATGATGATCAACGCGCTTCTCGAGTCCTTGTCATGAGCGGGCACCGACAGATTGTGACTCCGCAAAACCTTACCCGGATCTTTACGGGACTGTGGGGTATCCATTTCGACACCGATTTTATGCACTACGAACAAGGCTTGGAGACAAGTACTATCACCTGGGGGTTTGGAAGCTTCCAAGGCCAAGCTGAGACGTTGTACGCCATGATCAACGAATTGCTAAGCGGGCGCGTTCATGTCGAATATGGCGACGATCCGTGCAGCGACGCTCCTCTCCCGGTATTCTAAGACAACTAGAGAGGAAAGAAGGAGGAAAGAGGGGATGATGATGATGATGATGACGACGACGACTTCTACGTCGTATTGGGTGTGCTTAGCTGAGGAAAGAGGGGAATATGTTAATGAAGGAGTTATTAGGGCTGTTTTGAAATCTATGGATATCTCGCTTTACGCTTTGGTCAACTGGAGGAGTTATATATGTTGAAGGATTGGGAAAATCAGGTTTAATCATTGTCGGATGAAATTCATGATAGCGATTGGGTTTATGCTATCTATCAATATGCGCAGGAGTTAAGGATTATTTCGCGGTTGGAACGTTAAGGGATAAAGGGATCGGGAAAGGCACCTACATTATTCGAAGTACCTCTAGCTGCTTTATGAATATAAGGTGCAGATATTTTCCCAACCAAGTGTTACAAGTTCCTCCACTGACTACATAATAAGATACCGGCCGCTGTAGTTAAGCTAGCTCCGGTTCTAGTAGCACATGGCTAATGATTGTGAAGCCCTGTAGGTAGGTACGCTTTGTAGAAACCTTGATCAAGTGAACATCGACAAAACCATGTTATTATATTCTGAACTTTATACACAACTTTTTATCAACTAATAATATATACACGGAAGATTATCTTGGTTAGGTACCTACCTAGGTAGGTATTTATTAGATACCGAGCCCCTTTTCGCACTCAAACACAGTCTCATTGCTTTCTTCCAACGCATTCACAATTAAGCGCCAAACGCTCTTATCCCACATGAGTCCCGCGTGTCCGACCTTGTCGTCGGGGCAAGTATCCTGAACGATAACGTTGTTTACTCCTTCCTCGTCGACTCTGCTGACATCCGGCGACACCAGCGTATCCGAGGTGGACATAATAACTGTCACCTTGTTTCCTGGCTGTGCAATCTTTTTGGCATTCTTGAAGTCGTTATATATCGCGCCGTCCGTTGCCATGTCCTCGCACGCCGGGCATCCTAGCGCGTCCACAACCTTCTTGGCGAGGGCGCGAGTAACGTTTCCGCCAATATACCATAGGTCGGTGAAGCCGAAGTACTTCGCACCGTGGATAGCCGGTCCCAATGCGACCACATGCTCCACAATATCCGAGATCCCGGCCTGTGTCATCGGTACGTAGATGGCCTGAACACCACCTTCGGAATGTCCGACAATGTCAACCTTTTCTGCGCCGGTCTTTTCCTTCACTTCCTTGATGAAGCTGGCGATGTCCTTTGCCGACTCGGCCATCGGTCGAAGACCACCAATCCACGGGACCAAACTCCAAGCACCGTAGGTCTGCGAGAATGTGCAGTAGCCGCGCCTGTTAAGCTCCCATTGAAGCATATTCAGGTCGACTTGGCGGTTTGCTGAGAGGCCGTGGAGCATTACAACCGGATTCCGGTCACTCTTGCAGTCGAAGTTGTTTTCGGGCGCTCCATATAATTCGCTGAATCTTAGGATAGCCGGGGTATCGGTATCAAAGTCCAAACCGCGCTCCCAAATATCAACATTATCATAAACCCGGGTCGAGCTCGGGAGGGCATTTGCCCCTAGAAACAAAAGGGATTGGGCTAACAAGCCACTTAACTTTAAGGACGGCATGATGAAAATTTAGATGTGTAATGAATTATTAGTAGACTGGTCAGAGCTATCTACCTAAGTATTCGGACAGCAGCACGTTCTTATATAAATACGCCATCCGTAAAACCACCAACAAATACTTATCTTCCTTATTCCCTCCTTGAAATGAAACAAAGTAGCAATCAGACAAGTTAGGAAATTCACGTTCTCTCGCTTTACCAAATGCGTAAGGAGTGACATTGTCACCCTTACCTCTTTTCGCCATGCCGCAATCCTTTGCTAGGGGCTGACACTTTACTTATAGCAACTGCGCCACCTCACCGAGAATGCGGTACGATACGCGCAAACCAGTCTCGGTATGTTCCGCCGCCACCGTTCGCCTTAAAACGGATTGAACGGTGCTCGTATGTGTTTCAGAGCGCAATCGTATGCGATTGGCTGTCTCCCGAGAGTTCCAAATCGATATAGGTTAGGTACTTTCGAGCTTCGATTGCAACGTTAGCCGCAATCTTCCTCCGAGCAACTCTAGTGTATATCTGTTCCTCTTATTAACCCGTATTGCTGGCAACATCAATAGCTTCTAGAATCGAATAGCCCAATTGGAGAACCTGGTTCCTGGGCCTCATTTATACATTCATGCATCCCTTGCCTTACAAAGCTGTCAATTAACAAATCTCAATAGCTAGAGCGTCACAATCGACAGTTGGAAAGGAATAACTTTGGGTAGAAACAACATTTCCATAAGCAACAGGAGAAAGGTAAGAAGAAAATGGAATTCTATTCATGCTATGAGTGAATTACTATAGAAATTGGAAATCATTGGTTGTTCACAGTCTAGACCTCTTGTTTGTGAGAGGGGCACTGCGCCGTAGATAAATTTAACAGCAAACTATTTCAAATTCTGCTTGATCGTTTCACTTTTCCTCCGCCAAGTCAGGAGGAAGCAAATTCACACTCAGAAGGAAAAAGAAACCCCTTACCCACCAATTGCTTACGTATTGTAACAGTATTTCGATCAAGCTTGTCTACTATGTATTTCCAAGTAGAACAAGCGCTAGCCCTCCATCTAAACAAAGAATATTGCCAAGATCGTGGCTGTTGTGTACTGGCTGTAGCAAAGGATAAATGTAGGTACTTATACAGCGACAACCCTCACTAAATTGAAGCCGCAGCATCTATCAACTATTGATCGTATTGATCATTGAGTCTATGTATATGCAGCTCCCTAAGGTAAGGTATCCAAAAGACTCAAATCACTATCCACGATGTGTACATGCGTATGCGACAGTAGAGGAAAAGAAATGAAAGTATAATATAGTAATAACTGGTGGTTGTGAAATCTTGCTAATGTAAATATTTATACAGGTAACTAGAGCATACCCAAAGTAAATGACTTTGGAAGAGTTGTAAACATTCGCAGTTAAGTGTTTAATATCCTCACTTGGGTGAGAATATCCTTGCAGCGCCAGAAGTAGTCGATCAATTTAATGCACAGTTACTATACTATTACTATTGATTGGTTTTGTTTTTATATAAAAAAAACAAAAAAAAACAAAAAAAAACTTAACTATAAGGGCTTTATTAAGCTTTAAGAGGGCGACGTTGGTTTAAGCCCACTAACTTCAAGCGGCTTGCTATAAATGCTAGAAATCATATATTGAAATCTTAACTACCTACCTAGGTAGATGAAGAGTCCAAAGCTTTCAATATCGGGTTGCTCAAGACAGGCGCAGCTCGAGCTTTGGTGCCGAAGCTGGTCGCCGTCACTCACTGGTGCGTTGACCCTCCGACCATCCGAGCTAATGTGCGATTCGTATAATCGGCCTCACGAGACAAAACGGACGGGGGATCGGACGTGTCCGTCCTCTCACGGCGTCAATTCGACTCGGACTCAAATGATTCGATCGGCTTCTACATGTTTTCTTCCCTTCGGGCATCTTATATAAACATTCGCAGAATGTCAGTATTAACTTCAAAGGAGTTCTGTATACTCTGTGCACTTTGCAGCTCATACCTTATCCAAACATATACCATATGTTAGGCACAAACACCCCGCCATAACGGGCACTCATCCTACGACCTTCTTATAGTGAAGTTTTATTGTTCTTTCGACACGGTTAACTGCGATCATGATGCTCGATCGGGAGGGTCAGCAGTCGGAGCGTGAGGGGACCTTAATTACCAGGCACTCTAACGATAGTCAAGAGAGGGACCCCGAACAAGGTAGAAACCTAGCGGAAAAACTACCTCAGGATCCCAATATCGTCGATTGGGATGGCCCCGACGATCCAGAAAACCCGCTCAATTGGCCGACATGGAAGAAAGGTCTCCATGTTGCGTACGTCAGTTTGTTCGTCCTATTCGCGTAAGTAACTCCTTCTGCCCCTTTTTCGCGTGCACATATAATAGATAATGGATGGGTACCTAGGTAGTAAATCAATATTAGTTCACAATGGCTAACTAGTCCCAAGGAACCTGGCTTCTACCATGTTCGCTCCTGGCGCAGGACAACTAGCCCAGGACTTCCACATCACCAGCTCCGTGCTTGCGGCCTTCACAGTAAGCATTTACGTCCTGGGCTTCATGATAGGGCCCCTATTCCTCGCGCCGCTGTCCGAGCTCTATGGTCGCCTTATCGTCTACCACGTTGGTAACGTGATATATCTCGCCTTTACGCTAGGTTGCGCTCTGAGCAAGAATACCGCCATGTTCCTCGTCTTTCGGTTCCTCGCGGGCTGCGCGTCCTCGGGGCCTATGACGATAGGAGGCGGTACTATAGCAGACGTGACGAGGCAGGAGAATCGAGGGAAGGCCATGGCGATGTTTGTCGTTGGGCCACTTTTGGGTCCCGTACGTATAAGATCGATACCGAAGCTCTAACGATTTCATTTGCTGATATCACGTATCTCATAGTCGATCGGGCCCATTATTGGAGGATTTGTAACACAGGATATTGGCTGGCGTTGGACGTTCTGGATTATTCTCATTGCAGTAAGCTACGGGCCCTGAGTTTCTGTATCCTTGGCCGAGGTAAGCTAATTTATGTTCGCAGTCTGGCGCTTTAGGCCTCGCATCTCTTACGTTCTTAAGAGAGACCAACGCCACGGTTTTGCTCCAGAGAAAGACCGACCGTCTTCGTAGGGAAACGGGGAATATGGAGCTTACCTCCAAGTTAGATTTAAAGCTATCCCCTCGCGAACTCCTTACGCGATCCATCGTGCGCCCAGCCAAGATGGCCATATTCTCCCCCGTCACCTTGCTATTATCCCTTTACGGAGGCGTCATGTTTGGGTTCGTATTTATTCTCTTTACCACATTCCCAAGCATATTCAAAGAGCAATACGGATTTAGCCCGAGCATCGTCGGTCTAGCGTACTTGGGTCTTGGTATCGGGATGCTATGCGGACTGCTACTGTTCACAGTTCTGAGCGACAAGTTACTCGGCCAAAAGGGGAATAACGTACACGCCAAACCAGAGAAGCGACTCATCCTGATGAAATGGTTTGCGCCCATCACCCCTATCGGCTGCTTCATCTACGGCTGGACCGTCTATTATAAAACGCACTGGATCGCCCCCGAGATCGGCACTTTCATCATCGGAATCGGAGGTCTCTTTGTTATCTTACCTTCTCAAGCATATCTAGTCGATGCTTTTGGACCTCAAGCCGCCGCTTCGGCCATGGCTGCCAACGTCGTCATCCGCGCTCCCTTCGGGGCGTTCCTTAGTTTCATCGCTCCGCCGCTATACTCGAATCTCGGGCTGGGATGGGGAAATAGCGTCTTGGGTTTTATCTGTCTGGCTTTCACGCCTGTGCCGTGGCTGTTCTACCATTACGGGGAATACCTGAGAACACGCTTCACAGTCAAGTTGTGATGCTTCTTCATATCTACCTCTCAGCTTTCTTCAATTTCTTACCACCCTCCGTTCTCTTTCATTACCTACTGACTATTATATACATTAATTTTGCGCTAGGGTGACGACTTCAACCCCCTTTTCGTTCTTAATATCCCCCTACAAATAGTACCCGGACATCATAAGGGTCTATTTAATTCAGGTTACGCATAAAATAACGTAGATAATTTACAACAACGTATCATTAGATAGAATATGTTAGAATAATGACTTGATCATATCCTTAAAATAAAGGCCTGAGCATTTTTTGGATGGAGATTTAAGCGTTTTTGTTGAACAACGGTAGGCTACGTGTACCCCTAGAGCTTACAATAGGTATCAGTTGTATTGTAAAGGGTGCATTCTTGGTAACACTCATTTGAGTATATCAATCTTCGATCAAAAGGCCGGTAATAACAAGAGAATAAACATAAACATGAATCCTCGGTATTTATTCCTAAAGGTCCGGCTACAAGCCGATATCATGCGATTCCCCCTCATGCCTCCGCGCTGTTGTGCGCATATGGTCGCCAATGAGCAAATCCCGGGAAGCCGAGTCCAGAGCCCGAAGCAGTTGGTTACATACCTACCTACCTATTCGAACTCTCATAACCGTCGATATGAGGAAAAGGAATAAACGTGCCGTTATTATAAAGAAATCTCTCCAGCATCCATGTCCGAATATTCACCTGCGGAAACCAAATGCTCGACGGTAGTCATGGGCAACAATACCAGTACCAGTCTAACACGCATCGCGGCATGTCACGCCTCACCCGTCTTCTTGAACGCAAAGGAAACGACTCTGAAGGCGGTGTCGCTGATTAAAGAAGCCGCGGGCCATGGCGCGAACATCATAGTCTTTCCCGAGTCGTACATCCCCGCGTTCCCAATCTGGAGCGCGCTGCGAGCTCCCACCGAGAACCACGGGTTCTTCAGGCTCATGGCTGCGGAGTCCATCTACGTCGACGGCGAAGAGATGAGCGCGATCCGCGCGGCGGCCAAGCAGCACGGCGTGATAGTGAGTCTCGGGTTCTCCGAGAAAGTCCGGTACAGCAGCGCCACCTTGTTCAACTCGAACGTGCTCGTCGGGACGGACGGCGAAGTCCTCGTTCACCACAGAAAGCTCATGCCTACGTTCTACGAAAAGCTTACCTGGGCCCCGGGCGACGGACACGGCCTCCAAGTTGCTGAGACGCCGTTCGGAAAGATCGGAGCCCTGATCTGCGGAGAAAACACGAATCCCCTGGCTTTGTATACCATGACCGCGCAGGGCGAGCAGATCCATATCAGTACCTGGCCCGCGGTCTGGCCTACGCGGTTACCGCACGGTCCTCTGCCGGGCGTCAATCTGCTGGATATCGGTAAAAAGGACACCAAAGCCTCACGCTCAAGCGTTGCGCGTGAGGCAGACTACGACAACGTCAGCGCGAACAGGACGCGAGCCGCAGCGCATTGTTTCGAAGCAAAATGCTTTGGCGTGCTCTGCGCCGGTGTCCTCGACGGAGAAGCTATTTATGCCCTAGTCACGTCGGGCTCCGGCGAGCCAGAAGCGATGTCACAGGGACTAGAACGCCTGCCCAGGGGCGCCACCATGTTCCTCGACACAACAGGAGCCTTGCTTCCCGGCTTTACCTTTAGCAACGACAGTCCGGAAAAGCATATCACGGATTTTCTCCAAAAACAAGAAGGCATCCTGTACGCTGATATCGACTTAGAAGATTGCGTAGAAGGGAAGCAGTATCACGATCTGGCAGGTGGTTACCAGAGGCTAGACGTGTTTGAACTGAAAGTCGACCGGGCGCGTAGGGAGCCGGTTACGTTTAAATGAGTGCTAACTAGATCTGCATAAGGTCAGCTGAATTGGAAAAGCGCGTGCTTCTTTCAATGCGTGAGGCGCCTAACCTACCTGAGATTTTCGAAATAATATACAGCGTTTACGTGAAGTCACAAAAGAAGGAGGGTATATGCGATATGCTTTATGAATGTTGATTCGTGCCGACTACAAAGTCACGAGGAAGCCTTTGCAGCCTCCTTCTCGGCAGCCTTGGCGGCCTTCTTCGCAGCTATCTGCTTTTCCTTTTCTATTTTCTTCAACTGGTTCTTCGTAAGTTTACCCTCTCCAGCTTGACCCTCGGGTTGCGCCGATGTTCCCTCTACAACGGGGACGATTCTCTGCGCTCTGGGATTACCTCCCCACTTCAACGGTCGTACAGACATGAATAATTTGACCGTTTCGTCCGTTGCTTTGGATCTCCGTTCTTGGAATGCAGCGACGTATTCTTGGAGGTGCTTAATACATATTGCTTTGAGCTAGAATGCAAGTCAGCAACTTTATACTTTCGTAGTGTCAGGAATACATACTTCTCCGGTTAGGAGCTTCCCTTCCCTGTAGTCCTGTCCAATCTTTGCTAGTTCCTATGGACTTATTAGCATGAGAAGATAAGTGGGATAGAATTAATAACGTACCTCGTCGTTTTCCAAGAAAAATTGGAGATATTGGTAGGATACGTCTATATCGGGATTTCCTCCCTTTTCTCTCTGCTCTTCTGCGCTAACCTGGCCACCTGAGAAAGCATATTTGTTGATTTTGTCCTTGATTTGTTTAGGGGTATCCTTCATAAAAATAGCAGAAGAGTCAATGCTAGCAGACATCTTCGATCCCGGGCCTTGTAGTGCGTCAAGGAAGCGGGAGTGGATTAAAGACGGTTTGGCGTATTTTAGCCTAGCAGCGCAATCTCTAGTTAAACGGAAATAGGGGTCTTGGTCGATAGCGCAAGGAATTAGACATGGGATGCTCGCAACCTTTTTCTCATCGTCACCAAATATGTGTGGGAAAGTAGTCGCGAATGCTGTGGCACCCTGTATACTGGTGAAGTGAATCTTTCCAATATTTGAGCTGTGCTGGCGTTAGTTTGAAATCATCATGTACATATGGATAGGATACCTAGGCGGGGTAACCTAGGGTTAGAAGCTTACCTTTCGTCGAAACCGAAGGTGGCCTTTGCTTGGTTGTAAGTAACCAGCTTGGCAAACCGGGTGACATTTTTGTAGAAAGCACCTCCCATGAATTCGTAGTCGGAGAAAATGAAGGTCTTGTTAGGGTCAAAGCCAATGGAAATGATATCCCGACAGTTATCCCGCGAGTAGCCAATGACCTCCTCGACTGTTCTCTTTTCTGAGAAGAGGAACTTCTCGTCTGTCCAAGCGTTGCTATTAGCTATTGCGGTCCGTAAAGGTGATTTAAGAATACGAACCATCCGTAAGCATGATGACTAGAGGAACATCAAAGACATCCTGTAACCATCTAGAGCAGTATAGTCAGTCTCACTTACTTCCGTAGCATATAAGTGAATGAGGAGGTAGATGTATACTAACTTGCAAAAGTCGAATATCTGCGTATGTCCAATGTGCATACTGTCACTACTGGGCCCACGGCCAGTATATAAGAAGAAAGGTTCGCCCTGCAGAGTATTATTTAGATATAGCCAACATGCAATTATCTTCTTTTTTTAAGCTATACCTTTTCATACCGATCAAGTATTACACCAAGGTCGCGCTCGCTGAAGACGATCTGGCGTCGCAAAAAGCGATGAGGCTTGTGACCGGTGACCCTTTCGAATCTTTCTAATATCTCCTTGTCGATCAATTTGGTACCGAATTCCTCCACCAACTTGTTGTAGTCGATTGCCTTGACTTTTCCGTCTTCGCCGACCTCACCAGCTACATTCCACGGATCGACCGTCTGCTTCGATGGATGAGTAGCTGGTACATTGGGATCCGCAGCAGGCGGGACCTCTTTGGCCGGCGCTTCGAGCTCTGAGGCCATATTTTAGTGATCAAAGAGCGTCCTAATGAATCGCCAACGTCAATAATAATCGTAGGCCGGCTTGGAACGCTTCAATTGGAATGCATATATGGAGGGTAATGAGTTTCTCTACTCAAAGGACAGTGTTGAAGGATTACAGCGTCGCAATATGGAAGTGAGTCAAAATGGAGGGGCAGTCTCCGTAACTTTTTTTGGAGGGGCAGGTACCTTAGGTACCTACCTTAAGTATCGATGCAGGGTTCCAATTTCCAACATTCAACGCCAAGAGTTCAAGGTGAGCAGAAATAGTAATCGGTAATCGGTAAGCTGCACAAACGCGTTTGGGTAAAAGTGGAGGTATTTGCTAAGCCACAAGACGGAACGGAAAATCCAGTTGCCCACCTCGAGCTTGAGCCTCCAGCCTCAGCAATTCGATTGCTTCAGTTTCCAATTGTTTAAACACCAAAAGTACCTAACACAATCAATACCTTCAAAGCGTCGCGGGCCTCAAATCCGTAACGAATCCGATCCGCGCGTCATCTTCATTCTCTGCCACGAAAGACCTCGCATAATTATTCTCCTTCCAATTCAGACACGATGACGTCGACAATCGGTATTCCCATCAAGCTTCTCAACGAGGCGCAAGGTCATATCGTGACCTTGGAGATCACCTCGGGACAGACATATCGCGGCAAGCTCCTCGAAGGTAATTTCGCGTCTCATATATATAAATATTATTTCTACGAGAATAAAAAAAAAAAAAAAGCTAACATCTATCTCTACGCGTAGCCGAAGACAACATGAACGTACAACTCAAAGACATCACGGTTACGGCACGCGACGGACGAGTCAGCCATCTGGATCAGGTATACATCCGCGGCAGCCACGTGCGATTCTTTATCGTACCCGATATGTTGAAGTACGTATAATGCGTCTTGGGAAGATAGGTTGGAAGTACTAACATATATGCCCTTAGGAATGCCCCTATGTTCCGAAGTCGCAACGCGAGAGGTCGCGGTGTCGGTCTAGCCAGAGGACGAGCGACAGTCAGCAGAGCGAGAGCAAGTGGACGCGGAGGCCGATGAGCGCGTGGTGTGGATTAACAATGCCGTCTCGATATTCAACGGCGGTTTTACGAGAACAAAAAAAAGATTGGAGGAAGAGTCTGGCATACCAGATGTGCCAGCCAGTTATCGAGAGCTACTGGATACCGGCGGATGATGGGCGTTATTTATTATACTGCTGGCAAAGGAAATAGCTGAGGGACTTTAGGGCTATGCTTAGGGGCTCGTCCTCTTCCACTCTCAAGTAGGCAAACCTGACGCTTGCTCGTTTTTTTTTTCGACTCCCTGCTGAACGCTACATAGCCGGTGTCACCCGTCTGGAGAGATACCATCGCGATAGTTTGAGGTGACGAATATGGAACCGGGGACCGAGATAATTACCGCCAGTTTTTTTTTTTGGCATAAATAAATTTTCAGAGATAATGAATGAATTGACAGGTGGCACTGCTTTATTACCGAAGTATAAGTTCAAATATTGATTTAGGATGCAGCCCATACTGATACCTGGGCACCTGGGCATCTGGGCACGTAAGAAGTTGAACTTCGCAACTTCAAAGGTCAATAGAATGGCCAAAGTGGTTGGCAGATGTACAAGATATCCGAGCTGGAGTATATATCATAGCCGAGTTCCTCTTCACTTTTAGGGGGGCTGAATCACTTAGGCCATCATACAGACACACAGTGGCCGAATGAATCGAGATCATTTGCTGGTTTTCGCAACGAGTCTGCTCGTGTATCACGATCTCTACAATAAAGGCAGCCCCTTATAAACGGTGCACTACCCAGTACGTATAGCGCTAAAGTAGCCTTCCGCGAATGGGCATATTCACTTTGTCGTAGTTCCCAAGCAAGACCGACCTTATTTTAATGGTTTGGTTTGACTTGATTTCATTCCATTCATTCATAAATGCTATCTACCCTATAGCTATTCGATTCCCAGTGCCCGCCCACGAACCGAGGTCCATATCATCCGTTCTCCGATCTAGTAGTCCATAGTAGGATGGCGGCGGGAATTGTTCCTGGAGTTATTACGACATTAGCAAATGTTCACCTCATCAATCATGATGAAGGAATTAACTTGGAGAAATATGTCTGGGTTACTTACGGGTCATATCGGTCCTGGTCGCCGTACTGGCGATCGTACAGCTCCTCAGCTTGCTTCTTAGCGTGATGTTTGGCCTTCTCGCGGTCTACGAAGTCCAGCCCCTTGGTCTCGACAAGCTTGTCCACCTCGGCGCCCGCGATGCCGGCGAGTAGCTCCTTAGCGAAGGCGTGGTCGACTGTCTTGCCTAGTAGTGGAATAAATTGTTAGCATACTTGTTCACTGGTGTCAAGGTATATCCTAAGTGCTGGTTCTAAATGGACTAGAAAGCTAGGTGTGGCTATGGGGGGTATCTTGTTTAGTAAATATGATCAATTGTATTACCTTCTTGGCGTTGACGGTCCTCGAAGAGCTTCATGGCCTCGAAAGAAGCAGCGCCGCCGATGAACTCGTGGGACAGCTTCGACTCGTGAGGCTGGCCGTCGTAGAGCTCGTCACGGGCGTTCTTAGCGTCGTCTTATTGTTGTTAGCACTCTAGCACTATCAGGATAAGTCTCCGCGCTAAACATACCAAATCCGAACATGATTACTAGTTAGTAAGGATAACTAAGATATTTGTTTGAAATAGTATGTTAAATAGTATGGTACTCTCGTCTTGTTTATTCGTATGGTTTATCTTTGAATTGCAGAATTGTCTAGCTAAGAAAGTAAATCCTTAAGAATATAACGGACGACACGAGTTTATATAACGATTAACTTAGCTCAATGGCACAGGATTCATCATAGACTACTACCTCGTTCCCGGTTCAGCTAGCGATGACATCTTCATGTGGACCTGGGGCGATGCTGAAACTTGGTCGGTTCGACCGGCACGACCGCATTAGGGGGCCAGAACACGTAATGGGCAGAATCGGTCAAATTATGTAGTGTACAACCCCTTCACGCTTGTGTTGATAAAGGAAAATACAACGAGTACGGGGGTATGCCGGCATGATGGAAAGGCGGAGTGGTCTGCTCTCTTGCCATCCCTGCGATGTGATTTGAGCATATTCTACCACGAGCAGATAATATGTAAGACCTTATATCTGCAAACCGCCAAGGATGGTAATAACTCATAAAGTTCCTAGTTTAGCTCGGAGTATAAAACTCTGAAATTCGGTATGACAAGCAATAGGGCCTGTAATCCAAGGCAAACGCATATTGCTGAGTAAAGCGTTGTATATTGACCTGTACATTGACCTGGATAGGTACCTAGATTGTTGTACTTAAAGCCTGTACATATCCAAGAGCGGCGAGCATTTTTCCTGGCCCCTCTTCTCTACCAATGAATTGTTGTAGGGTTACCGGAAACGACCTCGGGCTTACCTAGATAGCGAATGCTCACTTCACCCGAACCCATTGGACGCAAGGATAAAGCCTGAAACAAGTCAAACATCGTATCCAATGCAACAATTGCTATCCAACAAGGTCGTGATTCCCAACAACCCTTCAGGGTTGGCTGTGGACCGAGTTAGTATCCAACTTGCGAGAACTGGAATTACTGGATATCATTAACTCCTGTGTCCTTGGAAGAGGATTCGTAATCCAGCCACGATTGACATCAATCACCTCCTGAACTTACGTACAGCCATCATGCTGTAATAGGTGGGCTCGAGACGGGCTAGCGCCGGATCGAAAGATGCTCTACATAGTATCTTTTTTACAAGCTAGGAGCTAGGACGTACGATGTAACTTGGAAGCACATGTGTGGTTGAAAGCGACAGGGTGTCAAGCTAGGATGCCAAGCCGATACCCGGCTTGGCAAATGCTTGTTCAGAACTGCTGGGTCGAAAGCAGCCAGGGGTTTGGACGTGGGGAAGCTAACTCGTCTATTGGCCCATCCTGAGATCATCAAGTTGCAAAAGCTCGTAGTACTTAGTAGCCATTACGAACGGAACAAGTTTGAAATGCATAACTGCTAAGACTTTTCCCATTGTAAGAAGGATATGTTATTTCATAGTAATACCTAGGTAACTTTACACAACTGGAAATCGGTATCTTTTGATGACTTTTGTTTATCTAAATGGATCGCTCATGACTTTACGTTGCACCCCCTCCAAATTTAGCCTTGTATTCGCCGTGTGCCTTCTTTTGCCTATCCCAATCCTTCTTCAACTTTTTCAATTGGCTTTTGGTAACCTCACTGCCGTCTTTCATTTTCGTAGGTAATCCTTCAGCGTCCCATTCGCTATATCGGTCATCACTCTTAAACATTTCTTCCGGTGCCACCTTTGCCTTTTCCCACTTCTCTTCTTCCGCTTTTTCTCTGGCAAGCCTTGCTTCTTCCTTCGCACGTGCCTTTTCCGCTTCTTTAGCTGCTTTCTCCTCCCTCGCTGCAATCAACTCAGCCGCGGGGATGAATTTGATCAACGACGGTTGGTCTGGCCGATCGTCTAAGTAAACTCCCAGGTTGGTGAGGTCAAAATCTCGCACTCGATCGCTTAGGTTCAGGATTGACTTCTTCACTTCTGGTGATGCTGTCGGAGCCAAGCGTCGGAGCTCGTCACGTAGCTTTGCTACCGCCCGTAGATATGGTAATGCCAATTGCTCCGGGTCTTTAGTTCCAGAATTGGCTAACGACTCAAATTCGGAATCAGGCGATTGAGAGAGAAGGTTGGTAATGATTTCAGAATCAGGAAGCTTGAGAGCCCGCGCGTCAGAATAGACAGTCTCGTATACAGCCTTAAATGGCTTCACCGTCATTGCCGGGTTTTGATTAGTCGCCGCGGCGGCGGAAACCCAGCCGAGCCCTTCATAAGGAGGGCTCGCATTGGCATCAAGACCAAGAATACCAACTATCTTAGTAACCCATCTTGCAATTGCCTCAACTGCTGGGAGATCTACATCCGACTTTTGAGTGTTGATATGAACGTTTGCTTTTCTGATGACTTCCGCTATCGCGCGTAGGACTTGTGGCGTATCAAAAGAGTTGGTGAAGGCTTCTTCAACATCCTTTTTAGCTTGCTCTAAATCGGCTCGTAAGCCTTCTTGAGCCTTATCATCGCCAATCGAAAGCGCCTTCACAGCGCCATTCACAGTAGTCGATGTACCTGCTGCCTCAGCTAGAAGTGATTTTGTGTTCGTAAAGAAGTTCTAGTGGCGTTAGTAGGAATTTTCAGATGAAGAAATAGCAAGCATCTTACATTAACGAGACTTTCCCAGCTATCAGCTTGAGTTCTCATGTCCGGAGATATTTCGACACCGTCATTCCATCTGCCGAGTAAGAACACTATACGCATTGACCGCGCTGTATATGTCGATGCCAATGCATCTTTGATCGTTTGGAAGTTCTTGAGGGATTTGGACATTTTCGAACCGGATATCGATAGGTGGCCCATATGCAAGAAGTAGTTAACCCAAGTATGCTCATGGCCATGCTCGCAGAAGAACGCCTCGCTTTGGGCTAGCTCGTTGTCGTGATGTGGGAATGCTAGATCGATACCACCACTGTGAAGATCCATACGCGAACCTAGAACATCAGACGCCATTACTGAGCATTCGATATGCCATCCTGGTCGTCCATTACCCCATTTGCTTGGCCAATACGGCTCGCCTGGTTTGGACTTCTTCCATAGCGCAAAATCACCCGCACCCCTTTTTCCACCGAGACCTTTGGATAGGGAACCCTCCCCTTCCTCTTGCAGCGCCTTGTCATTGCGGCTGTCCGGTCTCAACCTCGCATACGTATTGCCCGCCTTCTCAAACGCTGCAATATCAAAGTAGACAGAACCCTCAGCTTCATACGCGAAACCCTTTTCGACAATCTTCTCAACGAATTTGGCAATTTGGGGTACATATTCGGTAACCCGCGTCACTACATCGGGTCGGAGGACGTTCAGCGCATCCATATCATCGGTGAATTCACCCTCCATAAATCTTGTTAGGTCGGTGAAGATTGATTGATCACTCGTGTCGATTGTCTCCTTATACAGCGAATCCAGATATGGCAGCAAAATCTCATCGGCGCCCCCGAATACCTGGTTACCATTGATGGCGATGACTGCGGTGGTCATATTACTTATGTGCATCTTCAGCTTTGCCTCGGCGTCTCCTGGCTTGCCTTCTCCTGTCAGAGTACCCCCTGCTAATACATTTCCATAGGCCGCATCTCTTCGTGGAATATAGTTGTTGATGTCTAGCTCACCGTCGCCTTCGAGAAGCTTGGGGAGATTATTCTGCGCGTACGCTCGGAATGCAGCTTTCGCTAGTTCTATGGTCTCGGCGTCTGTGTAGTTCTTTTGTTTTTCGAGGTCGAGCAAGCGTTGTCTTCGGGCTTTTATTATGATCTTGTATAAAGTTAGTCACGGCAGTCTGTTCTGGGCAACTATCTAAGATAGTATCCGCACCTTATCGTCTACGTCTGTAAAGTTCATAACGAACTTGACGTCGAATCCAAAGTAGTGTAGTAGGATACGTCGTATGATGTCGGTCGAAACATAATTGCGTGCATGACCTAGATGGCTCTGATCATAAACAGTCGGACCGCAGGCATACCATGAGACTTTCCCTTTCTGAATTGGAACGAAAGGGACTGGCGGTCCTGGCTTTAGGGAGTTATGAACTCGTATATTGGAGGCCATAGTGGGGTTTGTCGCAAAGCCTCTTTGTGGTAAGAGGTATCTAGTTGCACGAATATTAAATAGATGCCGCCTAGATACTCTAAAAAAGAGGATGTTCATCAAGACGAATAATCATGGGAATAAAAGCAAAGAAAGGGGGGAGGGTTTGTGGTATATAATTTGGAGTCAGCTACTATTTTTTGAGTCACAGTGGACAATGTCGCAATTTGGATTGGCACCGCAGAAAAACGCATTCCGCAATGCCTCAGCTAAATTAAGCCTCGTACCTTCACTTACACAAAAGCGTCGTATAGTACCTTCCTTTCATAAAATGATCATGTTGTAAATTAAAATCTGTTTAGTCAACTACACGTGATTAAATTAAATAATTTTAAGGCAAGTAAAATTTACCTATTTCTTATGAAGAGAATGGTTTGTTCTCGGGATCAATTCATCTTCATCACATTTATTACTTACATGTAGTCTTATAGATTGTCGGGTTCCCACGCTCCGCTACCCCTCTATCGCATAGGTGTACTGTTAGTCTGTAAAGGACCTGGACCCCTCTTGTTACACAGGTATGTAGGTACTTCCAAGATAACGTTATCGATTACCAGAAGACTGAAGTGCCCCTCCACCCCTTGTTCATTCAGCCTTACTCGAGTTTAATTTTTTTTTCTTAGTTTCTCCTAAGCTTAAAACTCCAAGTACTTTATAATTGTCATTCAATTTATTCTCTAAGATGATAATACGGAACTCTCAGGATTCCTTTTTATAGAATTCAGACTAGTTCATATTAGAAGCCCAAAACAAACCATATGAATATGTCGGCTGTCTCGCCATTTCTCGATCCTGGCCCTCGGACCACGCCGAATTCATTAGCTGTAGCTCATCTTTCGAGAGACAGCATCCAACCCATTTACTTAAAAGAGACTTCTGGTACAACTGACGGATATGCTGAAGGCCCAGTTTTGAATACGCGGTTTGGTTCATTTCCGCATTCAACTTTACTGAATAAGCCTTGGGGTTCGCAAATACGTGCCTCAGTCGTTGATACCGGTTCTAGAGGCAGAAGACTGAAGCGAGAACATGGAGAACATGTCGCAGATGGAGAGAAGCTAGATAATAGCAAAGGAGACTCCACACCAGGCACCACAAGTTCTAGAGATCTCAAGGTGGCACCAAGTGGTTTCATTCATATCCTACCTCCTACTCCTGAGTTATGGACGATAAGTTTACCACATCGGACTCAGGTAGTATATACGCCTGACTACAGCTACATTCTCCACCGGATACGCGCGCGACCTGGTATGAAAATAATAGAAGCCGGAGCAGGGAGTGGCAGTTTTACGCACGCTGCCGCTAGAGCTATTTATAATGGCTATCCCAAAGATGCACACGACGTGAAGGGCAAAGTGTTCAGTTTTGAGTTCAACCATGACCGATATCAGCAAATGCAAAAAGAGATTGAGGATCATCGCTTAGATGGGATCGTTCAGATAACCCATAGAGACGTTTATAACCACGGTTTTCTTGTCGACAATGAAAGCCCTGGAGCCGAATGTGTCTTCCTTGACCTACCAGCACCATGGAAAGCCCTTCCTCATCTAGCAAGAAACAGGCCAACACAATCTCAACTATCAAGTAGTGGGCTGGATAATCTTCAAGACACCGGATCTGAATGGAAATCACCACTTCGTCCTGATCGGACTGCCTATCTTTGTACCTTCTCCCCTTGTATTGAGCAGGTTACTAGGACCGTTGATGTCATGCGCCACCTAGGTTGGATGGAAATTGAAATGGTTGAAGTTGCGCATAGAAGGATCAATGTCATGAGAGAGAGAATTGGTTTACACCTGCCTGCGGGGGAACGAGGTTCAACCCAGACAGCAGCAAACGTTGAAGAGGCTATCGCCAAGCTACAGGAAGTTGAGGGTCGATATAAAACTTCTCGCGGTCAATCTCAGGATGTTGATATCGAGATGGGTGAAGACGACGAGACAGCAGTTGAGAATAATCCTATAGACGGCAGCAAGACGACTTTGCTAAGTAGTGAGGTTGAAGGTGCTCAGTCAGCTAAACCCTGGATGTCTGGAAGAGTGATCCATCGAACAGAACCAGAGATCAAGACACACACTTCATATCTCGTCTTCGCACTGCTGCCGCAGGAATGGACAGAAGCGCAGGAATCAGCGGCTTTTGAAAGTTGGCCATGCGGCAAGGAACGCAAAGTTATCGGCAAATTAGACAAAGAAGCACGGAAACAAGAGAAGCGAGAATTGCTCCAAGGAAAGAAACGGAAGAAGGATACTGATAGCAAGTCCGAAGCCGAGCGCCCTCTTTCAAAAAAGAGCAAGACTCCATAGGTGGAAACGTTTACTCAAGATAGACAAAGCATATGATACCCGACCTATATGGCCATCTAATCAATCAGATAAGAATTCCTTCCTGTCCCAAGGTTCTAATATTCTTGATATTCTAAGGGGCGCTTTTAGGATGACTATCCTGAAAGTATTGCGGCAAGCTACATAACCAGTAAACCGACCGTGGATATCCAATGAAACACAATTAGCCGACGGGTTACGTTAGCTTGGCAATTGATTTTGTTAAGCTCTTAGAAAAAGGAGTGCAATATCGTTTCACTAGCCACCCTGATCGACGACATGGACTCGTTTTGCACGAAATATTTACTAGGTTGCGAAGTAGCATCTCAAGAAAATTGTCCAAAGACAACAAATGGGCGCTGATTAATTGGTAGCGAGATATTTGGGATGATGTATTTCATCCGGACGCTGCTGCATTAATACCTCAGCTCATAAGGATGCCATTCATAATAAATTTAGGTAAATTTGACATTTTCCCTATGTATGTGGTTGGACCTCATTGTGAGAAGCTGACCATTGAATATAGACAATATACAAAGAGTAGAATATCATCGCAGCGGATTAGCCTCTGACTATCTCGCATGTCTTGTTTTGATAGTAGGAGATGGTAACAGAGGAACGACATGAAATATCTCACGTATCGTGTGCTAATAATAATTAGGTACAGTGCCATATCCAATGCCCAGGCCAATGACAGGCATGGAAACGCCAGTAATTCTTAGGTAATGGGGCTCTTTAATGAGGCTAGCACTGTTTCATTAGCAAAAGCTAAGAGCCGCTCGAGCACATGGCGTACGTGCTTCGACCCTGTAATTGCCTTAGTTCTTTTTACAGGAAGGATCCGCGCCTTGGTATTCAATTCCTTAGAATTACACGTCCTGCGCGTCCTTCAGGACGCAGGTCGACTCCAAAACTCTAACAACTTCTTAAGGAGCTAGCCAATGTCACGGGCAACCTCTCCTGGAGAAACAGAAAAGTCTAGGTTACGGACTCGAGGGCCTAACTGAAGGACCCGGGATATATCCCTGTTTGCTTCGAGTGATATAACGTCGACACTCTAATAGTTCAGATGGGCCAAAATCATCCCAACCACAAGACGGGCTCCGCTAGTTAACCTTTAAGCATAAAAGGTGACACATTAGTTGAATGCTATCTAACTTGAGAAGAAAATAGAAATAATATATCCGCGATGAAGCTAAACTGGGCGACCCTTAGTTGCAAGTCCTATTATACGGCAGAAATCCAGGACATTAATGAACCATAGTATCATTGCCAGGCATGAACCATCACGAAGTCTAAATGCAAATTATTGCCCAGACCCTTTCAGATTCGGTATCTTCTGTCGTTCCCCAGCAAAGGCTGGACTTTTCAAGCTATGGGACGCCAAGTCTTATCCCAGTTCCCAACTTCATAAAAGCTACTCCTATCTTGGCACGTTTCGCTTCGACCGGTCCTTAACTGGCGGCATCGTCCACTTATAGTGTAGGGGATTACGCGTCTCACCAAGATGATCTTCGTCTATCTTGTTATGTGACACCGGTATCACCGCCGCTAATAGACCTAGAATAGAATCACGTCTTACCAGGTATCGTTGAAATATCAGCTTCTTATTAGTGGTGGCCCTGGTCGGTAAGATGTCTCCACCAGGGGTCAAAGTCTAGATCTTGATAAGTCTACGGATATTCCATCAAACTTCGTTGTATCCTACTTCAACTATGCTCGTGGTGTTTAGATTCTTTTTCACGAGATAGAATATCTATTCTTCATTCAGCAAACCCTGGAGGTGTATTTGATTCTGCCCTAGAGGCCTTACAATTGTTTAATTTGAATTCAGATCGAGATACTTACTAATTATACCCACCAAGTCAATAGCCATGTCTGAATACTCATGTCCAGTTTCTGGTTCTGTTGGAGGAAGATGTCCCGTTGGGCATACAGGTTCGAGCAGAAGTAGAAGTAATAGCCGAATGGGCCCTCGAGGCTGTGCCTTTTCGGGGTATGGTCAACCAGGAGATCTTCATGCAGCGTTTGATGTACGTTGATGTGCAAGTATCAAGTCTTTTGGCAATATGCTAATGGCAATAGATTCCGCGGGGCGTCGACGCTGAGGAATGGCTTCGGATGAGGTACGAATCCAATGATAGATATGCTGACATGCGCCAGCTAAATATGGGTTATATAGAGAACGCAAGTCGATAAACCAGCTGCTTTATACAAACATCCCATCAGTCCAGGAAATCGATGCGGCAAAGACCCAAGCAGAAATCGATGCCTTCAATGTTCGGGAGCAGGACCTGCTGGCTGTAGCACTAGGGGCGCCAGCAAGGCAGGTCATGTTAAGAGCGGAAGAGATTGGGCCGAAAACCGGTTGGATAGACGGATATCTCAGCGCAGAGCACGGGTTTTGCCCGCCAGACTACGAAGAGGCAGTCGGTGCACTATCAAGGACTCCCGGCAGGATATGGGTAGATCTTTGCGAGCGTATGCCTGGGTGCGTTGCGAGGGGTCGTGTCCAGGAATCCGTTGCAGCGCTCCCCCTCGTCGAAGGTACCAAAGAAGTGATTCCAAATCAGGCGCTATGGGCAGCTGTGGTAGCCTTGGGAAGTGAGTATATAGCTATAGTAGCATGATGCTACTCAACCCTCTCTTTTTCAGTCACCACAGGAATATGAGATGTCGTGTAATCTGGAGTTATACAATGCTCATATCCCTGCTCATCCATACTCAATATAACTACTAACATTAAACCTCATAGTGCTATGCTCAATCTATCGTTTCGAAGAGAAATATGATGGTAGCGACGGTATTACTTCTACACGCACCAAGAAGAAGAAGCCCAACGTTCCAATGGGCGATGAATTCGGGGAGGAGTTAGCTGGCATCCCGCGGTGTATAGCTTTGCCGTATTATCAGATCTCACGACGCATGGGCCGGACTCTCCCGCATCTTACATTTCCCGACCAGTCCTCCTACAATATTAAAATTCGAGATCCTACCTCAACATACCCCTACATTGCACGCTCTGACAACATAGATCTTCGCTGGCCCATGTTTGGAGAGAAGGCCGAGGTAGCTTTCCTCAAAGGATGCGCAGATACATCAGGTAGGCATGACAAACTGTCTATTCCCTATGCGAATACTAATTTTGGCAGCATCTTTTCAGCATGGCCCAGACGCGATTGCTGCGTGTCAAGAGCATGTCATGAATAGGAACGTAGAAGGACTTCTTCGTGAGATGATTCGTCTGAAGGAGATTCTAGAGCGCATGCCTAACGCGTTTCATTCTATCAACGTTAACCCAAACTCGGGAGAGAATTACGTCCCTGTTCACCAATGGGTTCGCTGGGGAAAGTTTTCCACGCCTTTGTCTAGGAGATGTCCGGCTTCTTCGGGTCTACAGTTCCCGCCCTATTTGGTTATGGATGCATTTCTGGGACGGAAGAAGTAAGTTAGACATTTGTGAGAGGATGACTCCAAGGACATAGTGTTACCTGGAGAGCGACCAGGCCTATTCTCGGGTCTTATTGTACCCTTTAATGAACATGGAAGAGAGTACCATAACTAACTATCGATAGATATAATTCGTTCCTTGGTGTAGAGGGTGTGCATTTGAGGGCCTGGCTTCCTTCCAATCTGCGGGCCTTTATCGCCGCCATCGAATATCACTACCGCATCCCCGAATTCGTACAGCAATCCGGCGATCCGCGACTGATGGGCGTGTTAGACGGTATTATTGAGGCATACACAGGCGAAAGGGGCTTCATGGGTACCCATCGCTACAAAGTGTTCGGTATTCTAGAGATTGCGGCGAAGACGGGACGTACGGAAACGAACGGCCTATCTGGTGCTGCAGACGCGTCCCGTCCATGGGAAGAAACTCATAGACAGTTTTCTGACGCTATGAAAGAACGTCTAGAGCCATACCGTAAGTCTTTTAGGCCTATGAAAAGACCATTACGTCCTTGCCCAATATTTATCTAATCTCGTCACCTGTACTTTCTATTCCCAAACCTAGAAGCTAATTTTATGTGTCATGCAGGCGGGAGTCTACCGGTTGAGCCACATCAGATGAGAGGTACCTTTGAAGAATGCCGCTATGTTACTAGAGTCCTAAATCGATCCCATGTTGATAACGACCCTACACGATCGATTGCCCTAGTGACTTTAGATATCCAAGATACGGGAATCACTTTCATGCCCGGTGACCGTCTCGCCGTCATGCCTCTTAACAGCTGGGAGGAATGCGCCAAGGTTGCTGCCGCTTTGGGGCTGGAGACACGTATCGACGATCCGATCGACGTTAACGGGACGTGGTCTCGATTCGAGCAGCATCTAGGTTCTGTGAGAAGGACAGCAGCAAAGAAGCTAACCGTGGCTGATATCCTTCGTCGGGGTCATCTAGCACCTATCACCAAGGACCTTGCCTTGAAAATACATAGCCTCCTTGCTGCTTCCTCTAACACCGTCCTCCAAGTCCTAGCTACCAACGAGTGGCCCGTCCGAGGCTCACTCGGGGATCTATTGCAGGACGCGCTTATGGACACCCCAGCTCACATATGGGATAAGGCATTCAATCTCGACAACCTTTCATGGCTAGCCGATCTCATCCCAGTTGAGGTGCCTCGTACATACTCTATAGCGAGCTATACAGATGAGCTTCTCCCAAGCACAGTTGACCTGGCCATCTCACGTGCCGAGTACAAACTTTGTTCCACGTTTTCCAAGCAGGATGACATAAATCGGGCTGGTGTTGCAAGTGGCTTCTTTAACCCGCATCCGCCATCAGACGACATGGTATCTGATGACGAAATCCTTGTTGGCGTATCGCGGCCTCTGGCTTTCCAACTTCCTCTGGACAATATGGCTCCCTGTGCGTTTTTCGCCGGTGGCAGCGGAATTGCTCCATTTCGAAGCTTTTGGCAATATCGTCTGAATACTAGCGGCTTGTCTGGAGGAAAGAATCATTTATACTTGGGTGTTCAGTCGCGCGAGAAGTTCTGCTTTGAGGAAGAGCTGAGGGAGTATGTGAATGCGGATTTTATGGAAGTCCACGTAGCCTTCTCAAGGGATTCTCATGGTCTTGCATATGATCCGCATACGCATGACCTGGTCGAGAAGCACATTCCTCCTCGCTATATCGATACTCTAATTGTCGAGCAGGGTGCTACTGTATCGGATCTTGTCATGTCGAAGAAGCAGGGTGGCCTGGGTGGGTATCTCTACGTGTGTGGCTCTGTTGCCGTGTTTGATTCAGTAATGAATGGCATTCGCAAAGCAATCTACACTCATTGCACAGCAACTATGGAAAACGTCGACCTGATTATCAATAAGGCTTTTGCAGAACGACGATTCATGCTTGACGTCTTCATGACCCCTAAGCCCCTTCCTTGCAACTTGCCGACAATCCCACTATCTCAGCTCGCTCAACATACCGGTCATAGACCGGGATCCCGGATGTGGATTGGAGTTCACGGGAGCGTATACGATGTCACGGACTTTTGTCCCATGCACCCCGGAGGCACGCAGATTGTCAAGTCCAATGCCGGTGTGGACTGTTCCAAGTCCTTCGATAACCTCGCACATACAAACAATCCTGAAGTTGCTAGTCTTCTAACTAAATACTTCGTCGGGCACCTCACGCCCAAGCCAAATTATCGAAGAGACGAGGAAGAGATCTCGGCTCTGTATGACCTTTGGGCCGGGTACCTACGCACCGCCGTTGAGACGCTAGTGGCACATCAGATTGAGATGCACGAGATCCAGGGGGCTTCGCTAAAGACATCCTCCGCTCACGACCCATCTGGGATTATCAATATTTGGCTCCGTGAAGACTTACCAAACACCATAGCCATTCGCACGTTTCATGGCTACCAGAGCAGACTGCTTCAAGGAGGCTTCACTGCCTTGTTCGGGGCTAAGCTGCAGGAGCTTGTCCTCAAGCTCTCATTTAGTCTCGCCAATGTAGGCGGTGCAGGAGCGAATATCCAACTACCAGACGTATTAGGAGCGGTCGCACGTGCGAATACTAGTCCAGATGCTGTACAGTGTATGAACGAAGTAGCTCTCGTTGGCCAGTTCATCTGCGGTACCTCAGATACCCTTCGTTTCCATGAGCGTGGTGTCTTCGCATACGCGGCCAAGAGCGTAGAGCTAGACATAGAACTGCTCGAGGATCTTCGTCAGGAAATTGGCACAGGGATGGATGCTTTTGACAGCCTTGCCAGCACATACAGTTCATCCGACAAGATGCAGGATCCGGACTTCGATGCCAATCGTCTCACAGCTCTCTCGGCTTTTCTCCTCCAAATCCTTGAGCGAATCTCGCGCCGTCTGGGGATTTTCTACGCCCAACTCGCTCAGTGCTCGGTCTACAGGCCGGAACTCGAGCGGAATCCCGCCAGGACCAGATGGGCTCTTGTACGACGATGTATTCGAGATGGCAGTTTGTTTGTTATGGCGCATAAGGCCGCCACTGACGTTCTTACAACAGGACAGCAATCGTCTTACTATATATCCCGCGCCAACCCCAATCAGAATGTGGATTTCGACCGTGTCATGTCTCAAGTACGCGCAACATTGAACTCAGCACAAATCGATGTTCAACCAAGCATGCCGCAGCAGCCAGTCACCCTTAACGCCATACACCAGGCCAGAGGAAGGAGTTCAGGAGATGCGAGCGCAGTTGCAATGCGGGATAATGCAGGTTCATTATTAGCTATGAACAACTTCGTGGAGAAGAACAGTAAGGCAATCCGAAGACTCAGTAAGATGCCTCCAATGCCCATGAGCTTCGAGGAGCTACAACGATCCGCCCTGGGACATAATGGTCTTCATACACCGCCCGCAGAGACATCCGAAATGAACGCCATGATGGCAGGTCTCCACATGAAAGGTCAAGAACCAGCAGGTCGCGTCACCAGACTCCCTACACCCCCGTCCAGCCGCGGATCCAGCCGTTCTACCTCGCGGGTCCGCCACCCGTCCAGCAGCATGTCGCCATCAGCCGAGATGCTCCTCAACAGGCTTCAGCGATCCCGTTCTCTCCATAGTCGGCAAAGCTCTTCCATGACTCACCACCACATGTCAAACCATCTACCGCCACATAATGAACAGCAGCAGACGCAGCAGCAACACCACATGCCGCACTATCCTGTAATCGGCGGCCACCCGACACCGCCCATACCAGGACAGCCGAAAACTAACGCGCACGCGGCGCTTAGCTCGGTGATGGGACAATTGAATACCCGGCGTCCGCGCAGCGACGTGCCTACGTCTATGTCTATGTCGACAAACGCTCGTGCGCGGTCCGTTTCGAGGTCTAGCGCGAGAAGCGTGACGGGCCATGATTATGCTGGTACTGGCCATGGACACGTGTCCGTGCAGTCTTTAACGTCGCTGCGCGCGTTTAAGCTCAGGGGACTGGCGGATGGTGGAGAAAGGTTTGCACCGGCGGCTTAGGTAGAGTTCGGGATATTCAGCTTGGTGTTATTATAACTACCTAGGTACATACATAATAATGTTGTCTAGAAAGACGGGATGTATGAAGTGATATATGGCTACCTATCTGTGTGAGAATCCTGTTTATCTCCAAGCTTTGTATACATCATGGTAACGATACCAAGACGAGGAAAAGGGGTTTATTTGTAAGGTCGCACACATTGTAACTGACCTACCTACCTGATATTAACCGCAAACTATAAAAAACATACTATCCGGAACTAAATAGATACTGAAAGAATATCCAGCACCAACTTGCCCACCGGAAACTCCTAGGTTTCCACGACTCCGTTACCGTTCCCATTCCCATACCCATTAGTCCATCCATCAGCAAACTCCAATTCCAATTCCCTAAATACCTTCAAAGCCGCCTCGTTCTGCCCCTCAACATCGAACTCGTTCGTAAACGCGGCCGTCTCCCCGAAGAACTCCATCATCCTCGCCGGGTCCTCGTGCATGCCGTCCTCGGCGTACGCGAACACCCGGCCGAACTTCCGCGCGAGATCCACGACGGCCTGGCTCCGCGGGCGGCGGACCCTGTCGAAGGCCAGCAGCGCGTGCTCGATCTGCGCGGGGCGGCGGACGTGCGCGAGGAGCGAATCGAGCACGGCGGCGTCTTCGAGGGCCTGCGCGGCCCCGTTCCCGGCGAACGGCATCGCGGCGTGCGCGGCGTCGCCGAGGATGCCGATCGGTCCCCGCGTGTAATACGGCGCGTGGTCGTGGTCCGCCGCCGTCCAGGACGCGCTCGTGTCTTTGGCTACCATCCGCACTATCTGCTGCGCCTCCTCGCTGTAGTCCGCGTATAGAGCCGGGTCGAGCGACGGGGCACATCCATCCTTCGCCGAGAAGACGGCGCCGCGCACGGCTACGCCAGCGCTTAGGCGCGTGTTCTTGTTTAGCGGGATACAGTTGATGTGGCCTCTCGGACCGAGGAGGATGGGGACGCTTGTGGTCCACTTGGGGTTGATCTGCTTCCTCGCCTCAGCAGTCGGCACCATAGTCCGATAAATCCGCCACCCATCGTGGTTTTTCGGCGACGCGGCTGGATGGTCTGCTCCAAGGAGGTGGCTACGAGTCACGCTGTGCACTCCGTCCGCCCCCAGGAGGCAATCCGCCTCGACCTCGGTTCCGTCCTGAAACGTCAAGCGGACGTTGGGTTTCCCGGAAACTCGCTCTTGGATATCGACAAGCTTCTTACCAAAAGTGATCTTGTCCTTGGGTATCAGCGCCAGAAACCCATCTAGTAGATCTGCTCGGCTGACTGTCTTCCGTCCTTTAGCCCTACCAAGTTCAGCTACCAACTGCCCTTTGTGTGACCCCTGACCCAGGATCACTTCGGTTGCCATCTCCTGGTCCTCGTCACCCATCGCTAGGGCCTTATCAAAATACGCCTGTCTAACTTCAGGACCGATGAGTGCCATGGCCTTGATGGCATTGAGGTGGAGAGCCAGCCCAGCACCGACATCTTTGTAAGCAGGGACCGACTCGTAGACGTGAACATCAATATGAGGTTTCCTAACCAAGCCCGCTGCCAGAGCGAGCCCAGCAATACCTCCCCCCACTATGGCAACTTGAATCTGGCCCTTCGTCATCGTTAGAAGTGTGGTTGGAATCGTGAGATTCGGCCATGGCACGCGGATATTGAAGCCTGCTGACACGTAGGCATTTAAACTTTATAAGATGACTTGAACGCGCAACCAACGACGTCACTAGGATTCTGCTCATATGTCTGAACATAGCGATAACTTGCGAGGAATGGATATGATGAAGAGACATGATGAAGACAATTACTCTCCATAGGACTCTTAAGATAAGAGTGGCACAATATCATCAAGATACCTACTTAGCTGTAGTCAAGACTGAAAATCGGACGAGAACTACACTTCATAACCCTTCCAATTCCCTTTCAGTTAATACTAGATGGCTACAGTTACTTTGACCCAGCACTGTAAAACCCCTAACCCTACGGATAAGTTAGTACTTAGTAAATATAACTATCGACCATTCGAAAGTGCAGGGGTGATCGCCCCCTTTTCCCTTCAAGCATAGACCACTTGGGACCGTGAGAATCTTCGGATCAACCCGGCTATATGTGATCACGCTCCTCGAAATCCCGCGTTATTAAACGAGAAAATATGCTCCGTTCCACCGGTTTATGGGGGCGGCATTTTGGATTCGAGTTGTACGACTTCGAGACATGCGAAAGGATATCTACCTACGAGCCCAACCGCCCCTGGTTGGGGAAATGCGAATTGTATGTACAATACATAAACCTTGTCATGCGTCCTAGTGTGTCATACAAATAGAACCAGTGGTCTGGGAATCTTCTTCGAGAAAATTAGAGAAGATTAGGTTCTCCAGTTTAGCTGCTACAGTCGTTCTATATATGGAGCAATGCCACATGGTCGGCGATGAAGCGCTTCCCCAAGAAATTAGTCCATGTTCTTCGCCATTGATCACTGATCCGCAAGAAATCTTATCAGATCAAAGGCTCCCCTATGATTGGTACAGGGCTGACATGTGGGTTTGCTGGTTAGGCACCCGGGCACCACGGTCTTTATGCATGTACTGCAGTAATTGGTCGTGGCGTGACCGGCAGCCAATGCATCCGGAATTGTTGAGACTTGGGGGGTGAATATTATGTTTAAGCGAGAAACGCAAATGAAAAAAAGGGGGAATTTGTACGATTCTGTCAGTCAGCATTAGCTTCAACTCGCGGTGAAAGAATAAGAAGAAAAAAAAAAAAAAAAAAAAAAAGAGCGGGTGAATCCAGGGGTATGGTACGATAGATGGAACGTTTCGAAACGAACGAAAGCTCACATCGTCTTACCCGAAAATACGCAATCAATTAAATGTATTATACTAAATATGTCGTAGTGTGAGTCCATAGTGTATTCCATAGTGTACGAAGTATTCTATATTGAGCCTCAATGCAAACCCAGGTTGACCAGGTTAGATGCCGGGATCCTTAGGTATGACTACGGAGGTTTTTAATTTTCTCGGTACTTGGCTTCATTTCCGGGGAATTGGATATGAGGTAATTTGATAGAAAAGCAGCTCAGGTTTAAACTAAGTTTCTTTTATCTGATCGAAACTAATACCTGTCTTTTTCTTTTTGGGTACCTAGGTAGGTATTTTAGGTAAGCTTAGGTATTTTAATAAAAGGTGGATTACGTCGTAAGATCCGATATCGGTGGGAAAAGTTGATAGGTTCCGTTGATCAGATTGATAAGAATTTTCTGTGCTCTTTTCAGTCTGTGCTGTGCTGGCTTTGTCGGTTATGCTGATTGATTAGATTACTGCCCGCCGATCCCCCGATCCCCCATTCCTTTAAGACATGTTGTGCTTCCCAAAAATCGCCCGTGTCTGTTATTCCACAGTAGAATAAAAACTGTGCTTCCAGAACTGGGTAAACTCGCTAACGCGCAACAGCCTCACTACATTAATAGATCAATATGTCTCAGTTGTTTACAATTGCGTTGTTTCGCCATTGGTGAAAGAGATGTTGACAATTTTCTATGCGCTAATTGATGGGACTTTACGCTTTTTAGCTGATCTTCAAGTATCGACAAGTATTGACAGGCATCGATCGTGAGATAGAAAGAGAAAGGCCACCCGGAATTACGCGACTACGCCATAACAAGACTAGTATTGCTAGAAGAACATACTAGGTATGTAATGTAATTCGGCACGGAATAACGGTTCTCTACTCGGCAGAGTGCACCCGCAGGGCCCCGTCGGGTCCAAAATGTCAACTCCACCAAGCCTCTCAGCCGGTGTTGCACCTTTTTGGCTTGGATTGCAGCCGAGGAAGAAAACTGGACTCGATCATATCGAATGATGAGACCGTATTCGCATAATTCGGTGTGAGAAAGCCCCGGTTTTGTGGAGGAGGCGATCCGGGGTAGCGGGCAGCAGCAGATTCGAACCAATACCAATCAGCCAAATAGTCAAGTGATGAAATATTGTGCAATTCTTGACGAGCCAACCAGCGAAAAGTGCTGCTACGATATTTTTAAGCAAAAGAGCAAGCCATCGCATTGCCGTGAGAAGAAAAAAGAAGAGTACGGTAGCTGACGAGCGTTGCCCGCTATACCATTCCCCCTCTCCCTATCATCGTCAGTCGCCGCCGCCGTGGCGCTATCTAAAGCATGTCGACCCAAGAAGGGGGTAAGGTTTTAAGGTTGAATGAAGAATGATTGGTAAGTGATAACCGAGAAAATGTATACCTTGGGTAGATATTAGTGATAATAGACAAATAAGAAATAATACGCGCAATCACAGCTTCATCTGATATGTATGATATATATTTTTGAAGAATATATGTAAGAATACACGTTATTATCAATACGCTATTGGGTTACTAATTCACGCAGCAAGCCGTGCCCTAAATTAAAAATATTAAAAATATTGATAGTGACACAAGCATAACATAACGGATTCGGTCGGCAAAGACCGGAAGTCTGGCATAGTCTGACATAGTCTGGCATCAAAAAGTTAGGAACAGGTTTATCCTTTTCGGCTTCTCTTGCCTGTGCGACCTTGCCCGGGCCTTACAAGTACCAAGTACACAGTATCCAGAGACCCCGGCCGTCTTGGCTACTCTATCAACAGCAATCGGCAAGAAGCTGTGACCCAGCATATTCCTAGCATTTACAGCGTTTACCGTCCCACCTTTAATTGCTGCAGGTGCTAATCTGGCCATCTGATAGGGCTTTTTGCTTTTGCCCCTTCGGCCCCCTTCTTGATCCCCTGTCATCATCACTTCAACAAAAAGATTGAAATACAACAGATCGACACCTTCTGACGACAATTTCCTTACTAACTGGTCTGATTCCACAAACCTCATCAGCTGTCACGATATTATCGTGCACCTCTCCTTTTTTCTTTTCCAAGACTCTTTCTCACAGTTGGACTGAGTTTCTCCTATTTCTTACTGTTCACAGTTGATATTGTTAATTCCGTTGATCACTTTAACCTCAACATAACTAATTATCATATAAACCGAGGTTGGCTTTCTATCCTTTGTGGTGCATTTTAAATATCACCACACCTCTGGGAATTCCCCCACATTTCCCGTCTACTTCAAGACAGACCCCCAGAAAAATATTCTCCAAAAACGTACATTTATAATTCCTCGGCAACACGACGCGTGAAGAAAAAAAAGACGAGACGATTATCTCCAATTCCTTAAGCCCCTCCCCCGCCTATCAATTCCCTTACAAACGGCATCGAGGTCGTAGATTTTGCCCGGCATAATTCTGCTCATTTTCTCTCGCCGTAGCTAATTCGATCGACTGTTAGACGCCTTCAAAAACTGTACGGGATTGATATAATTCGGTAACCATGTCGGTTGGAGTTGTGCAGCTAGTCGACTCGTCGCCCGACTATGTGTCTGAGGAAGAGATTCACACTCCCTCTGTTGCGCCGTCCCTGACCTATTCTGAGGACTCTGAAGATCAAGATGAGCCCCAGCTACCAGAGGAGACTCCTCGGAGGCGACGTGCCTCGACGAGACTAATTGCACAGAGCCCAGCAGACGTGCAGAGGATCACGGGTGAATCCACGCAGCAGCTACTCAACCGATGCTGTGGTGGTGGATGCTGCATGAATGCACAGAAGAAAGAGCAAGGAGTCGAATACGAACGAGTCCCACTGCCGGACAATGATGCTTTCCGTTCTCTGGGTCTGAAGATTGATGAGATACCAACCGTCTTAACTAAAGTTGCGGACATGCCTGAGCAGGTCACTTTCCTTCAGTCCATCCGACGTGTCTCCAGTACCCCATCGCCAACCGACTCGGCCGTGTCTTTCGGAAGTCAAGGTAGCTCTCCTACCATTGAGACCAAACTCCAAACCCTCAGCCTCGAGAACCTCGACACATCAATCCAACCTCCTTCCTTCGTCCAGCCGCATCCTCCTTTCAATGTCTTCCCTGCCAAGATTCACAACACCCGCGAGTTGACGCGGCCTGGTGCTGAGAAGCGCACATACCACTTCGATCTTGATATTACCGACTATCCCCACGGAGAAGGTGTTGACTTCAAGGTCGGAGGCGCCATTGGTGTCTCTGCCCCAAATGATGCAGCTGCCGTTGATCAGGTCTTCGATTTGCTTTTGGTTCCGCGTTACTTGCGGGACAAGCCTGTCCTACTGCGCACTACTCGTGGACGATGGCCCACCGTCTGGGGTGACGACCAGGCTCGCGAGCTAGTTACCACCCGGCGGGACTTGCTTACGTGGTGCTCCGATATTCAATCTTACCCACCTACCAAGTCGCTACTACGAATCTTAGCCGAATACGCTCTCGACCCTAACGAGAAGAAGATCCTCATGTTCCTCTGCTCTAGCCAGGGACAGGGTGTCTTTTGCGACTTCCGCACTGGCCCTCACATCTCTCTTATCCAGCTCTTGAGTGCTTTCCCCTCTGCTAAGCCGCCTCTAGATCTGCTGCTCTCGGTGCTCCAACAGCTGATGCCACGGTTCTACTCCCTTTCCAATGACCCTCATGAGTCCTATGGGATCCGGGATGGAAAGCAACATCGCCTTATTGAGATAGCTGTCACGGTTCAAGAGACTAGTGACTGGCGGGCGGGCTCTCGAACTGGCGTTGGTTCTGGTTTCTTCGAACGCCAATCTCAAAAGTTTTCGGAGCTTCGACGTGCTGGAGAGAGTGCTCCTCAGCTATATATCCCGATGTTCAAGGGACTCATGGCGAATCCGTTGGCTAAGGAATTCGTGTCAGATGGTCCGATGCTCCTTATTGGGGCTGGCGTCGGAATCGCACCATTCCGTGGCTTTGTCCAGCACCGGCTGAAGAACGCTAACTGTGCCAATAAGGTGTGGGTTCTTCAAGGAGTTCGAGACTCGCTTGTAGATGAACTATATGGTGGAGAATGGGGTGTTCACGAAGAAAGAGTGAAGAAGGTTGTACAGAGCCGACGCGGCGAGAGCCGTTATGTCCAAGACGAGGTTAGCCATCAGGCAGACCTTGTATGGTCTATCATTAACTCGGTCGACGGACGCGTCTTCGTCTGCGGCAGCTCCAAGGGCATGGGAGAAGGTGTTGAAGAGGCGCTTATCAAAGTGGCCGTAAAGAAGGGCAACTTAAAATATGACGAGGCTAAGAAATTCTGGGAGTTGAAGAGGGAAGTCGGGCAATACATCACCGAGACATGGTAACGACAGTGCTTCATTGGCTTCCAACGGTAGACTGGGGGGATTGAGCCTACAATGGGGATAGACATATGGTCACTCGGCTGGTCCCATAAAATCAGGGGGACTACAAAAAAGTCTGTTTTTTATTGTTCATAGCATGTGGCGTTATAAAATGCCTAGAGGCTAGGCGTTTGCGCAAGCTAGGCAAGACTGGGCTGGTCAGGTTCGATTTACAGAGAAGGTATTTCTTTTTTTCGAGTTGGCGGCTTTGGAATCTGCATGAGAGGGTGTCAGGACCTCGATATGTAGCTAACCTAAGGTAAAAAGCTGCAAGACAATGCGAAGCTTTACACGATGCCGTCTTTTGCTCATGAGGAGTGAAACTGTATATAAAACTACATGGGGTATATAGATGAATCAAGTACAATATCAGCCATGATGTAATGTTTGGTCCAAGGAACGTTTTAATGCACGGCGGGTATTAGTAAGAGGCTTGGTTAAGTACCTAATCCGTAAATGCCTGTGATACCAGAAACGAGGGTCAGCTCGACGCGGGATAGGCCAGAGCTAAAGAAAATTACCAGATTCGGAAATATGTTCTATCTCGTGCCGTGCCGTAGAGGGATACTATACTATAGTTTATACTATAGTTTCTGACCACACCGCGACTAGGCGCCTACATAAAAGCCGCGTGACATTGACATGCTATGCAACTCAAATAGACTTATAAATTGATAGGTCGGCTATGTTTAATATAAAATAATGGAGTCACGATGTCTTGTAGCCGCGTTAATTTTGCCGCTAGGAGTGTATTACCCAAGTTACCCAAGCCGTATGCACGCCATGCGAAGATACGGGCCGTATTACAGAAAATATATTCCCTTTTGAATATGTTAATGCCGAATAGTATACCTACATGGGAACAGGACTGCCGCGTCGATAGTGCTTAAACAACAATAGCTGCGGCCACACTCACCGCCGAGACGCCGACGGATCCAGCAGAAATTAAGAACATATTGCCTTAGCGACGTAACCAAGGTAGAGTAACGGTGATAAAACAAGATGGGTAGTATCTAACTAAGCGCCAATAGCCAATATCTCATATAAAGTTGTAACGTCAAGCGATTGCCGAACGCGCAAAGGCGGCTAATAAGGCGACAATAGTCGACATTAGATGAATCGCGGGGTAAAATCGCGTGGAACGGCGCCTTTTTCGTTATAGCACTTTATAAAAAAAAGAGCCTCACTTTTCCATATTCTGTATAGTCGTAGGTAGTCTCAAGCTATACTAAGAAAAGAACGGAAGTGAACGAAGACGAAAAGAAGGGGGAAAAAAGAAAGAAAAAGGAAAAGAGTAGAATTTAAAATGTGACAAAATAAAGAGGCGACGAATCAAGTAAGCCGAGGATGACGAGACCCCGCGGGATGCATGGATCAGAAAAGAAAAAGAAAAGAGGCGGTGCTTGACTCGAAAAGAAAAAAAAAGGGTTTTGTTAGAAATGGATTTCAAATGATTTGGAAATCAGACCAAGACCGGCGGCCGAGGATTATGAATAGATGTGTAAGCAGTTATAGTTCGGGTCCGGCGTTGTATCATCAGCGGGTAAGCCCCACTCCGCAGCGCCTACCGACCTTGCTTTTCTACATAGTACCTGCCTAAACGCTCTCTCACACTTTACATAACACGACATACATCAATTATGCGCATACCCTATAGCACCTAGGTATCAATTGTAGTAATGATTCTGCATAGAGATGGATGTTCAGGGACTTTGTTGGTAGATTCGTAAGATAAACGAAAGTCCGCAGGTAACGTAACTCCCAGCAGCAGCAATTCCATGTCTCTGATATACAGGTAGGTACAATTTCAAATGTCTACATTACTTCTATAACTTTTTTCCGGAGTTATACCTGATAAGATAAAGGTACATATACATACGAGGTAAGTATGTACATAAGGATAGGTATACTTAGGCTAGGTACTAGGTAGGTAGATGTGCTTTGTACTACCCATTTCTATATCAAAATACCTCATTAATCTCATACTAGCACCTTCTTCGAGAGCGAAAGACTTACCAAAAAAGCAATTACCCATATAGAAGTGGAAATAGCCAACCATTATGGGTCGGATCTGACAAGCTGTGTGTAATACATTAGTACCATACATTACGTAGGCAACTTCCGAACAGCAACCTGTACCACCTGCACCCTTGCTGGTATGTACCTGCCCCTCCGTGGATTCTTTTACTATGTGATAGGATTTCGATCGCGTTGGCGGGGCATTCGGGGGCATTTCGACATATACTAAGGAGGTAGGGATACATATTGGGGACACATAGCGTAGCTTCTGGACACTTCCTTCCTTCATTGTTCATGCAGCCGTTCAACCCATTCACCCCATTCACCCCCATTCAAACCAATTCAACCCCCCCCCCCTTAGTACATCTGTTAGTACATCGATTAGCAGCATTAGCACATTAGAGCGCGTTAGCACGCCTCGCACTTTCTGTTTCGGATCATAAAGATAGTGGACATACCTTGCCTTTCCTTGCCTTGCCTTACATACCATACCATACCTTCCATATATAAGTAGGAAGTCGCCTCCCCTCTCGTAATAAATAAGACCACGATGCGCCCTCAGATTGTCACCTCAGCTGTTTTATCCTTCTCCAGATTCAGCACCACCACCTCCGCCACCACTCCTAAAGTATCCAGTCTAGCCCTCAAGACTCTTGCAGCCACTTGCCCGAAAAGAGCTTTATTCACCTCTCAGTGCCCACGTCCTAAGTCCCAATCCAAGCCCGTCACCACCTTCACCCCTTCGGCTCACTTCAGTACCACCTCCAAAATGGCTGCTCCCGTCAAGGCTGAGACCTTCCTCGACCACATCAAGAACCGCCGTACTTACTACGCCCTCACCAAGGAACTACCTATCTCTAAGGAGCGTATCCAGGAGATCGTCAAGCAGAGCATCTATGAGGTCCCCTCCTCTTTCAACTCCCAGTCTAACCGTGTTGTCGTCCTCTTCGGTGCCGAGCACGAGAAGCTATGGGATCTCACCACCGAAATCCTTAAGACCATCGTCCCTGCCGACGCTTGGGAGCACACCGCTCAACGTATGAACGGATTCAAGGCTGGTGCCGGAACTGTAAGTCTCCCCCTAGGTTCATAGCACTCGTTCATATATGTTAGCATGACATGTATCGTTAACAACACGTATAGGTCCTGTTCTTCGAGGACCAGGAGGTTGTCCACAAGATGCAGGCCCAGTTCTCGCTGTACAGCGACAAGTTCCCCATCTGGGCGCTACAGTCGGACGCCATGGCTCAATTCGCCATCTGGACCGCTTTCACCGCCGAGGGTCTCGGTGCTAACCTCCAGCACTACAACCCTCTGATCGACGCCAAGGTTGCCAGCGAATGGGGCATCCCCGATAACTGGCAGCTCAACGCCCAGCTCGTCTTCGGCGGCCGTGGCGGCGAGCCCGGCCCCAAGGACCAGGTCCCCATTGAGGAGCGCCTCAAGGTCTTCGGTGCTTAAACGCGATATACCCAACCATACATATAAGATACCTATATATCCCCAAACCTATAACGGTGTTGTGTACGTCGAGTTCGTATGAAGATATTATGTTTGGAAAGAAAGAGAACTCATAGACACTGGCTATTGTGGATAGACAGAGAGAGAGAGAGCTGGTGGGTGTTTTCGGGCCTCCCGCCGCCGCTCGGAGTCCCTCAGGTAGACTACCTTGGAAGCGTTCAGCACTAATTAGAATAAATAAATCAGTGAAATCAACCAAAACGAAACACTTTTCGTAGTGAACTTGAGTTGTTAAGTGATTTGCAAGGAAATATAAAAAAAACAAAAACAAAAACAAATATAAGCTGTGCATATGAGAGTGAGTACCTACCTTATGGACAAAAGAGGAGAGAAGTTAAACAGCATAAAGCGTCTCCATGAGCAGCTACTTATACATGAACGTCACCCATGTCCATATAGTAACCTCATTCACTAAGGGCGTTGGGTGAAGTTGACGATAAGTTACTGGATAGTCAAGGCTTGAGCTGCATTTAAGAAGATAAAGAGGTTAAGTACTGGCTATTCAATAGCCTATCCAGGAAGACAGACGTCCAAAGATTCAAGAATGACTCCCTAGGCTTGATGGGACGGGAATGCCTTGAAAGATACCTACCTAGGTAACTCTAGGGGGAATTGTCTATTGAATGTGCCACGGGGTAATACAATAATGATACCCTCCCAGTCATATGTTTGCCTGTGTGAGTCGCTATGTCGATAAATAAGAGTTATTTCCCCGTCTCGACTCACCTCCTACCACGAAAAGGGGGTGGAACCCCCCCAAAAAAAAAAAAAAAAAAAAAAAAGACACTGTGAGTCGTTCCTACTACCAACGATCAAATTCGAGCTATGAACCAAGTTTGTTCCTACCTCGATGGAGAGCGGGAAAATCACCTCGCAAGCAAACTGTTTATGCGGGTTGTCGTGATACGAGACCCGCGAGGGAACTACAACGAGTCTATCTGAGCAGCATATACATATATATAGGTAGGTACATAGGTACACACACAGTTCGAACCGACGACAGCGTCACAGTGCTCCGAAATTGTCATACCTTCCGGGTCCGGATTGTGGACCGAAATCCGGCCCCACTCGGAACTAGCAAGAGCGAGGGAGTCGATTCCTCTGTCTCTTGGTCTGATCTGATTCACGTTTGCGAACTATGAGTCGTGACTTCTTGTTAATAAGAAGGATGTGTGAGTCGCTTGAGCAGGTAGGCAGGATGATTGTACCCTCTTGGGGGAGGGGGGAGGGCAGGAGAAAGGTATATAAACGTGGCCTCGTCCCCTGGGATTGAAGGTCTTGTTCTCTTCTGTTCTCACTCACCAGCAGACAAGAAGAGGTTTAAGCATTATCCTTCCTGGGAATAAGCAAAAAGCAAGGAATAGAGAATTAGGGGACAAGAACACATACACACATACATATATTTCTCAAGAACTTGTCTTGAAAGACATACACATTGCCCCCCTTTCTCCTTTCTTTCAAGGCCTTCTTCTAAATATCACTCATCTAATTCAACTTCCAACATGTCTGCCCAACCAAATCCAACCACCAACATCACCAGCGGAGCCAGAGCTAACTTCAGCTCTAGCTCCAGCCCCCCTAACCCCAATGGCAACACAACCAATACCAACCACAATGGCACTACTACCAACACCAACAGCAACGACATCAACAGCCACGATCACGACTCGGGCTCCGAATCCGAATCCGACAACCTCGACAGCGACTCAGACACCAACCCACCAACCCTCAGCTCCCGCGGGATCCCCACGCGCCGCCGCGTCCGCGTGCAAATGCACGAATGTGAAGCCCTCGTGACCTGCTTCCGCAGCTTTCTCCTCGCCCGTCCCGCGGGAATCCGCATCCCCTCCTCCCTCCCCTGGCCCGCGTACAGCTTGCCCTGCCGTCGTAGGGGCTTTCATATCGCGCTGTACATGCGCTCCCTCCCTCCTCTACCCTCCCAGCAACAACAACCACAGCCGCAGCCGCAGCCACAACAACTGCAGCAGGGAGGAGGAGGAGGAGGAAGAGGAAGAGTTCTCCGCCCGTCCGACCACGTGGTCTGGGACGAGATCGCGGGTACGACGGTGGAGGGCGTAGGGGCGGGAGAAATGACGGAGTTGCCGTGCGGTAGGTTTGCGGTGCAGTTTGTGCGGGTGAGGGATGAGTTGGGGGCGCTGACGCCGGGGATGAATGAGCTTGCGGTGAGTGACGAGGAGTATTGGACTTCGTAGATTTGGGGTATGGGAGAGATAGTAAACGAAGGAATTTACGAGGGAACGAAAAGGGAGGAAAAAAAAAGGGGGGGGGGGGGGGGGGGGTGGGTGAGGGAGTGAGATGCGAGAGGTGATGGGCGCAAGCGGTAAGTAGCAGCCCACTCACTCACTCAGGTTACCCCCTATAAGCGTGGTACTAACCAATATTCCAAGATGATCTCACAGAAAATCAAGAAAAAAACGAAAAGAAAAAAAAAGGCCTACCTATAACTGCTCAGTATCGCCTTCCATATATGGCTCTCAACCACGAAGCAAACAGCCCCCAGCAATTTCGATTCTCATTTCACCACTCAAACCCCAGCTTCGAGTCTCGAGACGAATACTATTGCACCGTAATAAGCGCTTTGATTTCCTCTTTACTTTGGCACCTACGGCGGCCGCTCACTTTACTTACATGTATCTCGAAGCACGAGACGGAAGCGATATATGTAACCTACCTACCTAGCTAGCTAGATAGGTAGATAGGCACCTAGAAACTAGGGGAAGAAGAAAGAAAAGAAAAAAAAAGGTCATTTCACAGATATGCCCCTTTTACTTATCCTTCATCCGTGCTTTGTGCCAGTGTCTCAAGTAACAGACACCTTAAACTCATTAGAAAATTGCTCCGCCATAGTCTACCTAGGTAGTTCGACCCTCCATCTTCGCCATGTCGACGACCTATCCGATAGCAGACGGTCGTCTCCCTCTAGAACTACTTGTAAGGCAGTTCACCTTTGACCATATGACCACGCCGTACTTACTTCCCTGTACATAACAATACCATATTACCTGTATACTCGATTCACTGATAAGAAAAGAGATGCATTCAACCCGGCGAACAGTTCGTCAAGACATAAACATTAAATGGGGAGAAGAGAAAAAAAATCGCAACGGTTGGCTTTGATATCCGCTTGATATATACGCTGGCCCACAAATCCCATCGTACAATACACGACGACGACGATAATCGGGGAACACTACAGCCTCCCCCTTCCTTTCCCTTCCCTTCCCTATCGACCGATCTCTATATATAAGTCGCTCCAAAAAACGCCTCTTTTTCTTTCTTTTTTTCTTCTCTTTCTTTCCACCTGCTACCGGCGGCGTATGTTCATTCGCTACCGTTACTACATCGTAGAAATAACCAGCCAACCATCCATCCATGACGATCCAAAGTAAGCCCTCACCCTCTCCTCCCAAAATCGTGAGTTATTGTTTAGCAGTCATCCAAGCTCTCCGTCGCGGTGCGCGAAGAGCAAAAGTAGGAATGGGTGAAGATATGGCATCAACGTCGTAAAAGAGTTAAACCCCCCAAAATTTTCGAGATCCCTCCGATAATTCAGGAATTGAAGTAGGCGTTCAGCTCTCTGCTTTAGGAGCTATAACGCTACCCCCGTCGACGATTATCTGTTCGTCGACACGAGTTGCCGTATCACCATGTTCGACCCGTTTGTACGTTGTGATCCGGGCTTCGTTCATATCAATGTCAAACAAGCGAACCCGACGAACGAAGCCGCCATAACCGCCATACCCTCCAAAGCCGGCACCGCCACCGTAACACATCCATAATTCGGGCTTCTTCGTCTCCTGATTGGACGAAAGCATGCAATACTCGTTGGCATGATCACTAGAAAATTATTGTTAGCAAATAGTTGAGAAAAAGGTAGTTATAAGAAATACATACTGTCCACAGCTAACCATAACGACACCTTGCTCAACCAAGGCATCGCGAAATCCAGAGTTGTACTTGGGGGCCGTGACGCCCTCCCGCAGCTCGCCTACGTACTGCGACTCTTGATCCCTATATTCCGGTAGAGGAATATGAATAAAGGCGATATCCATGTGAATGTGGGTATACTCCCTGTGCTTCTTCTTCAGACTCTCGGAAGTCTGTCTAAACCAGTCAATTTGGCTCTTTTTGATCCAATCATAGCCGCTCCACTGCCTCTCATCCGGAGAATACGAGTGAGAATCGAGTAAGTATATCGTAAGAGCAGAATGCTTCGAACTCCCCTGGGCAAGGACCTCGATAAAGTAATTGCCAACCCCATCAATATCATCTGGCCCAGCTACGGATAACGAGTATGGTAACTGCTCAATCAGCGCCATCTGTCCCGCCCTAGGTAGCGACCCTTCATCGTCATGGTTGCCGAATATGGATACGTATGGGATTTTGCGCTTGATGAGTAGTTGCGCATATTTGAAAATAGCCGATTGCGCATCGGGAGCAGTATCGCCATTCACCTGATCACCGCTCAGGACAACTAGGTCCGGCTTCTCTTCGTCTAACAGCTTAGACACGAAATCCAAGGTTCGCAGATCCGCCAGACAGGGTCCACCTTCATACTCGTCCGGTACCGCATCTCTGCAATGGCCAACGCCCGTGCTCAAATGAAGATCTGCCAGCTGCATGATCTTGAATTTTCCATTATCCCTCACTCGCGGTTGGGGCTTTATAGGCTCAACAGGGCTTCCTTGGCGGACCGTGATATGGGCACTCGGTATGTCTGGGCCGGTATCGAGTAGTAAGGGTGTATTCTGTAGTTGCCAGCCATCTCGAACTTCAACAGCGTCATCGCCAAAGAGAACGTCGATCTCCGTAACAGCCTGCTTCGAGTCACTCGCCGTCGGCTTAGACGATCGAAGTACCCACAAACCCGCTGAGCGAGACTCCCACTTTTCACCAGTCTGCCCTTTAGTTCCTGTCGAGGGATCCAGTCGACCCACCGTGACACCCACGACCACCTTATCTTCCGGCTTCAGCTCTTCCTCTTTCTTCCTCTGAACATGGATATAGGCCTTGGTGACCCACGATTTATCCAGGTAGAGGTTCTTCTCGACCCGATGCCATTTCTCAGGGTCAAGCTTGCAAGACGAAAATAGGTTGACTTTAGAGCACTGGGTAATCGTTATATCGGTGACTACCTGGCCATGATGATGCTGGGGCATATACTCGTGGACGGAATTCGGGAGCAGTCGGAAATTCCGATCTAGGAGGAAGATGACGAAGAATGCGAAGACGGCGGCAGCGGCGAGCTGGGATATGGTGCGCACCTAGTAGAAAAGGGGGGTTATATCGTTAGCGTTTAAGCCGGGTAACTAGCGCTTAGGTATATAGATATAAAAAAAAAATGCGGTGAGCATCTCTGATATTAGAAGCTGGAACTTACTATCCGTCGCGTCATGATGTTTGATATGGATAAGGTCGGCTAGATTCAGGTAGATACGGTGTGTTAACACAGTAGCGATGTCGTAGTGATGAACGCCAGGGGCCAATCATCTTCAGCCGTGCGCATCTAGAATATTATCTTTGTTCAGACCTTCAACTTTACCAAGTCGTCGGTAGGAGATATTAAATGCGTTATCATAGGGTGCTATGAGGTATGCATATAAAATGTTGCAGGTAGCTTTTAAAACTTGAAGAAACTCGGTTGAATAGAGAATAGAAATTGTTAAAAGCAACTTCCAAGTCTGTAAAGCTTAAAAAAAAAGCTACGGCAACTTGGAAGGAGAAAATCAAGACCCCGGTCCAAGTATTCCCGATAATCTGGGGAATCGCGACCAATACATGCCAAGACATGTCTATCCCTTCCTAGATCTAGTTTATAGTACATCGGATTTAGGTATTATCATAGGTCAGATATCCGCATTGTATACTTGGTGCCGAAGTACCGAACAAAACACATGCAAGCACCCTTCCCATTTGCACATGTATTTAGCGAGCCGTTGGAGCTAAGGCCATTCATATGACAGCTCACACCTCACCAGCAACACCAGCAACACCACCACCACCCTCTCCCCAAATCAAGAAACGCCCACATCTTTAATGACGATATTTAATATATCAGATGGAATAATCTAGACCTTCAAGTTCACCAATAAATATACATTTACTGCGTTGTACAAGCCCTACCTCCACCTTGACACAATAGGCAGGTAAAAGTTAATAGACAAAAGGCAAAAGGCAGAGAGTAAGCAGCTAGAAGCAGAGCTTCTAGGTGGACGATCAAAGCCACTCGCTTCTGCACTTGTTATATTAGACAAACAAAGAGGATTGAGTAAGCATCGGAGCGTAAATGTCTCGCAATCTACCAATCGGAATCGTTCCTTAGATATATTATATCCTGAGTTATAAAATACAATGGCCATACATAATCATAATCATAGCGTACTACAGGTTAAATCTATAAAAACTGCTAAGAAAGACAACTTTTATATCTTACCAAGTATATAGCCCGAGTTATAACCACTAACCACTACAAAGCCGATCCAGAGATATTATACGCGGAAGCGAATACGACCTACAGCTTCCTGTCAAAGTGGCCTCGTCGAGCATCAGGGTCGAATACGTAGAAACTTAGGGAAAGGAGTAACTAACCAGCAACAAGAAACAGTATCAACCATAATTCTCCATAGTCTATTTACTGAGTGCTATCTATTCAGACGGTAGCTTCTTGCTAAAAGAAACAGCGGCGAATCTCGCACACTTTTTCATCCATGTCAACTCCTCTCCCCCCTAACCTTATTATAACCCTACCGTGACCAATACTAACTGATCATTACCCTCATAATGCATAACAACCCCCCATATCTACTCACTTAACTAACCTTTACTTACTTATGACCTGCTCAGCCTCACGCTTCGTGGTACCATCAAGCATCAAAAGTTCATCGGTAATATCCCACAGTTGCGCTGTTCTGTTGGCACGGCCATTCGTCCGCCGGCTCTGATTTGGTGACCTACCACCACACCAAAGTCCTTCTGTCCCAATAAGAGACCTATCCTTAATGCCCGGAGCCACTTGCTTTTTCATATATTGCCGTATTCGCTCCTCAATTCCCACCCGGCCCTGTGTGTCATCCGCATGCCATAAGCCACATTGCTCCTTCTCTTCCACATGGTGGCTAGGCCCATCAACTTGCCCCTTGTCTGCTATTTCCTCCTCGATGTCTTCGAAGGTAGTTCCGTCGCGAAGCCCTCGAACCCGCGCTGTAAATTGCTTAAAGACAGCGACTCGCCTCTCTGCTGCTTCGGCTCTTTCTCGCCACATTTTCGATTCGCGTTTCGCTGCCCGGAGCTGCTCGCATAGTTTCCCGATATCCATATTCTCACGGGCTTCCAACTGTCGTCGTAGCTGAGTATTTTCTTCCGTCCGGTGTTCCAGTTGCTTCTGTAGGTGACGAATCTGGGTATAAAGCATCGAATTACCACTTCCAGGCGGGGGACTCGAGGCCGAAAGTCTATCGTCGCCATTCCTATCACACGATACAGGAGAGGATGTATACGGTCGACTGAAATTGATATGCTGGGCAATCGGGGGTTCCTCGAGAGGAGGAACCATAGTTCCTAAACTCGGCGGTTGGTCAAGCTCTCGATCACGCGCAGGAACTGAAGTCTTCGAGCTCTGTGGTACTTTTCTTGAAGTGGCCAAATCACCTATAGGACGTAGTGAAATGCAAGGAGCTTTAGCTGATGTTTTGTCAATGTTTGTACCAGCAAAGCCTGCACCAGAAATTCCATCGTCTATTGATAATCCCAACTCTGTGCTTCGCGTTGGTGTCTCTGGCAGTTGGAATCCTCCTCTAGAGCCATCAAAAGTGTTTGACGGCGTGCTAGTTCTTGCTATGTTATTAGACCTGGGGCATTTCGACGGCGAGTTGCTCGCAGAATAAGGAGACAGTACACTGCTAGAGTCGCGTCCAATCCTTCTGGGAAGTATAGTGGTGGAGCTAACTGGAGAATCATAGATTGTGTTGTCAAAAAGCGCAGCTATGGCCTTCACTGATCCTGGCGTCGGTTTAGAACTTGAACGATACAAAACCGGCCTAGTCATTCCCTCGAAAGCATTCTTGTCTGGCGATATCCTCGATTTTCGTGGAGTAGCTGGTTCTCTTGGGAGTCTAGGTCGAGGGGAGTTTTCGTATATGCTCTTTCTCTCGGATAAAAATTCACTCTCGCTTTGCTTGTCTACAACTTGCTGCTTCCATTTTGGGGTAGATGGTTGCTTGTCTCGTCTGACGAACGATTCCTCGCTCTGTCGAAGGCTGCTGTTGCCTGGGCTACGTCTCAAGCGTCTTTCCTTTGCGGATCTTGCTAGAGACTCCGTGCTGGTCTTACTAGCTAGACTTAAAGCTTTCCATCTTTCAGTGTAGTTAATATCCTGCGTCGAAGCATGAATATAGTCTCCAATTTGGCTGCTATGATAGTCTTCGGTTGGAAGAGATGGCCTAACTGGGGTTATGGATTCCCTTGATGGAAACTTTTCAAGTATTTCAAACTCTTTAGATCTTGGTGTGGCATAATCTTGTCGTGAAGAATATCCTTCATTATCGCCAGTTTCGATGGTGGATGACTTGATGCTATGAAAGGTTAACTCGCTTCCAGACAGTATATGACTCAATGAGCTTCTGTTGTGGAGAACCGAGGGATCCTCGTGCACATCAATACGAAATGGCCGCACCCTGGTCCGGCCTCCAGCCTCGCTCTCACCGCTACCCGACATTCTGTCTAGGCTTCGGATTTTCGGGGCGCTCTCGTGGCTATCCCTGAGCAAAGTTCGTGCAGCAGGCGACACTGCAAGATGAGATGTTTGACCTACACTTACTGCATATTGACTGGCGGATGGGCTTTCTTCAGCTGTAGGCGAGAGACAACTTTCTGAAATCCTACTGGGAGCTTTATGTGAGGCGGAAGAACTAGATGGTCGTGATCTTTGTCGCCTTATGGATATAGGCTCAAGTCGATGTCCTGTAGTATCTCGACGTCTGATCAAGCTAGCCCCTATTCCTAATAATTAACACACAACGCTGCGGATCGTGAGCACATCTACTTACTGGGCATTGGAGTTGGACTTCTGACTAGAGGAGAGACGCTTCTACCTTTCCGCTTATGTGAAATTACAAGACCATTCCACTCAGGTGGCTTTCTTAATGGAAGTGAATCTGAAGCTGAAGAACCTAACTTGGTCCTGTTCGTCCTATGCTGGGCGATGTGCTCACGTCTGCTGATCTTCAGGACGCCAAGGCTCCGCATTTGCTGAACCACCTCCCTCCAATGTACTATCAACATCTCCGTGATGCTATTGGCGACATGTATCTTGTCAACCGTGTAGAGGGAGGGCGCATCTTCAGTTCGAGATTTAGATTTCCTATGTTTGCGCCTCTCTTTTCGTGACTTTGGAGCAGACACCGGCAGCAATACTAGTCCAGCTGCGGGGTCTGCTAAATTCATGCTGTAGGAGTCGATCAGACCATTGATCAAGAGAGGGCCGAATACTATACTTAAGGCATTATATCCCATTAAATCGGCTGTAGGGAGCGGCCTGCCATTTTCATCTTCTCGGGGGGCATTCTCAGCAGCCCGGCCGACAAGACATAATAACCCAAATACGGCACATATCAGCTCCCTCTGGTACTGTGACCTGACGGTACCAATAGCGAGTGCAATCAACCGTGCGCGCAGCTTAGTTTCTCTGGTCTTAGTGAGCTCGGGATCGGCATGTAGTTGACTATGAATTGCAACTAAAGCATCGAAAAGGGACAATGAGCCCAATATACCCCCAGGTAGCCCTGCTATAAATCTTTTGAAGGCGGAAGCGATATCATGAGCACTGCATTTAATATGCGAAGGGAGGTTTGGGCATCGGGTAGTAATTGAGATGGCATCTGCACCTCTCGCATCCCTATCGGGGCAATAGTAGTCGTAGAGGATGCCCACAACTCGAGCGGAGCCCGGTACCCGGAAAATTCCTCTTGTATCAGCTATAAAGAGCATAGATCAGCTAAGTGACTTATTTGAATTATCGGAAGTCCTCTACCTTGTTGTACGAGCGCTTGTGCGAGCGCACGGAAGCAAGTAGGCAACACCAAGGAGCAAGGTGCGTATTCGCTAGGTAAGTAGAATATACTCTTTCCACATAATCGCACTAGGTCCCGGAGAGTTTCGCCTTTAAGCTCATCCTTTTTTATGTGATGCACAAGATTCAAAGCGACATCGCTGACACTTCGCCGACGCCTCAACTGTCGCGAATCTGAACGGACGAGTATGGTCTGGGTCGATTGACCAGAGGACGTTCGCCGTAAGGCTTTTGAAAACCAACTTGGTCTCCGGGTGGGTTCGGACTGAATGTTGTTACTATAATTGGCCGTATTCTAGTATGCTTTACCTCACTTACAGCGTCTACGGGAAAGTCTCTAGTCACGAGTAGCCGGATACCGTACTAGAATCTCAGTTAGTTCATTTGTCGACTGACTATTGCCGGACATAATACACCACCCTCTTTGCAAGTCGGTTATATTCGCGGACGAACTCCTCCCTGTTTTCTGCCTCCTCGTTTTCTGAGAGTAGTCCTAACTCGCCACTGGAAGATGTCCAAGTATTACTCTTGCGGTCGAGGGAATGGTCCAGAGCGCCGAGTGACCGCGAGGTAGTCAACGCTGTCTGTGGTTTGATAAATGTCGACTGCGAAAGTGGACGTCTTTGCTGGAAAGGGAAAGGGTGCGAAGACGTGGAGTGGCTAGCAGGTGATATAGACCCCTTTTCTTTAATAGGAACTGGAGCCGTATTATAATGGTAAGACTGCATCTGATCCATTGGATAAGGGGTAGATTCTAGATATAGAAGACAACGAAGATATTGGATAAGGGGATGGGAATTACCTAGTACGCAATAAGAAAATACACCAACGATTGATGTAATTTATAGGAGGTAGGTATATATAAAACTAAGGTCCTCAAGATGTCTAAAGTAAGTCTATCCTTCCTTGTTTTAACCAAGACCTTAGAGGAAGCGACAAGCAGTAATAGGCGACGGCGCTTTCTATGTAGTATGTTTTATACAATGGTGTCACATGCAGGTAGGTACCTAACGTAATGGAAAATACATATAAATCCCTAACCCCTAGCGACGAAATAATACGGTTACCTATCACCCAAGTGCGATTACTCGTCACACAGAACAAGGCATAGAAAGGGGACATGAGTTAGCATGTGTTGGATAACAGACATATACAACCTCTATACGTAGGTACCTAATGTAGGTAGCTAAGGTACATACAAATAGCTGGGTCAAACAGGATCTGGCAGGTAAATGGTTATATCATAAACCTAGCCATTGGATGCTGAAAAAAAAATCTATTGTACTCTTAAATAAAATTGCCATATTCTTGGTAGGTGGTAGATCCGGACATTTTCGTCTTCTACCAAGCCGTTGCCCCCCCAAATCTAGACCTTGTAATTTCCCCCCCCCCCCCCCCTTAACCCAAAGGTAGTCGTACTTCGATTAGATCAGCGTAGGGATATGGAGAGAATGAAAACCTATGCGGGCTCAAAAGGACTGATCCTTATCAACCACTTTAGTCTTTCGAACGCCAAACTCCCCTATAATGCCACCTAATAACACACTATCATTCCGTAACCTCGTATTCCGCCCTTTCCAGTTTCCAAGGTATCGATATCGTAGCGTCATTACAAAAAGTGTCGAGTTATCATCGACTCCTTACGGTGGCGCGGAAAGTTCGGCTTCATCGCTAGTAACGCCGGTAAACAAGACGTACTTGAGGATGTCTGATAGCGAAATGATGCCCTTCAGATGCCAATTGTCATCAATGACTACCAGCCTGTGGACTCGAGACTGGCGTAGCGTGACGAATATCGAATCAAGCCTGTCATCCTCTTGACAAGTGTAGATACCTTGGAAATCTTCCGGCCTCTTCGTCAGCGCCTCTCCTACTGTTGATTTTAACTCGTCATATGCGCCTCCTTTAATACAAGGTATAACATCAACGGCCTCGAACACGTTGAGCACGACATTATTCTTATCAACAATAGGCACAGCAGAGATGTTATGTACCACCATCAAATTGATCACTTCTAGGACGGAGTCCGTCATCTTAGCAGTCGCGAGATTGCTATATGTTCCTAGCCCGATCTCCCTCACCGTCTGCTTAAGGAGCATGGTATGCTGTTCCGTGTTGACGGCGATAAATTTGAGTATCCGATACTGCGTAATGACGCTCACGACCGTCTCCCTCTCTGTTTCGTGGTCGATATCGACGAGGGGAATACGACGAGCGCGACTCTTAAGCATACGACTACATGCTTCGTAGAGCGGCCTTGACGGGTGGACGGACACTGTTTCTAGTGGAAGCACACCGATTGCTTTTTCGATATCTTAAGGCAGCTGAAGCGTCAGCCACACCAATTCAATCCACACGTCCCCGCACATTCGCAATTCGGGTGCAACGTACCGCGAAGACTGCTCAATCTAAATTTCTCTACATCGTCGATATGTTCGGGGAATTGGCAGTAATATTGTATCAAATTTATATAATCAGTCGCGGTAAGTAGGCCGGCGAACCTGGACTGCTGCGAATCCCAAAGAGGCGCCGACACGATTCCTAGTAACTCAAGTTAGGGGCTGTTCAAGCCGTCGCGGGACATACATGCGTGTATTGGAAGTACCATTCTGGATCAAAATATCCAAACTCTTTTTGATTAGTAGATCGTTGTCGAGTATGATAAGGCGGAAAGATAGCGGGAGGACATCGTAGCTAGTTCTAACCCGGAGAAAGTTGCGCAAGCCTTTCTATGAAAACAGCAAGTCAGTAACCAGTCGCCAAGATATGACATGATATGACCTAAGGCCCAATGTCTAATAGTAGGGTTCGGGCAGAGAGACAAGGCGGTAGATAATACGCCCCAGAGACCGCGTATACAACAGAATATAATATAAGAATGCACATTGTCCACGACTTACTAGGCCTTGCAGCTGTTCTTCATCAATGGGACTCATTGGCGTCGTGGGAACAGGCGTTGTACGACTCCGAAATTTAGGTCTGAGATACGAAGATGGCTGCACAAAAGGAAGCTCGTGACCTCGAGATAGCGGCGGTATGTAAGAAGGCAAGGCCGAGGACGTAGCGGGGGCTGAAGCATTTGGCGCGCGCTGTGGCTCGTCGGCCGGTGCATTGTTAGACTCACGGCTCGAAGGGTTGCCCATGTCGCCCATCATCTTAGGCCCTTTTTTTTTGGTTGCTATCCTTCCTCTCTTGGGGTCGTTGGGGTTCAAGCTAAGGTCAAGCGAGAAGCTATTGGTGGGACACCCGTCTTCCCGGGAGGCGTGCAACTGAAAGTTTGCAGCAGGTGTGAGCTTGGTAAAAAGCGTTCGGTGTAGGAGGCGCTTCTTTTTTTTTTTGGCTGGGGTGAGCTTGGGGAAGAAGAGGGGGAGGGGGTGGGGAGAGTAAAAAAAAGGGTTTTTGTTATCGGGTGAAGTTGTCTGGGGATTGGAGAAGTACTAATTCTAAATTGGAAGTAGCTTGAGAATTGCTAACTGAGACAAGAGATAGATATAGATACATGGGACATGGATAGGTAGGTAGTAATGAATAGAAATATTGACAAGTTAAATCGGTGATGATGGTGAGGTTTAACGGCGATAAGAAAACAAAGGGTAGATGATAATGGATAGTTAATGATACCATCTAATGAGGTCAGATTATATCTGGGCCACATAAAATAAGCCTCAGTACCTAACTTCTCTATCTTTATTGAATGGTCCAGACCTTGCCTACAGCCAAAAGGGCAACTGATACTGGCTATCACTGATTGATAATCTGTACGTACCTAACCTAACCTATGGAACCTTTTACTCGTAGTGGGTTGAAAGTTTAAATGGGGGTTTCAAACGGGTCGGTACTTTGATACTCGGAGGTCTGACGGGGGCTGGTGCAGTTCATGTTGGAGGGCAACTGCAGCTTCGGGTAGTGCCAATGCTGCCGACAAGCGCGGCTACATATGGAGTTTACGCCTATGGGGGATGCTTAGCTCTTTATTTTCGTCTGAATTACCTGGGTTGTCTAAGAATCAATTGGGAACCCTTGTCTCGTGTTGGCTAACATTAGCAGACAGCACTTGGGCAACCCACCATATCTACAAATTAACTGTATAATTAGATCGACTACATGTACTACTATATTGGATTGCTTACATGTATGCAAGGTAAAGTTGGAGTATACCTAGATATACCTAGACATACCTTACATATTAAGCGTGTAAGTCATTTTACATACATACCTAGGTGCCTTTAGTAGGTTTTAGGTAGGGAGGTAGGTATCTAGGTATGTAAGTGGTTGGTTTGATTTGAGATTTTCGAATCTGGGCCGGCTTGTTGATATAGACTTACATGGATAGATACCTACCTAGGCAATTGGGTAGTTGATTGGTTTGTGTTATATAAGTGCTAGCATCTTAGCACAGTAGTTCTCCTCACGACCATCTTGGCTTCTCTTTCGACTTCAACGACAGCAATAATAAGATAAGATTACCCACTTACGAACTAGCAGTGCAGCAGGTCGCATGCACATGCTTGTATAAAGCCGAGACCCTCCATTGCTATATGCTACTTATTTCATGCTAACCTCCAGATCGCCGGAGAGAAACATACTCGGCAACTTTAAATCGATGCATAGGACGAAGATAAATAATCAAGTGACCTATCATATCGTATTAAAGATGTGATGTAACACTGAGGAGACACAGAGGTGTCATCTTGAAGAAGAAAAAAAAAAAAAAAAAAAGAGTCTCTGCTTGATGAGCACTGGGGAATATCAGTGTCTACCATCGAGCTAGCTAGAAAGAGGCAGAGTTATATACCTAGTTGCTTGTTTGTTCGCAACCATTAGCCTAGGGCGTCATACCATAAAGGCAAATCCATTGAAGGACAGAATGAAACATTCTGGTCTAGACTACCAAGTTCACTCAATAATGGTGTGCAATAATAACCTCAAGTAGACAGCAGCAAAACATAGGAGGCAAATGTTGTCGTCATTCAGTAACACGATCGCTGAAAAGAAGGACTTATCATTATAGCAGAGAAGACAGTTGGGGGGGCGTTGGCTTAATCCCATATAAGTACTTAAATCTCTATCGTTCTAGCCTTGGCTTCTTAAGATGGTAGGATCTTGTGACTCAATTCGAGCAGTGCAGCAATGCCGGTAGCCATAAGCAGAAGTATCCCACTATCTTGCAGAGTCATAAGGATGGTTCGCTACCTAGGATTGGGAATAGCTTCAATTCGAGGAGATATTGCAATATCATGACCAAAGATTTGCCTGATCTTGGTTACTATCAGACGGAAATGTGCATAGTGGATGGATGGAACGTCATATCTTTGAGACAGAGAGGGTGGATACTCGCTTTCACAAGCTAAATTAGCGAGCTGCAGCGGCAATATCGTCTTGCTATTTGTGCTTGCTTGTGCTGCTTATGCTGCTTGTGCTAAGCTTATTAGCTCAGAGTGGGCTGGGCTTTTGTGACTGCAGAAAAAGCTGTCCCGAATAGGCAATAGGGTGATAATCGGGGTCCTATTCTTTTTAGGTATTTTATTTTATGAGAGGTAGCGGCTTTGCGTACGTCAACTTGCACTTTGCTTCATCGTTTAACAGCTTTAGCCTTTAAAACAGACGGCCTATCATCTGTCACGTCTTATACCTAATGAGAAGCACAGGCTTTGCATGTAGGGATCAATTATACTTGCATTGTTAGTTAGGTACCTAGGTACTGTTACCTACTATGTATTTACTCTTTTATATCATTAGCAACGACTTAATAGAGTTCACATTTAAGCATTTGTTCTAATAATTCCATCTGATGTAATGAAACTACACAAAGTTAAGATTTCTAAATGTTCTAACTACATGCTTTATTAATAGTTTTCCATTTGTGCTATGAATATTGGTACATAATAATCGCATACGAAAAGAAAGCGAGATAAGCTAAAGCGCATGAAGATGTGTAATCCAAGGTATAAGGCAAGTATATCCAATGACTATTAGAAGTACATGGATAAGCTTCGAAGCAGACCAAGTACCTTTTCGGTACTAAGAGAGGTACCCACTATGGAAAGCTCAGGCGAGCTTTACCAGCCGAAACCTTCCGGTCCCAGCTCCATGACAAGCCCATCAACACCCCTATGAGATGAAGAAGAATGAAGCAAAAAAGGATTAACCTACCCCCCATCGAAACCCACCAACTGCGCCTGCGCCCTTCTTCTCTGTACGCAACCACACAGCGCGACCCGGCCCACCTGCAGCGAAGGCGGCAATAGCGCAGCAATCGCTATCGACGTAAAGGTAAAAAGATTAGGAAGTCAGCAACTGGAGCGACTGGGGGGGGAGTTTTTTGGAAGAAGGAACAAGGGTCATCCAATGTCGGGACTTGTCAAAACCTCTACTACGCAACCACCTTTTTGAGCCTTTCTGGTGCAACTTAACTAAGCTGCAACTTCGTAAACAATTCAACCCCCAGCAATAAGGTTCATTTAACCTCACCTCTCTCTCCCTCTCTATCTATCTATCACCAACACACACACACACACACATACATACACACACGATACACACGCTTACATACTTCGGTCAAGATCGACCTTCTCCTCATCGTCCCGTTCCGTCGATGCATGCAATTTGGCATTACTTTCGCCGCGTCGACCTGGACGAGATTATCCGCCTGCCCTAGCCTCTCACGAGGATACATCACAGGACCATCTCCAGAGAGCAGCAGGCTTATTATTTTGACCCGGCACCGGTACTAATCGTACTCTACCCGCCCAGACCTCGACAACAACGAGCATCCTGAGACCGAGTTCATCATCTCAGCATCATCACTTTTTGTTCTTCCTGTCGTCGACCGAATCCAAATCAATCACCCATTCCGATTTCTAGCTCTACCCATAGCAATGGGGGCCTGCCAATCATGTTGCGGAGGTACTACCAACCCATTATCCTATCAAGGGAGCCCTTTTAGGTGCTAAACATCACACAGGCAAATCTCGCGATGGTCTTTACGAACCAGTACTGGCCGATAGCGAACGGGAAGCCGTCGCCGATTTACTCCAATACCTCGAAAACGTGTGTTACAACCGACCGATGTATCTCCACTGCTCTAAGCTAACTTCTTATCCCAGCGCGGCGAAACCGACTTCTTTTCGGGCGAGCCTCTTCGCGCTCTAAGCACTCTTGTCTTTTCCGATAATATTGATCTTCAAAGGAGTGCAAGCTTAACGTTTGCTGAGATCACGGAACGAGGTACGTGATGTAATATCTTTAGCGCTGACAAACGAGGCGTTGGGTTACGATGTCATCGAACGATATCGCCTTATTGCTCCAGTGTTCCCCGAGTCGCGAGTTTTCGCTGACCGCCTTCTAGATGTTCGCGAGGTTGACCGCGATACGCTGGAACCTATCCTTTTCCTACTTCAGAGTCCCGATATTGAAGTACAAAGAGCAGCCAGTGCCGCACTAGGGAATCTTGCCGTTAATAGTAAGTGCGACTCTGCGTTGTTACTTATCACATTGTCTTACCAAGTTGCGCAGCCGAGAACAAAGTCTTGATCGTCCAACTTGGTGGCTTGACTCCACTCATACGTCAGATGCTTTCCCCTAATGTCGAAGTACAATGTAATGCCGTAGGATGCATCACCAATCTGGCTACCCATGAGGAAAACAAAGCAAAGATAGCACGATCAGGAGCTTTAGGTCCACTTACTCGACTAGCTAAGTCGAGAGACATGAGGGTTCAACGAAATGCAACTGGAGCTCTTCTCAACATGACACATTCAGGTACGTATTCAACTCCTGACTACTAATCGTTGCTTTTTTTTTTTTAACTAATAATATCTCTACGTAGATGAGAACCGACAACAGCTCGTGAATGCGGGTGCCATCCCCGTGCTCGTTCAACTCTTGTCGTCTCCCGATGTCGATGTTCAATATTACTGCACGACAGCGCTTAGCAACATTGCCGTCGACTCTAACAACCGCCGGAAGTTAGCTGCGTCGGAGACCAAACTCGTCCAATCCCTCGTTAACCTAATGGACTCCTCCTCTCCCAAGGTGCAATGTCAAGCCGCATTGGCACTTCGAAACCTTGCTTCCGACGAGAAATACCAACTAGATATTGTCCGAGCGCAAGGTCTCAATCCGCTACTACGCTTACTTCAATCCTCTTATCTACCTCTCATCCTCTCAGCCGTTGCTTGCATACGTAACATATCCATCCATCCCTTAAATGAGTCTCCTATTATCGAAGCTGGGTTCCTAAAGCCCCTCGTCGACCTTCTAGGTTCCACCGACAACGAGGAAATTCAGTGTCACGCTATATCAACTCTTCGAAATCTTGCCGCGAGCTCTGACCGCAATAAAGCGCTAGTCCTTGAAGCTGGTGCGGTGCAGAAATGCAAGCAGCTTGTCTTGGACGTCCCTGTTACCGTCCAGTCGGAAATGACAGCTGCAATTGCGGTGCTTGCTCTATCGGATGATCTTAAGACGCACTTGTTAAATCTTGGCGTATTCGATGTGCTTATCCCTCTAACGCATTCGCCAAGCATTGAGGTTCAAGGCAACAGTGCCGCAGCCCTCGGCAATCTATCCTCGAAGGGTAAGTCTCCATTCTAAATTTTATTAAACCGTTTAGTTATTAATATGACGTAGTTGGCGACTATTCCATCTTTATCCAAGACTGGACAGAACCAAACGGTGGCATTCACGGCTACTTGAGCAGGTTCCTCGCTAGCGGCGATGCCACGTTTCAGCACATTGCCATTTGGACTCTCCTCCAATTGTTGGAATCTGAAGATAAGACCTTGATTTCGCACATTGGGAAGTCGGATACGATTGTGGAGATGATTAAGCAAATCGCGAACCGACAAGTCGAGTCAGACAACGAATACGAGGAAGATGACGAGGGCGAGGTGATTAACCTTGCGCAGCGCTGCCTGGAGCTACTCGGCCAAAGCATGTCAAAGGCGCACATAGAGGGATAAAGTAACCGAGCATTCCCCTTTTTTTGTGTTTTAATTATCGATACTGTCAGACTCCCTGTTCAAGCGGGCATTCACACGGATGTGGTTGGTTCCCGGTGTTTGAGGCGTATGTTATATAAGCATGCATGTGTATTTCGTCGACGATAAGGCTGCTTCGATATTTTATTAGGAACGCATATTCTCATTGGGTGTTTTAGTTGTGGGTGGGTGTATTGCAGGTTGCATTTGCCCCAGAGCTTAGCCTAGTGGAAGACATTCGATCTCATTTGTACAAGGCGGTAGCGTCGCTGGTTGAAAAGATGACTACTTGACCAATCACTCCTGGTCAGTCGTGAGCTAACTCGTATGAGCCTCATGCGCGGAGCTGAACTCTTGTAATTAGATTGCCCTTCTCATCAAAAATGATATCAAGTAAAACAATGAATTCCCAAACGCCCCTGTGCAATGCAAGTTTTGTAACACAAATAAGGTAATAACCAAGACGCTTCCCAAATCACGGCTATAGTTGTAAAAAGAGCAAGAAAGTTGGTCATGTTTTAATAGGGGAATCCGATACAGGGTGAAGACCGCTTTCTACCCTTGTAAACCAATTAAACGGCCACCAACCGTTAACGACTACTTTAGCGACCACTTTGCCCTTGATGAGCGCCATAGGCAGAGGACCAAAGTCACGGCTATCCCTGGACCAGGGGAGGTTGTCTCCGACTATGTAGCAGTGGCCTTTAGGTACCTAAGGCGGAAGTTAGCGCTCGATTTTCCCATTTTCCCATTTTTCCATTCTCTTTCTATTTATGTACTTTGTGTAGAGCAAATCGAGGTAGAGGTGACAAAAGAAAAGAGAGATGAGAAAAGAAGAGAGAGAGAGAGAGAGTAAAAAAAAAAAAGACATACCTGTATCATGGTATCCGAACCGACGCCAGGGGAATTCAGGAGGACGTAGTCACCGGGGAGGCCCAGAACGCGCTTGACGCCTTCCTCGCCGGGCGCCACGGGGATGCCGTAGACGACGCAGTCGCCCACGCAGATGCGGCGGCCGCGGCGGTGGGAGCGGTCGGTGACGAACCACTCGTTCATGGTGAGGAAGGTGGGCAGCATGGAGGGGCCCCAGCCGTAGCCGGTGCTGTAGCCATAGGTGACGAGCAGGTGGCCGAGGGCGAGGGCCTTGGTGGTGTATATGAGGACGCGGAAGGGGTGGCCTAGGAGGGAGGACATGGTGGTGTGGTGTGATGTGATGTTTGTAGGACGGTAGGGTTCGATGGGATAGGATAGTTATAGTGTTAGTGATGCTTCTATGAGAGACGATGGTGTGGTTGTTTGCTAGCTTGCATTGACATTATTCTCTTATATTCGGAAGAGGGTATAGAGGCTTAGAGTGAGCCTCTTTAGTCGGTCTATATTTCTTATTTATATTTAGATGCGAATATAGCGATGAGTATAAATTTCCAGACTTAATATGAGGTTCGTACATGTATGTACCATCCCAATGAACTGGATGCCCTCGAATTGTTCACAAGATTGAGCCCCGGAGCTTGAGATTATGGAAGTCTTGGCGCGGAGCTATCTTTGTACCCATGTACCCGAGCCGCTGCCGGTAAGTTCAATTGCGACACTGGAAACATGACCTCATTGGCTGCTGACCTATGTAAGTTCCAGCTTGGCCCTAGACGGTACAGAAGTACATCGAAGGTGGGATGGTTCAATGTTCTCTTCTAGCGTCATTTGAAGTTTCCAAACTCAATTTCGCAAGACTTGGAGACAAACTTTCAGCTTCTTCAAGCTGTTGTCTTACAACGTGACAGCACCGCTTAACGGATGCCTATCCCATTGGACTCCCAATTGCATTCCTGAGTAGTCACAAACGCCGTTGGCGCAAGCAGTCGAGTCAAAATGGCACATCTCGCATGCTCGTCTCCCGCACGAGCTCTGCATCGAGTCCTCGTCTCAAACCTCCCACCACGCACACCATCATACCTCTACCTCATCCCCCCACGGCTCTTCTTCTCCTTCTCCTCCTCCTCCTCCTCCTCCTCCTCCTTCTCTTCAAGGCGCCTCCTTCGAAATAGCCGAAATGCCACAAATTCCCTATCACCAGCACCAGCACCAGGCCACGCCCGCACGCTCTCCACGACCCGTCCCCTCAGGCGCATCGACCCCCTACAAAAATACCCCAGCAACGAAAACATCCCCTACGACTACGTCCGCGTCGTCGGCCAGGTCATCCCCGAAGAAGAGGGCGGCAGCACCCTCGGCCCCGCGCAGCCCATCGACTCGGTCCTGCGCACCCTCGACCGCAAGACCCACGCGCTCATCATGGTCGCGCCCCCGCCCGCCGCCGCGGACCCCGACACCCTAGACGCGAGCGCCGCCATATGCCGCATCATCGACAAGGCCGCCGCCAAGGCCGCCGCCATCGAGGCCGAGCAGCGCGCCCGCCGCAAGGCCATCGACACCAAGGAGCTCGAGTTCTCCTGGGGCATCTCCCCGCACGACCTCGGCCACAAGCTCCGCCGCCTCCGCCAGTTCCTCGACCAGGGCCTCTCCGTAGAGGTCATCCTCGCCAGGAAGCGCGGCGGCAAACCCGTCCCCGTGGAAACCGCCGAGGAGGTCCTCAAGGCCGTCCGCGCGGCCCTCAAGGACGTCGAGGGCGCCAAGGAGTCCAGGAAGATGGACGGCAAGGTCGGCGGCATCGTCAGGTTGTACTTTGAGGGGCCGAGCGAGAAGAAGAAGGCTAAGAAGAAGAAGGAGAAGGAGGAGAAGGAGAGGGAGAGGGAGAGGGAAGATAGGGAAGACGAGTAAGGGAAATCAAGAGGAGCTATACCAGCGTTTGTGAGGTTTCTAGTTACGACGGCCAGTAGCGTGTGGACGAAATACGAAAACATCTTCGAGCTCTATAGCTATGCCTTAGCTGGTTATTCGACGTTGGAACAAGCTACTCCATGTAGCTTGGCGAAGATACCTAGGAGCTATCTAAAACGTCGGCGGAGATAAGAATCTCTTCTAGATTCTTATAATCTGCGTGAATATAGATTAGTAGAAGTACGATCTAAAAGCGGTCGTGTACATACATTCGAAGCAAATAATATATTTATTATTTACATGCACCGATATAGTTGGACCTGTACCGTGAATTTATGTAAGTTATTTTATTATTGATATATTACAAAGAAATGCTTTCGAAGCAGGTATATACAGAATATATTTCCATAACGCCGCTGACGTTAAGCTCTCGCCAGCCTTCTTTCCTATATACCCTCATATCCAAACGTATAATTCTTGGGTATTTAAAGCCTAATATATATCCTCATTTCGTCATCAGCAGGTGTGACACGGGCTGCTTAGTCCTTCATCACAAAGAAGCATGCGCCCAGAACACTGAACGCTATCGCACTTGTCACGAAGCCGGCTGCCACCTTCTCACCAGTCGATATCGGCGGCAAACTGGGCATATACGCTTCCATCGGTCGACCAGCATCGGGATCACCCTTAGATGTCCCTCCTGTAGTTGCAGTTACCGGTGCGACACTCTGCTTCTTGACTAGCGTATATTGTATGGCAGATAATGCGCTCATTTGCTCTCCAACACCAGCAAGGCCGTCGAATTTTTCCTTTGATGTCCACTTGAAGCCGCACGCTGTACCAGCCGGACCTTTATATAGGTCAGCTGATGGTGAGCCAGAGCACTGCAATGCTGCCGCTCCCGCGCAGGACTTGACCAACGGCATGAGCGTATCAAAGGTAAACGGGGCCATTTGTGACGCGGAAGCCATCCATCGCATAAGATAGCCCTTGAAACTTTGCTGGTCGTAGTCGCAAGAGTTGAAGCCTTCACATGGCCGCTCAACCACAATTCCGTCGTCGAAGAAATACTCGTTCGTCCTTTTCACCAGGCCCTCCACTCGCTGTTTCCAGACATCCTGTTCCGTAAAATTGTACATCATGGCCGCGCCCTGTAGGAAAATTCCTGCGTTGTATGTCCACTGGGCTTTATTAGTGTCAGTACAGCCTTGCTCTACGCCTGCTCCATCATAGACGTTGAAGTCATCGTCGATGAATTCGACGTCTTTCATCCAATCCCAGACTTTCTCGGCCCAGTCGGCGTACGTTTGGTTCCCTGTATATCTAGCCAAGCGGGAGGCGATGTTGAAAAAGCAGCCGTTGGAAATGGAGTTCTTGTAGTTATATCCCTTGTTGAACGTGAATACCTGCCACCGCAAACCACCACCGCAGGTATCCGTATCCCATCGAGTCACGTACTCATTAAAGACAGCCTGAACCAACGCTAACCACTGCGGCTGGTCTTCCGGTGGGTTGGGGAAGTTATTCTCGGCAGCAGACATCGCAGACATGGCCCAAAATCCTTGGTCGTCGTTTCCCAGTGATCTTGTCTGATTTTGGGGCATATAATCTCTGTCTTCACCCGCTTGATGTTGCAACGCCTGCATCGTTACGTCGTTGTATGTCTTGTCGCCAGTATAAAACCAATAGTCAACTAGCGTACCAAACATAGCTCCCGCTTCCCACCCTAATATTTTATAAGTAATGGTCATGCTAGAGGAGAAAGGGATACGTACAGAAATACGGATCCGGTAAGTTACCAGGAGTGTCGCCGGTGTTGTTTCCCGTATAATACTTTAACAGCCCGAAAGCAACGGTGCTAGCGGCATCTTTGACGGAATCTAATAGGTGTTAGTTGCGTATGGAAGGCTTGCCATTAATCACGTACCATCGCTACTCCAGTCGACTTGTAGGGCTCCGGTTGCACCTGCCAGCAGGCTTACGACGCCTGCTATACGAAGTGATAATTGCATTATGAAATAAATATAAATATAGTGGAAGAAAGGAATGGAATGGGTCTTGCCCACGAAAGGCCTAGCTTTCGAGCTGAAAAGAAACCGTATCTGTTCAATATGACCGCATGTCCTCAAGAGAGTTACGGGTCAAAAGAAGAGTAAAAGGTCTCGACTGTGACTTCGAATATCGGTATCCAAATCGTTATAAGCGCTCTCGATAAAACCAGACCTCCGAATAAGCACCCAAAAAGCCCACACACTGGAAAACAAGTCGCTAGGACGAAACGAAAGCAATACCAAAAAGGCTCGACCGGTAGCGAGCTAGAAGAGAAGGTATGAGAAGGAATGGAAAAGAAGGAATCGCACGGCGAAACGAAACAAAACGAGAGACTCCGATCTAGAAGCCAATATGAAGAGAAGTGAATGTGTGAGAATAGAAAAAGACACGAGCTCTCTCCCCCCAAGAGAGCAAGTTTAGAAAAGACAAGGTGGGCCAGTCCATAGTTGCAAAAGTCTATGGCTGTCCAGAGCGGTAATAGTAAATACACCCCTCCCCTGTCGGAGGGGATTCACGAACGTAGAAAGAAAATACGTCAATCAGCTCCGATCGTCTAAAGCTTAGTCCCTACCTAATTATCTGGTGTGCGTGCAGTTCCATTTCGACCCGGGAGGCTATGCTATATGAATCGGCGTGCTGAAACCGTTCGGGTTGGATCTGTGCGGAGCGCGTCTCAAAGGAGAAGGGACCGGGGTATGAGAATGCATATCATATATGAGATGAGACGGTTTTTTTTCAGATGGTGATTATTTTATTGAAATCTTACTAGTTCGTAGATCATGAGCGTATGTGCGGCGGCTCAAAATCAAGGGACTCTGCTGATTTCCAGTCTTACCCGTTAGGAATAGATTTAAAAAAACAACCCGAAGGTTGATGATGTTGAAGAAGTCTCCATACTATGTAGGAGTGGAAGTTGAAGTAAACGAGAAAAAAAAGGTGTGGGAACATGAATGTCTACCCCTGGACTTACATAGTACAATACTGTAGGTACCTGAACAGGGGTGTTTGCTGTCCCGGCATCACAATACCCGTTCGTAGCTTCTTACATTTCAGTACTGCTTACATGTACATTATGATGTACATTATGGTATAGGTAAGGTAACTTTGTAGCACTTTCTATTTCAAATTCAATTAGAAAATGACCTTCCTCATATTATTTATTATTAAATTGCTACAGCTCGTCAGCAATTCCTACTTGTAGAAGGTAACCACTACTATATAAACTAGACGTGGAAGAGGATTCACGAGTTCGGAAAAATGGTCAGACGAAAGAGTTGCATGCAAATCAAGCAGCTTGAGAACGCACAGCCGGCGCCTCTACCAGATCTTGAAATCTATTGATAGTCTAAAGAGAAAATACTTTTTTGGTATCGATCGAAATCCCGAGTGCAATCGATTGCAACTCACTGCAAACCATTCATTCATCATAACCGCTCACCGCTCACTGTGAGAACTCTCTAGCCCCTTTTTGTTAATCATTTCCTTCCTGCAAAGATAATCATATTAGAAAACGTCACTTCATCTAAAACATGTTTAAGCTTTCCGCTTCTTAGATGGGGGTTGGGCACCGTTAGCTTTGGGTTTCTCTTCCTCGTCATCGTCAGCCATCTCTTCGTCCTCGTCATCCTCGAAGTCGACTTCGCTAATGTCGGCTTCCTGGGCTTGGCCTTCGAAACGTGTCAGCAACTCCTTCTTTATCAGCTTATTATCAGGATATGACTTACTGAAGTACTTGATGGCGTTCACCCAAAGGTCGTCGCTGATGGCAAGCGCCACTTCTTCACCGTCGGGGAAGATCTCGAGGGACAGAGGGTCCTCCTCATCATCATCCTCGTCGTCATCTTCCTCCTCAGCAGCCTTGAGTTCAGGAACCTTGCCTGCGGCTCTATCGGCTCTCTTCTTCTTCTCTTCCGCGGCGGCGAGACGGCTCTCCTCAGCAGAGATGTTCAGACCTCGATATCCGAACCAACCGAAGAAGGAAACTGCGCCTAAGCCTGTGGCCTCGATCTTTTCCTTCAGAGCCTTCTCATCAGGGGTGTAGTCCTTCTCCTTCTTTAACTTGGTGCTGTCGGTGTTGGGCTGCTTCTTGTCGTTCTCCCAGACCTTTACGACCAGATCAAGCATTCCCTGGGTAAGATCTTTCTCGGGGGACTTCCACTTGATGGGGACAGGGTCACTGACGAGACCCTCATCGCCGTCCTTAGAGAGACGGTAGTAGAATTTCTTCTCGAGAACCTTGTCCTCGAACCATTCGTTCTCTCCAAATTCTAGCTTGATAGATACGCTGCGGGGATCTCCCTGGCCGCCATTCTCAATCTCAAAGTGGGAGACGGAGACTGAAGTCAGTGCGGATAAGAGCACAGCAGAATCGCTAGGCTGAATATATTGGTCTAGATCCGGAGGTGCCTGCTCAAAAACCAGGGCCCAGAAGTTGGGAATCTTCTCGACCAGCTTGGCTCTTCTCTCATAAAGAGGCCTGGTGAGAGCAACCTGTTGACGAACTAATAAACACGTAAGTAGGTGTTTCTTTTATATGCGCAGATAGAACTCTGAGACAGTAGAGTGAGGGCTTGAATGTTGCAAATAAAGTACTTACTTATTTCTGTCTCGACGTCCTCGAAGTCTCTGTCAAGGTCCATCAACTCCTCGTAGGTGGCAATGGCCTGATCAATCTCGTCCGACGACATGGCTAAAGTTGTTCTAAGTTGGTGATATTTGGAAGGTGATAAAGGAACTTAGGAAAGTGATATGTATCGAAGGAAAGCACAAATCAGGCTCCCACCAGGTTCTTTTATATGAGAAAAAAAAACTACTTGTGTTATGAGAAAAAAAAAATCTTGTCGATCAGTTAAATCTCGTTTATTGGTTGACAAGTGCTAGCGGATAGGCGGTTGTCACCGTCAGGGCAGTAATCAAGTGGGGTATTTTTCCTCCGCAGAGGTCTTGGCAAGGGTCTACTTGCCACTAAAACCGGCGAGAACTCAGACTCATCCTTCCTAATAAGGAAAAACTTTTTTTTTAGCACGTTATTTATCCTTACCTACGGTGTACCTAGGTATTTACACAACATTCAATCTGCGTACCTACAAAATTACATCCGAGTCAATTAAGTGAAACACAGTGAAAGAAATAAAACTGATACAAAGTACGCTTAGACATTCAAGTATGACTAGAACACATATGTGTGAGATGTACATTAAACTTTTGGAAGAAAACGGACTAATACCTTGCACAACTGAAGGTTTTGAAAGTCGAGCTTGAAGTATTTACATACAGTAGTACCCAAGTAAAAAAAAAAACCAAGGAAAAAGAAAAGAAAATGCAGGTCCCCTGCAGGCTAGACCATTGCAGAAGGTGGGGGGGAGAGCAAAACTCAGATTTCGATGGTGGGATAATCCCACCTGATCGGGAGGCGGTCGTACCTGGCAGAAAAATAATTATTATCACCATTATCACCATCATCACCTTCCAATCGTTATCGGAGTTAGACGGGGTACAAATCGAATATCAGTAGTCGCATCCTAATATTCACTATCTTGACTCTTCCCCGATCCTACCGCTTATATTCCATTCCGCCCAGCATGAACGGTCTTCCTGGAGCTGGCGTTAGCGCCGGTGCGGGACAATACGATCCGAACGATCCCAATGTCAAAAGAGTGCGTTTCGTCTGTCTAACTCTCCGGTGGAAGCACCAGCTAACTTTTTTGCGGCCGAGCTAGACGATTGCGTTTATGAACGCGACGATGGAGTCGTGCTTTGGCAAGGCTGCCGTTTCGGGTGTTATGGGTTTCGGTATGGGTGGTTTGTTTGGGATGTTTATGGCTTCTGTACGTTGTTGCGACTCTTACCACCACCACACTTACCTTTCTACCTACATACCTAGGTACCGAAGAAGCACAACATAACTCTTAACTAACCAATCCCCTTGCAAACCCGTACAGATGGCCTACGACACGCCCTTCCACACGCCCGGCGCCGCGGGCGCCGCGCCAACGCCGATATCGAGCCTTCCGTGGCGGCAGCAGCTCAAGGTCGGGTTCAAGGACATGGGGTCGCGATCGTACAGCACGGCGAAGAACTTCGGTCTCGTCGGCCTCATGTTCTCGGGCATCGAGTGCGGCATCGAGGGGTACCGCGCCAAGAACGACATGTTCAACGGCGCCGCGGCCGGCTGTCTGACGGGCGGTATACTCGCGAGGGGAGGAGGGCCGGCGGCCGTCGCGGGCGGGTGCGCTGCGTTCGCGGCGTTTAGTACGGCTATTGATGCGTGGATGAGACAGCCGAAGGACGACGAATAAAGAAAGAGATAAGTACGAGGTGTTGCGTTGTGTTATTATAAAGAGTTTGGTTGGTTGGCGTTGGAAAGGGTTGCATAGGTAGGATCAACGGCGTTATGGTTTCCGCGGCTCTATGCATATATAGAAGGGGCGGCATCACATTCTCCACTTAGGATCTTGAAATGTACAGAAGATACGACGGGGAGGCTGCTGATACTGCATGACGATATAGTCATCCACGATAGAGTAATGTAAATAACGACAATTCAGCTTCTGCGTGAGGTCGTTTATACTTACATCCAAACCCATATTCTGATCACTTTAACTATTATACTTGCAGTGACTTATGACAGGCTACCGTATCTGTAAATTCTGTTCGAATATTCTTATCAACTTCAACTCATTCATATATTTAGGCTATGTGGTGGAATAAACCAAGATGCACGAAATAGGCTGTATCAAATTATACCATTACTTGCGTTTGTCCCTAAGCCAAATAAATACAACCATAACCTATCTAATATATCATAACAATATCTCGTAGAGTTATTTTCTCCATCGTGCAGAATACTGCCCATAATCGTTCCTTTACATGGTACAAACCGCCCATTAGCCTCATAAGCCTCTATATCCTGCTAGCCCTTCGTCACTTTTTCATCGATCCTCGTAGTAATTCCCGCCCCTTTAAAAATATCGAATAGCCGCCAACTCCAAAAAGGTACTAGCTATCCATTAAGCGGTGTAAACTTTCGTGCCATTAATTAAGTCGCCTTGTAGACTTCGAATCTACCAAACTCCCAGAACGCACTGGTAAAAGCATCGGGGTTATTAGCGACGTAGTCGGTGCAGTTACTCGGGCCTATAAATGTTTAGCAATGGAACACTCGGAATAATAAGTTAGTGATAACCTACAGCCGCTTGAAGCATACAATGCGCTAGCATACTGCCCGCAGAGATCGATGTTAGCAATGATGCTCTGGTTCTTGAAGTGCGAGCCGATGTCACAGTTCGTGTTCGGGAAGTCAGCAGAGGCTGAGCCCCAGCTGCTCGGATCCGGATTCTTGGCTGTGATATCGGTAGGGATGTTGCTCCTGCCGAACTGCCACACCCGGATACCCTCGTTACGCCACTCCATCGCGATAATGCCGCCCTGTGCGTCATTGTACGCGCTGCCGTAAGTAGCAGCAGAGCCCCTAACTCCGCAACCGGCGTTATTATCGGTGGCATTGTAGCAATCATTAGAGAGACTCGAATCGCTCATTATGCGCTTCACATCCATCGAGCAGCCGTCTGTCGTGTGCAGCGTCATTTGGTTGCCGTCGGTAGCTTTGTTTGCAGCCTCCATCACATCGATCTCGCCATGGTCCGGCCAGTTGGCGGGGTCGACAAGCCACAAGGCGGGCCAAGTTCCACATCCGAACGGCGTGTGCTTCACGTCGAAGATGAAAAGGCCATTTTCGTACTGCGTCTGAGATTCAAGGCGCACGGAAAAGCGGCCAGTGGATGCATCAGGCACAGATTCAGGACCAACAGAGGTATCAACTCTTATAATGGCCGAATCCTCAGAAGCATATGTGAGGTTCTTAAGCAGGCAATTATTAGCGAGGGTTCCGAGGGCCGAAAAAAAAGTAAGCACTTACCAATTGCGTAGCTTGTTCTCTTGGGACATAATGAACGAATCCCTGTGCCGGATCGTATCCCACGAAATAATTGAATTTGTCAAAGAAGGTTGTCCCAGAGTCTAGGTATGATCAATTAGTTTCGTTTAGATTATTATGTGAAATACGATCCAATATAGCTTACATTCATCTGCCAAGGCGTAATTGAGCTTAGTATAATTCGGGTATCGATTCGCTTTTGTGACCTCGACTGGGACGACTATGACGATAATGAGAATGATAATCGCAGCAGCCACAACGATAGCCCAAGTCTTTTTACTCCAAGACCTTGGATTCCACCAAGGTGCAGCTGATTGGCTTCGCATGTTTCGTCGTGGATAATCTGAATAATCTTGTCCTTGGGTTGAATAGTAGGGTGGTGGTCCAGTTACCATCTCAACCGGGCCGTCGGTATCTCTGACTTGAAATGAAGCAGGTCCAGCCTTAGGCTGGGCGGGCGTGTTCTCCCAACCCATATTTGTACTAGAATTTTTACTCGGGCCTGCAAGATAAGCTCGTGAAAAAGGTTGCGGCGAACTTCGCTTAGAGACCGTCCGATGCCGAATGCTGTTGCCTGCTGTGCCGCAAGGGTTTTACCAATAGCCTGAAATTCAATTTGACTGGTAGCCCCGTCCAAACTGGCGACCTTTTTTTTCCCTTTTTTTCCTAAGAGGTGTATGCTTGAGGGATTGCGAGGTTACAAGCCGCGGTTCCTCAAGTTATGCTGGAGTTATACTAGAGTTATACTGTAGTTAAGAGGTGGTTGGTACAGAAATTCAATAGCGTTACTTGGTGTGGCGTATAAAGTTGTTTAAGTTGTTGATGGTGGATAGATTATGAAATGGTTTCACCGGAATTTACTTTGAGCTTCAGAGTCTATTTTATGTAGCGAAAGACAAAAGTTGTCAACCCACTTGTTCAGAAAGCAGTTGACAGGTTAGTTAGCAATACGAGATAAAGACCTTCCCCCTAAGCTCTAAAGTACTACAGCAACGAACTATCACCACCAATGAAAAGGTTGCATATGTCGTACCACAATGGAAAGACTGGAGAAAAAAAGCTGACGCGTTGTGAGTTCCACGTTTTAACGCTGAAGATGCGCCGGTCTATCTTCCGGTCTAATGGTTGGTAGCGGTTGCTACGGGTTGTTACGTATTGCTACGTAGTTTGTGCCAAGGTTTGATACGACATATCACGCTACATTTCGTTAGGTTTAGGCTAGGTACCTACTTCCATCCCACGCCAGAGATGGAATCCGGTTATCTGGTACCTTATCCCGTCCTTCTCTGATATGATGTGTACCTTTCTCATTTAGTATGTGTTGTACCTGGAGTTGCGGGTCCTTACGCACTTGTTTCACTGCAATCTGATCCGCGCTACGATCGAGCACAGCCTACCGATGACGTGCGGATACCTAGCCTAATCGATTAGATGGTCTCGGTACAATTCCGCTAAGCTACAGCGAATGAAATAACGTGCCAAGGCGTAATCCACGTTCTAGAATGTCTACTCTCCATGGAGGTGCCGTTTGATTTCACTAGGTAGGTAGGTAAGATAGTAGCGATGAGCTTATTTATAAAGTGTTAATCTTAAAGATATCAAATAACTCAGCCTTACAGATACTCTTGGTCATACAATCCCATCCCATATATCATTAGGTACCTAGGTAGTTATACAACTAGAAATTTTACAAAACCTTTCTGCGCAACCATCCAAGACCATTAGCTTCAGGTACTGTAACATGCTAAAAATGATACTCCGATCCAAACCCCCCCACAGAAATTGATCACTTCTAGCATATCAAAGCGGATGTCGCCCTTTGCGGAGGGTCGCACCGCACTTCATTTTCTGGGAAAAGACACCCCAAAAGCTGATTTCGGCAAACGGGAATTATCCGGTCTGGGAGTTTGGGTGATACAGCATGATATAATACACACAGTGTCTACTTCGTAGAATATGGAATGTCAAGGGCATATTTATTGATCATACTGACCATACTAATCATACTACCCTACCCGGGCCTCGTACTGGAAAATACCCGAGTCCTTAAGCTAACTCCTAAATTATAGAATCGAACTGGCAAGACTTATATATTGGAAAGACTACGGGGGTCATCATGGAGACTGAAACTTTGAAAAGGGCGAGTTAAGGGCGAGATTCTGAAGGGTGTCGACGTTCCCGATCGTTCTATAGGGTGGCAATGGAACATTGAGAGCTGAAAGAGTAAACATTACACGGCTTAGATGCGGGGGATAACCTACGGCGATTGTCAGATAGATAAGATCGTGCGGTTTCTACCCGCCGGGAGTAAGAATATAGCTCGAATTTACGATATGTGGCGTACCTAAGACGCAGGAGGAAATCAAGATTCGAATTACCGAGTCAGATGGCTCCAATTAACTGGTTTGCTAGGTACCTACCTACCTACCTAATTGTGGTGTGCTCCAATATCTTTATATAGGTAGTTGAGGTTAGGGGGGTAGGTATTACACCGTGGTTTTACTCTGGCATATCTTCCACAAGTTTCAATCATCCCAAGATTTACTTCACAATGCTACGCGAACTTATATACGGCTCTATCGGGCTGGTCCTTTTGGCCTACGCGTTGGACTATGTGCTCCGTTTCGTGGACGATGCGCGGGAACCCAAGCGTGTGAATCCAAGAGTCCCTTTGATCGGCCATGTTCTTGGATTGACCAAGTATGGATCGTCGTACTTTATGTACACAAGGTAGGTTTCATGAAATCCATAGTAAGCGAGAAGTGAGAAGTTGCATGTATATATATATATGATTCCTGTCGAACACCGATATCGTCACGTATACAAGGGCGTGGAGGGGGATTGATTCTCATATATAAGGTAGCTAATCCCTAGCTGAACCCTGTTGATAGTACGAGGACCGAAGCCGAGATGTACACGCTCGCCGCCTTCAACACCAAGTTCTACGTGTGCAATTCGTTGCGCCTAATGCCTCTAATCCAGAAGGCCTCCAAGACGGTATCTTTCCGCCCGTTTATCAAGACAGCCGCAGACAAGATAGCCGGGAGCTCAAGCGCGGGTGGCGAATTGTTCAGCGGAGCCCTTGCCAGTGATTACGAGCATATATTAAGGGCCACGCTGGCTCCTGGGCCGTGGCTAGACGAGCAAAGTCTGCGCATGGGACGGAGCTGCGCTGCTCTGGTGGACGCTCTACTCGGCGGTGGAGGAGAAGAGGGAAAGAAGATCTGGCTATTGGGATGGGTGAGGCACATCGTCATACAGGCGAGTAGCTGTGGTATTTACGGTCAAGAGCACCCCTTTCGAGATCCAGTAGTTGCAAAGGCGTTTTGGTGAGTGGGCTTTTTGATATTACTATTTAGTAGCACTGCGTCCCTGGGTCTTCTATCTAGAAAAAAAAAAAAAAAAAAAAAAAGAAAAGAAAAAGAAAAGAAAAAGAAAAGAAAAAGAAAAGAAAAGAACTGTTTACCCGAAGGCTAATAGCTCGGGCATCAGGGAACTCCATGTCCACTTACCGAAGAATATGGCAGGTCTGGACTTCTTCAAAAAGTGCGCCAAAGCCCGCGAGGTCCTCCACACGGCCCTCCTGAAGTACTGCGCCGCACCGCACGCCGACGCCGCCCTTAGCGTCTTCGAGCGGCAGCGCGTGCTAAGGGAAGGGGGCATGACCCTCGAGGACGCCGCTAAGCAGGAGACCAGCGTATCCGTCGCTATATTCGCCAACACCGCCCCGACGCTGTTCTGGACTATCTGGGAGCTCTACTCGCGGCCGGAGGTGCTGGAGGAAGTTAGGCAGGAAATCGAAGCGAATGCAGTTTTTCGGAAATCAGATATGGAGGAGAAGGCGCATGATGATACTGAAGCCGAAACGGGAGCCGACTTTGTGCTCGACGTGGCTGCTCTCAAGACGCAGTGTCCCCTCCTTCTCTCGGTCTTCCAGGAGACGCAGCGAACCCGCCACGTCCACGCTAATATCCGAAAAGTCCTAGCCGACACGCTCCTCGACGACGGGCGGTACTTCCTGCGCAAGGGGAACTACGTGATGATGCCCGGATCGCCTATCCACGCCGACGTGCGCGTATGGGGACAATCGGCCGGCGCATTCGACCCGTACCGGTTCGTACCCGCCAACCACCGCGCCAAAGCAAGCAACCCCAACAATGTCGCTGCCGCCCCCCCTCCTAGCGCCTTTCTCTCCTGGGGAGCACCGCCGTCCCTCTGTCCCGCGCGACAGTTCGCGTCCACGGAGATCCTGATCATAGCGGCGCTGCTGACCATGCGGGTCGACCTAACACCCGCCACAAGCAACGGCGAGTGGGAGGCGAAACCCGCTTTGAACCATGGCGAATTCGTTGCAGTGTGCAATCCGGCCGAGGACGTGGAAATGCATATGGATATTAGGGAGAAAGGCCTAGGGAAATGGGCGCTGAAGATGGCGGGGAGTAAGACAAGAGTGCCTATCGCATCTGGTTAAGCGGGTTGGGAACTGTTGTGGTTGGTTTATACGGCAGTGAGTAGGATGTCATGGGCAGTAGAAGATGATTCTTATTATTCGAGCATAGTTTATAGCTCCGATTATGTCTACTCGTCAACGATATCTCCGTTCTTAGTTTTATGTTGGGTCTATTATTGAAGCTCTGCCCAGTCGCAACCTTCAGATTCAGGTGGAGGTTGTAATACAAGCTATTTTCTAGATCTTAGAAACTGGATATGGTATTCATCCTCTAATAGTGTAGCCGGTTGAGAATGTGATGCTATTAGGATTTGGGAGTAACATGACTTGAGATGGATTTGTTTACGAGACACACATTTTGTTACCTCGTTGTAGGCATTCTAAATAACTAGCCTGGTATTACGAGTTGGTAAGGGTGTTCCTTCAATGAACCGTGTTTAAATTTTCGCCTAATACGCCTTATTCTATTTATGCATGTTGGCTAAGATGTCGTTATTGTTAGCATCAATCGGCCTGATCGGTTATATACTGGTGTTGACCTGGTGTGATGGGGCGCGGTGCAGCTACAAAGGACTAGGTTAGGGGAAAGTAGTGGCCCTGTCGACGAGAACCATCGGATTATATAGATACACGCTATGTAGCAATTCCCCAGCTCTTCCAACCATATGCGGCTATGCACGTAGAGACAATATGTGATAAATATTAAGGTATACTGGCCCTTCAATCGTCCTCGTCGACTCGAGCACGTTTCGGTTGCCTCGACTCTGTTTCCTGCAACCCAAAGCCCCTCTTGGATGAAGAACTCTGATCCACCTCGGCCATGAACTTGTCCATTTGAAAAGGGTCATTACCAGCTGTATCCTTCTCGAATTGAACCGGTCCTTCTCGTACCTAGTCCCAATATAATTAGTACGAGTCAACAACGTGTGCGAATCTTGTAAAATATTACTAACCTCGGCATCTCCAGCCCCCTTAAAAGTCCCCTTACCCAATACCTCGCCAAATCGACTCGTTTTCTGAATCTTAGCCATTTCTCGGTCTCCAGCTCCCTCATCCTCGTAATCGTCCATGTTCTGACTTGGTCGATATATACTGCTTATGGCATCCTGTGCTGCAAAGAGCGGCTTGTCGTACGGATTATCTTCGTTGATGCCGCTGTCGAAGCCGCTCGACTGGTTGAATAGACGTGAATCATACATAGATTCGGCTTGTTGCGTGGGCTTTGCCAAGCCAAGTGCAATCTTTTCAGAAATATCACGGCCCTGCTCCCTTGCCATAACTTGGATTCGCCTCTCCGCACCCATGCGAGATTGGCGAAGTTTACGTTCCTCTTCTCGTCGTCTCTCCTCGCGGGCCTTTTCTCTTTCACGAACTTCTGAGTCGTCACTATCTGAGCCAGAATCTGAATAACTATAGCTGCGTGAGCGCGACCTGGATCGTGAATCGCGGGAGGTTCTGGAGTCGCGACGTTTTGACGCGCCAGCACGCTCTTCTCGAGCTTTCTGCGCAAGCATACGCAAGTTTTCCTCCTTCTGTGCCTTCTCCTTTTCAGCAAGTCTTTGCTGCATGAGCGCTCGCTGGCGGACTTCCTCTCGAGCATGTCGATCCGCCATGAAGAGCGCCTCTGAGAATTGTGCGAACTTGTCGTTAATCGTAACATCTTGTAATCCTCTGCCGTCTGCCGCCAATCTCTTGTCGAGAGGAACTGTGAAACCCTTTGGATTCTTCCAATTCGATACCGGGGGCGGGATCTTCCACATTTCTTGGTCTTCAGCGGTCAATTTTCGGGGTGGGGAGTGCATGACGGGCGGCGGAGGGCTGGGAGGTCCACGGGGGATCTTCTTGTGCTTGAATTTGGGTGGTTCCACTGTATTATATGAGGTCAGTAATTATGATATATAGGCGTGAAGAAGTCTATTTAGAAAAGGGAAAAGAAGGATGAGGGTACGTACTGGGATCCTTTTGCCTCTCTACGATCTTCATGATTCGGTCTTGCTTCTTCGAGTTGTCTCCCATCTGATTCGCTGGGGTATAGCGCACGAAGGTAGGATCCTTTCGCGACCCAACATTTACGTTCTTCGGTTTCTGGGCTGCGACAGCACCGCTAACGAGCGCAGCGAGGGCCTTGGCCGTTCGTTCTTTCGTATCCGCCACCTCTTGCTCGCTAGGCCTCTCTAGATTAATCTCGCCTGCATCTGCACGTTGTCGAAGCGGAATGAGATCTTTAAACGACGAATGAACTATCCTCCCTTCACCGTGGCCCTGTCTCGCGATAGCATCATATTTGACCTTCCCGGAGGCATCGACTTGAATTGCCAGAGCATTGCTTTTACCAGACTCTTTACCCATCGATAAAGGATATTGAGCGATGGGGATCTCTGGGAAAGCACCTCCATCGCCGAAATCTTCCTGGCCCCTTGGCCGCCATCCCGCACGCTGACCGTATGGCGGCGGACCAGTTCTTCGAAGTACGATTTGCGATTCGTCTATTTGACCGGCACCGACAATTCGAGGACCACGCTGCTGCGCGTGGGCTGGGATATCTTCATCCTCGCCAGTATACTTCGGCTTTGGCAATGCAGCCGTAAGTGATGCCGCCATGGTGAGGATTGAAGATGATTATGATGTTTTGAAGAATTTATTGAAAAACTGGCTGGGTCAAGTTTGCAGCGTCCAGCAAGTTTAAAGCCGTAGATGCGTCGCGGTTCTGCAAGGCGACCTACTAATTAAAGTGGAGAAGAATTGAATTGTGGCTGGAACTTTTTACATCCATGTATTTATTCTTGCCACGATGCTGCCAACGGAATATATGCATCTAACGATTAGGACGAATTATCCAATGTTTAATACCAAAATACGAGGCGGTTTAACAACCTAACATTAACACTTAACTACGAAAGAAGCTTAGGGCTGCTCATAGAGTATTATAGTAAACTCATAACAGCTACAAAAAAGACATCAAGTTGGGCATGTCTAGAGCGACATACAGTAGCCGACAAACATTCCAGAATAGGTACAGCGCACATCACTTACACGAAAAATGCATACACTGAATCTCACGTGTGCTTGGTATACAAATCATCGTAACACGTACTTCTAAACTTTGGAATAGCTGATATTCCCATGTCGTAACCGAAATGCTTCTTCTCGTCCGATTATCCCGCCAATTCTCACTCCAGTTTGACTCCTATGATACATAACGCATGAGGTGCCAATGCCAACCGGTGTACCAATACGCCGCAAAACCAGTTTTGACATACAACTCCAAATTCTGCATTTACACGTAACCCTTGCGTGCACCCTGGAATATTCTTAGCATAAGCATAGTGACTCGTAACCAAAATACATACCTGGAAGAAGAATCGGACAACGAAAACCTGCAAAGCGCCCATGCAGATCACCATTAGGCATTGGATCAAGCTGAAGTTGACAATTCGCGACTCCGTACTTCGGACGGTACTAAAGTTTCGGTTTTCTCGAGTACGGAAATATTTTTGGTTTCGTGCAATCGTGGATAGTTGGCCTGACACCTTGTATATGGATTCTTCGAGGGCTGTCGTCTGTTCGGGAGTTGATCCTTGCTTAGAGGGAAGTTGGGCCCGTACTTCATCCTCAACCTAAAGAGAACTGGGTCAGAACTGGCATGTATTGTTCAAGGACAAGGACTCCCACTCACAGAGATCTCAAAGTCGACGAACTTCTCCGAATACGTGCTCATCTCATTATCGAAGCAGAACTTATACTCGCCAACCTCATTGGCCGTGAAGACGAAATCACCCTGACGCTCCTTCTCTCCTTCCAAAATGACTTTGTCTCCGGGACCAGTTACTGCATAGTTAATGTCGAAAGAGCCACCCGATTGGACCTATAATAGCAGCCAGTCAGCGGGGCAGTTATCAAGGCAATGCGCATAGAACATACGGCGAAGTAGAAGGCAATCTTGGAGCCCTTCTTCTCAGCTAATGCGTAAAAGCAGGCCTTCTCGTTTGCCCCAATCTTATAAGTTAAAGCTGTCGCTGAGACTAAAGAGAAAAGGCAGGCAAATAGCCCAGCCGAAAATAATGTTAACTTCATCTTGCGTTGTTGTGCGCAGTTGGAAAGTTGTGCAGTTAGTCGAAAGCTTGGGGACCTTCTGGACAACTTGTCGCAAGCGATAATTGATTAGCTTCAAATGCCTTCAAATGCCACGCCTTAAGGAACAAGGAACATTGAATCCAAAAGGGCCAAGAGTCAGGGGTCGGGTTATTACTTGGCCCGTCTTTTTATGCTACATTGCAGATTGAAACCTGCGGTAGGTACTTGGGTACTTAGGTACTTAGGCACATCTTCCCTGCGATGTACCGAAGTACAGTAGCTCATCCGACGGAATTTAATCAGTTGAATTCAATTGGTCCCAGATAAAACATACCGGCGGGGAATAGTGGAGAGCTTCAGCCACATTTGACAGGCATAGATGTAAGTATCACTCCACTGTCGTCACAGATTAGCAGCTAACAAGCTAACATAACATTGCGACAGGAGGTTTTGTTCGGTAACTTGCGACAGAAACCCTACCTTTCGCCCTACTTCCCAACTTTTGCATCTTACATTTAGGTTACAACTTTAGATGGACTTTTCCTACCATCTCTTCGTGACGCCATCATAGGCTTCCAACTGCGGAGTTTCTTTTTCATAGTTATCTCAAATCTATACTATTTCTTCCTCTCATTCACATACCTTAGGTGCCTATATATATTACGTTAACTATTGTTCATCTGACTCCCAAACTACTTGTACTCTGGCGAACGATTCTCTCTATAGGTCGGATTAGATTTGTTTTCCTTTTCGGCCCCCGAACTCATTACATTGTTAATGATGGGGGAACACACTAAAAGAACGGCGGCGATCACGTCCGCAGGTATTCGAATCGCGTCAATAGTCTTTTTAAGATGGGTAAGAGCTTTTACCCCCTTAACTCTTACTATGAACTCTACTAACAATACCAGGTCGCTTTACCCGTAAGTCACCCGAATTAATACGTCATCTACGCCGATACTGTCTCTTACTTAAACTGACTAACGACAATAGCCTTTCATTCCGATAATTTACACACTATTTGCTATCTATCTTCCGTCCTTTATTGCGACTTACGCGACCGAATCTCAATACGAACTTATTGATGAGGTCGATGTAGTTCTTAAGGAAGATATCTTGAATAAAGATGAGGTGGCTAACGGAACAACTGACGAAGCTGTTGTGGTTGAAGAGATAGATGTTGAAGAGACAGCAGCAGTTGTGAAGAAGCCTTTAAATCCCCTTGGCACCCTCTTGAAAGGAACTCCGAACCCGAACAGTTTTCTCCTAACCGCGTTAACGTTCTTGCTCAACCTTGCCTGCGTCGCAATGGTCACTGACATGGTATACTCACCCCGGTGGTTCCATCCTAGTCATGACCTTTCGTTTGCTCGCGTTGGATATGTATCGGACACCGAGGCGAAACTACTCATCCGCGAGCCCGATCAAACCAAAATGCCCATTACTGTCCAAGTTCATATCAAGGATGCGCAACCGCCATTTGACAATCCGGTATGGCAGGTAGCTGGCAGCGTTCTGTCGACAACTAACGCAACCGACTTTACCGCGGTGGTCAATATTCCCTTAAGCAACTCCAAGCAGCGGGTATATGAATGGATGACCTCGAACAATCATACAGGCCAATTTACATCTGCTCCTAAACCAGGTTCTCTACCCGAGCTTTTTGACGGCAAATTCACTTTCCTGTCTACCTCGTGCATTGTTCCGCGTCTTCCTTACTCTCCGTTAGACCACCCCTTGGCTTTCCCAGGCATGAAACATTTAGCGAAGGTATTACCAAACTTGGGCGCACAGTTCATGTTATTCCTCGGCGACTTCATCTACATCGAAGTACCTATGCGATTCGGCGAGACCGTTGAGCATTATCGACAGAAATACCGACAAGTCTATGCTTCTCCCGACTGGCCAGCCGTGGGCCAGAATCTTAGCTGGATTCACGTCCTTGACGACCATGAAATTTCCAACGACTGGGATTCGAAGTCAGCTGGTGTCTACGAGACGGCCGTAGACCCTTGGCATCATTATCAAACTGCGGTTAATCCTCCAGAAGCTAAGAAGGCTGGGGGACAGGGTATTGTATCGCGCAAAGGAGCTACATATTTTTCCTTCATTCAGGGCCCTGCAAGCTTCTTCATGCTTGATACCAGAACCTATCGTTCCAAGAACTCAGAGCCGTTCGATAGCGAAAACAAGACGATGCTTGGCGACACGCAACTTGGGGATTTCCTTGATTGGATACGTCGCCCGGAGCCCAAGGGAGTCAAGTGGAAGGTTGTTGCCAGCTCTGTCCCCTTCACGAAGAACTGGAGAGTGAACACTAAGGATACCTGGGGTGGCTTCCTAGCTGAGCGCCAGAAGATTCTCGAGGCAATGTGGGATTCTAGCAGCAATGGTGTGGGTTTTGTGATCTTATCTGGAGATCGTCATGAATTCGGTGCCACAGCCTTCCCGCCGCCAAAGAATAGCACATGGTCCGAAAGTGCGACTGTCCATGAATTTTCGGCCAGCCCTTTAAACCAATTCTATTCGCCTATTCCTACTTATAAGCAGACAGATGATGAAGATGTTGAGCTCAAGTAAGTTATGCAATAATCTTCTTATATCGATACCATATTAACATTAGCAGGTACATAAACGCGGGCAACTCCAAGTTTGGCGCAATTACTATCGAAAAGTTTGCGGAAGGCGAGCAGAGCAGCCTGAAGTACACCCTTTACATCGACGGCGAAGAGAGGTGGAACACGGTGATCTTGTCGCCGGAACCATTACATCCCGTGAAGACGGGAGGAGGTTCTTTCTGGGACAGGCTTCGGGGACTTTGATCCCGGTATAGGAGATCTCACATATAATACAACAATTAGCTATATTCCTATATACGCTGGGTTAGGCATAAAATTTGCTGGGCAGATGAATAGAGTATAGTTTTTAATGCAGAATCCACATCGGTCACAGGGTGCAAGGTGTTGAATGCGAGCGAATACATACTTCCCCCTTTTATTCCAAGTATATTTTCATGATATGATCTAGATGTTCTTCTATATTACATCTTGGCGGTGATAGTTCCCCCAAATTGTTTACATTATCGTCTCAACCGCACAAGTTACCAATCACTACGTCTACTAGCGCTACTCTCAGAGTCCGTCGTCGGCGGCGCGCTATTAGATCTTCCGCTGCCATTCTCCGTCGACGTTCCCGAATTCCTCTGATCCGACGGGTAGAAATATTCTCCCGATAGATTAAACGACGCCCGTCTCAAGCGTTCTAGTTTGCGTCCCCTTGGCGACTCTTCTTCTGCTAGGCATGCTTCCTCAAGCAGCTGCAATAGCTTCGCGCTTACTTTCTCGATGGCTCTTCGTATCTCGTCTATGGTTTTAGGGTTTCGACGTTTCTGCTCGCCTTCTTGGGCCGTGTCGTATGGTTTGGGCTTTAATGGAGGCGTGCGGGTACTTCCTGGGCTGTTCTTGTCTCTGGTACTTTCGTCTTGATAGGTGATGGTGGTTTTGGTGGAGGCTTCGGATACCGACTCCAAGGAAAATTGCAATAGCTCTTGCTCTTGCTCTTGCTCAGGCGATGGTGGGGGTGTTTTGGTTAGCGAGGGCGAGGATTTCCAGTCCGCGAGCTCGGTAGCAGATGGTTTTTTCCCGTCGCGTGTACTTCGTTCCACGGGCTTGGTTGCTGTTAAGTCGTACGCAGCTGAGCTCAGGAGTTTGTCGAGTATGTAGAGACCGCCACGAGAAAAATCTTCGGGGAGGACTTGTGCGAATGCGCGATGGTTAGCACTACTCGGAATGTACGCGAGATTAATCCGGGGGTAGCCTGCTGGTAAAGACTCCGATGCGCCTGGTCGTGATGGGGACCTTTGATGCCTTGGCCCATTTGGCTTGGGACGTGTCGGAGACGTAGTTTCGGCATGGCCGTGAGTGGGAATTGAGCCGTGAGTGGAGTGGCCGTCCGCTTGAGAGCCGGGGGAATAAGCTGAGATTTGGGAACGATGGCCTTGGCCTCTCTCAATGTTCCGTGGGTCCTGTAGACTTATATGAGGATTAGGAGTATGCGGATAGTTACTCTGCAATCCACTACGCATTATATGATTTAGTTGCGGAGAATTAGGATTTGAATTAGGAGATACTGGATGGCGCCAAGACGGCCAGTAGGTTCGTTGTGTCATTGGTCTGTTGTTTCTCTGACCATAAACAGCATTCTGGAGTCCTGCTGTATTGGGTGACTGTGCGTTATACGGTTGCTCTATACCCTCCTGTCTGGGTATTCCCTGATCATTAAATCTAGGCAGCTCAGCTGGGTTGTTTGAAGTCCCTGGTGGAGGGGGGAGAGGAGTGGAAGGAGGAACGGGATTCTCCTCAGGTCCATTGGCGATATTGTTGTCACTGAGTTTTTCTATTATTACTTCGCAACACCTTCTAACTCTATCCTTCCAAGTTTTTGTCACTGGGGCGGGCCGATCAGGAGCATTGGGACCTTTCGTTAAAGGAGGAAAACGCTTGCGCCAGTAAAGATAAGCTCCCCCTATACAGAAGATGATGAAGAATGCCAAAAGCATAGCAGAGATCACAATTACTGGTCCCTGGGGTATGGGCTGGTTATAGGAAAGAGTTGCGGTAAGGATCCCGCCAGCAGAGAACAAGACCAGGCCTACAAAGCAGGATGGCATAATCTTGTAAGTGATATCTCGCACGTAGCGCTCTTTGCGAGTGCTTTTCAGTCCACTTTGACCCCTTTCTAAGTCACTTGGTGATCCGTTTGCTGTTACTACAGCAGCCATGGTGGTTGGTATTAGAAGATATTCCATGAGTTGCAAACATCGAGTCAACTGTGCTATATTTGAATAGGCAATGAGATAAATGGTAGATACGTCTCGAACCGATGTGTATATTCTAGGAGAAGATTCCGGACTGCTTGGTATTTTGACAATAATCACAAAGGTGCTTTGCTGCTGATTTGAGAAGATAATAGAAGACATGATATTAAAGCGTTGGGTGTGATAATAGTGGACATCTGTCTATGGTATACACTTATAACCTTTGAAATAAGTACGTTTATGGCCTACTCCATGCCGAATACTAATTACTTACCTTAAAGTGCTGAACAAGAAATATTTATGCATATAAATATATCAGTAAATCAATTAGAACATAATTCAGGGGCGTTCTAAAAAGCATGATGATATCCTCATATTGGTTTGTTCTCGGGTATCCAGGTGTTTGATAGAAGACACTGTGATAACAATAGCAACTAGTCGATAATTGTTAAGTGAGACAGGTTATATTGTCTGTTTCGCTCACATGAGTCTAGTATTCCACGTCCGTAGTAAGAACTCAGTGAAGCTTTTATGATCAATTAAGCTAAGATGTGATATTGTATAATAGTGTTAGTATTATAGTGTTAGTATTATAGTGTTAGTATTATAGTGTTAGTATTATAGTGTTAAGTATTAAAGAGACAGTACTCGATATGACTATACCTTAGTACTTAGTGTAACTACCCAAGATGACTAGCTTGTGGCGCAGTAAGAATTAGAGTCAAATAACTAAGCCACATCTGCTAGTTAGGAAAGAAGGTCGATTGTTGGTTATAATAAAGTTTAAGGTCATCATAATCTCTCCACTCTTCGAAGGAGCCGACTGAGCTTAATTCCTACAACTTTACCCCTAACATTTATAATAAAACCGAGTTAATATTTACCTAGGGGCCAAGATGATCTTTGGCTTTGCAATAACAAGATGCGGTCGGCATTTGGGGAGGTTAGTAGTCGAGGTTTATAGTTTGAAATAGCTGAGGCTAATAATACTTACCTATCTAGATATAATCGGACGACCGGAATTCGATGCAACCTATTGTCTCTGCGTCACTTGCAAGCCAGAACACTTGCAACGACTGCTGAGAAGCCTCTTGTATCAAGTTCGAGTGGCCATGTCAAATTTTCATACCCTAATAATGCCAATAACTTAAAACGGTCTACGCTGTAAGTAGTTGCCTTCGCCCAACTACAAACATTGACATACTATTGAGATACCAATGGTAACAACTGAGAAGCCCCAACATTTGGTTAAGGTATGCGAACCCTTTTTGAGAAATACTGTACAGTTATATAACTCAACTTCTCAGGGATAATTGCCGATGCACCAGCTGTGTTCACCAAGACACCATGCAAAGAAACTTCAATACATTCGATGTATGCCAGTCCGTCCTGTTATACTACGTCAGCACACGAATATTTACTAACAGATACTCAGATACCGGAAGATATTGAGCCTTCTCATATTAAAGCAGACCATAACGGGGTCAAGATACAGTGTAAGAGCCAGCTTATATTTTAGTATTCTCTGACGAATCTCATGCTCATCCGTGCAGGGTCAGGAGATGCACACGAAAGTTTCTATCCGTGGGACTTTCTTGAATTCTACCTAAATTCTGATAAAAGAACACCGGAACCTATTGAGTATGTCTTATCTTGACTATAGAATCAAAGACAATCAAAAATAACCAGCTCAACATATTCCAGACTAGAGTATTTCGGAGCACAAGGACCTCAGGGCTCACGGACTTGGCCCCCATCTTTAAAATATGGGGAGTTCTCCGCAAACGAAACCGAGGCTGTTGGACGTTTAACGAATTATATCGTAAGCCTCTTATTTGGCTTGACCAAAGGGACCTGTCCTTACACTGATTTTAGAGGCGCAACGGCTTTGCATTTGTCACCGGAGTGCCAATTGATTCGGCAGAACCAACCGAAAAACTCCTGGAAAAGATTGCCTTTATAAGGCAAACGCACTATGGTGGCTTTTACGACTTCATTCCTGATCTCGCTCTCGCCGACACAGCTTACACCAACATAGCGCTGGGAGCTCATACTGACACAACTTACTTTACGGACCCTGCCGGACTTCAGGCCTTCCATCTCCTTTCCCACACGAACCCTAGCAGCGAGAGTTCCCCAGCTGCAAACCTTGGCGGTCAATCTCTACTTGTCGACGGGTTCCACGCCGCGGATATCCTCAAAAAAGAGGATCCCAAGTCATTCCAAGTACTCAGCCAAGTCAAACTTCCCTGGCACGCTAGTGGAAATAAGGGTATTACGATATCGCCCGATAAACTGTATCCTGTTCTCGAAGTAGATGAGGCCACCGGTAAGATGCATCGAGTTAGATGGAATAACGACGATCGCGGGGTTGTCCCGTTCGACAGCGAGCACTCCCCCACCGAGTGGTATAGAGCTGCAAGGAAGTGGCACGACATTTTGAGAAGAGAGTCTATCGAGTATTGGTTTCAGCTCAAGCCGGGCAATCTTTTGGGTGAGTCCACGTAATACTAATAAAATCACCTAGGTCAGCTGCTTACACCAGCTTGTAGTCTTCGATAATTGGCGGGTTCTACATGGCAGAAGCGCATTTACTGGAGTGAGAAGGATATGCGGTGGATATAGTAAGTTTGATGTCTTTTTACGCCTGCCTTGGCACACTTATATGGGACTAACTAGTATTTTTCTAGTAAACCGGGATGATTTTATCTCGAGATGGAGAAATACTAATTATCCGCGGGACGAGATCCTGAAGCGAGTTATAGGCTAGCTTTTATCCCCGGCACTATTCGGCATGCCCGGCCTTATTTGGGTGGAAATATCCGTTCCGACTTAGCGACACGAATATCATCGGTATAATTACCTACCTAGGTACCTACCTACTTAATACACGGCTAGGTACCCTTATTTGCCATTTGTTATATCTGGTATCCCGTCAACCTGGCACCCGTTGTTCTTGGATTATATTTATATTTATATTTATAAAGTAGTGTCTTTTTTCTACTTCTCCAGTAATGCGCGGTAGTTATCAAGTGATACCCCTCCCATTACGCCATTGCCTACCAGGTAATCAATATCCGGGGTAAAGGACCAAAGCAGCACTCCACGCCTTATGAAGCGCTACATATCTTGGATATGCCACAGTAGTCCCGAAGCTGGAAATCTAGCTCGCGCTTATCGCCAATACTCCTAGTGTTAGGTAATGTAAGACGATCCCCATGATCTTGCATTTGACGCTATCCATCCTATGCTGTTTTGGGCAACCACCTGAGTAAAAGCTGCAGTAGTCAAACGCTCCAGCAACCCAGCCCTCGGGGTAGGTTGCACTCTGCAGCATGCTTCCAGGGTACAGACCGTTAGTAGGGGACCTTTTCCCTGGATTGTTAGGTACCTGGACGTCATCTTCGGTCCGGGTCCATCAACGTCGGCGCAATTAAGTAATGCCGTATAGGACCTGCAGTTTACGGGATACTACCGTCTTTATATATATAATTAACTCTAGCGTTCTTCTTTCTTCCACCATGCGTCGCGTGGTATATATAAAGTCGCCCTGCTTCTGTTCCATTATTTAGAACGAAGGCTATTTAACTCTGGATACCCATTTTCATTTTACTATACCTCCCCGTTGCTTTTTTCTGGATTATATAGAGCGTCGTACATAGACCTAGCTATCAAGATGGCTCATATGGGCACTGGCTATTTCACACATGATATTACGGAACCTCCTAAATCTAAATCGGTCTTTGACTTATTTTCACTCAAGGGCAAAACGGCAATCGTTTCTGGTGCTGGCGCTGGAATAGGTCTCGCGGTAGCTGAAGCATTTGGTATGTATAACAACTCCTATCTCACAGTTTACTCCTCTATGCTTGCTTTTCTTTTATAGTTTTGCGCTATCTCATTTGTGGTTTTGTTCTTATACTGACATAGAATAGTAAGTATATGCTGCATTGTTATATTAGTGCTTTCACAGCGCCGACTTTATGAGTTGTCTTAAATCGCAGAGCGCGAGACATATAGCTGTTGAAATCTGAAGGGTTTTTAACGATGCTTGCATTTGTTCTACTACTGTAAACTGACTCATAGTAGGCTGAAGCAGGAGCCAACGTTGCGATATGGTATAACTCCAACAAGAAGGCTTTGGAAGAAGCTGATAATATCGAGAAGACGTATGGTGTTAAGTGTGAGTAAGCCCACGTTGGATTTCCAAGGCTCGAATGTATCCTAACTAAACCTTGGTGGATAGGCAAGGCCTACCAAGTCAACGTGACGTCGTGGGAAGCGGTGGAAGCTTCAGTGGAAGAAATCGTTAAGGAGTTCAACGGTAGACTCGACATTTTCGTGGCGAATTCGGGTATCGCATGGGAGGATGGATCCTTCATCGATGGTCCCTTAGAGACGATGCATAAAGTGCTCAAGGTAAATATCGACGGCACTTTATATTCCGCACGAGCAGCCGCCTTGCACTGGAGACGGCAGAAGAAGGAGGGAACGACTATCGACGGCCAGCCTCTAGAAAACTTCAGCTATGGCAGCTTTATCGCCACCTCTAGCATGAGCGCCCACATCGTTAATATCCCCCAGCAACAAACGGTGTATAATATGTCCAAAGCCGCGATCAATCATGCTTGTAAGTTTAACCTTGGATAGCTGCCTAAGCCACGCGGGTATGTGATCCCATGCTTACATTAACTACAGGCAGGTCATTGGCGGTTGAGTGGGTTGGCTTTGCGCGAGCCAACTCGATATCGCCTGGCTACATTAAGACGGATATCTCGGCCTTCATTCCTGCTGCGACCAAGAGCATCTTCAAGAGCTTTATTCCTATGGGGTAAATTCTACTTTTGCCCGCTTTCCAAAACCTATCGTACTAACTATGATTGCAGACGTGAGGGCGAGACTCATGAGTTGAAGGGCGCCTATCTGTATCTGGCCTCTGATGCCTCGTCGTATGCGACGGGTACCGATATCATAGTTGACGGTGGCTACTGTGTACCGTAGATGAAGTATCGGGAACGGGGCTTGACCTTTCTTTTGGTTGGAGTAAATGAGAAGATCTATAATGCTAGACTCTGGATGGTAGAACAAGCGTTGCTGTTTGAATAGAGAATAAAACGTATGATAAATGTGAATACCCTTACGAACATACCTACCTAGGTACTTATCTTACTAGATGTATAACTAACATACAATATGCCTTAGCCAAGCATCACGTGTAAGTGCTAGCAAAGTTGGGGATGAAGTCATCCAGGGTTGAGGATTACGGAGTTATTCGGTAGGCGGTCCCGAAGGCTCATTCTAGTGTAACAATCCCTTGCCAAGATATAAGATACATCGGACCGGTGAGTCTCCTGGGTACATGTATACTAAAGTAAGTACTTCCACTGTTGACGCGTTCTCGGTGAATTTTGATGTTGTTGATGTTTGATACTTGTGATCGTGTAATGTGTAACATACAATCCGTAGCCGACAGAAACAAATGGCTGCATCTAGCGAAGAGAGATACTTAGGTACCTATTGTATAGATGTCGGCATTCGGATATTAGTACAGATTACATGTAGCTACCTAATCTAAGCTCTTATCGCATCTTATATCTAATTGCGATATTGATAAGAATATTGAAGCTTTTTACCCCTGGGCATGGGGCATGGACATGACGAAATGTTATTGGAGTTTAAAATGCACATGTTCGGAATATGTATTATCGTATTATCATATACCAAGGATAGAACCCTTTAAGCATTTCAATCCACATCGAAAATCGCATAAACCAACCGTATTTAATTGGGTTTTTACCACCTATGTCATATCACTTTTAGGGGGGAGGACTTCCAAGGTATATGAAGTCACATAAGGGTACCGAGCACAGTACCACGTAGCTTACATGTAGCCTGGACTGCTGGAGGCCTAGAATTCCAAGTTGTTTAGGTCTAGGTTAGGCTAGTTAGGAGGTACAATACTTATCTCGTACTCCGTACCCCACTCACCCCCGTACCTATCGCACCGCACCGCACCGCATTGTACATATCGTATTGTACAATAAATATATACATTTACCATCGGTAATAAAGTAAAATTTGTTTATACGTATAATATTAAATTTTAATAAATTTAATAAATTATTAATTTATTATAATTTTATTATTAAAATTTTTAAATATTTTAAATATTATAATTTTTTAAATATAAATTAAAAATTATAAATTATAAAATTATTATAAATTATTTAAAAATATTTTAAATATTTATATTTTTAAATTTTTAAAATATAAAAAATAATTAAAATTTTTAAATATTTAAATTAATTTTAAATATTTATAAAAATTTATAAAAATTAATAAAAAAAATAAAAAAAATATAAAATATATATATTATATTAAATAAATAAATAAATATAATTAAAAATAATAAAAATACGAAATTATTTTTAAAATTTTATAATTTTATAAGACTTTTGCTATTGGCACACCCTCAAATTGCTATCAAGCGCTTATTGGCACACCCAATACATGGGGTACATCCCACCCATATATCCCACCCATTTTGATTCAAATACAAGTCCTTTTGAATCCCACGTATTTCAACGATTCAAATTAGAAGAATTACACCGCCGTATTCGCCTCAATTAGACCTTTCGAACGATATAAGTCCCATCTTGATACAGGCCCTATTTTGAAAGTTATTTGACGATATATTCAATTGATTGATGCGGCGAAAGGGCTTGCGACCGCAAAAGCGTTTTCAGTCTTAAAGCGGGTTACGTAGCCACCCCCCCAGGGCCACCACCACCACCATACATAACACATCTACACGTCTATAACATTTGGAATAAAGCCTGCACCAAATAGATAAAACTATCTGCAGAAAGCTCTAATTGAGGCGAAAACGACGATATAACCGGTAGCATTTGAAACGTTGAAATATGTGGGTTGTAATGGTTTTTTTAAAACTTGTAATAGTGGTGGCCCTGGGGGAGCCACGTGACCCGCTTTCGCAGTCGCAAGCCCTTTCGCCGCATCAATCAATTGAATATATCGTCAAATAACTTTCAAAACAAGGCCTGCATCCATATGGGACTTATATCATTTAAAAGGTCTAATTGAGACGAATACGACAGTGTAATTCTTCTAATTTGAATCGTTGAAATACGTGGGATTCAAAAGGATTTCTTGTATTTGATTCAAAATGGGTGGGATGTATCCCATGTATTGGGTGTGCCAATAAGCGCCCGATAGCAATTTGAGGGTGTGCCAATAGCAAAAGTTTTTTATAATTTTATAATTATTATAAAATTATAAAAAAAATTATAAAAAAAATTATAAAATTATAAATTTATAATAATTTTCAATTTTTAATTTTTAATTTTTAATTTTTAATTTTTAATTTTTAATTTTTAATTTTTAATTTTTAATTTTTAATTTTTAATTTTTAATTTTTAATTAATTAATTAATTAATTAATTAAAAAAATTAATTAAAAATTTAAAAATTTAAAAAAAAATAAATTATTTTTTTTAAAAAAAAATTTTATATAAATAATTTTAAAAATTTTATATATAAATAATTAAATTTTTTATTATTAATAAAAATAATAAAATTTATAAAAAAAAATTTAAATATATAAATATTTAAAAATTTTTAAATATTTAAATTATTATAAAAATTATTATTTTAATGTTTTCAAATTTCATTAACCATTTGCGGTGGTTGCGCCACCGGACCGTTGGTCCGTGTGTTCGTATATATAAAATACGAAAAACGTAATTAATTAAATGAAATTTGAAAATTTCGTATAAAAAAAAATTTCGTTTATATATTTTTATTATTATATTGATAATATATTAAATAATTAATAATAATATTGAAAATAATTTTTATTTTATTATTTAAAATTAAATAAATGGTTTTTAAATTTTTATATTTTTTTTTTAATTAAATATAATATTATATTATTATATTATAAATTTTAACGTAAAAACATTAAAAATTAAACGTTTATATTTTCATTAAAAAATTTTATATATTTAAACATATATTTTTATAATAACATTTGAAAATTATTAATATTTTATTATTATAAAATAAAATAATGGTTTATTATTATTTTTAATTTTTTTTAATTTTTATAAAATTTTACGTTATTAAATAATAAATTTCGAAAAATTATAATTTTTCGTTTAAAACGTAATTATTACGATAAAAACGTAATTATAATTTTTATTATATAAAAAATTATTATATAACGTTTTTTTAAATTTATAATTATATTAATAATTATTTTAATATATTATTTATTTATTATAATATTTTATTTAATAAATTTATTTAATTTTAAATTATATTTTTAATTAAAAAAAATTAATTTCATATATTTAATTTTTAAATTATATTCGTATTTAATATTTTTATTTTTTTTAAAATATATAATTAATTAAAAAAAATTTATAATAAAAAAAATATAAAAAAACGAACGTAAAATATGGTTTAAATTCATTAAAATAAAAAAATTAATATATTTATATATTTTAAAATTTTTTAAATATTTAAATAAAATTTATTATTAAAAATATAATAATTATTAAAAATTATTAATATTTATAATTTTAAATATTTATATAAAAAAATTATAAAAAAACGGTTTATTATTATTTTAATAAATTTAAATTTCATTAACCATTTACGATAATTATATTACCGCGCCACCGAACCGTTAATCCGTATGTTCGTATTTGTAAAACATAAAAAACGTAATTAATTAAATGAAATTTGAAAATTTTATATAAAAAAAAAATTTTATTTATATATTTTTATTATTATATTAATAATATATTAAATAATTAATAATAATATTAAAAATAATTTTTATTTTATTATTCGAAATTAAATAAATAATTTTTAAATTTTTATATTTTTTTTAATTAAATATAATATTATATTATTATATTATAAATTTTAATATAAAAATATTAAAAATTATATATTTATATTTTTATTAAAAAATTTTATATAATTAAACATATATTTTTATAATAATATTTAAAAATTATTAATATTTTATTATTATAAAATAAAATAATAATTTATTATTATTTTTAATTTTTTTTTAAATTTTATACGATTTTATATTATTAAATAATAAATTTCGAAAAATTATAATTTTTCGTTTAAAATATAATTATTATAATAAAAACGTAACCGTAATTTTTATTATATAAAAAATTATTATATAACATTTTTTTAAATTTATAATTATATTAATAATTATTTTAATATATTATTTATTTATTATAATATTTTATTTAATAAATTCATTTAATTTTAAATTATATTTTTAATTAAAAAAAATTAATTTCATACATTTAATTTTTAAATTATATTCGCGTTCGATATTTTTGTTTTTTTTAAAATATGTAATTGGTTAAAAAAAACTTGTGGCAAAAAAGGTACAAAAAGACAAACGCAAAATGTGGTTTGAGCTCACTGAGATAAGTTTATTATTTTTAAATAAATAATTGTTTCCAACGGAACCTAATACTATAGCCAATACAACAAGCTCCAGCTTTCAAGAAGTGTAATAGCAAGTACCTACATAATCTTTAGCGTAGCACACGTTAGCACGTAACGAAGAAGTAACACACACCTCACACACCTTTCTCCCACCTTAGATTTTTTGGTTTTTCGTGCCTTGCCAATCCTGCCTGCCTTCCGCCGCCTAACACAAGGTACTACTAACCTACGCCTACCTAACTAACCTTAGGTACCTCTAGCCTTGTTAACTTCCATGGTAACTTGCTAAACTCATCATTTTCATTATTATTCTCCCAGTCCCAGCCCTCGTGCTCCTTTCCGCCTCTTCTTCTTCTTCTTCTTTAGCATTCAACATTAACCCAACTACCCTTCAAAACCTCAATAGACGTCCAAGTTGACTTAATCTTATTACCCATTTCCCCGTAGACTTTTTATTGCGTGAAGCGCTACTATTATCCCACCCTCGCAGGACAAGGCGCATCCCTTCATCACCTTATATTTCACAATGGACGCTGGAGAAGGCCAGGCGCCTTTCTCCCCCCTGCGGGCCCAGTGACGGATCAACGCAACCTTCAGGTCGACAATGCCATTCGCGCTATTAAGGAGAAGAAGCCTCTTCCCGAGATTGATTTTAGCATTCATACCATGGAAGATGGCACACAAGTTAGCACCATGGAACGTGTTTGCAAAGGTACCTTGGCTCAAATCCGATTTATCTGGAACTACCCCGCCACTCAGAACAAAATCGTGATGATTTGACATTGGCTGACCGACTACGTATGTAGATGTTCAGGCGCCCGCCACATCAAAGCCCACCGACGAGCAGTTTTTTGAGGACGATACCCATACGAAACCCGATATCACCTTTTTGAAGCAGCATTTCTACCGAGAGGGTCGATTGACCGACGAGCAAGCCTTATGGATCATCAAGACCGGAACCGAGCTCCTACGTAGCGAGCCCAACCTACTGGAGATGGATGCTCCTATAACAGTTTGCGGTGATGTCCACGGTCAATACTACGATCTCATGAAGCTTTTCGAAGTCGGTGGCGACCCAGCCGAGACTCGATACCTTTTTCTTGGCGATTATGTCGATCGAGGCTACTTCAGTATCGAATGTGTTCTATACCTATGGTCTTTGAAGATACATTACCCAAAGACTCTCTGGCTGTTGCGCGGGAACCACGAGTGTCGCCACTTGACCGACTATTTCACTTTTAAGCTTGAATGCAAGCACAAGTACTCCGAGGCTATCTACGAAGCTTGCATGGAATCCTTCTGCTCCCTTCCGCTTGCTGCAGTCATGAACAAGCAATTCCTCTGCATCCACGGAGGACTCAGCCCCGAACTTCATACTTTGGATGACTTGAGAAATGTACGTCACCCAAGACACATCTTAGCCTTATTGCTAGGTTACTGTATAATATGGTTTGTTGCTGACCCATTGTAGATTGACCGCTTCCGAGAACCACCCACCCAGGGATTAATGTGCGATATCCTGTGGGCTGACCCCCTAGAAGATTTTGGTCAGGAGAAGACCAACGAATACTTCATACACAACCATGTGCGTGGTTGCTCGTATTTCTTCTCTTATCCTGCCGCATGCGCGTTCTTGGAGAAGAATAACCTACTCTCCATTATTCGGGCGCACGAGGCTCAAGACGCCGGTTATCGAATGTACCGCAAAACCAGAACCACCGGATTCCCCAGTGTTATGACCATATTCTCCGCGCCTAACTACCTCGATGTTTACAACAACAAGGCAGCCGTGTTGAAGTACGAGAACAACGTTATGAACATTCGGCAGTTCAACTGCACGCCTCACCCGTATTGGCTGCCAAACTTTATGGACGTTTTTACTTGGTCGCTGCCATTCGTCGGTGAGAAGATCACTGATATGCTGATCGCTATCTTACATACCTGCTCGGAGGAAGAGCTAAAGGAGGAAACACCTTTATCATCGTCTCCTGGCCCGCAGTCACCTCCACTTGGCGGTCCTTTCTCGGATCCGGATTCGATCGAGTACAAGAGACGAGCCATCAAGAACAAGATTTTGGCCATTGGGCGACTGTCACGAGTGTTCCAGGTACTACGGGAGGAGTCCGAGAAGGTTACGGAGCTCAAGACTGTATCCGGTGGACGACTACCTGCGGGAACACTCATGCTCGGTGCCGAAGGAATTAAAAACGCCATTACTACTTTTGAGGATGCCAGGAAGGTTGATCTTCAGAACGAGAGGCTACCGCCCAGCCACGACGAAGTTCAAAAGCACCAAGAAGAGGAACGACAGCAGGCTTTGGAGAGGGCTTCCCGGGAGGCTGAGAATGATAAGAAACTACAGACTCTTTCCAGGAGACTAAGCACGTAAGTGTTGACTTATTGTCACCCCAGCAACATCTGCTTACTGTTAAACAGTGATCGAAAGCGATGATCTTGTGCACGTATATATGAGCTGATGATTGAGGTAGCGGGTAAACGTCAACTTTGATGTTCCCATTTACGGTGGCAGTACGTGATACGTATATCTTGGCTTAGCAGATTAGAGCATCCTATCGGGGCAGTACTTTTTGGTTCATTCTTCGAACGATACTAGTGAAGCCATTGCCTGGATTATTATTGTTCATACAGCAGCAGTATAAGACCAAGGAATCAAGGGGCCTCTAATAAGATAAGCCGGATGATACAATTTTTTTTTATTCCTTTTTCATGTGACTGACGCAGAATTAAAGACGAATACGGTGTTGGGAAAAAGAAAGAGGTGTGTGTGTGTGTGTCCTATCATGATAGTTGACAAGTTTTAATGAGAATCCTGGGACTGTGTTAGAGCCCTAGGATGGTTACTAGCCCCCTCTCGAATATCCGAACTTGATCTCCTGTCGCGCCTGTTTCCGTTTTGGCCTTCTGGTGGTTATGCCGTTTTGTCTGATTTGTAAGACCACTCGAGGTAGCTAGTTCTAGCATCATCCCTATGTGGCAGCACGTAACGTAGATGTAGAATTATTACTAGATTGGATGAATGAACACGGCACATGAAACTTGCTAGTTCACTGTCCTGACGAATAGATATAGCTTTTTTAGCTTTTTAAGGTTTTCTTCGATTTTTTTTTTTTTTTCAGACGAATCAGTCTCTTTTTGAAGGGCCATGCTAATGGGCCTAATAGCCTATTTCATGCCGGTAGATGGCTTGGCTAAAGCGGAGCTGTTGCGTTCCCTTACGTAGGACGGGACGGGATAGGTAGATAGCTAGGTAGCTACCTAGCTAGTCTTTTGTTTCTTATCCCGTATCTATAGACCCGAGTACGCGTATACAGAAAGGTAACCATGATAAATCTCCTGTATGATCTCCGGATCCGCCAATAGTACCTTGGCCTAGATATGTAAGGTACCTAGGTAGGGTATATATATAATAAGCTAGAAGATGGCGAGTATGTTGGGCGGGCTGGCGACGCCGCCGGGGACGTTACAGGGCTCGCTGACGACGAAGAAGGACCAGCGGCGGTGGGCGGCGGAGTGCGCGGCGAGTTTTTCGAGGTCGAAGAGCTCGCCGATCGGGCAGCCCCATCCCGAGAGGAGGATCTCGTGCAGGATGTGCGGGGATTCGGGGGGCGCGGGCCAGCTTTCGACTGAGGGAGAGTTAGTTAGTAGGCGGAGGATGAAGGGAAGGGGGAAGAATGAGGCGGGAGTGGGAGTGGGAGTGGGAGTGGGAGACGTACAGGAGGGCTGGTCCCCGGCTACGGCGGAGAAGTGCTCCCATATCCACCGCAGAAGGGCCTCCGAGCGCTCGACGCCGCCGAAGTGGTGCGGGACGACGGACTTGTAGGCGGCGAGCTCGGCGTCTGTTTTCTGGGGGTAAGTCGCTGTGAAGCCTGTCGTGCTGTTAGTAGATTGCCTGTCTTGCCCATCGTATACCGAGTTAAGGGGCGGATGAAAAAAAGAGAGAGGATGGTAGAAAGGGAATAAGGGGTAGGTAGAGTAGGGATGTACGTCCCTGAGCGGATGAATAAAATATCACCAAACTTGACCTCCGTCCCTTGCGCGGCAAGACACGCTTGCAGATCCTCAAGCGGGATCGCGTCGCTCTTAAAGGGGTCGTAGGGCTTGAGGTTGGCGGCGGGTTGCGCGAGCCGCCAGCTATGGTAGTCGACTAAGACGCCGCGGCCTACGATACCTTGTTCTGCCCACGCTGTTGTCGACTCGGTAAGCTTCACCATGCATGGCATATACCATCCCACCCATCCATAGGCACATAACACTCATACTATAGGTATAAATACCTATATATGGCCCCATTTCTCTCCTTCACCCTTTCCAGAAAGACTCACCATGGATCCCATTGACCGTACTCCTCCCACCGTCCTCGCCGACGCCGTGGATATCCTCCATCGTAACGCCATTGTAGAACCGCGCCTCGCGCTGGTACGCGTAGTGCCGCAGGCCGTCCCACTGCGTGGACACCTGAGAATTGAAAGTCCAGACGTCGTCGTTGACGACGCGCGGGGCCTTGCGGATCAGCGACTGCGTGAACACGTGCCGCTGGAAGAAGGACTTCTCGGGCTGCGCGTTGAGGGGCCAGTTCAGAGAGATCCTGGATTTGGGGGAAGGGATTTAGTTAGGTATCTAGGTAGGTAGTTACCGGAAGAGGTAGGTAGGTTTACCTGTGACCCGTTTTGATCTCGTTCCTGGCGGCGGCGGCTACTCGCTCGTCTGTGAGCCGGTTGAGCGTTCCGAGCTCGTCCTTGTCGCCGTATAGACCCCACGCCGAGTAGTGCGGATCCGTCTTCCGTAAAGGGAGGTCCTCGAAGTTTGGGATGCCGTTCTCGTTCAGCTTAAATCCAGGGACTGGCGGTGCCATGGTTACGCGGTACAAGCAAGACGTTCTAAAGTTTCTTCCGGGGTATATAATGAATCAAGTATGTCATCCAGTGGCTAATCGTCGCGAGAAGATATGTATTATGAGAGCAGTCAGAATCCTGTGTGGTATGTTCTGTTTACGAAGTGAATGTTCACTATATTCGTTGTATTATAGTAATAATAACTAAGGTACCTTATACATGTAATATAATGACGAAGTATCGTCATCCCCTCCCTTTATCTTAGCATCTTCCAGTGCCGCAATGCGTCGGGAAAGGATATGATGCCGATCGCAGGTTATCTATCTCCCCGCATCTGGATAGGTGATAGGTTCCACGGTTGAGACGCAGCTTTCGAGGTAAGCTCAGATCTTTACGTCTCGTCTTGGAGTCTAGTGCCATCTCGATTTACCATTTGTGCTTCCCCACAATGCGAGCTGGATAGTACCAAATTCGCTTGGCGGGTTAATACATAGCGAACTCTCCCGATCTAGAAACTGGTAACGTTAGCGCATACATACTTTTGGTGTGTGCAGGATCTGGCTTGGTATCTCATCTGATAAAATAGCCGTGACTTGGATCCTAATCGCTCGAAGTAGTGATTACCTATATATAAACATAACGGCCTGCTTGTTTAGGAGAAAGGGGTCCAAAAGAATCACACTTTGATTTCTATAACTTCGGGGAATAGTAGCTTCTAGTTAGTTAATCTATTATCTAATAGCTTTCCAGCGGAGACCGGCGGAACACCTCGACATACTATTGAAAGGCCAATCTAATCTCAGACAGGGTATAGCCTCATCCGATCTCCATGGTCGAGTTATTTGCCCCCCTTTAGGCCACAACGATACCGAACTTCTCATAAGGGAAATTCTCTAAACTAACAAGCTGCTCGGCCCAGCCGTCGTCGATCGCACCTAGCTGCTCATCGTTGCCAATCGGAAACAACGCCGTTCTCCCAGCAAGCACCTCCTTTTCCTTCCCCTTGTACTCGGCAGCGAGACCGGGGTGAGGGACCCATACGGCCCTCATGCCTGCTCTTCTACCTGCCTCGACGCCTAGAACGCTGTCTTCAAAGACTAAGCACTCCTTGGGCGTGATTTTGGGGACTCCCTCGGGCAGGGTTGAGTTAATGACTTGGAGGGCAAGTAGGTAGATATCAGGAGCCGGTTTGCCATGCTGAACCCTCGGATCGTCACCTAGGACTCTATGATTTTCCGGAATGAGATCAAGCACGGCTTTGGTCTCTGGTTTTGAAGTCTTCAACTCGTAGTTCGCTCTATGGCTGCTGGTAGCGAGAGCAATTTCCACCGGTAGCCCTAGCGTAGTCTTCGCGCCTCTGAGATCCCTGAGAAGCTTCTCTACACCGGGAAGAGGCTTGCACTCGGGAAAGTGGATCCGGTGCTGTTCGGCTTGCTCCTCTTTGAACTGCTCTCTTGAGATCGGTAGCTGGGCCCAGCTGTGGAATGTTTCGCCGTGAGACGAGCCAGGAACGCCCATGAGCTGAGCTTTGATAGACCAGGGGAGACGAGGGCGTCCGTATTTGGTTAGGACTATATCGGCACAGAGCGTGTATAAATCCTCAGTGTTGATGAGGAGACCGTCCATATCAAAAAGGCACGCCCGGATTGGGGGAAGGGTCTGGGAAGCTACCCCGGAAACCGGGTCGGGACCCTCATTTTGATCCTCAGCCACCATAACTAGAATAACTAGGTAGGCAAAAGTGACGACAGCTTGGAATTTTAAGGTTACGTGTAATTGGTTGGACGTGCCCAACGATTCGTGGTACGCTTTTAGTGCTGGATAGATTGAAAGGTAAAAGATGCGTGATTGTGACCCGACTTGCTCCCGTCGGGGGATTTAATCGCTTTGCTCGTTCCAGTTAGACTTGGCCCGTCGGTGGCCGGAGGAGATCGCCTCAACTATTTGTCTTAGCCTTTGAGTTCGACCAAACACGCTACGAATATGAGATGTACGAAGGGAGCACGAAGAGTTAGAAAACCAATTAGCTATCTAACCTATTAGACGCCATAAACTACAGATGTTGCGCATGCTGATGAACTACAAGGGCTCGTGTCTTATAATTGGATAATCTACCAACTTCCCGCATGAGAAACCCCACTCAATTTATCTATCTCACTGTTCTTTACTGAGGTGCTTGGCTCTGAGACTTGAAGATATAAGAAGCTCTCAAGTCATCGAATTGCCTCTAATCCAGTACATGTAGACATTTCCTGATATTCATATGAGATTTGCGGTCGTCTGTAGGAAGTATAATGGCTGGAACTACAAAACTTGAACTCCGGACGGCTCTTGGCCCGGTTTATCGGGACGTACTACCAAATCCCCCTCGGGACTGTACGGCAGATGAAATTCCAATTATCGACCTGGCACTCATGTTTTCCGAGAAGTTATCCGACCGTAAGAGCGTCGCCGCTAATATCAGGTCGGCCGCGACTAAAAACGGCTTCTTCTATATCAAGAACCATGGTATACCGGAAGAGGTCATTGCTCAATGCAAGAAGCAGGTCATCAATTTTATGAGACAGCCATTGGAGAAGAAGATGCTGGTGGACTCTAGAACGCATAGCAAATATTATAACGGATATCTTGGAAACCGGAAGGCCCAAATCTCTCGAACTGAGAGCGCCGACGTTCGAGAATCGTTTTCGTTTCGGTATAGCCCGGAACTTGATCCAGATCACCCGATGGATATCTCCGACCTTCCCGAGGATGTGAGATCATGGATTCGAGCTGAAGACTTTGTGGTTCGTCGGTTTAAATTTTGTTGACATCTTTCTTTGTTCTTATGTGATCTAGTTGCTCAGCTACGTTTGTGAGCAATGATTAGCTGACCTTGACCTTGCAGTGGGAGGGAACAAAACATTTGCCGAATTTTAAAGAAGACGGTCTCGCATATTGGAAGAGCTGCTTGACCCTGGCTAGAAGGCTAGTCAGGTTGTTCGCCCTTTCGCTAGAATTGGAAGAAGATTATTGGGACGATAAAGTCACACATCCCGGAGCAGATGGCGTCTTTAATTACTATCCACCGAGGACTGTGGAAGAAGTAGAAAGTAAATTTGTCGGTTTAGGAAGTCACACAGACTTGCAGCTGTTTACGCTTTTATGGCAGGATAGCGTAGGCGGTCTGCAGGTACTGTCTAAAGACGGGCAATGGCTGAGGGTAAGGCGAGACACGGGTTTCATGGAGAACCAACCGATGCTAATAATTTTTGAAGGCACCTCCTATCGAAGGCACCCTTGTTGTCAATATTGGCGACTTCATGATGCGGCTTTGTAATGATATCTACAAGTCCACTGTCCACCGAGTCACAAATGAGTCCAACGAAGAACGTGTCTCTTTACCATTCTTCTTTGGTATGTCACCAGCCTATTGATATTCTTGGCATATTCGCTCACTGCCCTACTAGGTCTCAACTTCAACTGCGTTGAAGGTGTTGTGCCTTCATGTACTTCCGAGAAGAATCCGGCGAAATACGAACCCATTTCTTGCGGCGACTGTAAGTGTACAAATTCATCCGAAGAAAAACTTTCAACTGATCAACTCTAGGGTGTCAGAAGAGGTTTAAGATTGAGAGGGATGAGTTTCTCAAGAACCAAGCAAAGAAGGAAGTAGCTCCAAGTGCTACCGTAGTAGCTAGATAGAGCATCTTGCTCCATTTCACTAGATTTCGTCTAAGGCTGAACAGCCCTCGCTTATTCGGTTTTCTTGGCTGCTTATACGACCCTTTGAATGAGCTCGAGGACATCAAAGAATGCCTCGCGTTCAGGCTTCAGGGCTTTTAGTCCAAGCCCAACGACAAGAGTACGACGTTCATCTGGGGTTTTCCTTGCAATATGACTAGCAATCTGAACAGCATAGAGCTGGGCTAATGATTCACGCTCTTCACCACCTCCACCAAGGAGTGTTTTTGGTGTCAAGTGAGACAATGGCAGCAAGTTAGAATTTGCTAGAGCCATGTCTACGCTGGCTGGTGATGGTGCCGACAACGGTACTTGAATCTGTTACTCGATAAGCATTATAATTTAGAGTAAGGACTTGGTATAACAGTAACTTACCCATTGCGATAATCTGCCTTCCTGGGATAAAGTAAGAAGAATCTTGTCTGAGAAATAAAGAATAGAAGCCTCGGTCGCAATTCCGTCTATAAGTCCAGTGGCGGCTTTTGACTGAGCCGGAAATGGTGCTTCGACTACTTGAGCATCCATATGTTCAACTTTTCCGGGATTTGGAATTAAAGAAAACACTGGACATGAAAGATGTAAGGTTTAATGATTTCGATAGCAGAGTCAAACGAGAAGTAGGAACTTGTACATATGTAGTACACAACCTGTGGCTGGAACTAAGGCATTGCTTCCGTGGCTTGCGCTATTAGAACCTTAGCTCTCCGCTAGGATGGATCTTGCAGCTTATAAAGTGGACCAAGCTACTATTAAAGCGACCTAGTCACCCCGCGCTAAGCCGATTCAATACCCCGGGCAAATTCTGCCAGGCGGTCAAAATTTCAAAATGCCGTTTCTCTTCCAAGAACATCACTTATTCTTCATCAATCGACAACAGTAAAAATGCCAAAATTCGTGCCGCGCCAGAGGAAACACAAGGTCCTTGCGCGCGAGAAAGCGCGAGAAAATGGCACCCAAGATGGCGGGGACGCATCTTCGCAGATGGACAGCAATGCGCTGGAGATTCTCCCAGACGCTCAGAAAGCAGACCGGGAAGCCAAGAGAGCTAAGCTGAGAGATGAACTGAAGGGTGAAGTGAAAGTCAGCGGCAAGAAGGCTAAGCGCCTTGAGAAATATATCGACAATAAGCTCAAAAAGGACGAGAATCGAGTTCTTCTAGCCGAATTGGCCAAGAATAAGATTGACACAAGTTTATTCTCGAGTAGTCGAAGTCTCGGCCAGGGGAAAGAAACGAAGCGTCAGGCACTTAGTCGCGCCTTGAGGGAGCGAAGAGCAGGTGTCGGTCAGGACGACGACGATGAGATCCTCTTCGAAACTAAAGATGTTTCCATAGTAGAGGAATTAGATGACGACTTTAAAGCCCATTCAAAAACTACCCATTCTAAGGGCCGAGAAAGCGAAGTTTCTCAAAATGTTACGTCGGAGGCCAACGGTACTACTATTAGCGATGCCAAAACTGTGTCACTACAAAAACAAGCGGTGGCTGTGGGTTCTGGATTAAAACGACCTCTGGAATTAGACGACGAAGGGAAGCCTATCATACAAAAGAGACAGAAACGTGGTGGCGTGAAGTCGAAAGTGCATACGAAACCGCAAATCATACTACCTGAGATATCACCTGGTACTAGGGAAGACCGCATGGATGAGAACGATGCGAGTGATGATGAATGGAATGGTTTTAGCTCCGACGCATCTGCGCATGAATCAACTGAGTCTCAAAGCCGCTCGGAGGATGAGTCTGAAGAAGGATCTACAGACCAAGAGTCGAGTTCCGATGACGAAACGTCCGAAGAAGAAGTAGATGATTCGAAGAGGAAAGAGAGGTCTTCAGCTTTTAAATCATGGGCTCATGAACAGCGTAATGCGGCCCTTGGATATCAGCCAGTCGACAATAATAATTCAATTTTAAATATTCCGGTCCCCAAGGATTTCAAGCCGCGGCCACTGGAGCAAGACCCATTACCCTTAGAGTTACTTCCAACAAAGGATAATGCGAGAAAGGCGTTTAGTGTTCCGGTCCAGAGGACACCTGAAATACAAGAGGCACGGCTTAAGCTACCAGTCGTAGCCGAAGAGCAGAAGATAATGGAGGCTATTCATAATAATAATGTGGTGGTAATTTGTGGTGCCACTGGATCAGGAAAGACAACACAAGTGCCCCAGTTTCTATTCGAAGCCGGGTATGGCTCGCCTAATTCACCTACGCCAGGCATGATTGGAGTAACACAGCCACGAAAGGTCGCTGCAGTTAGTATGTCGAAGAGGGTTGGGCAAGAACTAGGTGATCGATCAGACGCTGTCGCATACCAGATTCGTTTCGAAGGCACAGTTGATGATAAGACGTCCGTTAAGTTTATGACGGATGGTGTGCTGCTTCGTGAGGTCGCCAATGATATTTCCCTTCGGAAATATTCTGCCATTATTATCGATGAAGCTCACGAGCGGAGCGTAAATACGGATATTCTTGTTGGAATGCTCAGCCGAGTCGTTAAGTTGCGAGGGGAAATGTCTAACGAAGACCCAAAACTAGCTCCTCTGAAACTAATTATCATGTCCGCTACCCTGCGAGTTGATGATTTCATAAAAAACAAAACATTATTCCCAACGCCACCTCCGGTCCTCAACGTTGAGGGTCGGCAACATCCGGTTACTATGCACTTTGCTAGACAGACACGCCACGATTACGTCGACGAAGCTTTCAAGAAGATTATGAGAGGACATCGTAAGTTGCCACCAGGTAGCTTCCTTGTCTTTCTCACTGGACACGATGAAATACAAAGGTTAAGCAAGAAGCTCAAGCTTGCGACTGGTGCCATGAATCCAGCTGTGTATCCAAAGGTTCGAATATCCGCCAACGACGCTCCTCTGGAAGTTGAAGATATAGATTTCGGGGAAACTAATGACGTTGCGAACGATGATTATGATTTACCATTTATTGATGAGGAAGAAGAAGATGCTGAGGACGATGCCGAATTCGATATATCAGATGAAGTTGGCTCAGGACCCCTGAAGATGCATGTTCTGCCCTTATATTCATTATTACCCACGAGAGAACAGATGCGAGTGTTCGACGAACCGCCTGAAGGCTCGCGTGCAATCATACTCGCGACTAATGTTGCCGAGACAAGTTTGACGATACCCGGTGTTCGCTACGTATTTGATTCGGGGCGGTCAAAAGAACGAAAATACAATAAAGAAACTGGAGTACAAAGTTACGAGATCGGATGGATTAGCAAGGCTAGTGCGAACCAGCGAGCTGGACGTGCTGGACGAACTGGACCAGGTCACTGCTACCGGCTATATTCTTCTGCTGTCTATGAACGAGATTTCCCCGAGTTCGCTGACCCTGAATTGCTAAGGATGCCTATTGAGGGTGTAGTGCTGCAACTGAAAGCAATGCGGTTGCAACATATAGTCAACTTCCCCTTTCCTACACCACCAGAGCGGCAGAGCCTTGCTAAAGCAGAAAAGTTACTCCAGTACCTATCAGCTATCACTGAATCTGGCCAGGCCACTCAAATTGGTCAAACCATGGCGAAGTTCCCTCTACCACCCCGATTTGCCCGAATTCTTCTCGTTGGACATCTGCACGACTGCTTGCCGTATACAGTGGCACTTGTTGCAGGGCTATCTGTGGCGGAGATATTCATCCCAGAGAGCCAAGCAATACCAGCTTTAGCAGCAGACCACGAACATGACTTCCGCACCAACCAGGATGTAGCCGCGGAGAATCAGCAGACACAGGCACGACGCAAGTATAACGAAGTTCACCGAAACTTCTGTTCGCTGGACGATAGCTCAGATGCTATCAAGCTCCTCCAAGTTGTCGGAGAATTCGCACACGATCCGACGGAACACTGGTGCGAGAACCATTTTGTACGGTACAAAGCGCTCCAAGAAGCCCAGAAACTCCGTCGGCAAATCACGAACCTGCTGCAGAAAGACATACTGGCATTCGCCAACTTGACTTTCAAGGAGAAACTTGACCGGCCTAGCCCCAAGCAGATCACTGCTCTGAAGCAGATGGTCGCGGCCGGGTTCATAGACCAGGTCGCCATCCGCGCGGACCTGGCCCCGAACCCGCCCGAAGTCTTCCGCAAGCCCCGTCGCGCTATCGACGTCCCGTACGTACCCCTCAAGCCCATCGATGCGGACCCGCGCGACCCGCTGGCTAGCTTGGTGTATATTCACCCGTCGTCCTCGCTCGCACACCGCAGCCCCCAGGAGTGTCCCGAGTACATCGTGTACGCGAATCTACAGCGCGCGGCGGCCGACCCGTCCGGCCAAAAGACACCCAAGACGAGGATGCTCGCGCTGACGGATATCACGGGCGCGCAGCTGGCGGCGCTGGCGAAGGGCACTCCGTTGCTGTCGTACGGAAAGCCGATTAAGGAGGTCCCGAAGACGGAAAATACGAGGGAGTGTTGGGTCGTGCCGTATTTAAGGGCCGAAGGGGCCGGGGGCATGGGCTGGCCGTTGCCGGTCAGGAAGGTCGCGCAGAAGAAAGTACCTGGGAAGGGCTGGGTTACGGAGTGATTTATGTTGGGTTACCTTGTACCTAATCTACCTAGGGTTGGAGTTGGGTTATACTGTTTTGTGTTAGAATAAGATGCGTTAGATGAGATGTATATATAATAATACTAACAGTACCTACCTATATATGAAGCATAGAGATATATAATGTATTTCGCTCGTATTCTATGTTAGAGGTTTATAAGGGTTATTGCATCCCCAGGTAAAGAGACATGTGTGATAGATCTGGACTGAGTCGATAACCTAGCCATATACATTGTATCGCTTCATACATCTCTTATAGAAATTTGCGTATACAAAGCAGAAATAAGAAACAATAATTCAAGTTATAAGATTATCAAACGGAAGACGAACAACAAAGCGATGCATTACCATTCACAATTCACATACAAACCACCAATTCAACACGTTCCAAATATTCATAATGCATACTCGTCTCTATTCCGCACAGCGGCCATCTATAGCAAAGTAAAGTAATCAATCGCGACGGGGTGTTCTCGTCTACTATACAGCGAATCAATCCTTTCCTCCTTGCGAATGCAAACGCGTCTCATATCGGGCGTGATACTCATGTTTCGTCTATGTTGCGATAACTTGCCTTTGCCTTAGCTCCCTAACGCCTTAAGAAAAGGGAAGAAGAGAAGAAAAAAAAAGGAAAAAAAGCCAACCAGAAACCACTATGCTGCTATCTAACTTCGGGTTATGCTATATCTTGGTCTGATTTTGCTAATTCTGTCTTTGCGCGGGAAAAAGACGGTGATATCTTCTGATTATACGGTAACGGACATCTATCCTGTGTGTCTACTAGTTCTACTTGTTAGAACTCTCGGTATGGTGGTGGCGGTGCCGTTGAAGGCCCGGGGAGGGTTGGGAGTGGTCGCTCGCTAGCTGGAGCCGGTGGTGCTGAGCCGGCTCTAGCGAGCTGGGTTGTTTTCAACATCATCTTAGGGAAGTATTGTTGAATAAAAGACTCGCTATTCACGGTTAGTATAAAACTTAATAATGTTAGTATAGTTGGACTGTACTTACGTGTAATAACTGTGGTCTGCGTTATGCAGCTGAACAAGGTTATGGGCCAACTCGTGGGCGAGGACAACCCACCACCAGACCGCCGCCGCAGCTTTGCCTTCCCCTGACATGTTTTCGGCGTGCAGCTGTATGAAGAAGCGTAGATTGCAGAAGACACTACCATCACGGTTAAAAGCAATCGTACCTCCCTCCTGGTCGTAGAAGATGTGTAGCGCGGACCGGTTAATCGAGTAAACGTCACCAACCTCGGCCAGTATTGACGCAAACGAGTTAATGGGCCCATGGTTTGTCGTAAGGAACTGAGCGGGGTCGAGATTCGGTATCGTCCTAGATACAAATACGCGCATTCCGTTTGATGCTTCGGCCACAAAATTGAGATCCTTTCCTATAGTGTCATCGCAATATGTGGCTTGTTCCTTGACTTCCCGAGTCGTTGGTGGTGAATAAACCTGGGAGGAGTCATGGGCTCTCGTAGACTTGATGGCATTGAGAAGGTTCTGCTGAATAATAGCAGGATTTGTTACCTTGCCATCATCTTTCTTGCCAGATTTCGACCCAGATGAGGGCTCGGCTGGAGGCAACCTGGCTGGCTCGGGATCCGAGTCCGTTAAGCTCCTCATGTTATCATCCTCACTAGAAGTGTCAAAGCCAAATCTTTTAGAGAAATTTGAGAAGAAGCCTTTGCTTCTCCTGTTTTGTGGTTGGGGTGTATTCGTTGGTGGTGGTACGTCGTTATCATCGGGAGACCCGAATCCACCAGGCATGCGCGGTGGCGGCGTTCTGTTTCCGCTCCTTGCGGCTGCTGCCGTAGTAGCAGCTTGAGTGTGTCTTCTAAATTCTTCTTCCCGTTCCCTAATATTGGCTTGTTCAGCATCTAAAGCTTTACGCCTTTCTTCCTCTGCAATTCTGGCTTCGGCAGCCTTAGCTCTAAGGATACGGTCTACGTTGTACCCACGGGCTCTTAGGTCAAGCAAATCAAGCTTTAGGAACGGCTCGAAGAAAAAGTACGCTTGTTGACTTGGTCTGTTTAGGATAAGCTGACATACAGCCTGTCCTACTTGATACATATCAGGGCGGGTAGATTCAGAGGCAACATAAAGGATCCAGCCGTTGGCGGCTTTCAAACTTGCTGCCGACCTCTTTTCAGTGTGCGACTGGCTTTGGCCACGAAGTGATCGGCGGAGGGAGACGGACCGTACAGCTTCTACAGTCAGATTCTTCTCCAGCCACCTCGCATCGTGCTTGATGGCGTCCCGCGTGTACCTGGCATATTCGTGAATGAAGATCTTTGAACGTTCAAGGACGTGCTTTCGAAGCCAAAGCGCACCCTCCTGTTTCTCGCTCTGCGGTCCAACCCTAAGATCCTCCTGGACAATAGCAGAGAGAGTGTGGGAACCGAGAGCCATATAGAAGGCTTCTAAGACGTCTTCCTCTGGCGCACAGATCAAGTGATCTTTAAACAAGCGGTAGCTAATGTAATCGTCTAGAATTACAATGCTGGCTGGGATCGCAAGTTGGTACTGTCTGATTGGCGCTTCGTCTTCATCGGCTTCCGATGCCTTTTCTTTGGTGGGTGCGCTGATCTCTTTAAATGCTAGAAGAAATGGTGAAGATCTCATCTTCCTCCATAACTCCTTATCTCTTTTGAGAGTCGCCATATCTTCAGCTAAGAGCCTCAGAACACTTAGGTACTTTTCCGAGCTTTGAAGGACACTGAGTAGTCTGGCAGGTTCACCTGCTGCTAGCTGAGCAATTTCAAGCTTGGTCGGTTCAGTCTTCGAACCACACGCCGATAGAAAGGCATTCGCAGAGCTGCCGAAGTCAACGAAGTCGAAGATATCTCCGTACATTGCTGAACTACCTAGATAGCACTGACGGGGGCTCAAATGGACAACATGACCTGCTTTGCTGTCTTTCTCCGCTAGATCCTTCCTACGTACTACAGGCACGATCGGAGCGTCCCGAAGCCTTACAATTGCACTCCCATTGAGCTCATTAAGGCGGGTAGAAAAATAGCCAAATAATGAGACGGCATCCTGGTGAGTCTGGGGAGGTTTGGCTAGTAGCCTCTCGACGCATTCATGAATAGGAGGATCTGCAACTACGCCGAATTTCTAGTATACAATTAGCAAGATCTTCTCATGAAAGATTAAAAGACAGATGTGTCATTTCGAACTTACAGGAGCGTGAGGATGGAGATCGCTACGCAAGATGTGAAAACCTAACATGGAAGCGGCCTCATTCGTAAAGCATTGAGAGGGGCTCGCAAGCTGCTTAGTGCTTCCCTTCAGCGGGAGGAAGGCTTTGGACACCGCCCCAATATTGGAGGATATATAATGATTGCTATGATGGTAAGAGATGAAGTAGTTCATAGCATTTTCCCTTAGTTTCGAATCGGACGAGGCCATCATATCAATCAGCACAGAAGCTGGGGGATACGGACGTAAGCCAAGGTCAGTCAAAAACTTCCCTTCAGCGCTTCCAGGTCGTAAGCTACCACCCGGCCACTGAATGAGCTTGAGACCAAGCGGCCGAAGTGGACCCTTAGGCTCATAGAGCTCGGAGACTTTGTATAGTTGCGAGCTTGCTTTGGATGACTCTAGACCATAAGGACCTGCTTCTGCTGGGCAAATGCGGGACTCCTTGAGTTTTCTTAAATCGTCATTCGGAATATCTTGCCGTACTGATGCCAAATATTTGATAAGCTCGACGTGACTCCATTTTGCTCTTCCGGTATCCTCTGTCTCTGTCGAGGGATTGAGTAACCGTGTGAAGATTGTATCTAGATCAACGGTTTTTCTGACACCGATAGCGGTGAGAAATTTGTCCTTCAGCGAGGAACATCCCTCAATAGTTGGGAGATCATCGAACAACTTCACACTCTGGAAAAATGATTCTGTCGGCTTCCTCATACCTAACTTGGTAGGCATAACAGTATGGCTCTGCAACAATGATGTGACTGTCGCTTTAGAGCTCTGGCTGAGATTGTCCCAGCTTTTTGACAGAACCGTAAGGATTTGTATTGAAAATTTAGGAGACTTGGTTAGGTTCTGTTCGTCTGGTCTCGTTGAAGAAGTTTCAATCAGGAAGCGAAGCCAGGGGACAATCTCAAGGGACTCCCAGCCTAGGGCCTGCAGCTGCGTTGAATTGCAGTGCTTGGTAAAATCGTACGGCAGTGTAGTTGGTGGGATTGGTAAACCAGCTGGTATCTTGTTTGGGCTAATGTAATTTTTTATGTTTCCTAGGGCAATAATACCACCATGCTCATCAGCACCCTCGGTGACAAGGCCAACTGCAACGTCAAGAAGCCTGTCTCTACTTGGTAGGTCAAGTTCTCCTTGAGAAGCCTTCTTACCGGCCCAGTCTATAAAGCTGATGAGTTGAGCCTTGTTGAGCGGTTTTCCGGACAACTCTACTCGGACGTCATCTACAGTTATGGGAGAAATCAGATCGAATTCGATTAACTTCTGAATAAAGCCAGTGGTTGCAAGTTCGGGTGGAATGACCGGGATCCCATCGACGAACGTAGCGAGTTCTTCCAGACCAAGTCGGACTTTGTTAGTAGGAAGAACTCCTCGACTGCTATAGACTTCTACAAAGGGCTTTTTGTATGAGGTCCAGAACGCTTCCTCAATTATTTGCGAAACGTGCCCACTAGGCGTAGAATCTCCGAATGTGAAGGCCTTTAGTGTATGTAATGCTTCAGGCATATATTTGTCAACTTCTTTGAATGTGATGCCAGCGTTGGAAGCCTCAGCAGCCCGCTGCAGTTTGGTCTGTAATTCGGCCATCTCATTCGAAAAGGCGAGCCGAGTCATGATACCAGCGGCTCGAAGCATCTCAATATTCCATGTCCTGACCCATCTTGCATTTAAATCGATGGCCTCCCGTTCTACCGTGGGTATGACAGAAGGGGCTGAAATATGAATGCCAGCACCGGTCGTCTGGGTAGTCGGGAATCCAATGAAGATCCGCCCGCCCTTCTTGCTCGGCAGCACGGAGGCAAATACATTTGTGGCCTTGGAAACGGCTTTGGAGCTCGTAGAGCTTTGTGAGGCCTGTGTTTCGTCATACGAGGAAGTCAAGATTGACAATTTAGCCAACTTTGGCGGAGGCTTTTTGGTGGCCCTCTCCAGTTCTGCTGAAAAATTAGCAGGGACTGAAGTTTTGATCGCAGCAGTAGTCACTCTAAGAAATATGCTGCTCGAAGATACTGAGGTTATGTCTTCAGATAGGGCCTCTTGGGCAAGTTTCTCTTCTTTTGCCGCCTTGGTAGCCTTCGTCGAAGCAGGATTAGCGGTAAGCCTAGAAAAGAAACTTCGTAGAGACGGCATTTCCGAGCTGCCTAACCCGTAAGCTTCGCTTTTCGCCGCCGCTGCGACTTGGGGTTTCCATCCGATGGCGCCCATAAATGAGGCATCTATCTGTGCGCTTGCACGTTCGACACTTTGTACCTTCATAAGACGTTCCTTGGTTGTAGTTTCGACATCTCTTGACAGCGCAACATCCACGCTAGGGCTGGTTTTCTTTTGTAAATGGAGAATCTTGTAGTCATCGATCCAGAATTCAATGCTCTGAAGGGCTACGAATGTTAAGCTGGTAGCTAGGAACTGGCTGACAGATAGTAGGTTTGGTAATGTTGTCGTCGTATTTCGGTAATCTAGAACAAAGGCTGTATCTGAGCTGCGTTGATCCTCAGGAACCTGTAGTTTTCTCGTGAAGAGAGCATTCCCTTTCCAGTAGAAGGCCATAGCCTCATGGCCGGAGCTGACAAAAGGTTCCTCACAATCCGCAAACACGCTATAGAATCCCACACCAAAAGCACCGATCTTGGTCTCGTCAGGGTTACCCTCGGCGATCCTCTTCAGCCTTCCCCAGTCGGTCTTTGTAAATGGCTGGCCATTATTCTGCACGACGAGTCGTTTCAGGGTGTGGTTTGCGATTATATGCTTCAGGATCTCGGAGCGGTCGGTTGTAGGCGGTAAAGGAACTTGTGTCGAAGGGAGAGTTTCCCACTTGATTTTTACGGTAGTAGCTTGGGCGTCGGCAGCATTTTGGATGAGCTCTCGCAATGTAGTCCACTCGCCAGAGTATCTAGCTAGAACTTTGTCGATCAGAGCTCGAGTATCGACGGTCACGGCCTCCTCATCCTCGCCGTCCCGTAAGGCGGCAGCTCGGAGCCTCCCGTAATCCATTGTTACGGTTAGTAGAGTAGATGTTTACTCAGTAGGACATGATAGTTTTAAGAGAACGTGATTGTTATTTGTACTCTGGCGGGAAGAAAGGGGACAGATTATTTATTGACTCGAAAAAGGTAAGGTTATCGTTTTGTAAACAAGAGTCGCGTGGCTTGGTTTGTAGAAAATAAATATTCATCCAATTCTGGAGTGGCGATTGCATAGGCTGCGAACTCCGACTTGATGCAAGGACCCGCGCAAACCGCGCAAAGGCGTCGAGCTCTAAGGCAAGGTCTAGAACAAATAAGGCATAAACGGTGAAATAATCCTAAATCTTGCTGACAGTGAATGAACGCAACGCATGTGAATGCGAAGGCAAGAACGAGGGTAGCAGACTAATACTTGATGCGCACCTGTGGAAGTCGAGGGACCCGGGGGACTTGAAGCCTCTTGATTCGTCTCAGCTCTTTGGTAATGATGCACGTCTCGCCCCATGCCTTAGGTACATAAAGGATCTGATAGGCTGAGCATATGTATGTACATACGTACCTACAGTTATGTATACTCTAAACTCCACCTAACTCCGCATGTTCATGTTCGTGTACATGCACACGCAAGGTACATGAACTAAGGTTCTGTACGAGTACATGTAACCTTCCTACGTCAGCCCCATACTACATTATATAGGACAAACACACGCTACCTAATAAATTCGAGAATGGTTTTATAGATATAAGGGCTCATATCTTTCTTATTAAACTTTATTAACTGAGTCAAAGATGTCTCGTGGACAAACTAGATATTTCTATCCAAACGGTATTGACCTTCAAGTTTAATATGTACCACTATACCACTACCCACTGGTTTAAAACAAACCTCATAATACAACGTATAATCATAGCTCGTGGACGTTTTGTTTATGGTCGTCGAGGGTGATTATCGTCTGGAGAACTCTTCCTTCTCTGGTGTTGAGGGCTTCTACTTCGCCTTGACCGTCCGTCTCTTGATCTGGGTCTGAAACTTTCTTTTTCATCTCTCCGCCGCTCAATTCTCTCCGGACTCCGGGATCGGCTATGTTCCCGTCGGTGTGATCTTCTGTGTCTGCGGTCATTCCGTTCGGGGCTGGAACTTCTTTGCCTCCGATGACGGTCGTGCCGGTCATCTTTTTCATCCCTTGATCGATGACTATGGTAGCCATCCCTTCTCCTTGGTGATCTGTCCCGATGTCTCTCTCGGCTGCGGCTTCTGCTCCTATGCCTCCTTCGGTGGTGCCGCCCAGAGTCGTGATGCTTTGCGGACGTCTGCCGGGTATCGTTGGATGGTTGTTTGGTATCTCTCGAAGTCGCAGCGGAATCGCCACTATCCACAACACCTCTTCCTTCGCTCACGTCTACAGCATTCGCGCCCGTAACATTTCTAGGAGCAACAGGTAATCCTAGCGCACGGGCTAGCGCATCTTCTTCTGCTTCTTTAATACGTTTGAGCTCCTCTTTTCGCTCCCGAGCCGCCTTTTCCTGCTCCGTCTCTGTGCTTGTCGACGCATCCGCTTTCGCGTACCAAGTAAGATCTTTGCCTTTTGCCCAACGGCCGACGGGGGCCTTTAAACTGTGACCGAGATAATTCTCGCGGTGAGTCGAGGTGGCGACATCCTCCCAATTGAAGTTGACCCCGCCGCGCGAGCCCGTTTTGCGGATGCTCGAGACAAGATCCATAACAATTGACTAGCGAAGAGTATAATCCGATTAAGTTTTTTCGGGTTTGGGAGGAGGTTCGGGATGCAATGTGAATATATTATTAGCGGTAAGCTTAAGTACCTACTATGGTAGGTAGAGATGAAGAGTGCGGATGGATGATAGAAGTTGAAGAGAACAAATTGAAGATAGCTGTAAGTACCTTCTTCAGGTAACTACTAGAACTACTAGAAGACCAACACCAAACTAACGCCCTGCACTAACAGCCCCACTAGAAGCTACTGGGATACATGTAGTATGTACCCAGGTACCTCAGCATGTGACACATCCCGCCTAACACAATATCGATAAGAGCTTCCCGCAATCCGTCATGTCCGGCATGTACTTTACTTCATCTTGCTCTCCACATTGAACCCCCGATCCTAACCTTACAAAGTAATCTTACAAAGTAATCCAACTTCCATCTTTTAAGCTTCCTAAGATCTGCGCACCGACAAATCGACGACGATGGCGACAAGCAACGAGCCGCTAGACGAGATTCAATGGCGGCACCCGAACTACGCGCAAAGCCTAGGAGGTCTGCATTCCAATAATATCCTCTTCTACTTCGCCGAGTCGCCCTTCTTCGATCGCACCTCCAATAATGCCGTATTATTTACCCAAGCCACGTTCAACGAAAATATGAAATTCATACTCTCCACTCGTGAGCAATTCGAGGGCCGCCTTAAACAGATGTCAGGGTTGGAGTTTATAGTCGCTCAAGAACCAGCCGAATCGGGTCCCGGCATGGGAACTGGAGTATGGGTAATCCACAAGCAGACGCGTCGGAAGCGGGAGCCCGAGGACGAGATCATTGTCCATGCCGCCTATTATGTCATCGGCGAAAATGTTTACATGGCACCCACACTTGCGGATATATTGAGCTTCCGGATGGTATTTATCCCATGTATTAGTCTCCTCGCAAATGTCCGAGGCTAACGTTTATCTTATAGGTTACCATCTCGTCGGCGTTAAGCAAATGTTTCGCGGCCGCAGATAACGCACGAACCTGGTCCCCAGCCCTTGGACATATATATAAAACAACACCGAGTACTACAAACAATAGAGCACAGGCGTTAGAGTCGAAAGGAGCAACCCCAATGCCCGAGGCACAAGGGAACAAGGCAGCTCCGGAATCAAAGAAGACGATTCAGTCAGCCGTGGACTCTCGCTTGGCTGAACATTCATTCATGATACACATGCAGTACGGCGGGGACTATATGGATGAGAACCCCATTACTGGCAAACCTGGCGAATTCCATCTCACCTCTACTGGCCGCAAAGATAAATTCCAAGCATTAACCTTGCCAAATCTCGACACGTCTTTCAAGACTTCTACTATTACTCAGCCAGACAAGAAGGATACCAAGGGCGACAAGACACCAAAGACGCCCACAGGAATGCCGTCTAAACCCAGGCGAAAGAAGAGTAAAGCAGGTGCTACCCCAACTTCTGCATAGAACGCTGAAGATGGTAAAGGTAGTAGGAAGAGGAAACGGGAGGCAAAGAATCCATCGAATGTATAGAGGTTTCCAACAGAGGTCGGCGTTCAGAGGCTTTAAAAACCGGATATTGATACCCCCTGCTTATAGGTACTACGGCATGCATTTGATTTTAACAACAGACTAATCCTAGTTCGGGGTTGCTGCCTTAATATGAATTTGATATTTATTCAATTTCGGGTTATCTAATGCTACGTTCTGTTTCGAATTTTATCATTAATATCAAGGTTGTAGCACCATAAACGAAAAGTATGACGATAGTAACCTAAGGTAACCATGAGCAAACCCCCCTGACCTAGACAACTTGCACGGTACTGTTTGGCTTCTCCGTGCTACCGCTCCCATAGCTCAGTCCCCTCTTCACCATGGGGCTTTCCGTAATTCTAGGCCCGTCGTGCAACATAATCGAGTTCGTCTCACTTAACTGGACCTCCTCACCAGCCCGGGGACGCATCTCGGCCTCATAGGCATCGATCAGTTCGGCCTGCGACCGGCCCTCTGGGTTGGTCAATAACTTGACTAGGTTAAAGAGATCGACGAGGCCGTGGCTCAGGCCTTGTCCACGATCTAGATAAGGCGTGTTCGTGTCAGTATTCGGCGTCAAAGAACAGTTGGGACCGTTTCCGTAGAAGTTATAACAATGATGATAATGGAGTAGTTATTGGAAAGGGGGTAAGGAGTCGACTTACGAAATGTCATGGGATGCGCGGCATCACCCACCAGCGTAACGAGGCCGTTGTGGTTATCCCACTTGTGCTCCGGCAAGCTCGGGTCCCAATTCGACAGGCCGAACCAATAGACCTCCTGGTGGTCGTCGGGCAGCAGCTCGAAACACCTGCGTATGGGATTACTAAACGCCTTGCTCTTCTCCTTGGCCTGGCGCAGCCGGTCGCGGATGCTCATGCCCGCCGCCACCTCGGCCGCCTGCTCCTCGGGGCTGCTCTGCCACGCGACGTAGGAGGTGTACCGCCAGTTCTCCGGGTGGTCCTTGTCGATGCCGTCCATGAGCGTGAGCGCCCCGCACATGTTGTCCGGGTGAGGCCACAGGCTGACGAGGGCATTGTCGGCGATCTTCCGGAGAGACACGGCGTAGTCCGCGGGGAAGGAGGCCGTGATGAAAGTCGCGACAAGGGGAAGACGCTTGACTGCCGCGCGCTCGAGTCCAACGAGTTCCCTGCGGACGCGGCTCTGACTACCGTCGGCGCCGATGAGTAGACGGCCGGTCTCCGAGGTCCCGTCCGCGAAGTGCGCCGTAACGCTCTTGCCGTCCTCCGCATACGAGATGCGCTCGAGTTTCTTGCCTAACCGCAGGTCGGGGAGCTCTTCAGCAGCGAAGGTGCGCAGACGCGACCTCAGGACGCGACGTAGGTCCTCCACGGGCTTCTTCGCTAGAAGTTCGCCCGTTTTACCATTGAGGATGGGCATATACTCGACGGGAGCGGGTTTCATATAGGGGTCGACCATTGCTTGGTCTATGTGTTTCCATCTTTCTTCCCCAATTAGGGATTCGAGGAGCGCGGTAGCCCAGTGCAGACCGATGCCCCAATCTCGTCCTCTGTTATGTTAAAGCACATACGGTTAGCTTTTAGTTCTGTTACTCTTTAAAGGGGGGGATCTCGCGCGAGATTAATAGACCAACTATTAAGAATTAGTTACCATAAACAAGACAACAAAGTAATTAGAAAAATAGGAGTCGGCCTATCAACACAATAGGTTTCTATACATACCCTTTTTGAAACAATTGTTTCGTCTCTCTCGAAGACTATAGACCGGATGCCGTTCTAGTTATGTGTTAGTCGGGAAGGGTACTTCAATAAGTTCATAAGGTCAGAAGGGGATTTACCCTATTGAGGGCATGAGCCAAGATCAATCCATTGCAACCTAGTGAACTGTATGTCAGCATTTCCATAACATCTTTAGAATTATTGTACCGAAACAAGGCTAGGTCTCTTACCGCCGCCAATGATCAGGATCGGTAGGTCTGCCTGTTGATCGTTTCCTGCCATTTTTATATATCGAATTGAAGCGAATTTCCTATTTGTCCTAAGATGCAAGTAAGCTCTAGTTGTAGATTTGACTTTCAAATAGAGTCCCCAAGCAACTTATAAGTCACGATAAGTCAAGATAAGTCAAGAGAGTCGAACGAGTCTTGTCCGCAACTTGATACGGAGTTAATAACAAAGTCCATCTCGTCCAGATATCCTCATTATATATTCATCCGACTCCGCTACATGTTATCACCATATTCGGATTTTCTCTATGTTAGTTGGTTGCTTTCACGAGTACAGCCGTGGGGTCTCGCGTCGATCAGAGTTACATCCGGCTCCTATATCCCAGCCCACAGATCACGCCCGCGATTCGCACGACGAACAGAAAAGCCAAAGTGGAGCTCGCCGCATTCTGTACGAATAAGATGGAGCATCCAATGAACAGCTACGGCTCGCTTCTTCGCATCCTTGCGTCAAGCGCGAGGCACATGAGAAAAATACCTTACTCGAACTCCTCAGATCATTCGCGAAGCAAGTCGGCTGCCACGAGATCGAACGACCAGGTCGACCTCGCGTCTACGATGGGACGAAGAGGTGGGGTACAGACCATTTTCGCAGACCATTCATGGTTACAGCTGGAAAGCCTGCAGACGTTCGCGACGAAAGATAGTTCCTTATTTGGATAAATTATATTGTAAACAATGTTGATCAGATGCTCGATGCTACGCCTTATTCAAGATATTTTAAACAAACTATACCTTTGGATCGGGAAATAAAGGCTTAACTTTACATGGCCCGATCTTCTGCCTGCATTTACGGCGTATGCATGGAACACCGTACAATTACCGGGTAGAATCAATCTATTGCAGTACGACTGTCATGATATCTCAAACTTGACCATGTCTATGCTACCAAAATAACCAGTAGGAGTTTTAGATAGCTACCTCTACCTTGATGGGTCAGTATTGCCTCAATTACATGCTTCTATTAATTGGTCCGGGTGATTACTGAGCGTCATTTATCTAAGCATCGCCGTTGAATCCTATGGTGACAAATACGATGCTACAAGATATTCGCCTTACTTCATTGTTTACCTAGGTAGCTTCAATGCCATTAAAATTGAGCCCCTTTATATTATTAATGATTTTCATCTTAACTTATGGGCTCGTCCATAACCTTTTAAGTTGCGGTTGCTAACTAACATCATTGCTAATAACGAACAAGAGCATCAACCGTGTTAAATCCATGGCACGTGCTACTACCGTTAGCTGAAAGGCACATTTCGTATGTGACGTCGCATTCTAGGAGCTATAGCTCCTTTCGACGAAACCGACTCCCCTACATGTACCAGATATAGCATGGGAGTTCCACCTATAAAGCCAGGTGACTCCAACAAGACATACCTTACCCAGCGATGCTGCAAATTATCAGTGTACAAAGGTACTGGGCAATATTTCGTAACTACCGACCTATCTAGGATTTAAACTGAGGTCAATAACTACCGCATATGTAAAGCTTGATTTAGTCCGTATATTCTAGTTAAGTTTCTGGTTAAGCTGATCTCGTAGTCAAAGGAAATATGGGACAATATTAACTATGCTTCAGATATATTAAGAAGTTATACTGATATTAATCTACATACAATGGCTGTGAGACCTTAACTTTAACAGCTTATCGGAACCAAATTATAACGTTTCTCTATTGCTCATAGAGAAGGAAACCGAATTCTCTACTTCCTTACCCCATTTAGTTCCCGCAGGTCCATTTGACTTCATTTTCGCCCCTGATCTACTATCATGTGTTTGATATGGAACAATGCATGACTCCTTTATAGTGCGCAGTCGCTTTTAGTTTGATCTTGTAGTAAGTATGAGCGAATCTTCTGGTCATAGGTCCTAGCTTAGGAAATAAACCAAATAACTATACAAGACGCGTAGATATCTTTCAAAGTATATGATAAAAAGAAAAGGCTTTCGCGGTATAATGAGAGCATGCCGAATTTGGCTTTAATGTTTAAAAGGATGAAGCTGGTTTGAGTTTGGCTAGAGCTAACTTGTCAAACTTGTTTAGCTCTCTGTTTGCTTATTCTATTTACTACCTAGGTAGATACTTACTGACGCACTAAAATATCTGTCTCTATTAGAGCGTTTGTCTTTTAGGTGGTTATATTGCACTAACCCTTCAAACGCACGAATCTAGTATAAGCTATAAAAGACAGGTAGTTATCTAACACGATTTCTCTTGGTGATTTCCTTCACTACCACTACGTCTATAATCTTTACATAAGTTAGGAGTAAATCATAAAAGTGAGGCCTGCGTATCGTTTTCCCATCCTCTATTTTGAGAACTCTAGAGAAAGATTTCCATACTCTAAGTTAAGGTAGTATTCCGGCACGTCGCAAGCTCAAGTGTTATTTTAGTCAGTACCACTGGTCGCTTCTGCAACCTCATTCTTTCCTCCCCAACTTCTGCTTAGCAATTATTTAACCTTCTACTCCATCTTGGGTGTTTATCTGAGTAGCTCGCCTTGCTTATAGGATACAAGAGAGTTTATTCGGGACCTGCATGTTAGTCCACGACAAGCTATTTGGCAATGGGATCAGACACAGTGAAGAATTCAGAAAAGATTCTCAATATCTGTTCATACCGTCCCCATGGCTTCGAATCTGCCGTAATCCAGCCATGCCCAGAGAAAACGCGAGTAGTACAAGAAACTCTCCAAGCGCCCTTCAAAAACCCTCCGGTATCGGGACTAGGCAACTTGGATCGCCTTCCTCCAGAGTTGATGTTGATGGTGCTTTATTGTCTTGATCTTCACTCCTACTTTAAATTCCGTCAAGTCAACCGTAGTGCCCGTGTTCTGTCAACAAGCCTGCGAGAATACAAACTGGTTTCAAAGTACGCGCTGGAAAGTCTACGGAACTTGTTCAGAACTCGCCTCGGACATGCTTTTACCATCGTGGACCTACATCGCACCCTCATCAGTCCTGGCTGCAAGCTCTGCGGTGGATTTGGCGGTTTTGTTTTTCTGTTCACGCTCGTGAGATGTTGTCCCGCCTGTATTCAAAATTCCCCGAAACTTCGTGTCATTCACATGTCTGCTTTAGCCAAGCTTGCAAGGAGGTCCCCAAACCGGCTATCCAGGTTGTTAGAAGTAATCCTATGGCCCGTGCCTGGTCTATATTCAATGAGCGGTGGCCCAGCTATACGACCAAAACGCTTGCTTGCTGAAGAGCAGACCGTTGCGACGCTAAAGTCACTTGGTCTCCTCAGCCATGATTCCATTGAAGCTATAGCGAGACACAATGGATATAAAAATCAACGTTTTATGGCAGTTACAGTACTCCCATGGTATGACATGGATAATGCGAAGATAGAACGTGGTGTCAGCTGTAAAGGATGTCGGTTTTATCCCGGTTTCTTGCGATATCCAACTCAGAAGGATCGTGAGGACCAAGATCGAATATTCTCAACAAGGGATTTCTTGTCTCACTTTAATCACTGCGCGAAAGCGCGAAAGATTTGGACTAAGTTCCTTTATGAAGTAGATTCTAGTCCATTCATATACCGCGGCCGCCGTATGAAAAAGCATAGGCTACTGTCAGGGGCACGGAAGGAGTAGTACAGGATAGAACTAGTCTAGTAGGAATGTAGTATATGAGGGGCGCCTAGCGCCCTCGCCAGAAGAAAGAATCTCAACCGTTGATAGATCACTGCCACTATACTGCTGCTATCTCTAGTATTCACTATGTACGATACATGTCACGGGGCCTTTCTGACAGCTACCCAGGTAATATGACGCGCAATTCAGCATAAAAGACGACATTTGGTTAACTAAGTTACCGTATTAAACATCACATGCTTTTAATGGCTAAGGGATGCGACTTAGAAACATAGTTTATCCGTATTGACCTAGCTATAATGAATTATACGTAGTAATAAGACCCATCTGCAACTAGGTAATTACGATGCCCTTCCACCAGCACCTGTGTTTTTGATTTAGGCATGCTCTGAACTTTAGAAGTACTTCTTTATAGTAGTAGGGTTAGGCAGACTGGATAGCTGGCACAATAATCAGTTGAGAACCTGGTCCTCTCTGCTTCCATCGGCTTCCACTTGATGTTGTAACCCAAGCTGATTGCCTCTGTAGACTACAAAAAATCTGTTTTCCTAACGCAATGGCACGCGTGGGTATTTACCTGCTTAAAAAATTCCCTATACCCAATGCCTTTGAATTGTGCCAACTAGGTACCTAGGTATAGAAACTGTGTAATATAAGACTCGTTCCATTGTCTGTAAGAACTGGGGATGGGCGACTTCCCATTAAAATGGGCTACTGGTTTAATCTTGTGCAGTTAGCCATCCAAGGCTTCGAACGGCTAGTAGTCAGTTAGTAACTACTATAGTTGACGCCCAAACAGGGCACAAAGACAATATGGCACCTGGAAATAGTCAAATTTCTCGACATTGAGACGACGAATCAACCTAGCGTGTTCGTCTAGGAATGCGAGTGGAAGTAAAGCTCTGTGACGAACTACGGTCTGTTATGGCACCTATACTTGATGGGCAAATTGGATTAGTTACTAATTATAGTTCAAGGACTGATAGCAAGAAGTTTTCTTTCCTCCATTAATAAACAATGCTAGGCCTAGTATGTTGTACCGAATCGTAAGGGGGGTGCAGTTGTGTACCAGCTGAGATGTTTGATCATCCTATTCCACGTTAATCCTACCAACCAGTTAGGTACCTAGAGTTGAAGTATTCAGATGTATTTCATTCATCTCTCGTTGAATCTATTGTCAAAATATGGGTGCCTAAATTACCTGGTAAGTTTACATGAATCACCAGCATCCTCGTAAAGACTATCAATCAACTCTCCGACCGAGTAAAGCGGTTACGTGGGTACGGGTCAATAACTTGCCCCTCGAACTTCTAATACGCCATTGAAAAGACCGATTGCTTCTAACTACCTGACACTAATTTTGACATTACGACTACTGCAGCTACCTGGCTAACGGTGCGAGATATATAATCTCACATAAGCAATGATCTGATATTTATACATGTGTTTAGAACTCATCCGACCAGATGTTATTACCAATTTACAATGTTGACGAGCTGCAAACTAAAATATAAAATAGTTACATATATCTCGAGCTTTTGACCTTTTCCAGGTGCCTAAGTATTACATACTACATAGTGATAACGATGGTGTGGCAGACATAAGTGAGCATGCAGAAAACAAAAGCTGAATCATCTAAGCATTGTTACAAGAAACTATTCGTCACCGAAAAACGCCAAAATGCGTCTTACTACGCCTTGTCTCAGAAAGTCCTGCATATTTCCTTCCCCTTCCCAACCAACCACCTAGTTCTGCCAGACCGTCGCATCCGTCACGCGACAGAAGTACTCGGCCGCAAACCCGGCCATCAGCGCGCCACCCACGATCCAGAACTGGTCGTGGAACCAAGCTCCGCAGCTCTGCGGGTTTCCCAAGTCCACACTGTAGATGTACCACGTCATGGCGGCCGCGACGCCCCCCACTGTCCCCACGTAGTAAGGCGCGCCGCTACCCGTCCATACGCCGCATAGCGTGAGCAGGGCGACCATGGCGACGGCGAGCGTAGCCGAGAGCAGCTTGGTGTTGTTGCGGAAGCGCAGGGCCATGCTCTTGACGCCGGCCTTCTCGTCGTCCTTGACGTCCTGGTGCGCGTAGATGGTGTCGTAGATGATCGTCCACAGGATGTTCGCCGCGAACAGCGCCGAGGTCGGCAGAGCGTAGATCCCGAACGGATCGACGTCCAGCGTGGCCGCGCAGAAAAATATGGCCCACGCGAACGGGAAGCCGAGGAAGACTTGCGGGTAGTACGTCACCCGCTTCATGAGCGCGTAGATGAAGAAGAGCACCACGCTGATCGCCATGTGCAGCTTACACCCCTCGGGGAAGAGCGTAAGGATCGGGTAGATAGCGGCCACGAGCGACGCCGTGAAGATGTGCGCCGCGGTGGTTGAGACGGCGCCCCGCGCTACGGGACGGTGGCGGCAGCGCTCGACTTGCCTGTCAAATTCCTGGTCGACGGTGTCGTTCCAAGAGCAAGCAGCGCCGCGCAGAAGGATGTTCATGGGCAAGTATATCGCCGCCAGTTGCAGCAGCTCGAGAGGCTTAGGAGCAGTTGGCGCGATGCAGGCGGCGTACATGAGCCCGATCAGATAGGGAAAGTAGAAGGCGTAAAGACCGGCAGGCCGGTCAAGACGCATGAGTTGCGCGTAGGGGATCCACGAGCGCGGAAGCCATGACAAGAAGCCCGTTGTAGGGTCCGTGTATGGTGGGAGGTGAGCGAAAGGATCAGGTTGTGTCTCCTCGGCCTTCTTAGGCACGAGAGGAGTTTTGGAGGAGGTGACAGCCATAACCAAATCCCAAGGTCTTGCTTGAGCTCAAAACTATTCGGGCGAAAGTAGTAACTTTATCGATTCCCTCTTGAGGCGCGGGAGAAAGACGTGTAGACTACCGTAGGACTTCGCGAAGTTGAGGGAATATTATATAAGTTAGGTTAGGTAGGATAGGTAACTAAGACGGAATCGAAGATAGAGAAACTACACAAACAATAGTGCCACCGCCTCTATTTAGAATGCCGAGGTTTGACGTTAGTTTAAAACGTACAGATGGCAATCCAAGAAACCTGCATCCTGTTGAGCGGCCAATAGAAGATAGCCTAGGCATGTTTGTCTTTTATAGTAAATAGTAGCCGATGGAAAGATCATAGCTCTATGGGGCCGGTACTTGGGCTAGATAGCGCCGTTGGAATACATATATTGACCATCGAAGGATCAGCGCGTAAGGTTGCAATGCATAATGCTACCTGGTTACGGCATATTACCACCAGTTTGGACCGCTGAAAATCCATTGGCCGTAAAACGTAGCATACATGTTCCTTTTGGGCGAGTGCGTCTAGCCGACTTTACGAATATCGTCATGTGAACGACGAGGTACCTACTTAGAATGTCCAAAGCTCCCTTGCTATCTTCCCCTTGCGGTTACGTGTTGGTTCAATCTGGATGTGGGGGAATGGAGCTCTGCAGGTAATGGTTCGATGGGTAGCTTGGATCGTATTCCCAAGACGTTTGATAATTTAACCATTAATGACAATGATGACAATAATAATAGCCTAGACGCCAAAAGAAAAAAAAGAAAAAGAAAAAGAAAAAAAACTTCATACATGAAGCTAACTTACTCGTTATGTCCTCATTGCCGCTATCATGAGTGTCATTGAAAGCTTAAACCCCGTCTATTACGGGATCGCCCTCGTTTTAGGTATTATCGGTTTTGCTGTCATAGAATTCCTAAGGCCTGTCGACTCGAAATTATTATCCGGCAAGAAACGATGGAGAATGCCACCGGGGCCGCCGGGCGAGCCAATTGTGGGAAATTTACTGCAGATGTTCCAAGCTCGACGCAGTGCCCAGGCTCTCAACGAATGGGTGAGTGCAATTGCTACTAGCCCTCAGGAAACGAGCCTTTTTCTAAATGCGTGAATACCTTAGCTTAATTCCTTGAGAAAATATGGCGAAATGACGACGCTTCACATGGGCTCCCGTACGTGGGTTGTCCTTAACTCGGAACGTGTCGTGTCCGAGCTCATAGCCAAACGCGGGAAGATTACAAACGAAAGACCTCATATGCCGATTGCGAGCGACCTCGTTAGCAATGGTAAGCGCACCGTGATCAGACAAGAAGCACAATGGAAGGAAGGGCGCCGAGTAATGCACCAATTGCTCAGCGGTTCGAACCTCAAAGTGTACGCCGACATGCAAGAGCTCGAAAGCATTGACCTTCTTCGTCTCTATCTTCACCAACCAAACCTATGGTTCGCTCATAATTATCGCTATTCGACATCGGTCCTCTACAGAATTGTCATGGGTTACCCTCTGAACAAACCGAAGGCTCAACTCGACGACTACCAGAGGGTAACAATCGAGTTTGTGAAGAGCATCAATGAGAGCTTTGTGGATTTCTTTCCGTCCTTCAGCAAGCTGCCTCATTTCTTGCAACCCTGGCGCAAGTACTGGGCGGATATGGGCGCATTTCACCGTCGCGTTTTCCAAGAATGGTGGAACCCTGTTCGAACGGCTGTGAAGAACGGTTCAGCACCGCCTTCTTTCGTCCGCGACGTCCTTCTCCATCCGGAAATCAGATTCACAGGCGACGACGAGGAGGCCATGTACCTGGCCACGTCTGTCATGGCGGCGGGTGGGGACAACACTCGTATGAGCATCAACACGTTTATCATGGCTATGATCTCGCGGCCGGGGGCGCAGGAACGTGCGCGGCGCGAAGTCGACCGGGTCTGCACAGACGGCGCGACGCTCAGACTTCCCCAGATGACAGATCTACCCGAGATGCCATATATAGCAGCGATGATCAAGGAAGTCCTACGCTGGCGACCGACCGTTCCGATCATCCCGCCCCACCAGCTCACTGAGGATCTCGAGTTCGACGGTTATCACATTCCTGCCGGCACCAGCTTCTTGATCAACTCGATCGCGCTGTCGCACGAGTTCGAAAACCCGAACGAGTTCCAGCCGGAAAGGTGGATTGACGGCTCGGAATCAAATGCTACAGCTAACTTTTGGGGATTTGGCGGGGGTCGCCGGATCTGCGTGGGCTGGAAAGTCGCCCAGCAGGCTCTTTTCCTCGCATTTGCCCGTTTGATATACTGTTTCGATTTAACACCGGTTCGTATAATCTCCCCCCTGGCCGCTTAAAATTAGATGCTTGTCTACCTAAGCCTAAGGTACTAACATAACAAAAACTCATTAGAATGGCCCCATCGACGATAGGAAACTCAATCACCAAACAGTCGAAGAGCCGTTCCCAGTTAAGGCTACGGTTCGCAGTGCCGAACATGCTGCGCTCATCGAACAGGAAGCATCTAAGTATGAGGCGCAATTCTCTAAATTCTAAGCAATAGTCAACAAGGTCTTTATCAGGGCACAGAGTATCTAGCTTCGTAGTAGTATCATGCAATCTAGACTCTTTTTTAAAAATTATGCATTCCCTTGGCCTTTTCAAAACCGTGCTCAAACACATCTAGTAATCTCGGCACTAAAGACGAAAAAAAAAAGGGCTCAATTTTCTGTAATTCCAAATTACTCGTTGCGCGATAACAACGCTAACCGTATGATCCTTTACTGAATACGTACGCCGAGAGGTGTCGTTGATACTGGATGTGGCTTGAAGGATCAAGCTGCATAAACGTTCGCGCGGACCGGGTCTAGGCGGCGGAATGCTACCTACCGGATTTAAAAGCGTAAGCAGTTTGTGCGAGGCCAAACCAACCAACAACGGCATCCCGAGGAACGCCTCCCGAGAGCTGATCTTCCCTATTGCTACCTAATATCATCTCTCTACCTCGTGCGTAGGTATGTTTGCATTCCAGTACCATGGTGTGAAGGGAGTCTTCTTTAGCAAACGTGCGTCGTAGGGGAGGCTAGTTAAGTGAAATATAAAATTCGGTTGGGTTCGGTTCATCTGTTCACATTGAAGTGGAGATATTTTTGTGGTCTCAATGCAACAAGAACTTGATTGATTACGTGTTTGATGTGATCGAAATGTCTCTTATTCGGCATACTCCCCTTGTATACCATGTAAGTAGAGTGTTCCCGAAAACGTATAGTCCCCTAGCCAATAGCCTTCAACGAAAACTTGGCACATTACCCAATTAGGAAGGCACCTCTACGTTTAGGCCAATCAGCATCTTAGCAGACTAGGGGGCATTGCCCTTTTCATCGCTCGCGATACTCTGTTTGTATTCTTATCCCCGGGGGGGGTTTCTGTTGGTTGAACTCATACGCGCCTTTCGGACCGCCTCCTTGCGTCACTAGTATACCCTGTAGCCGCATCCCGTTCCTTGTACCATAAATCGACGCCGAATGGATGCCAGGGGTGATTTGTTATACGCACGTTATATGCAGGTCATCAATATTGCAAAGTATTGTACATGTACCTGCCTGGCGTGACTAGACTTACAACCATAGAAGGCTCGTACACTCAACTCAACTACGGTTAGTAGAGAGTCTTCTCAAGCTCAGCTGGTAAAGTGGAATTTTCAAAATATGGGATCTACTTTATAATTATGGATAGTTAGGTACCCTCTTGTGTAAAAGCGCAACAATAAACCCCTGACATGAATCCAAAATCTAGATCTCCAAGAGATGCCCCTCAGCTAGCAACTGGTTCCTTTAGATTTCCTTTAGTTATGCAATTCATTCAGGAAGGCTATGAGGAATTACCAAGAGCCTTTTTCATTACATTGGGTAACCAAGTACTACAGCGACTTACAAAACATTTTTCAGCCGGGCAGGAAAACTAAATCCATAGGGCAGTGACTTGAATCGGCGCTCATGTGAATAGATGATGCATACGTGTGTGCATCAGATGAGACCACGGTAAGAATCGCTGCGCCAATGAATAATAGTGTTATAGTCAGGATTCTTACCCAAGCTGCCGACATATCCATCTTACGATTTAAGGTAAGGTAGGTAGGTAGTTATCACTATGTAGTCACAAACAGCCCCCCTGGAAGTCTCCAAGGACTCACAAGTGTGGCTCGTCTAACTCTGCTTCAACCAAACTCTCCTGCCCAGACTCGTAGCTGTAGATCTTGATAATTTTGAACCCTGCTTTCTTCAGAAGCTCAGTCAAATGCGCTTCGGTCCGCTCCTGTATAGCGGCAAGTACTAGCATCAGCTGGTCCATCGAGGTGATCGGCCAGCTCGCGTTCTGGCGGGGCACCACGATCTCGTTAATAAGTAATCTGGAGTATCCTGGCCTCATGGCCGGTTTCAACTGCTGCAGTATCTTTATGCAATCGTCGTCGCCCCAGTTATGGAGGATAGAGTGGAGATAGTACGCACGGGCGTGCTTGATCGGCTGGGCAGTGAAAAAATCGTGCGAGATGGCCTCGAAGCTGCTGCTGCCATCGGAAACGGTGGAAATCACCGCCGGCCGATCCTGCAAGATAAGCTTGCCAGGAATTTGGGGGTATTTCGCCTTTAGCTCATGCAAGTCATGACCCTTACCCCCGCCTACGTCCACGAGAAAGACATCGCTGTATTCAGAGTTGAACCCCTCAACCAGGCGCTCAGACACAGGATAAAATCCGGGGTCGACCCACGATGGCTTTCCAAACCGGTAAGCCGACATATAATTATTGAAGGCCTCAAGGTATGGAGGAGTCTTGTCCAGCCAAGCGAAAGCCGTCAGGTCTGTTTTATGTGCTGCTTGAAATGGGCCATCTGTTACACTGGTTGGGAGTGCGTAATTGGTGTTCTTGAGATACTCGGGTAAGTGGCGGAATGATACGCCAGCAACATCGTAGCTATAATAAAAGTTTAGTATCCCGTAAAAAATCACGAAAGAAAAGGGGGCCAATAGTAATCGAGCAAAAAGACCTATGTGGTATGCAGATGCTACTAACAGGAATAAAATACCATCCCTGTATCTGGACTCCGAAAGAGCGTCTGATAATGTAGTGCTGGAGTATGTGTTCTCGCTTTTCTCATTGATTACGTTCATGGCGGCGAGATGCCTCATGATTCGTGCTAATAAGCCATAGCAGATTAGTCGTTTCGGTGCTTACGTTAGATGATGTTATGGCCAAGGTTGCTTTACAAATTAGGTTTTCATCTGCATTGGTCTTTACTGCGAGGTCCTTCGCAGTAATTCCAGCTCCGCCACTCTCTTTCAAATGATCGAATATCTTAAGATCGACTGCCGTGCGGCAGTTGGCCGCTCTAGCTGGCTGAGGCCTGTATTAGCGACGTTCCCATCTCCACATATACCAAACAAGAGAGAAATGTTGGAGCGGAAAGGATCATTCCGAACTTACTTCAGCCCATCCCATCCGCATGATGGCCTCGCTGGGCAACTCCAAGCTCGAAATTAAGTCATAACCAAGGCCCATGAGTTTCTCGCGGGCACCTGGAGTGTTTGCCTTGTATGAAGCACCAGCTGTCTGAAGCTGTGAAAGGATTGCATCAACGTGAGATGTATCTTGAGTCATTTTCGTTATAGTAAGATCGAGTGAGTCCTAGTATTGACGACAAGGTGTGGTATTACATAGCAGAGCAGCAAATATTTACGTATTATCTACCTAGTGTACCTGTAGTTATAAGAAACGGCTCTAGTCTTTTCATACATAGTGAGTTGTCTAGGTAAGTCCCTGACAGAATAAGTGCCCGGAAGAAGAAGTGCCCGTAGGTACAGGTACCGTATGTAGGAGGTACTCGAATCAAATATAAACAGGGCTTCATGTACCAGGATGGTTGCGACATGTTAGCGTGATAAATGCATGGTAGAATATCGATAACCGGGTTTAACCACTTTAAGTAAAGAAAAGGTACGCGAAGGATCAACGCCACCTTCATGCAGGTCTCATAGGGCGTTTTGATATTCATATATCATTACCCGATTCCTAAAACTTGTAAGCCCACATGATATGTAGTTGGAAGATAACGCCGAAGAAATAATCGGACTAAAGCTTACTTTAGTTAAGACGTATCCACTTACTATGGTAAAAAAAGCCATGAGTGCTTGGCTCCTAATGGCACAGTAAACTAAGTCCTTATTGAAGTTGTGAAAGAGCCCGAATACCATCCCCCCCACCCCGGCCTCTCCGTCTAGTCTTGGCTTCTCATTCTTCTTCACCTGTCTTTTTCGTCTCTCGGTCTCCCTAGAATGTTTATTATCAAGGGGATTAGAAAAGGCACAGTCAATTAGATGCTACATTGAAAAGAAATGGGGATGAAGTGTTGGTGAGTATTGTTCGGCACTTGTTAATTAATTCGTTGAAAATTCCTGGTAAAACCAACAACGATCGACGTGGTCCCACGCGCTGAAGAAATCAATAACCCGCCCTTGCCAAGGCAGCAAAAAATCACTCCGTCGAATGGAAACATGTCTGTAAAGTCATAGATAACAGATATTGTAGTTTCTTCACTGGGTATCCTATAGTTACAAATGTGCGAATATCTTACATAGGCGTTTCGTAGTCGCATAGCTCTAAATAGTTTCTCCTCCAATTCTTGGCGTTGTAGTTTTTTTTTAACAGTTTATCGGATATCGTAGATATTAACGCATAATTCTTTAGTCCTCTATTCGAACCCAAGCCCCATTTCTAAGTTCATGTCGGGTTAGCTCGACTTCGTCGGTAATATGAACGCCGGGTCCATTAATCGCTCCAGCTCCAGAAACCGATATGCTGGCGCTATGTAGTTGAGACGATATTTGACCTTTGCTACGGCCATATCGCTGAGAACTTCTCACTGCTGTGCCTGCGATGTAGCGCCGGAAAAGTGGTCCATATGTTGGAATCGAAGCTGCGAGGATCCCGACTAGGAGCTCAGCAGCAGATACGAAACCTGGGGGGACATTGTCCCCTTAAGAAGAAATTAGGCTTGTGCAATTCAACAGCAATATAACGTAGTTTCGGATTAAACTTACAGCTAACGTCTGCCGTCGAGCTCACGACCAGACTATATGCCAGCCTGATTATGCTAACAATACAAGCACTGTAAAGAGAGAAGGTTAGAACATGCTATATCATAAAGATACATCAAAAAAGTCGTATCTCACCTGCTACCCGTGGCGAATATGAAAACCAGCTGGAATCTCTTCTGCTTCGTGACTTGTAACCGCAAGATCATAGGAATAGGTAACGCAAGGATAACAAAGTCGGTTATAACGTTGATTACACCAGCGACAAGCACTAGCACTCCATAGTTGATGCAGAATCCACCTGGAATCGACGTATCCCAAGCGAACTCAATCGGCGTACACTGGAATATCGATACAACAGTTGATGAAATGGACCAAGCGGCAACGAACGCGCCCACTATCCAAAGAGAAATCTGGAAGCGCTTCGAAGAGAAAATCGCGCCGTAGAAGCTCAGAATGCTAAACTTTATGAAGCCTATGCAGACATAGTAGAAGACTTCAAGAATAATGCCCCACTAGATCGGTGTCAGTGCGTTTTTGACTCGGAATATTTATTTCGTCACTTACAATCCGGAGTTGCCTCGCATCCGTAACGAAGATGATATGTTTCCCTAGTCCGTATACTGCCGATAACGAAAAGCTGACAAGAGCGCCGATATAAGCAATCTTTGATAGAATAGAGAGTTAGTCAGTTAGGACTACTAGCTAGTAGTGAATGACCTGAGTTATACTTACCCACGCTATCGTCATTAACCAGTCGCTTGTGTTTAACACTATACGGCCGTGGGCAACATACCGCGCCCAAACTCGGATAAGGAGAACAAAAACGGAAGCCACTCCAGTTGCTATGCTGCATGCGTATATATTGGCCACAAGGCTGTCGTCCTTATGCGCCAGCATATAGGCTATGTCCTCATCCGTTAAAGGTTTCGCCATGTTGGACGGCAAGACAACAGGTTGGGCGGCGTCTAAGTCTAATTGCCGACGATACGGGGATGAGACGAGTTCTTCAAGACAGATTACTCGGGGACCGCATGTTACATAAGAAGAGACATGTACAAGAATAAAGACAAGACTTAAGTCAGCTTATGGGACTAGCTGAGCGGGATAATTGGGGATGGCATCACATAGCCAGGTTTCATCGCTGCAGATAACTGTCATGTCAGGTACCTATTCAGGTTAGGGACCTATTAAAGGCTTATTCGATTAAATCCAATTAACGATGTAACGGTTTACAGGATGCAACTCCATCGGTATCCATACGACCTATAGGCCAGGTACCCACGTGCACACCTATTTGTATCGCTTGTTGGAACAAGTCGGGGTCTTTGGTGCTGTTTAGAGTGGGTAAAATGGTAAGCCGAATGAAGCAACTCTGAAAGAAGTACGCTTAGATATGGGGAAAATGGCATGAAGGTGGCATGTAGAGTAAATCTTAACGCATCTGAACTTCCATTTACAACCAATTATGTTTCACGTCAGTCTGTCTATCTGTAGGTACCTATCTATTATAAACAATCGCCCCATTTTGCTCTTACATAGTACAGATGAGGAACACTGCCTACCTTAGGTACCTTACTTACCTACCTACCAGGTACTTAAGTAAACTTGGAATTATTAAAATTCGTACCTCTGTATTCCATCAATAAAATCCTCGATCCTACCCGCGACAATTTGAAGCCTTGACCTATTTCATCACTCTCACTGTGGAATTGGGTGGCCAGGCCTAAAGACGATCATTGCTTCTATCTACCTAGGGACATTTCCACTATCATACTAGGGCCTAGGTGATAGCTTCACTTAACTATATCTATTATTAGCAATACTTGTCCGCCTTTTTTATCAAGCACCAAGACTCAATATGGCGTTATACAATCAGCTTCCTGAAGCCATCCAAGAGGTGGACGTAATCGTTGCAGGAGGTATGGTTGAAGCTATTCGCAACTCGTAACGATAACGATGAATTGAGTTTAGTTAATTGACAACGAATGTAGGTGGCACTGCCGGCTGTATAATTGCGTCCAGACTCGCGGACAAAGACCCCAATTTGAGTATCTTGGTTATCGAGGGGGGTCCAAACAACTACAATGAGACTCTTATTATTCACCCGGCCTTCTTTTTTGCCAACTTGGCACCTGGATCAAAGTCGGTCGCATTCAAGGTGGGCAATAAGTCTGAGCATCTCGCCGGCCGAGAAATTGTTGTTCCTACAGCCAATATCCTTGGCGGGGGTTCTTCAGTGAACTTCTCGCTATACAGTCGAGCTCAACGAACCGACCTGGATTCATGGCAAATCCCAGGATGGTCGGCGGACGAATTATTGCCATATATGAAAAGGGTATTCTCTAACGCGCCTCATTTACATTTGCCAGAAACTAAACGTCGCAGATTGAAACATACCAGGGTCCAGACTCAAGAGGCCTACACGGGAAGGACGGCCCTATTGTCGTTTCCAGTGGCTCATATCGTGCTACCCGAATCGAAGATGACTTCCTTAACGCCCTCAAGGAGGTGGGTTACCCCGAAGTTGAGGATATGAACGATCTGGATACCTGCAACGGTGCGCAGCGTGCCATGCGCTACGTAGCCCCAGACGGAATGAGGCAAGACGTTGCTCATTCATACCTCCACCCTAGGCTCAGGGACGGAAAGCACCCCAACCTCCATGTTCTCGTAGAATCTACAGTGGTACGGCTTGTGCTCGAGAACGGCCGCGCTGTAGGCGTCGTCTACCGACCGAGCTCTGCGACGTCTGCCGCCGAGGAACGAACCATCAAAGCTAGGAAGCAGGTCGTTCTCTCCGCCGGAGCTTTTGGCACTCCAGCTATACTAGAAAGGTCCGGCATTGGCAACCCCGAGATATTAAAGAAGGCTGGTGTGCAACCCGTTGTGGACCTTCCCGGTGTTGGCCACGGATACGAAGATCATCATATCATCGGATACCCGTACCGGTCGAGCTTAAACCCGGACGAATCACACGACGCGATCAACGGTGGTCGGTTTAACATGGAAGACCCCGAGACCCGCAAGCTTCTAGGCTGGAACGCCGCAGATATCACTTGCAAGCTTCGGCCCACGGAGAGCGATGTTGCTGCGTTAGGCCCCGATTTCCAGAAGGTGTGGGAGAAGGAATGGAAACATAACCCGAACAAGCCCATGGTAGTCATGGCGGCCTACAATGCGTAAGTCAAAAAGAATTAGTCTACGATATTACCGCTACGGTTCTAACAATAGCTAGCTTCCCCGGAGTACCAATCGGCCTTCCCGTGGCGCAATACTTTGGTCATAACATATTTACTCCCTACCCTTTCTCCCGCGGTCACGTACATATCACGGGTCCCAATTTAGAAGACAAGATAGACTTCGAGTCCGGCTTCTTCGCAGACGCCGGGGAGATCGACATCAAGATGTGCAGGTGGGCGTACAAAGTGCAACGCGAGATCGCGCGCCGCAGAAGCGTATACCGGGGCGAAGTAGCGCGGGGCCACCCGCCGTTCGCGGCATCATCGAAGGCGGCGATAATCGAGACGGAAGAGCCGCTGCCTCCGCCGGTGTCCAACATCGAGTACACGGCGGAGGACGACGCGGTGATCGACCAGTTCTTACGCGAGAACGTGCAGACGACGTGGCACTCGCTCGGCACGTGCAAGATGAACAGGCGCGAGGAGCTCGGCGTCGTGGACGCGAAATTGAACGTCTACGGCGTGGGTTCGCTCAAGGTCGCCGATCTCAGCATCCTGCCTCGCAATATCGGCGCGCACGCGGCGAACATGGCTATGGTGATCGGCGAGAAGGCCGCGGACCTCGTCATCGAGGAGCTAGGACTTGCGTAGTGGTGTAATAGGGGGGAGGATGGGAACTTACGATATGCGCATATGTGCTTACGCTTACCTACCTCACTTACCTTACCTACCTACCTACCTACCTACCTACCTGCCTACCTACCTAGGTATGTATCTGGCCTAACATAGGTAGGTACATATTGATAGTCCGTCGCTATTAGTCAACAACCTGCGTAAAAGATGTAACTAACTGCTCTACTTGTCTTGATTGTGATTGCGCGATACCTTACTTCAGTCGGGTTTTAAGATTCCCATTGCTACTTGACGTTGCTTTGCATAAACTAAGAGGGTTACCATTCCGACTCTTCCCCCCGTTCCGCCCCTCCCCACCACCACCATCACCTACTACTACCAACATCTACTACTGCCACCACACACCTTCGGAGCACATGCGATGGAACTCCAACGGTTAGTTCCGAGGTTCTGGAAGTTAAGGGGTTGGTTTTATGGGCTTATACACTACATAGTATGTATATACTATAGGTACATACCTACCTACCTTATACTTGTCGGGTAGCTGCTTAGAAGATAGCTAATCTATGTACTCGGCGACATATCTCATGAATAGTTCTTAGAGTAGTTAGTCCAAGTAATACAAAGACAATGAAGTTATATTAAACCTTCGATAAGATGCTTATACGCATTCCCTATTCGCCCGTGACCTACCACACCAGATTCCGTCATAATCAATCGTATCTCTCGTTCCACAGAACAGCAGTGTGGTAACCTATTATCCCGATCGAATGTCCCGATCGAACATACTGTAGGACAGAAAAACAATGGTTGGAACCAAATCTTGGATGGATGGTTGGTTGGTGTGGCTTTCTAGAAAATTACGCTGTTACATTTGTACCGCTTAAGCTGATATCTATGTACCGTTACCCTCCCATTCTTTTTTGCGCTGCCCTACGCTGCCCTGCGTCCATTACTACCTCACCCCGCCATATCCGCAGCAATCATTTAACCAATTAGGTTATCCGAAGTGGGAGGTTAGCAAGTTTGGGGAAAAGGGCGCTCTCTTGATCGACGCGGGCCTTTTAATAGCGGGTTTTGCGTTTTTTGGTATTGGTTGGTGTTGTATTCGAAGGATCGATACTATGGAAATGCATGGTGTGTGTGGTCATGTTATATGCAACCCTTTTTTTTTCGTCTTTTCGAACCAACCCGCCGATAGAAAGAAACTCCCTGGGTAACTATACTCCGAAAGGAATAATTTACATAGGTACGAAAAAGAACGGGGTTGACTGTTGTGTTAAATTAGGTACCTCTCTCATACCGATTGGTAAACCAAGTCGAAGCTAGTAGTATCATGCAAACGTTTCCCGTTTCCATATGTCCAACAGCACAGCCGGCAGTGCGATGAGCTACATGTAGGTAGGTATGTAGGCACACAATTTTTCACAATGTGCAATGTTAGACACGCAGACAAGACACGCAGGCAATAATTACGCATCCTTATGCCATAGTCGAACCCACTTCTCCACATCCTGGCGGCTGATGGCGACCGTTTGTTGCAGTGCGGCGCTTGCCGAGATGGCGTTTGTCATAGCAAACTCGGGGAACACTTTCCCCGCGAGCTGCTCTTCGTAGAAGTCAAGTAATCTCAACGCCGGACTAACGTCGTCATCGTTGCCTGGGCCCTGTACGGTCTGGCGGGCCTCAAGCTTGTTAGCAGATTCGCGAAGTCTGGTGAGCCACTCCTCGCGAGATACCACGGCAAGTGGGGTATCGCTGGCGCTGCTGCTATCATGTCGATCCGATCCTACTTTGTAGTCCTTAGATACCTCCACTATAGCGGGAAGCAGGTGAGCCCAGGTCGTGCGCTTTGGGTTCATGAGATGGTAGACTTGGGGACGGCTTGGCTGTTCGTGACTTGACGTAGCAGCTCCCTTAAGTAGAATCTCAACTATCACGTCCGCAAGCACGTCGACCGGGATCCAATCTACGTCTTCCACCTCCGTATCGTACGCGCCTAGGGAGTCTGGAATGGCACCGAGACGCATGGAACCAACGATGAGGCGCGGGATCCACTCCTTGGGATTCCATCGTCCAGGACTGCGCGTTGCGCCGCATACTTGACCAATTCGCGCTACTATCACGGGCACATGCAGCTTCTCAGCGGCATATTCGAGCACGCGCTCAGCCACATACTTGCTCTCGCCGTAGCCTGCCGCAGCCGGGACAGATAGCTCATCGATGATTTCTTCGGGGACCGGTTTTCCAGAGCTAAGTGCTAAATCCATCACGGCACTTATGGAGGACAGGAACAGTATTATCGGGCGATGGGCGCTTTGGAGAGAGAACTTGTATAAGTTTTCGACACCCGCGAGGTGCCCGGCGAACGCCGTCAAGGGGAGGTTGAAGTCGACAGACCAGGCATTGTGGACGATGAGCGTAGTCGATGAAGATAGAGCCTTGAACAGTTCCGGATCGAGATTGAAATTCTCGTGGGACAAGTCTGCTTCGATGAAGTGGACGGTCTTCGGAAACTCCTTGGGTAGCTGAGGGTCGACTTGGGCATTATTGATGCGTTGCCTTGCGGCGGAGTCGGGTCCACGGTTTAGACAGTAGATAGTACCAATGTGGTCATTCTCCATAAGCGCCCGTAGGATGTAGGCACCTATTGAACCTGTCGTCCCCGTTACAATACAGACATGGGACGTAACTCCACCCTGTCCACCTTGTCCACCTTGTCCACCTTGTCCACCTTGTCCACCTTGTCCACCTTGCTCTCCACTCGTCGTCTGGGGCCGAGTCTCGGCTAAATCGTCGATGCGACCCGTGAACAGCCCAATAGTTTCTTCCAAGATTACTCTACTCTTATCTTTCTCGCCTGGGTGATTAACATGTCCCTTAGCTGCTTTCTGAATTGCTTTGGCCAGTCCGATAGGCGTAGGATTCGAATAGATCGTGACGGGTTTCAGATTTTCGACGTTGGTTCTCGACCTAAGATTTCGGCACAGCCGTAGGATCTGGAGGGAATCAATTCCACGAGCTAGGAGATCATCGTTTATTCCTATTCCGTGAAGTGTGGTGGATTCTTCGCAGGCATCTCGGACCGCGGCGAGTACAGCCTCTGGATCATCTAAGTCGATTTGACCCTCCACATTTGCAGAAGACCCCACGTCAGTGGATTCGACTTCTTTATAGAGTTTATTAATTTCTTCAGCGTATAAGTCCAAAGTGGCTTTTCTCATTATTGTACCCTTAGGTGTTCGTAGAAACGGTTTCTCGGGCTTCGAAAATAGAATATGAGTTGTTGCGATCCTAGCATGCGTCGGTGCTTCTTGGTTAGCTTGTTCAATGGTCGGCCATAGCTTCTTAATCCAGTCCTCTGTATCCTCGTGTGACAGCGCCCTTTTGTCTTTAAGCTCTATAAGAACTCCGGCCTCAAATCGCTGGTTTCCGAAAACTACTGCTCCTTCGACATCCAGGTGCTTGCTGAGGTGATTCTCAAATGAAACCGGGTTAGTCTTTTCGCCGTTGAGGAAGACAATAATATCATCTGCCCGTGATGCGTGCGCCCACATTCCAGGTCTCGTAGGGTGTTGCTTGAATAGGTCACCAGTGCGAAACTTCTCCAGCTCCGGATATCTGTCAAAGACAGGCTGGTATGGTAGGGTGGACTCTGATTTCTCTATGACAAGTTCGAAGGTATCCTCAGTCTGGGGCTCAAGTACGGCGTTGATTTTAGGATGAAATCCCATATACTCCCAATCTTTCGCTTCGTCATGGTCGTTTGGATATATAATCGGAAGCCCCGCGGTTTCGCTCGATCCCAAAAAGGTCACCAGTCGGACCTTCTTTGCAATGATGTCTCCTAGAACTTTCGGTAAGGCCCCTCCAGCAAATACAATCATCTTGAGTCGAGACGCAATCTCGTCCAGCATCGCCTCATCTTTGGCCAGCGCTTCCAAGGTAAACGGTGCCGTCATCACCCAGTCGGCTTCTACATTGCGCGAAATAGCTAAGAGACTCTCGATCGAAGGGGGGCCTAGCCATGAGGGGAGGATCACAACGCAGCGGTTATAAATGGCGTTGATAATGCCAAGCTGGACACCGGCAGGGTGGAAAAGAGGAAGTATGAGGATATGCGAATTATGGCCCAGGTGAGATTGCAATAGCGTATAGCCACTTGGAGGTTCCAGCGATAAGGTCCTAGCTATCCGTAGAACAAATTCGTGGGTGTATATGCAAGGTTTGGGTAGTCCAGTGGTGCCAGAAGTGTGGCAGACGAACGATCCATCCCGTTTGGCTTTTTCCAGTGTCGTTTGGTAGAGATATGGTTCATGAGGATGGTTAAGAAGATGTTCCATTTCCGCCATCCGCAACAACTTCATCTCTCTCTTCTGCAATATTTCGTCTACAGCGGGGGTTGTCGCCCCGGATACGATAATCTTGTTACATTCTAGATTCTCTAGTAGCGACAAATGCGCCGCCACACTGTTACGGGGACTGGTGAGAAATATCTATGATCATGTTAGTATTGGACTGGCACTCTTCGAACATCGTGCTATATATTTTCCAACCTTATATCCCGCCTTAATAGCGCCTATGAAAGCGAAGACATAACGAAAGTCATTAGGTCCAATATACGCGATGGTAGGCGTGTGGCCCGGGTCCCCACGTCCAACTTCGTCCTCTAGCCATCGTGCGACTCCGTTTATAGCATTAGCTAGTTGGCGATACGTGACATCTACAAACCCAGCATCGTAGTTCGATGGATCCGCTGGATATTTTCCATAGAGAGACTGCGGTTCCGTTGCGGCAATCTCATCTACAAGGTCGGGTAGAAGTTTAGGTTCCTCGTAGTGAGCCATCGTCTCAACCTTGCCTCTTCTTTGTTAAGCTGTTAAGATATAGGTGGGGGGAAATATAGTCGGCGACCTATACCTTCAATAGTAGGTAGGTAGGTATATCTCGGGCTCGGAACTCCTCTCAAATACCGGGGATTTAAGACCGATGTACTATCGGCACCTATATAATCCTTCCACTTCCTCTAGGATCCTATCATATACCGAAAGTGGACACTAAACATCCAACCCTGCATACATACGCCAGGCACATGATGTAGCCAAGCATTGCGAACCAAGGGTACTATACTCTATGTTACACTGCGAATCATGTTACAAGGTGAATCTGGTGACACTAATATCACTAATATGGCCAATATAGGTAGTTGAATCCTCCTTGTCCGGCTTGTGTGGCTCTTCACGTTATTCTTCATGTGTTGTAAATACCCACGCATTCTTCGAATTGTGCCAAGCTTTTTTCGTAATATTCTTTTCCTTTCTCTTCCGCAATACCGCTAGTTTGATGCCTCTCTCAACAAGATGTCATAACAATCGTGATTTGTTTCTCTTCATGTTTTCGTTTTCGTTTCCGTTTCTGTTTTTCTCATCGCGATGTCGGAATCAGGTAGTTTAGGCCCTCTCTTTGAGCGCATAAACATTGCCTTTTTCACGGTTGCCGGCATCTCATTCGCATTAAGAGCCTATGTACGCATTTTTCTGATAAAAGCATTTGGAAAAGATGATTATTGGATGACAGCCGCGTTGGTGGGTTTCTCCCAAATGCCGCATATTTTGGCCCCCAAAGAGATGAACCACCAAACTAAGAGAAACCCCAGGCAGTTTACATAGCCAATACTACCATCGCTCTTCTAAGTGTTAAGTATGGCTCAGGACAACACATATGGCATTTGGACGACGAACAAATCAGAATGGCCTTAAAGGTTGATGATGAAGTTGCCCACTGTTCTAGGAACTCCATGTTTACTAACGATGTAATAGCTCACATACCTAACCGAGATAACGTACGGAACGACGATGATACTTACAAAGATGTCTATCGCAGCGTTTCTGTTGCGAGTAACCCCAAACCAGATTCATCGAAGGATTATATATGCCGCTGCAGGCCTTACCTGTGCTGCCGGATTAACGTTAGTCTTCATCGTTATGTTCCAATGTAAACCAGTATCGGCGTTCTGGAATAGAAAAGGGCCCAGGTCATGCTTGCCCATAGACGCGATCGTTACCAGCGTATACTGCTATAGCGCTTTCGCCATCCTGACCGATTTTACCTTTACGTTTTTGCCCATGTACCTCATCTGGAAACTCCAAATGGACATGAAGACCAAAATAGTTCTCGTGCCAATTATGGGTATGGCGTTCATGTAAGTATACAAGACGCGTAGAGGTAGAGGTCTAGTATCATAGCTAACGGTTCCAAAGGGCTAGCCTTGCCGTTATCATTCGGCTCCCTTACGTTCAAGACTTCAAGAAAGAAGACTTCCTGCGTAAGTTCAATGCTATCGATATCCTCAACACCTCGTTTGCTGATCATCAATGTCAGACTCCACTACCAACTTTGGCGTCTGGTCAGCAGTCGAGCAAAGTCTGGCGATTACGGCGGGTAGCTTGGCCACTCTTCGCCCACTGCTCCGTAAAGTAACCGGCCATTTCAAGACTTTAAAAGCGTCATTGTGGAATAGTGCAGATGCCGCACCAAACCACAGTATGGACTCTGGCACGGCGCAACTCACCGCACATAGGCAAGACGAGTATAAACTTCAATCTCGAAATCCATAACTTATGTTGTTCATCTTCCCTCCCTCTTTCGGCCCGTTTCGCGATATGTATCCGTGATTCCCACTGCCTAGCTTATCGAAATAACAGTCGCAGCTGAGTAGAGCCGCTTGTCTTCTGTCATGGAAGACGTGTTTAATGCCGATGCGGTTTTCAATGGGCGCCGATAGTCAAGAGCGAACTATTGTGATGCTGATGATAGAGACATATCGCCGATCGCACGATTATGCCTAAATATGGTATCAAGAGTAATAGCAAAGTGCATCAAAGAGAATGATGATGCTTCCTACCTAACGTAATTGTAGTATTTAGAGGCGAAGTCAAGTAACGTTGGATTAGGGTAGGGTAAGTGGCTTGTCCCGTATTACTGACCTGCGTCCTGCTAAATTATTAATAATAGCGAGCACAAAGAAGAACAGACTTCCATTGCGGCCGTGCAGAATGATCCCATACATACATACATACATACATACCTGCACACGGGCCCTCCCTGGCGGATGTCAGATTCCCTCTCTCTCGGCTGACAAGGCCCCTGGTCTTGGGAATCCAAAGGCCGAGCCGAGCAACCCAGCAGAACATACATACTAAACCCCATCAATACAACACAATACAACACGTAAGCGGGCATTAGAATCATGACGGCAAGGCATCGATTCGTAGACGCTCCCTTTTACGAAATCCCAAACCGTCTAACTACAACAAAACCTCGAACGTATCCCGCACCAATCACCATCACACAACCGGCCCTACAACATCGGGTCTTCGTCGGTGTGGCTCTGGCTTGCTTAGGAAAGCAAGCAGCATAAGGTAATTATAATTCTGGCGTCTCAACCTTAAACCCCGTTTGCTATTCTTTTCTAATCGACGCGCTTAACGCGACTGTAGGGGGGATAGGTATATAACGATACGTCAGGCGGTGAGGCTTAGACTCCCAGGGCCTTTTCATCCCCGTAAGCTTCCCGTCATTTATGCCTTAAACCCACGAGGGACGGTACGAACGAACATCGGTCCGGTCATCTGTTGGGTCCGGGGATTGTCGAACAAACCACAAAAAAAAAATTATGCGCAACGTGCTTTTTTCTTTACTTCCTTCAATTTTTTTTTATGCCGACGCTTCTTCGGAGGTTAGGGTCAGTTTCCGGCATCGATAATGCATTTATCAAACGGCGGCTCGGACCCATCGTCGTGCATAAACTTAACAGCTAAGGCTGGCTACTAACATTTACCTTAGCTACCTAGGTACCTAAGTAGCTAGCTGGGCTTGGGGCGAGCGAGAGAAGAAAAAAGAGGCGTAGGTACCTACTGTATCCACTTACACAACCACATGCTACGCCCATCCCATCCCATAAAACGGAAACATGGATGATGGAGTGCTTTTTTTTTTTTTTTTATTATTCCTTCAAATGCCACGCATTTATCTAGAAAAATAAAGATCTTACTCTAGAAGCTATGGAGCCCTTTTCTTTTTACCGGGGTTTGTCAGACCCAAGCCCTTACATGATATGATGATAATGATAATAATGCTTGCCTTATCCCCTAACTGGCACGCGAATTGCCGAAGTCGTTTAGTGGGACTTTTTGTATCTGGGTATCTGGGGCTGTATTAGGAATCCTAGGAATGATCATCAATACGAAATTCGGACAGTTACGAATATTAGATGTTTCTCGAAATAGTCTTAACTTCGGAAGGATAACAAACAATAGTTATCTGCTAATTATACGATCAGAGCAATCTTAATAATACAGAATATCCTTTTTATAGAAAATGGGCTCCCTCCTTCGAGCACCGAGCAGATCCGGTTTCCCGTGTTCTAGTTTCCAAGCATATCATCTCTAGAAGCCTTTGATGTGGTTGTAAGATACTTGACTAACCTAGACAAACTACCTAAGGTAGTGACAGTTACGGATAGGATTATACATGAGCCCAAGACGGAAGTCATAGTGACAACACATACCCTACTACTCCACCCAGTCAGTACATTGTCACCATCGTTCCCGTCGAGGCAAGGTACAAACTGCAGTACAAACGAACTCATCGTTGTCTACTTCCAGGGTTACATGTTCATGCTGGCATGCCATGTACCTACCTCTTGACATTTTGAGTCTTATCTCACCGTGATTTTCAACCCCCTAGTGGCGGGTTCAACATAAGATAAAACACCGACGTGTTATATTTTGTGGGTTGACTATACCATAGTGCGGAAATATTGTACCCACGAATAGCCTATCTCGACAACCTGTTTCGAGACTACTGCTACCCCTTTTGCATTTTTCGATGATAGCTCGATAGCTTTGCTGTTGCCTCTTCATATGATAGGGAAACCACTGGCCGGGGCAACGTCCCCGTAACCAAGGAGTAAGAGTTGTAATTGGATGCTCTGGCACCGTACGAGCCGCCCAATTTTGTCCATTGAAGCCTTACGGATCACACTCGACACAAAGGGGGTCTTCAACTGCCGGTCAGGGGGAACAAAAACTAGCGACGGGGAAGTGAATGCCTACCTCCTTGGAGGACATTAGCCTCTCAGGATGGGCGGTAATCCATATCTTGGCGATACTAGTTCGTGCCTTACTGTCCTTCGTTGCAACGGGACAAGGGAAGAATGTTTTAGGGTTGTGTGAGGCCATATCCATCCGATCGATAAAACAAAGGCCGAGGAGACTCCTGCGGCTGAGTCCCTCCTATAGGGGGGAGCCGCCCAATTTTTTTGGCAAGGCGAACCTTATGACTTTGCCGCACCCAGCTCTACCCCAGGTTTTAGGGAAAAGAAGGGTCCTTCCCGAATCATGTCCATACAATCGGGGTTCGTAAAGCGGTGAGATGTGATACAGAAGAAAAAATTAACCATCGTGACATTTTTTGTCAGACCATCATGGTTTTCTTACCTCAGCCAGGCTCGCAAGACGTGATCTCTGGAGGTAGATCGAACAACATAATCTATCCTAAAAACTTAGTTTAAAATTTTTGCTTTGATTGACGTAATATTGTTGATCTGTGAGAATTTTCGTGGGTTGTAATAGTACCATAATACCTAAATTGGTTTACTTTTCGAGTAGGCTATTCGAACGAAGTACCTCCGTTGAATTTCGGTTATTATCGTACCAAGGCATACAACGCTCCAATGGAGTATATTGTCACGTCGTATGTATGGTAATGAATGGCCTCGACGCGTTAGAACGTAGCAAGGGCCTAGATGGAATAATATTGCGCATCTCCTGACCAGCTTGCCCTGCAGGGCGACTGTATTATTGGTTCCACGACCAACTCAGCTCTTCTGCATGAATGCGATAATAGTAGGAAATTTAAGGATTGCCAGCTGTGATCGAGAAGGCAATATTCAGAAGCAACTAGCCGTGGCCAGATCGGCCACCGGGTGTCGCAAAACGCTGGACGACCATCCTAGTTTTCCCCTTTTCCTTGTTTTCCGGGGCCTTAGGAGATGATGGATTGGGAGTTTCGCCTCGCACCACATGCTAGCTTCGTTCAAGAGACTAGCTATGAATTACATTGCCGTCGTAGGACCAAAAGTATCATGCCAGGCACATCTTTTTTTCCCCCGGAGGCAGTGTAGTTGAACAAAGATTTGACTAATCGTAACGTTCATTCCGAAGATCAAGCGGTTCAAGAAAATCCCCAAGCAAAAACTAGATGCTAAGGTAACGGAGATGTCCGTGTATTCCGGGCTGGTACCCAGATTCTTGTCTGCTAGAAGGGGTCCTCTAAGAAGCTATCGTGACTACTGACGAAATACGTCCAAACGACACCCTTGTAATTAGCTTGTAAGTAGCCTCCGAGAGGCTGGACAGCCTTAACTCTATGGGGAACTTTGGCCCTACGGGGCACTAATATGCCAATATTTTATGTACGTGCCCCGTTGCCGGCTCCAGGTATTTTTGCTTACCCATTGAGATGTCAGCCTTCTTGTGTGGGTTTTTTTACCTTGATATTCCCACTTGGTCTCTAACTATACTAATCCTACCGGAGGCTAAGCCATTTTGGGTATTAATGTATGGCCATTATGTATAATAGCGACCTCGGGGTTATTATGCATGACATATCTTAATCTGCCCGAGTACCTTGTAAGCTTGAGTTTGTTGTCATAGTGATCTCTCGAGTCGCCGGTCTCCCGGTGTAAGACGGGGATTTCGACTTGACATCACCGGTTGACTTTTACTGGTGGAATAACGAGTTGAACACAAAGAAAGTTAAAGAAGCCGTTGAGTTAAACGTCTAAGATGAGAAGGGTCCCGCGGATCTGGAGGGACGATTGCCGTTCCATGGAAGACGAATATGGCGTTCTCTCCGCCAATTGAAAACCGAGTTTGCTTGGGTACCTTGAATAAGATGCCATGAAGGTGGTAGAGCATGCAGGTGAAGTGGAGGATGATTGAACTATTTGGTGGTCCCGGTGGTCCCCCAGTGGCCCCAGGCTGAGTCCACCATGCTGGATGGTGCCGTGTTAGGACCAAAGCGTTTTGGGTCCAAAAGGAGTTTAAACCGTGGCGGGAATAGTAAAGGAACCGCCATAAGGACCGCAATAGAAAAATAAAGGAAAAAGGAAAATAAAAAAAAAGACCACAAAAAAAGTTGGAAAATTGAGGGTTCAATAAAGTTTAGTCAGCTACCCGTAGATTGGTCACACTAAACAGGCGAATACAGGCGAATCTAAATATAGTCGCGCCGAGGTCAACCGACGAATCGGCTGCTTGCGCTGGTGTCGTCATGGCAGGTCATGACAGCAAGAACGAATTCGACGAAGCATTTTTCTGTTCTTTCTAGTCTTTCTTCAAACCTTCTACGCCTGCTCCACTTCGGTCCCACTACGGCCATGTGGATATGATCTGATTGAAGTTTGGGGACCTTGGAGTTTATCGATGCATTCCAGAGTTGACCCCTCACGTGGAAATATTCTAACCTTTTTTTTTTTTTTTGGTGTATTCCCTCTTATTTTTTTCCCCTTCTTAGTCCCCTCGGTTTCCCTGTATTGGTTGGTTGATTTGAGGAGTCAACTTTTCAAAGCAAACGCCCCCTCATTATTTCACAGTATGAATCTATTCTGACCCCCAAAAATTAGACTGCTGAGGGATTTGGGGAACACATACCTAAAATATGTAATGTATGTACAGCGTAAAATATGGAGACGGCATATGTAAATGCCATTGGACCGTTCGAGTAAGTAAGGCAAAGCAGAATAACTCTCGGGTAGTGTACAACTTGTTAGACAAGATAAGGAGAAGTAAATGCGACGGTGTTGCGTGTGTGGCTAGACCCCCCAACGCGTTCAAAGCAAGCTGCAATTCATAATTGTCCTGCATGTAATTAATTACTCACCGCTTCTCACTGTCCTAACTGGTCGACGGCGCGCAGCTACATCTTCCAATCCCCTCAAGTTGGCACCAATCCGCGATACGTGGCGCGAAGAACTGATCTTAGGCGAAGGGATTGAGATGGAACAAAAATAGAGCATCTCAAATTGAGCCACCTCAACCACGCGTATGGCTCATGTTGTGCCATGTGCGGGCGAGAAAAGCAGCAGGCTCGCCAATAGTCCCAATGGTTTTTAGTTAGGCCAATGAACCATGAGTCAAGAAAAGCTAAGAAGACGAGTAGAACCGAGTCTCCCGACGATATCCTCATGAGATGACCGCAAGATCTTCGGGGGACGGAGGCGCACCACGCTAGATCGACCTAGTAGACTACCTAGCAGATTAGCAGACTAGGACTGCCAAAGCGGCGGGAGCTGCTGTACCGATGAGATGGAATCACGGGGTGGTGGTGCCGGGCAAGGGACCTAACCGACCCAGATAGTGGATAAACCTGTACAGCGGCAACCGAATGGGGTTAACTAGTCGCCAGCGGTTGAAGGGCCTGGCAGTCCTGGCAGTAAGAAGTATGTATATAGGGTAGGGTAGGTAGGGTATAGACACGGTTGAGGCACGATTGAGAGTTGACCGGGCCAATGAATGACGGCAGTGGCACAGAGCTTCTCCTATATTACTGCCTGGTATTGATGCAAGAGAAGGAGGGGATCTTGCGAAGGCGAAGTCGCGAAGATCATGAAACGTTGTATTTCGTGAGGATCAGATCTCAGAACGCATATCAGATAAACACAGATGACATGCCGAAAGATGTACATTAGGATGTCAGGGCTTAGAGAGTACCCAACTTTGTCCCGCGCTGTGCTGGGTCATTTGATAGGCGCTCCAGTGAACATTCGACTGCTAAACAAGCATGCCACAATAGGACCCAGCCAAGCGTATTACCACCTAAAGCCTTAGGTAGGTTAGGTACCTAAGCTAGCGTGTATTTTCACGGGATATTGTGCCGATAGGATGTAGGGCAGTGAGTGACCAGCGCTGGAAATACATGTACACATGTACACACTTGGGTACTTGTGTACCTCTGGTGGAAGTGTTCTCGCAGAAATCTTTGGCCGAAACAGGGTTCATGCTAAAAGAATGCTTCTAAGAATAGGAGAGCGCTAACCTAGATCTGGTTAGACTCAGGTTGAGCGGGCTCTAAGTACACAAGTAGCTTCAAGATCAGGTGCAGAATTACAATTGTACTTTTGTACAGTGTAGAGATACTGTATTTTGGCATCCGACAATTGTATCGTACATTACCTGTATTTTACGTATTCACAAGCCGGAGAAGCTACCTAGTATATTCTACCAATGTTATAATAGTTTTTAGTATTTATGACTCGTTCAATTTGGGGTAAAACAAAGCGCATATGAATTACAATAACTAAAGCTATTGGAAGTACTATGTATACCTAGTTATATGCAGCTCTAACTATATGGAGTTGGTCCTCATGGAAATTTTGTGTTGGCTGGTCCCAAGCTTGGTATATCTGCCCAAGGTTGGTATGTATCTTTTATTTGGCCCTTGCGTGCCAACGGCACCTCTCCTGTGGCTGAGCTGTCACACAACCATAAATTTCATTTTATTCATGGGGACCTATGATATGCTATAGGCTTCGTAGTAGCACTAAATAGTTGGGGCTAGGCCTCAATAAAATAGTAGTAATTAAAAGGGTTGCACGTTACACGGCTGTTATTGTGCAGATATATATATAGGTATATATATATATATGTAGAATCTATGTAAAATAGTGAGAATGAGTGTATGTAGAATATGTACAGATGGAGTATACATGCATCTCAATGGAGTCGAGCTCAATGATCTGAGCCCTGGATGTTTTGAAGATCGTCGATTATGGGTCTGGTTGCTGCACCTATGGTGTTGGGTCTCGGCATCGATCATCACGTAAACCTCAGCTGCCGGACCCGTCGCCCTTTGACCTATCATCTCAGTTGCATGAGATTTCCCCCAGTCCCTTTGAGGCGTCAGCGAATTTTTTGACGTTGACGTTGACGTTGACGTTTTCTCATGCGAAATTGTCATTCAGGGCTCAACAACAGAAAAAAATGAGGCTGTGCTAGCGAAAAAGGGACGCGATAATACACCAATCAATTAACGTGAGAAAGACGTCGGAGCAGGTGGATACTTGAAAAACAATATGGTTCGATTCCCTCACCGCTGACCGAGGCGCTTTACTGATTGAGGTCTCTTTCCTCTTCGGAATAGGCTATTACCTTGCATACTATGTTACGTCAAGGAGTGGGAAAACGTCAGGGACTCAGGGCTCAGGGCTCCGGGGCAAGACAGGGGGTAAATAAGGGCGGCAGGCTAGGGCCCTGGTCGGTTCACACGTTCCGCGACGAGCCTATCTGGGTTGACTGGGTTATGCAATCCACTTCAGATTGGCTCCAAAAATGGACACGAGAAACTGCTGTTTCAGCCAACCGACGTCGAGCCTGTCTCCCTCAGATCGAACTTTGCAGAACACCCCTGCTAAATCCCCCCCCATCAACCATGGGAAAGCCACGATGATGAATGTGCCATTGTGTAGGAATGCGATGAGCGACAATGCGCGAAGAAGCTGCTTGGTAAAATAGGGCTTACTATGAGTTTATTTATTTTCTAACTACCTAACCTTACCTACCAGACTTTGACTTCCATGTAGAACTCCACAAAGTGGATATGGGATTTAGCAGTAGTACTATGTAGTAAGTAGTAGTAGTAGCTTAACTGATGCCATCAAGCCACCTTAGATAGGCATCTAATCTACTAATCTCACTGACAGACCCGAATATTTCAAAAACGGATATCGTTATTACATCATGGCTCGCCTTTTTCCTTAGTTTAGCCTGCCGAGGTCTTACTAAAAATCTCAATGAAAATTCGACAGGACCATCTTGGCAGCAAGATGTAGTATAGCTCGAGATTGAAAGCTGGCCCCGTCCCCCGAGAATTGTGGATGCTCCGCCCGGAGCGGGACCTAAACGTTCGGGTATGTACTCCGTAGAGAGTAGGGATCTGGGCACTTGCGTGATGGCCCAACTTATTAATACCTTTGTTTCTATGGTCCAAGTCCCTTAACAATGCTGGTAAGGGTTTGTGGGCCGAGCTGGTCGAGTAGACGGAGCTTAGCGTCTCCTTTCTATGTTTCTGCTTCGACATCGAAGAATTCCAAACTCGCCCTGGACTTGCCTGATACGTACGTGCTCTCGGGGCTCTAGTCCGTTTGGGATAGATGTGACTCGGAGCTGCGCACAGGTAAATGCTGTCGCCTTGTGGACCTTATAGCCGGCAGTTTCAACCTTTTAAGGAAATGAGAAAAAGGTCAACATGACGTTGTCACGGCTAATTCTGTTCGATGATAGATGCGCTCGGTATAGGCAGTTTTCTTCCCTGTCTATTTACACAGGGATAGACCATGTCTTCTAATCGAATAACCATAGTTACCTTAGTTACATTGTATAACTAACTACTATGTAATGATGTTTTGTTGTTATTCTGGCATATGCAACCCGACTAGAAAATAAAATATTGGAGCTAAACTAATTATTTTTCGCGAACTTCATGTCACCGGTATCGGGATTTTATTAGGCCCCGTGCCTCGATTAAAGGGGATGCAAAAAAGATTTTAGCCACTGGTTGAGAAATAATCCTCAAGCCGCAACTTGAGTAGTGAGGCTTGGGTATCCGTTCTTTCACCTGAAACCTGCTGCCTCTTTGTGAAGCCAATTTCTAGGTTAACTCCCCCTTTTGCATCACGGGTAAGATCCCGTATGGTTTATAAAGGAGTTATTTGGTCATAGGTCAAGTTTATATGCTTTGCTCATTCAATTTGCCCGAATGATGAAGGGAATTCCACAAAGATCGGGAATTCTTTTTACCTTAACCGTTGGCTGTATAGTTGCTAGACCAGTATGTTACTTCATTGATACCTTGGGTACCGAACTGTCTACACATGTATATCGCTACTGCTATTCGGTCATGCTTCACTAGTTCATATGGTGCGACGGAGTTGGATGTGAGGAAATGATTTGGTTTCCTGCCAAACACAGTGACCTACTGTAATCATGTGCGGACCTTGTACCGTGAGGGCATTGCTAGCGCGCCAGATGACTTGGTTCGTCCTTTATAGGATCTGGAGCATGCCGGTATGTGGCATAGATACAAAATATACCAATGGAAATATATAATGCCTCCCTATGTGTTGATTCCTACAGACTAGGCTCCCATATAGACCAGTGCTGATGCATGCCACCACACCATGCTGATAAAAGTTAACATATTGTACCGTCAAGGTTGTCTTGCGGTTAGAGCACCATGGATGCTGTATTGAATCTATCTGAGTTCTTACCAATATTTGTCGCGCCGCCACGTTTAGTGAGACCCGTTGCTTCCTACAAGATCAGAGGCGACAATATTAAAGCTTATTGGTTATTTTTTGCATAACAATATCTTATTCAGTATGGCTATTCTGTGATCCCAGTGGAGTCGGAGATTCTTGACAGCCCCGCCACGCTGACATGTCCAACAGCCAGTCGTGGGCTTCGGGATTCGTCCAGTTTACCTAATGTCGCATGGACAGCACAGAATCGACGAGAAAGCTCCGATGATATGACAGAAATCCCTTGGGATATAAGACGCCCGTTCGAGAGAATACACGTGGGTAGGCTTTGTCGCCGTGGTCCGCGGGTAATACCTCTTCGTCTTTTCGGCGTCAGAGACCGGTTGCGGATGGGATGGATGATGGGACGATGCCAGCCCAAACTCGGCACACGCAGGATAATGCCCTGGATGTGCCCTGGATATGTCGCTGGGATAGCGCGACAGGACATGGCAGGACATGGTCGATGCAGCTGCTGACTTTGACCACTACCCAGTGAGCTGGAGGATCCTGTCCGATGGGGCCGAGCAGTTAGCTTCGCCTCCGTCGTCTCTAAGCCAAGAAAGGTTTAGAGACACATGCTACTTGTGTACACCTGTACGTAGATGTCCCATTGGCAGGGATCTGACTGAGATCATGGAACGGTGAGAGCTTAGCGGACGATACCACCTCTCCCACCCAGTTAACTCCTCAACCCACTCCCTCTTGACGATGATTCGCATCACACACGTCCGTGCCAGTACCGGGACTAATAGCAGTCCGCAGCAGCCAAATAACATTATGTACAGTGTATAAGGAATAAAATTACTGTAGCACGCTGTCGTTGTATCCTACCCTTTGTAAGAACACCGGGGGGGCTGTTGCTTGCTGCTTTGCTGCTACTGCTAGGCGAAGGTCGCTTTTTAGTAGTGTAGCTTAACTTTTTTTTTTCTTTCTTTTATTTTTTTTTTACACCACCCTTTTCGCTTCAGCATGCCAAAACTTTGCTCTGCCGCGCTGCCGCACTGCCCTCTGTTAGTGTACACAGCAGGTTGGAAGGACAAGATCCAACCACCGAACTCCCAAAATGTCGGGCTCCTCGGTGCCAACAGCGTATCATTTAGTAATTGTATAGTAGCATTTACATAGTATGGTAGCGTTGATCAATTAAGGTAGTTTCTTCAAAATTGGCCTTTGTTATTCAATTATTATGTTAAGTATGTTAAATATGCTCAAAGCCCCAAGTAGCCTATGCGCGAGGAAAGGTAAGGTAAAGGTATCGTGGGTACATGTATGTATATGCCTACATGCCCTAAGGGTACCTAACTTAAATGGCAGAAGTACCGACTGGTTCCCCTTGTAGGTACCTACGTCTGGTCTGTGTACACTTTACACTACTAAAGTATTCCAGTATTTTGTTCCCCCACAGTAACTCAGCTAAGTAAGGTGCTCCGTACTGTAGGGAGGTACTTGAACAATTTAGACGACAGTGTTCCATTAGCACCCAACCTCTTCGCCGCCCCCACCATAACAAGCGCCATAGAAGGTCCGCCATGGATGTACACAATGTACTGTATTTTCCTCTTCCGGAAAGTAAAACAGTCACAAGCTGGCACCGGGCACGGTGTACATAGGCCTAAGCCCACCAAGCCCACCAAAAGGCTACGCCTAACGTCGCCGTTCGGGTAGTTTAGTTATTTAACAACCCTCCAGTCCCCCATTGATTTTCTCCATTCTGTTAGTTTCCCATATCATCACCGAATTTAAACCTGAGCTTTGCTCTAATCTCAACCACACACTCGCTTTATCTTACCTCCCCCTTAGGAAGTCCTCGTTGGCTCCTGTCATTCGCTTTTTCCTTTTTTTGTGTGTTTGGAGATTTGTACTCGAAGGATCCCACCCGTCAAATCGTGAACTCGACTCGTCTCGCTGTGTCATCTCAAGTCATCAATCATCTCAAGCCATAAACCCATAAAGCCGCTGATAAGAATCACTTGACACCGCTTACCTTGTTCCGCTTGACCAGTACTCCGAGTCTCGAGAATATATTCAATCGCTTAAAACACCTGGAAGGAAACGACCAGCAAAGACCATCAAATACCAGGCTTATCAACAACGACGTCCCGCATCTGTCTCTTGTGTGTGTGCACAACCCTGTGTAGATCCCACGAACACTCCGAGAAACCTCAAGATATCAAGAGGTTTTAAGACAACGCAGCACACTTGGTCTATGTCGTGATATAGGCGTAACTGTTACCCTCGCCTTAATCAAACCCGTCCAAAGAGGAGGCTTATATATATATTATATCTACCTCCGCCTATTGTCCAGGAAGGTCTAGTTGACTAACGCCAATCCCAAACTCATTCGCTCGCTTTCGGCACGAAGATATATCGTGCCTTAATTCACGTACGTTACTATTCTACTGGCCGGCTTGGACTACACTCTTCGGAGCCGCTTGCCGGATCACGGATGTCTCGGTCCTGGTACTGATCTAGTGTCTTAGTTCTTTCGTTCTACTTAATTCTTGTAATACAGCTTTTACAATGGCTGGCCCAGGTGGTGGTCCTCCGCGACGCAGGTTTGTTCCCCTGAGCAAACTACTATTTTTAATGCTCGGTGTACTGATTCTTGTATTCTAGTCACACTAAGTCGCGCAAGGGCTGCGATAATTGGTATGCTTTGTTTGACCTATAGCGGCCATGTCAGATAAAACTAACTAGTTTGTAGCAAACGTCGGCATATCCGATGTGATGAGAACTTTCCCCAATGGTCGGTATAATCCTTCCAGAGACATATGCAGCTTGCTAACCCCTGAGTAGCCGTAACTGCACTAAGCACAAGGTCCGATGCCCGTACAACGATGTGCCTGTCCCTGATGAAAGGGCTGCGACTCCCGACAAGCCCGATCTGATGTGGACCCCTGAGATCGAGGCCGCCGTCGAGCAGTGGCAGCGAACTGGAATTTTCCCGTTCCCGAGCCTCAACATCTATCCGGCGCCTGCACCTCAGTACTATTCGGTTGAGGACCTAAGGCTGATTTTCCACGTTGCTGCCATCTGCAATGAGATGAGTGCCATGGATGCCAACGGGTTTACCCTTTGGACCCGTCAGATTCCAACGTATGTTTTTGCCTCAAATTTCAAAATTTATTGCGCTAACATGTGTCGCCAAGAATCATTAAAATCGGTGCTACCCATGGCTACGTTATGCATGCTCTGCTCGCTTTTTCGGCCGAGCACATCGCTTTCTTGACAAACTGTCCCCATGTAGGAAGCATGGCTTACGAGCACCGTGGAGTCGCCTTTAAAGGATTGCAGGAGGCCATTGGATCGTTCTCACGTGAAAACTCAGACGCCGTCTTAGCCGCCTCTCTCGTGCTCTCGTGGCAGGCGACAGATTGGTAGGCAATAGAATGCATGTATCCGATAAGCAAAGGCTAACGCAGAGAAATAATAGGCGAAGCTGGACCCAGTTGATGCAAGGGACCTCGTCCGTAAGTACAAGCCTGTCGCTTCAACTATATTAAGTCGTACTGACAGCAGGATTTAAAGGTCATCGATGCTATGGAACCCTGGAAGCATGAGTCCCAATTTGGGGAGTTCATTGCTGAAAGCAGCACGTTCCCTACTGCGCCCCCGTCCCCGACTCCGGATCACAAGCCTCATCAACCACGGAAGGAGGATCTCGATGCGTTCCAGCGCACCATCAATCAGATCACCAAGGTCGAAGCTCATCTCAAGCAAAACAAGGAAGACCCTCAGCTGGCAACCCAGCTAGTCTGCTTTCTTAAGGGTGCTCGTAAGGTCAGCCCGATTCAGTCGATCGAGGATCAATTTGATCGACTCCGACCTCTCCGAACCTGGCTGTTTTGGCTTCCCGTGATGTGCTTCAAGCAAAATGGCACGTCCCCAAGTGCTTTGGTCGTTGTCGCGCACTACTACACTGCTGCGATCATGATGGAACGCCTTTTCCCCGAGATTGGTGCCGCATACTTCGGTAGCCTCGCCATTGGACCGGTTGAGGAAATTGCCCGACGACTGCTCTCGATCAATGTTTCCGGAAGCCTTGATGGAGACTCGCAGACGCCGCTCACGCTCATGGAATTCCCCATCGACACTGTTAATGAATTCCGATCTCGCATGGGTTGGGTCCAGCCGGTTCGCACGCCGTCATTCCCACAATTCGACCCTCCCAACTTCTACATGAGTGAGAACGTCATGCAAGGTACTCCTCCTTCTACGGCCTCGTATTTGCCTTACGGGGACAACCCAGCATTTAGCTGGAGCACCGAGGATCTTTCCGTGATGGGTCCCGAGCAGGAGTCCGGCAACGCAGTTAGTCCTTTGGTCATCTCTTCGCCGTTTCCGAGCCAGCAGTACCTCAACATTCCGTCGCCCTCGTACGGAGGCTACAGCCCGGTGTCTTCCACATTCGGAGAGGGTTCCGTCGCATATAGCGACCACGATGAATTTGGCTCGTGGGATTCTGGCATGACGGCCTATCCGCCTCTTGGCTCTGCAGGGCCCAGCAACTTTGGTGTCGGGTTCGTCTCTCCAATCCAGACCGTGTGGATCTAAGCTCTGAAGTCCCACATTGGCTCTCCGTTTTGACGTGGAAGAGGATAAAAATGATTGACCATACCGCTCAGGAACACCAATGCTCAGCATCCACCACCTTCGTCTTCAAACTACCTCCCGTTTGAGGTTCCAATGCAGCAGCAGGACTATGCACCTTCACCATTTCTCAAACCCGATCAATGGCACGGACTTCCTACGGAATCGACTACTCCTCTTTCTCTCTCGGCACCGTCACCCAGCTTCATGACGCCTCAAATGTTCCCGCATCACCATCACCATCACCGACAAAATTCCTCGGTATCGTCCGCCCCGGTACCATTCAAGAGAGAACGCGAGGAGTGATGAGATTCATCTTCACGACTACTCACAATGCCCGAAGCCCGATTCCACCCCGACCCAAACTTTTAATATCTTCTTTTCCGACTTTACCACAGACGCAATTGTACACCACACTCCTTTGACTGGATTCAAAGATACACCACAAAGACATGTCTATATCGACACAATGATACCCACGGTCCTTATGTTACACGAAACGCATAATACATATTGCATAATGAACAAGCTTACGACGCTCCTTATGATACCATCGAAGATACCCAAATTTATAGACGCTCCTTTCGCAAGATATCGCATTATATAGACCGACCATATACATTCCTTTACGACTCACGACGATTTCTATACAAGAGTAATAGAATCTCAGCCGCTCCTTTCGGAAAATGCATTGTTTTAATCAACACGATACCCCCCCCAACTATCACCCTCAACCAAATTGCATAGCGACTGTTTACAACTCTTCATCCGGGAATAAAAATCCGACGACCTCACGGGCGGTCGTCATGCATTGGGACGGCGTTATTTGTTTGTTATTTGTTTTGATTTCTTTTTGGAATATGATTTCTTTGGAATAGAGAAGATCATGATAGGGATAACAGCGGAGGGTTGAAGATCCAAGAGCGGCATAGGAGCAACGGAGGCCATGGAGCTGTTGCGAAAAAGGGAATAATTGGAGTTAATGGCGTTATCTTAATTGGACTGATTCTGAAGCAATATCAGTATCAAGAGGAGCTCGTATGAACTGAAGGTTCGGAAGTGGAGCATATAGTTATCGCTTGTTGCTCCATGGCTTGGAAAGCATGAGGGTTAATACTCGCAGCAACTAGCCGACCATGTGGTCTGGCTTGGATGCTCGCAGACGGCGACATAGTTTCGCCCACTCGCGGATAACTAATATTAATTGTAATACAAGGAAACGCGGTGCTTCTAATACCAATATCGTTTTGTATTATCATTTAACATTTTTTGGATATTGATTTTTTGCTATTGTGTTTGGTGTTTGTAGTTGTTTTTCCTCTAAGTCGACACGAACTAACATGGTGAAGCCCCCATTATGTTCGTGCGTGCATCAAGTAGATACTCTGGAAGCAATCCGAGCAAAGATGCCATAACAGCCACAAGACATCCCCGACCGTAACCCAGTCCCCTGAAATCTCACTCGCTTAACATTCAGTTCTAACCCTATATAGAATGCAACCTCGTCATTCGAGTCGGGACGAGCCGCGTCATGTCTCAGACAGTCAGTCTTGGGACTTTGCTTACTCTTCCTACGCTTCCTACCCTTGAGCGAACCGGACATCCTGCCGCTTGGACAGGTCGAACCGACATTGTCGAGGTAGTCCACTATTGCAAGTCACATGCCCCCCCGGTAAGTCTTGCACTTGCTCTTCACTATGATTTTCCACTACTCACAGACCTTAACAACATTCGTTATACCAGTTTTGGGAGGCTGAGCCAGACTAATCGGCCGGACCCTAATTAGGCTGGACGCCGGCATTATCAGATTCTCATAACAGAGCTATCCTAAGCTAGACTACCAATTAAATGCCGCGGTCAGGGGGGTCAGCCGCGTTATACGAGGTTTTGCTACGAGGCTATCTATTCTTAGATTACCTCTTATTTTATTTTTGCATTTTCGCTGCTCAGAGCAAAGGCACATTTCAGCTTAGCCCAGAACGCCATTCCGTTCATGTTACCTAGGTGTGTTGTCGTCCCATTATGTCACAGCATCGACAAAAGATCATTAGATGATGATTACCTAGGTAGGTATAAGAGGAGGGGTCATGCAGCCCTATGAGACGTTACACTCGAACGACTCGCCACAAGTCGCCACGCCGCTACGCCGCTAATTCAGCTCGCTATCGCAATTGTCGGCATGCTATTTCTGCTGGCGGGTGGCTTATTGCGTCACATGGTCTGCGCTCTAGATCCCCGCCGTCGCCCGGAAGGCTATGAGCTTGTGATATCGTGCGTTTCGCCGTGGTCGTGAGATGACGGAAGTTGAAAAAGCGGCGGGAAGGGTCCTGGCTTTTCCCAAGATATCACCGTTTCGGCGTCTACCCTTCCGGAGCTGCCCACAATTTCCTTACCGTGGCGGAACGACTCATCGGGTATACCCGTTCTACCATATATCCTTTGCGCCGATAATATCCTCGGTGCAAGCTGGTTTCTCTTAGTCATCGAAGCGAGTCGCTGTCTGCATCTTCAACCCCTAAAGCAAGAGTAACTACAACAGCGAGACTAAGCGCCTACGGGTAGGCACTGTGAGAGATGTATAGTACCTTTGCAGATGCATAGTTCTAGGCCTCGAGCAATTTACAGGACCTGGATGGACTATTGTGTCCTTCAAGACTTTAGGCAAGATTCCCATTGGACAGTGGCCAACTCCTCATTCAGGGAGTGCACTGTCGCTTATCGAGCTGGCTAAGATTTAGGATATAGGAGACGTGGGATCGATCTACCCAAACAATCGAGCATGTACTTCCCAGGACTGCTGCTACACGACTTAGTTTTGCGGTACTTTCCCTCCGTACCAGTTTAATACGCGGCTCTAGATCGCTGCACGAATACCTAGTTTACGCAACGGCATAGGCTGTTCCCTAGGCACTGTGAACAATCACCACCCATGGCGGCCCCTACTAGACCTTGAAATGGCTACGGTAATCCGTCTTTGCAGTAGTGTTTCTATGAGTACATATCTACCCACGCCTCTCTCGCCCAACTGATCATGACGATCTACAGGCCGCTATGGTTCGATGATTAGCGCCCAAAATGCCCTCACTCTCCTAGCTAAGGCGAACCCATGTTTTCTCAGGAGTCGATCTATGATGTTATCAACACCCGCACTTTCCTCTTCCCCCCTTTAAGCCGAGCTCGATCGATTCCGGCCTCCGAGACTAAAGTTTTTACATAGCCTATCTCTAACTCTAGAGTTGTATGGCTTCTCTACTACGTCAACTCGAGTCCATACCTACCACAAAGGGATAGATAGGGCCGTCTTCGCAAGATACCGGCAGAAGATAGGACGAGCAGCTAACGATGTTTAGTAGGAGGAAGCAGTAGTTACCGCTACGGATCAACCAGTTGTCACGGTCTCCTCGGACTGATGAATAACTGGTCAAGTATCATTCGCTCTAAACGATGGTAGGTACGAGTTATCGAATATGTATACATACTGCATGATCCTATCCTTGTCACAATAAAGACACTACCAATGTGACGCCGCGTCTTGCCTGCAGATGGGTGATGCATATGTGATGCATATGTGGACAAGTTATAGAGCTTCTACTGCATCTTAATGGAATCCATCGGGTTACCGCTAAGCACAGTAAGTAGGTAGGTACTGGTGCAAATAGGGGAGCGAGAAACACATCCTATAGTCCAAGTTATACTCATTTTAGACAAACTTTTTTATATCTCGCCGAATTTTTTAAAGTTTTTTTCAACACCAAGTGAATTTAATCTAGTTTCCCAGTAATACAGACTTAATTTTGACGCTTGTTACCTGCTTGTCCAACCCCCAGCCTCCGACGATCTTTGGTGGTGACCAGAATCTCGTATTCGCTAGCCCCATAGGCGCCAGCAGCCCCTGTCAACCCAAGCACGTAGGCTCCGCTCCGAGGAACGCCCCTAAACCCTAATGGAGAATATTTGCATCGATTGGTAGGGAAATAGCCCGTTCTTGTTACATGGCACTGCAGCCACCGGTAGAAATCGAGTATAAGCTGGACCCTTTGGGGGGGGTGTGTGTGTCTGTGGTGTGTGCGGCTGGCAGGGCGGATGAGAGGGGGGGGGGAAGGGGGGGAGGACAACTACATGTATGCAAGTTTTACTAATAATCCTGGGAAACAGACCTCAGTTGGTAAGGCTTTAATACCTACCCAAGCTAAGAAAGAGATCGCGGCTTGACGGGTCTCCTTGGCTACCTTATTCTACCTTGACATTCAAGCATTATCCGCTTTTTGGTACCGTACTTGCTTCCCCAAAGGTTGGAAAAGACAGATCAGTGATATTGATATGGTACGCCCTAGCCCGAAAAACACTATTGAATACTGGGGAATCTAAAACGTGTCTCTCCAGAATTCATCGGTAGATCTTTATTTTTTTTTCTCTCCCCCTGCTGCTTAGAGATTTGTGTGAAGAACTCGACTGAGACTAGCTAAGTATGCGGTTAGAACAATACTATCGAATTCTACTACGTTAAGGGTGTCGATAAATCAACTACACTACGCTACGCTACACGCCCTTGATGCCGGTTGCTCCCTTGCTGTGGAAAGTTATATCTTACCTAGAAGCGGCAATAGTTCCTGCGTCAGGATAACACAGCTTTGCAGACGGTGCAGCTAACTAACTAATGCAGATCTCACTTAAGCCAAACAGATTTACTCTCTTGTCTACTCAAACCCCCTCGAAAGTATCCTCAACGTTTTCTCATGTACTACACGCCCAGCAGAGCTTCCTTCAAGAAAGAAACCACGGAACGAACATACGTACACAACGACGGACCACTACCCGTTTATTTACCTATTCCATCTTCCCCATTCGCGGAGTTGCTGCTCAACGGAGTCTGGGCCGATAGTTCCCCGGCTCAGCCTTTTTGCCCCGGAAGATTCCTGGTATATTGGGCTGCCGTGTATCGTTACACTACCTTCGGAAAGCAAACAAATTATCTATCTTACGTGGACGTGATGAGTAAGTAACCTAGATACATTGCCGGGTATTCTAAAAAAAAAAAACAGAACGGAGATCCGCGTATAGTAGCACTTTCGTAAGTTAAGAGAAAAATATCGGAATTTTGATCACAACGTTACTTTCTTTACTAACTAACCCATTTTGCGGTACAGAATATTTTTGATATCCTACGAGTAAACGAGTACCTGGAAATATATTCCCTGATTATATTCTTGCCCAAACATTCAACGCCTTCGTTTATATATGTCCGAAGAAAACAGAAATATCGAAATCAACTCGGAAGGGCAACGGTGGAGAGCAGATATGACGTGGACACACATATAGCAGCAAACATTCGCCGAGACAACATTCTGTGCTATCGTCCATTCAATTCCACAACGCGGCACTACCCGTCCTCGGTGAATTTACAAGGCCATCATATCAACATGCATGTCCATAAAAGCCATATATCAACAACCCATCACTTTTTCGAAAGAACTTCTAATGCCTAGGTACCTACCTACCTAAAACAACCATAATACTAAAAATCAGGAACTAGCATAGGCATGCAACTATCCCGAGTATGAGAGAGAGCTTCAACAACAACCAAATTCACCGCAAACTAGTAAGGAGACAATTACAACAAAACAGGAGACGCACCAGAAGGAATAAAAAGGACTAGTAACAATAAAAAATTTCCAAGGAAAGAGACAACAAAAATACCCAACCAAGAGCCGCGGATATCTTACCTAGGTAGGTAGGTGTATCGCATTCATACGGAAAAAACACATCAACTTTCTTGCCATCCCTCTAGATACGGAACCCGGGCCATACCTACGGAAAGCCACCAACTATAGGAATCATTCCAAGCCCTTTCCTCCCGGCAACTCTTCGTTAGACTACCTACCTAATAACCGTTTTTGGCATTAGACATATCGATCCGTGATAGAGAAATACCTGGCTTGCTAGAGAGCTCAGGCAAGTGCCTTTTTGGAGTTGTTCGCCGTGTTGTCTTGTAAGCATCCTCTAGTAAGATATGGCCCTAGGCAGAAACTTGCCTAATCGGAAGGAAAAAGACTTTCCCGTGCGTAATACTTTGTGAAAAAGGAGAATAGTCTACATATACCTCTAGCCAGAAGTAGGTTTGTTTTATAACACCTATCTTACAAGCTTCGAGAGAAGTGTGTCGGTATAGGCTTTTATATTTTCCTAGGGAAATCACGATGATATGGACTATATAAGCCGTCATCAGCATAAACGCGATACCAGATACCTACACCCCGGTTCACAAAAAGGCAAATCCAGAGTTAAAAGTCGTTAGTAATAGGTTAGAATCACAACTAGGTAATACAAAACAAGCCGCATATATAAAGGTAAGTTCGTCAGCCTCGTAGAGCTAATTGGTTAGCTCTGATAACTACTTCAAACATTCACCGGAGCCCATTCTCATAGGGAGGTCTCTTATATAGACATACCCTGGCTATCCCCACTACCTCCTATATGTATCATCTGTATTCCAAAAAGCCTCTAGAAAATTCAATAACCACTTACCCAACCTACAATGTCATTCATAGCCTACCTACCTACAGGTAGGTATATATCTGCATAGTACCTATACTAGTTGAGTTGACTCACAACTCGTTACCAAGCAAACCCAATGTCCTCTTCCTTCCGCCTCCGGGCCCGTATGGTCGCTTTTTGCGGCGTCATTAGGCTGGCTCCGAGAATAACGTTCTCCTGCACCTCGAAGTCGTAGTGTGCGATGATGTATGCCATCATGAGCTTCACCACGACGGCCGCGATGGAACGCCCCGGGCATGCGTGGGGACCGTACCTAAACGACGTATATTCGGGGGTCGCCTGAGTCCAACCCTGCCGCTTTCGCTGGGGGCTCAGACTCGCCAGCGTAACTAGTTCTTCAGCGTGGCTCTTATTGCTCCCCTGATCGGGCGTGGCCGCATCACCTGCAAACCGGAACGGCTTGAAGGTGTAAGGATCTGGATATATGGATATATGGCAGCATCACGCATAATCGAGTACGCCGGGACTACTATGACGGCGCCTCGTGGTATATGGATGCCCGACGGCGTCTTGATGTCTCTATTCTTAACCTTACGGTGGGGAACGGAAAATATCACAAGTGTGTTGACGCGCTGCGGTTCTCGCATCGAGCTGTCAAGCTTCACCATGGAGGCTAGCGCCTGCTTGTCGGGTCCTTTGCCATGTCTCACTGTTACGGACGCAATCTCCACGCGCAACTCCTCAAGATACTCTTGCTTGGAATACGCAAGGAGCGTGAAAGAGGGTCTTCTGAGTTCAACTTACAGTCATGTGCGGCCACTTCATACGAGTGTTCTAGGAAGTTTAAGTGCGAAGCACTCATACCGCTCGCCCGGGTACGTGAGTAATATAATGGATACTGGTAGATTGTGATCGGGTTAGAAACAAGCTGAACTTATCGTGGCTGCATAGCGATTAGGTCGTTTGACCAGATAAGGGGAAGGATATCCTCATCAATGCCGTGTGATATTGTATGGAAGTTTGTATGGTTTTTAGCCGCAGGTATGTGACCGGGAGAGTTTTACTGGTTAGGTGGGCTCCATCGTTGATAGTTCTCGGAAGGCTATCACAGAAGAAAACAGATGAATGGGGAAAAGTCTTCCTTTTCTTCAAGGAAAAGAGAAAGGAAGGAAGACTAAGTTCGAGTAAGAAATGAGGTTTAGAAAGTACAATATACATCCGTGACACGGGCATTGCCGTGATAAGGTAGCTACCTAGTAGCTTATATTTGTGGCTAATAGAATAGAAGTGTTCCGAGATTATAGCATTCTAATACAATATCAACATGTAGGAGTAAAGCTGATTTTCTCGCATTTATCATGACAATGTCAGGACAAAATAAGGGGTGAGTGACTGTAAAAAGAAGTAATGGCTTCAGGTACAAACCCAAACCCGCCTTATAACTAAAAACTGTACAGCCTAACCTGACCCTATATAAGTACCTAGGTACATAGACCTGGCAGTCTTACCCCGTGCCTTTTCCCTTTTTTGCTTTCCCCTGCCCAAGTCCAAAATGCAATAAACCCCTATCCTTTTTGTTCTTGTTGTTGTACATCCTATGATTTTCTCCCAAGCCCACCCGTCCAAGCCGTCCAGATACAAATTAAAACATGACATCTACTACATAGAAACATCCCCCGTCCGGCGGAGCTAAGAAGTAGACCGTAATTATAAACTCATACCCCTATTTCGTAACCCCGGGGACGCCCAGCTGTACCCTCGCGTGACTCGGAAATTCGTATCCTGTAACCGGTGACCCTGTGACCTGTGACCTGTGACCAATTGCCATAACCATAACCCTCTCTTGCGAGGAAGCTCTTGCAGGAAAGACCTCCAGGACATGACTCGATTAGATTCGATTCGACTCGACTCGACTCGACAAGCGTCCCGGGAGATTGCGGGGACTCCGCCCAGAACTGATCTCCACTCTTATCCGCTCCCTTAACCGCTCCCGGGGGAGATTTCCTCCCTTCCGTCACCGTCATAGACACACTAAGGTCCGTCCTCTTCTTTCGTTATCGGGTTAATATCAAACCAACCCTCCCCCTCCCCCTCTCCCTTCCCCTTCCCCTTCTCTTACCGCTCCTCAAGCAACGCCCTCACCCTCTCCAACCTGCCCATCGCCCCCTCCAACCTATCCAACCGATCCCTCTTCTCCACGTCCCTGCGCTCCAGCACCGAAACCCTCTCCTCCAGCCGCGCCCGCGCCCTCCTCTCGCTCGCCACCATCTCGTTCGCCTGCTCGAACAGCGTCGCGCTCAGCTCCTCCACCTCCTTGCTCGTATCCCTTAGCTTTCCCTCCGCTTTGGCCCGCAGCTCCCGTTCCCGGGACAGCGCCTCCAAGAGATCGCCCGTCTGCTGCTGCTGCTGCTGCTGCTGTTGCTGCTGCTGTAGTCCCACGCCGTTCTGCATTGCCGCGGTCGCTGCGGCGGCGGCGGATATTGACCCCCGCGCCCCGTGCGACGCTAGGTTCGGCACCGACTTGCGCGGCGCCAGCAGCTGGCTTATGCGAGCGGCGGCTCCGGACGCAGCCAACGAGGGCAGGAACGACGACCGCGGGCTATTAGTATTAGTGTTATTATTACTAGTCACCGTGGTCGTCGCCGCGGACGTCGTGGACGCGGCGCGCAGGCGCGACAGCTCGTCCTCGTAGTCGGCCCACCGGTCCACGGCCGCAGTCGCTTTCTGGTTGAGCAGGCGCACCTGCGCCTCCAGATCCTGGATCTGCTTCTGCGCTTGGAGGAGCGCTATTTGCGCGTCGGAAGACGGCGGGAACGAGAGGCCGCAGTTCGGACAGCAGGATGTCGTCGTAGAGCCGGATGTGTTATTGCTGGAGTTGGTGGTGGTGGCGGCTGTCATGGCGCTGGATATGGGTATCGCTGGGAACGTCACTGTCATTGTGGCCATGTCGGCCACTGGTTATATGGGATTTAGCCGGGTTGGAGGGCCTCGCTTCGTTTCGGTAGAGATGCAATTGTTGGTATGATTATGCGTTTCCTCCTGGTTTGTAGCAGATATAATGAGTGAAGCGCGTTTATTCGGATTCGAATTCCAGTGATGTTGTTGATACCTTGTACCTAATAAAAAGTACCTAATGTAGGTACCTAACGAATGTGTGTATCGATGTTATGACGAGGGGCAGTTAGGTAAAAAAGAAAAAGTGTGAGTTAATAATAGAGTGAATATCCTAGATTTAAAATCAATTCTAGTGTAATTACTTAGAGAGATAGTTAGACTCTTCGGCAGTGACTTTTCTGCCAAATTTCATGAATTGTTTGGATTGCAATGGCTCTCGTCGTCAGGTTGGAATCTACAAAAATGAAGTAATGCGAGATGCGGAAAACCGCGGGCAGGAACAAGACTGGCCCTGCTTGATGCTGGGGTTGGGGTTGGCTGTAACCTATAAGACGCCAAGTTATTTGTGGTGGCGGGGCCTAGTTTGTACGACCCGGACCCTGATTTCAATAATTGAATGCTGCGCCTCGCTATATTCGTCTTTCGCACGTACCTATGCGTATATTTTTGGAGTGTGGGTACTTTGTACGTTGTAAATTACGTCTTTTCCTAATATCTTAAAAGTGCTTACCTATAGGTACTTTTAATTTTTTTGCTGAATTTTTTTGCTGTATTTCCCTAAACTCAATTCAAAATTTAAGCTTCTTCGTTCTGACAAAGCCCGCAGAAATCCAATTGCTATTTACGCTGCGCATTAGTGGCACAGCTGAGTACGCAAAAATGCATGGGGTAACGGGTTGAGTTCTGACGTTGTGGAGGATCAACAAGCCTTATGAAACATCGTCAAACAGTACCCAACATTCAGGCTCAAAGTAGGGGTGGACAGTATATGCGTGGTTATTCAAGTATTATAATAGCCAATGAAAATGAATCATCGCATGCAGATCTGGACAATGGGTTTCATACGGTTTGTATTATTTATATTTTTTTTCTCCGAGTCGTCAGCTTTTGTCCCACAAGCTATTGAACTCGTTGGTAAGGCATTTATGTGTATCCGCGTGGCTGATATCATGGCTGAATGTCAATGCATCTTATAACTAGTGCTTATGTGAAGCTCACGATGGCTGAGACAACATACCGAGCCGTTTATATGCCTGGTTCGTAAGCAGGCAGGCTAGCATACCAACATCCATGCCGATCAAGCCCAATGCGCTCTGACAGACATTAACTCTTTCTCGAACCGGGAAACTGGTCATATATCGTCTTGTAATCCCCTTCGAGGGCATAGTTGGGATATTCCTGTGGCAAGGCTGTATCCTGCAAGACTGGTTGAAGAAATCCGAGTACATATCTCGTAATTTGAACCGGTGTAAGATCATAATAGGAATATTTCAATATTCCCTAAATCTCATGCCAATTTGAAGCTTTTCGTGGTATCAAGTTGTCTCCAACGCCGAGACCGTAGTAAGGCAATCAATCAAAAAAACTCAGAACGGCTTCGCGACCTTTCGAGGCTCACTTATACCCGTCTCCGGATCTTTGTACTCCTTCCAGCTAACAGGAAACATCGGGTTTCCAGCCTCGCTCGTAGCCATTATGACGCCGAGCTCGTTGCTCGCAGTCGACAGGTAATAGTTGGCTTGGTCGCCGAGTGAGATCTAACAATGAGCGGTAACGTTAGCCAACATAACACTCTCTTCGCTCCGTAAATTCTTGGCTGAATCATGTGAAGTTTGTGTGTGTATACTCACCACCTGCGCCCTCACGATATCACCCGGCCGGAAGCTCTCGTATATCTTGACCCTATCCTTCTCCGTAGCCCGAACATCTTGCACACGCACCAAACCCTGCCACTCAGCCTCGAGAACCGTATCGCCAACGACGAGTATCGCAACCGACGCGTGCCGCGGCGTGATGCGCGTTACCCGACAAAGCACCACGTTTCCGACTTCCGGTAATACCTCTCGCTTCTCAGAAACGCCCGAACGCGAAACCGATATCGTAGGTAGCGAATTCCTGTTGCCACCGCTGTTGCTGCTGCTGTTGTTGGGGTTATTGCTATTACCGCCGCTGTTATTCCCCGCCGCCAGCGCCGCAATCCTCGTCAGCCTCTTCGCGGGTCCAGGCGCCTTCTCGGGCTGCGCAACTGCGACCGTGCCCAGCAGCGACGAATACAAGTTCGACTCGTGGATGTGCGTCCCGGCGCCCGCGGCATACCGATCTGCAGGGCCTAGAAGCTGTCCGGGAACCGCGACCGCCTGCGTCATTATATTCGCAACGGCACAGCAAGCAGCTGGGGGCCGAGAAGAGTTTTTTTTTTTTTTTTTTTTTTTTTTTTGGATCGGGAAATTTCGAGGTGTTGGGGAAGCACGGAATTAAAAGCTTGGGAGACCCCGGGTTAAGAAATTGTCGTCGGTCTGATTGGTGACAGGTCCTGGACTTGGTGATGTAAATGGAAGCTTCCCTGTTGACAGAACGGACTGGCTCCCCTCCGAGATGTGAAAGTGAGCCGATTGAAAACTTTAGATAAGGGATAAGCGATAACAGATACGAATACGATCCCGGGTACGCTAACTACGGTCCTTGTGTATGTGTTCCTGGTGCGATCCGGCAGTCTGGTCTACCAGGCCCCACCCTTTTGGAGCTTTTGGAGGGCAGAGAGCTGAGCTCAGACCCCTATTTTTGACAGGTACGTACCCACCAAAATGTTTATTATAAATTTATAAATTCACTTTTTTTTTTAGCTTCGTAGAATTTCCTAGTCTATGTCCTAGGAGCTTGTTGTTGTTGTTATTGTTGTTTGTCATCGTCTTCGCCGCTCTTTATATTTCGAGTTTAGGTGCTCTCGTCTCGTTTTCCTGTTCGTTTCGTCGTTCTCGGCTGTTTTATACAACAACAATGGCGCCTAAAAAGCCAACGTCTACACCTAAACCCAAATCCTCATCATGCTGCAGTTTCACTAAAATACTCACCTTCATTGGTGTGTTGATCGGCATATTCGCTCCAATCGCCTACGTGCTTGACCGTAACGTCGAGAATTTCTATATCTTCGACTTAGATGAGCTACAAGATGTCTCCTCACGTGCTATCAAGGCTCATGGCAACGATACCGCCAAAATCGTTGACTATATCGTCACTGAGCTATACGAGAAGTACCCGGCCCACGTCAACCCTAAGTGGAACGTCACTGAGGAATGGATGTTCAACAATGCCGGCGGTGCCATGGGTGCTATGTACCTTATCCACTCCAGTAAGTGATTCTCTGACTGCGAGCTTCTAGTTCACAGTGTCCCCAAGTTATTAGCCGTCAGACTAACACATCTTAGGTATCACCGAGTACCTCATTATCTTTGGTACCGCAGCCGGCACGGAGGGCCACTCAGGTCGACACACGGCAGACGACTACTTCCACATCCTGACTGGCGAGCAATGGGCCTTCGTACCCGGCAAGTTCGAGCGCGAAGTCTACCCGGCCGGTAGCGTGCACCACATGCGCCGCGGCGACGTCAAGCAGTACAAGATGCCCGAGAGCTGCTTCGCGCTCGAGTACGCCCGCGGCTGGATCCCTCCCATGCTGTTCTTCGGCTTCGCCGACGGCGTCTTCAGCACCCTCGACATACAGACCATGTACCGTACCGTCGTCATCACTGGTCGGGAAACCATCAGGAACCTTTTGGTTGGGAAGATATAGATAGATGGATAGATAAAAGGGGGGCTGTTTTTTACTAGCCGATTTGGTTCTTGTTATGAGTTATTCTAGAGTTGTATAGAAAAGCTTTGTTTCTGCGAGCCAGCTGTTCAGAATACTATAGAGAGCTAGAAGCGATATCCTAAGAATATATCGCACCCCATAATGATAATACAACTATCTCCCAAAAGGCAATTCGAACTAATGATATATCTCAATTATTGCTTAATTACCTAACATGATATCTCTAGATTAGGTGACTTTAAGGGCTTAGGAACGTCTTGTAGTCTAAGTTTTATGGACAAAGCTCTCTAGCCTATTTATTTGGCATGGCGGAGTTGTTAAGAACCTGGGAAATATCCTTCTATTCTAGATGGAGTTTCGTTTTACATCTCATAATACCCGTGTAGTGCTCCTAACCCTAACCACAGAGCCCCTTTCTAGTCTAATGCTTCCCAGTAAAGCACAACACTTAGCTTTGCAATAAACGCCCTCGCAATGCAATGCACCCACTATACCAGTTTTATAACCCACTATGCAATCGCCACGTAGTGCTTCCTCCACAGATCGATACCTTCCAGTTTATTCATCCCGGACTCTAAACCAGAGATATCTTCTAGTATTCGCCAATCATAGACTCCCACCCATTCGCGCTCTCCATTCTTTTTCGTCAAGCCAGCTTTACCTATGCTTTCAACAAAAGATGATGTGGCTTCTGCGCGTTTCGACTCAACGAGGCAAATCTTGCGCACCCGAGACTTTCTTGTCTTTCCTAGAGAGGCATCCCATTTATATGCAAAGCTATGCGTACTTTCATGAGACCATATTTTAGGGTCTGTCAAGAAAGTATCTATGCCATGATCTCCCAGTAGATTTTCAGTTACCCACGCATACTGTGAGATACAGGGTGACAATAGAATAGAGCGGTTAGCAAGTATACATTTCTCGCCAACGAAAGAGCATTTCCTATGAGCCAGACACCGCCCGGAAAGACGTTTATCTTGAGGAGGACTAGGAGTTATTATATAAGTCGAATTGTTAGAAGATAACCTAGGATGACACATGGCCGGGTTATGATTGTCAATCGGCGATTTTACCTGTAGAGCCCCTGGGTAATCAGAGTGAGCCGCTATAGAAACTTCGGCTTTGGTATTTGTAGTGTGATATCCGAAAGATGGGTTAGCATCGACCTGGCCGAGTGGCTGCCTCTTCTTTGGAGTATGTGGAGTATTTGATGGTAGTTCGCCGGAATTATCTATTAACTGTGACGGCTGAGAAGATGCATTGGCAGATAGCCGTGGTCTTTTTGTAGCTACCGCTCCATCTGAAGCATGGCGCCTTTTACGCCCCATATGCACCGGAGGTTTCTGAGAAGCATTATTAGAGGTACAAGTTTCGTCACTCTCGGCTGCTGATGGGTTTAGAGGTATTTGTAGTTGTTTGCTTATCTCTACTGCATCGGGATCGAGACAAGACAGTCGAGGCTGTTTATAGGAGCGGACATCTTCGTGAGGTCTTGCCATCGGAGGGCTTTGGTCTTCCTCTCTCTGATGACTCTCATTGCGAGATGGTCCTGGTAGTACTCGTGGCCCGGTCATATGGCTCTGCTGGGTAATGATGTCCACAGCTATTCCTCCTGGGTCCGCCTTTTCTAACGCTGATATCCACTTGCGCATTTCCTGGCTATCTTCGAGCTCTGGTATTCCTGTTGCATTCGAGGCCAACTCTTGTAGCTCCGTAAAACTGATAGTATCCAAATATGACCTATCATGGTGAATCTTAGAGACCGATGGGAACCTCATGCTCCAGAAAGTCGTATTAGGTGCCTTAACGAAGGAAAAGCAACGCATGTCGAACACTAATGGGTCTAAGAATATATCGGTCGGCCTCTTGTCTATCTTTCCTAGCCTGAAATCTAGGGTTATAGACTGGTTTGAATCAAACGGGACCGGGGACGGAAAGCATTGAGTCATGACTATCGACAGAAGGGCCTCAGAAAGCTCAACAACATTAGTAACTATAAATCGAGGTTTCTCAGTTCTTGTTCGGACTTTATCCTCGTTATCCAGGCACCCAATGAAGAAATGCGTCCATTTGATATTGGGCCGCTTGTACTCCTTTACCTTCGCCGCGTCATAAGAAGCGCCAATGACAGCAAAATCTCCCACGTCTCCCCAACCTTGGACGTATTCCTTCTTCAATTTAATATTGAAGCAGCTGAATGACTTTTGTGCTGTACTAAAGTTGAAGTACGGTTCATTGGGCTTCAAGACAAGGCCTTCGCTACGAGCGACTATGCATTCCGCAAAGGCTTCACGCAGTCTCAACGCAGCAGATGGCCGACCAAACGATATGATCTCACGGGGTACTAGCTCAGCATAACCTTTCCTGCAAGTAATAAGATTATTCAAATGCTTAAATCGTTCGAACTGTTTGGCTCCGAGCAATGATTCGCCGTCCATAAGCAGTATATCGAAATACACTATCATTAAATGCTCGTAGTCGTGAGGCCTGTTTCAAGTTTAGCTAACCGTACCAAACCGTCACATAGTAACACCATACTGAGAGTCATAGTGAGCCCCTATAAAAGAGCCGGAGCGCGAAACGTGTTTGCGAATTTTATGGAATGGTAAGATTTTATTGTCCTATCTTTTTGGTTAGCGCCTATTATTCCGGGTTGAATGATATTTTGATATTACCTTAGCATTATATACCACCATTTCTCCCTCAAGAATACACCCGGTTTTCAAGCGGCAGTCTGTTGTTCCCAGTTTTAACGAGTCTCGTATGGCCCTATATTAAGTCAGCAGAGTAGCAAGGAAGGGGTTTGGACGACGGCTTACTGATGAAGGCCAATCCGATCTTCAGTGCTATCCTTCCCACTCTTGGAAAATATCTGGATAGGAGAATGCCTTTTGCGGAGATCAATGTGTATTTGACAGTATTCCCCATCAATCTTTTGCTCACAACTCATATCCCTGGACTTACCCATATCTAGACAGTGCTTTATACTTCTCCCTTTAAGCCATGTTTGCCGACCAACTTTCGTCCCGATAGAAGGTTTCAGCATACCAGCAATGGTAGTCTGGTCGTAGGATGATTGGTTGATTTGCCGTAAGAATGTAGTGGCTGTAGTAAAATCATCCCTCACTTTCATCAGTTGGGGCAAGAGAACGTTGTAACACCGGAAAACAAGACGCTCATCTATAATCACTGGCTGATAATTCTTCAATACTAGCCTTGTAAACCATTTCGCATCGCGTGAACTAAGTCGCCTATAAATAGTGACCAGAGATTGATCCTGATCTTTAGAATCTTGAGCCCTATGCGAAGCTCTAACCGAAGGCGAACTGAATCGACAGGCGGCTGCAATACAGTTTAAAGTACCATCGATTTCTTCTACTGTGAGTTCTTTGCAGTCTTGTGTTTCATTAGGCTTTGGGGGCTGTTAGCAACAGGAATGATGATTATGAGGAACGCTGTTCTACAAAAGCCAAATCTTTGGTGGCTGTTAATACCTGAAAAGAGTACCTACTGTGCGTTTTAAGATGCCTTGAATGCAATCGGCAAGATCCACTCCCAGACCGGGAGTCCTGTATCTGCGTAGTTCTTGCAACCTTGAGGCCCCGAGAAGTAAAGCTTTACCGAATATGGTTTCAAGCCTTGCCGCTTGGATAAGGTAGACTCTGTCTGTCCTTCTTTCCGGTAGCAGAGTGGATAATATGGCGCTGGGATCATTCTCGGGGGCATCGAGACGCGAGCGGTGCTCACGAAACCATGCTTCGATTATGTCCCTTGCAGGGGTTTGCTTAGGGTCGTCTTTGTGAGACTCATCGTCAAGTTGTTGGAGTAGGTCGCATATATATCTGTATGGAAAGGGCATGATAGGCACAAAAAGTGCATATGAAGAGTCGAGCCGACGTTTAATAGAAAAAGAAAGAAATAAAAACTACAGACGGGAAATATGAACTTTCATAATTATATGCTCACAATCATATATGCAGGCAATGGAAGCAGTAGAGACCTCAATGCATTGTCTGAGGTATAAAGTGCAAGAAGGAACGTCCTTGTGATACTCCTTGTAGTGCCTGACGTCCTTAGTCCTATCAATTGCAGGTGTTCAAAGTCTTACAAAGACTAACATTGAATTGTGCAGGCACCTACCTGCCTTGCTTCAAACCTTATTGCGCTTAATTCGGAATGAAGAGTGCGTGTGTGCGACGCGACATAAACTTACGGGTGTTCACGTGAGGTTGTTTAGCGTTTGAATATACTTGGGTACTTTATGAAACTGCGCCATCATGTTACACGTGTATGTGTGCTTCCAAGTTCCAGGTGTGTGTTACGGTATTTGAAGCATTAGTAGCCAGCACCTGCACCACTCGAAAATCTCCACTTAGCGAGTGGACGTCATTTATTTAGTCCATGCAGTATCGGGACTTGCGGGCTAAAAAAAAACATCGTTCCAATCGAAACACTTGCAATTTTCCGCACTCAACGGCCCATCCGAGCCCTGAGTTCGTCACTCACGTCTTTGCCCCTGAATGCACAAAACAGGCCATGCAGGCGTGAGATGAGCGGACGATTAATTTTGTGGGGTCTCTCCGTCTTGTTGACCGGGGATTGAGAGAAACAATCAGCCCAAAATAAAGGCAACGAAATGAAATTAAAGCAAACCTCAGACCCGATTCGATTTTCCATCAAGTTCCCTGTTTCAATCCTCCTCATCGTCCTACAATACACAACATACAATACTTAATAATAATAATAATAAGAGGAAGAAGAAGAAATCATCTCTCGTTTTTCCATCGTTCGACCGACTTAGCCTCCTTCTTTTTTTTTTTAGTCCCCCAAATCGCGATATTCTCTTTTTTGACACCATACTATTTCTTACTTAAACACTTAACATACCTTACATATAGCGTATAATTTTATATTCTAACCATATTCCACAAACTTCGAATCCTATCCCTCTTTTGGAAGATAATGGGCTCCCTTGGCCCCGGTCAACCCCAGCATATTCTCTTATCATTCGCCGCCTAACAAGGTCCAGCTACCTGTACATCCTGTACATCCTGTACATCCTGTACATCACCCCCCCGGACGACGCATACATGTTACTTGGCCCTCCTATTACAGCAAGTCTGTGTGGTGCTTGTGTGGTGCTGCGTACCCCCCAATTTCCCAGCATCTGAAGCGAGCTCCAGTCTTCCGCCCTGAATTTTGATCCCCATCTGCCTCGGGTGGATTATGTTTTCTTATGTCTATGAAACCCGCTCAACTTTTACAAATTTGCTTAATTACAACTCGTTCCAACCCTCTCTTCAATGACAAGAGATTTAACAATATAGTTTCTGCTTTATATTCTAGACGCTCATTTCGTGGGAGGACTAGGCACCGTCGTGCCTTTTCGTCCCCAGCCACTCCTTTTCTAAACCGGCGGTCAATAGAAAACTTCGCCGCACAACTTTCATACTCTCGTTCAGTACACAAAGTTATCAAACCTTTTATTGGGGCCAACATGAGTCGGGGCCTACAGGAATCCGCTCTTTCACTAGACGCGGTTCTAACTTCAGCCCCTAATATGGCTACCAGTTCGAACTCTACGAGTGACCAAGCTCCAGCGTCGCCCCGTGCTGGTTATCCAGAGAGTAGTACTGGAGAAAGCGGAGCGGACGGGGACACATACTCGAGTTCGATGCCATCTCCACCGTCTCTATCTCGGACGAGGTCCACTCGTTCAACCTCGACAACATCACGGAATTCCAACCGATTGTCATTAACCTTGCCGATCGCACCACCTGATAGCATCCCATCGAGGCCCACGCCCACTTCTTCGGTACCGCCAACCCCAGGACCGGTGTCGGGACTAAGCTCGCCCACCGATGCGAATGATTTTATTATCGCTATCGCCGCCCAAGAGCGCCGCGTGTTAGAACTTCGTGAAGAACTAGGCCAGGCAGAGCGTGACCTTAAAAGGCTGAAGAAGCAGTGGATAGGCTCCGATGGTTATAAGAAACGGGCGGCTACTAAGAATTTTGACTCTCTTCGAGCCGCATCAGTATTGGAAGGACCGTGGGGCCATGATGACCCAACAACTATTAGATACACCAGTGAATTAGAGCGTAGGAAAGCCATCCTCCTTGCGCAAAGTCGGGCAGCGCCTCGAGATACAAAAAGGACAGTCATCCGTGGTGGGCACGCTCGCGCATTATCCTTACTTTCACCTACAACATCCCAGAGCGGAGATGACCCGCTCCGATCACCAGATTTCTACTCGAGACCGTCGCCCATCTCTACTCCTCTTCTCAATAAGCGCGCGACTTGGGCTCCCCGTCAGAGTCAACCGACTAACGGTATGAAGCAAATTGCAAATGATTTTAAACAAGGCCTCTGGACATTTGTCGAGGATTTAAGGCAAGCGACTGTGGGGGATGAAGCAATTTCTGGGACAACAAATAGAACAAGTGAGATGGTATCGAGGTTAAGTAGAACAGAGAGCGAGCAGGACACCATTCGAGCATCTACTTCGAGCCGCGGCAAAATGCCATTCCAAGACGAGTCCGATTCCGCGGCAGAAACTCCGAGCAGGCCATCCACTGGTAGTTTCAGCGATCGGCTGCAGCACAGACGCACGACATCGAAAGTGGAACCTAAAGCGCGAAAGCATTACTCTTGGACGCCACTCCCAATGGACAGCTTCGACGACGACGATTTGTCCAACTGGGATACTCCGAATGTGAAGTCATCCCGCTGGAGCGGTAGCACGGTGAACGGGGATATCTGCGAGATTCCTGAGAAAATGGGCGAAAATGAGGGGACACTGTAAGACCACCATTAATAGCACTACTAAAGCACACTGTGCAAGGCACACCATTGACCCATTTCAGCCCACCCAACACCCGGAATACAACACGTACCTAGGCATCTAACCTCAGCAACAGGAGACGTAAGCAATCCCGGAGCGAGCTACGGTCGCCATCCCCAGAGACTCTAAGTAGGCTAGAAGAATTACCACAGGCCATCCTCAACAAACTGACTCCCAGTAACATTAAGAACACGACGTCGAACTTCATCAAGGAATGGGAGAAGAGCTTGTCCCCGCCTGCGGAATCTACTTCTTCCTGAGTTAGTCCTCCGAGGCCACCGCGGAACCCAAGTTACCCGAGTTACCCGAATTACGAGCCCATCCATTTCAATTCTTGATATATGCGCGGACGAGGCGTTGCGTAGACGCACGACCAGCCGGATTTCGGAGGCCTGCCTACAGTTTAGGATCAACGAAATATCCCCGACGGAAACTTCGACGCCGCTTTACATTCTTATAGATACCTACCATTTCGTTCAAAGCGTCGTGAAGACCGGAGCTCTCAGACGCGAGATTATTTGTCGATCGAGTACAGCGATTCTTGGATTAAGATTTTGGGATACGGGATGGATGCACCGATTTTTTGGCTACGATGATATTATCAAATCCTAGCGGGGGGAGGGGGCGCCCTGAAAAAAATAAACAGGATAAAGAAAGGAAGAAAAAAGAGGGAGAAATAGGCAAAAACCCCCCATTGCGCGCCCCCCTCCATGGTGGTATAGGTAATATCTAATGATGACGACCGCTCATGAAATGATAAGACGATGATTAGAACGAAAATAGACTCGTTGTCGTTGTCAATTGTCATACTTTACCCAGTATATGAGCTTTCCGCGCTATAGCCTAGGCTAGTTTTTACAAGACTAGATCTTGTGTGGCCGGTTAAAATATATAGCAAAGCATATTTGGATACATTTGTGTATATGGAGTGATCGGACTTATTGTAATACTACTGATAAACTCTTCTTGAGATCTGTAAATTCCAACCTGGTATTTATCGAATAACTATCGCATTTATTAGTTGTATTCTGGGTCCCTATTGGTAATTTAAGCACTAACTAGGTCAATCACTTCTTTCGGGAGTCTAGGTCCATTCAGGGTTTTGATTGATAGCTACGTCGAAATAACTTCAACTATTCTAAATGTGGGTTAAGGTAGCTTATCAGATATTCACTATTTACTCAAGCATCTTTATCAGCAACTATATGTTACGAAGTTGAATTCTGTTAACTTTACGCAACCGAGAGTGTTTGCCAAGTAGATTGTTGTAGTACCTGGAGAACCTAGGTAGCGAGATATATACATTGCCTGGTTCTAAATCGTCCGGTTGTATGCAAGCCTCCCCGACGCCTAGCTGATGCGACAAAATACAGATTACGTCTCTCGTAAAACGCTGTCCCTATCCACGTCTATAAAAAGAGCCAGTATAAGTCAACCCCATCCGAGCATGATCCCCAAAGAGAAAAGTGTACCTAAGCTTTCAAGAAAGCAGGTGTATCGGGAAACCCATTCCAGGATTCATCGTCCGCATCTGTGCTCTTAACATCCAATTTAGTAGTATCTTGAGATACTGCTGCTTCTGCTAAGTTGCTTTCCCTCTCTGCCTCTTGCGACTTCACACCTCGCGCTTCCTCAGATTCGGCACCTTGGCCTACAGAAGAAGATTCAGTAGTTGGTATCGCCGATTCCTTACTTGGTAAGTTATTTTCAAGAGTGGTCGAATTATCCGGCTCGTTAAATGTGGCTAAAAAGGCGGATTGATCTCGTTTCTCGCTGTTTTTTGGTGGGTTTTGCTTGGCTCTTAGAGCGGGCTCGGAGGTTTTGTTGCGAGGTTTGTTGTTCCATTGGGATAACATGTCCTCTATTTTTGGGGCCCATACAGATTCTCCCTTTGCTAGATCTGAAAATTCCAAGCAATTAGAGCTACCTAGGACAAATTCGCCTTGCCGACTTCTGCAGAGCTCTGCCATCATTGCTGCAGATCCAATATTCACGCCCAGGTCATGGCAAAAACTCCTGACGTAGAAACCTGAAGTCACTGTCATTCGGATTCTGGCTGCCGGGGGCCCTTTGTCTTCCCAGGGGGGTGGTGTATCAGTGTCCGAAGTTTCAGGGATCAGATTTGACCCCTTTCCCGGTCTTGGTGTTGCTGGAGGAAGATCACCGAGCGCTCCTGACATCAATGGTGTGTGTTGCGAAGTCTTCCGACGTTTCTTGTTGACCCTGTCGTACACGAGCGCATCGACATTCTCATCTGACTTTCGTTTGAACTTCTCATGCTCGTTCAAAGCCTTGGTCTCCTTTTCCTCTTCTTCAGGGGTAAGTTTCTTAGAAGTCATCTGCTGCTTTTCGATCTTCCAGACCTGCTCGGCGAAATTACGTTCAAATGTGGTGGCCTCCTGAGCAGGCCAACGATAGGAATGTTGGCCGGGTTCATACCATTCAACCAAGTCAAGCTCAGTTACCACCACCTCTCTAGTTGCAACTTCTCTCGGGATCGGCTTACCCTCTCTTGCGTATTCGTAAAGGGGTTTGCCCTCCATCTTCAATGCTGAATAAAGAGGTGGCATCTGGTGGAACTTTCCTCTGAAGGAGTTGAGCGCCTCTTCAACCATAGGCCGGGTAATGTGATCGTATGCGGTCTTCTTAAGAATCTTGCCAACCCTATCATACGTATCGGTGCTGGCACCAAAAAGCACAACAGTCTCATATGTTTTGGTACAGTCTAAGAAAGACTGGAGAGCTTTAGTACCCTTGCCGACACCTAGAATTAAAACACCAGTGGCGAGCGGGTCAAGTGTACCGCCATGGCCCAATTTCACTTTGATTTCAGTCTTGCCGAATCCACGTCGCTTCCGTCTGGTATTGGACTCTTGTGCCCTAATTTCCTTCTCGTGATCTATCATTGGCTTGAAGAAAGTAGAGGGGTTAAAGTGATGTTGGCAGTCCCTGATAACCTGAGCAGAACTCATACCCATAGGCTTATTGATGGCTATATGGTAAGAACCAATAATTGTCAGCGGAAACGGACAAAAGAAACTATCACTGAAGTGAGACTGGGATGAGATTTCATACCAAAGACGCCATCGAGGACAGGGCTAGAAGCTGCCATTTTGGCGAATCTAATCGCTTTCATTCGCAAGCAGAGTTGCGTTGAGAAAAGGGAAAAAAGAAAAGAAAGAAGATCCGATAGTTACAGTGAATTTACTCCCGGTAATTATAGCCAGACTAACTATAAGACTTGTATTTCTGGAGAATTTTCAATCTACATGCGTTATGAGCCGCTATCAGACGAAGCGCAAAACGCAGATTGTTGGATTTGATTGAAGGATAATGCAAGGATCTGGAGAACGGAACTTTGACCAGAGAAAAAAAAATCGAAGTGCTGTTGGAGAATATAGTTAATCGCCATGATTTAGTCCAGGGATGGTAGCTCTTATCGATTAGCAAATGCAACTTAAATTATTTTAGATAACCCCACCATCAATAGCTTCAATATCATTGGTTGGAATTCTCTCAGCCCACCTGAATAGGGTCCAACGCAGGTGTGCATATGTATTGTAGGTAGCTGCAACTAATGTGTCATTAGTATTCTCAATTAACGGCAGGTACAATACGCGTTGCTACTGACACCGAACCGCGTCGTAACTTCTTTATCAAATTCAAGAACGGTCACAATTCCTGCTTGTATTATTATAAATCTTTCAGCTTGACTGCCTGATTGATTTCTTTTTCCCGTAAACAACAATAACAACAACAACGGCGACAACAACAATCACAATTCTCCTTTACTAAAAAGTCGGCGTTGATCTTGCCAATATGAATTAATGTGCGCTGGTATCGCATTGCTTTTCTCTTTCGCCGAACACTCTACCGACATACCGATTTTCCAATATTAACCTTCCATCATACGATCGTGCGCCCGACCGATTCGATTAGTTTATTCTTCGAGCGCCGACAGGCCTGCCATCATGGATGGTCATTGGAAAGGAAAGCAGGTGGACTCAACCGTCAAAACCGTTGATGAAACGGCCTTGGAATACTATAGAGAAGACTCGATATTAAAACCTGTCTCTGCCCGCACTCATACGGATGATTGGCCCTGTTTTCTCCTTACCAGTGCTACGGTATTTCATAAGGATGGCACCTTAGCGAATCTACTACATGTTGATTTGGAAGGCCCGTTCATTGTTCGTGGAAAGCTTGAAATCGAAAAGGATCAAGAGAAATTCCTTATTAACCGACATATGAAAGACCGTACACCCTATATTCAACTCCAAGACACAGTATCCTTCTCGATTGGTCTTAAAGAAGATAGACCTCCCATGCCGGTCCTGTGGGCTAGTGGCGGAGCAGGTTGGTATGAGATCGTCCCGTCTGACACTTATAAGGAGATATGCAATACTATGTTCCAAGGCATCTCTCTTCACTATGCGATACTTGACCAGTACGAAGCTGCACTAGATAAATTGCACAAGACAAAGAAGAACAGGAACAAGACACTCAGTGACGTTAAGTTGGACTTGAACCACGTTCTCATTAAGGTGTGTGCAATTAAAACCCTCCATCTATGCATATGTAAATGTATATATGTATATGCGAACCTGGCTCTTTAAATCCGTATCTGACCTTATACGCAGTATGCAGTAAACGTTGGTGACGGTATCACGTCCGCCGAGGCAGCACAGCGAGTTAAGGACCAAGTAATTTTCTTGCTTTCTCATTTCCCTAAGGACACTGAATTTTATCGCACGTTGGCAGAAGACCATCCTGTAAGGCTATCTCGAGTTAATATCCAACCACACTAGTCTAACTTAGCATACAGGACATTGTGCAACAACTTGCCCAAAAAGCGTTGAAGGATGCCCAAGCAGCCACAAGCTCGGAACCTAGCACACTAGTCGCAGTTCCGTATCGAGACCAACAGAGGTCTATATCTCTTGAGAGCGCCGCCGGTAAGAAAACCGGCAGACCTTCGTTACGAAATTCGGCGTCGAGATCTCTGCAGGACACTGAGGCTATCGACCGTCAAGTTACTGAGACAATAGAAGCTGCAAAGCGTCTAGCAGTCCAGCCTACCGTGGCCAAGCAGGAAACGCCAACAAGTATCCAGCCCGGACCTGTTGACGAAGGTTCTAATCTGGGCGCAGCTGGTTCTCACACTAAATATAATCGACCAAGAGAATACCATAACCCAGAGAAGCAAGTTGATCCACGTGCATCTGCGCAAACTAGTGCGGCCGGCGAAACCAACATAGCTCCCACACTCCTACATAAAGACAAAAGCCTCGACGCAGATCCCCACCTAGATATAAATCCCTCTCTATCCGCTATCCTTGGAGTCTTGAATGAATATCGACGATCACTACTTGAGCTTCCTCCAAGTGAGAGGACAAAGACTCCGGATGAGGTGTCCCCCAGTCTCTGGTGTACTAAACTTTATCGTGAATTAAGCGTCAGGAAACCTCGAGCGCTAGCTGAAGTCTGCAAATATTACGTTAAGGATCTCTTGCGCTTACTTGGACCAGAGTGGCACCAGAGCAAATTTTATTGGTGGCTAAAGGAAAATATTAACTCTGTGCCCAGCTTTGAAGACATGTCTGAGGAGCAGATGAACAATATCGTGAGACGCAAGAAGAAAGGGCAGCCTCACGGAGACCAACTATCCTACGCAACTCCACCTTCTTACACAAGTCCTGCTTCTTACACGAGTCGATTTTCTCATGCGAATCAACCTTCGTCTTTAAATCAACCTTCCTACGAACTTCCAACTGCCATGGACTACCAGGGGTCAGAAGAGAAGGTCCAAGAATCGCAGTCGCCCCATAGAGTGCGCACCGGCGGTAAGGTAGCAGGCCTGCGCCCTTCTATTGGAGGCAAGAAACGACTACTTCAAGACCTAAACATGACTGGCGATGAAATGGATCTAGACGATGACGGACTGCCGAAGAAAGCATCTAAGAAATCACGTTATTCAGCTAGTGACGACGAACATGACGACGAACGAGGAGCAACTACTTCAGGCAATGAGTATAACGCAGAAGGTGAGGATGCTCTTGCGACAGGATCAGTCGACGATCCAACGAAGCCTTCGGAGCCCAATAGTGACGGTGTGTTCGAAGCATGGAAGTGCGAAGAACGCGGTTGCGACTACATTGTCAAGGTTAAGGACGAGGATGACGCTGATGCCCTTATCATGCACCATTATGAATTGCACCATAAGGATGCACGACACAAAAAGTTCACCTCAAAGAGAATCGAGATACAGAACATAGTTCGTGAGGAGTCCCGCATAGCAGGTGGTATTCCCGTCAAGTAAGCTAATCTTCCTTGCTCTTTGATTACACTTTTTTATCTAACAATGTGTCCAGCTTCCTCCTTAAGAAAGTAGGTCGACATACTGCACTCCTTGAGGACCTCGCCAAGGAAGAGTACCAGGTGACACTAGAAGCAGAACGTCAAAGTCGTCGCAATGTAAGGCTTCAGAAATCACAGCTTGAAGGCCAGGAGACAGAGCTCCAGAGTGAAGAAAAGCAACTCCAAGGCCAGGATACACAACTTGACGAGGAGGTAGTGCCGGAGCCTAAGGAGCACGACACTCTGCAATAGATTTACGCTTATGCACAAACACGACGGCACGACAGTCCTTTTTCTTATGTTTGAGGTTTCTGATTACTGCAACTGGAGCCTGGATATGACACAGGGCTTTGATGCGACACTCACAACGGACGGACGATACCCCTTTGCATTTGACATGGTTGCTTGGCGTTGGTGATATTTGTGTTTTCGACTTTCAGCAATATACCCTCTGAGATAATACTCGTTGAAAACGAGTCACTCGAGAGGTATTTGAACGTTTTTTTTTTTTTTTTTTTCCTTTTTTTTTCTACGAGGCAGCTCCTGAGCCTCCCGAGGCATTTCTGTCTTTCACGATTTGCCCAGGAGGCACTTTGTGATTTTTATGATTCACCCAAGTGACAATTTCTAAGCATAAGATGGGAGACACATTATGTTTCCAACGATCAGTCTGAGGGGCATTTCGCCAACCCGATGGACACGCTGAGTTCCTTACGGTTCGCCTAAGAGGCAAAGCAATTTGTTAGCCTTGAAGAGGCATTTCGTGTGATTTTTCGATTCTCCAGAGACAAATCTCTGAGCCCGTGGAGGCGCTTGGTGTTTTACCTTTTTTCTTATTTAGGTGATCTACCCAAGAGGTACTTTTGCGTTCTTTTCTCTTCTTGACAACTCGCCCGCAGAGGCATCTTGTCTATACCCGTCTCTTGCGTATGATACCTGGGACGAGGTTTTACCATTTGAGCTTAGGCTTGGCATACGCATGCACATAGTTGCACATAAGTTGATTTTCGATTCGACTCTGCGATGCCCTTTACTTGTACATTAGCTACTTTCGATTGATTTTTAGTGCGAGTTTAATGATGACTGTGACGGATAGGTACGCAACGGAAAATAACGAAAAAGAAAAATTGGTTGAGAAATACAAAAGTCATTTTGTATTTTAATTGAGCTGCTCATGATTTAAAGAACCCGTGATAGTGTAGATTCATATTGTATAATTTCTGTTTACTAACATTCTAACTGGAATCCTTTAGGTACAGCTTAACTAGATTTATTCATGATCCATTTCCAGAGATCTAGGATAGTTGTAAATACCAGTGAAGATAACCTCTACTTTCCACACAACTCGCTGCAAGTTAGTACAATACATACCTACCTAGACACTAAAAATATACGCTAGGAACAAGATACGCATGATAAGCTCCCCTTCTTATTATCCTAATGATCCTTATTCTATCAGTCCTAACCCTACTATTTTGACTTATTCTACCTGTATCTATCAACCATACAACGAAGGTACCTAAGTATTTGAAAAAGTACTTCCTACCATCCTACCATCCTTCCATACCTCCTCACCTACCGGCCAAGCAGCCTACTAGACATAAGCACTTCACTCTAGACATACTAGGTTTCCCCATGTTGAATTCTTAGCCTAGCTTGCTGTGGTCTAAGTTTTGTATTAAGTCGATATAAGAGATTGAAAGATTTGCTTGAATCGTAACAATCCTCCTTTTTAGAAATTCCTAAGCTACTAATTATAGGGCTCGTTGTTTTGTAGAACGGCTACCGCCAACTTCTAGGCGCAATACTATATGCCTTTTGACAAGATTACGATGGAGGGAGCGACACGAGATACTTAAACTGCATATTGTAATGCTATTTTTTTTTCTCTATCTAGCATATTAACTGGCTACATAGCAATGGGGATCATTCATCTCATGGGGCTCGTGACCATATCCCGGTAAAACTTACACGGTAACCTCCTGGTGACCTTCTTTGCGGGTTAGGTAAATATTTGAGACTTGATATCATAAAGGGTCTTTAAAGTAACAGACCCTTCATTTTTCCCGACCAAAACGCCTTGCGCGGAACCTGAAGGGCATTGGAATACGTTAACTTCATATATATGTGGGCTACCGTGTCCTCCAAGACAGCAATCCCTACCGAATCAAATTTGCTAATAGAGGTTTACGGCAAAGAGAGCTGATAGACCAAGTAGCATATGCAATCAATAAGCCAAGTAGCGTCGGGATTTTGTCCGCCAGTTAAATTCCTACTTCACCCTCAATTTTCCTCTCGCGATTGTCTCTCCAGGGCTAACGACGAGGACTGCTGGTAGTAATTGTTGAAAAATCTTCATCATACGATGGCTTAGTGTAAGCTTTATCGTCTCTGCTGGAGATACAACGCAGCCTTATCCCACGCGCCTCGGTCAGCGGCGGTGACTTCATTCTTGAGCGTCTTGACACCTGCGTGGAGGGCATCGAAGAAGTTGAAAGCTATCTCCAGGTCCTCGAAGAAGTGAGTTGCGTATGGGACGAATGTACCAGGGAACTCTTGCTTCTTTACCGCCTTCTGCTCAGCCGTCTCATTAGGATGAATGTCGTCAAGGAGTGTCTTGACAGCAATACCGAGAGCAACGTCTGTGTCGCTCAAAAAGGGTAGCCTAGATGATGTTAGCATACAGTCCATCATTATCTCACGAATAGCGAAGGCTAACCTTTGACCAATCTCCAAATAATCATCGCGTTCTCGCTCCGCCTGCGCAAATAGGAGCAGGGATGCCACAATCGCTTCAATGAGATCCCTGTCGGCCTCGCGAATAGATGAACTCAATGAGCGGAAGCACAAGAAATTCTTGCTAAGCGGACCAGTATAACCATTTGCTTGGTGACGCAACTTTAACAGGATTGCACAACGGCTGATTAGTAGTAAGCTTGCCTTATCATCATCAGTTCCATTCATAGGCAGGCCGTTTAGTTCTGGGTGCTGGTTTCGGGTATTAAGTAAGTTGAACCTGAGGAGTTCATAGGCTAAAAGTACTGCTTCATACAGACCAGGAACCTGGTTGTGCTTCTCAACGGTAGGTTTGAGTGCCTCGAGAGACGTTGCTAAAGCTTGACCCCAGGATGTAAGTTGGTGAGAATCATCTACGTAGCCACGTAGATGGAGGAAGCGCCAGAGAGTGATTGACGATATTAGATCAGCAGAAGCGATGCCTTTAACCTTCTCTTTTGCGATAGTACTCTTGACAAAATCGGGATTCTTCAGTGCTGTTACTTCAAAGATGACAGAGCCATGCTTAGCATCGGGATAGTGCTTCTTCGCAGCGGCGCTGTTGAGGTTCCAAGTATGCACCTTGTTCAGTGCCTGGTTCTCTTGGGAACGGTACTCAATCTTGTGGGAATACTTCTCGTCGTACCAAACCTTCACGGTGATCGCTTTATACTGTATACCTCTGTGTAGTCGAGGAAATAGAAGGCTGAGAGCTGCTTCTCTCAACGGCATCAACTGGTTTGTTACTAGGTGCCTATATTCTTCCGACTTGACTCCATCGAGGGTTGGATAGATAACGATCTGGCCGTGGGTAATCCAGCTGAGCATGCGTGCCCCGATTAGGCCCGTATTGAGATAGTGAAATAGCTCGGCTGGTAGCTGATAGCCGAGATATTCCCAGTTGTCTCGAGTCAGCGTCTCGTAATTATGAACCTTGATTTCTCCAGACTCATCAACGTAGATGAAGTGATCGATGCTCATTCTAGCTTTGCGGTACTTTTGCAACCAATTCGGGTCTCTGCTCTTGCTCAGAATGTCGTTGAATGAGTTGCACGCATTCGCAACTGACTTTTCTGAGGTTCGCAGCATGTTAACAGCGTCCTGTACAGATGGAGGCTGGCGAACGGTGATTTGAGGCTCCTTTAAAGGGGGAAAAGTGGGGAGAAAAGTTGTTCCTGCCATAAGCAGTGCGTCGATAAATAGGGCTTCAGTCACGCCCAAAGTTCTGATGATACCCTTCTTGGAGATGGCGGTAAATGTGCCGGCATCCCAGTCAATGAATCGGATAACGTGATCCTTGATTGGATAGAGTAACAATTCCTGCGAGCCCATGATAGCTGAACACTGATCCGAGTCGATCATGTCAAAGTATGCCAACTTAGAATTCATTAGTTAGAAAATCTCGACATCCGAAAAGGACGACTTACTTGCGCGGATGCGTTGAAAGGGGGGACCAAGAAGTGGAGCCCACGACGTTTGAGGATACCCTGTAGTAGTGGGAATAGGTTGTGGACAGGGTAAGCTCCTATGCCGTGTAAGCTATATATGTCCAAATTATTATAGAACATTCATGATGATGCCCATACCTCGATGGGAGCCGAATGCAGTCACAGCCTCATTAGCTTGACTTTGGAAATAGAGGCCCCAGGCCTCATCGGTGCCTGCGATCGCTCTCTTCCCTCTCTGAACGGAAACGTCATCCTCGCCTTCAATCGACTGGCCGTTGAAGATAAAGAAAGGAATGGTTTTATTGGCCTTCCAGCTGTCAAGATCATGTTCGATGTGCGATTGAATGCCGGTCAAGCCGCCGAGGGCAGGGAGAAGAGGCTCGTGATAGGGAACATTATCGAGAAACAGTTGCAAATAATAGGAAGCATCAACCGCGATAGCACAGTCCTCGAGCTGCGAGACCTCGGCAGACCTACAAGGCTGTTAGTCCTATGGTGTTTAAAATGGTGCTAGGTGGTACTTACGCTACTTGCTCGTTGATCCAGTGGTCCTCAAAAGTACCTATGGAAGCTGATTAGCGACGGAGTTACATAAAACTAGAAAAAGCACCGATATGGCAAAGGAAGAGAAGTGTCATGGCCTTTTCTACGAAGTACCATATAAAGTCCCATGGCTCCTCACTAATCTCTTCCACCACTTATTTACTATAGGTTTCGGGTCGCGAGAGAGACGACCGCCAGTAGTCACAAGTATTCCTTCTCGACGAAGCCATTCAATAGCCCGATTTAAATCAGCCTCGCCGAACGGAACTAGAGAGTCCAGCTCTCCCAAATCAAGCATAGTAGCGACGAAGTAAACAAGCGATCGAGTACGGGAATGCTTCAAGCCAGACATAACAATGGCGACGGGTCGTATGAGCAAGAGGAATATTCAAGGCGATAGAATGGGTATGCGAGCGTATGCGAAGACGAAGACGAGCGAAGATGCAAACAAGACAACAATGCCCAAAGCAGGAAGCCGAATTTCGTCGAAGCCTTAGCAAAAAAGAATAAAGTTAAAAACTTACTCGGCATCCTGAAGGTAGATTGTGCGCAAGTTAAAGCGCTCTTGCCCGGTTGTATGGAGGGGGGGATCTTGGAGTGTTGTCGCTTTGCTATGACGATCGTCGAATTGTCGAAGTTGAGGAAACTAGAGCTCGCAGCTCGCAGCTCACACAGCTTAAAATCGCAGGCCGGGAAAGAGGACAAGTGGGAAGTGGGACTCGCAGGTATTTTAAAAAAGGAGTGACTGAGCTTGACATAAATAGAAGGAGGATTATATCGGGGCGGAAAGGAAAAGTCAGTGCAGTAGCGAGGCAAAGATGCACCTTTTTTTCCTTACTGCTTGCACCTGCGGATGGGGAACCGGTAGCGAGGTTCTGAGGTGAGGCACGACCCAAGGTCAAAGCCTCGCAGTAGGTGGGACAAGGGTTGTGCGACTTAGTCTGGTGGGAGTAGCGACGCTATTGTACTTGTACCTATGGCAGCTTGGTATGTGCAGATAAATACTTTATCTTATCTATCATCTTATCGTTGGAGAACCTCACCAATCTATCTAAGATACTGGCATGTACTAATAATAGGTACCTAAGTACCATCACAGAGCCCTAGAGCTTTATAGAATGTTGCTACATGTATCTTATGTCTCCCTGCACAACATACATTAGCTAGGCGCTACATTACCTAGACGTCTTATTGATTAGCATGCACCTACATATTTAGGTAGGTAGGTACCTACATAATTATATCATCTAAATGGTTGGCTTATGAGATAAGATAAAAGTATATATAGGTAGGTAGGTAGGTACATACTATAGTTGACCTGCTGTACGACTTCTAATACGAATTTAATCTTCTTATTTAAGTTTTGACCAAGTTACAATTATCATTCATACCTCTAGTACCTAGCCACAACGTACATCACGTTTCAGTCATGACCGGAGCTGCAACTCTTCCCATTATCGACATCTCCGCAGAAGATGCGGACCAGGCTCAAATCGCCAAGGAGTTGGTAGATGCTGCAATCGACTATGGCTTTGTTTATATCAAGAGTCGAGATATTTCGGCAGAGCAAATAGACGGCGCTTTCAACGTGGTGAGTATCTTATTCTTGTTTCTCGCTATGAACAATAACCACCTGGCACTCTCTAATCTCATCCCATCCCGTGTATATAGTCTCGTACCTTATTCGACTCGCCTCTAGAGGACAAACAGAGATGTAAAATTGAGAAAAATAACCAAGGTTGGACCGGTATGCATACCGAGACTTTAGACCCCAAGACTCAAAGAGTAAGCTGTACCACCTTCCACCTCGTCTAAGTATATAAGACGGACTTACCGAGACCTTCAATTAACACCTACTCTCCAGGTAGGAGACTTCAAAGAGTTAGTATATATAGCCTCATAGCTTAGGTGATACCTTACATGTGATGGAAGAAGAAAACACAAGCTGATAAGAATCGCCAAGGGGCTTCAACTTCGGCCCCTTTACCAATGGCAAGGCCATACAGCCCATCCCGCAGAACATCGAGCCTCATCAAGCAGAGCTCGCCGCCTTTCGGGATGCATGCCACCAACTATGTCGAAAGTTACTCTTGCTCTTTGGCATAGGGCTAGGAGTAAGCCGTGAACCCTCAAATACGCCCCTGGCTACCCCTTTCTAACCCAGCCCAAAAGGCCAATCCTCCAGAGTTCTTCTCCGCCGCGCATGATCCTGACCTTCCATCCGGCTCGATCCTGCGCTTCCTGTACTACCCACCACCCAGCAGGACGCCTGAGGCCCATCCTGACGATGTACGCGCGGGCGCGCACTCGGACTACGGGTCTATCACCCTTCTGTTTAGGTTACGGGGTCAAGCCGGCCTCGAGATTCTCGAGCCCCGCACTGGGCGTTGGGCGCCTGTCCCCGTTGATCCGCCTAGCACGAGCAAAGACGACGAGGATGCTGCCGCACCGCCGCCTATTCTCGTCAACATCGGCGACTTGCTCTCATACTGGACAAACGGTTTACTCCGCAGTACAGGTACGTAGCATCAACAGCTCACCTTCCCTTCCTGGGTCTGTACGAGGAAATACCATACCATGCCTTCGTCGAGTTTAATAAGGAGTTGTTATTGTTCTTCTTAAGATATATATATCCTACCCCCTTACCAGACGAATTGTTAATTTCTATGCACCGCCAGTCCACCGCGTCGCTTTCCCCTCAGAACCAGAGGCTCTCGCAGCCGGCGAGTCCACCGCCGATCCGCGATACTCTGTCGTCTACTTCTGCCACCCGGCCGGGGACACGCTGCTGACCCCCGTTCCCAGCCAGCGCGTCCAGGCGGCAGGGCAGAATGAGAGCGAAACGGCTCGTATACAGGGCTTAGGTAATAATAAGAAGATACTGACGGCGGATGAGCACCTCCAGATGCGGCTACAGGCGACGTATCTGCAGATGTACGGGAAGGGCGGAGGAAAGGAGTAAGAAAGTAAGTGAGTCAGAGATGGGGAGGTGTGGCTTGGTAAGTCACTGTATGTATGTGTGATAACTGTTTACAACGGAAGGTTTAGGATTGTATCAGTAGCCTTGCGAAGACAGGACTAAATGGTCGATCATAGCTATCATCCCGGGTTCTTAAGTCTAGCCACTACGTGGCAATAAGAGAGTAATGACCAGATTGGTGTGTTACTCGACTTGTCGAGCTGATACTGGAACATATGACGTCTAGATAGCTACGAATGAATCTGTTAGAATATATGGTTCATTTCCTTGCTACTAAGTGATCGTTTCAGCCCTTGGCAGAGCTAATATGCGCGTAACGTACCCAAGGTAACCTGCCTTATATATTACTACCTATGCTTCGTGTAGGAACTAAGTAGGTAATCATCTCCAACCATACGACCGCAAGGTAGGTATATAGATAGATACTAGCACCACAATCCGCAACATAGAACTCCCTTCTACCCTACTCTCCTCACAGTACCGCCCATGTCCCATCAATCCATGATGCAAACCTTGCAGTAGTCCCCTCCCCTCCCCTCCCACAGCACACACAGCAGAGAGCCATAAGGGTTCTCGTTACCTCTCTCTCCTCACGTGTGCTCGCGAACCGTAACTCGGCTAGGCCCCGCAACGCCGGTCGAGGGGTACGGTACCACGACATAGCGATGCAGGAGCAAGTCGGGGAAAGGGGGAACGAGAAATAAGTATTGGCCCAGTGTAGCGGTAAGTGGGTGCTTGTTCGAGGAAACCGGGCCATGAGGAGTCTAGACTTGGCTATAGAGAGGGCGTAGAATGGTTCTATTCATGCGGTGACCACTAAATATTGGGTTGGTACATACGCCGTCATCCCATTTTAGAAAGGGGAAGAAAATAAAACGAAGCTTCTTAAAGGTATACTAGTTAAACAATAACCATAGCAAAGTTTAAAATATAGCAGTCACGAGGATCACAATTTCATCTCCATTAGGGACGAAATAATATGAATTCAACAACCGAACTTCATTCATGGGGTGTTATCGCAATAAATTAGATGAGCAGAGCTATTCTGGCACCGGCCCTCCCTATCCCGGCCAGCCCTGGGTATTTTAAATTCCCATCGTCCCAAACCACATGAACCACCAAACTCCCGCATAGTCTTAATCGGCACCTCTTCCGTAAACCAACCAGTCGGATATATATTTTACTTTATTTCTCCACCGAGTCAATCCCTGTCGTCCAGAGTCGTCTGCCTATCCCAATACCTGATCACAGGTATGGCAGACTCTCTTTTTGTGACTGGTCCCATTCACCTTTTTTTAAATAATCCATCCCATCCATTCTGTAACCCGTGTGAAAAAGATATTGTAGCCTCACCAATAACCTAGGTCGCTTCAGGCGTTCCGAGATATAGCGGGCATGAGTAGAAACTTTTGCAATCCAACGCCGATGAATATATAGAAGATAGATATGGCCGGGCAACGCTCTAATCATTATGCTGTCCCTGGTAACCAAGGCATTGGCGACCACCAGACGCCCCTGCCAGTTTTAAAATGCAATATCTTATGATTTCTTGCCAACCGAATATGCTTCCTGTTGTATAGCCGTTATTATTTTGTCGGTTTATACCGAGCCAGAAGCCTGTTTAGAGCAGCCGAGCCCATGCGAATGCTTCGGAAGAACAATGCGTAAAGGGTTGAATAGCGACTTCAAGTATTAAGTTCTGTCCCCCAGGAGAATATCCAAGCTTGAGAATTATACCCCGCTTTCCTCGTGTTATTAGTCGCTAGGAAAGCCATAGCACGCACAGCAACTTGTTACTTATGCCAGCCATGACTCTTCGTCTCTTTTAAGTCCTCTCTGTAATATGTTCTGTTAGTCTTTGTACTAATGCGAACATGGGGGTGCCCGCCTCTGAAGAATGATAGACATAGTCTTGTCTCGCGAATCGGACATCATGCTTCGAAGTAATTTAGAGACGTAAGTGTCGCTTACCATTATCAATCCTTCATCTAAGGACTCATTATCACCCTCGCCGTCCTCGTATTCCACATTATCAGCCACCTCTACGTTTTCTTCCACTGGGTTTTCGAGCCCAGGAACAACGTCATCGCCATACATCCAAGTCATCCCATTTGCTTCCTCTTCCAATGGGAATATTTCGCGCGCATATTCTTCCAGTCCCCTGGGCCCTTCCCATAATGCCAGGGCATCTTCGGGACATCTCCTTTCAAGCTCCGGGTCTCCGAAATATGGCGGTTGCTTTTTAGGGTCGGTATTATGTGGTGAGAAGAGCTTCTCCAACGCCTCTAGTTGTTCTCGATAACCCTCCGGAATCTTTACTCTTACTTCTATGGGCCCGTGTTTATAACGAACGCGCCTACCAACACCTTGCTCGAACGCTTTGCAGGCTTCTATGGGCGTCAAGTATTCATAAGCCAACGCGATACGCTTCCCATTCCACTTTTCTGGGCCGTCCTTAAATAACTGAATAATAGCTGGTCCGACATCATGTTCGGCGTCCAACCAAGGAAGCTTGGCATGCGGATGGAAGGGGGCTTGCCACACAAACGAACCATCTGGCTGTAATTCCATGCAGAACAACGGATAGCGGAGTGACGTAAAATTGTTATTGTAAATTCCAGTGTAGACGAAGGTAGCTGGCAGCCCTATTTTGCGAACGTATTTCTCCACCTCATGCTTAGCCGCCCAAAGGGGTAACGAGGGCCATTCCGGATTATAAGCCGCGTGGTCGGGCATGGATGAATATACGTAATGCTGGACGCCGGCCTTCTTTGCTGCGTCTGCGATGGCTTCTCCTATTTGTATTTCATTTCCATAAAACGTCGTGTTGATGAAGGCTAGCTGCGCGCCATTGAAGAGCTGCGAGATCAAACCGTGGTTGACCAGAATCCCCGGGAGGTGTCCGTGAACAGTAACGTCCCTTTTGTCGTCGGGTTTATTTCGAAGATAAAGTTCTCCAACGAATACTGTGACATTTGGATTCGTCGAAACTTCGGTAGCTATAACGCCTTCTAGGTTGCGGAGCTGGGCGCGAACCCTATAACCTACAGCAGTAGCTATCCGGATTAAGGAGGCAGCCTGACGACCACTCGCATTAATAATAGCAATAGTCTTATCTGGCGACGGTGTTGACCGTTTTAGAGGGCGGTAAGTCAGTGAGTTATTCCTGGACATGGCAGTAAGAGGCGAGCTCTCCGAATATGAAGAGCGCGTGTGCTTGTGTTTTGTACCGTGCGCCGCCGAGGACTTGGGAGAAGATGCATTGCTTTTCTCGCTGGGTACTGGTCGAAATACCAGGTCAGTCCTAATAGGAATGGGATTTGTAGAAGGCATGGCGATATAAATCCAGCTCCCACTCGGGGTTCTTAACGCTTGAGCTTTTGTGTAACACGATGGAGCTAGGTTATCAATACCGTGCAAAAAAAGGCGAGCTCGGACAGCTGGACAAGCGTGTGACGTCCCGATGATGCAAGAAGCGAGGAAGATCAAGCCGAAGCCGCAACTATGAAAGAGAAGAGGGAATCCGTACACCCATCGAAGAAAGCAGCAAAGAGAAGCTGTAGAAGAATGGACTTGTGGTGTGGGTTAACTTGAAGGGTAAGGTGAGGGCCAATGGGGCCAAACTTATTTCTAGGGTTGACGATAGTCTTGCTCAGGTGGGTAGAAAAAGTAGCAGTAGTGTAGACGAGGTCGGCAAGGTAGGCGAAGGTAGACAAGGTAAGGCAAGGTAAGGAAAGATAGCGTGAAACCAAGAAAGTTCAGGTGACTATAAGAATGTGGAAGCCAATGTGGAAGCTAAAGTGGAAAGTAAAGTACAAAGTAACAAGAAGAAAAGAAAAGAGAAAAAAAATAAAAATAAAAAAAAAAATCAAGTAACCCAAAAAAATTCAAAGTAGGCACAGTAGGGAACAAGTCTAATTTTGCCGGCGGTTGGGTGGCCTTGACCGTGGTAGGTCCAGTTCTGTGTCCCAGTCTTGGAAGACCAGGCACGCAATATCTTAGTCGACTATCTGAAAGTCTGAAAAGTGGATATACTAAGTATGGGAAATTTTTGAACCATCTGTAAAGTCCCCGATTGAGGAATTGAGCAATTGAGCAATTGAGGACCTTGACGGAGGTACCCTTCAGGTGGGTTAGTACCTAAACGTACCTAGGTAATTATACATAGCGACTTCCACCCTAAAGGTTCAGTGCGAAACAACTTGCTCTTACTTAAAGATCGAGCACAGTTTCGCCTGGGCCCCAGATGATCCATTTTAAAACATACCTCGGATACGGTAACTCACGATAAGCTATCTAGAGCATAAAGAGGAGTGTATCGTATAATACGATACAGTAGGGTTTGCGCGCAGTTACGTAGATATGACAGTTAAAATAGTTCAAGTCTGAAGAAGCATATATAAGTGTACTTTAGGTCCACGTATGTATACATTAGGCACGTATGTCTGTAGGTATATACTATATGTAATAGGTAGTTAAGGTAGGCTCCGGTGGATCGATCAAATGGTCAAGTTTAGGAAGAATCTTAATAGGTTAGGTAGGGAAGAGGGAGGGTTAAAGTACATATGCAGACGTACATACATGCCTTATATGTTATGTGCCTATGCGCAGACTTAATATCAAGAAGGCATAGTATGTTATTACTAGATTATGTACGAAGTAGGCTGAAAAAGGACATGGAGGGTATGACAAGACGCAGACTATTTAGATACGTACCTTATGTAGATAGTTTACGTATGGGTTCGTAAGGGTTGGCTGGTATGGGTAATGGGTAATGGGTAATTGTTGGTATGGGTGGTGCTGGGGGTCCTCTTGTGAAATCCGGGGAACTGCCACCAAATTTATTGATCTAATCAACTAATCAACTAATCGACCCTAACCGGAGCGAGGTTTGCATACTTATGTACGTGCTAACGAGTAGCATCAAGGTAGCATAAAGCACTAGGTGAGCGCACAAAGACGGAAAAAAAAAGAGAACTAAGAGAAAATTTATAAGTCCGAGTTTAGTACCCAAAAGGTAACCTAACCAGCCTACTTCCTTACGTTGACGGATGACGTTCGAAATCTCTTATCTTAACTTTATACACAGACGCGTATAGATTAAGCGAAGATACGTAAAAACCCATCTTAGGTAATGTATGTAAGATTGATCAAAGGTAAGCCTGATAAGAAAAGGCTGACGAACGAATGCGATTGGAAATTGTACATACCAGACGTGAGGTGAGGTACGTACATAAGTATAGGTATCCATCCGTGTATAAGAAAGAAACACCTACTGTTCTCAAACCTCTATATGTAGTAAGGGTTGGTAGCACAGCGATCCAATAAGAATGCGCTAGGCCGGAGCGTGCAAGACGGGAGCGAGGTCTAATACAGCACGAGTTAGCTTATTAGTAATGGAAGTCGAAAAGCGGCTCGGACTAAAATAGGTCAGGGTAAGGAAAGGTGACTGGTCCGTTTAGACGTAAGGGAATGATGGAGATAGAGGCAACTAACGGATCCAACTGCAAAGGTGGACGTCGGGTAGAATAATTGTATTTGATAGTTAATAGGGGCTGGACTGGGCTGGTCTGGATACGTAGCATGGGTATCATAAGTCTGCAAATATTGCGTTTAAGAGCGGTGAATAGGTATGTTTCTGTATTAGTTGGCGTGTGTCAAATGAATATTTGAAGACCGTTAGTTTATCGCGTGTACCGCATGGGAATACCCAGGTTAGTAGGCTTCCGATTTCTTTTATCAATCAAAGTCGTCAATTTCCTCTTATCGCTTTTCCCGGGCTATAACTCGCCGATCCGATACGTGATTGATCGCATGCGGTATCAATGGTATCAATGGTAATACTTAAACCAGGAGGGTGGTCTCAATTGATTGGTCCAATCCATCATGCGGTCTGATTATGGAATACAACGAGATCGGAGCCTGACCGAACATCATACGTACATACGTACATACGTAGGTACATACCTACTTCGTTAATTGTGCGAGGTCCGAGGAACCATTTTCTTTTATTGATTGTGCCTCATAAACGGTACCAGGCATAGGTACCTACCCGACTTCTATATGGGCGCGTATCTAGCGTCCATATGTACCTGATATTCCTACATAGGTAGTAATGTTACTTAAGGAATGGAGACAAACCTGGCCAAGTTAGCTAATGGGAATTCGTAGATCCATTTATATGACAGCTGTTAATCACGTTTTCGGGCTCGTCTGTTAAAGAGTTTTTGGCCTGGCCCAATATTCTCTCGAATCTGGATAATAGTAACAAGCCGGCTCGGTTCCATGACGGCACAGCTTATCAGAATGAAGGAAAAAAAGAAAAAATTTTCTTGTCCGCTGGTTCTTTTCTGTTCTTGTCGACGGGCGAGCAAACTGGATACCAGCATGATTAGGATTATGTAAAACGATGGAGAACTGTTGGTCGGTTACGGAATATCGCGTCTAAATACATATGCACTTACATAATACCTACCTCCTACTGGCGTCCATTGTCCAATACCCTAAACCTCTTTAATCATCATTTTTCCTCGTTGATCATCATCTACACATGTTCCACGTACAAGACGTATCAGATCTCTAGTAAACATCAAAGGCAGACATGGTCTCCTAGATGATTGAAGCGAGTATAAAAAAGCCGGTAGTTTCAACTTACAAGGGAAGACAGGGTCCCGATGATGTTCGCACTTAATCGGACCTATACCAGCTATATACCCAGCCTTACTGTTATGCACATAAGGTAGGTGGTGAATGCGATAGGAAAACCCATCCGATGGATGTTTATTTTATTTGAAGGGACACAAGAAGGCTTGGGTACACTACATAAGTTGATCCCCCTTTCGCCCGTGACCGTGGCGTTGCGGAGAGCATCTGTCGTCAATTAACGCACGCATCAGAACCACATGGTTGATAGAACAGGTCCTATTCATACGTATTGTGACGGTACCGGGGGATAACACGCTTTGCGCTCTGCATATCAGCCTACCTACCTACATAGGCAGTGGTCGAGCAACAGCCGCAGGATGGTAATGATGATGATCAAAGGGTGTAGATTTCCCTCTTCCCCCAAAAAGGATCGACAGATAACCGTCGGCCAATAATGTCGGATATGTATTAAAATCCTTGTCTTAGTAACGAGATAGGCGCGAGTCCTCTCTGCCAGGCCGGCCAGGTAACCTTAAGGGAACAACCAATTCTTACGCCATGGGGTTACGAAAAGAACCCAACCAGCTCTGGGGATTCGGATGAACCTGTCTTACAGCAGCACACCACAACACAGTACAAGGCATCCGATATAGATATCAGATAGATGGAAACGGTCCGAGTCGGCCAGGTCCGCCGCTGCGCCTTTATTGATAAGTCGCAAGTCGCAGATTGCAAATGCACGTGAAGATTGCCGCCGCAATTCCCGGATCACCGTTACAGCGAATCCTATGCATACCTACCTCCCTACATAGACGGTATGGAAGAGAGCGAAAAGGCGCCCTTTTGATAATCGATATCTATTTGTTTCACGAATATCCATTACTAACCGCAGCCTTTCTTTTCCTCCTCATGGGTATTGATACGATGAAGCCATTGGGCTCCGCCCAGGTAGGTACTCCCGAAGTTGCTAAGTTCAATTATCCTCGCTTCGCTTGTGCGCTCTCCGAATCCCCCAATTCAGAAAATTAAAAACAGGCCCCTAAGGAAGAGAAAGAGATGACCCAGACCGGTCCACGCTGTGAAACCAATTGTACAAAATAAAAGAGTCGATGTTTCGCATGATGACGGGGCCGCATTATACTCATTCGAGACTATCGACCCGACCCGTCGCTAAGCTAGAAGCCCTTTTCAACTTACACCACCTTACCTTGTGTACCTACCTAGGCAAGTGTACTAGGTAGTAAGTCCTAACCTGTTAGGCCGTTCAAGTAAATTTCCCTGACTCGCGGAATGAGAACCGGTACAGGCGGGGCGAGGGGTTTCTGTTGTTTATACCAGAGTGGAATCTGATGGCGAAGATATCTTGGCATTAGGTATATTTTAGTAAATAGAAAAAGCCATGGGTGGTATCGACTGTAATCGAGCACGTTTTTTCCCCAAAGGCCCCTGGTTTTTTTTGTAACGTGAAATTTCGTTTCTCCCCAGCTGCGGAACCTGTTCCTTCTTTTTGTAAATAGTTCCTACCGCATGTTGCGTGCTATTACGTACAAATCAAGCCCAAGCGAACGTTCCTTCTTTGGAGAGAGAGGCTCAACCACTAGGTTTCCCGTCATCACACTCTCAGCAAAAGAAAGTCATTTTCCCTTTCTAGCGCCAAGGATGGCCCCCCTCTCCCTCTCAGGCCGAACGAAGCATTTCCGCGGGCACCCAATACCTTTCTAGTCCTGTTTGCCTTATGAGTAAATATCCTTCGCTCCTTTTGACAACTTTCCGACTAAGAATTTTAAACGAACCAACACTAGAAAAGAAAGGCATTATGCTATAGAAAAGACACTCACGGCTCGGAAAACTAATAAGGGTATAAATCTAGCAGGGCTAACCAATAAGGGTGCTTATGCGGGGTTGACGAGCAATAATTTACCCCGCGGATAGATCGTACTTTTCCCATTTCCCAACTTCTGTTTTTTTTTTCTCCACACCCCTCCTCCCCTCCCACTCTGCCCCTCCATTTCCCTTCTCTAGTCAAGTCAGGTCAAGTCAAGCCTAGCATTTCTCACTTTTGGAAAATGGCTAGGGGATACTACGAAATCTGTAACCTTGAAAAAGAAAAGGAAAAAAAGAAAAAAGCTTGATACCCTTATCAAAGGCGGATCGGAAGATTCCGCTACCTCTGTTTTTCTTATTGACCCCTGGCTAGATTCAGAACGGCTATCACGGCTGGTTGGATTTTTCAAGATTTCCTTACGGGCACCCCCAAGATGTGATGTGATCACGTTAACAAACAGACAGAAGAACGATGGTTTTTAGCATTTCACCAGGTACTTGTTAAAGGGGGAGTATGTTTTCCTATTATATTGGATTTCATAAGCTCCCTTAAGCCCTCTCTGCGCGCTTGAGGAAAGAAAAATTATACAATTACGACGGATGGAAACCCCATGCATTCCCAGCAAGCAATCCGGGGAAGTCTCCTGCTGTCTTTTCCGCCAGCCAAGCATCCTGCGTCATCTGCATTGCCGGGTTGATGTGTCCGTTATCACGCGCCGCGGGATCGAAGTAGCGCTATATATTTGGCGTCCATTCATTAGCGATGTTCTTGCTACGGACATGGAAGAGAGAAACCGAGTCATCATCACCATATAAGAACTTACCCAGTCATAATTATTCTGCATCGTCCAAGGAGAACCTGATATACCGTTTGTGTCTATTGCGTTTGCTGTGGCGGTGCCGAAATCAGCAAAATCCTCGATCGAAGGTTCATTGCCGCTCGACATTGTCGGAGGGCCACCACTACTAAGGGACAGATCTGCCATATCCACCTCAGCATTCTCGCTCGCTGAAGATTCTGGTGGTGTATTAGGAAGGAACGAGGTATTGATATGAAGTTTCGCCTCAATCCTTTGAATTATGGTTCGGACGACTTCTTCAGCCTTTTTAAATTCCATTGCATCACCTGACATCTCGCACCAGATGCCATAAGATCTTCTGAGAAGATACAGGAGCCTGTCTTTGGTAAACGGCGGCGACTGGTTGGTTATCCAACTGGGACTGCTGCCCTTATCCCAGTATACATCATTCTGGATCATGAGAGCGAGGACCATGTCCGCAAGAAGGAAGTCGTTGACGGCAACTAATGCCGCGACGAACCATCCTGTCTGGCGCAACATGCCGCCGGGTTTAGTAGCTTCGTGCATAGTATGCTGAAGGTCAAGTAGCGCCAACGCCGCCTCAAAGCATATTCGGCGAGAGTAGTCGTGCTCTTCTCTTAGTACAGGTTCGGCAAGATACCGTCGGTGAAGGATGCATCTACTCTTCTGGTATATTGAAGCGACGCCAAATCGCTGAATGATGTGGATAGGCGAGTCCATAACGCACTCCTTCATCGGCTTCATCTTCATAATTTGAGGTATGCCATTCCATGTCTCTTCGATGATCGAGTCGAGCTTCATGACCTCGGCATAACTTGGGACTGTAAGAGCATGCGCTTGCCGGACAACTAAGGCGAACACGCGTGTTACTCTTGCCTTGTTGATCGGGTAGGTAAGTGTTGTGTATTCCGTCTCAGGGCGCCCTGGAGGTAGCTCCTTAGTATCCTTATTAAAATCGCTATCCATTAGGTGCAATGGTAGCTGCGTGTCGGTCTCGATGCCATGGATCATACTAGGTAGGCCTAAATTGAAAGCAACCAGCAACTCGATTTGAATAGCAATGTTCCACAGACGACGCCGCATCTCACCGTCATATGGTGAAACGTTGGGTAATTTGCTAGGATCGCGATGGAGACCCATTTTCAGCATCAGTCGGATTAGAACAGACGTGAGCAGATAGCAGTTCATGCGATTATCACGGTTTGTCATGAAATCTGCTTCGACGTATAATAGAAATGCTTGAAGCGTATAGAAGTTCGGTTGGGAGTACTTCCCCCAAATAAGAGCCCACCCAGCAGCACCCCTATACTGCTTAAATCTATCCATGACTGGTGTAGGGGAATCGCTCATCAACTCATGCGGTGCGGCAAACGAAGAGAAGAGCACACCAAGTGCCAAAACCATGTAGAGAATAGCTACCCAGTCCAGAGGTGCTCCTTCTGGATCTTTGCAGAACTCGTTGTATTCTCCCAAAAACGTGGGAACGTGAATGATATCTAGTTAATGAGCAGTGAGACGATGATTATAAAATAGCTTCATTCGAGATGTTCGAGTGTATGGCTTGGAGCAACTCACGTTGAGAGGGACTATTAGAGTTGAAGTAGCGATTAATGAGACGGTCAATAACAGCTTTCTCCGGCAAGAGGGCTAGTAGTTCCGACTTGTCGCGCGGCACACCCCGTGAGAACATCAACAGCTCGCTCGGCCCGGTATTCTCGTACGGGTCGTAAACTTCGTCGCCCTCGTCGAGGGGGTCTTCGAAGTAGCTTTTGAGATCCTCGATCTAAGGAGCAAGGTAAGGCAACTACACTCAGCGGATTTGATCTTTTGGGGAAGTCATTATTCTGAGCTAAGAAAGGAACAACTCACGTCCTCTAATATAGCCATGAAATGCGTGCCGCCGACGTAGCTCGTAGCTCGCTCCCCTTGGACGATGACGCCCCCGGCGCTCTGCTCTTGTGCCGCCCGCTTGTCCGGAGGGATTATCGGCACGGCGCCGTCGGTGTCGATCATGCCGCGGACCACTGTGGATAAGCATCTTAGTTGACATTCACCTTTTTCCAGATTGAATTATTTTATATAGGTAGGTAGTTATAAAATTTTCGAGTATATGAAAAGCGAGGTAGGCAGTTTAAAAAAAAATAACATTTGTGGGCATAGACCAAAGAAAAATACTACATTCGATGGGCGAAGAGAACGGGAAAAGAAAAAAAAAGGGGGGGTGAGACGGAGCCGGGTTCGTGTAACCCCGGGATGACATATGTAAGTATAGGTGTGTAGGCATGTAGGCATGTAGGCATGTATAATAAATACGTACTCCCCTCAAGCCTCTTTAAACGGGCGGCCATGCTCTTTGCGGGTTTCTGCTTCTCAGGCTTCGGAGCGTAGAGGCAGCCCTCGGGCTTGCCCTTCCGGATGCACTGGCCGCACGGCGTGGTGCGGTCGCACTTGAGCTTGGAGTTGCGGCATGGTGCGCAGCTTAGTAGGACTCGCGTCCGCTTTGCATGACCACCGCTCCCGCTTCCGCTTCCGCTACCGTTACCGCTACCGTTACCGTTCCCGCTTGCTCCGGAAACACCCGCCGACGACGTTGTGGGGTCGTCGCCGCCCATTCCGTGGAAGGTGTTATCGGGCGGCATGGTTGCGGTATTCTTCTATCCGTATGGAAATTCCTCTAACCTAGCATATACTGATTTACGTATGCTAGTGGGCCGAGGAGAAAGTAGTAATTTAAAAAACAAATTTGCTCTCAATCCCGAGGTTCAAAGGTTTGCTGGCTTTAGTTCGATGGGGATGAGTATACTCGCGAGGCCTCCGGGGAGTATTTTTGGGCTAGCAGGAAACTATGTATGTATGTAGGTATGTAATTGTACGTTCCAGACATTTACCAGCAGAGAAGAAACATGCGGTGGTCCCCCCCCTGAACGATTACGTGAACCCGGTCTGGTTAGAATGGGGGAGGGAAAGAAAAAAAAACGAATCATAGCGCTTCTTTTCTGGTTACTGGTTCCTGGTCCTTTCTGCTGAGCCGCAGTAGTACGCGGCATTCTGGGCGCCTTTTGCGAATGACCAATCAATCGAATCGAAATACGATGATGTTTAGCTACCTGGTATTTGGTTATACTGTTTGGTTATTTTCCAGTTGGAGAGAAGCGTTGAAAGAGTAAAATGTTGAAAGACGATGTAACTGGGCTTATAATGCATAATTCGGTACCTAGGTAGTTATGGATTGGCAATTAAGGTAGGTGAGTGCCCTAAATTTCAATAGAGGTTGGGCTGATTCCTATAGGATCTTGCCCTACGGCGCCTCTTATTAAGTGTTACACTACATGCGATGAGACTATTGCTACTTCAACTAATGGCTATACTATTGAATCAATAGTACTGATTAGTTACCTAGTTACCTTTAGTTATACTATTCCTTATAATCCTCCAATTTCAAACATGGCTTGCTCTTGATTATTTCATCCTTTTATCAACCGCCAATCCTGTTATAGCTACCAATAATATGTTAGCAACAATAAGATATAGCAGGAACTAGGAATGCATCCGTATTCGCTACTCAACGCCCATGGAAACATACTCTTTGTACACTTCGCTCGACATCGGTAGCGTTATTATTCTTCTCTATGGTATCATACAATGCTAAACATCAAATGGAACCGTTTTCAAGGCGCGCGCCATAACATTAACAGTAATGCAGATAGATATTCGAGGGACTATCATTTTCCTGTTGCCTGCGATCCTTGCATCCCAATATCCATACATTATTCATCCTCTTCCACCTTTTCCCTCTCGTAGTTAGCTTTTTGTCGTACTTAAAGAATGGTCCAGCCAATTAATGAACGTATCCGAGTTGAAGTAAAACCTCTCTAGGAGGTGGACGAGGTGTATACACAAGGTAGACCAGCTTTTAATTACCCCGTAGATAGGCAGTTAAGCAACGAAGAGGACTTTCACCACCGGATTTTAGTCGATTGTGTTCGGGGATCCCGCATGCCAGGGATTAGCCCCCGTGTGCCACATTGAATCGTTGCGACACGTTCGCGAAGGTCGAACTCGACAGCTCTTACCATAACACGCCTTTCCTCCGGTATGGTCCTCCTCACAAGCGGTGAGATCGGTATACTCTCTCTTCGGCCTGACCACCGAGCGTTGCCGCCGGGACCGAGAGGAACCTCGTCCCCAAAGCTAGGAGATCCGGCATTGAGAGTACCAGGGCTGCCCGTAGAGAGTTTGCTCATATCAGTCGAGCTCGACATAGGACGACAGGCTTCATCGCTCCCGTCGTCCGACTCCTCTATGTCCATAATCCACGTACATATACGAGCTGCGAGTTCGCTATCCCACATGCCTTCTCTTCGCGAGCTAGTTCGAAGCAGTTGTATAGCTTGACGTCGTGTTATAGGATCTCGACATTTTGTACCAACAACAAAAAGAGGAGGGACGATACCTAGATCTGCACTAAAACTAGGTTTGATATGTCGGGCGCTGTACTGTCCACCAAAGGAGTCTGGATGAGTTGGCTGGTGATGGCAAAATTCTGGGTTCGGACATCGCTTCGCAGCAGCCCTGCGCTCTTCGTCTCCAACAACCTCCACAGCGAGGTTGACGATATCCTTAAATTGCGGTAGATATGCATCGAATTGGAGCTCGGTATCGCTGAACGTCATGTAAAATAAAATCTCACCCATGATTTGGTTCATTTTCAGAACCGCGATCGCAGTTTTCTCTTGGCTGCTCTTAGCCGGAATTATACGAGACGACAGTATTGGCTCGAAAGCCCTGGACCAAGCGGATATTCTATCAGCAAAGCCCGTGCCATATTGCCTCAGAGAATTTGGGAGTACACCCATGGGGCTCATTGCCGTCGTAAACGTGAACATGTTTTCTGTAAATCGCATCATCTGTTCGCATAGATTATCCCACGCGAGTCTCGCTTCAAGTAACGATTCAAATATCTCCGGTGTCTGCGGGTGGGTGGTTAACGATGGTGAACCCCCCTCGGAGGAAGGGGACATGGGGTGCTGGGCGCGTTGTGGACTAAGACGTATCACGAATGGTTGAGGGAAGTGGAAAGCCATGTCGTAAGATTTCGCTTGGATTGCTAGCCTGGTAAACATTTGGACAAGATCCTGCTCAACTGGCTCTTCGGGTTTGGGGAGGAAAGAATTCCTACGCTGAGCACGCAGGTTTTCTAGTAACCGGAGACCGCTTTGAATTTGTCCAATCGCTTGTTTATGGTCACCGATAAACGAGTCAAAGCAAGCCAGTAACACTGCTGCCATGAGACTCATTCTCTGCGAAGCCTGGTCCTGAGAAGTCAAGACCCACATCGAATTTAAAGCCAATGAATAATGTTTGAAGGCAATCTCCCAATGCCGGGCTGCATTATCTGCCGGGTCGACTACGGGGGCTGGTGAATTGGGTGGCGACTCCGACATCTTCTCCAGGGTCTTGTAAAGAGCTCCTAAAGCGACGACTGAATGTCGAATAGCTTTTTCTGAATGGCATTCTTGTAGGACACTCCGCGTCCAGAAAGACGAATCGAAAAATCCGGATAGCTCGCTCGCTGTACGCTCCCTAAAAAGTTGGAAGTACAAACCTTCCGTCGGATCGAAAGAAAGCAAAGACGGTCGATGCACTGTTAATGAGCTAGATACTGGCGTCTGTGGGGGAGTAAGGCCCCTGGTGGATAGCTGCTGCTGTTGCTGCCTCTGGGGCTCCATTCGTGCTACCGCTACCGCTGGTCGCGGTGGTGGCTGGGACCGGACGGGCCGGATATCATTATGCGCTTGCGCGACAGGGGCAACATCTCTAACAGCAGTCTTGGGCGCAATCCGTCTCTCTGCGGAGACCATGTTCCTCGGAGGAGGCGGATAACCAGTGCATTCTCTCTTGGACCGGACACACTGAGTACATGCTGGCCGTTGCTCGTCGCATTTAATACGTCGTTGTCTAGATTCGCAGAGTACCTACTTAGCATCGTGTGCAAGGTAAAGCTAATAACTACCTAACCTAACGTATGGTGATATAAAATAAAAATAAACGGGATTCATATCAAGTAGGAAATATGAAATATGGCATAAAAATCGAATATTCATGTCTTGAAAGAAAACACGTACTTGCAATTGTTGCAACCTGTTTTGACTTTCGGCTTGCTGGTACGGCATCTTCTCTGTGGTCGTTCCTGAACTTGGGTTGTATCGGCCGAGGCTAGGGCCAATCTAGGCCTTGGAGCATTGGTCGTGCTCATGCTCATCTTATCTCCGGGACTTCGATCACTCCCAAGCTCCTGGGCAAAATCAAGTACAGCCGGTTGCATGAAAGAGCCCATGCAAAGAAGGTCAATTCGAAATATACGATGGAGAATAAGTAAGGATAAATGTTCTTTCTCTAAGGGGCGTATTTAAGCGCGATTCGGTTCTGAGAACGCGTGAAGTGGTAGGAGTGGTGGAGCTGTAGGTAGGATCAAATTAGGAGAAACCAAGAAGCATTGGCCGTTTGAGTATACCGACAGGAATGAAACTAAATGGGGCGAATAAATTGAAATTAATAAATAGTATATACGTCTTTTTGAGTTGTCCAAGCAGACTCTCTTTTCTTGGGAAGGGTATCAAAGGAATATCGAATGGATTTTGTGTGACTAAAAGTAAACAAGATAGAAGAAGGGGAAGAAAAAAAAAGGAGAGCGTAGTTATCCCCTTTAAGGTGAACGGCTATATGAGTCTCTCTCTGTGCACGTTCTTGGGACAACTTGGTGGAGTGAGCGGACGGGATGGGGAATTCGAGATTTGAAGATAAAATGGGAGCCGACAGGCGGGTATTTTTAAAGGTAAGGGTTTACCTGTTACCAAATCGGAGGGGCAAGGGGGACTTCACCGGGGTTTTCTCTAGTAAAAGTAGTAAAAGTAGTAAAAGTCAGGCAAGCCTACATTCAAAAAAGTTAGGGTGATCTGGATTGGAAATTTTGGGGGCTTAGATTGCGGCACAGCTTCTGTATATACATCATTCAAGGCTACCTAGTACCTGCCTTTGCATGCGATGCGGTAAGCACGTACATGTAGGCCAGCCAGCCCAGCCCACTTGCACTTGCACCTGCACCGATGGATGTATGCATGGATGTATGTAGGTACTTAGCTAATACTTGGATAGACAAGATACGTATAACTACAGGTACGACAACTTACGTAGATACGTTCAAGTGTCAAAGGCCGAAAGCTTCCAAAGACAAATGTATTTGAAAAAAAAAAAAAAAAAAAAAAATTTACCAATAATAATAATAACCGGCCAAGACGCCATAAGAAATGCTGTGCGAGCATCGATGCATAATGAGGATTGACCTTTTGCTTTGGAAGTTTTGAAAGTTCTGGGTACTTTAGACATACATACATACCCACTTACATCCACATCCTACCACATACTAATACATTAAGGTAGGCATTAAAGGTATGTTAGATAGGTACAGGTGCCAGGTGGTTAGTAGGCCGGGTAGGCAGGTAGTGTATGTTACACATACTATAGGAGTTTACCGATAAGGATGCTCGGTAAGGTTGGGTAGCCTGCAAGGCATATCGATAATTTGTCACGTTAAGACACATTTGAACCCCGTCCTCCCTCGCAAACGCCATACCAAGAGCTTTTCGACCGATATGCCCGATTTCATGTCCTTGTCCGTAGGGCTGCTATCTGCCCGGTCGCTAGGTAGATACGTACTATAGTAGGCACCTCTTTAATGTACATGTACATGTACATCTAGCACCGATCATTACCCGATGCATAGTGCATTTCTATAATGTATATGGATCTATTATATTCTATGGCGAATGCATTTCTTCTATACCATCGGTATCAAGTATGATGGGTAATAAAGGATGTAAGGAAATAAAATTTCCCGATTGTAAGCATCCGTAACGGTTGAGATACGGCTAGCTGAAAGCAGGGACCTGCTGCAGGTCAATGATTAGGTAGCTTGCTCTTCTCCAGGATTGTCAAGCCTCAGACTTAGCATCATACCACCGTCATCAGCAACTTATCTCTCCGCCTGAAGTAATCGGGGGCCGCCATTAACTCAAGCCTCCGACCCCCCCTGTCTAGGTAGTCTTAGCGTTCTCTAAGTGAAGATGAGTGGAAATGAGCACCTTGCGTGTGTCCCTGTCCCTGGCTAGAGCGGGCTAGGTATAAACAGCTTTCAGAAAACACGTACATCAACATTGAAGCTTTATGTCGTCTACCTATTACAATTATTTCTAAAGGCCCTCCAATATACGTACCCGACGGAATAATACAAGTACCTAAAGTAGAAATCTGGGGATAGAATTGAAAATCCGACGCTGACTTATACACGCTGGAGCTCGGAGTAATATAGCTTACCTAATATAAGGTACATTATTATACGTATCTGATATCTTAGGCCCGTCATCATTTACTCTACTAGTATTGATAACCTCTTTCCTCCTTCCTCTTATTTCCTTACCTACCTAAAATACAAGCCACATGATTATACATACGAGAACGTCGTTGAAGAAATCTTGTTAGCTTCGGCTCTCGTTAGTTGAATATGAATCTTACCTGGCCTAGGTATTCTACTTAAGGTAGATACCTCCATATCACTTACACACTTTACACTACTGGTGGCTAAGAGTCTGTCCATGATCATCATCCCACCTTATACGCTCGCTTATTCTCTCATAAGAAAGGTCCAGACCGGGTCAAGAGATGCATCAATTGGGAACACTCGTATCTACTGCGAAGTGCAGAATGTTACAGTTTTTTATTCTCTCAATTCGTCCTTAATTCATGACCGTCTACTACCTTGCGCTTTCAGAACATGTTAACGCCATCCCCTCTCACTCGCGGACACGGACCGTATATTGCGGAACACGATCACTTAGGAGTAATGGATATAATCTAAAACATCCCAAGTACTATGCTCGTACCCACCAATTCAGCCCTACGAGGAAGCTATGATTAATATGATCTCCCTAGTGGTCCATCTGACTGCAGACTTTTATAACGCTGAGACCAATCGTTCTCCACCAAATTCGTCTCTGCCAAGAGTAACATATGCAGGGTGTGGAAACCACCTTATTTTTACGCCAATACGGAAGATGCTTTCATTCTTGATCCATCAGCCCTATAGTGCAACCACGTCAGATACCTTGATTCGCCCTTGGATCCTACGGAAGACTGCATTAGTGTCAACATGCACCAAGGGGGAGGCCGCCACTGCTGTATGTTATGAGACCTTAAATCGATCTGCATAGGATAAGGTGTCAAGCTCGGCATGTTGGAGCATCATCCCGAGGAATAGGAGCAGCTGTTGTCAAATGGTGCCCGAACCATCCAATCAAAGGAGTGCCGAGGAGGAAGACAGCGTCAAGCCCTCGATATACAAATTGGGGGCCCTTTGGAAACAGGCCGCCGATGACATGAATTTGCTGGACCTCTTCTACGTCTAGGCTCTTGCTAGATGAAAAAGACAAACGACGAATCACAGAGCATGACGCAGCAAGATAATTACGAACTTCTCTTATTCCTATGGTATTTTGATATACGGAATCGTGATATACCCATACCGCGTTTACGAGGTCACTCACACGGCACTCTACGTGTGATACCAAAGGCTTCACGCTCCCCCGCATGCCTAATAGCTACCTAACTTAGCCAAGACTCTTAGCCGCAGCAACCAATGATGATATACCCGTCAGATTTCACATTGACGTGGCTCGAATAATAGGATCGAACTTGTGATACTTGCACAAGCGCAAACCTAGGCGCGAATGACAAAATTTTCACTATTCTAGGCCTTCACACTAGCACATATCCATATAGCTTCTCGAACTACCACATATCCCTCTAATATTTTACTAGGATGTCTGGCTCACAATCGGCGAAGCCGTCACGTTCCTACTCGTCTTCGCGACTTCATGGCATAAGCTCTGTTTGTATCTCGCACGATACACATGCTAGAAGGAGGATAAACAACAGCAACTCCTTCCGCTCTACGAGTTCTTTGTAGCACGATGATAACCTCACTACAGCTTTTGTTTACTCACGCGTCAATGATACCCAAGCCGAAAGAAATCCACGATAGCTTCGGCCCTTTTGAATGGTGATACAGCACCCCGCATGCATAGTCGTCCGAAGCCGTTCCAATTACATGTCGTGTCTTGGAAGAATGATGTCCGGGGTCATAATCAGGGGCCCTCTAATCTGACTCAGATAGGCTATCAAGGTTGTACTAAGATGCAATCGACCTACTTCCGCTCTGCTGGTATTGCAACCCCAGCGTGCGATAGTTCTAGATCATAGCGACGCCACCTACTTAGACGGCCCCCAATTTCAAGACCACCAACCTAAAATTTCGCAATGCCGACTAACCAGCTAACAAATAGCGATGCATAGCATATCGGCGCAACTAAACACCGACGATCGCTATCGAGGTCTAGATGGCGAGCTTGTGTTAAGGCAAATTCCGAATAGTATCTAAGCAAATGAGAGCATAGTCTCGACATACCTACACGTTAGGCATTTATGATGGCAATTACAATAACAAAAGGCAAAAACGAAGTCGTCTCAATGTGTCACGTTACTCCAATTCTTGGATACAAGGTAGGACATTGATCTGAAGCCGAGATAATGAAGTAAATGAACCGTCGACTCAGCCTCTTCGCTAAATGAAAGCTTCCAAGCTCCTGTGCAGCCACGCGATCCTAAATGATGGCAGGTCCCCGCTTTTTCCCGCTCTCGGCTGACCAGTGGTGACCGACTTTTTGTTCACTTTCTCGCGGAAGCCAACGGCCAGTGGGCCACCGAAGAGTCGGTAGATAGACAGATAACAGGCACCGCTAGCAAGGCGCAGCAGCCCCGGACATGCCCGAGAAGCGTCCCATAATGCGGGGCCCACAATGCGGTTCTTCGTCTAAATCTTAGATTCTTAACTTTTCTACCAACGATGAAACCAAGAGTAACATAACGACATAAAACATATGCATTCATAGTCATATATTGCGCTATTTTACAAAAAGTCTGCCTTGCGATCATAATTCATTTAATAGTTGCCTCGGCAACATTACTACCTACTCACACAAGCCTCGCCTATCGACTTATCGGATAATGTGGCTGTGTCCGGGGTTGTCGCGGGTTATTTTTGATTCAATCCCGCCGCTCCAGAAGGACGTGCAAAAGAAATGCATGGACGATATAGGCCATGATGCGACTATGATTCATCCAACCGGGCATGAGTCGAAGGAATTGAGACACCTAGACCGGGGAGAAGCTCGGGGAGGAGCTCGGGGAGGGGCTCGGGGAGCATTCTCGCGAAACAAGTCATACATAGTAAGGAGGCAATTAGCATCATACTACAACATAACTACCTGTACAAGTTATTCGGACTAAATTAGGGAGACAAAGTCCATACGATGGCATGACGATGAGTATGCGGCTCTTTGCTTATTGACAATTTCAAGGTGGGATATGTTTCGTCAGATGTTACTGTCTCGGTTGGATAGAATGCTGTGTTTCATCGTATCCGACGATGTGACTCGATCTTTACCTACCTACCTACCTTTTAGTATGGAAGTCTTGTATAAGTAACAGATACATAAAGCATACTTGCAATGGAAGCTTTTGCTTTGCCTTTAACGAACCAATTACATATCGTAGCGGGAATCTCGGTATCTTCCACTAACTAATGACCCACTCCAGTATGTCATGTACCTAGCTTTGATTAGATTATGTACCAAGATACGCCCAAGACAGCCAAGATAACAAGCGACCCCTGCAGGAAAAAAAGTCGAAGCTTCCATGTTGAAAGTTTCATCCCACCACCGACGTCGTCGCCCATTTTTTCAGAGCTCCGTTTTAACTAGCAAGACTCACCGAGGACAGAGACCTACATAGTTAGTTCGATTCCTGAGAAACGGCAAGGCATTCACGGTCTCAATTGGCTACTCAGCTACATTGACACTTCTACATCGAACATTTCGCCCCTCCTACGAAACAATTTCACAAGCCGAAGAACCCCTCCTCCTAACTCGTCCGTCCCGTCCCGTCCCCGTCCCACTGTTCTTCCTCTCCCCCCCCCCCTTTCGTCGTCTTCCGACACAAATCAGACAATCGCCACAATTCCAGAACGAAAAACCACCACTCAGACATAACACATACCATCCTGTATACACCATGGCGTCCTCGCCATCCCAACCACCACCACCACAACCGGCGGCACCGCCACAAGTCCCCGCGACGAACCCCTTCATCCACAACGTCGCGCTCGGCGTGACGCCCATAGCGCTCCTCGCGCTGTTCCTGCCTCCGCGCCGCCTGGACATGCGGTCCGCGATCCTCGGCGGCGTCGCGCTCTGGGGCACGAACCAGCTCGTCGCCGACTACAGCGGGACGTCCTCGGTGCAGCGCATGGCGCAGCGCGTCGGCTCGCTCTCCGGCGTCGAGCTGCCCGAGAAAGCGAAGGAGACGCAGGCTAGGATACGCGCCGAGCGGGCGCGACGGGCCCAACAACAGCAACAACAGGAAGAAGCGAAGTTGGGGATGGGCGTGGGGATAGGTGAGGACCAGAAGAAGAAGATGCTGGAAGAACACAGGAGGAAGAAGGAGAGGGGGCTGTTGGAGAAGGTGTGGATGGGGGATAGCGACGACGATTGGAAGGCGAAGAGGGACCAGAGGGAGAAGGAGGCGCTGAGCGAGGGGGGAGGAGGGTATTGGGGTCTTATCGTCGATCAGGTATCCGAGGTGTGGAATCAGGGGTTGAAGAAGAAGGATGATGAGGGTGAGAAGGAGGGTAAGGAGGGTCAAGTCAAGAAGTCTTGATTACTTTCCACTAGGGAATTGCTTAAGAGGGCTGGGAGGAGAGTTGGTGAGCTGGCTGGCTAACTGTATGTTTATGAGATCTGCATATATAGGTGTATATATGAGGGGCATAGAGAACTGGAGTTATCCCCGTGTTTGAGGGGGGAGGTAGGTAGGCATATAAAATATGGATGAATAACACGACGCATCTCTGTTAGACTAAAGACTATGGCATAAACCCTCCCAAATTGTTTGAAGTTTGTTCATAACAATTTCGTCTCATTGCGACAAGTCATAAATGAGCCTTCATGGCAACATGGTTAATAGTCCTCTGTAAGTCTCAAAAACGGCCGTCTTATAGAAGGTATAAAAACATGCACAGACGAGCTTTTTTTTTAGAAAAAAAAAATATCCACGCCTCTAACGCCTTCAAACCATTCATTCCGAAGAATATAAATGCCATTCACTGCCCTAGGTACGAAAAAAAAAAAATAGCTCCCCATTCACGTCGAATGCTGCGCGGACAGGCCCTTCTTCTCCATCTTATTGAGCTGCTTCTTGCGCTCGGTAAGTCGACGACCCGTCAACAACTTGCCCGTCTTGTTGCGAAGGTGCGCGGCCTTTCTAGCCTTGCGGCGCTCCTTCTTCTCCTCGCGGGCGCGGGTCTTGGCGTCGTACGACTGCACCCAGCGGTCCAGCTTGGTCTGGACCTCGTCCGCGCGCTCGCTCGACCCGACCGGCACCCCCAACTGCTTCTGGATATGCTCCCGCTGCATCTCGATGAGCCGGATGCGCCGCCGCGCGTGCCGGTTCAGGCCCATCGGCGACTTCGTCTGGCCCGGGTTTTTCCCTTCTTCCCCCTCGTTGTTGTCTACGTCCATCTCGTCGGCGGCTTTTTCGGGGAGAGACTTCGGGTCGACGGGCGTCGGGTTGGTGTCGATTGCGAAGAGAGGTGCGCCGTTGTTGTTGTCGTCGTCTTCGTTATCCTCGGCGGCGGCGGCGGCGGACTTCTTGGCCTTCTTCTCCTTCTTTTTCGACTTCTCGAGTTTCTCGTCTGATTCCTTCTTCTTCTTCTTATCCTTCTTAGGCTTGACCTCTGGCTCGGACTCGGCCGACTGGAATCCAATTGTAAGTTTTGTTTTGCATTTATATAAGTCGAAGAATAGGAAATACTCACGGATTCCTCAGCTGCTTCTTCTAGCTTGCTGGGTTCGTTGTCTGATTCCTCGGGGGTCTCTACAGGCTTCGACTTCTTTTCCTTCTTCTCTTTCTTCACCTTGTCCTTGGAGACCTTCTCGGGCTTTTCAGCCTTTGAGTGAAGCTTTGTAGCTCGTTCCTTGGCCATGATGCTAGTATTACACCAGTACTGTAGGGTTCGTGTTGAGGCAAGAAAAGGTATTTTAGGAGAAAGAAACAATCGACGAGAGAAGGTGGGTGCAATAAGCAGACACCAATGCAAGCGGGCGCAGAGCATTGAAACTTGCCTAGTGAACAAGCTGCACGCGACGGGAAGTCTAAAAAAAAAAAAAAAAAAAAAAAAAAGTTACAGGTACAGTTATCTTATCAGTAGATCTTTAACGTCGGCCATTAGCTCTGCCCCACACTTCGTTCAAGCTTTATCGACACCGCAGCAGTGCAGTTCAATGCAGCGTGCATTAATTCGAGGTACCTAAATACCACCAATCAATTTAGGTTCATGCATTATGTAGATGTTGCCATCGCCCTTATGTACCTAGGTTAGTAAGTTATAACAACTTCTGATTAGTTATTCAAAGTTTATTTTTGGTAATCGCCCAAAGATGGATAAGATATATATTAACTAGAGAAGAACTAGTAAAGTTGTTTGGTAGAAGATTTGGTGTTAGACTCCTCCTATTTTCCTCAATTTTAGGGAAGGACAGGGTAAACGATATCTTGACTTAACCACCTAGCTAAAGACGGTCATGATTGATATTATCAACTTCACATAATGAGGTGGTGCATTTGACATGTGTTCAAGAATTCTTTTATTCAGCCGCAAGATTCCGGTTTCATTAGAGGTGCGATTAATCGACATAAAAATATTAGATAAGTTTCCCAAGGCTAATATAGCTCAGGATGTAATCAAGAAGGATAGAAGTAGGTGCAGAAAGGGGCAGATAGATATCTCGAGTGGTTACTAGGGTTAAACATATATTTTGAAATCCACCTACCTTAATCACGCCCCATGAGCATTGGCATCTAACACATACCTACCTACCTAGGTAATGATTTCGTATGACAGTCAAGATATTGACTACCCCCATAGGGGTCCTCAGCGGAGATACCTTGAGAGCAGAAAGTTATTTAGCATCTGACTGCACAACTCATCAAACGTGCTGCTTTCCACCTCGTGGAACATTATAGTTGGGAAAGATACCCTAGGTTAGGTAGGTAGGTACCTACTAAACTATACATATGGACCCTGTATTAAGGAAGCGACTCGATGTTTCAACCTCATCGTTTTCTAACACTTTTATTGAACGTTGGCAGCTGCCTGTCTGTCGATAGTAAATAGTAACCTAGCAACTGCGATCAAGCAACTGATAAGTGACCATACCTTCCACCAAAAGGATATCAGGTATCATATTTGTTACTTCATTAGTACCTTAGTAGTACGTCCGTCCTTGGACACATTTGCAAACTTCCAAACTTCCATTCTAGTACTTTTTTCCTTCGCCTTTTATATCCCTAGGTACTAATTCTCCAGTTTGATGTTTACCCAGAACTACAGTCGTTAAATAACGAGGAGTTTTCCATTCTCGTCCCGACTTCTCTTATCCTCGCTGGCGCCAACACGTCATCTTTGATTTATACAAGTACCAGGACACCTTCTTCAACTTACCTAGGTAGGTACCTATATAAAAGCTTACTACCAGTAAGGTCAAACTCTTACAAAGTGAACCGTGTTATTCGTTTTATGCGTCACGCGTCACATCACCCAGAAAGTTACATTACTACATATTCAACATCACTTTTTAAGTGTACGTATGACATCTTTTTTTATTCCTCCTATACAATCTTTCGAGTTTCGCTAACGAGGTGTTCTTGGGACGCTTCCCTAGGGTTATTTAACGAGGTTGCCATTACCATTGTCTTCATAAATTAGTTACTTGAAAGCCTTTAATATATATGTAAGCTACCAACTTTTTGAGAGACTCCTTAGATTGCGAATTAACATTGTACTTACTGGTAGCATGGGTCCCAAAAAGCATGTACCTTCTGGAAAAGGGAAACGTACGGTAACCAGGAAGAATGTTCCTTCTGGTAACAGCGTGCCTAAGAAAAGGGGGTCTACAGCTGCCAATAGGGGCGCTACTCGGGCAAGAGAGGCAAGAGAGGAACGTCGGCTTCGTCGTGAAGCTGAGGAGATCGAGCTACCACCTCACCCTGATGACGAACTCTTAGTATTACCCATGACTCAACGAACAACCCGAAAACGTTCGGCCAACACGGCCTACGACGACCTTGAGAGGAGCAAACGCCCTAAGATCCTCAAGGATGGAAGCGAAAAGGAAGTCTCGCGCCTCTTTCCTTGGGAGGAAGATAGAAGTCTCGAGCAGCCATCTTCTCATGACGCCCTCAGACTCGACTTTAAGCGCTTGAGTTTAACCCCTATTGAGGCCGTAGGTACTCTTGGTCGGCTGCCTGCCGAGGTTCGCGACGAAATCATGAGATATATGTTGATTTCTCCCAACGACATTGCGGTCTTCAGGGGCTGGACCCGCGTCTTGCACCGTATAGGACCCGGATTGGATCTCTCAATCCTCTATACATGCCGTGTTTTGTGGTTGGAAGGACTCCGTATATTATATGGCGAGAATACTTTTCTCTACGATATTCGCGATCCTCCTGATTACCTGGACATGACCGACAGGCTTAAGGGCCGCGTGTATACCAAGGATAAGATTCCCATTGATAAATATGGAAACCTGATGCGCAACCTCAAGATCAATGTCCCATTCAACCGCTTGAATAACTTAGTCGTTAACAATTTCTGCAATGCTATCAAGAAGTTTGTTCCTGGCAATGGCCTAGCCAAGCCAGCACACCTTCATACGTTGACGCTCAAATTACCAGCGGTCAAAGTGGAGAAGATGGGAATCAAGGGATGGATTGAAAATCCAAGAGAAGTGCCTGCCACCAAATTATTTGACCACTTCACTAATACTAGAGAGTTGCTTATGCTCCTCAATGTTCAATACATACGTATCCTGGCCACGGATAGCGACGCGAACTTGTACGAGTACCTAATCGACCTTCGATGTTACTACAGGCAGAAACAAGCCCAAGAGGACAAGGACCAAGCCCTGGTTCACGATGCCGAGGGTGCCGAGGCTTATTTCCAGGAACAAGTCGAGATAGCGAAGAGGCGCGTCTACATGCTGAAGATGGCGATCGAAGTGCTCGCTGCAAGCTGCCCGCAGGAAAAAGACAATATGCAGTCCCAGCCCTGGAAGCTCATTGGACGGGAGAAAAAGAAGCGGTACGTAGAAAGCATGTGGATGGACGACGCGGTGCCGTCGGATTATAGTGGTTCCCTTACGCCTGCTTCGTCTCACGGATCGGGGAGTCCGAGGGCTCGGCCCGAGCAGACGGAGGAGCACCTGGATAGTATGATGTCTGAAGACGATGATGAGTTAGCAACTTCTTATGAATATGAATAAGACTAAGAAAAACATCCCGTTTTGGGCAGCAAGGTTTGGATGGATTAGGTGGGTTTTAGGAGAGCCGGAGGCAGTACATTCGAACTGGCAGTCTTTATGCTTATTAGCACATAACTAGGTCTTTTGTAGAGGTAGCTTTCGCGTTGTGTTACTTGCATACGTTGATTTTCATGTTATGGTTTAGGCCTAACGAATATCTTCTTTCAATAGGTGAAAGGTTTTTGCCTAGCATTTAGTTTAATTGATTCTCTCAATTTAAATGTTGAAGCTCTCCAACCAAAAGCCGTGTAATTAAGATGATAAATGGCTGCTAATTCCTGCCCGTAAACATCGTGGGGATTGGTGCTATTTAGCCTCTGCTACTATATACGGATATCATCGGTGAGAACTTTTATTCTAGGGCCCTTCCTCTAATGCTATTATTATAGTGTTTCTTTTTTTTTTTTTTTTTTTAGCGTACCCAAGTACTGTAGCTTTTATAGTCGAGCCGTAGTCTCCTAGACCGCGGCGATCTTCACCTTCGTGACGTCTAAGGTCTCGGTGTCTACTAGTACTATCTCCTGGGTATCCGCAAAGGAGGGGACGGCAACAAGCCGCACGGTCTGGCCTTCGGGGCCGTGTATGACTTTGGTGCCGAACTCTGGCTGGCAGCCGGCGAAAAACAGATGGGGGCATTTCTGCATGACGAAGGGATCGTCGTCTTGGAAGGGGTAGCTCCCTAGAGGTTATTAAATGGTTAGCCTTCTAGAGGAAAGGAAAGGAAAGGAAAGGGGAAAAAAGAATGGATGGGGAATAGGTAGGGGGTTAAAAATAGGAAAAAAGAAGAAAACGTACATAGTGTATCAGGCGCGGTCGGGGCGCAGCACCGCCATCGACACATGGCCTCCATCATGCCTAACCGATCATCACTGTCAACGTACTTGAAAATATCATCGACGTTCTGGCCTCCCGTCCCCAGCACACGCCACCCCTCGACCTCGCCCTCCCACGGATTCGTCACGGTGTCGAACCACCCGGGCTCGGCGTCCACACCCGCGGCCGCCGGCGGCGCCGTATACGGCCTCGAATGCGGGAACATAGCCGGGTGGATGGGCTGCTGGGGGAAGCTCGCGTTCGCCGGGTCCTGGGCGCCGGGGAGCAGGGTTACGGGGAGCGAGGGGAGTAAAGCGGAGAGGAACTCGTCGAGGAGTTGCGAGGGTAAGGGGTTGTACGCGCTGCTGTCGTAGCCGTATTTCTTGTGCGCTTTCTTCTCCGTTGGCTCTTCGTCGGCGCCAGGCCGTCGTTCTTCAAGCGAAATCGAGTTGCCCGCGATGATCAACCGGCTTATTTGCGAGAGCTCCTGCTGTGCCGAGTGGTCGAGGGTTTCTCCAAGAAGGAATTCGAGGAGCAGGTTTAGCTCGATGGCGTGTGAGGCGTCGGTGCCTGAGAAGCCTAGGCCGGAGACGATAGCGATTTTGCGACCGCTTCTTATCTCGGGCTCGTCTTCGTCTGTCATTTTGGTGTCTTCGTCTTTGGTGCTTTTGTTCTTTTTTTTCAAGGAGGAGGTAGAGGTCTTGACGTTTGTGGGAGGCTTGGATAGCGCCCAGCGTTCCGGTTGGGGGGCTAGGTCCGGGAATTTCAGGTCGATGACTTCGAGCTCGCCGTTCACGTTCTCGGTGCCCATGACGGCGATGATGCACCCGGTGACAAGGAGCACGGAGTTTAGTATGTCGCCCACGAGCCGTATTCTACCGGACTCATCCTCTAGTGTGACGGCGTCGGAGCCGTCGTCTGAGTAGTACTTTTTATTCGAGATGGGGGCTGAAAGCCATCGCTAGTGAAAGTTAGATTTCAAGTTTACGCAGTTTTAGTAGATTAATTACATACGTCCTTGGAAACATCCTCAAGAATATTGGGCTTTAAGGGCATGTCCATGTAGACGGTACCTGATACCCAGCACAGCTCTCCTTGTCGAATATCCAGCACTCTCTCAGCTTTCTGAACGGGCTCATTACCGATGAGCGTATCATCCCAAGCGGCGGACGCCAACTGTTCGACTGCAGGCTTGATCTTAGTGAGCCGCAAGAAGTACATATCGGCAAATTGCTGCTGATACGGCTTATCCTTATCCAGCCTAAAGGTATGCAAAGGCTTGTAATTAGACGAAGCTCTTTCGAGCTCATCCCCCGTATTGCCCCTGTGAACCTATTATTAGTATCTAATTTGCAGCTGGGTTCAATTAAAGATTCAGAAAGACTCACGAAGGCTTCCGGAGCATATTTCCGGGTATATCATCTAGCGAAGTCATCGTATTAATCTTTTAATTGACATTCTTAACCTGTGGTTAGGAGAAATGGTAAGTCTAGAGAGAGTCCACTGAAAGACGCGTTCACCGAACGAAGACGCGTTTTTGGCGTTAATTGAATTGTGGCTCGGCTTGAGGGTCCTGAAGTGTGGCTTAAGCATTCTAGCGGCCAGCAATCATGCGCCAGTTGATTGGTTAGGACCCCTGCATCGCGGGGTAAGGCTGATAGCATCCATGTTGGAAGGCTGGGAGCGATAGGTATATGGGAAAATTTCCCTAATTCTATCGATAAGAAAAAAAAGTTCCAGACGCAAATTCCAAACTTGCAGGCTGAAGACCTAGCATTAAAAGATCGGCGATATTATAATAAAACAACTGCAATTCACTCTTTTACTACTAATAATCGCCAATTGCTTGCCGTATTGAGGAATACTTCTCAATCAAGCGTTATGGACACTGAAATGGGCCAGCCAGCGCTGGCCGAGGTCCAGCAAATCCGGGTCAATTTCACAACGACGTCGCCAGATCTACAATTACCAGAAGGTCGAACCCAATTGCTTGTTCCCGCAGGTCAGTTTTGATTTTTCCACACCCTTAATACTAATCTACCAATGTCTTACTAACATCTTCGATATACAGATATAAAACGATATGGCTTATCCCGCGTCCTCAACTCCGAGTCCATGCTCAACACCTCCTCGCCCATCCCCTTCGACTTCCTCATCAACGGCAGCTTCCTGCGCACCTCGCTTGAGGACTACCTCAAGGCCAACGGGCTCTCCGCCGAATCCACAGTCACCCTGCAGTACGTCCGCAGCTTAATACCGCCCGTCTTCCAGGCGAGCTTCGAGCACGACGACTGGGTTAGCGGCGTGGACGTTCTGTCCGATACTGCGCGGGCGGGCGTCTGGAGCGGCGATAAGTTCGTCACGGGCCAGGATAGGATCTTGTCGGCGTCGTATGATGGGCTGTTGAGGATATGGAATAAATCCGGGAACGTAATCGCGACGTCTGCGTCGAGCAGTCTGGGCGGCCACAGCGCTAGCGTCAAGTCTGCGAAATTCTTATCCGCGTCGCAGGTCGCGTCGGCTGGCCTCGACCGCACGGTTCGCATATGGAAGTACGCCGAGGCGGACGACCATCTCTCGGGGACTCTGAAACCTACCCTCGAACTATACGGCCACAAGGCGGGTATCGAATCCCTCGACGTCCACGGCCCGACGGGCCGCGTTCTAAGCGCCGCGAGCGATGGCACCATCGGTCTGTGGACTACTTCCAAGTCTAGCGCCCCCGCGGCGCCCGCGGCCCTCCTCCCGGGCGCCAACGCCTCCGCGTCCAAGAAGCGCAAAATCGCCTCCTCGGCACCCCAGCGCGGCCCCTTATCCCTAACGCAACCGCACACGTCGGCCGCCTCGGCGGTACTATTCGACCCCGCCGACGCGACGATCGCGTACTCGGCGTCCCAGGACCACACCATCCGCACCATCGACCTAACCACCAGCAAAGTCGAAAACGTAATCACCACCTCGCACCCCTTACTCTCGCTCTGCGCTCTCCGTCGTTCCGGTGGTGGTGGTGGTGTTCTCCTCGCGGCGGGTACTTCGGCGCGACACATCACGCTTGCGGACCCGCGCGTCGGCGCCGCCGCCACGTCCGTCATGACTCTTCGCGGGCACAAGAACATGGTGACGTCCCTCTGCGCGTCGCCCGACAACGAGCACAGCCTCGTGTCGGCGTCGCACGACGGCACGTGTCGGATCTGGGACCTGCGGGGCGCTCGGGCGGGGACGCGGGCGGAAGGAGGCGGCGCGGTGAGCGAGTCCGTGTACGTGATTGAGCGGGAGAGCCAGAAGGGGGCGCAGAAGAGTAAGAGTAAGAGCGACGTGCCCGGACGGGGCGCCAAGGTCTTCGGCGTCGCGTGGGATCGTAGCTGGGGGATTGTAAGCGGGGGCGAGGATAGGATGGTGCAGGTGAATAGGGGGAGGGATTTACTTGCTGCGGATTAGAGAGGGACAGATAGATGATGATGAGGGAATGGAGTGGAATAGATAGAGGAGATATGGGAGGAAGGGATGTTATACCCTGAGAAAAACGCTGAAGATGAGTATTTATCCGGGATACATACCTAGAGCTAAGTATGTGTGTCTATATACCCCCGCTTAGATCTAATACAAGTAGTATATATGCTGGTATAGGTTATGACCTGAGCGACTTTTTTTTGTTTTTTTTTTTCCTAAGTGATAACTATTTTATGCCTGTGTACTGCTCTCCAAATTCCGTCGACTACGTAGACTATAGTACCAGTCGCTCAGCTACAGGCTAAGCAGCAGGATTGGGGCAGAAGCACGAAAAGGTACGTAGAGGATGTGTTCGCCAGTCACGTTAGACGGCTTCATTAAGTATAGCAGGGCAGAGAGCATCATGTATAAACCTACATCAACACTGGACAACTATATATACACACAAAATAGCCATTACGCTTCCCGTGTGAATACACAATGTCCCCTATGTCTAGATCCCCTCCCCTCCTTCTCCCTTGCTTCGACTCTCAACAAAAACCATTCATTCTCAAACTTCTAAAAGACTCGCTTCGTTATTTCTTCATTACATATACGCATAATCCATCCATCCAATAATTAACTAGGCACCTAACCTAACCGTCGGTATATCCCAACAGCGTAGCGACATACGGCCACCGCGACTGCAGCGTGCTCTCCAAGAACCCGATCGCAACCTCCTCGCTTAGCCGCTCCTTATCGACGGGCAGCTTCTCGTGCTCGATCGCGGCGAGTATATACACCGTGACCGTGCTGACTTTGAGGGGCGGGTCCCGTAATAGCTGCGCTATAGTCTCTGGATCGAGGCCCTGGCTGTGCCACATGAAGTACGCGCGAAGCTGCGGGGTCGACGACACCGAGTTAGGATGCGTGGCGCGGTAGCGAGCAACCCGGTCCTCGGCGATCTCGACACGGGAGTCTTTGGGAGCCGACGACCGTTTAGACGGGGTCTTAGGCTTCGCAGCTGCAGTCGCAGTTGTAGTTGCAGTCTCGGTTGCAGTCTCGGTCGCAGTCGCAGTTACGGTGGCTTCAACAACTGTCTCTACTACTGTTTCAACTGCGGCCTCGTCATCCGTGGACAGTTCCAAACCGTCCGCTAAGCGGATAGGAAGATTAAGCTCTGCATGATACGGAGGAGGCGGGCAAGGGTTGAGCTGTTGTCTATGATGGTCAAGCGTAGCGAAAAGTTGTAATCCAGCGTAGGCGTCCGAGGCCGAATCTATATAGCGTTAATTTAGGGGGGTCACATATCGGGATGCAGTAGCTTACAAGCGACTTGATCTAAATTTAGCGGTTTCGTCCAGTCACTCGACCGGACGTCTTGGCCCTTATAAAGGGGTAGGTGTAGATAGTGCTCCACCTGAGTTGCCAGAGGTATCAGTTTCTTGTTGATTTCGCGGTGCCGCCCTTCGGCAGAGTAGGTAACGAGCCTGTAAAGGTGGCTCAGCTCTATAAGCCCTCTCGAGTCTATGCCTAGATTGTTCCTTATCCTCGTTGCGTCCCCCTTGATGTTAACGCCAACCTTTGTAATGTACGGGTCTTCCATAATGGCCTTAAACACAGGTCCGACCAGATCATCTTTACCGGGGAAAAGAGCGACATGGAAGAGGCCGATACGACTGGGACTCGCCAGCTGGATTAAAGAGACATTTTTCTTAATACTTTCATACCTATAAGAGTCGGCGGCCCATTCCAAATCGAAGCCGAGAATCTTTTCACCAGAAAAATAGTCTTTGCAAACCTTTTCCATTGTATAGGTGCTTCGGCAGTAGTGAACCTTTACCTTCTCCTCTTTGCCGTCTTCCGTCATTCCCCGATAATGGGTATATGACCAATATGAAGCAGTCGTGCCGGCGGGTGCGTTTTTAGCAGCGTAGAATAAGTCTTCCGCCATTCTGAAAGGCAAAGTAGCAACGGGAGGGCGGTCGGAGGCTTTCACCTTCGATGATTGCGTTTGCTCGTCTTTGAGAGTGACATCGGAACTCTCATCTGTAGTCTCAGTCGCTTCGAGCGTGGCCTTCTTAGACTTCCGCGTTTTACGCTTTACACCTGATAGCGATAGTTTCTCGACTTTGGAGTACAGAGAAGCTCCCAAGTCGTTTGAGGCAGACAAGACTGACGATTGTGCTTGGTGCGTAACTTCTGCAGCTTGGTTTAAAGTCTGCGAATCCTGAGGCGCCAAGTTTGGTGACTGGGCAACAGGCGAGAAGGATATGCCCCGAGTAGGATGCCATATCTGAGATTTAGGCGGCGTGGCTGTCATTCTCAAAGCCCGTCCTGCCCAACGGCTAAAGGGGGGTAAGATAATGTTAATTGAATTGCTTCTCTTTTGTCTTTAGGTACCATATAGGTAAGGTAAATAGACAGTTAGAAAAAAAAAAAAAAAAAAAAAAAAGAACAGACGAACCGCAAGAGGAAAGTCATGCGCAAGGCCTGGGAGGATCTCAGAGCATTTCCGACCACCTCCGAACTCCCAAAAGACATGATTGACAATTATCTGGCTCCCATGTATAATGGCACTGCTCCATGATGACCGACCATGTAGCTTTAGTGCAAGAATGGCGCGAATGCTAATTAGGCAGACGCGTCGTAATAAAAGTGGTTGAAAGTGGGAATGCGTTTTAAATAAGTGTTCCGTAATAAATCGAGTTAAAACATTGAATGGATTGAGTCTAACGAGTCTTAACGAATTCAATGTCGGTCTGTCGCCTGTCGCTTTTAGGGGTCCACTTGGCCTGTTGTCAAACCTGCAGGGGTACAGGAGTACTAGTAAGGCTGCTAGGCTGAATTCTTGCTTAGTCATGTTCTACACGACTACCACCCGTCATCAGGTGACTAATTTTTACGTCCTTGTACCCAGACTCTACTTAGGCCCAATAAACCACCACTTACCTAATTCACCTTGCAAACGCCATCAACCCTGGGCCGAGAATACGGTTCCTTACCTGCTCCTTACCTGCTTTCCCAACAAGACTCCTAGCTTCGAGGTTTCACCAATCTACCAAGATGGCATCGCAGCTTCTACCCTTAGGTATGCAAAATATATAAATAACTACCTAGAGACAACGTAATATACGTAGCATTAACTCCGCGGTACAGAACTCATCGACAAGTGCGTCGGTTCCAAAATATGGGTTATCATGAAAGGTGACAAGGGTATATATAATTATCCGTGCACCCTGAAGGATGTCTGATCATAACTGACGAGGGATGCAACTCTAGAATTCAGCGGTACCTTACTTGGATTCGACGACTACGTCAGTAAGTGGGAATATATGTCTCTCTCTATAACTACGGCGTGAGCTAACCGTATTATAAGACATGGTTCTAGAGGATGTAACTGAGTTGTATGTGCATTTCCAGAAACATATGGCGATATCACGCGATCGGGGCAAATTCTAACTGGGGACAGTGACTACTCGGGAAACCATACGAAGCTCCCCAAAATCTTACTAAATGGAAATAACATATGCATGGTATGTATTAAAGCATCATATACCAGACCAGTAGGCTCATTATCTATTATAGTTAATACCTGGAGGAGAAGGGCCTGTGTCGGCTTGATTAAAACAAGGCTTGATGATGGGGTATCATTTGATAACTCAGAGTGGCGGATCACTACGTGAATGATAATACGGCGAGCTGGATTACTAAAAAGTAAGGATCTCGTCTACCATGACGGGTAAGCAGGGAGTTAGGAAACCAATGGAATTATGGCGATTAAGAACGACCTAAATAGAGGTCTCTAGCTAGTCCTTTTGAAGGATGATACTGTCTGTGCCTAGAACACTGCAAAGTGTGCCTTTTTTTACATGAGCTAAATGAGAGCAAAAACCGTAACGCCTGGTATCCGACCAAACCCCGTCCATAATGCATCATGAGAATGTATGTCATAAAGTGACAAAATGCTCAAGGTCTGCCGTTGGCACCTCCACCTGAATTGTCCTGCTCACCAGCAGTGGCCATGCGGCGGAGCTCGTACTCTCGGGTGAAGTTCTGGGCAAGCTGTCCGAGAGAAGCGACAAGCTGCTTGCACACGTCGACGAACACCTCGCGGGGAGTGACGGTGCCGTCCGTCTGAAGACGAATCAAGACCTCGGGGACGTTGGGATGGGCGACTATATTATAATTAGATATCGGGAATCCTGTACTGTTGTAAGAAAGCTTGCCTACCTTTGTAGCCGGCCATCATCACGTGAGGGTGCTGCTTGAAGTGCTCTGCCAGCAGATTGCCGATGGTGTGGTCTTCCTTGAGAATGATGAAGTCCGAGGTGTTTGACATGCCTAGTATTTGTTAGTACTGAATATTGGGAAGATAAGATGATTAACCGAGCATCCTTACCAGCAAAAGGCTTCTCGGTGATTTTCTTCTCGCCGGCGGCCTCGTTGAGGAGGAACAGCTCGAAACTAGGCACCAGTTAGCTTTGACCGTGAATCCGAAATAAATATATTCTAACGGCTTCATCTTGGAGGTATCGAGATGGGAGAGGATTTTAAATGGTTATGTCCTTTAAAATTGGTGGGGGTGGATGAATAGGAATCAGGTAGGGGATATGTGAAGATGTGAAGAGAATGGTCCTAATTGTAGAGCATCTCTTGTGGGAAAATAAGGCGGGTATGTGCCTTCCAAACTGAAGGGCCATATTTTTTTGTGTGTGCGTCCCATCATGCCGGTATAAAAAGGCGTCGTAGTGAGAATGAGTTGGTGAGCTCTTGAGATATCACTTACCGATCTGGCGCGTTCATCTTGGCGTCTGTCTAACAAAGGATAGAATTAATTGTAAGTGGGTGATTCTAATAGCTACGGAAGTACGGCGAAGCGGCAGGATATTTGGGCTGTGAGTTCTGGTATTATATAGCAAGCGGTTAAGATGCAATCAAGACTTTGAAATAAAACCCAAGGCAAGAAATACGTATGAAGATGGTCAAGTTCAGATCGTGAATGAGTGGATGAATGAACCGATGGGAATTCTAAAGTACTGAGTCTGGTCAAAGCGCGTCTCGCCGCCCAATCGGCTAAATATCGGTAAGAGGATTACGTACCCAGTTACAAAGGCCATTTCACGTACCCCCATAAAAACACCTATAATCTACCTACTACAGCACCTAGGTAGGTACCTATTCTCCTAGTAGATGACATTATATTCAGCAGTAGGTATGAATAAGTACTTAATGGAAATATTATATCAATGCATATTACCCTCAAAAGTCTAAACCCATACATAAAAGCATTAGTAACCTAAAGGTACCCATACTTGAAATGAAGCAATCCCAAATCCTATAGATACCACCTTGGGCACCGAATTCGCGTTGGAGAAAATGGGTAAATTCTATCTTAGCGTAGCTCGAAAAAACTAATCTCTTGCGATGGCCAAAAACGTCTAATTCTGTGACATCAATCTCCCAACGCTGCCAATGCAAAAAATAATATACACATCCATCCCTCTTCTCCACCATCCTCTGACGATATTATAGCTTATGAGGATCGCAGTATTTTGGAAGGCTTGGGCCGGAAGGTCCGCTAGCCCAGCTGATCACCGTCAAACTGGTCGTATATGCCATGGCTATGAACCCGAAAATGCAAAGAAGGATGTCAGTTACCTTGCGTGCCTTGGTTGTCGCTACGCCCTTATAATGGAGTAATGGCTGGTGAAATGTTAGCACGTGGACCTATGTATCTAAGAAGTCAGGAAAACATGAACTTACCGGGTAGATATATACAAGAGGGATACAGGCAAAGTTTCCGACAAGAGCAACGAACTTATCCAAATCGTCTGCACCTCCCCATGCGATGAACGCGCAGAGGAAGACCACCAAGAAACGAAACATGTTTTTCTGCCACTTGATATAGGGGTTGTATTTACCGCTTTTCGTAAAGAGAGCATTTTCCGTGATACGAATGGCCGGGAAAATCTGCAGAGGTGTTGATAGAAGTATAGCGAGTGAGTAAAGGAACTGGACGCCATTGACCAGTTTGTTGTCTTGAGGTAGATTGAGAAGGACGACAGTCTCTGTTTTTGACCCGTATGCGGCGTAAGATACTGCGCCCATGGTGATAAAGAGGACGGAAATGATGATCATAACGTAGAACATAACTTTGGGGAATTTCGATGGCGATCTCATGGACTCCTGAATGGGGATGATGAGGCCGATTCCCTCAAACGTAAAGATGGCTGTGCCAATGAAGAGTGTCCAGTCCTTTTGGTTAAACTGGATGATATCCGCAATGCCGTAGGTATTTAGGGTAAGAATATCATAATAGAAAAGGTACGCAAGGCCGATGACGATAAATGCGTCTGCTATCAGAGCAGTGAAACCAAGCTTTCCGATGTCTCGGAATAGAGAGAACGGCAAAAAGATAATCATCTGCATTAGAATCAACCAGGTAATTTTAATATTTGTGTTGCAATCGGAGACGGCAAGAATGAAAGCTTGTAAATTCTCAGCTGTGAATACGATGTACGCAGCGACGAATCCAATTTGACTGATGACGATTGAAAACAAGATTAGTTTTCTCATCCAATCGCCGTATAGAATTCCACCGATGTCACCAAAAGACCCTTCCACTTTTAATCGTGTAGTAACGAGTAACACGAAGCAGTAGTAGCTCAGTGCCGCGACAAAGAGTAGAACCAGGTTGCTGAAGAGCATGCCACCGTTGAAGTAAGCACGAGGCAAGAACAAAACGCCCGTGCCCACGAACGATTTCAGAAGAAGCAGAGCCGCGTTAAATGGCGTATTATTCCCGCTACCACCACGGACCTTTCGTCTCCTCTTGCGCTTGGACGGTGTCAGCAGGGCACTATCTTCCATAGGCTCCCTATCTTCCTCGCTATCATAGAAATCATCGCTCTCTCCAGAAGAGAAGTATTCGCCGGGACCCAAGACTTCATCATCCTCTTCTAGCTCTTCACCCGCAAAGTGACCATAGATAGACAAGAATTCCAAGAAACTGCTAGTGAGTAACTGAGGCTCTCGTCTACCCCTTGAAGTACCCTCTCCAGCTTCTAGTCCGTCAGAGTCTAGGGGCGGGCTGCGCGCTGCTCTCCTCAGATAATTTCGTCTAAACCCTCCAGGAATCTTGATTGTATTGATATCGAGAACTTCGCTCTCGGGTTCCTCTCTTGGATGGCTAAAACTCTTGCTACGCTGCTGCCGATGGCGGCCTTCTGCATCTTCAGACCACCTATAGATCTGACGCGTAATATCTCCTCCCTGTAGTTTAAGGCTGGAGAATTCGTCGTCGTCGCGTCCCGGCGCCCCGGAATCGCCGACCTGTTTGCCCTTGGAATTATCACCATTGTTAGATGCAGAATCCGCAGTGTCGGTAGGTTGGACCAAATGCCGCTTGATAATCTCGGGGTCTTCATAAGCGCCAGAAGCGCCACCTTGTAAGTTTCTCGATCGCGTCTCGAAGGAGCCATAGTTCGTTGGCGTTATAGAGGGCTGAGGTCCCGAAGCTGTTCCCACAGGCGATGAAGATCGTATCGGTGGAGTACCGAATCTTGGGGGTGACGTCCCAACAGAGTTTGAAAGTGCTGCAGCAAGAGCAGACACTCCAGGACCAGTAGAACTCTGACCAGCGCCGGCAAGTGGCCCTACATTCTCGACATTTTCTTCGCTACGAGCTGCAGCCTGAGATCTTTGGGATGGCGAAGTTCCAAAGGCATAAGACGGTACGGGAGAAGCTAGACGAGCCGTCACATCAGCGCGAGGCACCGAAGTTCCATACATGCGACCAGAAGCTGGAGATGATGACATCTGCACTCCAGGCTGCGGTGTTGTACTCCTAGACCGATCGGAATTCGCCATGGTGAAGTTTATGACAGTGGTCGATGGCGAGGAGTGAGCATTGAAGTATCAGCGACGTCGGAGCTGGCGGCGGAGAGGCTGGGAAATGGGTACAGGAACACGACCCGGAAATATGCTGTTGGAAACCGAAGCTCTTAGGAACTAATTGTAATAAGTGTCAATTGCAGAATTCTGGAGTATAAATGTAGATAGTTAATACACAGTACACTAGCAAGTTTAATTAGGGACGAATCTTTGTCTTAGACATACCAAGAGATGAGAATAAGAAGGAAAGCAAAAGGATGCGATGTGTGTAAGAAGGCGGTAGAGGCAGCTTGTTGGAAGATAGGCAAGTACAGTGTAGCCCTCGTGATACTTAGCTTATCAGTCAGACCCTGAAGAATTGGGCCCAGTCGGTCAACTGCATCATTTGGAGCCGTAATCCGTATTGTACCACGGGACGGGACCTGTAAGCCTTGATTCCTCAGCCAATTGGCAGCCGTCAATTTATCTCCGAGCTAAAGCACTGGGAATATTTCGGACCAGTACACAAATATTAGTGGACCTAATAACGCATACCGTTAGCACCTGCGTTTTTGTACTTGTTGTACATAGTAATATGTACAAAAGAGCATCCTATAAAAGAAGGGACGAACTATTAAGCTTTGCAATAGACTTTATTTAGCTTAACTACCGTACCTAGGTAGGTAGCTATAACTTTATTCATAAGGACAACTTTATGTAGCAAATAATCTCAAATTCTTCAACGCTTCAATATTTCTTTACCATTATCAACAAAAAAATGGCAATTGGTCGAACCGCTCTCCATCATAACTCAACATACCCCAGGCTGTATGTCTCGTTTGGGATCAGCTGCCTAACGTCATTGGACCAAACTTGATTCAAGTTGAGAAAGCGTGCTGTGGGGAATATGACTAGACTACAACCAGCCTAGCTATCCCTCTGATATTCGTCTTGTGAGGTATCTTTCTAACTGCTGGTTTCGACGATCCTAAAGCTTGGCTTCGAGCGGGGTGGCTAGTATATGACAGCCTATACACTTGACAGTTACATTGCGCTAGCATCGTCAATAACATTTCAATATGCCTGTTTTCCGCGAGAATTGGTAGACGCTCCCAACCATAAGTCAGTCTACCTACCGTATCATCAAAGAAACTTTGCGGCAGCAGCAAGAACTGATACGGTCCGCTAATACAACATGCCTCCGGAATCCCGAGGAGAAAATAGAGGCTCCGGCTCAGCGCCGTCCAGCAAGAAGGCCAAACTCGGCCTTATCGCCGGAGTCTTTGTTCCAGTGGTCTCAAATATTATCAGCATTCTGATGTTCCTTCGTTTCGGCTCGATAATGGGTCGGATTGGCTTAATTGGAATGCTAGGTAGGTCTTATTAACACCTGCACGATGGTCTGGCACCTTACATACGAACACTTTTGCAGGTTTACTCATCGTAGCTTATATTGTCGATTTCATCACTACCCTCTCGCTATCTGCTATAGCCTCCAATGGAGAGGTTAAGGGGGGCGGTGCCTACTACTTAATTTCAAGGTCCCTTGGCCCCGAGTTTGGCGGCTCGATTGGTATCTTGTTCTATCTCGCTCAAGTCGTGAACACATCGCTCAATATTGTCGGTCTTATAGACTGCGTAAAATTGAACTTGGGGCCTCTGATACCACATGGCTACTGGGAAAGCTATGGTATGCAGACTGCCGCCCTCGTTCTCTGTACAGGTCTGAGTCTTGCTGGACGTGCTCTCTTCGTTCAAGCAAGCGGCGGCCTAATGATCATATTGATCTTGTCCATGATAAGCATCCCGATTTCGGCCATTGCGAATACTCCGTTTAAAGACGACAATATTGGGATAGAATTTACCGGGGTGAACTTAGACACGCTCCGTTCCAACCTCTTTCCACATGCCGGTGGCCCTAGATATCAAGGACTTGAGACATTTAGAGAGTTGTTCGGTATCCTCTTCAGTGCCACATCCGGCATCTTTGCAGGAGCTTCGATGTCGGGGGACCTTAAGAATCCAAGTAAAGCAATCCCGAAAGGAACATTATGGGCCATGGCAGCGACATTTGTCCTTTATGTTCTCGTTATCCTGTCGATAGCCTCCAGTGTTACCCACCCTTCGTTGCTTCGAGATACAAATATTATAACTACAACAAGTATATGGTCACCATTGATTCTTGCCGGGGAGTGCGCGACAACTTTCTTCTCAGCTTTGATGGGCATTATTGGTGGTTCTAAACTTCTCCAGGCCCTCGGCCGAGATAAACTCCTTCCAGGGCTATCCATTTTTGGAAAGGGAAATAAGCGTGATGACCCTATACTTGCGATATTCATCACGTACGTGATTGCACAGGTATCTCTATTTGCGGACTTGAATCAAATTGCGACATTCATATCTATGAGCTACCAGGTAAGGACCTCCATATATACCAGTCTGTCTGATGGAACTAATAAGCAATATAATTAGATGACTTTTTTTGTCATGAATCTAGCATGTTTCTTGTTAAAGATAGGGTCTGCTCCAAATTTCCGGCCTGCTTTCAAGTTCTTCAGCTGGCATACTGCTTTTGTGGGAAGTATCATATCGGCCGCTTCTATGTTCTTCATAGACGAGACTTATGCGGCCGCTGCAATCTGTGTTCTCATCTTTCTCTTTCTAATTCTTCATTATATGAGTCCACCGAAACACTGGGGTGATGTTTCTCAGAATTTAATCTACCATCAGGTGCGAAAATACCTCTTACGACTTAAGCCAGAACACATTAAATTCTGGAGACCTCAGATCATACTCTTGATTAACGATCCACGGCATCATACGCGCCTCATCCAGTTCTGCAACTCTTTAAAGAAAGGGTCTCTGTACATATTGGGACACGTTATCGTAACGGATGACTTTAGTTCTGGTATACACGAGGCAAAGTTGCAACAATCAGCTTGGACTCGATATATATCAGAATTTTCGAGGATTAAGGCGTTCGTCCAGTTAACGATGTCGCCATCCATTGTATGGGGAGTGCGAAATCTTATACTCTCCGCCGGCTTAGGCGGCATGAGACCTAATATAGCCATACTGGGCTTTTATAACATGGATGAGTTACGCAAGTCGCGGCCGCTTAGGCGGATACCAGAAGTCCCTAGCACGCCTACCCGAACTCAAACCGAAACAAAGACTGAAGGTAAATCATCAAGGCGACGGCGCGGAGACACATCTGCCCGTCTGCTAGATGGGTTTCTCCCGACCGATGCTATACGTACTGAGGACATGATGTCTGTTGAAAGCTACTTAACAATTCTTGAAGACCTTGCACTCCGCCATCGTCTAAATGTCGCTATTGGCAAAGGGTTCCAAGCCTTAGAAACCCCGCGTCGCGATGGGAAGAACGCTAAAAAGTATATTGACCTTTGGCCAATTCAGATGTCAGCCGAGATAACCGATGGTGATAAAAGCATCTGGACGACAAATTTTGATACATGTACGTACCCCTGCACGCGCATGGGAGAATATAAACTAATACGCAATTAAAGATACTTTGATATTGCAACTCGGCTATATTCTACAGAGTGTTCCAGCCTGGAAGAAGGCGTTTCAGCTTCGAGTCTTGGTATTTGTTGAGTACGAGAGCGAAGTCAAAGAAGAGCAGGCCAGATTAAAGGCACTGCTAGAAAAACTACGGATCGACGCGACAATAAAAGTATTCTGGCTTGCTTCGGGACAGCTACAGAGCTACGAAAGTATCGTCAACGGCCGAGCAGTTGGATCTGGGTATGGGCGTATTGTGAATGAGTTGCTAAAAGACGACGAGTGGTGGCAAGAGCTTCAGAGGTTGAGGACCGAAGCGCACGAAATGTCTCGGTCTCAAGAAATTGCTTCCTTAGAGCAAATGTTGAATACTAATAGACGCAGAGGCAGTTCAGTGTCCAAGTCCGACGGTTACCATAGTTTACCAAGGGGACTAGGCGTTAACGAGATCCTAGAAAGATCTAAGAACCCGACCGTTTCCGCTATATCGAAATTGGGTGTCAACTTCGGCATCCATACTCACCAGCTGAGCTCTTCGGGGTTTGGTGTTCGAACAGAGACTAATACACCCGACTATAGCGATGACGATAATGAATCCGTTGCATCATCTGACGCTGACTTCAACGATGTTAGTGGCACGGCTAGTATTGCCGATATGGAGGAAATAACCTCCCCGCGGAGGCCCAGTTTCATGACATTTGCAGGACGGAGGAGAAGCCAAGGAGATATCATGCAAAAGGCGACGCCTTTAAGAAGCCCAGAGCAAATACAAGGCCAGCGTTCGGGGCAGTCGGCTGCATCTACCTCATCCGGGTATGGTACGATGGCCCCTGTGATAGGGACGATTTCAACACCGGCACTACCTAGCACTGAGCAAACGCAGAGCTCAGCTGGTCGCTTCGGTACTGCAACAGTACCAAGCGAAACGTCCCCTATTATACCGAAAGCACCGTCTAGACCTACTCTGTCACGTAATTCATCAGCAAGCCGATTCACCAGTAACCCAACACCAGAAACTACTGTCTTGGTCAATGATTCAGGATCAAGAATTACGTTCTCAGAAGCAGAGCAGCCAATGCCGACCAGAGTCAGACGTCCTATGCTATCACGAAACGTCTCAGCCGGTCCGTTCTCCAGCCGACCCGTCCCGGAGACTAAGGTTGAGGCTGAAGATGACCATGGGCCTCGGCTTACATTTGCGGAACCTGAACATAGCGTTTCCGAGCCACTATTGAGATCTAGAAGAAACTCGGCATCGCGAAATGAGTCACACTCAGATGCAGTTTTTAACATACCAGAGTTACTAGCATCGCACCGTTCGACTGGCTTATCTGACGACGAGTCTCGCTCGTCTTACTCGACGCAGAGTCTGCCTCTTTCCTTCAACGATCTACCTAGCCGGGCCCAACACCTAATTCTCAACGAGCTAATGCGTCAGAATAGCAGCGATACGGCGGTGCTTCTCACGACTCTTCCGATTCCCGAGGAGGGGACGTGTAAGAGCGAAGAGGCCAGCCTCAGATATTTAACTGATATCGAGGTGCTCTGTCACGAGCTCCCACCTGTTCTACTGGTTTTGAGCAACAATATGACTGTGACAGTCAGTTTATAGTATAGAAGATCATCTAGAGGAGGGTCCAGTTAATTGTCAGGGAATATATGACAATATATGACTGCTGTGGTAATTCGATTTACTATTAAAATGTTATATAAGTAGGGCCTCGGTAATAATAAAAGGTCATCACCCAATTATCCATATGTTCGGGCGCATATACCTGGAGTTATACCTGGAGTCATACCTGGTCAATATTTGCAGCAACCCTTATTTCTCCCCAGAATCCATCTCACATACCAGAGCCCAGACGTTTTCCAGCTGGCAAGAGTCATTACTATTCACTGCTTTCTGAACGAATAAGTCTGCTGGCGTGGGACCTCCTTTGATGAAGAACAATGCTTTATCACCCCTGAAAGAGTCCATTAGTATTAACTAACTATTGCAACCTTTGTTATATGACGTATTGTTACCTACTTAGATAGGCTCAATAAAAACAAGTTATATAAGATAAGAAGTAATGGCACGGCATATTGTAGCGTAAACCTAAAGAATATGAGGTAGCTATTTACTCAAGCAGGTGGTTCCAGACCGATATTCATCGTCAAGGGCATATTCTATATTATAGCCAAGCTAGATTAGGTTTTGGCTGATAACTAAAGCGGGTGACTTGCTAGACTAGGGAAAAGGAGAAACTTTATAGTTCTTATTTCTAGTCCGTCCTATTGTAGTGCCAAACTAGTATGGAGACATGTTGCTACTACAACTGTTTGTAAGACTTCAGTAATAGATTAGTAGCAGTCTGATATTGAATAGGCTAGTTCCATGTCAGGGTTGGACTGAAGTCACCTAACGCTCTGACGACATCGGTACGAGTTGTTCCATTCAATACCTTAGGTAGGTAGGTATATAATAGACAAGTATCCCTTTAACGTATATCACAATGCGTTGGTTAATGAGCCTGAGGTACAAAACACAATGCTTCATTGTGACTCCCTCATAGATCACAATAGCAACAATCGTAGCACCGCCATAATCAACTTGTGACGAAAGAAAGGAGTCATACAGGGTTTGACATGCTTAATTCAAAGAAACGGCCCAAATTCACTCATCTTAGCTAACAAAAAAAGAAAACACGCCGTCATTAATGACTTGAAGCCTGTTCCCACGGGCGCGCCGCCGCTTGACTCTTTAGAAACTAATTATCTTTTTTGACTTTTCACTATTTCTACATGTCACCTGTTATTGACGCCATGATTTAGTATTAATGAACGCATAGCATATTCATTCCCAGGAGCATAGCGATTTCTTCTTTTTATTTTTTTTATAATAATCTAATATTTAATACTTAATAATCTAATTCTCATCGATATTCCGTAATATCGATTTTGGTAGGTCATACGAAAAGAGGGAGAGAGAAAAGAAACCATCATTCAGAAAAATACAATTACAACGGAACCGAGGATACCTAGGGAACAGATGGTACACGAACACCACCGTCACCGAAGCGTGGGCTCGCCCCGAAAGAGCAGCTTTTCCACCGGCTTAAGGCGGAATAGCAGCGCGAGTCTGCTTTCTAGGGTCTTGGGGAGTTTCAGACGTAAGAGCCATGAGGGGAAGGGGAAGAAGACGTCGTCGGCGGGGAAGGGTAAGGAGGACCACCAGCGGGACTGGATCGCCAACTACAAAGGTACACATCACCCGGACAGACCGCGCGTAGACAAGCGTACCCAGGAGATGATGTCCGATGAAGAGTACGCGGCACAGATCAGGCGGATGCAGGAGCGGAGCCAGCGGCACTACGGGCTGAGCGATGACCACGGCAGGACGCCGCAGAGCCCCGTGCCGAACTTCAGTTATTCGTCGATGAGTCCGAGGAGTAATAGAATCAGCTCCTTGACCCCGACGTATACCGAGCCGCGTTGGCTGCCGGAAGAAGACCGGCCACCTCCTAAGGACAACGCTATAGCGGACTTTGTCCTGAGCTCCCCCGTGTCGCCCAGTACCAGGACAATACAGATATTCAACGCGAGCGCCTTGGACCGAGGCCCTATCATCCGGTACAGCGACGAGTCTAACCGACGGGTATCTCCGCTGCCGGAGAAGACGTCCTCCTTCGCCACCCAGCCTTCCGAGGGACGTAGAAGCTCGGGGGGTTCGAAGATCAACAGGACTGCAGTCGATATCGATATGTCCCAGCTATTAAACCGCAAGCCAAAGACATCTATATCAAGCCCTTCTCCCACAAGCGAGTTCGCACCCGGTCTCATCTTGAACTCCTCGCCGACCTTAGCCCCTCGCACCCCCTCAACTTCAGCAGCCAACACAAACTCTCCCCTCTCCCCTTCCCCTTCTCCTCCCAGGACATGTCCCTGGCGCGGGTGCCACGTGATCCTCACGACGGCAAGGGAGAAGAAAGATAACCTGTGCACGAGATGCTACGAGTCCCTGTGTCCGCGCGAAAGCGCCTTCTTCGGCCCCTCGCCGCCCAGCACCGTCCAAGACACCCATCTCGAGACACTGCAAGCTCTCGTCGGCGCCACTGCTGGTACAGACGAGGAGTACGCGTACGCCACCGCTGGCAGCACAACGCATAGGCAACACGCCCGCTTCGATAGGAGGTTCAGCGTGGGGAGCTTCAAGCTGCTTCCCGCGCCGCGGGGGAAGAGGCGGCAGGTTTTCGAAGCCCGACAGAGAGCAGGCAGTGGAGGTAGTAGTAGTGATGGCAGCGACAAGGAGAGCGGGAACGAAAGCGACGGGTCGATATGGAGTACCTCGCTCTCCGCCCGCGCGGCCCACCACCACCACCATCTCTATCCTCCTCTCAATCTCAATCTCAATCCCCAGACCCAGACCCAAGCCCAAGACACCATCAGCCCAATCCCTCCTCTTCGCAGGTCAAGTTCTTTCGGCCACATTTCCCAACCAACAAACCCTCGTCTTCTTAACAATGAAGAAGAAGCCGACAAGCCCCCGACCGACAACTCCTGGACAACAGACACCCGCGCCAGCTCCCTCTCCTCCTCCAGCAGTAGTTTCAACGGTCCCGTCTCTCCGTACTCCGACCCCGACATCCACGCGACCAGAGACTTATACCCATCCCCCTTAATAGCGCGAGTCCAAAGCACAGACCAAACCCAAGCCCAAGTCCACGTCTTCGAGCCACCCCTTCCCCTCCCCCTCCGCCAACAAAAACAACAACAACCGCAAAGCGGCATCTATCTCCCCTCGCGAGACACGCTCTTGTACCGCGAGATAGAGGACATAATCAACTGCTACGCAGGCACGCAGCACATCGCCGGCACCGCGGGCCGGGAGCCTTCCAAACCCGATGTCGATGCTATCGCCTCGCTCTTCACCGACGACACGGAGGCGCTGGAGATGAAGCGGAAAGGGTTCATCTAAAGTCAGATCAGCTAGGTACCTAGGTTGCTTAATAAACGTCTTCTGCCGGATCAGATATAAGGCAGGGCTGAGGTTAGGTTAGTTGAGGTCAGGTTAGCTAGCTAGTGTGCGTTATAAGGAAAGGGTGTAGTAATAATAGTAATAATAAGAACCCTCATGGTATTAACGACCGACTCTCTACATAATAGAGAGGCATCACTCAGTGAAGGTATCTAACCTAATAGCGGCGAACGAGACATGAAAAAAAAAACACGTAACAGAAACATGATGCGATGCGATGCGATGCAATTAACTCCAATGACCATGACCATGACCATGACAAAGTTGGCCAAGACATGGCATTATAGGGAGATGCCCTATAGAGTATTAAGGAGGCTTATAAGTAAGAAGCCTGTACAAAAAGGCCAAATGCAAAGCATACCAAATGACGATGGGCACTATACCATTTGCCTCCTTTTCCTATGCAAAGCCAGGGAGAATTAACTCAACCTGTTCGGGGAAAAAAACAATCAAACGTCTGGTATCTTCAACCAATCCTAGAACCGTGTCGCCGCATCAAGAAATGTCGATCACCACCTCCAGCCTACTCAGCTCCATCCAGATCATCCTGCTGACCCTGCTGACCTTGCTCCTGGAGATCTCCCTGCTTGTCAGCGGCAGTAGCTTTATTCTTCTTCTTGTTGTTCTTCTTCTTCTGCTTCTTCTTCTTCTTCTGGGCATCTTCCTTTCCTTTGCCCTTGCCACTGTCCTCTTGCTGAGCAGGCTCTGGTTCCGCCTGCTGGGGAGCACGCCCGCCTTGCTTTGTGATGCCCTCGGTCGCTGTCTAGTCGATATCGAGGGCGCTTCCGTCGCGACTACGTAGGAAAAAAAATACATTAGCACCTATTATTAAACAAGGCGACAAAGTTAAAATACTTACGGGATGTATGTGTTGCCCTGATCCTCCATGGCAACTTTGATGTCCTCCGGCAGAGAACCGTTCACCTTGATAGCGTAAGTACCAGGGACGAAGGTATCGACGCGCTGCCAGCGCGCGACCCAAGATCGGCGGGGCTGGAAGCAGGCCATGGTGCCCTCGAACTGGCTCGAGGTACAGGCCTCAATGGCCTCGGGCGATCCCTTGAGATCGAGGAAAGGACAGTTGGGACAGCCCTCGGCGCGAAAGTGCTATTAGATTCATTCAGGTTAGTAATGGGGAGGCCTGTAAGAAGGGGAATGTGGTATGGAGAATACGTACAGCTTGTGTCATGATGATGGAGCAGACCATGCATGCGCGGGCGTATCGCCAATGGTTAGGTGGAATCACCATGCTTGCCAAATTCTGCGAAGCCATCTTGGCAGGTTCCTCGGAAGTTTTTTCAGAGGTAGTTCCAGAAGATTGAGGGTTGTTGGCAGCCTTGGAGTCGGACGCTTTGCTATCCGAAGTCTTCTCGTTGGAGGTCTGACAGTCAGAACCTTCTTGGTCAGAGTGTTCGTTATCAGAACCCTCTAGTTCGGTGCCTCCTTGATTGTCGTCGTCCTGATCGTCCGAGTCGTCTTGACTATCAGAGTCGTCCTGGTCGCAATCCTTGTCGGACTCGTCCTCTTCCTTGCCGTCAGAAACCTCGTCGTCAGAATCTTCACCGGAACCAGCAGCAGTGTCTTGAACCTGATCGTTGGAATGGTCGCTTGAAGGATAGTCGATGTATTCGACCTCTTCGTCTTCGTAGTAAGGAACTTCCTCTTCGTGGTGGTGCTCGCCAAAATAGTAACTGAGGTCGAAATCTTGTCCGTCGTCTTGTTCGTCGTCTTGTTCGTAGTCTTGTTCGTAGTCTTCGCCGTAGAAATCGGGGCCGTCCTCTTCCTCGTCGAATAAGCCCTCGCTGTACGAATCCTCGTCCGCAGGGTCGTTATCGTTAGGGAAAAGTTGAAAGTCGGGAACCTGAAAACCTTGGATTGGTACCAAGGCAATGAGGTACAGAGGAACAAACCCTAAAAGAATAAGATTGTTCACAAAGATCGGAACGCTGGCAAGATTAAGAGGGACGGCGTAAGCGGCGTGAGTAGCCGGGTTGAACGTGAAGTAATTGAATGGTAGGGTATGAAAGTAGGGGTATGGTATGTAAACGGGGACGTGACCGACGGGATGAGCTGGTTGATTGATAGGATTGTCTTGATCTTGATTCAAGTCCGGATCGGGAATCTGGTTAGAAACGCCCTGATTATCAGATTCTTGATTGGTTGTTTCCTGACTAGCAGTCTGTTGATCGGAAGACTGTTCGGTAGAAGCAAGTTGGGTGGGGACGTTATCGTCAGGAATGCTATCACTCGAAACGTTGACAGTGTTGTCGGGGACGTCGTGGTCGGGGACGGTGTCGGCAGTACCGTTGTTGTTTTCCGCAGAAGGTTGCTGGCTGGAAGCGGCCTCGTCACTAAGAGCTTCAGTACCAGAAGCCTCGTCTGCATTAGCGTTCGAATTAGCTGCAATTGCAGGGGTTTTAGGGGCTGCAGGGCTAGCTCGCTGTTTGGCTAGGCGAGCTCGAGCCCCATTATTCTTTGCCTGTTGCTTTCGATTCATTGTGGCGCTTAAATGACTATCGTTTTGATGCAACTCGTTTAATTGAACTGGTATGTGGAGTGTAAGTTCGGATAAATGAAATTGCATGCAGCTATCCGTGGTTAAATATTCATCTGAGGGGCAGGTTGATCTTGCACTTGCACTTGCGCCTGCACTTGCGCCTGCACTTGCCCTGTGGTAGGTTGGTCTGTGCACCATCAGGTACCTAGGAAACTGACATGCAGCAAACAAATAGATAAGCACGTATATTAAAGTACTATTTCACCTAAATCACTATTGAGAAATACATCTAGGCAACCTTCCAGGCAAACAAACCAAGCACAACCAAAGACAATAAATAATTAAAAAAAGTTTGGTAAGTGCAGCCATTTGTTAAGTGAAGCACCTGCAATATTTCTTTATGGTTGGATTTCATAGAGGTGGAAAGAACATGCAACTATCCGAGTGTACTTAGATACATACTGGGAGGTACCGGTACCCTATCAACAGTACATGTACCTCAGTACTTTGCAATTCTACATGCAACCTTGGAAGTTGCAACTTGCAAATGCAGGTGCATCTTCTTAAACCCCACCAACTTAGGACTAGCTTGTAAATAAATAAATATCAATTATATCGAAGACGAGAATATCATATTATCATATTATCATACCTTAAAAATATTAAAGGCATCATGAGCGAAGAAGCTGATGTATCAATGACCGGCACGCAATCTGCAGCCAAAGTCAAAAAATCTCATGAGCTAGCTTCGATTACTATCAAAGCACCGCGTTATTCCTACGCGCATCTGGAGCTCTTCAGCGCCTCGGCTGCTGACCCAGGCGTATTAGACGCTCTCCAAGTACGATCTAAGTGTACATCCGCTTTGAAGCAATTTCTAGGCACGACGGGACTGGGGATTCCATTGGACATTCTTAAAGTGGAAGGGCGAAATTGCTGGTTAAGAGTCCCACGGGATGACTTAGGGGCCTTCTCTGCAGCCATTACAGCCTGGCAAGGTTCTTATCAGGACGGTGTTCACTCATCACTTCGAATACGAGGATGTTCTGACTGGCTTGGTGCCTTAGTAGGAAGAGATGGGGAGGATGAGCTATGGACTGGTTGAAAGTTTAGGGGACGAAGCCACCTTCCCAACCATTACCATTACCAACATGCCGAAAAATCAAAATAATCTCAAACCACATTTCCATTGGTACCGCCTTAATGGTATATCCAGTTTCCTCTCCTTATCCCCGCAACGCCTATGCTTCCCTGACGTTTAAGTGCCATATATGCAAAGATGCCACGTTTAAGCCACCCGTCCAATGCAAGATCACTATTTGGAAACACCAAAACCAAAATGCCTCTTACATCATCGACATAAGGGAGTTATTCGCATACGCCTGAGAAGGGGGTTAGTTTTGGCCGTTTGCATTGTGGCTTGGAATAAGGGCTTACCATTGGTCGAATTGGGGGATGGGGGACGGCGTCAAATTGGTGGAAATTCAACTTGTAATCGGGTCCAATGTTGATGTACGCGCCCCTGTTCTCTGTCTGGTCACAGTATTTCGGTGCCGAGAAGACTTGGAACCAGTTAGCAAATAGTAATCAACGGCTCAAAAAAAAAAAAAAAAAAAAAAAAAAACTCACCAGTGATACACTTTCCATCGTGTTCCTCTTCATAGCCATCCATACGGACTTCATGACTTCGGATGATAGCGTCCAGGCCGTTCTTCTCGCAGAATCTCTTCGTTACATCAGGTCCGAATTGCATACCCACTCCTCGTTTGCTAGGACCTCGTCCAGGAGCTGTTTGAGGATCCGTCCAGAGCATTTCCATCATCAGGCCAGATTGACCAGGTTGCCTCTGAGCATGTCTGTTGACTTTTCGGATATCGTCCAGAGTGACGTTATCGTCCGAAAACAGGCCACCATGTAAGACGAGGTATTTGGAGCCGATAAGCGTTGCTAGAGGTAGAGCAGAAAAGCTTTCAGAGAACAGCTTGAATACCCTAGAATCCTGTTAGAATCTGCAAATGGCTTTAGGGTATGGTTAATGACATACCGTTCGTTATACTTGGCTCTGCATTCTCCCTCAAATCCGTAAACCTTATTCATGTCGTCGGTTTCGTGATTACCTCTGTTCAGGAACATTCCATTCGGGCGCAGCCACTTATAAGCGTATAGCAATAGGGCGATTTCTGTCGACCAAGAACCTCGATCTACGAAGTCTCCGTTGAACAAGTACCAATGCTTTTCTGTCGGACGACCATTTAGCCTGAAAAGTTCCATCAGGTCGTAGTATTGCCCTATAACAAATGTAAGCCTCAACTCCTTCAATATTGTATTTTTTTTAAACCTACCATGTGTATCACCACAAACAGTGAGCTTGACGTCGTCCGGAATCTTTATCTCTACCATAGTCGGCTCATTATATACGATATTCTTTACCGCAATAATGATTTGGTAGACATATTTCTTGTGTATCTTCTTTCCGTTCTTGAATCTCTCGATCATGTCGTCGATAAACTCTTGGGTCATTTGGTCCTTCAGCTCTACACCATCGTAGTCTGGTTCGACGGCCATGGATTCAATATCGAGACCCTCCGCTGCAGAGGGCTCGTCCCCTACGTCAATAGCAGCATAGAAATTTAACTGTCGTACTATCTTTTGGCTCTCGGCAAGCTTTAACTTGGCGTCTTTGTTCGTCGGATCGAGCTCGACGCATTTCTTGAAGTCTCGCACGGCATCCTTAGGTTTTAGGATAGCAGCAGAAGCGACAGCGCGACGGAAGTAAGCCTAATTTCAGCCAGGTCAGCACTGAGAAGAAGTGACCAAAACTGGGAGGTGGATAGTAATATTAGGTAGTTAATTACTTTTACAAACTTGGGGTTAAGTTCAATAGCTTTGGTGGCATCAGCAATAGCATAGCCATAAGACTCTGACTTGATATGCGCCTAGGATAGATGTCAATGTCAGTCACGCGAGCGTTTAAGGCTTGAATAGGGCATTACAAACTTGAGCCCTGTTCGTATAATAAGTCGGCTCTTTGTCGTTCAGCTCGATAGCCTTGGTATAGAGTTCAATTGCTTTTGGCCAGTCGTGCGCCGCAAAAGCTTTGTTACCGTCATTCTTGTAGGCAGTTGCTTGGTCTACTGCGGAAGCCATCCTTCAGGTTGCGGCTATTAGAATGGTGGAAGAAGACCGGAAAGGGAAAGCCGAACGAGACGGATGGGCTCTACAAGGAAACAGAGGAGAATATAAGAAACAATAATACCCGAACTTCTATGTCCGAAGGTATTAACGAGGGCTAGGCTTAATAGCGGCTGACAACCTATTAAATTTTTTATGTTGTATGTGCTAGAAGCAGCTTCGAGTTCGGCGCTTCTGGAGAAAAGATGTTGGTCGGAACTCGGAGCTTATGACATGGGAATTTTGGAGGGGCGAAACGGCGTGGGGTTGCGTTCTGGGTTCTGGGTTCTCGAGTCCTCTATGGACATCTAGAATTAATGTGCGGGTACTTACCTTAGGTACCTGCCGATAGTCGATAAAGTGGAAGCCTTTTTTTATCAGATACTCCGTTGCTTACCCTAGGTACCTTGACCTTGATAAGGTATTGTACGTTTTGTTCACGGTGGGGTATACATAGGTTAGTATCTAAAGGAATCTGCACTTTAAAAGATGAGCATTGCTTACATGAGGTAGTTATTATCCTAGTTGCACTTCTTAGTTACATAATGTTACTTTAATTCATTAGCACACGTTGGTTCAAAAGCCATTCACCCAATTCCCATTCTTCTTACATTCGGCATTCGTACCTACCTATATCAAGCTCTACCTGTACAACTACTCCACGGTACCCCCATAACCTCATTATAATCCTACTAGCTAAGTTCTATTGTGCGCGAAGTCCTTAATTAGTAGTTTACTGTATAAGGCTTTATATAGTTCTTAATCATAACTAGAACATTCACTCATTATTCCTGAATTTTTATGAATTTCTCATGAGCCTGCAGGCCACAGCAGCATCATGTCTGAAGAGCTTCAGGATGAGATTGAGGCCATCAACTCAATATATGGCCAAGGTTGCTTGGTACCGTCGTCGAGCGAAGCCAATGTGTATGTCTTATCACCACCCGGAGAGTCATCCTCTCTCCGTATCGAGTTCCCCCCTACCTATCCCGCAGTGCCTCCCGTTGTTCTAGGTACTAATAGTACTGGTGAGCATGGAAAGCGTGGCGATGCAGCCCGGGAATTATCTTTATTCTGTCAGGCAGTGAGCACGGTTTACCAACCGGGAGCTGTCTGCCTCTTCGATGCAATCGAGGAATTAACTCGGCTTCTTGAGTCTGAGGTTCCAAAAGAGACCCAACATGAGGATACATCCCATGAAGATGACGCAGATCCTCAGCTCTCCGCTAAATCCCCAGCAGATTCCAAACAGATCAGCATGCAAGAGCCTCCGTGGATTATGTCAGATCCATTTGTTGAGCTGAAATCAACTTTCGTCGCCCGGTGCGCCAAGGTTTCGTCAACTGAAGAAGCCGAGGCGTTTCTCCAGCACCTTCTATCTACTGACAAGAAAGTTCGAACTGCTACGCACAATATCACGGCATGGCGTATAAAGGGTCCGAATAATACGATATTTCAAGATTGCAACGATGATGGTGAGACCGCAGCTGGCGGCCGGGTCTTGCATCTGATGCAGTTGATGGACCTCTGGAACGTCATGGTTGTTGTTACACGATGGTATGGGGGCCATAAACTTGGCCCTCGTAGGTTTGCCCTAATTAACCAAACCGCGAGAGATGCGTTTGTCAAAGCTGGTTTGGTCTCTGAAAATCCAAGCAAGAAAAAGGGATCAGGGAAGAGTTAAGAGTTAGGGATCCACGTGACGGTGCCAAATAAATGTCTTGTCACACTGTGGCTTTGCATAGATGCCTCGGTTCTCCACGCTTTCTTCGCTTTCTCAGATGTTACATGGCCGAGGATCTCTTCTTGCCCAACATTTGGCCGCTAAATACCTACAATCGTTCTCCGGCGTCATAAACAACTCTCAATTCCTCGAAGATTAAGAAACGTTTAGTAGATATTGTTGCGATTATAACACCCTTATCTTCCACTAAACGACTTTAGCGGCCAAAATAATGGTTGGTCCCCCACCACTTCAGGGGCTCAAAGTCCTTGAATTTGCTGGTTTAGCACCTGGTAGGTCAGCCTCTTATACATATTCAACAATCTATCGGACTAATATGTGACCAGGACCCTTTACTGGCTTACTACTAGCAGATGCTGGGGCCAACGTCCTTAGGATTGATCGTCACACGGCTGGTGGTCAAGTGGTCCCGACACCGGATATGCTTACAAGACATAAGTCTTCCATAGCTGTCGATCTAAAGTCGCCAGAGGGTGTCCAGCTTGTTAAAGAATTATCTAAGACTGCTGATGTGATAATCGATCCATTCCGCCCAGGCGTCTTGGAAAAGCTCGGCCTTGGCCCGCAGATCTTGTGTGCCACGAATCCTCGCCTGATTTATGGTCGTCTGACAGGATTTCGCCGTGACGGAAAGTACGCCCAGATGGCCGGCCACGATATCAATTACCTCGCTGTAGCCGGAGTGCTTTCCCTGTTAGGCCGCAGTGGAGAGAAGCCACACCCGCCGCAGAATATCCTGGCGGATTTTGCTGGCGGAGGGGCCTCATTATTCCAAGGTATTCTACTCGCCATTATAGCCAGAGGAAAAACAGGAAAAGGGCAAGTTGTTGAGGCAAACATGGTAGATGGCTCCAGCTATCTGGCCACCTTCCCTCGACAATCGCTAAAATCACCATTCGGCAATCTTCCGCGCGGTGAGAATGTGTTGGATGGCGGCTGCCCATATTATGACACGTATGAGACGAAGGATGGGAAATATATGGCAGTAGGAGCTTTAGAGCCACATTTCTACGCTGCTTTCATCAAAGGCCTAGGCTTAAGCAGTCAAAAATGGGAGAAGCGGCATTCCGACCGAGCGTCCTGGCCCGAAATGAGACGGGAGTTTGGAAAAATCTTCAAGTCAAAGACTCGTTCAGAGTGGGAGAATATCTTCGATGGCACCGATGCTTGCTGTACCCCTGTATTGGAATATGCCGAACTAGAAGTAGACAACGATCGCGAAGGTGATCAACGTCCATCGGCGGCTTTACGCGAAACACCATGCCTGGCTATTAGCGAGAAAGGGACGGATCCGAGTATTCACGGGCAAGGACCCGGAATTCCCGGAGGCAGTTACATCGGCAAAACTCTCACTCCAGGCCAGGGGGGCGAAGAAGCCCTAAAAGACTGGTTGGGATGGAAGAAAGGAAAGGACTTCGACATAAGAGATGGCGGCTTCATACTGAAGAATAAAGCTAAATTATGAAGGGTGATTTCCTAAGAAGCAGGCTTAATTTAAGGTATATATGCTTTTTATCTAACCAATTTTTTAACGCCTCTTGCTCTTACTTCCCAGCATCCCTAGTATTAGAGCTCCAGCCACACAGTCTAAAATATGACCCGAAGGTTCCGTTAGCTTCCACCAGCCTCTGTCAGATTGACGCGAGGACATGTCCCTTCCGCGTCGATATCAAGCGCCTCATTCGAGTTCGTTATTCAGCCCGGTTGGGGGCATGTCACTGGCTTCATGAAAAAAAATATGAGTTGACCTGACTTAAAAGCAGTTTACACGAGGGGCAAGCGTCTCACCTCCGAGAAAATCCGACCATATATCAAGCGTATATCTATGTCTTGCTCGGACTTGGCGGTGGTGCGGGAGGAGGAGAGGGCGGGTCACTTCTTGACATATCCGCCATATTTTCGTTCAAAGACTCGTTTGGAGGGCACGAACGAAGTGATGGTTGGCGATGTTGAATGGTTTTCTTTTGACTCGCTTGTTGAGTTGATCAGATTAAGGATTACGACCAACTTGAATTACCTTTTGGACTATCGTAAAGACTTATATACGTTCTCGACTCGCGGTGTAGTTGTCTCAGACGGATGAGATAGGGTTAGAGAACTACAGCCCCCACGGTATTATAATACAAACGGACAGTTCCCTGCAAGCAGCCAAGCATGTCTACATGATTTTTTTTGTCCATGTCAGAAGCAAAAAAAACACAGTCATTTTCTTATCCTGTGTCACCGCCTCGAAGGAAGTGGTAACAGGTACCTAATGATGTATGTGAATGATCAGTCATTCTACGTGTAAACTACCTCAGGTAGGGAGGGTACTTGACTTATTTTTACGACGTCTTTTCGACTTCGAGGGGCATGTTGTAAGGAACTAAGCCGGTTTGACAGTTTTTGACCGCCAACTCATCCCATGCAGCAATCTTTTTTTTTTTTTTTTTTTTTCGTTCCGTCTTCCATCCCGTTCTGTTCTTTTTTACCGGGGGTGGATTATACGTATTACTGTTTAGTTATATTACCAGGTTCTGTGCTCGGTGTGTGTGTAAGCACGCACTACACACCTGGGCAATGCAAGTAAATGCAGGTTATCCCTCCCATACCCTGCTCTCAACCGGCCGGCCCGCTTCCCATTTTCTAATTCCTACCTACTACGGCTACATCCCATCAACCCATCAACCTATCATCCCCATTCTCCTTCCAATCAGAGCCTCACCCGACTACCAGCGGATTGTGGTTTGCCATGGGGCGAGCGGTATAACCGTGTTTTCCGGGGCTAACTGCCCATGGGGGATGGCGGCTTTTAGTATACATATATTATATAAACGTTGTCTGTTAGGCGAGATGGCGTGGCGTCATATCATGATTAACCTTATACTGTAGGTAGGTAGGTATGTATCAACGTAGTTACATGACATTGCCATTCCTACTGACCTGCTAACCCCGTAAGGCTTTTTGGATACCGACATGAGGGTCCCCACGGCCTTGTCTTACCTAGGTAAAGCTCTCCGGACAAAGGTACAGCTAGGTAGACCGAGATTAGAGGTCTCTCTCTCTCCTTTTGGCCCCCAAAAGCGGGTGACGGAATAATTACAATTTACGAGGAGGACTCACGTAAAACTCACTCATTAACACTTAGACCGGCCAGCTCTTACCACCATCACCAGCAGATAGCTAGCTCCCATACGTGTGATTCTCATCAGACTAATCAGTGAAACCCGTACTAATTTATGAAGTTACATACAATTCTTGTTTTGGGATATATGCTGCGATATTGTTGCGTGTTGTAACTTAAAATATACCGACTCTAACTAGATTCGAGATAACTACCTACCTACCTACCATGTAGGTTCAACTATACTATCATCTCCCCCCTATTCCCCACGAATCCTCCCCAATTCTACCCTCGATATCTTAGCCCCACAAGACCTCCCCCCAAAGAGAGCCCCCCAACAATCCTCAAACCTGTCAGATCTCAGATATGTGATACCCTATTTTAGGTACCTAGGTAGCTACCTAGGTAGGTATGCAACTATCTATGGTGTGTCTTTTCCCCTGCATCAGTCCGTTCGGGCCGTCGCATATGCTGCTTGCCCTAGTCCTTGCCTTGCCTTGCCTTGCAGCAACGGCATGGCAGAAGTGGCCAGCCTTAGACCCCCCCCCCCCTCCCCCTACCCTGGGGATCTTCAGCTAACCTACCCCTCCCCTTGCCTTACATTTCGGAATATTTGCTAGCTAGGTAGGTAGTAGGCATGTAGGTATAAAAATATAAATGCAATGCATGTGCCTGCGTGGGGATAGAGCTTAGCTGCCATGGGTATCTATCTAGGTATGTATGTATGTATGTATGTAGGTCCGAGAGACACGGGAGCAGGGGGACAGAGAAACAGACGCGGAGCCTCCCGGGGAAGCGGTGGGTAAACTACCTCACCTACCTAGATAGTTCGGATATAATTAAAAAAAAAAAAAAACGTGGGATGAGGTGCTGATTAGCGTAATGGCGCTTCGAGAAGCAGAGACAGAGACCTAGATAGCTACCAAGCTAGATACCTTAGGGGTAGACAGACGGAATAAACCACCGGACTTAGACACAGTATAGGTAACTAAGCGGACCCAAAGCGCATATTAAGCACGCGTCTATAACATAGCCACGACGGGATCTTGTCCACTTGTCTTCAAACCAAATATCACAATGCGAAGAGATAAAATAATAAAAAATAAAAATAAAAATGAAAAATAAAAATAAAAAATAAATACTTCAATAAAGGAAAATGCCAAAAAAGAAAGCAAACCCCGAACCCTAGGTAAGGTAGATGACGTTACAATATGTCTAACCGTTAACCCGCCCCAGTCATCATCCCCCGTCCATCCATCCGTCCGTGGGATCGGATCTAAAGCTAAGGTAACCTACCTATTTACTTCACCTATACCTTACCTATACCTATACCTTTACTATACCTGACCTACGTATACCTACCTACCTATATAATCAATCTTTGTCATCTCACTTTGCATATGCCATACCTAACCCTAGCCTCGTTATTAAGCTCAGGTCAGGTCAGGTCAGGTTAGGTTGGGTCAAGGTAGACAGACAGACACGATTACCTCTCCCATGGTACTCTAACAACTCGGGATCCGCGTCCCGTTCAAACGCTCGGGTCCCGTCTCCCGATCCTCCGCGTTTTAGCCCGCAATGGTCCCAGCAACTAAACCCTCCCCCCTCTCCCCCCCCCCCCCCAGTCTTCAAACTCCTCAAAAACTAAAAAAACTCCTTTCTTCCCCCGGGCCCGTCGGTGTTCGCCGGCCAAAAAAACATCAAAACCTAGTTTAGGGCGGGCTTGCTTGCTTGTTTCTCTCGCTTGCGGCCTCGCCGAAAAAACGTCAATGCTATGTGGCGAAACACTGTCCTGCTCGGTGAACATGATCCCTGGCCGTATAAAGATAATAATAATAAAAAAAAGAACCCCCTTATCTCTATCCCTATTTCCTGCTTCTTATCTATCGAGATCCCGTTACCCCGTATCATGCAACTACAAGCAGCAAGCAACGGATGGACCAGCACGTCCTGACCAGATAGAGAAGGTCCGATCACCCATCACGCAGATCCAAAAACACACACACAAAAACGAGAGCGCTGAAGAGGGAAAAAAAAGAGGATAGTTTTTTTAGAATCAATTTCTCATCCTTAGGTAAGTACATTAATCATCCCGTAGTTCATTCATCATTGGAATGTCCCATTTCTCATCTACCGAGGAACGTCTCTAAATAAGGGGGTTTGGTTTGGTTTGGGGGGGTTAGGGTATGACATGACGTGACGTGACTAATGTTATATGAAGGAAAAAAAGGGGGTGAGATAGAGGTAGGTAGGGAGAGGCAGTACTTAACGAACCACCCCCGGCCGACCACTTGCCAATAGAGAAACCGAACAAACAAACACTCCCGGCGGTAGCTCGGCGCGTTTTATATCTTCATATCGTACGGAGGGAACCGACCATAGCCATTCTAACTGACCGACAAGGAGATATCCGGTACCCGCGGCCTGACACTGACAATGACACTGATAATAACCCTCCATATTACTGAACCTGGCTGACGATCTCGCTGGCCTTTCCAAGCGACTCGACCATTTGCTGGCACTCCTTCCGCCGGCGGATGGTGTAGTCGCTTTCCTTTAGTAGGTCATCCAGCGTATCGTTTCGGTACATATTCTCCAAAAGTTCCCGTTGCATTTCCTCCTTTGTAAACCTGTAATCAAAATTAGCAATCCGTAAGATTATTTAACTCTGATATATATATACTTACTGGACAAGATTCAGCATGATAGCCTTGGGGACCATGTCGATCATCGTTCTCTTGACAATGTTGAAATACGAAGCGATTAGTAGCTCTGTAATTCTTTATTAGCGTTATATAGCATTAATAGCTATCTTGCTAGACTTACTAATGACTTCAACCTCGATATTTTCTCTCTCAGAGAGAGTTCCAGAGGCCTTCAGTGTTGGAGGAGGAGCCTCCATAGCAGCGGCCTTCTTTTTGTTCTTGGCAGCAAAGAAACTGCCGAAGAAGCCCGTATTGTTATCCAGATTATCCAACGAGGGGCTGGCAGAACGTGCCGGCGTAGCTGACGCCGGTAGAGGCTTTCCGGTCTTCGGGTCGACTTGGACGGGTTTTGCGCCGTTGTACCGCTCGTTCACGATGGCCATCGCTCGGTGACCGTTAAGGAAGTCAGGGTGGGCCGTGTTGATGTAGCAAGACTCCATGGCGACAAGGTCCTTCACAAGCTTATTGGTAGGCTCCATAGCCTTCTTGAAGAAGCCAATCACAACACTGTGGAACTTTTCCTTGAGCTGTGGGTATCTCCTGTATAGTGCTTTGGTGAGAAGCTGTGACAGGATGCGTACAAGTTCGTCGTAGACGAGCGAGACACATTTGAGACTGGGCTCCTCCAGTCGCTTGATCTGCTGCTTGACGATTACTTCGAAAGCGGTGGTTCCAACGAAGAGCGCAGGGGAAGAACCAGATGAGTTGTATAGAATCGTTCTGATATCGACATCTTTTACAACATCAAATGGATCAACCGCCTTTACACCGTTGGAATATAACTCGTGGAACACGAAGCTGATACGGGCACCACCAGAAAGTTCCGTACTGGACAGCTCGCCGTTGTTGCCTTCCAAAACAGTTCGCCATTCGTTCGTAAATTCGGTTATGATATTAAGAACGATATTCGCGCTGTTGCCCAGCATTGACGGGCCTAGGCTTTCGAGTTCCGCCGAGTACTTTTGTAGCGAACTGGCAATTCTTGCCTTAATATCGGGTAGAGTCTGCTTGATGTGCATCATCAAAATCAAGTTCAGCTTTCGCGCTAGGTACGGGGTACCGCAGTATGAGCTCTTGTTTCGATAAGCCTTGTGGTTCTCGAAGAAGTTCTTCTCCGCTTCGAGGGATGCTGAGATGGGCTTCTTGTTGTCGATATCCCTTTGACCTCTGTTCACGACAGGCACATATCCGAGTCGGAGCGGAATAACGCGCCCAGCAAGAATATCAACAACGTCCGTACCCTCGTCCATCAGATCCACCTTCGTCAAGACACCGATTGTTCTCTGTCCTTCAGGATCGACTTCCCTAGCAAGCTTTAGACCGTCCGAGTTGGCCAAATCGATGTTGGCAGAAGTAACAGCTAAGATGATAGCATTTGACTTTTGAATGTATTTCAGAACCATGTCCTTAATTTGCCGCTCGATATCTCTTGGTTGATCTCCTACGGGAACCTTTGTCAGACCGGGCAAATCGACCAAGGTTAAGGTCAGGACGTTAGGGGAGTAGACCCTCAGGTTAATTGGCGCGGCCGAAATGCCAGCGTTGCGACCAACCTTGGCCTCCGTCTCCCTGCTAATTTCATCTCGAATTTTGTTAAAGTCGTAGAACTTCTGTCCAGGAATGTGCAAAAACTCGCCCCACTCGTCTGCATTGGCTGCCTTATCCGTAGAGCTAGAGACGTCTTCGTTGACACCGTTCGTTTGGGCGGTGGCAGGTCGGTTGATAAGTTGTAGAATGAGGGGTCGTCTTGTCACGATACCAGAACCTCGAGGTAAGCTGTTGAGAGGGTTAGTTAGTCTCAGGGGTGGGGATGGAACTTTAAAGGGGCATTTGAGCGGTGACGCACAAGTCTCGACCAACGATGTTCTCAAGCACGGAACTTTTCCCGCTAGATTGACTTCCGACGACGACTATTTGCGGTAAATCGATAGGGTTGTTGACGCCGACGGTAGAAAAGACATCTTGTAGTCTGTTTACAAGTCTAAAGTTTGGTGTGTTAGCAAAAAGGCCAGTTGCGCGCACGAATCAGATACCGCAAGATCACACGTACTTGATCAGGGCGGGATCTGAGATGCCCCCTGTTGCAGCCAGCGAGTCGCTCATTTTCAATAGGTAAGATTTCGGTTCGCTTCTTTACGTTGAGATATATAAGTTGAAGCCACTTCGGCTGGCGTTCGTTTATTAAGATAGTCTCGCTTTGGAGGAGGGGGACACTGGCTTTTAGAGTCGGAATTAAGTGCGGACTCGTCTCTTTAGTATCGATGGGAGCTTTCAAAGCTTCTCTTCAAGTAGGAGGGGCAAAAAGATGTAGGTATGTGAATCAGGAACGACCACAACCCAAGTGAATTCAAGATGGTATATGGAAAGATTATCTCGCGAAGGTATTGTTTTTGAAGAGTAAGAAGAAACACTTGGGAATTTGGTTCAGGGACATTTATCAAGTTCGCCAGGCGCAACACGGGTGGCACTTGACGACCTTACAATATGTACGTAGGTACCTTACGTCGTACCGCCCCTTATGTAATTTTTATAGCCTTATCCCTATTGAGCCACAGTGGCATGTGACTAGAACGTTGGCCTAACGTCAGCTCAATTACATTGGTCCGAATCCATTGGACCGTGCATTTCACGATAGCCCCACCAGCCACATAGGCGGTTTCGACTTGCATACAATAGTACATATACTATACCTATGTACTATGCTTGGTATACATGGGCGTTGTCACTTGGGAATAATACCCAAGATACCTAATTCAACAGGGGCAACAATTTTTTATAATGTTGCCTGAACAAGCATACGTCAGCTATTTGAATTATACATGACGACGACAAGTCTATTCAAATATACCTATCTTTTTATTGCTGCCTGACTGGTTACCAAATTTCTTGCCCGGTACCTTACATATTGAAAGTACCTCCCATGTACAGTAGTTTAGGTAAACGTCGAGAATTAAAGAACCGCTGATGGGCCGCATAGCCAATAAATCACATGGCACCGCACATTATAGAACTACTGATCTTTCTGGAATTTGGACGATTTATTTATATTGATTGCATCGCTAAGAGTATCGCTAGCGCCAGGTGCGAATTATGTCCTAGAAACCAGCCACGACTCTCACCATTGCGTTTCGTATGAGAAGGGACCACCTTTACATAGCCCTCCCTGGATATACAATGTCAATGTGATAATGCCATTTCCCGGCTCACAAGTCTATCGCGTGAATGGCAAGAAAAGACAGAGCAAGACCTCTCACCCTCCCCAGAAACAGACCCTTTAAATCGAAGCTATTCTGCATCGATACACCGCATAATTAAAAGAAGAAAAAAAACGCCATCAGAGAGGCGTCTCTTGTATGGTAGCATCCCAAGTTATGTTGGGTCGCCAGAGATCGGGGAGAAGCGCCATGCCGCCATCCAAATTACGCCGGGCCCATGCAAGCAGTTGTTACTGTAAAATCAAAAGGCTGGAATACAACCTAGCTATTGTCCATTAAGAACTGATCGAAGTTCGGTTTCCGTCCCGATGAGTTTGACGCCACTCATTGTTAGACCATCTATACCAGGTTAGCCCCCTATCTCGAAAATGCGACTTTGATATCGTGTCAAAAGGGTACATACATCTTGATTTTGCCGTCATCTCCACACGAGGCAAACATGCATGGATCCGTAGGGTTCCACGAGACCGAATTGCATCCAGGAATATGCCCCGTAAGCTTTTCTACTAATTGAGCACTGGCCTTGTGCCAGACATTGATTGAACCGTCTGTTACTTCAAGTTAGTCGCAAAGTCAGTATTGATAAAACAAGGACGCCTACCTTCGCTTCCACTGATCACAAAGCTTTCGTCGGCCCCCCCAAACGCGCTCCTTATCATATAATTACCACCGGTAAAGCCGGCGTAATTTTGAACCGGTTCGCGCAGAACAAGATCAATGAGTTGCGCAACACCATTATTGTGATTCACCAGGAGATGGCGGGAGTTTTTGCTGATGCTGATCGACGTCAGTCTGACTTGCAGGTCCATCTCATACTCCAGTTGACGGGTAACGAAATTGTAAACGTGGATATGAGTTCCTCCATCGGATGCCACGAGCCAGTGCCCATCTGGCGAGATAGCTAAGTCTTCGACTCTATGGGAACAGTTCCAGTCGTAGACCTTGTCTCCCGAAATACTCCATTGAATGAGACCGTGTGATTTATCGAGTGCGCCCGTAACAAAACTTTTGCTATCTGGTGCCCATACGCAACTAGTAACCGGCTCTTGACATCGGTCGAATATTTTAAGGCAAGCGCCCGTCTACATTTGTTAGCTGCGTCCCCAAAAGATGTAAGACTACGTAACTCACGCTAACATCCCATAACCGAGCATGTCGGTCCTGGCTACACGTAACCAGCATAGAATCATCCCAACTCCAGGAGACATTACCAACCCCATCGTCGTGATCCTTCAGGAAATGAACCGGGCGAAAGGATGGGACGTCCCAAATAATGACCTGTTTGCCCTTTCCGCAACTAGCCAACTTCGTTCCATCATGAGAAAATTTGATTTGCCAGACCTGGTCCTCATGCTCGTCGAGTTCTAAGACGTTTTCTGAAGGGAATCGTCTCCGGTCACATATGTGATCGGAATATAATGACGGAGAAGCAGCACTGGAATGCCAGAGGCAATTTCCAATCTGGTTCGCTTTAACTTGATGTAAAAGTATTGACAGACGATGCTCTGGGAGCATCACTGATGGGGAGATGCATTCTAGTAACAAGCATTAGTGGGACACGTACCGGGGACGAATATCTAGAGACTGCCCAGACTTACTTGATAACTGTGATAAGAGAACACGCCGAGATTCTCCATATGCACCATCCCACTCGGCTTTAAACTTTAAGTCTTCCGTCTTTTGACACATAAGTAGGCTAGATAAGAAATGGAGTTTCTTAGTGTCTTGATATAATGGTGTCAGTTCGTTCCTCAGTACCATTAGGGCGCGGCCGGTTTCTCTTTTCTCTAAGAGTTCCAAGAATTTCTGCTGCCGTATCCAGAATTTCATCATCCGCCTGTCCGCTCCATTTGCCAATACTAACCCATTACCACTCTCACCAACCCGGCTGCCAGATACTACAGCTCCTGAAAGTAGTTGTTCTGCTTCAGTCCAATTTCCCCCTAGTACGGCATTTCTGAAGGCCGCAACCATGGGGTTTTCCAGCTCAAAGCCACTCTCTTGGCTCACACTTTGCGCTGCGGAGTGGTAACCCATATCCGTAAGTGCTTGTAATAATAACCTTGTCACTTCTTCGCGATCATGGCCGAAATACGTCTCTGAGGGTCGCACCTTGGAGGAGCCGTTAACTGCCGAGGCTCCTTTGCTGGTCCCATTTGTAGAGCTTGATACTGAGGACCCCCCGAAGCGACTTCCCATTAGCATAAGGCCTCGAGGTGCCATTAGATGCTGCCGGCCTGTCTGTATCTGTTAGCATTGTGCTATTAGCACGTCTGCGTTTCCTTCTAGGACTCTCAGTAGAAGTAATATGGGAAGCGCGAGCTTCCGGGAGCTCCGACTGCGAGCCGGCGACGTCGTTATCGTCGTCTGGAGCTCGTTGTCTTCTCCCTAAAACTTGACTCGGTACAGGAGACTCGGTAAGTTGGTGTTCCTGAGCACCAGACACGATATTTGAGTTGGACGAAGGGTCGTGGCTTGCTATGTTCGCGGGTGGTATAGTCGCTTCGGGGGCTGAGAAAGTTGTGTTGGATGGAGGTCGAGGGGGTTGCGGCGTGGGTGGGTGGTCGGTGGTGGATGGGGTGGATGGAAGTTGCTGGGGGTTTTGGTCTGCCACTTCGACTCGCTACTCGATACTGCGGGCTAGAAACACCCGCAGTTTAGAAACGGAAGGGAGGCACAGTTTGTCCGCCGAAGTGAGGTGAGGTGAGATTCGAGTTGTTAAGAGCTATTGAGAATACCTCGACTAGGTAAATGTCGTAGTAAATGTCGTAGTAAATGTCGTCGTAGACCGTAGACCGTAGACCGCAGACCGTAAACTGTAAGACGCGGGGTGTATGTGCGTTTCGGTGGTCAAGGTGAGATGAAGCAGTAGGAAATGGGAGGCGACGTCCTTATTAAATTTGTATGACAGGATTCAGCACGAATGGCTTTACTGAAGTAGCTGACCTCATGTCAGGTGGCCGGTAAACCTAACACCCAACCCTAGGTACTAAACGTTGCTAGGTTAAGCTGGTCAAGTTGCTAAATTCTTGGAGTGCTAGGAACCCGAGTTCTGTTCAGATAGCATCCCTAGACCCAGAATTTCCGTTGTCAAATGACTAATTGATTGCGTCTTGCTTTGAAGCAGGTATATGACGTGTGACGGGGCTGTTACGCTCGGGACGTGCAAGAAGAAGGGGGGGTCTAGAGCTTGTCGATTTGATTTGTACACAACGGAGTAGGTGGCAGGTGGCAGGTAGCAGGTGGTAAACAATGCGAAGCTTTGATGGGACGTATATCGGAAGAAGTTCGTTCTCTGGGGAGAAGTTAACTTACGGGGCATCAAGACTGGCGGTTGTTAGATATGTAATGAAACCTGAGTAGGCAGGTACTTTTTCTTAGTAAGATATGTGGCAATCCATACATGTATGTACTAAGGGAAGATGAACGAATAGCACGAATGGAGAACTAATGTGGAATGGAAGGCGGGCGGGCGTAACCTAAGGTGTGGATTGCATGTAATGTGTGTACTGTATGTGTCGGCCGACTTACAGAAACACCCGGTGCTTGTTACCATTGTGAGAGGTACCATTAAAAATTCACCATTTATCATTCACTATTCCACCCCCCATTTAAAGCCCATTCAAAGCCCAGTAAAGTCAAAGACACCTAAAACGCATAAAAGGAGGTACCTAAAGCAACAACTTTGGCAACAGGTACCTACCTACTAGATAGGTACATATTGTACCTAACCTCAGGTCCAACGCCATTGTGTTTTACCTGTACGTACCTATGTACCTACCTAAGGTAAGGAGTGGATCCCCATTGCAGCATGTACATGTATTGTGTTGTACCTAGCTGATAAGATATTGCGCATGCAGCTCCGGTAAGAACGCTGCATCCGCATTGCAGCAAGATATTCTCCTAATTCTAATTGGTTCTCATATTCGCTAGAGTGGCACCTATTGTTTGAGTTCCTGTTATCCGCAGTGTAACACTATCCACCATTTCCCTTCGTAATGTGCCTACCTCATACATTGATAGGTGTACATATTATGTAGGTACCTATGTACAGTACCTATGTAGGAGGTAGGTAATAAATAGAAAAGAATCGAGGGGGGAAAGGAAGACCCTTGATTCTTTGGGGAAAGAAGCTATTTTAATAAACTGGGGGTGGTATAGGAGATAAATCATTCGGTTCCTGTGCGACAACATTGCAACAACGACAATTATATTTAAGGCATACTTACCTAGGTAACTAAGACCGTGTCTCTTGTAGAACTGCGAGGGGTAAAGTCGGAAAGTACCTAGGTAGTAGGTAGATAACGATAGGTAACTAAAGCCTCCCACTTGAAAGCTCCCCCACATGCAATTCTAGGTGCCGAGGGCTGTGGCTACACGTTTCGATATCTTAGATACCTAAGTAGGTAAGTGACTTATATATACCTAGGTAGGTAGGTATATATATATCATAAGGTCGCTAATAGCTTCATAATTTAACTGAGGTCCTTCTTGGGCGTAAGAGGCGTTTAATAGGGCTGGAAAGATGCATTAGGGGTAGGGATTCAGTTGGCAGGAAACGCAGAAAGAAAAAACGGCCGACTCCCGAGATTCCGATACACCTCGCCTTTACGATACCTACGTACATACTTTATCGTTGTACTTTAAGTAATTAAATGAATCCGTTTAATTTTCTAGATCCCTCCTTTGAATCCGACTGCTTGCGGATGTGATAAGACCACTGCTGCTGCTATTGAGCATCATGCATTTAGGATCTTCAAATATACTAAGAAGTGAAGCCTCTAATACAATGTAACCGAGGAAGTCATTCGCAAGCTTTTGTGGCTAAAGCTACCTAAATAACATACTCAAGTCTCAACCATTTTTTTTTCCTTATCCTCTTACAACTAAACCAAACTTCGAGCGGAAACCATGCAGTCCTCCACAGATATCCGTGTACACGTAACAATTCGGAATCTTAAGTCCTACACATATGTAATATCCGAATCGGCCGACGAGTCCGCCTCATGACAAATTTGAACATCATTACCTACATCCGTTCTGGTTAATACAAGCAAAGACCTAGTCATAAGACTTATCGTTACAGTGCATGTTCTTTTCCATTGAATCATCCCATTTTTTGGCCTTACAATCGCAAGAGCGAAAAAAAACATATATTATATTTTGGTGTTGAACTACCATCAATCTCATCATACCAAATCAACTCCATCGGGAATTGGGATGTGTCTATTTGCTTCGAAGGCAAAATTGCCTTTAGCTCGCCCTCATAAATCAGAGCCAGTGCTACCTATTTGCCGGTACAGCGCTTATATTGCAAGTCTTATGCGAAATCCCGTATGTCTCAGTCTACAGCTTCTCCTTAGGTGCTACAAGGTCCTCAACCTTGGCAAACTGGTAGTAATAATCTAAACTCTTCGGGTTCAGCAGCGTGCCGCTCGGCTTGATGATCTGACCTGAAACAATCTGTTTTACCGGCAACTCGACTTTCTTCAAGTTGACCGTTGTCTAGTACTAAATTAGTATAGGGAGAACTTATTCGAGGCGATTAGAATCTTCCACTTACAGGTATCTCCGGGGTCTCGAATACGTATTTGGGTACATGCCTCTTGGTCAATTCCCTCTTGATGGCCTCTTTGACGTCGTTTACGAGCTTCCTGTCAAACTTGTGGTCCGGCCGCATCAACAGAAATAGCATTACGCTTTCGTCGTTATCTTGCGGTCGCCTCTGCCCAACACATATAGAATCTGCTATTATATCTGCGAAATTCCTCTCGATGACCGAGTAGATCTCCGCGGAGCCGAACCGCACTCCACTAGGGTTCAGGACACCATCGGCTCTTCCGAGGAAGGTGAGATTTTTGGTGATGGGATGGAAAACGCAGAAATCCCCATGTGCCCATACGTGATCGAATCTTGCAAAGTAGGCCGCGTGGAACTTTGGGCCAGGAACACCGGTTGGCGTCTTATCACCCCATAGATATATCGGCACATTGGGGAACGAGGCAGTGGCCACAAGTTCGCCTGGCGTTCCGTCTGGTACCTCTTTTCCGGGTCCCGGAGGCAGTAACGAATCGTATAAGGCTACCTTAACTCCGAGGGAAACGCCTTGCGTCCCGCCTACGTAGACAGGAGTAAGTGGATTGCCGATTCCAAAACAGCCAGCCTAGAACGAAGTTAGCAGCTGGGTAGTTGTCTTTTATGGGTATTCATCTTACAATATCAGTTCCACCAGAGATATTGCTCAAATGGACATGAGTTGGAAACCCTTTGTCATAGAACCACTCAAACAGTTGGTCCGGGAGTACCATGCCAGTACTTGTTACTATTCGTAGATTTGACAAGTCCGTAACTTCTCTGGGCGAGATTCCCGCCCTAGCAATCTCGTAAAACCACCGTGGGCTAGTGCCAAATTTGGTCACTTTCTGGTCACCAATCAACTTGATAAAAGCCAGAGGATCAGGCTGAAAGGGAGACCCATCATATAAGACAACGCGTGCGCCGACCAGGAGCTGGCCAACGCACACTAGGTACATAATCCATCCTGTAGTCGTGTATTGCAGAGTGACGGTACTCGAGTCGGTATCCTCGTGAAGACGAGTCTCTTTTGCGTAATTCAGAAGACCGCCTCCAACGGAGTGGACGATGGCTTTTGGTATGCCAGTGGTGCCCGAGGAGTAGCCGATGAGGAAAGGCTCATGGAAAGCAATCCTAGCGATTGGCGGAGGAGAATATTGGTCGCCTTGTTCAAGAAACGAACTTAGCGTTTGGACCTTAGGGATGTTGCTTATATCCAACGCATCGTGGAAACGACGGATTGAAATCATCCCTTTAAATAGGTCACAATCTTTCATTCCCGAAACGACTTCAGCCATTTTTGCGCGCAAATCCACTCGCTTCCCGTTGTAAAGAGCTGCATCGTCCATGAAGATATACTAACATCGGTGAGCCAACCAATTGTCAGAGATTTTTAGAGGGAGGAATTTTCCCTACCTTTGGGTTAACTTGAACCGTCCTCTGCAAGATGCCCTGGACACCCATATCGGTCGAGCTGCTACTAAAGATAGCACCTAGCCATCCCGTAGCAGCAAAGATTACCAGAGTCTCTACGCTGTTAGACCCAACGACAACAATTCGGTCTCCTCGCCTAACCCCACCATTGTGTAAGGCGGAGGCATAGAGAGCTACGAGCTTTCGAAGGGTTACCCATGTGACATGTCTGACCTCACTCACGCCCTCTCGAACTTCGGTCAAGGCAATCTTGGTATCTTCCTTTCCTAGCTTGCCGTGGTAATCGGGAGGGTCTTGAGGTCCGCGAGACCAGAGTAGATTTTCGGCAAAGTTGAGGTGAACACCCTCGAACCAACGGGGGATGGCGTCAATCGGCTTACTCTCATCAACCACTCTGGTGTAAGAACCAGTATGGATTAAATTACTATACTCAAAGACATCGCTGTAGAAATCAGAACGCTTGGCGACGGAAAACTGATACAAGTCTTGGAATGTCTAAAACCTGTTAGTGAACGAGCCGTGTTATAGCATGGAAAAGTGCATTTCCTATGGACCGATCTCACCTGAAGGTTAGCGCCATGCTTTTTATTCAGTCGTTGCATGAACTCATGCATCTGCGTCTTTTCGGGATTGGGATGCTCCCAGAGCTTCCTTGGGACAGAGGCCATGTTTTTTTAGGATAGTATAGACGTTTAAACTTCTCACGACATTCAAGATGTTGGTCAGCTTTGGATTGAATTGCTGAGAGCTAGCTTAGAGCTCATATCTACATGCTAATAAGAAACTCCGATGAGTCGGATCCTTCTAATCCCGCTCAGACGTACCCGCGGCACTGTGCTTGGATCAAGGTATTATTTGATGGGGCAACCCGATGGCTGGCTTATGGTACTACATACATACCTAGGTAGGTATTTAGAGAAAACTATCTCGATAATTTTATTTAACTAGTTAATTTCTTAAACCAAGAGTCTTCTGTTGTCGAGAATAGATTATATGTTATTACATCACAAACTGAACAATAGCTATATAATTGCCTACATATTTCATTGTGTATAGAACCTCGATGTAAAGGAATTAGTTAACTACCTAGGTAACTAGCAGTAACTTGAAAGTCTTCCAGGGGTTAAGCTCCATCCCCCGCATTCCCGCACATTCCCCAACGAACTCCGCATTCTAGCGCCTTTTCAGCCCTCTAAATATTAAGCTAACCTCCGATAGAACGGGATACCTCTTTTTTAATCAATTTATCGCAGTTCGCTGAAGATAAGATAAGACATCTCTTCCTCGTTTCTAGAGAAACTCAAGGGAACCTTCAAGCGTATTTCCCGTCCTTCAATCTCATACTTCGAACAAAAATAACAATATTTTTCGATTAAATTTATACCAGGGTTTATGAAATATTATATATATATAATATATATATAAAAAAAAGAAAAAAAAGAAAGATTAGAGCGAACACAATCGTTAAAGCAAAAGGCGAAATCTTATAATCAACCATCTGTTAAGCTTCTTACCTACAACAAGTATCACATGGATTTCATGGGTAACTGTTTTGATCGCGGTTTAATCCGGACCGAATCGGTAGAATCTTCGGCCTACGCTACCATCCCGGCTATCCTACCTCACGCAAAGAGCCTACACAAACCGGCTAGCTTCCGGAAATGCGTCAATTGGTGGAGATTTTGAGGAGGAGTTCAATCTATAATATTAGCCGCGAGTCTTACCATCACCCCACAAACCCCCCAAAGAAGACCCCTCATACTCGCGATATTGTATGTCGAGTGTCGATGCTAGACCCCGCGTAGGATAGGTAGGTGGCTTGTTGACAGAAGTAGGCTGGAAAAATGGTAGGTTATGATTCTTTCTTTCTTAGTTTCTTCTTGAATAGGTCTCGTTACTCTCTCTCGAGACTGGTTGTGTAACTATTAGTTGGTTAGTTACACCTAAACTACGATGGAGCCCAAGACCGGTCTCGTTCTTGGCTACAATGGCATCCACCCCTTTTCCAAGGTGAAAATATCCGATCGTGCTTCCGTCCAGGAACTCCTGAGGACCCTTCTGGACCCTCTCGAGCCGTTCTTCTCACCGTTGAAAGCCAGAGTGAAATGCCCCGGTGCCACGGCCGTCAGGTTCGACCAGACTGCTTCCGAGGTGGAAGGTATATGTAGGCCGCTCTGGGGCCTGGCATGCTTGTTGGAAGGAGGTGGTGAGTATCACGGTACGGAATGGTGGATTCAGGGGATAAAATCAGGCACTGATCCCGAGAACCCCGAGTATTGGGGATATCCTCGAGATAATGATCAGAGGATGGTAGAAATGTGCCCTCTTGGTACGGTTCTCATCTCGTACCCCAAGACATAAGCTAATACGTAGGTAGGCTATGCTTTGGCTGTCGCTCCCGTTATCTGGCAGTCCTTCAACGAAAAGGAACGAGAAAATGTCGAGAACTGGCTGGGAAACTCGATCAATGAGAAGAAGTAAGAAGGCATAAATGATACCCAGCCCTGATGTGATGCAACTAACGAAACTCTAGCATGCCCAACACAAACTGGCTCTGGTTCCGCGTTTTTGCGAATCTTGGACTGAAAAAGAACGGGGGTAAATTCTCGCAGGAGAGACTTGACCGTGATATTGAACACCTCAATACTTTCTACCGCGGTGGTGGCTGGTCGAATGATGGACCGGAGGGTATCCATCGTAAGTTTGAATCTTCCACGTCATTCTGGTTATGACTTACGATGCTCTTGACAGAAATGGACTATTACTCTTCCAGCTTCGCCATCCAGTTTCTACAGCTTCTCTATGCGAAGCTCGCTGGAGAAGACGACCCAGCTCGAGCTGAAGAATTCAAAAAACGCGCGCAGCAGGTTGCTCTTGACTTAATTCACTACTACGATAACGAAGGTGAGAATACACTTAAGCATTCGAGCTTATTGGGCTCTAACTATTTTATCCAGGCCGTTCTATCCCCTTTGGTCGCAGTGTAGGCTATCGATTTGCGATGGTGTCTTTCTGGGGCGCTCTGGCCTACGCCGGAGTTGAGTTGCCTGAGCCCCTTACATGGGGCATGGTCAAAGGTGTGGTCCTACGACACCTGCGATGGTGGCAAACGCAACCCGATATTTGGAGTCCAAGCGGAACATTGACTATTGGGTACTCCTACCCCAATATGTACGTAAGTAATATCTCTCGTCTTTTCCTAATAAGATCCAGAGTTCGCTCACGACATATAGATGGCAGAAAACTATAACAGCCCTGGAAGCCCGGTAAGTCCTTTAAGGGCCCTGTCTAAGTGTGTATAAGCTAACGGATAACAAAGTACTGGGCTTGTTTAGCATTCATCTGTTTAGCTGTGCCCGCAGACCACCCCTTCTGGACTTCTGAGGAACAACTCCCCGGAGATGCTATCCCGAAGGTAAAAGAACTTCCTCAACCAGGCCACATCGCAAGGTAAGAATTCTATCACCCCTATACCAATAGTTTTCCTAACAACTTATTCCCAACTAGCTACCTCGGCGGGCACTGCATGCTCCTGTCCTCCGGTCAAGCCTGCAGCTATCCCATGAAAGGCACACACGCTAAATACGGCTCCTTCGCGTACAGCAGCGCATACGCGTACTCCGTGCCCCCAGGGCTCTTTACCCTAGAGCAGTACGCGCTAGCCTCGCAGCTCGGGTTCTCCGACGACGGCGGGGAGTACTGGAAGACGCGAAGAAAGTCCGTCTACGCCGCTCTCGAGCACCGCGGTGGCGACAAAACTACTACTCCGGTCTTGGTATCCGTCTGGAACCCCTTCCCCGACGTCACCGTGCGAACGACCCTCGTCCCGCCCGACCCCGCCACGCCGAACTGGCACTTGCGCGTGCACCGCATCGAGGCCGGCCGCGAGGTCATGACGGCCGACGGCTCGTTCGCCATTAGTAATGAGCGCGCGGCGGACGGGCGGTACTTGGACTTGTACGATGCGCAGAAGGGCGAGGGCACGCTCCCCAAGATCATCGGGAACTACGATCTCAACACGCCTGACGGCTGGTCCGCGGGTAAAGAGGGCGCGTTTGCGGTGTCCAGGGGAGCCGTGGGGATTAGGGCGTTGGAGAGCGGTGTCGAGCGCGCCGCGAACTTGGTTAATGCCGATCCGAACTCCAACTTGGTCGCGAGCAGGACGGTTATCCCGACTCTTCAACATACTATTAAGAAAGGCGAGACCGTCTCGTATGTCTCGGCCATCTACGCTAAGCCCTCTGCCGAAGGCGTTCCGAAAGAGACGTACTTGGACGGGTGGGACAAGCCGCCGCAGATCCCGGCGTGGTTGAAAGCTGAGTTGGAAGCGTAGTTCTGGTACTTATTGAGGGAAGATAGGCTCAAGATATTGTTGATTATATAGTGACGCCTAGATGAAAAGTATAGATCGCATGTCTATCCTTCCTAGCTACATAGACACACCTATGTACCTGAATTTCTATAGTTGAATTTTGTTTTTCTTTACCAATGCCACGGCCCAATCAATCCCCCATGTTGAATGCTTTTTAGTCGCCCTATTTACCATGCCATGCTATGCGAGAATATCCGACACCAACTTAAAGTAACCGTCACCTCTAGACCAGGGCAGTAAATGCGATACTTAGGTATCTACCTCCTCGCCGCCTCTTAAGAGATTTTTCAAGTGGATCCTCAAACTTGTATGGCACCTGCTTCTCCCATCATCTTCGTGCTCGAGATTCTTGACCTTAGGCTTGAGCAAAGTTGTTTATGAAGTCGGCCAGCTTCTGAGCTCCAGCCAGCGGGATCGAGTTATAATTGCTAGCACGGATGCCCCCGACGCTTCGGTGCCCCTTCAGGCCCGTGAGCCCGACGGCGGTTGCTTCCTTCAAGAATCTCGCCTCGGTGCCATCCGTATCGTTGTTCTGATTTTTGGGTTAGAAATGATTGGCCGTAAATCAATGCAGAATATTAAAAGTGAACAGCTACTTACGATAGTCACACGGAAGCAAATATTCATCCTAGAGCGCACAGACTTATCTGGGACAATTCTGTAGACGTTAGGGTGCGCCTCAAGCGCCTTATAGATGATGTCCGCCTTTTGATCGGCGACGGCTTGCTGGCCGTCAACCTTGTCTGGAAACGTAGCAAGCAGCTTCTTGAGGACTTGACCGGCAATATAAACACTGTATAATAAGTTAGATCTCGAAGATGTAGATAGCGACTAGTAGGATTTCTCACTCAAAAATGCTAAGCGTGTTATACAAGCTGTTATTCTTGGCAACAGTCTCGTAAGAGAATACAATCGGGGGGACTGGAAGACCAAGTTTCCTCATCAACGCTGGCGAAGGCTGCGGACATGCCGGGGGAAGCAAGCTCTTCTTAATGATGACCACAGTGACTCCTGTTGAGCCAAGATTCTTCTGTGCGCCGAAGAAGATAGCCGAAAAGTTCTTGACGGGTATTCTTCGCGAAAGAATGTTCGACGACATATCGGCAACGACAATGGGACCCTCACCATTCGAGTCGGGTATTAGAGTGTCGGGGAACTTAGGGAACTCAACACCATCCACAGTCTCGTTGTCGCAATAGTATACCATGGCGGCATTTTTAGAAAGCTTCCATGTACTTTCATCCGGGATCTTTCCGAATTTCCCTTCGTTCACAGTCCGGGAATCGGTAGCTAGGTTGGTGTATTCCGGGCCTAGAAGACGACCAGCTTCTTGATAGGCTTTCAACGACCATCCGCCCGTTACTAGGTAGTCGAGCTTTAACTCAGTATCAACGGCCTTTTTAAGCGCCGTTACCAATTCTTCTTGATTGGCTTCCTCTTCACTCTGAGCGCCCAGTTGCTTCAAAATTTCGGCCTTTTTCCTAGTTACCCAAGCGCCGACCAAATTGTAGACAGTAGCAGAAAATTCACCAGTACCGCCGCCTTGCATGAAAAGAATCTCATAGTCCTCAGGAATATCGAGATAGGTAGTTAGATCAGACTTTGCCTGATTGATGATATCGGCAGCGTATTGAGAACGATGTGAATGCTCGGCAATGCCTAACCCCGTATCTTTGTAATTCAGGAGAGCTTGCGAGGCCTCCTCGAGGACAGAGGTGGGCAGTAAGGCCGGCCCGGCGCCGAAGTATGTAATATCAGCCCTGGAGGGCATTGTGATTGACTTATTGAGAACAGTAAATGAGATTTACTATTAAATATTGTAAAACTGGGGAGAATTATCGCGAGATTATAAAAAGTGAAACGACTTCAAGTTTAAAACACACAAAGCTGAGTCATCCGACCGTTTTGACTGGATAAGAAATGTTGGTCGAGGTGGTCGTTGCTTACAAGTGAGAACAGGTGACAACCCAAATCGACCGTTTATTCTTCCCCCGAGTTCGGAAGGACAGAAATGACAGGAAATCACGCTGCTACTTCCCAGCGTCTAATGCCATCATACTAACCGTTAGTTTGGTAAAATGAAAAAAACTGCGGGCCTGAACTAAGAAAATAATAGTCTAGAACTTGATTCGAATATTAATAACACCATACTATATTGCTATCCTCCACAGTGTTGTTCGTGTTAAATTATGCAGCATCTTTGAATTATAAGTCTCGTTCGGGTTCAACGTAGATAAGCGACCACGTTATAGGTACCTACCGTAATTACCTATATGCCACAAGGTATCTCACGCTTGATACTACACACCCCGTGTGAATAGAGTGCTTTATGAAAAATCCGATCGGCATCTGGGATGATGTTGGCCAAGGTTTCCCCAGATTTGACTAAATAAAAGAGGGTACCGCAACAAAAACGGTAGAGACACGACGTGATACTATATTGGGGTGCCGTTGCATTGCATCCATGATATCCGAGATGGCTGCCGAACCTAACTGACACTACAACCTCGGCCGCGCTGAAAATCCTGGAGACCCCAACTTCCAAGGATACTCAGGGCTATCCAAGGGCACCACCCTACAGGGCTATTGGCGTTACATCATGCCCGTCGTTTAATAATTACTCAGTCATTACAGGGCATAACGTGGTGCCTGACACCCGTGCCTCGAGTCTGGTAACAAACGGAATTTGCCCGTACCGAGTTGCTTGTCCTCACTCGACCTCATCTTAGGATCAATGCTTCTTCTCATAGGTCTTATACCCGCTCCCCCCAGACGGTTGTAGCCTATGCGGTGGGGTCAATGATGTCCCTGGGGTTTCCTTTTGGCCCTTTCGGGATGTAACAACTGCCGGGCGAGGCACAAAAGTCTCCTAATTGGGGACTTAGAGGCGAGGTAAACCGATCAGTACAAAGGTAGGGAGATAAGTCACCGAACATATGAATATGTGCATGGTGTAATAAGACGACGTAATATAACTGCTTTCATGTGTTATTTGGCTCTGTCTTTATAGACCACTTGTACTATTAGCTCTACCGGCCTCTCCTTTCGACATCAGCATAAAACAACCGGTGTTCCGCTTCTGTGATGCTAGCAGGAAGAGGATTTCATCTATTGTTAAAGCAAAATTGACTTGTCAATTGCGATATTTTCCTGGTACGATCGACCACTGTTGTAGCATGCCGAATCGCTGGTAGAATTCGGGGTTGTCCTCAGCCGTATCGTGTGCTGTTGACCTGTCTTTACAACGAAAGAACGAAAGGAGATTAGATAAAAAAAAGAAAGAAGGAAAAGTAAAAAGTTAAAAAAAGGTGGACATGGCAGAAAGGAAGAACGCCGAGTCGTCAGGTCCAGCACGGCATTCGCACTCTGTTCCTGCAGCTTCTTTCCGTGGGTTAAGCTAAAGATTTGCCTCTTGCCTTTTCAATACCCTTTACATATACCTAACCTTGTCTACCTTACCTAAGCTCTCTCCAGTTCCCTCTTTCCTTTCGTCCATTGCGCGACTTTGCGCGAATCGAATCCACCCCGATGAAACAAATTTTTGTTCTTCAAATATTCGTTTTTTCAACTGTTGCCCTACTTCTTGTAGTTTTGAGATGCTAATAATCCCTGTTCTCTTGGCCAAATGCCTACCGCGTTGCCGGAATCCAGACTAATGAATCCTGTTGTAGCGACGCACAATTCCCCGCGAACTTGGTTCTTAACTTCGTCCTTGACCCCTTTGGCTGTTCGATTGATACGTCAACTACTCACTCATGGCGACTATGTTGTTGCCTGTCTGCCGCCCCAAGAAATCGAGCACGACGATCGTAGCGCCGAATTTCGAGAACTTGTCAATGAGTGTAAGAGCAATCGCAAAGATCGAGAAGGGTGGAAGGATCGCATTAGGAGTATACGGTGCGATGGCCGCGTAATGGGCCAATGCAGTGCTGCCGTGGCGGAGGCCAAACATGTATTTGGCCGCATAGATATTCTATTATGTTGCACATCTGAAGGTATGCAATCCCTTTCCCACGCGCAATTTAATTGCACATACGCCTATACCTGCGCGCGGGGCAAAGCGGAATTCTTACGATATGATTATTTGCAAATAGCTATTGTTGGAACCGTGGAGGAGCTTTCTACCTCGCCCGCGACCCAGAACCTCGTGCGTGATCAGTTCGAAACCATTTTCTTCTCCCAAGTAAATTTTATCAAAGCATCGCTTCCGACGTTTCGCGCGCAGCATACCGGCCACATTATAATCCTTACAAGTCTTGGCGGACACATAGGCACGCCTGGAATGCCTATATATACGGCGGCGACATGGGCACTGGAGGGTTTTTGCGATTCGCTAGCATACGAGGTTGCGCCGTTTAATATTAAAGTGACCATAGTACAACCACATAAGGAGATACAGTCCTTGACTAACAAGATTGTTTTTTCTCCGCCGTTACCTTATTACGACAGCGAGAATAATCCGGCACCAAGCGTCAGGGATATGCTCACCAACGTGTTGAATTTAAACCCTGAGACGGCAGTCGACCCCTCGGATCCGGAAATCGTTCAGAGATACCCGAAGCTGCCTCCTTCTTCGATAGATCGCCTTGTTGGTGAAACGGTATACGCTCTTACTGCTATCGGTGGACATGAGAATCCACCAGCACGTCACATTGTGGGTTTTGAGGGAGCCGAGGCCGTGAAGGAGAAATTAAAGACAGTAACGGAAGAGCTGGAAGATTTTGTCGAGGCAAGTCTCGCAGTTGATATTTTCGACTCGGAATTGAAGAACGAGGCTACACAAGGTAAGGCAAAAGCTGAAGGAAAGCCTGAAGGGTCGGGAGGTTCGCCAAGTGTTACGTCGGCATAGCGGATATTAGAGGTTAATATCATGTATGAATAGAACAATAGAAATGATCGATTTGGAATGCAATTAGTATATTATGTGGTGGTGGGGGTTTGGGATCGTACAGCTCTGTCTACCTACATTAGCTATATGAATTACCCACTTCTATATTGTATAGGTACTAAGGTATATAATTGTTTCGTATCTTCGTATCGTGGTCTCAAAGCTCAGCTTCAAGTAATTAGTGTTATTTGGGGTTAGATTAGCCGACATATGAGGTTTTGGTAGTAATTATTAAATATTTTCAACATATTTTCCGGAGGCGTCTCCCTTTAGCTATAGGATTAAGCTTTATTGTATTTTGCAGGTTGCTCTGCAGGTGTTCGGTACTTGGTTTTAGCTCTCACTTAACTGCATAGTTAGTACATGTGATTTTCACTGTCTTATCACCACGTTTCTTTTACTCCCCTTATGTAAGATCCCAAGGTATATATATATATCGGGTATAAATAACATCTAAGATAAGAATATAGAATATACAAAAATATGCTACAACATTAGGCATACCATGAGTGTGCATCTTAAGTCTATCATAGCTATTTGTATGTTCTTAAGGTACCTATAGGTATTCAACTTTAAATACCCCGGACACATCCTTCTCTTTTAGGATGATCCCTGTCGACGTTCCTACACTCTAATTGGCCCAATATTTCCAACGGCGCACGAGGCTCAGGAGCTTTGATCTTGGGCACTTCATCGTCATTCCAGATTTCGCTATTCGAAAAACCGATAACTTTTAAACTCCCATATTACCTGGTCTTATACGCCTGATATCTGATATAAGCTGAACCCTATTCCTACGAATTTAATATATGTCAACACCAAACAAATGCTAAAATTCTAATACAAGACGACGCTTGCGACGCACTCGAGTTGCGCAAAGGGCCCAAACGAATCGCACGACTCGTCCGACTTAGCCCCCGGGCCCTCAGGCATGCGGTTGTTCTGTCATGTTAGTGAGAAGTTACGGCAGATGATAGGATGAGCTTGGACTCCTTGCTACCCATCGCCCCGGCGAGGGTGCGAGCATTAGTCTTGCCTGTCGGCCAGATCAAGCGAGACAGGTTTACGTCTTTTGTCCAAAGGCTAAACGAAGAGCATGTCGTCCAACTCCGCGATATCAGTGCCGACGGGCGACCCAATCGGAGTAAGCAGTCATCTCTAGATGTTCACACCCGAGGATCACAAAACTAATGTTGTTCTCCTAGACATGTTCTCCCCCCTCGCATTCCCAGCCGGTGCCATGTTCTACGATTTAATCACCTACATACCGCCTCCGTCCCACCTTGCCCTCGCCCCTTTCGAGCTGTTTCGAGAACCACTTGCACTTATTGCTATTGCGGATGGCCAGGAGCTCGAAAATGTGACGTTCAGCAAGAGACAGTCCGCCAATGGCTATGCGCCGACCATCGTGGAAAGGAATATTAGGACTCTGTACCAAGAGCTTGAGGAGTTGCGGGACATTTATCCAAAGATACTTACGCATCAAATACTTATATTTGATTATGCACCGCAGACGGATAGTGCAGTTCCCATTCCCGAGGGTATCAAAACAGTCCCACCTGTGGAAATCTCGAAGAGGACTACAATTAGAACTATCATGTGCGATATATCCTCCTTGTTGCTAGCGGAGATGACGACTCTTGCCAAGTCCTTTGAGGGAACGACGACTATAGAGTCCCCTGGTCAAGCTCCCGCCAGACCGGGACTTAATGGGGCGTCTTGGACTTCAGACGATGCGAATCCAGCCGCGCGTAGGAATTCGCAATTTGCCATATCCACCGTCACAAGGTCGGCATCGACTAGCGGTACCGCGGATAGGAGCCACGCCCGCATGTCCATGCCAGTACCTTTCAAGTCGCTCCCCTTTGGATCAAATAGCTCGAGTCCTTCAGCACGACCTACAACCCCGGTTCGCAGCGGGCTGTCTAACCCACCAACTACATTTGATGATATCACGAGCGGAAACGCAAGCGATCCAAGTGTGCCAATTCCGGAAGTGCCTCGCCCAGGTTCTGCCGGAGGGATGAGAGCAGCAGCTCAAGAAAAGGTCTCGATAATGGGCTTTGGGTCTGGTAGTTTGAACGAGAGGTTGAGGAATAAAAGCCGAGGGCGAGTAATAATCTTAGTAGGGTCCTTATATTTGCAGGCTGGTCGGTGGACGGATGCACTTAAGGAACTGATCGAGGGTGCAACCGTCGCGAAGTCTATCAACGATCATTTATGGCATGGCAAAGCACTTGAACTAATCACAGTCTGTTTGCTCTTACTTGGCTGGGTTGGAGTCGAATTTCAAGTTCCTGCGGTATGCCTGCCTGCAAACGAGAAGTCGATTAGTGCTATAGCAAAAGGGCCAGCAGAACTCGAAGAGGGTGATGCTGAACAACCCAAACACATACGACACTTTCAAAGTATTCTACCAGACCTGCTTGATAGAATAGTAGCACTATATTCGAGGATATCCGGCGAACAACTTCCTCCCTTCCCCCTTTCCGAATCTATTATCAGGTTCTGTACCCTCCTCACAGTTCTTCATGTGTGCGAGGGCAGACTTGACAAAGCAGCGCTGGAAAAAGTTGTCCTCGGTAATTTACCGAAAAGACCTCTCAATACATCACCTCGACTAATTATTACACCTCCCCGCACCCAGATTGCGAGTTTGCTATTCAAGGCGTTCCCATCGTCCGCGCCGGAATTGCTTACAACTGTAGACCGTGCAATTATCCTCAGCGGAATCTCTACTATCCTTGGTGTACTAGGGTTTCATAGGAAGAAGGCTATGGTCGTGCGGGAATTGGTGTCAATATTAATCGGAGGGCTCGTTGAGGCAAGAACGCGAGGCGCCGCTGAAGTCGGAATCCATCCAGCAGCTGGTCTGGTGGCTCTCAACGCTATGAATGGTCATAGCAGTGGCGCGGGAGGCCTAGAACTCGGCGAGGCAGATATAGAGCATGGAATCGATGCATTCCTCGGATTACTATCTAAAATTTATGGAATCGTCGGTTTCGATAATGACATGCATGAAGCCCCTAAATCCGACCAGGAGAGCGACACAGACGAGAAAGTCATCTCGAGGATCCAGAGTCAATCTGCGATTAGACAATTTGGATTTCAAAATGTGAAGCTCAATGTTCTTCGGGCTTGTATTAATTTCTCCGAAGCTTTACCTGACTTCAATGGAGTATTGAAGTTCTCGAGCGATTTGTTGCGCACTGCTGGAAGCGGAGTTGCGCCAGGACCGCGTCGAGAAGATGCAGCACCGATAATTACAAGAGACGAACAGATCAGGTTGGTGAATAACATCTCAAAGACATCCGCCTTGTCTGAGAGGTTAGGGTTAGAAATCGTCCCTGCAGAATACTGGGACGAATTCCTCGTCCGTGCCATCACAATGGACCCTTTACCACAGACTAGGACCCCTATACCACATTCCAAGAACGTCTTACCGGGTGTGACAACGGCGCGGACTTCGCAAGACGTAAATCCCTTCATATACAACCCATTTTTAAGAGATTCAGATAAGGCTGCGGTGGAGAGGACACTCGTTGCCGACGAAGCAGCAGTTTTTAGGGTTACACTTCAGAACCCATACGAAATCGACGTGGATATCGAGAGCATCAAGTTGGATGCTGAAGGAGCCGATTTTGAATCGTCTACAACAAGCACAATAATCGGGCCATATCGTACACAAATCCTGAAGCTTACTGGAACCCCTAGAACTGCGGGCTCTTTCAAGATTAGGGGGGCTATCATAAAAGTACGCGGATGCCGTGAAAGAAGGTTTCCCATCTTCCCTCAACCGTGGGCACCGGATACGGAAACCAAGGTTAAGGGGATCGGATTGGCTGCGTTAGAGCAGAGTAAGAAGTTACCTTTTTTCGGGCCTTCATTGACTACAGACAGCATCGGACTGAGCGCAATTCCCGCGCAGCCCATTATCGCTGTTAAATCCACGTCTCTTCTCCAGGACTCAGTGATGATTCTAGAAGGAGAACGACGGGTCTTTTCCGTGACGTTCCAAAACTTATCACAAACTACCCCAGCGGATCTATTACTTTTCTCTTTCCAAGACTCAACCCAAGGTCCCACCCAAACAGCCTTGACCAGCAGGGATGCCACTCCGGCAGAACTATATGAATATGAGCTCATCCTCGCAAGGAAGCAAGCGTTGCGATTGCGCAAGATTGACGATTCTAAGCGGTACATAGCACCGGGAGGCACGGCTACTTTTGACTTCGAGCTCCTTGGAAAGCCAGGCCTCACCAACGGGACCATTCAGGTCGACTACGCGTACCTCGGCGTACCCCAGTCCGAAATAGCCGAACAATTTCATACCCGCCAAGTCTGTCTCGACCTAACCATCACTGTCAACGCCAGCATAGAACTTGCGAGGATGGACGTTCTACCACTCACGGGTGGTGTGCCCAAGCCAATCTGGTCTCGCGTGGGCGGAGAGGCAACGGAAATAGAGCCTTCGCTGTCCGATGAAGAGTACTGTCTTCTGTTACTAGATCTTCGGAATGCCTGGCCAAGTGACATGGAGGTGTGTCTCGAGGCAGACAGCGGCATCATGATAAAGGAGCATGTCTTGCCGGGCAATACAAACCGCGTCGTCTTCCCGGTTCCGAGGGTTTATATAGAGGACCCCCATGCGTCTATACCGGCTCTCAACCCCTCACGACAGCGACAGTTTGTTGTTAGTAGCAGTAAGATCACGCCGGAGGTAGAGCGCGGCAACCGCGAGGCGTTCTGGTACCGCGAGAAGGTCCTGGAAAAGCTTTCCGGTTCGTGGAAGACTTTGTCGGGGCCCTCGAGGGAAGGGAGTATCGAGCTGAGAGGTATTCGCCTCGCGCCGCGGATGATCGAGGCGATTAAGATCGACGAGGTGGGTATCGATATTTCTGTCGAGGAAGCGGGAACGGAAGCGGAAACGGTAGACGAAGAAAAGAAGGATTCGGAGCGGCGGGAGAAGAATGACAAGAAGAACAATACGATCTTCACGGACGAGTTCGTGCAGATTAGAGTGGGCATCACGAACCGGATGAGCGAACCGTTCTACCCGACCCTCCGGCTCATGCCCTCGCTGCGCCACCGGCCGCTCAACGTGGCGCTCGACTTCACGCGGAAGCTGGCGTGGAACGGGACGCTGCAGCAGACGCTGCCTCTGGTCGAAGCGAAATCCAGCACGGAGGTCGTCTTGGGCGTTACGGCGCTATGCCGAGGGGAATTCGAGATATCGGCGTCGGTCGAGGAGACGCAGCTTTGGGTGCCGGAGGCGGAGGAGAAGAAGGCGAAGAAGAAGCAGGGGGGGCGTAGGGAGAGGTCGGAGACGGAGATCTTGATGGACGCGGTGCTGGGCGCGAAGGAGAGGCGTATATGGCATACTAGGCGGCCGTGCTATGTTAATGTGAGAGATAGGGAGGGAGGGTAGATTAGGTAGTTGAGACGGGAAAAGAAGATCTAAGATAGAGGATGAGGGCGGGCGGTGGTGGTGGTGATGGCGTGGAAAGCGTGTTGTTGTTGTTGATGTTGTTGTTGAGTCATGTACAAAAAAGCGAGAGGGAGATGAAATTAGAGAGATAAACTACCTACTAAATGAACCGAACCGATCTGATCATGAGATGATATGATATAAGGTCTTGGGATAGCTATAGTTATACAATAGGAATAGGCAACTACTTCCTAACCGCGTGTATCTATCTTGACTACTGATACGGCGGCGCAGATGAACTGCCGTTGTTTACATCTTATTCCACCCTATGTACTTCATGTCTAAACAAGTGTAACGAAGACTGCAATTTTGGATACTGGGATCGCGTGGACTTATAGGCGTATAGGCGGTGAGTGATGGTAGCTTGTGTGAGGGTTATACAATACTTAGGTAGATTAGCCCTTCGTGTTGATAACATGAACTAAGATTATTTCATCCCTCTATTGCTTGTTTGATATAAAGCAACTTATCAATCCAACAACATATTTTCTCCATATCTCTTTTATTCTAATCCCTATAAGCTTTCGCGGTAGCTGGGTTACGAACGGATGGCCGAACAACGGCAGGATATGTGTTACCATGTCGGGGATAGTCGATGCAATGGTGTAAAATGGAAAGGCAATAAGATACATGGTCTAGGATGATAGGGTGGATTTATAAGGCATTATACCAATCGAACGTTAGTTTTACTACATAATGAAGGACTCATGATTGTCATTACCACCCATAAAGGTAGTCTAGTATTAATAAAACCATCGTCGAAACTTCATGCCATCTCTCATTATCATAATGTCCAATATGGCTCCTTCCCGAGATTATTACCGCGGCCATCCACCTTATACCATCGTTACTGTTTTTAGAGACTACTATTATGCGTCTCGATCTTCCTTGGTATCATCAGCTTCTCCCGATCCTTTCTTATCCAAGGATTCCCCTTCATTTTCTCCAATTGTACCCTCCACTCCTTGGATCGCATTCGAAGCATGGTCCGCTTCATTTCCCCCCGTCTCGCCGTCTCCTTGTCGTTCTTCGCGCGTCTCCCTGTCTTCCTCCGGCCTTTTCACGCCCAGTTGTTCCTTCCCATCTAGCAGGTCTTTCTGCTCTTCCTCATCGGGTATCTCCATGCCCCACTCCTCTCTGAAGCGGGCAGAGAGATACTCGTTGTAGAAGCCGACCTCACGCTTCCTATGGGCGGCCTGGGCTTGTCTGATCCACTCAGGATCATGCCATCCCTTGCTCAGGTCGTCTTGGTACCGCGCTATGTCGTGGCGGAAGTTGTTGTTATTTCGGAGAGCAGCGATGTCTGGCCTTGCGTTCTCAGTCCCGGCATCAAGTATCTCCTTGTCGTCTGGGAACTTGGCTAAGACTTGCTGCTTCTCCTCCGCGCTAAGGAGGTCCCAGGCCTGCTTGCTACAGAGTAGCTCCTGCACAGTTTAAGTAAGTAGGTGTACATGATACTAAGGTATATATAGCTACATGTGAAGAATAGATAAATGTAAGGAGTGGATATTCACTTACTCGGAGCTGGGCGGTCACCAGAGGTGCACGAGGGTTCGTGAGCATCTCGTCTGGGTTATCATACTTTGATTTACCCTTCCGACTGCTCGAAGTCGTCTCGTCGGTGTCGGGTCTGCTCTTCTTTGCAGCCGGCCCTTCACGAGTAGGCTCATGGCCCCCCTCATCATCATTAATATCGAATATGTCCATGTCTCCTATCTTAGACTGGACCTCGATATTTCTTAGCTTCTGTGATTGAGAGGTCCCGTCACTCTTGGCGGTGGATGGGCGGCTGCTTGTATGAGACTTGGAACGTGTGACCCGCACGTTGATAACATCACCGACCTCTTCTTCGCAGGTGACCATGGTATCCGAAAGCTTCAAATCATGCCCCCGAAGAGTTAAGTCTTTAGAAGAGGGCTCATCCGAAGAGGAGTCATTATGAATAGGAGCCGATCTATTTGATGTCCTAGTTGATCTTCTGACTGGCTCTTCGACTTTCTCTTCGGTCGCATCTTTACTTCTCTTTCGAGGAGGCATGGTTTGAATGACTTAAGGTGAGTGAGGGAAAAGAGAAGGAGAGGGTATTAGGTGAAGGTAGTGGAGCGGATTCTTGAATCGATTAGAAAGGAGTTATGGCTACAATAATTTCGGAGACCAGAGGTGATGTGTGTTGAGTGGGTTGTTGAGTGGGTGAAAGGAAACATTCATTAACTAATTCACATCAGCACAGAGAAATTTGGAAATTTGTTGTTGATGTTTCATGTTGGTTAATGGGGAAAATAGTAATAATTGAAGGAAGGTGCAATGAAAAACGGCTCATTTGGCCGTAAAGCTTTGTTTGTCATTGTACTCTCATATATATCATTTCTGAAGCAGTCGCG